>CM045988.1:40972083-42301318 GCA_025175895.1 Wurfbainia villosa
TGAGAACCGGCGGAGGGGACACGCCAGTCGAAGAACAACACGCGTGTCGGTGATTCCAGCGGCCGACCGCGCCTAGTGCGTAGCGACCGCCCGATTCAAGCCGTAACGCATACAGCAGAAACCGGCGTGCGCTGTGCCCTCATGTAGCGCAGGCGTGTTGGCTGACTCTAAGATTCCTTTACATGCGAGCAATCGGGATCTTAAATGCAGATTAAAGGAAATCTATTGCCTTAATTGAAGAGGTGGCCAAAGCTATAAAAGAAGATATTCTAACCCTAAAGGGGCGGATGGTCAAGGAGGCAGGAAGGCGGAAGGATCGACAACGGAAGAAGCAAAGAAGAAGTCGAGGAGCGCGGATGGCATCGATTGTATTTTCTTTCTCTAGCAACTCTTGTCGGACTATGGAGTAGTGTCTTGTAATCTTAGGATGGGAGTAGCCCTTGCGATTTATGATGGATGATATAATCTATACTACTCGAACTATTGTTTGTTTTGATCTGGTTCTTTTGGATTCTTATTGATAAACCTAAGGAGCTAAGGGGAAGTACCTAACGGTGAACCCAAGTTCCCGAAACCCAGAATCAACTAGGGAATAACTCCTGTCAAGTAGCGGTAGTGTATCTATGAGGGCTTGCGGGGGTCTCGTGAGTCCCCTTAGGCGATTATGGTCAGTGTGCAAACCTACGTGAAAAGGAAATTTGACTCTAGCGGAACTCTTATGGACTTAATGGATCTATCAAATCCGGTTTTTACCCGGTGCGGAGGCAAGACTAGGGAGGTTTGCGGGGTCTCGTGAGTCCCCTTAGGCGATTATGATCCCTATGCTCGAACAGTGACGCCGGTAAGTTGAGTTTGATAGGCAGGATTAGCGTAGACCTCGAAAGGGGTCGTTGATTTACCTTAGGATAGGTTCCATCAAAACAACTCTACTAGGGGTAGGAAAGAATTAAATCACCTTATAAATCGTTGACGTGGTGAAACCCATATCCTGAGATTTTCCTCAACTCTTGACTTTTAGCTCGTTCTTCTCATTCGTTGTTATTGACTACTCAGTTTCTTTGCTTAAACCAATAATCGATTTACTAGATAACTTGGTATCACGATCATTCGATAATTGTTCCAATCCCTATGGGATCGATATTTTTATTACTTGACAACCGTTCACTTGCGGAAAATAACACATCAGCTCCCCGGGTTGAGCTCCGGGGAGGGCCCACCCAAATTGACAGATTGACTGATGATTGATGACTGATTCCCTTAGTTTCTTTCTAGAGGTACCTCAGGATTGCACAAGAAAATAAGGTATTTGGTAGCTCGACATTTTAAATGCATAGCAGGTACCACGAGGGTTTATATTTAAATCTGATTAGCATAACGAAGGCATGATTGGGTTCGCAGTACTTGTTATAATGGCATGTTGCTAAAAGTATTGGTTATGTTTCATACTGAATTATAGAAAGTGGAACATAAAATGTATGTTGAGCTACAGTAGTTTACATTTACAGTTGTAGAGATATATGTTTCCTGTTGAATTTTCCTCCCTGTGTTATATCCCTATCATTGATCTACTTACTGGGCTGTGAACTCATGATTTCACATAATATTTTCAGGTAGGGAACAGGATTTCCAGATTGAGATGCAAGAAGCGGAGGTGGTGTAACTGAGGAGATGATGATGAGCATGGCAAACATTGTTCGGGACATCTATGATACAGGGTTTCCAGTTTGAGGGGAGTTGATTTTGATGTTCTATTTTTTTTCAGTTTCAGAGGGTAAAGTGTGTAGTTGAGACTGCTAAACTAAATGGAATAAAATAAACTCTTTGCCGGGTGTTCCGATCTTGTGTATAATGGGTAATATTGATGTGTGATTGGGGATTAAGTATATGCATACTGGGTTAGGTCTTTTCAATTGGTATCAGAGCGAACGATCGTAAAGGACAGTGTGTGCATTCAATCACATCAAGGATTCAGATACATCTATCCCCCGCGTTTGTAAGCTTTAAATTTACTTTTCAAGTAGTAGTCTTAATGTAATCATATTTAGGTTTATGTACAAATTGGAGATAACGATGCAGGTATCGGATTTTATAGGAGAATGGCGGGTTGAAGAAACAATGGTGAAGTGGGGCAGAGTAGTCAGTTTCTCACTGAGCTTGCCGCAATTATGCAGGAACAGAGTCAGATTCAAGGAGAACAAATCCAATAGCCGTTGAAAGCCAGGGAGCATGGAAACACCCACAGTGGTCCCACAGCTAGTGTGAACCCAGTTTACAAGCAGTTCAAGGATCTTGGACCGACAGAGTTTAAGGGAAGTAACGACCCGATTGTTGCAGAAGGATGGATTCGATCATTGGAGACGATATATGACTTCATGCAGCTTATGGATGCTGACAAGGTGAGGTGCACCATATTCATGTTGCGGGGCGATGCTCGAATATGGTGGGAGGGTGCACGCTCAGCGATGGATTTAGCTACAGTTACTTGGGTTGAATTCAAGGAGGTATTTTATGGTAAATACTTTACTACTGACACCAGAACCCGAATGGCCACGGAATTCCTAGAGCTTCGCCAAAGGGACCGGACAGTGGCTGAGTATGTCAAGGAATTCGAGAAGGGGCGGTATTTTGTACCTATGATTGCGATCAACCGAGAGGAGCCTGAAACATTTCTTGAGGATTGAGGGCAGCCATTCACCATGATGTCAGGGTGAGCTGAGTTACCACCTTTAGAGAGGCTGTGGATCAGGCTCTGATGGCAGAGAGGGACAGGAATGACATGATAATGGAAGTACAAACTAAGAGGTCTAGTTACCAGGGAAGGGAACCTCCTGTGTCGAGTCAGAAGAAGTTTGCAGAGCGTTTGAGGCAAGCGACCACGATTTGATGCATCACACGGCGGCCCAGAACCCGACGATCGACCATACTGTCTTCAAGGGTGAAAGCAAAACTCAGTGTCCCAAGTGTGATAAGAATCATGCAGATCAGTGTTTGGTGGGTACAGATTTGTGCTACAAGTGCAAGAAGTCTGGACACTTTGCTATGAACAGCCCTCAGCTCAAAGAGCCAACTAGAGGAAGGGTGTATGCTATGACACAGGAGCAAGTGGATCCGGATTTGGCCATCATCACAGGTAGAATTTCTATTGTCAACCTACCTGCTCATGCCTTAATTGATTCGGGAGCTACACACTCTTTCATATCGGTGGCCTACGTTACAAAACTAGGTATTTCATGTGATTGGATGGCTACCGGCTATAACATGTCCTTGCCTTCGGGGGAAGAACTGACCAGTAATAGAATAGTGAGGAACTGTCCGATAAAGATCTGCGAACTATCTGATTGTCGCCGAACTTATTGTATTAGAGATGGTGGATTTTGATGTAATTCTGGGTATGGATTGGTTGACCCGGTACGAGGCCATTATTGACTGTAAACAAAGGACGGTTAAACAGAAACTACAAAATGATGAATTTGTCATTTTCAATGCAACCTCCACGTTGAGTCATCCACCTATTATATCAGCATGTAAAGCTCAGAAAATGTTAAGCAAGGGGTGTAATGGATTTCTAGTCAACATAATGGGTAGTTCTGAGACTTTTAGACCAAGTCTAAAGGAAGTAGAGGTAGTCCGGGATTTTCCTGATGTATTTCCAGAGGATATTGTAGGATTACCCACTGTCAGAGAGGTTGAGTTTGGAATAGAATTAATATCAGGAACCACCCCTGTGTCTAAAGCACCGTACCGCCTGGCACCCACGGAAATGAAGGAATTGAAGGAGCAACTACAAGAACTATTGGATAAGGGTTTCATCCGACCTAGTGTGTCACCCTGGGGAGTGCCAGTGTTGTTAGTCCATAAGAAGGATGGTTCAATGCAGTTGTGCATTGACTACCGGGAGTTAAATTGAATTACAGAACAAGTATCGATGATCTGTTTGATCAACTACAGGGAGCAACGGTGTTCTCAAAGATTGACTTGAGGTTGGGGTACCACCAATTGAGGGTGAAAAGAGAAGATGTTCATAAAACTGCGTTCAGAACCCGGTATGGTCATTATGAGTTTCTAGTTATGCCGTTTGGGCTTACTAATGCCCCCACAACCTTTATGGATTTGATGAACTGGATCTTCCTGTCATACTTGGATCAGTTTGTGATTGTCTTTATCGATGATATACTAATTTATTCTCAGAGTCGCGAAGAGCACCGACAACATCTGACGTTGGTGCTGCAGACTCTGAAGGATAAGCGGTTATACGCTAAGTTCAGCAAATGCAATTTTTGGTTGAGACAAATAGCATTTTTAGGACATATTGTCTCGGAGAGGGGAATAGAGGTGGATCCAGTCAAAGTAGAGGCAATCCAGAGTTGGGCTACTCCGAGAAATGTTACAAAAATTCGAAGTTTCCTGGGACTAGCGGGGTATTATCGCAGATTCATTCAGAATTTTTCACGAATTGCGCTACCCCTGAATTCGTTGACCAAGAAGGGGGTGAGGTATGAATGGACTACTCAGTGCGAGAAGAGTTTTAAGGAGTTAAAGGAAAGGCTGATGATAGCACCTGTGCTTGCAGTTCCAGACACTTCTGGGCAGTTTGTGGTGTACACTGATGCCTCCAAAACTAGTCTAGGGGCTGTATTGATGCAGAAGGGGAGGGTCATTGCCTATGCATCACGTCAGTTGAAGGTGCATGAGCAGAATTGTCCTACACATGACAGAACTAGCAATTTGGCGACACTATCTTTATGGAGAACGTTGCGAGATCTACACAGATCATAAAAGTTTAAAATATTTCTTTACTCAAAAGGAACTGAATATGCAGCAGAGACGATGGTTGGAGTTGGTAAAAGATTATGACTGCAATATTAACTATCACCCGGGTAAGACAAATGTGGTGACGGATGCGCTGAGTCGCAAGACGGCGACGCTATTACAGTTGACCACCTAGCAAAGATTGATATCAGAATTTCAACAGATAAGAGTGGAGGTGATAGCACCAGGTGAGCAGGTTAGGTTGGCGGCACTGACGGTTAAATCAAATTTAGGGGATCAGATTCTGGCAGAACAAGCCTTGGATCAACAGTTAATGGAATGAAAACGCAAGGGAAGCACCATCTATTCGGTGGTTGATAGGATGGTGCGATACAAGGGCGGCATCTGGGTGCCTAAGGGTGGATCCCTGAGGGAGAATCTCATGAGGGAATCTCACACTACCCCGTACTCTATTCACCTCGGCAACACAAAGATGTATAAAGATATGCGGCTATTATATTGGTGGTCGGGCATGAAGAGAGACATAATCAAGATGGTCCATGAGTGCCTTACATGTCAACAGGTGAAAGCTGTGCACCAAAGGCCCGCGGGATTGCTCGAACCGCTTCCGATACCTATTTGGAAGTGGGAAAATTTTGCATGGATTTTGTGGTAGGATTACCGATCTCGACTAAGGGATCAAATGCAGTGTGGGTTATTGTGGATCGATTGACGAAGTCAACACACTTCCTGCCAGTGAAAACCACTTTCACTATGATACAATATGCAGAGTTGTATATACAGGAAATAGTAAGGTTACATGGAATTCCAGATCAGATTGTGTCAGATAGAGATCCGAAATTTACATCCGAGTTCAGGAAGAGTTTACATCGGGGATTGGGTACAAAACTTGCTTTGATCGCTTTTCCATCCCAGACCGGCCAGTCAATAGCGAGTAATTCAGATTTTAGAAGATATGCTATGAGCTTGCATTATAGATTTCAAAGGGATTTGGGAGTCCAAACTGCCCTTGGTAGAGTTCACCTATAATAATAGTTATCAATCCACCATCGGTATAGCTCCCTATGAAGCGTTATACGGAAGAAGGTGTAGAACCCCACTACATTGCGAAGAGGTAAGAGAAAGGGCAGTTCTGGGTCCAGAGATTGTGACACAAATTGTGGAACTAGTAGCAAAGATCTGGGACAGAATGCAGTCGGAACAAAGTCGGCAAAAGAGTTATGCGGATTGTCGAAGGAGGGACCTGGAGTTCACAGTGGGTGTCACGCCCGCCCTTTCCAAGGGTCCGGAATCCGGAGGGGCGGCGCGTGAGGCGACCGTACATACATACATTACTTACAGCGGAAGACTTTATACATATTTCGTACTTCTTACAGCGGAAGACTTTAGGCTTTTTTTTTTTTCTTCTTTTAAAACATAAACATGCATTGACATATATAGATACTTCTTCTTCTTAACATAGAGCATGCATCATAATATATATAGATACTTCTTCTTACTTCTTCCTTACTTCTTCTTATTAACATAGAGCATGCATCATAACATATATAGATACTTAGTGCTTAATTCAAGTTCATAAACATCATCATCATAAGGAGACATAAATAAGGACATCCATAAACGTCATCCTCATGGGGAAACATATATATAAGGACATAACGGATCTTCTCCACCATGCCACTACCACACACATTTGGCCCATCCTGTTGCTCCCTTTAGTTTATCCATCCCTTACCCTTATCTGCAGTACGAGGGAAAGATAAACTATAAGCACATAGGCTTAGTAAGATCATGTCCTACTCACAAAAAAAAACCATACATCGACATTAATCATGGCATGTAACATTCATAACATATATGCAACATAACATGTAACATACATGACGTAAGCAACTTAACATGTAGCATAAGTAACATAAGTAAACATAACATGAATCATCTATAACATAGCAGCATAACATGTATCATCTATAACATAGCAGCATATCAAGTAAGTATTGGACTTAATCAAACATAAATGCAACATATATAACATAGCAAATCAACATAACATACAACACATATAAACATAGAGGCATAAAAATGACATTTAAAACATAACATGCAACATATATATAACACATCAAACATAACATACATCATATGTAACCTAGAGCCATAAACATGACATATCAAACATAACATGCAACATATATATGTCATATCACATAGCATGTGAACATAGCAATCAAATCATGTAAACCTATGCAGGATGCTTTGAAAACATATATTATAAGTACGTAAACATAATCTCAACATATTTGGGCCCGACATTGTACCACTTCTTCATTATCATAGCGCGCATCCCTAAATAGATCCGAGGTAGCAAGTCTCGAACCTACTAGGTTACTAGGCCCGATCTTAGTCCGTCGACCTAGGGCAATCGTCATAGCGTAGAAGTCCATCCTAGGCCCGAGTCTTATTCCATCGACCTAGGGCATCTTGGAGCCCATCACGTCCTAGGCCCGATCTTAGTCCATCGACCTAGGGCCAATCATACATAGAGGCCCATCCTAGGCCCGAGTCTTACTCCATCGACCTAGGGCATCTTAGGAGCCCATCCCTTTGGACCTTGTTAAGGTCTTGGTACAAGTCATGCAGAAGGTAAAATACTTATATGCTTTTATTATAACATAGCTTATTTCATTTTGAAAACATAGCATACTTCATTTCATAACATATCATATTTCACTTCATGAACATATCATCTTTTATTTCATAAACACATCATACTTCATTTCATAACATGTCATATTTCACTTCATGAACATATCATTTTTCATTTTATAATCATATCGTATTTCATTTCATAACATCTCTTAAATATCACATCGACATAGGGCATGTCATAAGGCATAAACATCAAGGGTAAGTAAACACTAACCTAAAGCATGTTATCTTCATCTAGCATCATTTAATATCACAAGTCAACATGAATTCACCCAACATAAAATACATGTTAACCTAACCTAGAGCATGTTAAAGGACAATAGTTGGCCGAATGGTCCATGTAGGTTTTTAGGGCTAGTCTTTTAACATAATTCAATTATCATACTAACAACATCATATGCATACAAACATGGAATAAAACTTCATTGGAGCAACCATACAAGAGGGGTGACCGAATGGTCCTTGTAGGTTTTTAGGGCTAGTCTTTTAACCTAATCCAATTAACACACTAACAACATCATATGCATATAAAACATGGATTAAAGCTTCATGGAGTCATAAAAATAGAGGGGTGGCCGAATGGTTCAAGGGGCTTTTAGGGTTAGACTTTTAAACTAATCCCTCTAACATACTAACATCACCATATGCATACCATACATAGTATAGAACTTCAATTAATCTCCAAAAATACATGATGGCCGAATGGATCATAGAGGTGTTTAGGGTTAACTTTAAACCTAATTCATTCCACATTCTAACATCATCATTTACATGTAAAACAAGATATAGAACATCAATAAAATACCAAAAATCCATGTTGGCCGAATGGTTCATGGGGGTTCCTAGGGTTAACTTTTAACCTAATTCATTCTACTTCCTAACATCATTATTTGCATGTAAAACAAGATAAAGAACTTCAACAAAACACTAAAACCAATGTTGGCCGAATATATCATTTGGATTTCTTTTACAAAACATCAATCGAAGCTACTCGTATGCAGGTGAGGGATACTTACATCCTTCGCTTTGCTTTTTGTGGTAAGATGACATAAGGAAAAACAAAACCCAGCCTTATCCTTGCTTGGATGTGGTTCGGCCAAAGGGTGAAAATGGAGAGGTAGAGGAATAGTTTTCGATGAGGAAGAAGAAGAGAAGAGGAGAAAATGAACTGTGTAACTCATGCCCCCTCATTCCCCCTATTTATTCACTTGAAGAGTCCCTTTATCTCCCTTACACTAAACCATAATTTCCCCTATTCCTCTAATGATAAAATCCTATTGGGCTTCTGGTTAGTGGGTGCATCTATAGGGCTTGGCTATCTCTAGAGGTTTGGGGTTCAATTCCTAGGCCTTGCATCCCTTTTTGGCTTATTTTCTTTCATTTTTGAAAAGGCCCACATAAAGCCCATTATCGTCAAGCCAAAAATTCTTGTTAAATTGCTAGAAATTTTACGGGCGTTACAATCCTTCATACCTTTTAAAAGTTTCGTCCTCGAAACATAGAACAATTCTGCGTACTTCTGCTTCATGTCCTCCTCGCGTTCCCAGGTAGCTTCCTCGTATCGTTGATTCTGCCACAGGACCTTTACTAAGGGCACCTCTTTGTTCCTTAGTCTCTTGACTTCTCGGTCTAGTATCTAGATAGGCCGACTTTCAATACTCAGGTCCTCTTGAACTTGTACTGTTTGTGGCTCGATCACTTGGTTCTCACTGGAAATGCATTTCTTGAGCACAGAGACAAGGAACACGTCGTGAATAGCCGACATCTCTTAAGACAGCTCCTGCTTGTAAGCTACCTTGCCAATCCTCTGCAATATCGGATACGGTCCCATGTAGCGCGGACTCAGCTTACCCTTCCTTCCGAATCTCATCGCTCCCTTCATAGGGGCCACTTTGAGGAATACTAGGTCCCCGACTTCAAATTCTAACGGTCTACGCCGCATATCCGCATACCTCTTTTATCGCCTCTGAGCAGTTTCAATTCTCTGACGGATGTTCTGTATAGCTCGGGTGGTGTCGTCGATGAAGTCCGTCTGGAGTCCTATCCTCTTCTTTTCACCACCCTCGACCAGCATATGGGAGATCTACATTTCCTCCCGTATAGAGCCTCGTAGGGTGCCATTCCAATAGTAGCTTGGTAGCTGTTGTAGGTACACTGCCAAATATAAGTATCGGCACCTACCTTTGAAATCCAGTAGCAAGCTCGTAACATATCCTCCAATACTTGAGTTACTCTTTCTGGTCAGTCCGTCTCTACGGGATGGAAGGCGATCTTGAACAATAACCGTGCCTAGGGCCTTCAGACACATTCCCGAAATGGGAAATAAGCGACCATCTCTCACGAAATGATGGTCTTAGGAATTCCATATAGTCCGATAATTTCCTAGCATATAATCGATCCAGGCATTAGCCGTTGATTGCTAGGAAGTGGGCAGACTTCGTCAATCTGTCCACAATTACCCATATAGCATCATAACCATTTGTTGTCTTGGGCAATCCTGAGATGAAATCCATAGAAATGTATTCCCATTTCCATTCTAGAATCTGGATCGGCTGCAGTGTTCCTCCAGGTCTCTGGTGTTCTGCTTTAACCCTCTGGCAGGTTAGGCAAGTACTGACATACTGAGCCACATCTATTTTCATTCTGAACCACCAGAATTTTCTTTTCAGGTCTTGGTACATCTTGGTGGTTCCAGGATGCCTCACATAAAGAGTTCCGTGAGCTTCCTAAAATATCTTCTTCCATAATTCTGGATCGTCGAGAATACACAGGCGATCCCTGAGGTAGAGTACACCACTATCAGAGATACAAAACCCGTCGTCCTTTCCCTCTAAGACCTCTTGCTTGATCCTCTGAATGCTTGGGTCACGGGCTTGCTTTTCCAGTATATCATCGAACAGCGTCGGTGCTATCGTCATGGTCGAGAGCTGTCCGGAAATGATTTCGACCCCGTAACGCATAATCTCCTTTTCTAAGCGCCGAGATAACACTGATAGGGACATCAAGGTGGCACAGGACTTCCTGCTGAGTGCATCAGCCACCTTGTTTACTTTACTCGGATGGTAGAAGATCTCACAGTCATAATCCTTGACGAGCTCGAGCCATCTGCATTGTCTCATGTTTGTTGGAGATCGATTGGCCGGCTAGAGGGGGGTGAATAGCCCTCTTTCGATGGATGTCGGAATTCTCTCATCTACAAAGCGTTAGCGCAAGCAGAATATACAAATACAAATAAAGACAACACAAAAGATAGACAAGCAATATAAACACGAGATGTAACGTGGTTCACGGCTACGCCACTAATCCACGATCCGATTCGTCCACGGTGAATCACTCCGCAATCTATCCACTAGATCTCTCCTTTGCACAAAGCTAGGTGGAGGTAACCTCTTTACACAAAAACACTCCTCTTACAAATTTAGTGGAAATAAGCTCAAGTAAGAGGATGGAAAGCTTTAGGGAACTTTGGGAGAGTATTAGAGCATGAGCATTAGCCTCCCAAAGCCCCTTCCCCTTCCTTTTTATAGAGGAAGAGGGTTTCTTCCCGTTGACACAGGATGAGTCGACTGATGCCCTCGATCAGTAGACTGATCCCGTGGCCATTGCCCAATAACGGCCGCTTTCCACGTTGGATTCCATCCAACGGTATTGGCATCAGTCGACTGATCCTACCATCAGTCGACTGATGCTCAATCAGTTGAGTGCTCAATGGAGTCGACTCTATTCTGTGCCCATGCACAGTGCCATCAGTCGACAGCCAGTCCATGGCACTGCCAAGCACTAAACTGGTCTTATACCAGTCGATAGACAATCGACTCAGAGCAGTCAACTGCCATGACATGGCAGTCGACTGGTGTCAGGAAAACTCATCCGACACTTGGCCAAATGGCCAAGTTTCACCTAAGAGCTACCCCTTCCCGGGTTACATTCGCTCACTCTCATTTCTCGGAGTCCCTCGCCTTCGAAGTTCTCTTCGTTCGCGGCCATGTCCCTCGGCAACATCAGGCGCATGGCTCTGTAATGCTCCTTCGCGTTTCTTGCCTCGAAGTCTACTTCCTCCGGTTTCACTCAAAGCTCCTCGTCCGGCGGTCCCTCGGATGCTCCAAGCGCACGGCTTCTGCAATGCTATCCTTCACCGACTCAAGGCACGAGTCATGAGATGTGAAACTCGCCACGGCTCCATGTGCGAATTACTAAGTCCTGCACGACATCAATGCACATATCAAATCAACATAACAAACTAACTTAAACCCTTTGCCACACATCAAAACCTTATCACGGCAAGAGATTACCCTAACAATCTCCCCCTTTTTGATGTGTGGCAATTCGTTTAAGTTAGGTAAAAACATTTGATATAAATTTTAAAGGAAAGAAAGCATGTAAACATAAACATGATATAGCAACATGGAACTCCCCCTTAATCCATGAAACTCCTCATACAATTTTTCTCCCCCTATCACAATTTACTTAAACATAATCAATTCTCCCCCTTTGACACCATCAAAAAGATTAACACTAAGTTATAAACTCATGGCATCAAGTCTAATGGAAGAAAAATACCAAAAATTAGTTTAAAAACTGAATTTGGCCATTACTGTTCTGATTTACAGGCCACCACGATCGTCGGTTCAGACTACCGATCGTAGCCGCACGCTTTAAAACTCTGATTTTCGAATCGAATTTCAGAAATGAGTTAAAAATTCCAAAAAATTCAAAAAATCATGAAATTGTGGGAACATATTTCTTGTAAGGCTCTTTATCAGTGAAAAATAGTTTTTCATGAAAAATCATTATATTTTCACGTATTTGCCAAAAATACAAAAGGTTTAAAAACCACTAGGTTTTTTATCATGTGAGTATCAAGTTTAACACCTAGTTTTGATTCCAATTGTTTCAAAACATGAATACATAGATTTTAGATTAAGAAATTGTTTTGAAAACATATGAAATATCCAACCATGATCTTTGGGCAATATGTCTATGAATTAAACATAAGCCTTCCCCATGATTGGTTTATTATTGCTATTTTGCTACTTTAAATGACCATCTAAATGTCATAGGCATTAGTGGACATTTGTATCATCCTAACATCTCATTCATGCTATGTTTTCAATCAAAGTAGCCTATGGTGAGTGTGAGATGCATCCTAGGGGGTATTTGTATATACTTAACCATTATATTCATACAATTCTATCAAGGTTAAGTATCAACCTAACAATCCTCATGATCATAAAGGCATATATCAATTAATTCTACATTATGATCATGAAACACATGTATTCATGAATTGTTATCATGCATTAGGTATTATATCATGATAATAAGCAACATATCACCTAAGGCATGATTTAAACCCTATTTCTCGTGCCAAACTTCAAAATCATAAATCATGATTGCACATATACATAGCAATTACATTAATCATCATGATTTAAGCATTATTATCTATTTATGGGCACGTTATCATCACCCAACACTATTCTAAAAATGTTGTCCCGCCATCCTAAGTCAACCAAAATATGATATAGGTCAATTGCATATGGTTGACTACCCTAGGGGTTTTCTAACCCTTAAGGATGGATTTTGGAACCCATTATAAGTTCTTTCCAATTGGGTTCACTAAAAACTCCTTAGGGATCCATTTTCTAGCAATTACTTTCTTTTTATCTTGTCCCCTAGCAATTAGGCATTTATAGGCCTTTTCATTTTTCTTTTCTTTATAACCTAGGCCATTCATATTAAAACTTGCCCTTTGGCTCCCAATTATCATATTCAATGTGTTGGAGCCTATAGTGAATTTTTCTAGGGCTTTTGTTAAATAATCTACTTTTTCCCTTAATGCCCTATTTTCTTCTATGCATGCATCACTAACATCTAATGGCACATAATTATCGTGTGAGCATGCATCATAATCATAAAAACAAGCTTTTTCTAATTTTTGCTCTAATTCCTTAATTTGGTCAAGCATGCTTTTGTTCTTTTTCTTGGCTCTAAATAAGTCCTTAGTGAGGCTAGAAATCATATACATAATTTGCTTAGGGGGAAGATTTGTTACCTCACTTACCAAATCCTCTTCTTTGGATGAGGAGGATGTAGAGGCTCCCCCTTCACTTGAGCTTGATTCTTCATTTAAGGAGGAGGAGCAATCCGAGTCATGAAGAGCCATTAGTGCTAAATTTGAGTAGACATGCTCTTCTTCATCGGATGAGGAGGAGGAAGCAAGGTCATCCCATGTCTTTGCTTTGAGAGCCATGACCTTTCCCTTTTCCTTGGCCTTCTTTTCTTCTTCCTTCTTTTTACTCCCCTTTTTCTTTTTCTTTTCTTCTTTCTTTTTCTTCTCTTCCTTGCTCTTGTTTAGGAGGGGACAATTATCCCTTATATGTCCCTCTCCTTGGCAATTGTAACAAATCACCTTTCCTCTTGGTCTTCTCCTCCTATCATTAGATTTATTAAAATGAAAACCTTTTAAAGCACGTCTTACCCTCCTTACCATATATGCTTCTTCCGTGCTATCCATGGAGGAGGATGAGGATGCTTCATCATCGGAGGAGGAGGGGATCTCTATCTTCTTCTTTCCCTTGTTTGCCATCAAAGCTACTCCTCTTGAAGTTTGAAACGTTGGCTCTTCTTGTATTCCTTCAAGCCTCGTTTCGTGGAGTTCCATCGTTGAGAAGAACTCCTCCAAGGTGCTCACTTCTAAATTTTTTGAGATATAGAAAGAGTCCACCATGGAGCTCCACTTTGAGGACCGGGGAAAGGAATCTATGGCCTTCATTACCATATCCCGGTTGTAGAGCATTTATCCTACACTTGTTAGTCCAATTAAAATTTCTTTGAATCTAGAATGTAGGGAAGTTACCTTTTCTCCCTTTTCAAGATTGATATTTGATAGTTGGGAGCGGAGGAGATCACTTCTTGCTAGCTTTGCCTCCGAAGTTCCTTCATGAAGCTCTACTAGCTTTTCCCACATCTCCTTGGCACTAAAGCACTCCCCTATCCTATTTACTTCTTGTTGGGGGAGGACATTGTATAGGTGGTGCTTGGCCTTTGAATTTGCCAAGTATTCTTCTCTTTGTCTCTTGCTCCACCTTGATTTCTCCAATGGCTCCCCATTTTCGTTCCTAGGCAACTCGAAACCGTTTTCCATTATTAATAATATTTCAAAGTCGGTTTCGAAGAATACCTCCATTCGCTTCTTCCACCAAGCGAATTCTCCTTCAAACTTCGGCAGATGAATGTTGGAGCCGGCCATTTTTGATGAAGAGCTTGTTGCGGCGGTTAGTCCGGTGACAAGCAACCTTGCTCTGATACCACTTGTTGGGGATCGATTGGCCGGCTAGAGGGGGTGAATAGCCCTCTTTCGATGGTTGTCGAAATTCTCTCATCTACAAAGGGTTAGCGCAAGCGGAATATACAAATACAAATAAAGACAACACAAAAGATAGACAAGCAATACAAACACAAGATGTAACGTGGTTCACGGCTACGCCACTAATCCACGGTCCGATTCGTCCACGGTGAATCACACCGCAATCTATCCACTAGATCTCTCCTTTGCACAAAGCTAGGTGGAGGTAACCTCTTTACACAAAAACACTCCTCTTACAAATATAGTGGAAATAAGCTCAAGTATAAGGATGGAAAGCTTTAGGGAACTTTGGGAGAGTATTAGAGCATGAGCATTAGCCTCCCAAAGCCCCTTCCCCTTCCTTTTTATAGAGGAAGAGGGTTTCTTCCCATTGACACAGGATCAGTCGACTGATCTCGTAGCAGTTGCCCAATAACGGCCGCTTTCCACGTTGGATTCCATCTAACGGTATTGGCATCAATCGACTGATCCTACCATCAGTCGACTGATGCTCGATCAGTCGAGTGTTCAATGGAGTCGACTCCATTCTGTGCCCGCACGCTATTCACGATCATTGCCGATCCATGGCAATGATCGCCAAGAACTAAATCGGTCTTATACCGGTCGATCGACCCATCGACTCGGAAGCGATGACTACCATGACATGGCAGTCGACTGGTGTCGGGAAAACTCATCCGACACTTGGCCAAATGGCCAAGTTTCACCTAAGAGCTACCCCTTCCCAGGTTACATTCGCTCACTCTCGTTTCTCGGAGTCCCTCTCCTTCAAAGTTCTCTTCGTTCGCGGTCACATCCCTCGGCAGCATCAGGCGCACGTCTCTGCAATGCTCCTTCGCGTTTCTTGCCTCGAAGTCTACTTCCTCCGGCTTCACTCCAAGCTCCTCGTCCGGCGGTCCCTCGGATGCTCCAAGCGCACGACTTCCACAAAGTTATCCTTCACCGACTCAAGGCACGAGTCATGAGATGTGAAACTCACCACGGCTCCATGTGTGAATTACTAAGTCCTGCATGTCTTCAACGCAAATATCAAATCAACATAAAAAACTAACTTAAACCCTTTGCCACACGCATCAAAACTTTATCATGGCAAGAGATTGCACTAACAATGTTCAGGTAATGCTCGGTAATCAGGGCACTACTGAACAGCTCCTCTGTGGTCTATGAACTCCGCCGGCCACATTCAGAGCTATTTCTGGTTGGAGCATCTTCAGCATGAGTCTGACCATTTCTCTTTCCGTGCTGACCAACTCTGGGCATAGGCATGCAAGTCGGTTGAATCTCTTCACGACTTCCCTGACTGATAGGTCACATGCAGTTTCTGATTGACTCAATGTAAATTTGAATTGGTTTACAAAATCAAGTGGAAACTTAGTTTCCACTCATCATTCGTATGTTCCAATCTAACCGACATTGATCAACTATAACATATACATCCCATGCAATGAACTAATCATTAATTTCAAAAGAAACGAACTTATCATTTCTTATTCATACTTTCAGAAAAGAAAAAAAAATGTTAACATATAACATTCCTTATTTCTAATCTAAATAAAACTACTTGAGAAGATAGTTCATTATGACTCCCACTAGGACAAACCCTAGTGCAGTTGTAATTATTTTTAGTCCTATCTTCCTTGGCCACACTAGGGTAGTCTCAGGCTGGCCAATAAGTTGACCGTTTATAGAACTCTCTTCATTCTTTTCGAGGCCAGCTACCACAGGATTCTCTTGAACCTTGTGCTCCAGTAGTTCCCAGCACAACTCAGCATATGTTATCCGCCCTTCATAGCGACCCCATACGTGATGTGCAACTACCATGAAATCATTTGGCAGAGAGCGTACCAAGGCCCATATCCGATAATTGTCTAGTAACGGAAACTTCTGCTGCTTGAGTCTCCTAAAAAGACCATCGAGCCTTCTTATGTGTCCGATGACCACACCATCAGGTTTATAAACTATCTATTCAATAGCTTCCCTCAATTGGTTTCGTAACACATCACGATGGGTCATTGTAATGATCGTCCGTGCCATCTGAAATTGAAATAAATTAAGTCAATACAAAACCGACTAACCAGTACAAAACCGACTTAATTCAATTTATATGAGCAAAGACCTTACACAATTAATTATGAAAATCAATTCTTCGTAATTTTAGGAGTTTTTGGTTGATGAGTTCAACTGAACAATCGACTCCCCTAGTTTTTATTCCAAATTCAAGTTGTACTAATAACTATTCGAAACTTGGGTTATTATTTAAATTGACCATCGTCAATTTTTTTTGCTGATCAATTTTGATTTACCTAACTTGTCTACCTTTGACCAAATCACAAGTATTTCTTGTGAAGCTAGTATAAGTTTTTCGTTCGTTTATCTACGCATAATTAAACTAAAGCTAGCATAAAGTTATCATTTGTATATTCATGCATCACTTAAACTAAAGGCTAGGCTAGCATAAGATTATCCTACATGAATTCATGCATATTTAAGCTAAAAAAAAACATTTCTTATCATTCATGAACAAAATAAGCTAAAGGCATTTCATAAACAAAATAAGCTAAAGGCATTTCATAGAACAAATTTAACAAAATTAGAGTAGACATAGAATTCTTACTTTGAGCGGCTGGGTTTGGAGCTTCATGTGTGTGTAGTGGAAAGACAGATCTGCTCTGATACCAACCTGTCACTCCCGCCCTTTCCAAGAGTCCGGAATCCGGAGGGGCGGCGCGTGACGCGACCGTACATACATACATTACTTACAGCGGAAGACTTTAGACTTATTTTTTTTTCTTCTTTTAAAACATAAATATGCATTGACATATATAGATACTTCTTCTTCTTAACATAGAGCATGCATCATAATATATATAGATACTTCTTCTTACTTCTTCCTTACTTCTTCTTATTAACATAGAGCATGCATCATAACATATATAGATACTTAGTGCTTAGTTCAAGTTCATAAACATCATCATCATAAGGAGACATAAATAAGGACATCCAAAAACGTCATCCTCATGGGGAAACATATATATAAGGACATAACGGATCTTCTCCACCATGCCACTACCACACACATTTGGCCCATCCTGTTGCTCCCTTTAGTTTATCCATCCCTTACCCTTATCTGCAGTACGAGAGAAAGATAAACTATAAGCACATAGGCTTAGTAAGATCCTGTCCTACTCACCAAAAAAAACCATACATCGACATTAATCATGGCATGTAACATTCATAACATATAAGCAACATAACATGTAACATACATGACGTAAGCAACTTAACATGTAGCATAAGTAACATAAGTAAACATAACATGAATCATCTATAACATAGCAGAATAACATGTATCATCTATAACATAGCAGCATATCATGTAAGTATTGGACTTAATAAAACATAACATGCAACATATATAACATAGCAAATCAACATAACATACAACACATATAAAGATAGAGGCATAAACATGACATTTCAAACATAACATGCAACATATATATAACACATCAAACATAATATACATCATATGTAACCTAGAGGCATAAACATGACATATCAAACATAACATGCAACATATATATGACATATCACATAGCATGTGAACATAGCAATCAAATCATGTAAACCTATGCAGGATGCTTTGAAAACATATATTACAAGTACGTAAACATAATCTCAACATATTTGGGCCCGACATTGTACCACTTCTTCATTATCATAGCGCGCATCCGTAAATAGACCCGAGGTAGCAAGTCTTGAACCTACTAGGTTACTAGGCCCGATCTTAGTCAGTCGACCTAGGGCAATCGTCATAGCGTAGAAGCCCATCCTAGGCCCGAGTCTTATTCCATCGACCTAGGGCATCTTGGAGCCCATCCCGTACTAGGCCCGATCTTAGTCCGTCGACCTAGGGGCAATCATACATAGAGGCCCATCCTAGGCCAGAGTCTTACTCCATCGACCTAGGGCATCTTAGGAGCCCATCCCTTTGGACCTTGTTAAGGTCTTGGTACAAGCCATGCAGAAGGTAAAATACTTATATGCTTTTATTATAACATAGCTTATTTCATTTTGCAAACATAGCATACTTCATTTCATAACATATCATATTTCACTTCATGAACATATCATCGTTCATTTCATAAACACATCATACTTCATTTCATAACATGTCATATTTCACTTCATGAACATATCATTTTTCATTTTATAATCATATCGTATTTCATTTCATAACATCTCTTAAATATCACATCCACATAGGGCATGACATAAGGCATAAACATCAAGGGTAAGTAAACACTAACCTAAAGCATGTTATCTTCATCTAGCATCATTTAATATCACCTGTCAACATGAATTCACCCAACATAAAATACATGTTAACCTAACCTAGAGCATGTTAAAGGACAATGGTTGGCCGAATGGTCCATGTAGGTTTTTAGGGCTAGTCTTTTAACCTAATTCAATTATCATACTAACAACATCATATGCATACAAACATGGAATAAAACTTCATTGGAGCATCCATACAAGAGGGGTGGCCAAATGGTCCTTGTAGGTTTTTAGGGCTAGTCTTTTAACCTAATCCAATTAACACACTAAAAACATCATATGCATATAAAACATGGATTAAAGCTTCATGGAGTCATCAAAATAGAGGGGTGGCCGAATGGTTCAAGGGGCTTTTAGGGTTAGACTTTTAAAATAATCCCTCTAAGATACTAACATCACCATATGCATACCATACATAGTATAGAACTTCAATTAATCACCAAAAATACATAATGGCCGAATGGTTCATAGAGGTGTTTAGGATTAACTTTTAACCTAATTCATTCCACATCCTAACATCATCATTTACATGTAAAACAAGATATAGAACTTCAATAAAATACCAAAAATCCAAGTTGGCCGAATGGTTCATGGGGGTTCCTAGGGTTAACTTTTAACCTAATTCATTCAACTTCCTAACATCATTATTTGCATGTAAAACAAGATAAAGAACTTCAACAAAACACTAAAACCCATGTTGGCCGAATTTATCATTTGGATTTCTTTTACAAAACATCAATAGAAGCTACTCGTATGTAGGTGAGGGATACTTACATCCTTCGCTTTGCTTTTAGTGGGAAGATGACCTAAGGAAAAAAAAAACATAGCCTTCTCCTTGCTTGGATGGGGTTCGGCCAAAGGGTGAAAATGGAGAGGGAGAGGAATAGATTTCGGTGAGGAAGAATAAGAGAAGAGGAGAAAATGAATTGTGTAACTCATGCCCCCTCATTCCCCCTATTTATTCACTTGAAGAGTCCCTTGATCTCCCTTACACTTAACCATAATTTCCCCTATTCCTCTAATGATAAAATCCTATTGGGCTTCTGGTTAGTGGGTGCATCTATAGGGCTTGGCTATCTCTAGAGGTTTGGGGTTCAATTCCTAGGCCTTGCATCCCTTTTTGGCTTATTTTCTTTCATTTTTGAAAAGGCCCACATAAAGCCCATTATCGTCAAGCCAAAAATTCTTGTAAAATTGCTAGAAATTTTACGGGCGTTACAATCCTTCATACCTTTTAAAAGTTTCGTCCTCGAAACTTAGAACAATTCTGGGTACTTCTGCTTCATGTCCTCCTCGCGTTCCCAGGTAGCTTCCTCGTATCGTTGATTCTGCCACAGGACCTTTACTAAGGGCACCTCTTTGTTCCTTAGTCTCTTGACTTCTCGGTCTAGTATCTGGATAGGCCGACTTTCAATACTCAGGTCCTCTTGAACTTGTACTATTTGTGGCTCGATCACTTGGTCCGCACTGGAAATGCATTTCTTGAGCACAGAGACATGGAACACGTCTTGAATAGCCGACATCTCTTAAGGCAGCTCCAGCTTGTAAGCTACCTTTCCAATCCTCTGCAATATCGGATACGGTCCCACGTAGCGCGGACTCAGCTTACCCTTCCTTCCGAATCTCATCACTCCCTTCATAGGGGCCACTTTGAGGAATACCAGGTCCTCGACTTCAAATTCTAACGGTCTACGCCGCATATCCGCATAGCTCTTTTGTCGGCTCTGAGCAGTTTCAATTCTCTGATGGATGTTCTGTATAGCTCGGGTGGTGTCGTCGATGAAGTCCGTCTGGAGTCCCATCCTCTTCTTTTCACCACCCTCGTACCAGCATATGGGAGATCTACATTTCCTCCCATATAGAGCCTCGTAGGGTGCCATTCCAATAGTAGCTTGGTAGCTATTGTTGTAGGCGAATTCTGCCAAATATAAGTATCGACACCAGCTACCTTTGAAATCCAAGGCGTAAGCTCGTAACATATCCTCCAGTACTTGATTTACTCTTTCGGGCTGTCCGTCCATCTGGGAATTGGAAGGCAGTACTGAACAATAGCTTCGTGCCTAGGGCCTTCTGAACACATTCCCAGAAATGGGAAATAAAGCGACCATCTCTGTCAGAAATGATGGTCTTAGGAATTCCATGTAGTCTGATAATTTCCCTAGCATATAACTGAGCCAGTTGCTCCGTCGAATAGGTCATCTTGATTGCTAGGAAGTGGGCGGACTTCGTCAATTTATCCACAATTACCCATATAGCATAATAACCATTTGTTGTCTTGGGCAATCCTGAGATGAAATCCATAGAAATGTATTCCCATTTCCATTCTGGAATCTAGATTGGCTGCAGTGTTCCTCCAGGTCTCTGGTGTTCTGCTTTAACCCTCTGGCAGGTTAGGCAAGTACTGACATACTGAGCCACATCTCTTTTCATTCCGAACCACCAGAATTTTCTTTTCAAGTCTTGGTACATCTTGGTGGTTCCAGGATGCCTCGCATAAGGAGTTCCGTGAGCTTCCTCAAATATCTTCTTCCGTAATTCTGGATCGTCGGGAATACACAGGCGATCCCTGAGGTAGAGTACTCCACTATCAGAGATACGAAACCCGTCGTCCTTTCCCTCTAAGACCTCTTGCTTGATCCTCTGAATGCTTGGGTCACGGGCTTGCTTTTCCAGTATATCATCGAACAGCGTCGGTGCTATCATCATGGTCGAGAGCTATCCGGAAATTATTTCGACCCCGTAACATATAATCTCCTTTTCTAAGGGCCGAGATAACACTGATAGGGACATCAAGGTGGCGCAGGACTTCCTGCTGAGTGCATCAGCCACCTTGTTTGCTTTCCCCGGATGGTAGAAGATCTCGCAGTCATAATCCTTGACAAGCTCGAGCCATCTGCGTTGTCTCATGTTCAGGTAATGCTCGGTAATCAGAGCACTACTGAACAGCTCCTCTGCGGTCTGCGGTCTATGAACTCCGCCGGCCACATTCAGAGCTATTTCTGGTCGGAGCATCTTCAGCATGAGTCTGACCCTTTCTCTTTCCGTGCTGACCAACTCTGGGCATAGGCGTGCGAGTCGGTTGAATCTCTTCACGGCTTCGCTGACTGATAGGTCACATGCAGTTTCTGATTGACTCAATGTAAATTTGAATTGGTTTACAAAATCAAGTGGCAACTTTGTTTCCACTCATCATTCGTATGTTCCAATCTAACTGACATTGATCAACTATACCATATACATCCCATGCAATGAACTAATCATTAATTTCAAAAGAAACAAACTTATCATTTCTTATTCATACTTTCAGAAAAGAAAAAAAAATGTTAACATATAACATTCCTTATTTCTAATCTAAACAAAACTACTTGAGAAGATAGTTCATTACAACTCCTACTAGGACAAACCCTAGTGCAGTTGTAATTATTTTTAGTCCTATCTTCCTTGGCCTCACTAGGGTAGTCTCAGGCTGGCCAATAAGTTGACCGTTTATAGAACTCTCTTCATTCTTTTCGAGGCCAACTACCACAAGATTCTCTTGAACCTTGTGCTCCAGTAGTTTCCAGCACAACTCAGCATATGTTATCCGCCCTTCATAGCGGCCCCATACGTGATGTGCAACTACTATGAAATCATTTGGCAGAGAGCGTACCAAGGCCCATATCCGATAATTGTCTAGTAACGGAAACCTTGCAAGACCATCGAGCCTTCTTATGTGTCCAATGACCCCACCATCAGGTTTATAAACTATCTCTTCAATAGCTTCCCTCAATTGGTTTCGTAACACATCACGACGGGTCATTGTAATGATCGTCCGTGCCATCTGAAATTGAAATAAATTAAGTCAGTACAAAACAGACTAAACAGTACGAAACCGGCTTAATTCAATTTATATGAGCATAGACCTTACACAATTAATTACGAAAATAAATTCTTCAAAATTTTAGGAGTTTTTGGTTGATGAGTTCAACTGAACAATCGACTCCCCTAGTTTTTATTCCAAATTCGACACTTGGGTTATTATTTAAATTGACCATCGTCAATTTTTTTTGCTGATCAATTTTGAATTACCTAACTTGTCTACCTTTGACCAAATCACAAGTATTTCTTGTGAAGCTAGTATAAGTTTTTCATTCGTTTATCTACGCATAATTAAACTAAAGCTAGCATAAAGTTATCATTTGTATATTCATGCATCACTTAAACTAAAGGCTAGGCTAGCATAAGATTATCCTACATGAATTCATGCATATTTAAGCTAAAAAAAACGTTTCTTATCATTTATGAACCAAATAAGCTAAAGGCATTTCATAAACAAAATAAGCTAAAGGGATTTCATATCATACATGAACAAAATAAGCTAAAGGCATTTCATTGAACAAATTTAACAAAATTAGAGTAGACATAGAATTCTTACTTAGAGCGGCAGGATTTGTAGCTTCTTGTGTGTGTAGTGGAAAGGCAGATCTGCTCTGATACCAACCTGTCACGTCAGCCCTTTCCAAGGGTCCGGAATCTGGAGGGGCGCAGCGTGACGCGACCGTACATACATACATTACTTACAGCGGAAGACTTTATACATATTTTGTACTTCTTACAGCGGAAGACTTTAGACTTCTTTTTTTTCTTCTTTTAAAACATAAACATGCATTGACATATATAGATACTTCTTCTTCTTAACATAGAGCATGCATCATAATATATATAGATACTTCTTCTTACTTCTTCCTTACTTCTTCTTATTAACATAGAGCATGCATCATAACATATATAGATACTTAGTGCTTAGTTCAAGTTCATAAACATCATCATCATAAGGAGACATAAATAAGGACATCCATAAACGTCATCCTCATGGGGAAACATATATATAAGGACATAATGGATCTTCTCCACCATGGCACTACACACACATTTGGCCCATCCTGTTGCTCCCTTTAGTTTATCCATCCCTTACCCTTATCTGCAGTACGAGGGAAAGATAAACTATAAGCACATAGGCTTAGTAAGATCCTGTCCTACTCACAAAAAAAAACCATACATCGACATTAATCATGGCATGTAACATTCATAACATATAAGAAACATAACATGTAACATACATGACGTAAGCAACTTAACATGTAGCATAAGTAACATAAGTAAACATAACATGAATCATCTATAACATAGCAGCATAACATGTATCATCTATAACATAGCAGCATATCTTGTAAGTATTGGACTTAATCAAACATAACATGCAACATATATAACATAGCAAATCAACATAACATACAACACATATAAACACAGAGGCATAAACATGACATTTCAAATATAACATGCAACATATATATAACACATCAAACATAATATACATCATATGTAACCTAGAGGCATAAACATGACATATCAAACATAACACGCAACATATATATGACATATCACATAGCATGTGAACATAGCAATCAAATCATGTAAACCTATGCAGGATGCTTTGATAACATATATTATAAGTACGTAAACATAATCTCAACATATTTGGGCCCGGCATTGTACCACTTCTTCATTATCATAGAGCGCATTCGTAAATAGACCCGAGGTAGCAAGTCTCGAACCTACTAGGTTACTAGGCCCGATCTTAGTCCATCGACCAAGGGCAATCGTCATAGCGTAGAAGCCCATCCTAGGCCCGAGTCTTATTCCATCGAACTAGGGCATCTTGGAGCCCATCCCGTACTAGGCCCGATCTTAGTCCGTCGACCTAGGGGCAATCATACATAGAGGCTCATCCTAGGCCCGAGTCTTACTCCATCGACCTAGGGCATCTTAGGAGCCCATCCCTTTGGACCTTGTTATGGTCTTAGTACAAGCCATGCAGAAGGTAAAATACTTATTTGCTTTTATTATAACATAGCTTATTTCATTTTGCAAACATAGCATACTTTAGTTCATAACATATCATATTTCACTTCATGAACATATCATCGTTCATTTCATAAACACATCATACTTCATTTCATAACATGTCATATTTCACTTCATGAACATATCATTTTTCATTTTATAATCATATCGTATTTCATTTCATAACATCTCTTAAATATCACATCCACATAGGGCATGGCATAAGTCATAAACATCAAAGGTAAGTAAACACTAACCTAAAGCATGTTATCTTCATCTAGCATCATTTAATATCACAAGTCAGCATGAATTCACCCAACATAAAATACATGTTAACCTAACCTAGAGCATGTTAATGGACAAAGGTTGGCCAAATGGCCCATGTAGGTTTTTAGGGCTAGTCTTTTAACCTAATTCAATTATCATACTAACAACATCATATGCATACAAACATGGAATAAAACTTCATTGGAGCATCCATACAAGAGGGGTGGCCGAATGGTCCTTGTAGGCTTTTAGGGCTAGTCTTTTAACCTAATCCAATTAACAAACTAACAACATCATATGCATAAAAAACATGGATTAAAGCTTCATGGAGTCATCAAAATAGAGGGGTGGCCGAATGGTTCAAGGGGCTTTTAGGGTTAGACTTTTAAACTAATCCCTCTAACATACTAGCATCACCATATGCATACCATACATAGTATAGAACTTCAATTAATCACCAAAAATACATGATGGCCGAATGGTTCATAGAGGTGTTTAGGGTTAACTTTTAACCTAATTCATTCCACATCCTAACATCATCATTTACATGTAAAACAAGATATAGAACTTCAATAAAATACCAAAAATCCAAGTTGGCCGAATGGTTCATGGGGGTTCCTAGGGTTAACTTTTAACCTAATTCATTCTACTTCCTAACATCATTATTTGCATGTAAAACAAGATAAAGAACTTCAACAAAACACTAAAACCCATGTTGGCGGAATATATCATTTTGATTTCTTTTACAAAACATCAATCGAAGCTACTCGTATGCAGGTGAGGGATACTTACATCCTTCGCTTTGCTTTTAGGGGGAAGATGACCTAAGGAAAAACAAAACCATGCCTTCTCCTTGCTTGGATGGGGTTCGGCCAAAGGGTGAAAATGGAGAGGGAGAGGAATAGATTTCGGTGAGGAAGAAGAAGAGAATAGGAGAAAATGAATTGTGTAACTCATGCCCCCTCATTCCCCCCTATTTATTCACTTGAAGGGTCCCTTGATCTCCCTTACACTTAACTATAATTTCCCCTATCCCTCTAATGATAAAATCCTATTGGGCTTCTGGTTAGTGAGTGCATCTATAGGGCTTTGCTATCTCTAGAGGTTTGGGGTTCAATTCCTAGGCCTTGCATCCCTTTTTGGCTTATTTTCTTTCATTTTTGAAAAGGACCACATAAAGCCCATTATCGTCAAGCCAAAAATTCTTGTAAAATTGCTAGAAATTTTATGGGTGTTACAGTGGGAGACCATGTATTTCTCAAAGTGTCACCCATGAAGGGAGTACTGAGGTTCGGAAGGAAGGGCAAACTCAGTCCGAGGTATATTGGGCCTTTTGAGATTCTCGACCGGATTGGAACACGAGCATACCAAGTTGCACTACCACCAAACCTGGCAGGAGTTCATAATATGTTTCACGTATCCATGCTCAGGAGGTACCTTTCCAACCCTGCACATGTGATTGGGTATGAAGCCATACAGTGGACACCAGATCTATCCTACGAGGTAATACCAGAACAAATATTGGATCATCAAGTGCGGAAGCTGAGAAATAAAGAAATCAGAATGGTGAAAGTTTTATGGGGAAATCAGCAGATAGAGGAAGCTACCTGGGAGACCGAACGGGATATCCGTGACCGTTACCCTGAACTATTTGGTAAGTCAAATTTCGAGGATGCAATTTTTTCTAAGGGGGGGAGAGTTGTCAAGTCTCGGAAAATAATAATAATAATAAAAATAATGATAACAATAATAAATGATAAAAAAAATAATAAAAAAATAATACAAGACCGTATGTCCTCGGAAAAGGAGGATAAATTTCGGGGTCTATTTATACCCTAAATAAGCGTAGTTAAGGGGCATAAAGGGAAAAAAAAATCCTAATCTCATTTAACCGGCTGAACCCTTTCCTTTTCTTTTTTTTTCCCTTCTTTTTCTACCCGCGATGCGTCTTCTGGTCGCGATCCGCCGCAGACATTGAGAAGGGCGATCGACAAACCCTTCCGCCGGAGACGACGCGAAGTCGCCGAAGCTACACCGACCCTCCTTTCTCATCTTCACGGTACGTAGTCTCTGGCTAGGGCTAGCGAGGGCGGAGAGTTTAGAAGAATTTCTTTTGGGACTTTCGCGGCGAGATTGAGTCGGGATTTTAGGGATTTAATCGTGCCGGTGTAATGGGATTCCAGATTGGGTTCTAGCAGGCTTCATGGGTGGATTTTCGATATTGTTGGGAATGGGTTGAGCTAGGGAAACCGGTGGAGCTTGGCTACCCGATGACTTGGAGGAGTTGAAGAGAAGAGAGATCACGGGAAGGGGTTAGGGATTTCGATCCTTGGGATGTAATGGGAGTTCTCCATGAGAGGTGATTGGAACCGGTGGATTGGGGGTACTCGGCAGGTGAGGGGCAGGGGAAAAGGAATGGGTAAACAGATTTGTGTTGTTGGGAGGGAAGGGGATCGGTTTAGGATTTTAGGATCGCTTTTGATGAATTTACGGGTGGATTGGTATTGTGGGTTTCATCCGGTAGGGTGGTAATAACTGAGTATACAAATGTTGGGGTCATTATGAATTGAGTGTGCCGAGTGATGTGTATGAGGGTTAAATATTCAGTTAATAGCCAGATAAATGTTTAATAGATGTAAGGAGTAGTTTGTTTGAAAGGAATCAGCATGCTAGGGTGGATATAACAATTTGTATGTACATGAGCTTTATGTCTGTAGATGATTCCTGCTATATTTATTCTCAGTCAGCATGTTTAGTTAATCCTCTATAAGATTTTTCTTAATGCTGTAAATGATATGTAATATGTGATAAATATCATCTACCTGTGTATGAGGTAAGATGTTATATGTATATGTGTGTAATTACCATCTACCTGTGTATGAGGTTAGATGTTATATGTATATGTGTGTAATTACCATCTACCTGTGTATGAGGTTAGATGCTATATATAGATATATATTTGTTCACCTATGATGTTTAATGTTATTAATTTTAGCTAAATGTTCATCAAATCTTTCTTGTGCCTCGATGTTATGTGAATAAGTTATATCATCATCCACCTGTGTGTAAGGTTAGATGCTATATGTCATGTGTGTAATTATCATCTACCTATGTATGAGGTTAGATGCTATATATATATGTGTAGGGAGTTGCTTCGGAGGCTCATTGACTCCCATGTCCCCGGATTAAAATTTTCACTAATGAAAGAATTAATTCGGATGGGATGAGCTTCCTTAGCACAACCATTTCGTCGTCGTGCTAACAACTTGAGTGGTCGCTTGAACAAACTAGTTGTTCAAGCAACACAACTCTTCTAGTTGGTTAGCCGCGGAAGAGACGACGGACGGATCGCCGGTTTTTGTGTTTGTCTTCGGGGTCCATGTTTATACAATATATTTACTAATTTACACATGCATAATCAAAACATAAAAGAACAATCTCAGATCTGTAAATAAAGTTAAAATAACTTTATACCTCACGATCTTCTACCGTATGTCCTATCCTTCTCGTGGACGACGTGTGGACGAAGATCCTCCACGAGTAGAAGCCTTCTAGATCGCTTTCTTCTCTACCTTGTCCGCTGCGAACAAAGAGAAGAACTTACAAATACCTATCCTTTCTAGAACCGGCCACCAAATTAGGGAATTTGGTGCAACCGCCGACCAAGGATCAAGTGGATGATGCGCCGGCCACAAATGGAAGGAGAACCGCCGGCCACCTTGGAGAGTATGGAGGAAGATGAACGCCGGCCACCAATGGTAGGAGAACCGCCGACCAAGGAAGAAGGGAGAGGCCTCTAGGATGGGCGCCGGCCAAGTGTTGATGAAGGAGGATGGGCGCCGACAATCAACTAGAAGGAAGAGTTGTCGCCCACTTGTTTTGCTCCAAAACCCTAGCCACCCAAAAACCCTAGCCGCCCACTTTTGGATGAGCCAAAACCCTAATTCCTCAATCAATTTGAATTATTGCCGCCCAACCCTAAGCTTTCCTTTTATAGAGTTAGGCTTAGGACTCATTTAATCTCCACCGTCGGATCTAGGGATTTAACCTCCACCGTCGGATCTAGGGTTTTATCCCAACCGTCGGATCTAGGGTTTCATCTCAACCGTCGAATCTAGGATTTCATCCCAACCGTCGAATCTAGGATTTCATCCCAACCGTCGGATCTAGGGTTTTATCCCAACCGTCGGATCTAGGGATTTAATCTCAATCGTCGATTCTAGGGTTTCATCCAAACCATCAGATCTAGGGATTTAATCCCAACCGTTGGTTCTTGGTTTTGTTTTACATTCTTGGATCTAGACTTCGCAAGGATTATATTAGGCTATGATAGGGACCATAAGGAGGAGTTGGGTCTTGGCCACCCGATGGATCGGAACCACACAAACTTGATCCATCAATGATGTTCCATTCCACTAGAGGATCATCATTGAACTACCTCACCAACCCCCATAAATTAATATGGGCTCTATATATTATTCGTGTTGGAATGTATACTGAAAGCCTAGCCCTTTCTCTATGAACATTTTATTTTGAAATAAGAATCACATGATCATTGTTTGCATTTTATATATTCATTATATATGTGTGCATATTGTCTAATATTTTACATTGTAGATAACATGGTGCTTGGTGTGGCACAGAAGATCATGTTATCAGTACCTTGTAAAATATAAGTAGAGGCTCACAACCAAGATGGTTTTGGACAAACCATTGGCATGGTTGTAGTGTAGCTTGGTATTGTTTTATCTTGAACATAGAGTTACACTAGTACACTTAGGTTTATTGAAAGGACGACATAGAGGTGATTCAATTTAGTACTGACTACATAATTGAATCGGACCTCGGATATTATGTTGTACATGCTCTTAATCCCGATATAATAACGGGCACATGTACTTAGTATTTATTTCTTTGATTTACCAATGGGTGAGATTTAGATGGATTAAATCAATATGCCCGGTAAGTTGGGAAATAATATTATTTACATGGTGTGCCGTGGATTATAGGAGGAAACCGTGTCCTATATATTAGGTTGATGATGTCCCCTTGAGGAGCTCATAAGGTTCATCATGTAAACCCACTGGTTGACTTAGTCAACATGATGATAAGGTTGAGTGGTACTACTCGAGGAGTTAGATGTTAATTAATTGATGGTCAGTAAATCAATTAATTGACGGACATTCGATATCTTAAACACGGGGAGATAAATGTACAAATAATATATGGAGCCCATATTAATTTATGGGGGTTGGTGAGGTAGTTCAATGATGATCCTCTAGTGGAATGGAACATCATTGATGGATCAAGTTTGTGTTCCGATCCATCGTGGCCAAGACCCAACTCCTCCTTATGGTCCCTATCGTAGCCTAACATAATCCTTGTGAAGTCTAGATCCAAGAATGTAAACAAAACCTAGAACCAATGGGTTAAATCCATAGATCCGATGGTTGGGATGAAACCCTAGAACCAACGGTTGGATTAAATCCATAGATCCGATGGTTAGGATAAAACCCTAGAATCGACGGTTGGGATGAAATCCTTGATCCGACGGTTGGGATGAAATCCTTGATCCGACGGTTGGGATTAAATCCCTAGATTGGGATGAAATCCTTGATCTGATGGTTGGGATGAAATCCTAGATCCTACGGTTGGGATGAAATCCTAGATCCGACGGTTGGGATAAAACCCTAGATCCGACGGTGGAGATTAAATCCCTAGATCCGACGGTGGAGATTAAATCCCTAGATCCGACGGTGGAGATTAAAGGAGGCCTAAGCCTAATTCTATAGTTAGGGTTTGGCTCATCCATGTGTTGGGCGGCAACAAATCCTAGAGGAGATAAGGTTATTTGGGCGGCATGAAAATAGGGATTAGTTCCTATATTTTAGGCTAACCAACTTTCTCCTAAATTCTATAAATAAGGGCTTAGGCATTGGGAGAAAACATGATTTTTTGGATTGGAGAATTAGGGTTTGGCTCATCCAAGTGTTGGGCGGCAACAAACCCTAGAGGAGCTAGGGTTTTGGGCGGCTAGGAAAGTGGGCGGCAAGGTGATTGTTCTCCCTAGGTTTTTGGCCAGCGCCCCTCTTCTTCTCCTCCTCCCTTTGCCGATTCTCTTCTTCCTCCTCTCTTGCTCCTTGGTGGCCGGCGGCTCTCCAACAATTGGTTGCCGGTGCTTCTCCAACATCTAGGTGGCCGGCGGCAACAATACAACTAGTTGGCCGGCGCTCATCCAATCGTTCCTTGGCCAGCGGTTGCATCAAACTCTCTTGTTTGGTGGCCGGCTCTAGAAAGGAAAGGTTTTTGTTGGTTCTTCTCTTTGTTCGCAGCGGACAAGGAAGAGAAGAACGCGATCTAGAAGGCTTCTACTCGTGGAGGATCTTCGTCCACACGTTGTCCACGAGGAGGATAGGACATACGGTAGAAGATCGTAAGGTATAAAGTTTTATAACTTTAATTTCAGATCTGAGCATGTTCTTATATATGATGATTATGCATGTGTGTGTATGAATATATATTGTATAATCATGGACCCCGAAGACAAACACAAAAACCGGCGATCCGTCCGTCGTCTTTTCCGCAGCTAATCAACTAGAAGAGTAGAGTTGCTTGAACAACTAGTTTGTTCGAGCGACCACTCAAGTTGTTAGCACGACGACAAAATGGTGTTGCTAAGGAAGCTCATCCCATCCGGATTAATCCTTTCATTAGTGAAAATTTTAATCCGGGGACATGGGAGCCAATGAGCCTCCTAAGCGAAATACCAACAATTGGTATCAGAGCAACGGTTTCCGGTTTTGTGTGTTTAGGATTTGGTTATATTTTTAAGCATTTTTCATATATAATATGTGCCGGATAATAGTAGGATATGCGTAGTGGAACTCTTTGGTTGCAGGCATAAGATCCGACTATTATGGCCATGTGTGTGTATGTGAATGGATGTGTGTAAAAATTTATTATTTGAATCCTCGGGGTTGACGAGGATAGATTAATATTTAATTTTTGTAATTAAATACGGCATTGTTTAGCCAATCATTTTAGTTTACTTTCGATCTAGATTATTTGTACACTCCTTCGTGGAGTATAGGATCGATGGATGTAATTAAAATGATTTATCTCGGCTCGGATCTCTTTGGTGACTTGCGCATGGGAAAAGATGGAGTGGACGAGGTGGCGACATGACGGGATGCGTATTGGAGAACAATGCCATAATAGTTGAAAAAATTTTGATTTTTCCATATTTATTGCTTATTTGTTTTATATGCATGTTGTGTTTGTTTTAAAATTCCTCGATTTCAATTTACTAAGTGGGAGAGGGACATTTTAATTAATTCCCACGGCCTCCATTACAATTTGACGTGTGATGCAATAAACTTGCGCGTTGGCTCTGAGTGCCTTCCTCCCCATCGGATGGGTTTGTTTGCGGATCACTAGGTCAAATAATGGTTATAGGAAATTATTTAGGAGCGTGTGTACTTCCCCATCGGTAAGGCACATAATCCGAAATAATTCCCTTAGTATCGTGTAATGGTGCACACTTAAATGCAAATAAAAGGTATCCTCCCCATCGGAGTCACTGCTTTTATTTGTAGGGCTAAAGAGGAACCAACTATTTATTTTATTTGTCAAAAAGTAAGGTTGACAAGATAATAAAATTAATGGGTAAAACCTCCTCTTACAAATGTTGAATTCGTATACGTCCACACTATCGTGGCATGCGATATTCTCGGTGTTTTGAGGTGTTGGTTGATTTCGGGATTTTATTGTTTTGAGGAATCAATATTATTTGAAATCTGATATTTTTTGATCATTGTGATTTTTAGGATTTTCAAATGGCTTTCAACCCACTTGCTGTGATTTTAAAAGAAAACAAACTTACTGGTCCAAACTACATTGATTGGAAAAGAAACCTGGATATTGTCTTAACTGCGGAGGAGTACAAATTTGTACTCTTCGAGGTCTGTCCTCCTAAGCCCACCGATGACTCTGATGAAAAGGGGAAAGAACATTATAAGAAATGGGTTAAGGCAGATGAGATGGCGCGGTGTTACATTTTGGCATCTATGTCAAATGTGCTGCAACATCAGCATCAGGCCATAGCCACAGCTTATGACATGATGTTCAATCTCAAGGAACTTTTCGGACATCAGAGTAGAGCGGCTAGGCAGGAGGCAATGAGAAACTTGATGACGACCACCATGGTCAAGGAACACCGTAAGGGACCATGTTCTCAAGATGATGGCTCATCTTAATGAGATGGAAGTCCTCGGAGCTGAGATCGATGGGGAAACCCAGGTCGATATCATTCTCCAGTCTCTGCCTAGGAGTTTTGAGCAGTTCCGCCTCAACTACAACATGAACAAGAGGTTGTATTCGTTGGCGGAGCTTCTGACAGAACTCCAGGCGGCAGAGGGGCTTTTTCGTCAGAGTTCTCAAGCCATGGTCGCTCAGAAGGTTTCTTCCTCTAAACCGAAAGGTAAGAAGAAGAAGAAGCAAGGTAGAGCGAAGAAAGTGGCAGTGGGACCCCAGGCAGGAGTGAAGAAGCCGAAAGGCAAGTGCTTCACTTGCAAGCAGACTGGACATTGGAAGGCGGACTGTCCTCGCCGAAAGAACAAAGGTATATCTTCTTGTTTAGTTGTTGAAACATGTTTAGCGGTGTTATCTACCAGTACCTGGTGTGTAGATACGAGATCTGTCTAATACATCGGGGTTCCAGGAAACCCGACTGAGGAGAGGTTACGTCTACATGGGCAATGCTTAGGTGGCGGCTGCTGAGACGTTTATTTATCTTTTGATAGGAATAAAGTTTTGGTTTTAAGAAATTGTCTTTATGTACCTACTTTTAGAAAGAATTTAATTTCAGTTTCTAAATTGTTTTTGGATGGGTATTCTATTTCTTTTAATGACAGAGTTGTTATAAAAAGGAATAGGGAGATTATCTGTTCTGGTACATTGGTTGGCAATTTATATACTCTTGAACCAAAAACTCCCACGATGCAAATAGAAATAAATAGCTCATCTTCTAAATCTAATAAGAGAAAAGAACCTTCGCAAATGAACCAAACATATCTCTGGCATCTAAGGCTTGGTCATATTAACCTAAGTAGAATTCAAAGGTTGATAGCTGATGGACCTTTAGGTTCATTAGTGGTGGAGGATCTCCCAACCCAATCATGCTTGGAAGGTAATGCCAAGAGGCCTTTAAGGCCAAGGGGTATAGAGCCAAAGATGTGTTTTCATTACTATCAGGTGGTTTTGAATATTTCGTCTCTTTTATAGGCGATTATTCAAGATATGGATACATTTACTTGATGCGCCGCAAGTCTGAATGCTTTGACAAGTTCAAAGAATTCAAGGCTGATGTGGAGAACCATCAAGGTAAAAGTATCAAGACATTACGATCTGATCGTGGTGGCGAGTACCTCTTGGGAGAGTTTAGGAGTTACTTATCGAGGTCGATTCAATCCCAATTATGAATGGTGTAGCAAGGAATAGGACTCTTATGGAGATGGTTAGATCGATGATGAGTTATTCGAGTTACTCACACATTCGAACTTGGTTGCATCTAAGTCACTCTACTCCTGAGTTGTGGAAGCCTAGTCTAAGACATATTCGGATTTGGGGTAGTACAGCACATGTGTTGAAGGGAGATGCTGGTAAGTTGGAATCTCGTACAGAAGTGCGCTTGTTTGTTGGCTACCCTAAGGGAACGAATGGTGGTTTATTCTATAGTCCTAGAGATCAGAAGGTGATCATGAGTATGAATGCCAGATTTCTAGAGGAGGACTATGTGATGAACCACAAGCCCACGAGTAGGATTGTTCTTGAGGAGTTGGCAGGGGAAGTCCCAACTTCAGTACCACCGGTACAAGAGGACACACCACAAGACACTGCACCGCATGTCATAGAGCATACACAGGAGGCACCTCGTCGTAGTGGGTGTTAGTAATATATGAGAGATGTCCTAAGGCAATCGCCTTATGTATGAACCATTTATGTGATAAATGAAGATTCACTATTTGAGTATACATGTCTTATGTATTTGATTGGATCTTAAACTCATTTACTGAATGTCCACGATACGATTCACAGCATGAGAGAATTTGTGATTGGATCACAACTAGTGAGTATCTCTACATGTGTAATTATGATGTATCGAAATTATCCCTAGTCGATGAATTGATGGATCTGGACACCATCAATTCTGTTGAGACTAGCACGAGGTATACTCCTTGGTGTATCCAAGCAGCTGATTCTCACTGGCTGGAGACATTGTGATGTCCGGAGTTGATCGTGGATGCTAGTTATGGTAACTAGTTCATTGGAGTGACCAGAGTAAGACTTCATATGGTTCTCTGCATATATAGATATGTCAATGAAGTTCTTCTGTGGCTTAAGTGCGATGTTCCTTTGACTTGCGGTATTCAAGTCATCTTGATCATGGAGACTTATGCTTTGACATCTTAAGCAAACATCTCTAAGGAGATGTGGACCGGGATGATTGGGTATAAGTGAGTGATCGAAGGTGTTTGAATAGCCTATAAAGGATTCACCACTCCTTGCGAGGAGATGTATACCCATGGCCTCGTCGGATTGTTACTAAAGTCTTTGGCCAAAGCATTACATGTTTAGAGTAAAGTACTCTTCGATACATGTGGAGTAACTAGAATCCGTAGGACGAGGAAATGATACTTGGGCTAGGTGTGACGTAGTCAGCCTAGTGGGGACTGACACTATAGACCATGTCCTGAACCAAGTGGGTATAAGATGAGTGAAGGGAATGGGGGCACGATTCATTCGAGCTACTGAAGGGTTTCAGAAATAGTTCTGGATCAACCGTTGATCTTTTCGGTTAATTGGGGATCATGATGTACTACTAGGTGCCACTCATGATCGTTCTATAATTAATGGTTAATTATAGGCGGCCAACATAAACCGAGAACCTATTTGGTCACCGCGCTGCGAGTGTAATCCAAAGGATTTAAAGCGAGCTTGAGAATGAGATTCTCGGAGAGAGAAACTATGTTTGGTTGGACCAAACATAAGCGAGCATGAAATTGTTTGATCGCAATGGAAGGCGTGGATGGATGCGTCTTATGAAGACGTAATGGATGGACCAAAATGGTTTGGTTCTAATCCAATGGATAAGAATAAACCAAAGGGTTTGGTTTATTTTAAACGAATGAACCAAAAGTTGGTTCGGTTCGTTTTAACTTAAAATAAACCATCATGGTTTGGTTTATTTTAACTTATCTTAATGGAGCGGGTTAACTGGCTTTATGGATATGATCCATTAACCATTAAGAGAATTAGTTCTCTATAAAAGTGGGCTTAAGGGATTGTTAAACCCTAATCCAAAATCAAAACCCTAGCCTCCAAGGAGTTGCCGCCCAACTTGGTTGTCTTGCGCCAAGCTCCTTGCCGCCAACTGATTGTGCTGCCATCAAGACCCTTGCCGGCGTCAAGCTCCAGCCGGTGAACCTCCGGCGACCCTCCGGTGATCTCCTATAGGTTCGGCATCAAGGTGAGCTTTTTCTCTCCTTGTTTTGGCCGGCGCCTACTCCTCCACCAAGCTGTCCAGTTTTTCTGGACAGCTTCTTCTCCTCTCGTCGGAGCGTCGTTTGGACGACGATTCGTGATCCGACAGCGGCTAACATACCGGATTTGATCTCCGGTAATCCTCTGAGGTGGAGGACGAAGGATTCGTCAAGCGGTTGTGAATACCTCTCGGAGAAGCGAGTTTGAGAACTTCGTTTGGATCCGAATTTGGATTCGGATCGTGATCATCTCTCGATCACGTCGTCTTCAACACGAGGCTAGTAACCCGTCACGAAGGCGAAGCTCGTGACTTAGCGAAGTCATCGAGGAGCTCGGCGTGGATCGGATAGAGCGATTCTTACGAGGATCGTTCGGTTGATCACCGTTCCGCTACACGTCATACGGAAGGTATAACGTAGTTTAATTTCCTTTTATTGCAATTTTAATTTACGGTTATGTCTACACTTGTTGTAATAGCATCGTGTGTTGTGTGTGTTGTAATAAATAGGAGATTTATTATTTTAATTGCTTCATTTGTGCTCATGTTTCTGAAACATGATCGAACACACACCTGCCTTGCGGTCGAAACCAACAGTGGTATCAGAGCCCAGGTTGTGTTTCGACATAATCGTAAAAATGGTTTTGCGATAGTCATAATGTATTTCTGGAAATTTTCTAATTTTGGAAATTTAGAAGTATTTATGGAAATTTTTCAATTTTGGAAATTCTAGAAGTATTTATGGAAATCTTCCACTTTTGGAAAGTTGGAAGTATTTATGGAAATTGATATTTTCCATAAATAAAATATTTGATTAGATTCTGGAAATTTGTTTCCTAATTTAATCATGATTTGATTTGGGAATCAAATCTTAAAATATTTTATTTCCATAAGTAGTTTTAATGATTTAGGAAATTGGTTTCCTAAATAGATTTTCCTTAATCAAATAATTCCATGAATAAAATATGTGATTAGATTTGGAAATTTGTTTCCTAATTTAATTATGATTTGATTTGGAGAATCAAATCTTAAACATATTTTATTTCCATAAATAGTTATGACATATAAGGAAATATATACATGACATAATTGTATGCCATGTAATTGCATTAGATGCATAACATTATGCCATGCGTGTCGTGACATGTAGATGTATGCCATGTATGCCATGCCATGTAGATAATAGTTATTTGCATGCAAAGAGGATGAGACATAAAAACCCTAACTCAATATTAAAGCCTACACCTTCCATTAATATGGTTAGAACGAGTTACATTTCTTGTTTGGGTTGTTGGACTCTCTCCAAGCCCGGCTCGAACGAACATGTTCAAACCATGGAATAGTTTAATACTAATATGGTAAGAGTCGAGGTCAATCGTTAGCTTTGGGTTGTTGGACTCTCTCTCAAGGGCTAATTGGTTGAATGCGCTCTAACCATATTAAAACTATTTCGATTAATGGGTTGGCTTTAACACTTGGAGCATCGATTTGTTGGACTCTCTCAAGGTCGATGTAAGAGGGAGGTGAAGTTGGGTGCTATGCATATGATGCATACTTGTTAATGTGTTAACAACCCAATGTATGTGTAAACATTCAATTAGTTGATAGCACATTGTGATAGTTACATATACATGATATGTAATCGGTATATGATACCCACCATCATAGCTAAGAATGGCTTGTTGGACTCTCTCAAGGTTGTTCATAACTATGATGGATATCAGCCCATTCGGAGATGGACCTACAATCTCCCGAAGTGATTTTGGGGTTTTGAAATTCGAAAAATGAATGGGATTTATAAATGTATATTGATGCATTTTAAAATCATTTTCTCATATATGCTCGTTTTGTATTTCTAAGTTAATATATTGATCATGATGTGTTTGAATTTGCGTTCCATTTTGGATTCAAATAAATTGGTAGGAACTTCTTGGGTGGCTTAGAAACTTGAGAATTGTTCTCAAGGTGAAAAGCTTGCATATGTCCTCGAAGCGCCTCTTCCGCCCGTCCTAGTGTGATGCAACTTTGGACCAATTGTTGGCCTATCGAAACATGTGAGTGATTACAAATGAGTTGCATCATGCTAGCGATGGAACCCAAGCTCTGAAAGCGGCATGAGCATATGGATGCTCATATTGTAGTCCTTCATCTTTGTGAGTTGGTTGATGAGCAAGTGAGATTGAAAGGTTGAAGTCTCAAGCTCCTCTTCACCTCTGAGATGCTAGGAGGTTCATGCGTGATGCTTGCTCGATATCTTTGAATGGAGTCTTACGAGAAGCATGAAGCGAGGGGCGGTCTTATTAGTTGATTCCTCGAAGAAAGGTTCTAAGAGGAAGTCAAAGGAAGCAGAGAAGGGAAAGAAGAGAAGGGCTAAGAAGGTAGAACTAGCACAAAAGGAAACTTGCCATCATTATGGCAAGGAGAGACATTTGCGAAGAAAGTGCAAGATTTATCTTGAGTCCATGAAGAAGGATAAGGCATCGGATGCCTCATCTTCTTCAGAAATCTTCTTTATTGATTGTCATTCTATTTCCTCAGACACTTGGGTATTTGATACTGGGTGTGGCTCACATATATGTAATGACATACATGGGCTAAGGAATAGAAGAAGACTCGTCAAGGGGAGAGTCAAATTTACGTGTTGGGAATGGAGCAGGTTCTTTGCTCGCCATCGGAACGTATTTGTTGAAACTCCCTGCAGGACTTGTCTTAGAACTGGACAATTGCTTTTATATTCCTTCGTTGATAAAGAACATCATTTCTATTTCTTATTTAAATAGAAATGGTTTCCATTTGACGTTTAGTAACAATTGTTGTTACATAACTTTGAATGGAGTTCTTTATGGGACTGGAACTTTAAGCAATGGTGTTTATACGTTGGACGTATCCAGTGACATTTTCAATATCGAAGCGAGCAACACGCGTGCTCGAAAGGATAATCACATAGACTCCTATATGTGGCATTGTCGTCTTGGCCATATAAGCAAGAAGCGCATGTCCGAATTACACCGATGTGGAATTCTGAAATCGTTTGAATTGGATTCATACGATACATGCGAATCATGCTTAAAAGGCAAGATGACTAAGTTACCTTTTCTTTGGAAAAGGTGAGCAGTGGGAGAGTTACTAGGTTTAGTACATCGATGTATGTGGACCTATGTCAACTCAAGCATTAGGAGGCTATAGCTACTTCATTACCTTCACGATGATCACTCACGGTTTGGGTATGTGTTCTTGATGAAACACAAGTCTGAAGCCTTTGAAAGGTTCAAGAATTCAGAAATGAAGTAGAGAAACAACATGACAAGAGTATTAAAATACTTGATCGGATCGAGGTGGTGAATACTTAAGTCAAGAGTTTCTTGATTATCTAAGAGACAATGGCATATTGTCTCAATGGACTCCGCCCTATACACCACGACATAATGGTGTATAGAGGCGTCGGACCTTGTTGGACATGGTCAGTCAATGATGAATCATGCAACTCTTCCCAAGTCCTTTTGGGGTTATGCACTTGACTGTTTACTTGTTAAGCAGAATGCCTACCAGGTAATCTCAACTACTCCATATGAGATATGGAATGGTAAGAAACCTCATGTATCTTACTTGAAGATATGGGGTTGTCACCTTATGTGAAGCGGTTTGTCGGACAAATTGGATGCTAAGTCGATAAATGTCTATTTATTGGATACCCTAAGGAAACAAGGGGTTACCAATTCTATCATCTGTGGAACAAAGGTGTTTGTTTCAAGGCATCTTTGTGTTTCTAGAAAGAAAGAGTTTCTCTTGCAAGAAAGCGAGTGGGAGTGTCGTAGCTTGAGGCTCGAGAGACTCAAATAGACATTGATGAGATACGGTGAAGCTGACAGCAACTCATAGTGATGAGCAATTGACCTATTGTAACACCACATCTTCGTAGATCACGGTAGAACACATAATATTCACGAGAGATATGGATTTCTCGTAAGTGAATCGAGCGACGTGTTACTCATTGATGATGAGAGCCTACAGTTATGAAGAAGTCTTGACAAGTTGAGAAAGGGATAAGTGGCTTGGTGCCATGAAGTGGAAATGGATTCCATGTATGAAAACCAAGTTTGGAACTTGGTTGACCCACTGAAGGCATAAAGCCTATAGGGTGCAAGTGGGTTTTCAAGAAGAAAACCGACATGGATGGTAATGTGATTACCTATAAGGCTAGATTGGTGGCGAAGGATATCATCAAAAGCAAGGTGTTGATTATGGCGAAACCTATTACTTTGTAGCTATGCTTAAATCCATTCGGATGCTCTGGCCATAGCGGCTCATTATGATTATGAGATATGGCGGATGGATGTAGCGGCTTTCCTTAATGGAAAACTTGCTCGAGGGCGTGTATATGATATACACTGAGGTTTCACATCGGTTGATAAAACCAAGGTATGCAAGTGCGGCGATCCATTTATGGATTGAAGCAAGCATCCGAGAAGGCTGGAATATCCGTTTTGATGAGACGATCAAAAGTTTGATTTCTCACAAAATCGACGAACCTTGTGTGTACAAGAAGGTTAGTGGGAGTGCGATCGTGTTCCTAGTATTGTATATCGATGACATATTACTTATAGAAGCGATGTTTCAATCTTCTGATCGATTAAGGTTTGGTTATCCAAGACATTCTCCATGAAAGACACGGGAGAAGCAACCTACATCCTTGGGATTAAGATCTATAGAGATAGATCGAAGCGGTTGCTTGGTCTTTCGCGATCTACATATATAGGCCAGGAGTGCTAAAGAGGTTTAGCATGTCGGAATCCAAGAAAGGTTTCCTACCCATCGGGCATGGGGTACACCTTTCGAAGTCTATGTCGCGCCTAGAAGGCGAGAGGATTTGCATGAGTAAGATTCCTATGCATCCGCAATAGGATCTATCATGTATGCTATGTTATGTCACGAGGCCCGATGTATCGTATGCTCACGAGTGTCACGGCGGATGACGGTCGATCGAGGAATGGATCATTGGGTAGGTATTAAGGCGATCCTTAAGTACTTAAGAAGAACTAAGGATGTGTTCTAATATATGGAGAAGGGTACATGGTGATCGTGGGTATACGGATGCGGACTCGGACGGACAAGGATGATTCCATGTCGTGCGGTATGTATTCACCTAGAATGGGCGCAATAAGTTGGAAAGGTTCCAAGCTTGACACTATAGCGGATTACGCCACTAAGCGAGAATACGTTGCGACTTTGGAAGCGACAAAGGAAGCGGTTTGGATCAAGTAGTTCATCTATGAACTTGATGTGGTCTCATCGATGATCCAAACATGTGCTTCCGCTATCATCTTATCGGAGAGATCATCGGTAGGAGCGAAATACAAATCGAGAAAATTCCCCTTTGAAAGGAACTTAGCGGATCCTTTGACTAAAGCATTACCTCAAAGTAAGTTTGAGGTCATGTTAGAGCTTATGGTATTGGATCTAGTAGCGATTGGCATTAGGCCAAGTAGAAGTCTTTAGTAATATATGAGAGATGTCCTAAGGCAATGCGCCTTATGTATGAACCATTTATATGATAAATGAAGATTCACTATTTGAGTATACATGTTTTATGTATTTGATTGGATCTTAAACTCATTTCTTGAATGTCACGATACGATTCACGGCATGAGAGAATTTGTGATTGGATCACAACTAGTGAGTATCTCTACATGTGTAATTGTGATGTATCGAATTATCCTAGTCGATGAATTGATGGATTTGGACACCATCGATTTTGAGACTAGCACAGGTATACTCCTTGGTGTATCAAGCGGTGATTCTCCTTTGGTGGAGACATTGTGATGTCGGAGTTAATCGTGGATGCTAGTTATGGTAACTAGTTCATTGGAGTGACCAGTAAGACTTCATATGGTTCTCTGCATATATAGATATGTCAATGAAGTTCTTCTCTTTGTGGCTTAAGTGCGATGTTCCTTTGACTTGCGGTATTCAAGTCATCTTGATCATGGAGACTTATGCTTTGACATCTTAAGCAAACATCTCTAAGGAGATGTGGACCCGGGATGATTGGGTATAAGTCGAGTGATCGAAGGTGTTTGAATAGCCTATAAAGGATTCACCACTCCTTGCGAGAGATGTATACCCATGGCCTCTCGTCGGATTGTTACTAAAGTCTTTGGCCAAAGCATTACATGTTTAGAGTAAAGTACTCTTGATACATGTGGAGTAACTAGAATCCGTAGGGCGAGGAAATGATACTTGGGCTAGGTGTGGCGTGAGTCGACCTAGTGAGGTGACACAATAGACCATGTCACTGAACCAAGTGGGTATAAGATGAGTGAAGGGAATGGGGCACGATTCATTCGAGCTCTTGAAGGGTTTGAGAAATAGTTACGGATCAGCGGGTTGATCTTTTGGTTAATTGGGGATCATGATGTACTACTAGGTGCCACTCATGATCGTTCTATAATTAATGGTTAATTATAGGCGGCCAACATAAAGCGAGAACCTATTTGGTCACACGCTTTGCGAGTGTAATCCAAAGGATTTAAAGCGAGCTTGAGAATGAGATTCTCGAGGCCAAGAGAAACTATGTTTGGTTGGACCAAACATAAGCGAGCATGAAATTGTTTGATCGCAATGGAAGCGTGGATGGGCCGTGTCTTATGAAGACATAATGGATGAACCAAAATGGTTTGGTTCTAATCCAATGGAGGAGAATAAACCAAAGGGTTTGGTTTATTTTAAACGAATGAACCAAAGTTGGTTAGGTTCGTTTTAACTTAAAATAAACCATCATGGTTTGGTTTATTTTAACTTATATTAATGGAGGCGGAGTTACGGGCTTTATGGATATGATCCATTAACCATTAAGAGAATTAGTTCTCTATAAAAGTGGGCTTAAGGGATTGTTAAACCTAATCCTAATCAAAACCTAGCCCGCCTCGGTTGCGCCCAACTCCTTGGTTGTACCGCCCAAGCTCCTTATGCCGCCTTGATTGTGCTGCCGTCAAGACCCTTGCCCGGCGTCAAGCTCCAGCCCGGTGAACCTCCGGCGACCCTCCGGTGATCCCCTAAAGGTTCGACATCAAGGTGAGCTTTTGTCTCCTTGTTTTGGCGGCGCCTATCTCCTCCACCAAGCTGTCAGTTTTACGGACAGCTTCTTCTCCTCGTCGGGCGTCGTTTGGGCGGCGGTTAGTGCTCGACAGCGGCTAACATACGGGGATTTGATCTCGGTAATCCTCTGAGTGGAGGGCGAAGGATTCGTCAAGCGGTTGTGAATACCTCTCGGAGAAGCGAGTTTTGAGAACTTCGTTTTGGATCGAATTTGGATTCGGATCGTGATCATCTCTCGATCACGTCGTCTTCAACGAGGCTAGTAACCCGTCTGAAGGCGAAGCTCGTGACTTAGCGAAGTCATCCCGAGGAGCTCGGCGTGGATACGGATAGAGACGATTCTTACGAGGATCGTTCCGGTTGATGCCGTTCCCGCTACACGTCATATGGAAGGTATAACGTAGTTTAATTTCCTTTTATTGCAATTTTAATTTACGGTTATGTCTACACTTGTTGTAATAGCATGCGTGTGTTGTGTGTGTTGTAATAAATAGGAGTATTTATTATTTTATTGCTTCCAGCCTCATATTTCTGAAACATGATCGAACACACACACAGCCTTGTGATGCGGAAACCTTGATGGGAGGGTTGTAAGACAACTGAGATTCATGTTTTGGGAGTCTTGGACTTAGTCCTGGGTGAACATGAACTGATCCTGGACATATGTGAGGCAATACAAGATAGATCGATTATCTTGGCAAAGTGCGATGAATCGAGATAGAATCTATGGATTCTAATCAGTGCAGGAGCTAGTAGAGCCACGGAGTGGTGTAAAAACCATGGATGCAAGTGGATCTACAAGAGAAAGAGAGGAGTAGACGGAAGGTTGAAACCTTCAAAGCTAGGCTTGTTGCGAAAGGGTATACTGTAAAGAGGGTATCGATTATGAGGAGACCTTTACCTGAGCTATGCTTAAGTCTATTCGGATTCTCTTATCTATAGCTCATATGGATTATGAGATTTGGCAGATGGATGTCAAGACAGCTTTCCTTAACGGAAGTCTTGAGGAGAACATCTATATGCGGCAACCAGAGGGATTCATTGCTAAAGGCAAAGAGCATCTTGTAAGTAAGCTTAATCGGTCCATTTATGGATTGAAGCAAGCTTCTAGATCTTGGAACATCCGCTTTGATGAGGTAATCCAGTCATATGGATTTATTCAAAGTCCGGATGAACCTTGTGTATACAAGAGATGTGACGGAAACGTAGTGGTGTTTCTTGTACTATACGTAGATGACATTTTGTTAGTTGGCAACAATATCAAAGTGTTATCAGACGTAAGGGTATGGTTGTCCAAACAGTTTGATATGAAGGACTTGGGAGAAGTGGGACACATCCTTGGGATCAAAGTTCTAAGGGATCGCAAGAAAAGGATGTTATGCTTATCTCAAGCTTCATATGTTGACACTATCCTTGCTCGTTTTAGCATGCAAAACTCCAAGAAAGGTTTTCTACCTTTTAGGCATGGAGTTCCTTTATCTAAAGAGATGTGTCCCAAAACATCAAAGGAGATAGAGGACATGAAGGCGGTTCCTTATGCTTCGGCAGTAGGAAGTCTCATGTATGCCATGCTATGTACGAGACCGGATATCTGCTTTGCCGTGGGCATGGTCAGCAGATATCAGAGTAATCCTGGACAGGGACATTGGACTGCGGTAAAGCATATATTGAAGTACCTGAGAAGGACTAGGGATTATATGCTGGTTTACCGGGCAGATCAATTAGTCCCTATGGGTTACACGGATTCGGATTTCCAATCAGATAGGGACAAGAGTAAGTCTACCTCGGGGTTTGTGTTTACTTTTGGAGGTGGAGCCATAGTATGGAGGAGTGTCAAGCAGAAATGCGTGGCAGACTCTACCATGGAAGCTGAGTATGTGGCAGCCTCTGAGGCAGCCAAGGAAGCTGTATGGCTCAGGAACTTCTTGATGGACTTGGATGTGATTCCTGGTTTGCCCAGAACTATCACAATTTATTGTGATAACAGTGGTGCAGTTGCAAACTCGAAGGAACCACGAGCCCATAAGGCGAGTAAACACATAGAGCGCAAGTACCACCTCATACGAGAGATCATAAAGCGAGGAGAAGTTGCTGTCGCCAAGATTGCATCAGAGGATAACCTGGCGGATCCATTCACTAAGGCCCTTCCAGCGAAAGTGTTTGATAGGCATGTGGAGGACATGGGGATCAGATGTATGGCAGAATGATGACGGCATAGTCTTTTAGTATAAGTGGGAGATTGTTGGAATGTATACTGAAAGCCTAGCCCTTTCTCTATGAACATTTTATTTTGAAATAAGAATCACATGATCATTGTTTGCATTTTATATATTCATTATATATGTGTGCATATTGTCTAATATTTTACATTGTAGATAACATGGTGCTTGGTGTGGCACAGAAGATCATGTTATCAGTACCTTGTAAAATATAAGTAGAGGCTCACAACCAAGATGGTTTTGGACAAACCATTGGCATGGTTGTAGTGTAGCTTGGTATTGTTTTATCTTGAACATAGAGTTACACTAGTACACTTAGGTGTATTGAGCAGGACCGACATAGAGGTGATTCAATTTAGTGCTGACTACATAATTGAATCGGACCTCGGATATTATGTTGTACAGGCTCTTAATCCCGATATAATAACGGGATCATGTACTTAGTATTTATTTCATTGATTTACCAGTGGGTGAGATTTAGATGGATTAAATCAATATGCCCGGTAAGTTGGGAAATAATATTATTTACATGGTGTGCCGTTGATTATAGGAGGAAACCGTGTCCTATATATTAGGTTGATGATGTCCCCTTGAGGGGCTCATAAGGTTCATCATGTAAACCCAGCTGGTTGACTTAGTCAACATGATGATAAGGTTGAGTGGTACTACTCGAGGAGTTAGATGTTAATTAATTGATGGTCAGTAAATCAATTAATTGACGGACATTCGATATCTTAAACACGGGGAGATAAATGTACAAATAATATATGGAGCCCATATTAATTTATGGGGGTTGGTGAGGAAGTTCAATGATGATCCTCTAGTGGAATGGAACATCATTGATGGATCAAGTTTGTGTGGTTCCGATCCATCGGGTGGCCAAGACCCAACTCCTCCTTATGGTCCCTATCGTAGCCTAACATAATCCTTGTGAAGTCTAGATCCAAGAATGTAAAACAAAACCTAGAACCAATGGTTGGGTTAAATCCATAGATCCGATGGTTGGGATGAAACCCTAGAACCAACGGTTGGATTAAATCCATAGATCCGATGGTTAGGATGAAACCCTAGAATCGACGGTTGGGATGAAATCCTTGATCCGACGGTTGGGATGAAATCCTAGATCCGACGGTTGGGATTAAATCCCTAGATCCGACGGTTGATTATTAAATCCTAGATCCAACGGTTGGGATAAAACCCTAGATCCGACGGTTGGGATGAAATCCTTGATCCGACGGTTGGGATGAAATCCTAGATCCTACGGTTGGGATGAAATCCTAGATCCGACGGTTGGGATAAAACCCTAGATCCGACGGTGGAGATTAAATCCCTAGATCCGACGGTGGAGATTAAATCCCTAGATCCAACGGTGGAGATTAAAGGAGGCTTAAGCCTAATTCTAGAGTTAGGGTTTGGCTCATCCATGTGTTAAGGCAACAAATCCTAGAGGAGATAAGGTTATTTGGCAAGAAAATAGGGATTAGTTCCTATATTTTAGGCTAACCAACTTTCTCCTAAATTCTATAAATAAGGGCTTAGGCATTGAAAACATGATTTTTGGATTGGAGAATTAGGGTTTGGCTCATCCAAGTGTTAAGGCAACAAACCCTAGAGGAGCTAGGGTTTTGGGCGGCTAGGAAAGTGGGCGGCAAGGTGATTGTTCTCCCTAAGTTTTTTGGGCGGCGCCCCTCTTCTTCTCCTCCTCCCTTTGCCGATTCTCTTCTTCCTCCTCTCTTGCTCCTTGGTGGCCGGCGGCTCTCCAACAATTGGTGGCCGGTGCTTCTCCAACATCTAGGTGGCCGGCAGCAACAATACAACTAGTTGGCCAGTGCTCATCCAATCGTTCCTTGGCCGGCGGTTGCATCAAACTCTCTTGTTTGGTGGCCGGCTCTAGAAAGGAAAGGTTTTTGTTGGTTCTTCTCTTTGTTCGCAGCGGACAAGGAAGAGAAGAACGCGATCTAGAAGGCTTCTACTCGTGGAGGATCTTCGTCCACACGTTGTCCACGAGGAGGATAGGACATACGGTAGAAGATCGTAAGGTATAAAGTTTTATAACTTTAATTTCAGATCTGAGCATGTTCTTATATATGATGATTATGCATGTGTGTGTATGAATATATATTGTATAATCATGGACCCCGAAGACAAACACAAAAACCGGCGATCCGTCCATCGTCTTTTCCGCGGCTAATCAACTAGAAGAGTAGAGTTGCTTGAACAACTAGTTTGTTCGAGCGACCACTCAAGTTGTTAGCACGACGACGAAATGGTGTTGCTAAGGAAGCTCATCCCATCCGGATTAATCCTTTCATTAGTGAAAATTTTAATCCGGGGACATGGGAGCCAATGAGCCTTCGAAGCGAAATACCAACAATTCGTACATTAATCTCCCCATGTTTAAGATATCGAATGTCTGTCAATTAATTGATTTACTGACCATCAATTAATTAACATCTAATTCCTCGAGTAGTACCACTCAACCTTATCATCACGTTGACTAAGTCAACCATCTGGGTTTACTTGATGAACTTTATGAGCTCCTCAAGGGGACATCATCAACCTAATATATAGGACACGGTTTCCTTCTATAATCAACGACACACCATGTAAATAATATTATTTCCCAACTTACCGGGCATATTGATTTAATCCATCTAAATCTCACCCACTGGTAAATCAAAGAAATAAATACTAAGTACATGTGCCCGTTATTATATCGGGATTAAGAGCATGTATAACATAATATCCGAGGTCCGATTCAATTATGTAGTCAGTACTAAATTTAATCACCTCTATGTCGGTCCTGCTCAATACACCTAAGTGTACCAGTGTAACTCTATGTTCAAGACAAAACAATACCAAACTACACTACAACCATGCTAATGGTTTGTCCAAAACCATCTTGGTTGTGAGCCTCTACTTATATTTTACAACGAACTGATAACATGATCTTCTGTGCCACACCAAGCACCATGTTATCTACAATGTAAAATATTAGACAATATGCACACATATAATAAATATATAAAGTGCAAACAATGATCATGTGATTCTTATTTCAAAATAAAATGTTCATACAAAAAGAGCTAGGCTTTCAGTATACATTCCAACAATCTCCCACTTATACTAAAAGACTATGTCGTCATCACTCTGCCATACATCTGATCCCCATGTCCTCCACATGCCTATCAAACGCTTTCGCTGGAAGGGCCTTAGTGAATGGATCCGCCAGGTTATCCTCTGATGCAATCTTGGCGACAGCAACTTCTCCTCGCTTTACGATCTCTCGTATAAGGTGGTACTTGCGCTCTATGTGTTTACTCGCCTTATGGGCTCGTGGTTCCTTCGAGTTTGCAACTGCACCACTATTATCACAATAAATTGTGATAGTTCTGGGCAAACCAGGAATCACATCCAAGTCCATCAAGAAGTTCCTGAGCCATACAGCTTCCTTGGCTGCCTCAGAGGCTGCCACATACTCAGCTTTCATGGTAGAGTCCGCCACGCATTTCTGCTTGACACTCCTCCATACTATGGCTCCACCTCCAAAAGTAAACACAAACCCCGAGGTAGACTTACTCTTGTCCCTATCTGATTGGAAATCTGAATCCGTGTAACCCACAGGGACTAATTGATCTGCCCGGTAAACCAGCATATAATCCCTAGTCCTTCTCAGGTACTTCAATATATGCTTTACCGCAGTCCAATGTCCCTGTCCAGGATTACTCTGATATCTACTAACTATGCCCACAGCAAAGCAGATATCCGATCTCGTATATAGCATAGCATACATAAGGCTTCCTACTGCCGAAGTATAAGGAACCGCCTTCATGTCCTCTATCTCCTTTGATATTTTGGGACACATCTCTTTAGATAAAGGGACTCCATGCCTAAAAGGTAGAAAACCTTTCTTGGAGTTCTGCATGCTAAAACGAGCAAGGATAGTGTCAATGTATGAAGCTTGAGACAAGCACAACATCCTTTTCTTACTATCCCTTATAACTTTGATCCCAAGGATGTGTCCCACTTCTCCCAAGTCCTTCATATCAAACTGTTTGGACAACCATACCCTTACGTCTGATAACACTTTGATATTGTTGCCAACTAATAAAATGTCATCTACGTATAGTACAAGAAACACCACTACGTTTCCATCACATCTCTTGTATACACAAGGCTCATCCGGACTTTGAATAAATCCATATGACTGGATTACCTCATCAAAGCGGATGTTCCAAGATCTAGAAGCTTGCTTCAATCCATAAATGGACCGATTAAGCTTACATACAAGATGCTCTTTTCCTTTAGCAATGAATCCCTCTGGTTGCCGCATATAGATGTTCTCCTCAAGACTTCCGTTAAGGAAAGTTGTCTTGACATCCATCTGCCAAATCTCATAATCCATATGAGCAGCTATAGATAAGAGAATCCGGATAGACTTAAGCATAGCTACCGGCAAAAAGGTCTCCTCATAATCGATACCCTCTTTCTGAGTATACCCTTTCGCAACAAGCCTAGCTTTGAAGGTCTCAACCTTCCCGTCTACTCCTCTCTTTCTCTTGTAGATCCACTTGCATCCAATGGTTTTTACACCATCGGGTGGCTCTACTAGCTCCCATACCTGATTAGAATCCATAGATTCTATCTCTGAATTCATCGCTCTTTGCCAAGATACCGCATCTCTGTCTTGGATTGCCTCATCATATGTCCAGGGATCAGGTTCATGTTCACCAGGGACTAAGTCCGAAGACTACCCCAAAAACATGAATCTATCGGGTTGTCTAACAACCCTCCCACTACGACGAGGTGCCTCCTGTGTATGCTCTGTGACACGCGGTGCAGTGACTTGTGGTGTCTCCTCTTGTACTGGGTGGTACCAAGTCGGGACTTCGTCCAACTCCTCAAGAACAATCCTACTCTTGGGCTTGTGGTTCATTACATAATCCTCCTCTAGAAATCGTTCATGCTAACGATCACCCTCCGATCTCTAGGATTATAAAACAAACCAGCTGCGTTCCTTAGGGTAGCCAACAAACATGCACACTGCGAGGTTCCAACTTACAAAGATCGCCTCTTCAAAGACATGTCCTTTGGACTCCACCATATCCGAATATGTCTCAGACTAGGCTTTCGCCCAGTCCACAATTCTACAGGGGTAGAAGGTACTGATTTAGATAGAACCAAGTTCAGAGTGTACATTGCCGTATCCAGTGCATACCCCTAGAACGAAATAGGCAACTCAGAATAACTCATCATCGATCTGACCATCTCCATAAGAGTCCTATTCCTTCGCTCCGCTATACCATTCTGCTGGGGTGTGCCAGGTGCAGACAATTGGGATTGAATCCCAGATTCTGATAAGTAACTCCTAAACTCTCCCAAGAGGTACTTGCCACCACAATCAGATCGTAGTGTCTTGATACTTTTACCTTGACGGTTCTCCACATCAGCCTTGAATTCTTTGAACTTGTCAAAGCATTCAGACTTGCGGCGCATCAAGTAAATGTATCCAAACCTTGAATAATCATCTATAAATGAGACAAAGTATTCAAAGCCACCTCTTGCCTGGATAGACATAGGCCCACACAAATCAGAATGAACCAATTCTAACACATCTTTGGCTCTATACCCCTTGGCCTTGAAAGGACTCTTGGTCATTTTACCTTCCAAGCAAGATTCGCAAGTTGGGAGATCCTCCACCACTAATGAACCCAAAGGTCCATCAGCTATCAACCTTTGAATTCTGCTTAGGTTAATATGACCAAGCCTTAGATGCCAAAGATATGTTTGGTTCATTTGCGAAGGTTCTTTTCTCTTATTAGATTTAGAAGATGAGTTATTGATTTCTATATGCATCGTGGGAGTTTTTGGTTCAAGAGTATATAAATTGCCAACCAATGTACCAGAACAGATAATCTCCCTATTCCTTTTTATAACCACTTTGTCATTAAAAGAAACAGAATACCCATCCATAAACAATTTAGAAACTGAAATTAAATTCTTTCTAAAAGTAGGTACATAAAGACAATTTCTCAAAACCAAAACTTTATTCCTATCAAAAGATAAATAAACGTCTCCCACTGCAATAGCCGCCACCTTTGAAGCATTGCTCATGAAGACGGTAATCTCTCCCTCAGCTAGTCGTCGGGTTTCCTGGAACCCCTGCAAAGTATTGCAGACATGATCAGTGGCTCCTGTATATACACACCAGGCACTGGTAGATAACACCGCTAAACATGTTTCAACAACTAAACAAGAAGATATACCTGTGTTCTTTCGGCGAGGATAGTCCGCCTTCCAATATCCAGTCTGCTTGCAAGTGAAGCACTTGCCTTTCGGCTTCTTCACTCCTGCCTGCGGTCCCACTGCCACTTTCTTCGCTCCACCTTGTTTCTTCTTCTTCTTACCTTTCGGTTTAGAGGAAGAAACCTTCTGAGCGACCATGGCTTGAGCACTCTGATGAAAAAGCCCCTCTTCACGAGTTCCGAAGCTCCGCCAACGAATACAACCTTTTGTTCATGTTGTAGTTGAGGCGGAACTGCTCAAAACTCCTAGGCAGAGACTGGAGAATGATATCGACCTGGGTTTCCCCATCGATCTCAGCTCCTAGGACTTCCATCTCATTAAGATGAGCCATCATCTTGAGAACATGATCCCTAACGGGTGTTCCCTCGATCATGGAAGTCGTCATCAAGTTTCTCATAGCCTCCTGCCTAGCCGCACTACTCTGATGTCCGAAAAGTTCCTTGAGATTGAACATCATGTCATAAGTTGTGGCTATGGCCTGATGCTGATGTTGCAGCACATTTGACATAGATGCCAAAATGTAACACCGTACCATCTCATCTGCCTTGACCCATTTCTTATAACGTTCTTTCTCCTTTTCATCAAAGTCATCGGTGGGCTTAGGAGGACAGACCTCGAAGAGTACAAATTTGTACTCCTCCGCAGTTAAGACAATATCCAGGTTTCTTTTCCAATCAATGTAGTTTGGACCAGTAAGTTTGTTTTCTTTTAAAATCACAGCAAGTGGGTTGAAAGCCATTTGAAAATCCTAAAAATCACAATGATCAAAATATTAGATTTCAAAAATTATTGATTCCTCAAAACAATAAAATCCCGAAATCAACCAACACCTCAAATCACCGAGAATGTCGCATGCCACTCTATGTGGACGTATACGAATTCTACATTTGTAAGAGGAGGTTTTACCCATTAATTTTATTATCTTGTCAACCTTACCTTTTGACAAATAAAATTAATAGTTGGTTCCTCTTTGGCCCTACAAATAAAAGCAGTGACTCCTATGGGGAGGATACTTTTATTTGTATCTAAGTGTGCACCATTACACGATACTAAGGGAATTATTTTGGATTATGTGCCTTACCTCTGTGGAAGTACACATGCTCCTAGATAATTTCTTATAACCATTATTTGACCTAGTGATCCACAAACAAACCCGTCCTCAGGGAGGAAGGCACTCAAAGCCGACACACAAGTTTGTTGCATCACACGTCAAATTGTAATGGAGGCCGCGGGAATTAATTAAATGTCCCTCTCCCACTTAGTAAATTGCAAACAAGGAATTTTAAATCATACACAACATGCATATAAAACAAATAAGCAATAAATATGGAAAAAATAGAATTTTTCCAACTATTATGGCATTGTCTTTTAATATGCATCCCGTCGTGTCGCCACCTCGTCCGCTCCATCTTTTCCCGTGCGCAAGTCACCAAAGAGTTCCGAGCCGAGATAAATCATTTTATTTACATCCATCGATCCTATACTCCACGAAGGAGTGTACAAATAATCTAGATCGAAAGTAAACTAAAATGATCGGCTAAACAATGTCGTATTTAATTACAAAAATTAAATACTAATCTAGCCTCGTCAACCCCGAGGATTCAAATAATAAATTTTTACACACATCCATTCACATACACACAAATGGCCATAATAGTCGGATCTTATGCCTGCAACCAAAGAGTTAAATTACGCATATCCTACTATTATCCGGCACATATAATATATGAAAAAGTGCATAAAAAATTAACCGAATCCAAAACACACAAAACCGGAAACCGTGGCTCTGATACCATTTGTAGGGAGTTGCTTCGGAGGCTCATTGGCTCCCATGTCCCCGGATTAAAATTTTCACTAATGAAAGAATTAATCCGGATGGGATGAGCTTCCTTAGCACCACCATTTCGTCGTCGTGCTAACAACTTGAGTGGTCGCTTGAACAAACTAGTTGTTCAAGCAACACAACTCTTCTAGTTGGTTAGCCGCGGAAGAGACGACGGACGGATCGCCGGTTTTTGTGTTTGTCTTCGGGGTCCATGATTATACAATATATTTACTAATTTACACATGCATAATCAAAACATAAAAGAACAAGCTCAGATCTGTAAATAAAGTTAAAATAACTTTATACCTCACGATCTTCTACCGTATGTCCTATCCATCTCATGGACGACGTGTGGACGAAGATCCTCCACGAGTAGAAGCCTTCTAGATCGCTTTCTTCTCTACCTTGTCCGCTGCGAACAAAGAGAAGAACTTACAAATACCTATCCTTTCTAGAACCGGCCACCAAATTAGGGAATTTGGTGCAACCGCCGGCCAAGGATCAAGTGGATGATGCGCCGGCCACCAATGGAAGGAGAACCGCCGGCCACCTTGGAGAGTATGGAGGAAGATGAACGCCGGCCACCAATGGTAGGAGAACCGCCGAGCAAGGAAGAAGGGAGAGGCCTCTAGGATGGGCGCCGGCCAAGTGTTGATGGAGGAGGATGGGCGCCGGCAATCAACTAGAAGGAAGAGTTGCCGCCCACTTGTTTTGCTCCAAAACCCTAGCCACCAAAAAACCCTAGCCGCCCACTTTTGGATGAGCCAAAACTCTAATTCCTCAATCAATTTGAATTATTGCCACCCAACCCTAAACTTTCCTTTTATAGAGTTAGGCTTAGGACTCCTTTGATCTCCACCGTCGGATCTAGGGATTTAACCTCCACCGTCGGATCTAGGGTTTTATCCCAACCGTCGGATCTAGGCTTTCATCTCAACCGTCGAATCTAGGATTTCATCCCAATCGTCAGATCTAGGATTTCATCCCAACCGTCGGATCTAGGGTTTTATCCCAACAGTCGAATCTAGGGATTTAATCTCAACCGTCGATTCTAGGGTTTCATCCTAACCATCGGATCTAGGGATTTAATCCCAACCGTTGGTTCTAGGTTTTGTTTTACATTCTTGGATCTAGACTTCGCAAGGATTATATTAGGCTACGATAGGGACCATAAGGAGGAGTTGGGTCTTGGCCACCCGATGGATCGGAACCACACAAACTTGATCCATTAATGATGTTCCATTCCACTAGAGGATCATCATTGAACTACCTCACCAACCCTCATAAATTAATATGGGCTCCATATATTATTCGTACATTAATCTCTTCGTGTTTAAGATATCGAATGTCCATCAATTAATTGATTTACTGACCATCAATTAATTAACATCTAATTCCTCGAGTAGTACCACTCAACCTTATCATCACGTTGACTAAGTCAACCAACTGGGTTTACATGATGAACTTTATGAGCTCCTCAAGGAGACATCGTCAACCTAATATATAGGACACGGTTTCCTCCTATAATCAACGGCACACCATTTAAATAATATTATTTCCCAACTTACCGGGCATATTGATTTAATCCATCTAAATCTCACCCACTGGTAAATCAAAGAAATAAATACTAAGTACATGTGCCCGTTATTATATCGGGATTAAGAGCATGTACAACATAATATCCGAGGTCCGATTCAATTATGTAGTCAGTACTAAATTGAATCACCTCTATGTCGGTCCTGCTCAATACACCTAAGTGTACCAGTGTAACTCTATGTTCAAGACAAAACAATACCAAGCTACACTATAACCATGCCAATGGTTTGTCCAAAACCATCTTGGTTGTGAGCCTCTACTTATATTTTACAAGGAACTGATAACATGATCTTCTGTGCCACACCAAGCACCATGTTATCTACAATGTAAAATATTAGACAATATGCACACATATAATAAATATATAAAGTGCAAAGAATGATCATGTGATTCTTATTTCAAAATAAAATGTTCATACAAAAAGAGCTAGGCTTTTAGTATACATTCCAACAATATGTGGGTGTAATTAACATCTACCTGTGTATGAGGTTAGATGCTATATATAGATATATACTCGTTCACTCATGATGTTCTACGTTATCCTTCTGTGACTGAGTATGATAGAAAATGACAGAAATTCTTTATTTAGCTAATTGTATGTACATGAGCATTAGTGGTGCCTGGACGGGTTGGGCTCCCCGGGTTGAGCTCCGGGGAGGGCCCACCCAAATTGACAGATTGATTGATGACTGATGACTGATTCCCTTAGTTTCTTTCTAAAGGTACCTCAGGATTGCACAAGAAAATAAGGTATTTGACTGGCTCAGCATTTTAAATGCATAATGCGAGGTACCACGAGGGTTTATGTTTAGTTACAGTTAGCATAACAGAAAGGCATGATTGGGTTCGCAGTACTTGTTATAATGGCATGTTGCTAAAAGTATTGGTTATGTTTCATACTAACTTACAGAAAGTGAAACAGAAAATGTATGTTGAGCTACAGTAGTTTACATTTACAGTTGTAGAGATATATGTTTCCTGTTGAATTTTCCTTCCTGTGTTATATCCCTATCATTGATCTATTTACTGGGCTGTGAACTCATGATTTCACATAATATTTTCAAGTAGGGAACAGGATTCCTAGATTAAGATGCAAGAAGCGGAGGTGGTGTAACTGAGGAGATGATGATGAGCATGGCACACATTGTCCGGGACATCTATGATACGGGGTTTCCAGTTTGAGGGGAGTTGATTTTGATGTTCTATTTTTCTTCAATTTGAGAGGGTAAAGTGTGTAGTTGAGACTGCTAAATGGAATAAAATAAACTCTTTGTCGGGTGTTCCAATCTTGTGTATAATGGGTAATATTGATGTGTGATTGGGGATTAAGTATATGCATACTGGGTTAGGTCTTTTCACTCTTCTTGTCATGGGATCTCCTGGTGCGATGGTGTAATCCCAGCTTAGCGATGCCATTCCAGAGCTTGATCGCTGTGGTTACTGACCTTCTTCCTCAACTACCACTCGTCTCGATGCCCAACTCTACCTATCACCAGCCGCACCAAGCCAGTCTTCTTCCAAGGAATTGGTTGTGGGGTTGTTGCAAGGAGGAGGAATGTCATTTCTAGAGCTCACTGTGGGAAAAGGGATTCGAGCTAGGTGATCGAAGCTTAGGTGGTTCTGTTCTTACTCAATTCCTGGTAATGCCTATGGTAATTGATTGGTTCTTTTCAATTTCTATTTAGCTTCATAGTTGACCTACGATGAGTATGCCCGATCTAGAACTTTGGTGTGTCATGTGTCAAGCTGGGGTTCAAGGGGTGCAGATTCTACAAGTGTGTTGATTCTCGTATCATCATAGCTTACGGTGGGCTAAGGCAAATCTATGAATCGCATAAGGGATGGTAAGCTAATCTATCTTCCTTTTCTTTATTGTTGTTAATTTTGGTTGGCTGTGATTTGGCTGTGAACGGTAAGGTAGGTTTAAGAGAAATTTCAGGTTTAGGATTATTATAATTTGAATCTGCCTCCAATTTAACTGAGTTGTTGCAGTTCTACGAGTTGATTTGGATTGAGCTATTTAGCAATTGAAGCTGACCTAGGTGAGTCAACAGCAAGGTTGTTATGGATGTATACTATTGGTTATTTTTTTACCTGATCTGATGTTAGTTGATGATGAAATATAAGGATGGATGTGAAGGATTGAATAGGTTATTTGGATAACTAAATCCATCTTATAGATTGAGATATGAAGTTTGATTCGATTATGCGATGTACGATAGAAATTAATTATGTTCTATGTTGTGTGCAGGATGTTGAAGTGAGATAAATTCTTGGACCTGAAGGCAATGCTATTTCTAGATACTCTACATTATCAGGTGGGTAATTTCCATCCATGGTCAAGTAGTTGTTGTTGCATGCAGATTTAGATATATGATCATATTACCTTGACTCCACTCTTATTTATTCTTGTGCTTGATAGTTTGTCTTTGGCCTATATGCTCTATTGTTGTTATCACATTTCCCTCATCATGATTAGGAGTTACAAATGTGTTGTAAGTAAACCTATAAATGCTTAGTTATGTGTAAATAGTGAAGTACGAATGATGACTTGATTTGCAAATTGGGTAAAAGGGCATCCATGGGTAAGTAAGGTCTTGAACATGAGATTGATTTCAATACCCTTATGTTGCTTGTTTACTACCGATCATGTGTTGTGTAAATGGTCAAGTGATTTGTGATTAGTGTCTCTACATCTCGGTGGTCATCCTAGCTTATTATGATCAGTAAAGTATGACTCTCTGCAGGATGGAGAGTGCGTGCTTAGATTCATATGGCTCTCTATAGGATAGAGAGTGTTATGATCAATTGAGTATGACTCTCTACAGGATAGAGAGTCATCGATCACATTGGTATGACTCTTTATAGGATAGAGAGTGTTATGATCAGTTGAGTATGACTCTCTGTAGAATATAGAGTGCGTCGATCAGATTGGTATGACTCTCTATAGGATAGAGAGTGTTATGATCAGTTGAGTACGACTCTCTTTAGGTTAGAGAGTGCATTGATCAGATTGGTATGACTCTCTGTAGAATAGAGAGTCTATGGTGGATGTCTGTATGTGTGACTGTGCATTCATGTCATTTGCATGGATACTAACGACATAGTCTCCCTTGTGGTTGAGAGGGCCGTCAATCATCCTGCCTCCCAGGTTACTCATGGAGGAGTAACTGGTGTCAGGGCAGAGCATTTGTTGTGCCGCACTCTACCACTATAGATGGTGGTAGTTGGAGTTGCATGCAGTTGTCCTGAGTGTGTGGCACTCTACCACTCATAGGTATTGTTAGTTGGAGTGGCTAACAGCAGGGACCCCCGTTGTGTAGCTAGCTCTTTACGCTCATCTGCTACTCGTTTATACTGGCCACTCGACCACTCTAGATAAGTGGTTGGTATTGATTTGGGACAATTGTCATGTCGTGCCACCTAGGCCACACTGGGTCATGGTAGCGAGTAGGGGTGCACAGGCATGACCATGCATGCTGCATTGTCGTATCTTAAGGCATCTTGCATATCGACATATATATATGACCATGCAAGTTGCATTGTCGTGTCTTAAGGCATATTGCATATCGACATATATATATATAGATGCAGTCTATATATATATATGCTCATTGTGATCTTGCATTTGATTGTACTATATTTGCTGCATTTGGTTGTACATCAACTTCATACATGCTACTCGCATCGGTTATATGGTTGTATCACATACCTGTATACTTGTTGGTCGGACTAATAGATACCTTTGACCTGTATCATGATTATAGTATGAGGTAGTATTACTCTTCATGTTGTATATTGTAGATATATGCTCAGGTTGGATATATGTGGCGTTGTAGACTTTCAGGTATATCTGCACTTTACGCTGTTCATTTTGTTTAGGGAGTATATGCATGTATTTATATACTATGCTGGTATACCCGATGTACCTATAGGTTATATTATTGAATTATATGTGATATTTGATATATATACATGTTCTCTCATATTACCGCTGAGTTATACTCACCACCATAAACCCTGTGTTTTTCTGTCGCCCAGGTAATAGGTAGTCGACTTCGTGATGGACTTGGAGCACTGTTGGCTTATAACATCTCATCTCAACTCCGAGGGTTCGGACTTTTTGAGTATTCCGTGTATTTCTCGATATGTATCTAGTTTTATGTGATGATTTATAGTGTTGGACACTGCTAGTGTTGTACCATTCTTTTTGGTTTTGTTACGGTGTTTTCTTAGTTTGGTGTTATACGGTATGCGGGTGAGTGGTTTGTATTGTAGTTGTGTTAGTTACGCTATTCTTGTTATGTTGTTATGTTTACATTTGTATATGTTATTATTATTGTGGCCCAAGGACCTTTTATAAATAGAATATGTTGCCACGTAAGGGAGATGTCCATTGATTTTCGGTTATGATACTCTCGGGCATGATAACTCTAGTGGTATCAGTGCCCTATGTTTTGTGATGCCATATAATGTTATTTTTGTGTCGAGTCTTGGATTCTCGAGAGTCAATTTTTTTCGATTTTGTTTCTGAGATGAGATTGATAGCGGTCTGAGCTCCAAGCAGCACGAGGTATGAATTCCTGATAACTTATAGCCTAGTAGATACTCATCTAAACTTGATCAATAAGTGTATATAGTCAGAGTTATGACATCTGTGCAGACTCGTAGTAGAGGTCATCCACCGAGGCGACCAACCGGAGTTACCTTTAGGGTTTTTAATCTCAGTTTTGTTGGCTATGCATTTACTGTATATAATAGGGAATAACCTATAGTATGTTAGTTATTATTCGTAACCGTGGTATGAGTTGACCACAGGAATGACCTATTGAGTCTGTCAGCCTTGAACCTATGTCGAAAAGGTGAATTTATTTTGAGAGCCGATTGATACCGAGTCGCAAAGCAGGGGTCAAGTCGTCACATTTCTTGTGGAAATCAGAGACTACAATCTTAGGGTTATCACTAATTATGCTAGTCAGATTATTACTTATTGGGTAATGGATAAGATGAGTAGGCTATTGTTGATGCAGATAGCGGAAGGCTAGTTTACGGTGTTTCATAAGGATTTTGATCCCTAAGTTGTTCGTACTGAGTTGTATAACTTTGAAGGTACTTTTGAGTACATGACTTTGGTTATACAAAGGAAGTAGAGTTAGTTGCATACCATTATTGCGATTAAGCCGGTACTTGGTGGAAGATGCAAAAAATAATCTTTGGGGAATAATATATCACTTATCATGGTTAGTGATGTTGAGAGAGAGTAATTCCCCGCATCACTTTCTGTGAAACATTGTAGGGAATTCTTGAGCTTCAAGTAGAGTGATAGTCGCTAACGGAATACCATGAAAAGTCGTTAGACTTGCAGAGTTTATGCTCACCTAATAGCTTAAGAATGTTAATGGATGTTTCAAGCCACCCACGGTTATTGGCTTACTTTTGGATTAAAATGGCTAGATCTTCTATCAGATCCTGTCAGAAGACATTGGATTGAGCTAGGAGTTTAGAAATGACTTCGTACAAGTGTTTAGGAGATGAAGATCGATAAGCAGACATTGCAAGTTAGATGTTGGACAAAAGGAGCAAGATTAGAGTCATAGGCCACGAGCTACTAGTGGAGAGTTTTTTCGATCATAGAAGTCCCACCGCAGATCGTCAGAACTGTCTGATGTTATCAGTGAAATCAGATCATTTGTTGCTATTGTAAGTAACTAGTACAATTGAGGAGGTGTATTTTGAAGACTCAGTTAAAGACTATCAATGGTGTTTTGGGAGGATAATGCACCGTCTCGATAACAGAGATCAGCACAGAAGATTGGGTTATCTCATCAGCAGTGACCTACTACCTCAAGCATGGTTGGAGTTCCTTGATACTTCCCTTCAACAGAGATCAGCACAGAAGCAGTATCAGCAGAAGACATCTTAAAAGATTCATGCAGACAACAACAACGGTTACCCCCCCCCCCAGGCGTGGATTGGCTTTGTACAGAGGAGAGAGTATACGACGATGGTCGTATCTATTCTGTATTCTACAATTGTAGCTCGTATGATTAAGTGATGGGATCAGATGATCTAGGAAAATCCCTGAGTCATTTGTCGTAGAAATGTGACCACTATGTCACGGATTGTTGGATCTAATCTTGTTCTCTTCGGGGAAAGACCGAGACCTGCGTGGTGCCTTTGAATCGGATCGACAGATAATTGATCGTTCAGGGTATTACTCTAGTTTATCCTTTGGATTAATATATTGAGAGATACTTGTAGTTTACAGGTATCCTTGTCTAGAACATTTTTAGTTTGGATTAGAAGGGTTCCTTTACATCGACTTGTGGGTCGGTGGTATCTCTACCATCAGATGAGATGTGGATCAACAATTAAGAAATCAAGTGATGCCCTTAGACTTTGATAGACATACCTTTACTGTAGGGATATTCTTGCGGATGGTCAAATTGTTGAGATTATGGTATGATTATGTCTCTAAGATGTGTGAATAATGCAAGAGTATTCGGATGTAGTTTTAGATGAACTCCTAGGCTTGCCACTCCATAGGTAAGTGGTGTAGGCGATCAGAGTGATTTTGGAGGTAGTGTCGATATTGAATACTTCATGCGAATGATAATTTTATTGGCATTAGTTTTGCTAAACATTATGGAAATTGGAAGAACATAAGTTGCAATTATAGGAGATGTTGGAGGGGATATTTATCTGTCCCAGTATTTCTCCTTGAGAAGATCCAGATCTCTTTGTTGAAAGAGAGATGAACCTTTGAGATTATGGATCGATTATCGATGATGAAATGCGATAGTTGTTGAAAGTGAATATCCTTCGTTGTGGATAGATGATCTATTTAGATCAGCTAAGGACACCTGTGTATACTCTAGGGTTGGTTTACGACTGGAGTGTTGATATTGTAGTGACATGATGTGATACAATTATCAGTGTCGTTGTGATGATTGATATATCATCCGTGAATGTCCACGATACGATTCACAGCTAGTGAGTATCTATACATCTATAATTGTGCTGTATCGGAATTATCGCTAGTCGATGAATTGATGGATTTAAACACTATAAATTCTGTCGAGACTAGCACGAGGTATACTCCTTGGTGTATCCAAACAGCTGATTCTCACTGGCTGGAGACATTGTGATGTCCGGAATTAATCGTGGATGATAGTTATGGTAACTAGTTCATTGGAGTGACCAGCTGTAAGACTTCATATGGTTCTCTGCATATATGGATATGTCAATGAAGTTCTTACTGCACCGTAAGTGCGATGTTCCTTTGACTTGCGGTATTCAAGTCATCTTGGTCATGAAGACTTATGCTTTGACATCTTAAGCAAGCATCTCTGAAAAGATGTGGACCCACGATGATTGGGCATAAGTCGAAGTGATCGAAGGTGTTTGAATAGCCTATAAAGGATTCACCACTCCTTCCGAGGAGATGTATACCCATGGCCTCTCATCGGATTGTTACTAAAGTCTTTGGCCAAAGAATTAGATGTTTAGAGTAAGGTACTCTTGGATACATGTGCAGTAACAAGAATCCATTGGACGAGGAAATGATACTTGGGCAAGGTGTGACGTAGTCAACCTAGTGGGGACTGACACTATAGACCATGTCCTGAACCAAGTGGGTATAAGATGAGTGAAGGGAATGGGGCACGAATCATTGTAGCTGCTGAAGGGTTTCAGAAATAGTTCTGGATCAACCATTGATCTTTTTGGTTAATTATGGATCATGATGTACTACTAAGTGTCACTCATGATCATTCTATAATTAATGGTTAATTATAGATGGCCAAAATAAATCAAGAACCTATTTGGTCACACGCACAACGAGTGTAATCCAAAGGATTTAAACGAGCTTGAGAATGAGATTCTCAGACCGAGAGAAACTAGGTTTGGTTAGACCAAACAAGGAACGAGCATGAAATCATTTAAATCGCAATGGAAGCGTGGATGGGCCATCTCTTATGAAGACATGATGGATGAATCAAATTGGTTTGGTTCTAATCCTATGGTGAAGAATAAACCAAAGGGGTTTGGTTTGTTTTAAATGAATGAACCAAAGTTGGTTCAGTTCGTTTTAACTTAAAATAGACCAAATCGGTTTGGTTTATTTTAACTTAAGTTAATGGAGCGAGTTAACGGGTTTTTGGTTATGAACCAATAACCATTAGGAGAATTTGTTCTCTATAAAATAGGGCTTAAGGGTTTTGTGAAAGCCTAACCCTAATCTTGTCGCCCCCTCCCTCTCTTCTCCTTGTCTTGCCGGCGTCCAACCTCTTGCCGCCACCCACCGCCATCCAAGCTATTGCTGGCGATCCTCCGGCGACCCTCCGGTGATCTTCCTTTGCTCCGGCGACAAGGTGAGCATCTAGCTTTCCTTATTTGGGCGGCACAAGTTCTCCACCAAAGTTGTCTAGTTTTCTGGACTGGTTATTTCCTTCTTGTCGGAGCATCGTTTGGATGATGTTTGGAGCTCCAACAGTGGCTACCTTACCTTGGATTCGATCTCCAATAATCCTCGTAGGTGGAGGACCAAGGATTCGTCAAACAGTTGACAAATACCTCTCCGGAGAAGTTTTGGGGACTCGGTTTTGAATGTGAATTTTGATTCGGATTGTCATCTTCTCTCGATTACATCGTCTTCGACACGAGGCTAGTGACTTATACGAAGACGAGGCTCATGGATTTATGAAGTCATCCCGATGATACTCGGCGTGGAGACGGATAGTAGCGATTCTAGCGAGAGTCGCTCCGGTCGATGCCTTTCCCGCTACACGTGATACGTCAAGTATACGTAGAATAATTTCCTTTTATTGCAAAATTTGAAACTACAGTTATGTCTACACATGTTGCACTATGCATGCATGTGGTGTGTGTGATGTAATAAATTAGATTTATTGCTTTTTATTTCTTCCGCTGTGCATATGTTTACGAAACATGTTCGAACACACACTCGCCGCATTGCCAGAAACCCAACAGTGGTATCAGAGCCCAAGTTATGTTTCGACATAATCGTAAAATTGTTTTGCGATAGTCGTAATTGTATTTATGGAAATTTTATACTTTTGGAAGTTTATAAGTATTTATGGAAATTTTCTAATTTTTGAAAGTCTAGAAGTATTTATGGAAATCTTCTACTTTTGGAAAGTTAGAAGTATTTATGAAAATTAACACTTTCCATAAATAAAATATTTGATTAGATTTGAAAATTTGTTTCCTAATTTAATTATGATTTGATTTGGTAAATCAAATCTAAAATATATTTGATTTCCATAAATAGTTTTGACAATTTAGGAAATTTGTTTCCTAAAATAAATTTGACTTTCTTTAATTGAGACCTTCCATAAATAAAATATGTGATTGGATTTGGAAATTTGTTTCCTATTTTAATCATGATTTGATTTTGGGAATCAAATCTTAAACATATTTTATTTCCATAAATAGTTATGACATATAAGGAAATTAAGTACATGTCATAATTGTATGCCATGTAATTGCATTAGATGCATATCATTATGCCATGCATGTCGTGACATGTAGATTTATGCCATGTATGTCATGCTATATAGATAATAGTTATTTTCATGCAAAGAGGATGAGACTTTAAAACCCTTATACAATATTAAAGCCTACACCTTCCATTAATATGATTAGAACCAGAGTTCTGTTTCTTGTTTGGGTTGTTGGACTCACTCCAAGCCTAGCTAATTGGTTGAATGCGCTCTAACCATATTAAAACTATTTCGCGATTAATGGGCCGCCTCTAACTTGGAGCATCAATTTATTGGACTCACTCCAAGGTCGATGTGAAGAGAGGTGAAGTTGGGTGCTATGCATATGATGCATACTTATTAATGTGTTAACAACCCAATGTATGTGTAAACATTCAATTAGTTGATAGCACATTGTGATAGTTATATATACGTGATATGTAATCGATATACTTGATACCCACCATCATAGCTAATAATGGCTTGTTGGACTCACTCCAAGGTTGTTCTTATCTATATTGGATATCAGTCCATTCGGAGATTGACCTACGGTCTCCCGAATTGATTTTGAGGGTTTTTGAATTCGAAAAATGAATGGGATTTTGTAAATGTATATGGATGCATTTAAAATCTTCTTTCTCATATATGCTCGTTTTGTATTTTTAGGTTAATCGCTTGATCATGATGTCTTTGAATTTGCGCTCTATTTTGAATTCGAATAAATTGACTGGGCCGAACTTTTTGGACTGACTTAGAAACTTGAGAATTGTTCTCAAGGCGGAAAAGCATGAGTATGTCCTCGAAGCGTCTCTTCCCGCCTGTCCTAGTGATGATGCAACACCGGACTAATTGTTGGCCCATCAAAAACATGTGAGTGATTCTGAGCAAGTGAGTTGCATCATGCTAGCCGCGATGGTACCCGAGCTGCGGAAGCAGCATGAGTATATGGCTTCTCATACCATTGTCCTTCATAATCTTTATGAGTTATTTGATGAGCAAGAGAGATTCGAAAGGTTCGAAGTTTCCAAGCTCCTATTCACCTCTGAGATGCAAGAAGGTTCATCTGTGGTACTGCTCAACATACTAAAGACTTTGGAGCCTTCTGAGAAGCATGAGCAGGGGACGGTACTGTTAGTGTTGAGTTTCCGGCACCGCGGCGAGTGTGTGTTCAAACATGTTTCGTAAACATGTGCGCAATGGAATAAATAAAAAGGAATAAATCTAATTTATTACAACACATACACCACACGCATGCATAGTACAACATGTGTAGACATAACCGAAGTTTCAAATTTTGCAATAAAAAGAAATTTATTCTACGTATACCTGATGTATCACGTGTAGCGGGAAAAGCATTAACCGGAGCGACCCTCGCTAGAATCACCTCTATCCGTATGCACGCCGAGTATCTTCGGGATGACTTCACAAAGTCACGAGCCTCGTCTTCGTACGAGTCACTAGCCTCGTGTCGAAGATGATGTGATCGAGAGAAGATCGCAATCCGAATAAAAATTCGGATTCAAAATGAGTTCTCAAAAACTCGCTTCTCCGGAGTGGTATTCGCTAACCGTTTGACGAATCCTTCGTCCTCCACCTATGAGAATTAACGGAGATCGAATCCCCGGCAAGGAAGCCACTGTCGAAGCTCCAAATGTCATCCAAATGGCACTCCGACACGAAGTAAACAAGCTGTGCAAAAAACTAGACAGTTTTGGTGGAAGATTAGCGCCGGCGAAATAAGGAAGCTAGACGCTCACCTTGTCGTCGGAGCCAAGGAAGATCACCGGAGCTCCTCTGGCAGTAGCTCGACGCCGGCAAGAGGGGAGGACGACAGCTGCTGGATACCAGCAAGAGGGGCTTGGGCGGTGGTGGGCGGCGATAAGGAGTTGGCGTAGGCTACACAAGGAGAAGGAGGGGCGACAACTTTTGGGTTAGGGCTCTAATTAAAACCTTGAGCCCTTTTTTATAGAGAACAAATTCTCCTAAGGGTTATTGGTTCATAACCAAAATCCGTTAACCCGCTCCATTAATTTAAGTTAAAATAAACCAAATCGATTTGGTCTATTTTAAGTTAAAACGAACCGAACCAACTTTTGTTCATTCATTTAAAACAAACCAAACCCCTTTGGTTTATTCTCCGCCATTGGATTAGAACCAAACCAGTTTGGTTCATCCATCATGTCTTCATAAGACATGACCCATCCATGCTTCCATTGTGACTGAAATGATTTCATACTCACTCCTTGTTTGGTCCAACCAAACCTAGTTTCTCTCGGTTTGAGAATCTCATTCTCAAGCTCGTTTTAAATCCTTCGGATTAAGCTCGTTGTACGTGTGACCAAATAGGTTCTCGGTTTATGTTGGCCATCTATAATTAACCATAAATTATAGAACGATCATGAGTGGAATCTAGTAGTACTTCATGATCCCCAATTAATCGAAAATATCAACGGTTGATCCAGAACAATTTCTAAAACCCTTCAACAGCTACAATGAATCGTGCCCCATTCCCTTCACGCATCTTTACCCACTTGGTTCAGGACATAGTCTATAGTGTCAGTCCCCACTAGGTTGAAAATGTCACACCTAGCCCAAGTAGCTTACTCTAAACATGTAATGCTTTGGCCAAAGACTTTAGTAACAATTCGACGAGAGGCCACGGGTATACATCGCCTCGCAAGGAGTGGTGAATTCTTTATAGGCTATTCAAATACTTTCGATCACTTCGACTTATACCCAATCATCCCGGGTCCACATCTCCTCAGAGATGCTTGCTTAAGATGTCAAAGCATAAGTCTTCATGTTCAAGATGACTTGAATACTGCAAGTCAAAGGAACATCGCACTTAAGCTGCAGTAAGAACTTCATTGACATATCTATATATGCAGAGAACCATATGAAGTCTTACAGTTGGTAACTCCAATTAACTAGTTACCAAAACTAACATCCACGATTAACTCCGGACATCACAATGTCTCTAGCCAGTGAGAATCAGCTGCTTGGATACACCAAGGAGTATACCTCATGCTACTCTCGACAGAATTGATGGTGTCCAAATCCATCAATTCATCGACTAGGGATAATTCCGATACATCACAATTACACATGTAGAGATACTCACTAGTTGTGATCCAATCATAAATTCTCTCATGCTGTGAATCGTATCGTGGACATTGAGTAAATGAGTTTAAGATATAATCAAATACATGAAAACATGTATACTCAAATAGTGAATCTTCATTTATCATATAAATGGTTCAGACATAAGGCGATTGCCTTAGGACATCTCTCATATTTTACTAACAAACTCCTACTTGGCCTAATGTCAATCGCTACGATATCCAATACCATAGGCTCTAACATGACCCTTAAACTTACTTTCAGGTAATGCCTTTGTCAAAGGATCCTCTAAGTTCCTTTCAGTGGGGATTTTCTCAATTTGTATTTCCTTCCTACTTTTGATCTCTCTGATCAGATGATAGCGGCGAAGCACATGTTTGGATCATTGATGAGACCTTGGCTCTTTCGCCTATGCAATTGCTCCATTATTGTTGTAGTAGACTGATATTGCTTCAACAATGGCTGGAACCACACCAAGTTCATAAATGAACTTCTTGATCCAAACCGCTTCCTTTGCTACTTCCGAAGCTGCAATGTATTCTGCCTCAGTGGTAGAATCCGCTACAGTGTCTTGTTTGGAACTTTTCCAACTCACTGTGCCCCCATTCAAGGTGAACTTGTATCCAGACTGAGACCTGAAATCATCCTTGTCTGTCTGGAAGCTAGCATCCGTTTACCCGTGTATCACCATGTCTCCTTCTCCATATATTAGGAACACATCCTTAGTTCTTCTCAAGTACTTAAGGATCGTCTTAACAACCACCCAATGGTCCATTGCTGGATCAGACTGGTATCTACTCATGACAATCAGAGCATACGATACATCGGGCCTCGTACATAGCATACATGATAGATCCTATTGCGGATGCATAGGGAATCTTACTCATGCAAATCCTCTCATCTTCTGTGCGCGGACACATAGACTTCGAAAGGTGTATCCCATGTCTGATGGGTAGGAAACCTTTCTTGGATTCTGACATGCTAAACCTCTTTAGCACTCGGTCTATATATGTAGACTGCGAAAGACCAAACAACCATTTCAATCTATCTCTATATATCTTAATCCCGAGGATGTAGGTTGCTTCTCCCAGGTCTTTCATGGAGAATGTCTTGGACAACCAAATCTTAACTGACTGTAAGACAGAAACATCGTTTCCTATAAGTAAGATGTCATCAACATACAATACTAGGAACACGACTGCACTCCCACTAACCTTCCTGTACACGCAAGGTTTGTCCGGATTTTGTGAGAAATCAAACCTTTTGATTGTCTCATCAAAATGAATATTCTAGCTCTTGAATACTTGCTTCAGTCCATATATGAACCGTCACAATTTACATACCTTGGTTTTATCAACCGATGTGAAACCCTCAGGTTGTATCATATACATGTCCTCGAGCAGGTTTTCATTAAGGAAAGCTATTTTCACATCTATCTGCCATATCTCATAATCATAATGAGCCGCTATGGCCAGGAGCATCCGAATGGATTTAAGCATAACAACAGGCGAATAGGTTTCGTCATAATCAACACCTTGCTTTTGACGATATCTTTTCGCCACCAATCTAGCCTTATAGGTAATCACATTACCATCCATGTGAATTTTTTTCTTGAAAACACACTTGCACCCTATAGGCTTTATGCCTTCAGGTGGGTCAACCAAGTTCCAAACATGGTTTTCATATATGGAATACATTTTCGACTTCCTGGCTTCAAGCCACTTATCCCTTTTTGAACTTATCAGAACTTCTTCATAACTAGTAGGATCCTCATCATCAATGAGTAACACATCGTTCGATTCACTTACGAGAAATCCATATTTCTCAGTAATATTGCATGTTCTACTAGATCTACGAAGATGTGGTGTCTCAATAGGTCCACCCGATGACTCATCACTATGAGTTATTGGTTGTTGTGCTTCACCAGGTATCTCATCAATGTCTATTCGAGTCTCTCGAGCCTCCTCAAGCTCGACGACACTCCCACTGTTTTCTTGCAAGAGAAACTCTTTCTCTATAAACACAACATGCCTTAAAACAAACATCTTTTGTTCCACAGGATGATAGAATTGGTAACCCCTTATTTCCTTAGGGTATCCAATAAATAGTCATTTATCAGACTTAGCATCTAATTTGTCTAATACAGTCCGCTTCACATAAGCAGGACAACCCCATATCTTCAAGTAAGATACATGAGGTTTCTTACTATTCCATATCTCATATGGAGTAGTAGAGACTACTCACTGTAGGCATTCTGCTTAACAAGTAAACAATATGTCCTAAGTGCATAGCCCCAAAAGGACTTGGGAAGATTCGTGCATGATTCATCATTGACCGACCATGTCCAACAAGGTCCTACATGCCTCGTATACACTATTATGTTGTGGTGTATATGGCAGAGTCCATTGAGACAATATACCATTGTCTCTTAGATAATCTAGAAACTCTTGACATAAGTATTCACCACCTCGATCTGATCAAAGTATTTTAATACTCTTGTCATGTTGTTTCTCTACTTCATTTATGAATTCTTTGAACCTTTCAAAGGCTTCAGACTTGTGTTTCATCAAGAACACATACCCAAATCGTGAGTGATCATCGGTGAAGGTAATGAAGTAGCTATAGCCTTCCAAAGCTTGAGTTGACATAGGTCCACATACATCAGTATGTATTAGACCTTGCAACTCTCCCACTCGTTCACCTTTTCCTGTAAAAGGTAACTTAGTAATCTTTCCTTTTAAGCATGATTCACATGTATCGTATGAATCCAATTCAAACAATTCTTGAATTCCACATCGGTGTAATTTGGACATGCGTTTCTTACTTGCATGGCCAAGACGACAATGCCACATGTAGGAGTCTAATTGATTATCCTTTCGAGCATGCTTGTTGCTCTCTTTGATATTGAAAATGTCACTGGATACGTCCAACGTATAAATACCATTGCTCAAGGTTCCAGTTCCATAAAGTACGCCATTCAAAGTTATGTAACAACAATTTTTACTAAAAGTTAAATGGTACCCATTTCTATTTCAACAAGAAATAGAAATGATGTTCTTTATCAATGAAGGAACATAAAAGCAATTGTCCAGTTCTAAGACAAGTCTTGTAGGGAGTTTCAATAAATACGTTCCGATGGTGAGTGCAGCAACCTTTGCTCCATTCCCAACACGTAAATTTGACTCTCCCTTGACGAGTCTTCTTCTATTTCTTAGCCTATGTATGTCATTACATATATGTGAGTCACACCCAGTATCTAATACCCAAGTGTCTTAAGGAAATAGAATGACATTCAATAACGAAGATATCTGAAGAAGATGGGGCATATGATGCCTTACTCATCTTCATGAACTCAAGATAAATCTTGCAATTTCTTCTCCAATGGCCCTCTTTGTCATAATGATGGCAAGTGCCCTTTTGAGCTGGTTCTGCCCTTTTAGCCTTTTTCTTCTTCCCCTTCTGATGTTCCTTTGACTTCCTCTTAGAACCTTTCTTTTAGGAATCAACTAACAGCACCATCCCCTATTCATGCTTCTCAGAAGGCTCCACAATCTTCAGCGTGTTGAGCAGTACCATAGATGAACCCTCTTGCATCTCAAAGGTGAAGAGGAGCTTGGAGACTTCGAACCTTTCGAATCTCCCTTACTCATCAAACAACTCATAAAGATGAAAGACTAAGGTATGATCATCCATATGCTTATGCTGCTTCCGCTGCTCGAGTACCATTGCGGCTAGCATTATGCAACTCACTAGTTCAGAATCAATCACATGTTTCTGATAGGACAACAATTGGTCCGGAGTTGCATCGTCACTAGACAGGGAAGAGGCGCTTCGAGGACATTCGTAAGTTTTTCCACCTTGAGAACAATTCTCAAGCTTCTAAGTCAGTCCAAGATGATCGACCCAGTCAATTTATTTGAATTCAAAATAGAGCGCAAATTCAAAGACATCACGATCAATCGATTAACTTATAAATACAAATCGAGCATATATGAGAAAGATGATTTAAAATGCATCCACATACATTTACAAATCCCATTTATTTTTCGAATTTGAAAAACCCCAAAATCCCTTCGGGAGATAGTAGGTCCATCTCCGAATGGGCTGATATCGAACATAGATATGAACAACCTTGGAGAGAGTCCAACAAGTCATTCATAGCTACGATGGTAGGTATCAAATATACCGATTGCATATCACATATATGCAACTATCACAATGTGCTATCAACTTATTGAATGTTCACACATACATCGGGTTGTTAACTCATTAACAAGTATGCATCATATGCATAGCACCCAACTTCACCTCCCTTCACATCGACCTTGGAGAGAGTCCAACAAGTTGATGCTCCAGGTTAAATCCAACCCATTAATCGAGAAATAGTTTTAATATGGTTAGAGTGCATTCAACCAATTAACTCAGCTTGGAGAGAGTCCAAGAACCAAAGCTAACGATTGACCTCTGACTCTTACCATATTAGTATTAAACTATTCCATGGTTTGAACATGTTCGTGTTCGAGTGTCCAACAACCCAAACAAGAAACAGAACTCTGGTTCTAACCATATTAATGGAACGTGTAGGCTTTAATATTGAGTAAGGGTTTTTATGTCTCATCCTCTTTGCATGCAAATGACTATTATCTACATGGCATGACATACATGACATACATCTACATGTCATGACACGCATGGCATAATGCTATGCATCTAATGCAATTATATGGCATATAATTATGACATGTACAAAATTTCCTTATATGTCATAACTATTTATGGAAATAAAATATGTTTGAGATTCGATTCTTCAAATCAAATCATGATTAAATTAGGAAACAAATTTCTAAATCTAATCACATATTTTATTTGTGGAAAGTGTTGATTAAGAAAAGTCAAATTTTATTTAGGAAACAAATTTCCTAAATTATCAAAACTATTTATGGAAATAAAATATATTTAAGATTTGATTTTCCAAATCAAATCATGATTAAATTAGGAAACAAATTTCCAAATCTAATCAAATATTTTATTTATAAAAAATGTTGATTTCCATAAATACTTCTAACTTTCCAAAAGTAGAAGATTTCCATAAATACTTCTAGACTTTCCAAAATTAAAAATTTCCATAAATACTTATAACTTTCCAAAAGTAGAAAATTTCCATAAATACAATTACAACTATCGCAAAACAATTTTAAGATTATGTCGAAACACAATCTGGGCTCTAATACCACTGTTGGGTTTCCGGCACCGCGACGAGTGTGTTGGTGCAGGGGCACTAGATAATCGAACATTGGTTTTGATGATGGGAAAGATTCAAAGTTAAGTTATTTTGTTATCTCATGTGATATGCTAAGTGTGCAGGACGTGTTTAAGATAAGCCAAAGGTCGAGCGACATCCGGAGAATCTCAAGTTGAGAAACCGTAGTGGTTGGGTGACACCAGGAGAACCTCCGGGAGTCGAGGAACCTCGGGGGTGACCGAAAGCTAAGAGACAGGTAAAGAGGACCAAAGGTAAGCTCCGTGTGTGGAGCGGTGGTAAGGATGCATCCTCGGTTAGAGGACAATCCTAGGCGTCGATCCGACTAATGCTTCCGGAGGAATGCTGAAGTCGAGATCGGACAGTCAAAGGACTGTCACACTGCATGGCATTATCCATCTATTGTGCTAATCTTGTATTGCAGGAATTCTCAAGAACAACAGTTAACTGGAGATGTCAGTAGTCGACTAAAGGCAGTCGACTGCTAAGAGGATCAGTCGACTGATGTCGATGAATCAACCCAGTGCACAAGGTCAAAGAGATAGAGATTGATGCCACCACCTCAGAATAAGATAAGCCACCACCTCAGGATAAAATAAGCCGCCACCTCAAGATAATATCCACGAGTTTTGGATCTTGATCGGGACAAATTCCAAGGCGCAAATCTATAAAAGGAGGGGAGGACTCACACCCAAAAAAAAAATCTCCCAAGTGCTCGTGCTCTCTACAACGCTACTCCGACCGTGCGTCATCATCTAATTAATTATCGATATTATTATTATCTTTCTGTACTTAATTTGTATAAGGACCGGTAAGGTTGTTACCGACCTTATAATCATTGTAATCGTCTTGTCTCTTATCTCCAACGAGGAAGAGACTTTTAGTGATTGCCCTTCGGAAACGATCAAGGATCGCAGGGCCTTGGATTAGCAGCCGGTGGGCTGTGAACCAAGTAAAAAAGCTTTGTGTCTTTCTTGTATTTGTCTCCTTTATTTATTGCTTATCTTTCCACTGCAATTAATTATCTACTCGGGTTTTAATGAACAAACAAAAAAAAAGTTTTTACGGGCCTTAAGGGTACTTCCCCCTTTACCCTAGGTGAGTTTTGAAAAACAATTACTTTTGGGGAAAGAAAAAATAAGTAACCTCTTAACTTTATTCTCTCTCCTCCTTTGACATATATCAAAAATAACTTTATATTTGGTACATTGCCAAGAAATAGAATTTTTAAACATGCTAATCAAGTTGATTTAATATGTTCAACTCCCTTTAATACTTAAGAGTTTAGGAGTTTAGATTTCTAGATCTTGCACCAACAATGTATATCCTAGGTTAGAATGTGACCCCCTAACCTTTAACATTGTTATAAAATTTTGAGAAATAATTTAAAAAAACATTTTAAAGGCTCATGTCTATTTGTTTTTATGCAAAACTTGAGGTAGCTAGATACTAAGTTTGTCCAACTTAAGCCTTCTCTCCCCCTTGGCATATTATCAAAAGAAGGATTTAAATTTAGAAAGTATTGGTGATTTTTTTAAAAAAAATAATTTTTAACAACTTCTATGATGATTATCCAATTAGAACCTCTCCCTTAACCTAACATCTTTGTTAGCCACAAGGAAGGCATATCTAGAGGGTCTCCCCTTTTGCGCCTTGGACAAATTCTAAGGTGAAAATCTATAAAAGGAGGGGAGGACTCACACCTAAAAAAAGAATCTCCCAAGTGCTCGGGCTCTCTACAACGCTACTCCGTCCGTGCGTCATCTTCTAATTAATTGTCGATAATATTATCGCTGCAATTAATTATCTACTCGGGTTTTAACCAACGAACAAAAAAAAGTGTTTATGAACGCTATTCACCCCCCCCCTCTCTAACACTCATATCGATCCAACAGAGTGTGTGTTAAAATATGTTTTGTAAATATGTGCCCAGCGGAATAAGTAAAAAGCAATAAATCTAATTTATTACAACACACACACCACACACATTCATAGTACAACATATGTAGACATAACCGTAGTTTCAAATTTTGCAATAAAAAGAAATTTATTCTACGTATACCTGACGTATCACGTGTAGCGGGAAAGACATCAACCAGAGCGACCCTCGCTTGAATCGCCTCTATCCGTATCCATGCCGAGTATCTTCGGGATGACTGTTGGGATGTATACTGAAAAGTCTATCTTTTGTATGAACATCTTTATTTTGAAATAAGAATCACATGATCATTGTTTGCATATTTTTATGGTTATGCATATTGTCTAATACATTACATTGTAGATAACATGGTGTGTGGTGTCACACGGGAGATAATGTTATCGATTCCTTGTAAAGTATAAGTATAGGCTCACAACCGAGATGACTTTGGACAAACCATTGGTATGGTTGTGGTATGATTTGGTATTGGTTTGTCTTGACCATAAAATCACACTACTACACTTTGTGTGTATTGAGCTGGACCGACTTAGAGGTGATTCGATTTATTGCTGACTACATAATCAAATCGGACCTCAGATATTATATTGTACATACTCTTAATCCCGATATAATAACGGGCACATATACTTAATATTCATTTCTTTGATTTACCAATGGGCGAGATTTATAGATTAAATCGATAAGCTCAGTATGTTGGGAAATTATATTATTTATATGATGTGACATTGATTATAGGAGGAAATCGTGTCCTATATATTAGGATGATGATGTCCCCTTGAGGAGCTCATATGGATCATCATGTAAACCATGCAGGTGGACTTGGTCCGGCATGATGAAAAGGTTGAGTGGTACTACTCATGGAGTTAGATGTTTATTAATTAATCGTTAGTAAATTAATTAATCGATGGACATTCGAGATATTAAACACGAGAAGAAAATGTACATATAATATATGGAGCCCATATTGATTTATGAGGGTTGGTGAGGTAGATAATGATAATCCTTTAGTGGATTGGATTATCATTAATGGATCGGACTTTATGTGGGCTTGATCCATTGGGTGGCAAGGATCCAACTCCTCATGGTCCCTATTGTAGCCTATTAATACCTCATGAAGCCTAAATCCAATGAATAGAAACAAAACTCTACATCCAAAGGTAGAGATTAAATCTCTAGATCCGACGGTTGAGATTAAATCTCTATATCCGACGGTTGAGATTAAATCCTTTGAACCAATGGTGGAGATTAAAACAAGGTTTATCCCTAACTCTATAAAAGGAGGGCAAGGGCTGGGCAGCAACTAAGAATCCAATTAGAGATAGGATTAGTGTTTTGGGCGGCAAGGCTTGGAGGCTAGGGTTTGGAGTTGGCGCCACCTATTAAGGAAATTTTTTCCTTATCTCCTTCTTCTTTGGTGGCCGGCATCGAGCAACCTTTTCTAGATTTTTCTGGCATCCAAAGTAGCTCTTCTCCTTCTCCTTGGCTTGTGGAACCAAGGCTTAGGGTCCTCCTGTTGGGATGTATACTGAAAAGTCTATCTTTTGTATGAACATCTTTATTTTTGAAATAAGAATCACATGATCATTGCTTGCATATTTTTATGGTGATGCATATTGTCTAATACATTACATTTGTAGATAACATGGTGTGTGGTGTCACATGGGAGATCATGTTATCGGTTCCTTGTAAAGTATAAGTAAAGGCTCACAACCGAGATGACTTTGGACAAACCATTGGTATGGTTGTAGTGTGATTTGGTATTGGTTTGTCTTGACCATAAAATCACACTAGTACACTTTTTGTGTATTGAGCAGGATCGACTTAGAGGCGATTTGATTTATTGCTGACTACAAAATCAAATCGGACTTCAAATATTATATTGTACATGCTCTTAATCGTGATATAATAACGGGCACATGTACTTAGTATTCATTTCTTTGATTTACCAATGAGCGAGATTTATAGATTAAATCGATAGGCTTGGTAAGTTGGGAAATTGTATTATTTATATGATGTGTCGTTGATTATAGGAGAAAACCGTATCCTATATATTAGTATGATGATGTCCCCTTGAGGAGCTCAAAAGGTTCATCATGTAAACCCTACAGGTGAACTTGGTCTGGCATTATGAAAAGGTTGAGTGGTACTACTCATGGAGTTAGATGTTGATTAATTAATGGTCAGTAAATTAATTAATCGACGGACATTTGAGATCTTAAACATGGGGAGAAAATGTACATATAATATATGGAGCCCATATTAACTTATGGGTGTTGGTGAGGTAGGTCAATGATAATCCTCTAGTGGAATGGATAATCATTAATGGATCAGACTTTATGTGGGCTTGATCCATTGGGTGGCCAAGATCCAACTCCTCATGGTCCCTATTGTGGCCTATTAAAACCTCATGAAGCTTAGATCCAATGGTAGAGATTAAATCTCTAGAACCGATGGTTGAGATTAAATCTCTAGATCCGACGGTTGAGATTAAATCCCTAGAACCAATGGTGGAGATTAAAAGGAGGCTTATCCCTAACTCTATAAAAGGAGATTATAGGGGTGGGCGGCAACATGATGGATGAGGGTTAGGATTTGCTTCCCTTGGGCGGCAAGCAATCCTAATTAGACTAGGATTAGGAGTGGGCAGCTAGGGTTAGGGTTTGGGTGTTGGTGGTGGGCGGCAACAATGAGGAGAAGGCTTTTTCTTCTTCTTCCAAGGTTTGGCTGACACCTATCCTTCTTCCCTCTACCTTGGCCGGAGCTCAACCTATTCTTCTTCCCTTCATCCTTGGCCAGAAATTAGGAGAGCTAGGTTTAGGGTTTGGGTGGCAACAAGGAGAAGGATTTCTTTCCTTTCTCTTCTCCAAGTGTTGGCCGGCGCCCATGCCCTCATTGATTTTCCTTTGGCTGGTTCCTATAATCCATGTTCGCTTCCTTGGCCGGCAGCAACATTGAGTCTATTGACTTGGTGGCCGATTCTAGATAGGAAGAAGAGTTTTGTTTGATGATTTTCCTTTGTTTGGAGTGAACAAGAAAAGGAAGATTGGTGATCTAGGAGGCTTCAACTTTTGGAAGATTGTCGCCCTCACGACGTTCAAAAGGATGAAGGACATACAATAGAAGATCAAGAGGTATAATCTTGTTTATTTTGATTAGTCTTCCTTTGTATTATGTTTATAATTGCTTTTCAATTATATGCATGTTTTATGTTGATGTTTACTTTATGTATGTTGCTAAATATACTTGGACCCCGAACATAAACACAAAAACTGGCGATCCGTACATTGTCTATTCCGTGGCTATTCGTGGAATAAAGGTTTGGCGCTTGAACAACAAGTTTGTTCAAGTGACTACTCTAAACGAATAGCACGACGAAGACAAGGTTGCTTGGGTGTTCCCTTTTGTCTAGGATTAAATTTTTAATCTGGGGACATCGATGGAATCGCCATGAACAAGCGACCGAGTTGAGGTGGGAAGCGAAGTTTCCCCTCACGGATCAACCCAACAATTTGTATCAGAGCCAAGGTTTCCGGTTTGGTGTGTTTAGGATTCGGTTAATTTTTATGCACTTTTCATATATTATATGTGCCGAATAATAGTAAGATATGCATAGGTTAACTCTTTGGTTGTAAGCATAAGATCCGACTATTATAGCCATATGTGTGTATGTGATTGTATGTGTGTAAATGTTTATTTTGTTGAATCCTCGGGGTTGACGAGGCTAGTATTTAATTTTTTATAAATTATATACGACATTGTTTAGGCACTCTTTTTATTTTAGTTTACTTTCGATGTAGATTTCAATTACACTCCCTCGTGGAGTATAGGATCGATGGATGTAAATTAAAATAGTTTTTAGTCTCGGCTCAGATCTCCGGATGGATCGTACATGGCGTAGGAGGAGCGGACGAGATGGCGATACGGCGAGAGACATATTGAAGACAAAAGCCATAATAGTTGGAAAATTTTATTTTTCATATTTATTGCTTATTGTTTGATATGCATGTCGTGTTGAGTTTCTGGCACCGCGGCGTGTGTGTGTTCGATCATGTTTCGTAAATATGAACACAGCGAAAGCAATAAAAATAATAAATCTACATTTATTACAACACACACAACACACGCATGCATATTAAAACAAGTGTAGACATAACCGTAAATTTAAATTTGCAATAAAAGGAAATTTATCTACGTTATACCTTTCGTATGACGTGTAGCGGGAACGGCATCAACCGGAACGATCCTCGCTAGAATCGTCTCTATCCGTATCCACGCCGAGTTCCTCGAGATGACTTCGCTAAGCCACGAGCTTCGTCTTCGTACGGGTTACTAGCCTCGTGTTGAAGACGACGTGATCGAGAGATGATCACGATCCGAATCCAAATTCGGATCCTAATATGAGTTCTCAAAACTCGCTTCTCCGGAGAGGTATTCATCAACCAATTGACGAATCCTTCGTCCTCCACCTCAGAGGATTACCGGAGATCGAATCCCTGGTAAGTTAACCGCTGCCGGAGCTCTAACCGTCGTCCAAACGACGCTCCGACGAGAGGAGAAGAAGCTGTCCAGAAAACTGGACAGCTTGGTGGAGGAGTAGGCGCCGGCCAAAACAAGGAAGCCAAGTGCTCACCTTTTCACCGAAGCCTAGGAAGATCACCGGAGGGTCGCCGGAGGATCACCGACTGAAGCTTGGACGCCGGCAAGGAGCTAGACGGCAGCACAACAAGCTGGGCGGCAATGGAGGTTGGGCGGCACAACTAGGTTGGGCGGCAACTCCAAGCTAGGGTTTTGGATTAGGGCTTAATTATCCATTAAGCCCTCTTTTATAGAGAACTAATTCTCTTAATGGTTATTGGATCATAACCATTAGGCCCGTTAACCCGTTCCATTAAGATAAGTTAAAATAAACCAAACCATGATGGTTTATTTTAAGTTAAAACGAATCGAACCATCTTTTGGTTCATTCGTTTAAAATAAACCAAACCCTTTGGTTTATTCTCCTCCATTGGATTAAAACAAAACTATTTTGGTTCGTCCATTATGTCTTCATAAGACACGGCCCATCCACGCTTCCATTGCGACTGAAACGATTTCATGCTCGCTTTATGTTTGGTCCAACCAAACCTAGTTTCTCTCGGTCTGAGAATCCCATTCTCAAGCTCGTTTTAAATCCTTTGGATTACGCTTGTTGTGCGTGTGACCAAATAGGTTCTCGGTTTATGTTGGCACTCTATAATTAACCATTAATTATAGAACGATCATGAGTGGCACCTAGTAGTACATCATGATCCCCAATTAACCGAAAAGATCAACGGTTGATCCAGAACTATTTCTGAAACCTTTCAGCAGCTCTAATGATTCGTGCCCCATTCCCTTCACTCATCTTATACCCACTTGGTTCAGGACATGGTCTATTGTGTCAGTCCCCACAAGGCTGACTACGTCACACCTAGCCCAAGTATCATTTCCTCGTCCTACGGATTCTAGTTACTCCACATGTATCAAAGAGTATCTTACTCTAAACATGTAATGCTTTAGCCAAAGACTTTAGTAACAATCCGACGAGAGGCCATGGGTATACATCTCCTCGCAAGGAGTGGTGAATCCTTTATAGGCTATTCAAACACCTTCGATCACTTCGACTTATACCCAATCATCCCGGGTCCACATCTCCTTAGAGATGCTTGCTTAAGATGTCAAAGCATAAGTCTCTATGATCAAGATGACTTGAATACCGCAAGTAAAAGGAACATCGCACTTAAGCCACAGTAAGAACTTCATTGACATTTCTATATATGCAGAGAACCATATGAAGTCTTACGGCTGGTCACTCCAATGAACTAGTTACCATAACTAGCATCCACGATTAACTCCGGACATCACTATGTCTCCAGCCAGTGAGAATCAGCTGCTTGGATACACCAAGGAGTATACCTCGTGCTAGTCTCGACAGAATTGATGGTGTCCAAATCCATCAATTCATCGACTAGGGATAATTCCGATACATCACAATTACACATTTAGAGATACTCACTAGTTGTGATCCAATCACAAATTCTCTCATGCTGTGAATCATATCGTGGACATTCAGTAAATGAGTTTAAGATCCAATCAAATACATAAAACATGTATACTCAAATAGTGAATCTTCATTTATCATATAAATGGTTCATACATAAGGCGATTGCCTTAGGACATCTCTCATATATTACTAACAGACTCCCACTTGGCCTAATGCCAATCGCTACAGTATCCAATACCATAAGCTCGAACATGACCCTCAAACTTATTTTGAGGTAATGCCTTAGTCAAGAGATCCGCTAAGTTCCTTTCAGTGGGAATTTTCTCGATTTGTATTTCGTTCCTACTGATGATCTCTCTGATAAGATGATAGCGGCGAAGCACATGTTTGGATCATTGATGAGACCACATCAAGTTCAGAGATGAACTTCTTGATCCAAACCGCTTCCTTTGCTGCTTCCAAAGCTGCAATGTATTCTGCCTTAGTGGCAGAATCCGATATAGTGTCAAGCTTTGAACCTTTCCAACTTATTGCGCCTCCATTCCAGGTGAATACATACCTAGACAAAGACATGAAATCATCCTTGTCTGTCTAGAGCTGGCATCCGTATACCCACGTATCACCATGTACCCTTCTCCATATATTAGGAACACATCCTTAGTTCTTCTCAAGTACTTAAGGATCATCTTAACAGCCGCCCAATGATCCATTCCTGGATCGGACTGGTATCTGCTCGTGACACTCAGAGCATATGATACATCGGGCCTCGTACATAACATAGCATACATGATAGATCCTATTGCGGATGCATAGGGAATCTTACTCATGCAAATCCTCTCATCTTCTATGCGCGGACACATAGACTTCGAAAGGTGTACCCCATGCCTGATGGGTAAGAAACCTTTCTTGGATTCCGACATGCTAAACCTCTTTAGCACTCGGTCTATATATGTAGACTGCGAAAGACCAAGCAACCGTTTCGATCTATCTCTATAGATCTTAATCCCGAGGATGTAGGTTGCTTCTCCCAGGTCTTTCATGGAGAATGTCTTGGATAACCAAACCTTCACTGACTGTAAGATTGAAACATCATTTCCTATAAGTAGTATGTCATCGACATACAATACTAGGAACACGACTACACTCCCACTAACCTTCTTGTACACACAAGGTTCGTCTGGATTTTGTGAGAAATCAAACTTTTTGATTGTCTCATCAAAACGGATATTCCAGCTCCTGGATGCTTGCTTCAATCCATAAATGGACCGTCGCAATTTGCATACCTTGGTTTTATCAACCGATGTGAAACCCTCAGGCTGTATCATATACACGTCCTCGAGCAGGTTTCCATTAAGGAAAAGTTGTTTTCACATCCATCTACCATATCTCATAATCATAATGAGCCGCTATGGCCAGGAGCATCCGAATGGATTTAAGCATAGCTACAGGCGAATAGGTTTCGTCATAATCAACACCTTGTTTTTGACGATATCCTTTCGCCACCAATCTAGCCTTATAGGTAATCACATTACCATCCATGTCGGTTTTCTTCTTGAAAACCCACTTGCACCCTATAGGTTTTATCCCATCAGGTGGGTCAAACAAGTTCCAAACTTGGTTTTCGTACATGGAATCCATTTCCGACTTCATGGCACCAAGCCACTTATCCCTTTCTGAACTTGTCAGCACTTCTTCCTAACTGGTAGGCTCCTCATCATCAATGAGTAACACGTCGTTCGATTCACTTACGAGAAATCCATATCTCTCAGGAATATTGCGTGTTCTACCAGATCTAAGAAGATGTGGTGTTACAATAGGTCCAGCCGATTGCTCATCACTATGAGTTGTCGGCTGTTGTGCTTCACCAGGTATCTCATCAATGTCTATTTGAGTCTCTCGAGCCTCCTCAAGCTCGACGACACTCCCATTGTTTTCTTGAAAGAGAAACTCTTTCTCTAGAAACACAGCATGCCTTGAAACAAACACCTTTTGTTCCACAGGATGATAGAATTGGTATGCCCTTGTTTCCTTAGGGTATCCAATAAATAGACATTTATCAGACTTAGCATCCAATTTTTCTGATACAGTCCGCTTCACATAAGCAGGACAACCCCATATCTTCAAGTAAGATACATGAGGTTTCTTATTATTCTATATCTTATATGGAGTAGTTGAGACTACCTTGGTAGGCATTCTGTTTAACAAGTAAACAGCTGTCTGAAGTGCATAACCCCAAAAGGACTTGGGAAGAGTCGCATGATTCATCATTGACCTGACCATGTCCAACAAGGTCAAGTTACGCCTCTCAGATACACCATTATGCTGTGGTGTATAGGGTGGAGTCCATTGAGACAATATACCATTGTCTCTTAGGTAATCAAGAAACTCCTGACTTAAGTATTCACCACCTCGATCCGATCGAAGTATTTTAATACACTTGTCATGTTGTTTCTCTACTTCATTTCTGAACTCTTTGAACCTTTCAAAGGCTTCAGACTTGTGTTTCATCAAGAACACATACCCAAACCGTGAGTGATCATCGGTGAAGGTAATGAAGTAGTTATAGCCTCCTAATGCTTGAGTTGACATAGGTCCACATACATCAGTATGTATTAGACCTAGTAACTCTCCCACTCGTTCACCTTTTCCAGTAAAAGGTAACTTAGTCATCTTGCCTTTTAAGCATGATTCACATGTATCGTATGAATTCCAATTCAAACGATTCCAGAATTCCACATCGGTGTAATTCGGACATGCGTTTCTTGCTTACATGGCCAAGTCGACAATACCACATGTAGGAGTCTAATTGATTATCTTTTCGAGCACGCTTGTTGCTCGTTTCGATATTGAAAATATCACTGGATACATTCAACGTATAAACACTATTGCTTAAAATTCCAGTCCCTTAAAGAACTCCATTCAAAGTTATGTAACAACAATTGTTACTAAAAGTCAAATGGTACCCATTTCTATTTAAACAAGAAATAGAAATGATGTTCTTTATCAACGAAGGAACATAAAAGCAATTGTCCAGTTCTAAGACAAGTCCTACAGGGAGTTCCAACAAATACGTTTCGATGGCGAGTGCAGCAACCGTTGCTCCTTTCCCAACACGTAAATTTGACTCTCCCTTGACGAGTCTTCTTCTATTCCTTAGCCCATGTATGTCATTACATATATGTGAGCCTCACCCAGTATCCAATACCCAAGTGTTTTGAGGAAATAGAATGACAATCAATAACGAAGATATCTAAAGAAGATGAGGCATCCGATACCTTATTCTTCTTCACGGACTCAAGATAAATCTTGCACTTTCTTCGCAAATGGCTCTCCTTGCCATAATGATGGCAAGTTTCCTTTTGTGCTAGTTCTACCTTCTTAGCCCTTCTCTTCTTTCCCTTCTGCTGTTCCTTTGACTTCCTCTTAGAACCTTTCTTCGAGGAATCAACTAACAGCACCGTCCCCTGCTCATGCTTCTTAGAAGACTCCACAATCTTCAGCATATCGAGCAGTATCACGGATGAACCTTCTAGCATCTCAGAGGTGAAGAGGAGCTTTGAGACTTCGAACCTTTCAAATCTCACTTGCTCATCAACCAACTCACAAAGATGAAGGACTACAATATGAGCATCCATATGCTCATGCTGCTTTCGTAGCTTGGGTTCCATCGCGGCTAGCATGATGCAACTTGTCAGTTCAGAATCAGTCACATGTTTCTGATAGACCAACAATTGGTCTGGAGTTGCATCGTCACTAGGATGGGCGGGAAGAGGCGCTTCGAGGACATACGCAAGCTTTTCACCTTGAGAACAATTCTCAAGTTTCTAAGCCAGTCCAAGAAGTTCGGCCCAGTCAATTTATTCGAATCCAAAATGGAACGCAAATTCAAAGACGTCATGATCAATTTATTAACCTAGAAATACAAAACGAGCATATATGAGGAAATGATTTTAAAATGCATCAATATACATTTATAAATCCCATTCATTTTTTGAATTTCAAAACCCCAAAATCACTTCGGGAGATCGTAGGTCCATCTCCGAATGGGCTGATATCCATCATAGTTATGAACAACCTTGGAGAGAGTCCAACAAGCCATTCATAACTACGACGGTAGGTATCAACTATACCGATTGCATATCACGTATATGCAACTATCACAATGTGCTATCAACTAATTGAATGTTCACACATACATCGGGTTGTTAACACATTAACAAGTATGCATCATATGCATAGCACCCAACTTCACCTCCCTTTACATCGACCTTGGAGAGAGTCCAACAAGCCGATGCTCCAGGTTAAAGCCAACCCATTAATTGGGAAATAGTTTTAATATGGTTAGAGCGCATTCAACCAATTAGCACAGCTTGGAGAGAGTCCAACAACCAAAGCTAACGATTGACCTCTGACTCTTACCATATTAGTATTAAACTATTCCATGGTTTGAACATGTTCGGGTTCGAGCCGGGCTTGGAGAGAGTCCAACAACCCAAACAAGAAACGGAACTCTGGTTCTAACCATATTAATGGAAGGTGTAGGCTTTAATATTGTTTAAGGGTTTTTATGTCTCATCCTCTTTGCATGCAAATAACTATTATCTACATGGCATGGCATACATGGCATACATCTACATGTCACGACATTGTTATGCATCTAATGCAATTACATGGCATACAATTATGTCATGTATATATTTCCTTATATGTCATAACTATTTATGGAAATAAAATATGTTTAAGATTTGATTCTCCAAATCAAATCATAATTAAATTAGGAAACAAATTTCCAAATCTAATCACATATTTTATTCATGGAATTATTTGATTAAGGAAAATCTATTTAGGAAACCAATTTCCTAAATCATTAAAACTACTTATGGAAATAAAATATTTTAAGATTTGATTTCCCAAATCAAATCATGATTAAATTAGGAAACAAATTTTCAGAATCTAATCAAATATTTTATTTATGGAAAATATCAATTTCCATAAATACTTCCAACTTTCCAAAAGTGGAAGATTTCCATAAATACTTCTAGACTTTCCAAAATTGAAAAATTTCCATAAATACTTCTAAATTTCCAAAATTAGAAAATTTCCAGAAATACATTATGACTATCGCAAAACCATTCTTACGATTATGTCGAAACACAACCTGGGCTCTGATACCACTGTTGAGTTTCCGGCACCGCGGTGTGTGTGTGTTCGATCATGTTTCGTAAACATGAACACAGCGGAAGCAATAAAAATAATAAATGTACATTTATTACAACACACACAACACACGCATGCATATTAAAACAAGTGTAGACATAACCGTAAATTTAAATTTGCAATAAAAGGAAATTTATCTACGTTATACCTTTCGTATGACGTGTAGCGGGAACGACATCAACCAGAACGATCCTCGCTAGAATCGTCTCTATCCGTATCCACGCTGAGTTCCTCGGGATGACTTCGCTAAGCCACGAGCTTCGTCTTCGTACGGGTTACTAGCCTCGTGTTGAAGACGACGTGATCGAGAGACGATCACGATCCGAATCAAAATTCGGATCCTAATACGAGTTCTCAAAACTCGCTTCTCCGGAGAGGTATTCGTCAACCGATTGACGAATCCTTCGTCCTCCACCTCAGAGGATTACTGGAGATCGAATCCCCAGTAAGTTAACCGCTGTCGGAGCTCTAACCGTCTTCCAAATGACGCTCCAACGAGAGGAGAAGAAGCTGTCCAGAAAACTGGACAGCTTGGTGGAGGAGTAGGCGCCGGCCAAAACAAGGAAGCCAAGTGTTCACCTTTTCACCGAAGCCTAGGAAGATCACCGGAGGGTCGCCGGAGGATCACCGGCTGAAGCTTGGACGCCAGCAAGGAGCTAGACGGCAGCACAACAAGCTGGGCGGCAATGGAGGTTGGGCGGCACAACTAGGTTGGGCGGCAACTCCCAGCTAGGGTTTTTGGATTAGGGCTTAATTATCCATTAAGCCCTCTTTTATAGAGAACTAATTCTCTTAATGGTTATTGGATCATAACCATTAGGCCCGTTAACCCGTTCCATTAAGATAAGTTAAAATAAACCAAACCATGATGGTTTATTTTAAGTTAAAACGAACCGAACCAACTTTTGGTTCATTCGTTTAAAATAAACCAAACCCTTTGGTTTATTCTCCTCCATTGGATTAGAACCAAACCATTTTTGTTCGTCCATTATGTCTTCATAAGACACGACCCATCCACGCTTCCATTGCGACTGAAACATTTTCATGCTCGTTTTATATTTGGTCCAACCAAACCTAGTTTCTCTCGGTCTGAGAATCTCATTCTCAAGCTCGTTTTAAATCCTTTGGATTACGCTCGTTGTGCGTGTGACCAAAGAGGTTCTCGATTTATGTTGGTCGTCTATAATTAACCATTAATTATAGAACGATCATGAGTGGCACCTAGTAGTACATCATGATCCTCATTTAACCTAAAAGATCAACGGTTGATCCAAAACTATTTCTGAAACCTTTCAGCAGCTCTAATGATTCATGCCCCATTCCCTTTACTCATCTTATACCCACTTGGTTCAGGACATGGTCTATTGTGTCAGTCCCCACTAGGCTGACTACGTCACACCTAGCCCAAGTATCATTTCCTCGTCCTACGGATTCTAGTTACTCCACATGTATCGAAGAGTATCTTACTCTAAACATGTAATGCTTTGGCCAAAGACTTTAGTAACAATCCGACGAGAGGTCATGGGTATACATCTCCTCGCAAGGAGTGGTGAATCCTTTATAGGCTATTCAAACACCTTCGATCACTTCGACTTATACCCAATCATCCCGGGTCCACATCTCCTTAGAGATGTTTGCTTAAGATGTCAAAGCATAAGTCTCCATGATCAAGATGACTTGAATACCGCAAGTAAAAGGAACATCGCACTTAAGCCACAGTAAGAACTTCATTGACATATCTATATATGCAGAGAACCATATGAAGTCTTACGGTTGGTCACTCCAATGAACTAGTTACCATAACTAGCATCCACGATTAACTCCGGACATCACTATGTCTCCAGCCAGTGAGAATCAGCTGCTTGGATACACCAAGGAGTATACCTCGTGCTAGTCTCGACAGAATTGATGGTGTCCAAATCCATCAATTCATCGACTAGGGATAATTCTGATACATCACAATTACACATGTAGAGATACTCACTAGTTGTGATCCAATCACAAATTCTCTCATGCTGTGAATCGTATCGTCGACATTCAGTAAATGAGTTTAAGATCCAATCAAATACATAAAACATGTATACTCAAATAGTGAATCTTCATTTATCATATAAATGGTTCATACATAAGGCGATTGCCTTGGGACATGTCTCATATATTACTAACATGTCGTAGGCTAGAAAATTTCTCAATTTTAAATTACTAAGTGGGAGAGGGATATTTTTATAAATTCCCACGACCTCCATTACGATTTGACATGTGATGGAAACAAACTCGCACATCGGCTCTGAGTGCCTTCCTCCCCATCGGATGAGTTTGTTTGCGGATCACAAGGTCAAATATGGTTATAGAAAATTATTAAGGAGCGTGTGTACTTCCCCATCGTAAGACACATAACCCGAGATAATTAACTTGGTACAAAGTAATGGTGAACACTTAGATACAAATATAAGTATCCTCCCCATCCGAGTCACTGCTTTTATTTGTAGGGTCGAGGAGACACCAACTATTAATTTTACTTGTCAAAAGTTAGGTTGACAAGATACTAAAATTAATGGGTAAAACCTCCTCTTACAAATGTAGAATTCGTATACGTCCACACTATCGTGGTATACGATATTCTCGGTGTTTTGAGGTGTTGGTTGATTTAAAAATTTTATTGTTTGAGGAATCAATAATTTTTTGAAATCTAAAGTAATGATCTATAGATCGATTCTATGTGAGAAATTCTTCAAATTTCTAGTCATAAAAGAAGAAGAAGAAACAAGGTGGAGCAAAGGTGGTGGGAGGATCTCAGGGAGGAGTGAAGAAGCCGAAAGGCAAGTACTTCACTTGCAAGAAGACTGGACATTGGATGAAGGACTGTCCCAATCTGAAGCAGAACAAAGGAATATCCTTTGGTCTAGTCGTTGAAACATGGTTAGCGGTATTATCTATCGGCACCTGGTGTGTAGATATGGGAGCCTTTGATCATGTCTGCAATACTTTGCAGGCGTTCCAGGAAACCCAATGACAAGCTGAGGGAGAGATTACCATTTACTTGTGCAATGCCATGAAGGTGGTGGCTATTGCAGTGGGAGATGTTTTATTTATCTTTTGATAAAAATAATGTTTTGGTTCTTAATAATTGCCTTTATGTACCTTTATTTAGAAAGAATTTAATTTCAGTTTCTAAATTCTTTATGGATGGATATTCTATTCCTTTTAATGACAGAGTTGTTATAAAAAGGAATAGGGAGAATATCTGTTCAGGTACATTGATAGGAAATTTGTATACACTCGAACCAAAAGCTCCCACGATGCAAATAAAAGTTAATAACTCAACTTCTAATTCCAATAAGAGAAAAGATCCTTCGAAGATGAACCAAACATATCTTTGGCATCTTAGGCTTGGTCATATTAACCTAAGCAGAATTCAAAGGTTGATAGCTGATGGACCTCTGGGTTCATTAGTTGTGGAAGATTTCCCAACCTGTGAATCTTGCTTAGAGGGTAAAATGACCAAGAGGTCTTTTAAGGCCAAGGGGTATAGAGCCAAAGATGTGTTGGAGTTGGTTCATTCTGATTTGTGTGGTCTTATGACTATCTAGGCTAGAAGTGGTTTTGAGTATATGGATAGAGACGATTCTAGCTAGAATTGTTCCGGTTGATGCCTTTCCCTACGTGATCGTCGGGTATCGTAGTTTAAATTTCCTTTTCTTGCAAAATTTGAATTTACGGTTATGTCTATATATGTTGTACTATGCATGCGTGTGATGTGTGTATTGTAAAAAATTAGATTTATTATTTTATTCCTTCCGATGTGCACATGTTTATGAAATATATTCGAACACACACTCGCCGCGGTGCCGGAAACCCAATAGTTTGGACAACCATACCCTTACTTCTGATAAAATCTTGATATTGTTGCTAATCAACAAAATGTCATCTTCGTATAGTACAAGAAATACCACTACTTTTCCGTCACATCTCTTGTATACACAAGACTCATCCGGACTTTGAATAAATCCATAAGACTGGATTATTTCATCAAATTGGATGTTCCAAGACCTTAAAGCTTGCTTCAATCCATAAATTGACCGATTAAGCTTACTTACAAGATGCTCTTTGCCCTTCGTAATGAATCCCTCTGGTTGCTTCATATAGATGTTTTCCTCAAGACATACATTAAGGAAAGCTGTCTTGACATTCATCTTCCATACCTCATAATTCATATGAGCTGCAATGCATATCAGAATCCAGATAGACTTAAGCATGGCTAGCGGCGAAAAGGTCTCCTCATAATCGATACCCTCTTTCTGAGTATACCCCTTCGCTACAAGCCTTGCTTTGAAGGTCTCAACCTTCCCATCTATTCCTCTCTTTCTTTTGTAGATCCACTTGCATCCAATGGTTTTTAAACCATCGGGTTGTTCTACTAGCTCCCAGACCTAATTTGAATCCATAGATTCAATCTCAGTATTGATTGCACTTTGCCAAGATGCTGCATCTTTATCTTGGATTGCCTCGTCATATGTCCAGGGATAAGCTTCATGTTCGCCAGGGACCAAATCAGAAGATTCTCCCAAAAACATGAATCTCTCATGTTGTCTCAGAACCCTCCCACTACGGCGAGGTATCACCTGTGTATCCTCTGTGACACGCAGTGCAGTGACTTGTGATATATCCTCTTATACCGGCGGTACTGAAGAAGTGACTTCCCCTTTTATTTCCTCCAGAACAATCTTACTCATGGGCTTGTGGTTCATAACATAGTCTTCCTCTAGAAATCTGGCGTTCATGTTAACGATCACCCTCTGATCTCTAGGACTATAAAACAAACCACCTTTTGTTCCTCTAAGATAGCCAACGAATATGCGTACTTCTGTATGAGGTTCCAACTTACTAGCATCTACCTTTAGCACATGTGTTGGACTCCCCCATATACGAATATGTCTTAGACTAGGCTTTCGCCCAGTCCACAATTCTGTGGGAGTAGAAGGCACTGATTTAGATGGAACCAAGTTCAGAATATACACCGTCGTATCTAGAGAATATCCCCAGAACGAATCTGGCAACTCAGAATAACTCATCATCAATCTAACAATCTCTATAAGAGTCCTATTCCTTCGCTCTGCTACACCATTCTGCTGGGGTGTGCCAGGTGCAGACAATTGAGATTGAATCCCAGCCTCTGATAAATAGTTCCTAAACTCTGCCAAGAGGTACTCACCACCACAATCAGATAGCAGTGTCTTGATACTTTTACCTTGACGTTTCTCCACATCAGCCTTGAATTCTTTGAACTTGTCAAAGCATTCAGACTTACGGTGGATCAAGTAAATGTATCCATAACTCAAATAATCATCTATAAACTAGATGAAATACTCAAAACCACCTCTAGCCTATATAGTCATAGAACCACACAAATCTGAATGAACCAATTCTAACACATCTTTGGCTCTATACCCCTTGACCTTGAAAGGCCTCTTGGTCATTTTACCTTCTAAGCATGATTCGTAGGTTGGGAAATCTTCCACCACTAATGAACCCAAAGGTTCATCAGCTATCAACCTTTGAATTCTGCTTAGGTTAATATAACAAAGCCTAAGATGCCAAAGATATTTTTGGTTCATCTTCGAAGGTTCTTTTCTCTTATTGGAATTAGAAGATGTGTTATTAACTTCAATTTGCATCGTGGGAGGTTTCGGTTCAAGTGTGTATAGATTTCCTATCAATGCACCTGAACAGATAATGTCCCTATTCATTTTTGTAACAACTCTATCATTAAAAGAAATAGAATATCCATCCATAAACAATTTAGAAACCGAAATTAAATTCTTTCTAAATAAAGGTACATAAAGGCAATTCTTAAGAACCAAAACTTTATTATTCTCAAAAGATAAATTAACGTCTCCCACTACAATAGCCGCCACCTTCATGGCATCGCCCAAGTATACGTTAATCTCCCCCTCAGCCAGCCGTCTGGTTTCCTGGAACCCCTACAAAGTATTGCAGACATGATCAGTGGCTCCCGTATCTACACACCAGGTGCCGGTAGATAACATCGCTAAACATGTTTCAATGACTAGACCAAATGATATACCTTTGTTCTTGCGGTTGGGGCAGTCCTTCTTCCAGTGTCCAGTCTGCTTACAAGTGAAGCACTTGCCTTTCGGCTTCTTCACTCCTCCCTGAGTTCCTCCCACCGTCTTCTCCCCAATTTGTTTCTTCTTCTTATTGCCTTTCGGCTTAGAAGTAGAAACCTTTTGGGTCACCATGGCATGCGCCTGAGCACTCTGACGAAATATCCCCTCTGCCGCTTGGAGTTCTGTCAGAAGCTCCGCCAACAAATACAACCTCTTGTTCATGTTGTAGTTCAGGCAAAACTGCTCAAAACTCATAGGTAGAGATTGGAGAATGATATCGACTACGGTTTCCCCATCGATCTCAGCTCCGAGGACTTCCAACTCATTCAAATGAGCCATCATCTTGAGAACATGATCCCTCACGAGTGTTCCCTCGATAATGGTGGTCATCATCAAGTTCCTCATGGCTTCCTGCCTAGCAACCCGATTCTGGTGTCCGAAAAGTTCTTTGAGATTGAGCATCATGTCATAAGCAGTGGGCATGGCTTGATGCTGATGTTGTAATACATTTGACATAGATGCCAAAATGTAACACCGCGCCATCTCATCGACCTTTATCCACTTCTTATAACTCTCTTTCTCCTTTTCCCCAAAATCATTTACAGGCTTAGGAGGGCACTCTTCGAGGAGTACATATTTGTATTCCTCAGCAGTCAAGACAATGTCTAGATTCCTCTTCCAATCAACATAGTTGGGTCCAGTAAGTTTATTCACTTTCAGTATCACAACAAGCGGGTTGAAAGTCATTTTGAAAGAAAACCTAAGAATCACATAGATCAAAATATTAGATTTCAAAAAATTATTGATTCCTCAAACAATAAAATTTTAAAATCAACCAACACCTCAAAACATCGAGAATATCGTATGCGACGATAGTGTGGACGTATACGAATTCTACATTTGTAAGAGAAGGTTTTACCCATTAATTTTACTATCTTGTCAACCTAACATTTTGACAAGTAAAATTAATAGTTGGTTCCTCTTCGGCCCTACAAATAAAAGCAGTGACTCTGATGGGGAGGATACTTATATTTATATCTAAGTGTTCACAATTACTCGGTACCAAGGTAATTATCTTGAGTTATGTGCCTTCTGATGGGGAAGTACACACGCTCCTTAATAATTATTATAACCATATTTGACCTTGTGATCCACAAAAAAACTAATCTGATGGGGAGGAAGGCACTCAGAGTCGACGAGCAAGTTTGTTTGAATCACTTGTCAAATTGTAATGGAAGTCGTGGGAATTTATAAAAATTTCCCTCTCCCACTTAGTAATTTGAAATTGAGGAATTTTCTAGCCTACGACATGCATATCAAACAATAATCAATAAATATGATAAATAAAAATTTTCCAACTATTATGGCTTTTGTCTTCAATATGTCTCCCGTCGTATCGCCTTCTCGTCCGCTCCTCCTACGCCATGTACGAGCCATCCGGAGATCCGAGCCGAGACTAAAAACTATTTTAAATCACATCCATCGATCCTATACTCCACGAGGGAGTGTACATGAAATCTAGATTGAAATTAAACTAAAATAGACAGAGTGGCTAAACAATTCCGTATCTAATTTACAAAAAATAAAATACTAGCCTCGTCAACCCTGAGGATGCAACAAAATATACTATTACACACATACAATCACATACACACATATGGCCATAATAGTCGGATCTTATGCCTGCAACCAAAGAGTTAACCTAACCATATCCTACTATAATTCTGAACATATAATATATGAAAAATGCATAAGAGTAACCGAATCCTAAACACACAAAACCGGAAACCATTGCTCTGATATCAATTGTTGGCTGAGGGGAAACTTTGCTTCCCACTTCAACTCGGTCGCTTGTTCTTAGCGATCCCTTCTACGTCTTCGGATAAAAAAAAAATTATCCTTGACAAGAGGGATTGCCCAAACAACCTTGGCATCGTCGTGCTATTCGATTAGAGTAGTCACTTGAACAAACTTGTTGTTCAAGTGACCAACCTCTATTCTACGAGTAGTCGCGGAATAGACGATGTACGGATCGCCGGCTTTTGTGTTTATGATCGGGGTCCAAGTATATTTAGCCACTAAATAGAATATATATCATGCATATAATTGAAAAGCAAATATAAACATGTAACAAATGAAAATAGAGAATCGATATACCTCTCGATCTTCTATTGTATGGCCTTCCTCCTTTCGGGCGTCGTGTGGGCGACGATCTACCAAAAGTTGAAGCTCCTAGATCACCAATCTTCCTTCCTTGCTCGTCCCGAGCAAGAGGAAGAATAGAAACAAGACTCTTTTCCTTCTTTCAACCAACCAACAAGCAACAAGCTCTTGCTTGCTGCCGGCCAACAAGGGGAAGAGAGAAAAAGATGGTTGCCGACCAAGAGCTTCAAGGGAGGACCCTAAGCCTTTGTTCCACCGGCCAAGGAGAAGGAGAAGAGCTACTTTGAACACCGGAATAAGCTAGAAAAGGCTGCTCGACGCCGGCAACCAAAGAAGAAGAAGGAGATAAGGAAAATATTTCCTTAATATGTGCCACCAACTCCAAACCCTAGCCTCCTAGCCTTGCCGCCCAAAATCCTAATCCTATAGCTAATTGGATTCTTAGTTGCCACCCACCCCTTGCCCACCTTTTATAGAGTTAGGTATAAGCCTTGTTTTAATCTCCACCATTGGTTCTAGGGATTTAATCTCAACCGTCGGATCTAGAGATTTAATCTCAACCGTCGGATCTAGAGATTTAATCTCTACCTTTGGATCTAGAGTTTTCTTTCTATCCATTGCATCTAGGCTTCATGAGGTATTAATAGGCTACAATAGGGACCATGAGGAGGAGTTAGATCTTGGCCACCCAATGGATCAAGTCCAAATAAAGTCCGATCCATTAATGATAATCCAATCCACTAAAGGATTATCATTGATCTACCTCACCAACCCCCATAAGTCAATATGGGCTCCATATATTATATGTACATTTTCTCCCCGTGTTTAAGATCTCGAATGTCCATCAATTAATTAATTTACTGACCATTAATTAATCAACATCTAACTTCATGAGTATTACCACTCAACTTTTTTATCATGCCGGACCAAGTCCACCTGCAGGGTTTACATGATGATCCTTATGAGCTCCACAAGGGGACATCATCATCCTAATATATAGGACATGGTTTCCTCCTATAATCAACGACACACCATATAAATAATATCATTTCCTAACTTACCGAGCCTATCGATTTAATCTATAAATCTTGTCCATTGGTAAATCAAAGAAATGAATATTAAGTATATGTGCCCGTTATTATATCAGGATTAAGAGTATGTACAATATAATATCCGAGGTTCGATTCGATTATGTAGTCAGCAATAAATCGAATCACCTCTAAGTCGGTCCAGCTCAATACACATAAAGTGTACTAGTGTAATTTTATGGTCAAGACAAACCAATACCAAATCACACCAGAACCATACCAATGGTTTGTCCAAAGCCATCTCGGTTGTGAGCCTATACTTATACTTTACAAGGAGCCGATAACATGTTCTCCCATGTGACACCACACACCATGTTATCTACAATGTAATGTATTAGACAATATGCATAACCATAAAAATATGCAAACAATGATCAGGTGATTCTTATTTCAAAATAAAGATGTTCATACAAAAGATAGACTTGTCAGTATACATCCCAACAATGACTTCATAAAGTCATGAGCCTCGTCTTCGTACAAGTCACTAGTCTCGTGTCAAAGATGATGTGATCGAGAGAAGATCAAAATCCGAATCAAAATTCGGATTCAAAACAAGTCCTCAAAAACTCGCTTCTCCGGAGAGGTATTCGCCAACCGTTTGACAAATCCTTCATCCTCCACCTATGAGGATTATCGGAGATCGAATCCCCGGCAAGGAAGCCACTATTGGAGCTCCAAACGTCATCCAAATGATGCTCTGACACGAAGTAAACAAGCTGTCCAAAAAACTGGACAGCTTTGGTGGAGGATTAGCGCCGGCCAAATAAGGAATCTAGACGCTCACCTTGTCGCTGGAGCCAAGGAAGATCACCGGAGCTCCTCCGGCAGCAGCTCGATGCCGGCAAGAGGGGTGGACGGCAGCTGTTGGACGCTAGCAAGAAGAGCTTGGGCGGTGGTTGGCGGCGACAAGGAGTTGGCGCCAGCTACACAAGGAGAAGGAGGGGCGACAACTTTTGGGTTAGGGCTCTCATTAAACCCTTGAGCCCTTTTTTATATAGAACAAATTCTCCTAATGGTTAGTGGCTCATAACCAAAACCCGTTAAGCCACTCCATTAATTTAAGTTAAATTAAACCAAACTAATTTGGTCTATTTTAAGTTAAAACGAACCGAACAAACTTTGGTTAATTCATTTAAAACAAACCAACCCCCTTTTGTTTATTCTCCACCATTGGATTAGAACCAAACCAATTTGGTTCATCCATCATATTTGGTGCAACCAAACCTAGTTTCTCTCGATCTGAGAATCTCATTCTCAAGCTCGTTTTAAATCCTTCGGATTACACTCATTGTGCGTGTGACCAAATAGGTTCTCGGTTTATGTTGGTCGTCTATAATTAACCATTAATTATAGAACGATCATGAGTGGCACCTAGTAGTACATCATCATGATCCCCAATTAACCGAAAAGATTAATGGTTGATCCAGAACTATTTCTGAAACCCTTCAGCAGCTACAATGAATCGTACCCCATTCCCTTCACGCATCTTATACCCACTTGGTTCAGAACATCGTCTATAGTGTCAGTCCCCACTAGGTTGACTACGTCACAGCTAGCCCAAGTATCATTTCCTCATGATATCCCGTGTGACACCACACACCATGTTATCTACAATGTAATGTATTAGACAATATGCATAACCATAAAAATATGCAAACAATGATCATGTGATTCTTATTTCAAAATAAAGATGTTCATACAAAAGATAGACTTTTCAATATACATCCCAACTGAAATTTCGATTCCGGAATAGAAGTGGGAGCATATCCCGATGGATTTTCGTTGCGGGATTACCTAGAACTTGTAAAGGACATGATGCGATTTGGGTGATTGTGGATCGACTAACCAAATCAGCTCGCTTTCTTCCTATTCGTGGAATGGACTCATTGGATCGTCTGGCAAAGTTGTCTTGAGAGATTATCAAGCTGCATGGAGTTCCCTTGAGTATCATATCGGATAGAGGCCCGCAATTTACCTCGTGATTTTGGTAGAGTCTTCAGCAGGTTATGGGCACAAAGTTTCGGCTTAGTACAACATTTCATCTGCAGACAAATAGACAGTCTGAGCATCAAAGTTTGTAGGATCGTGATCCTACACAGGATCGATTTGGGATCAAAATCAGATCGATTAAAATCGGATCGTAGAATCGTACGATCCTATCAAAATCTTTTAGAAATTCATGGTTAAATATTAATATAATTAATTGTACCTAATTAATATTTTAAAAAATCATTTATATATAATTAGATTAATAATTTTACATTTATACATAACATTTGATATCAAATAGTAAAGAATAATTATAGTCATTAAATAACTACCCTTTAAAATTAAAGGGAGCTAATAAAATGAAAAGGGAACTGAAGTGTTGGTTTCATTGATCCGTGAGGGGAAACTTCGCTTCCCACTTCACCTCGATCGTTTGTTCATGGCGATCCCATCGATGTCCCCGGATTAAAAAAATTTAATCCTAGACAAAAGGGATTGCCCAACCAACCAAGTCATCGTCGTGCTATTCGTTTAGAGAGGTCACTTGAACAAACTTGTTATTCAACCGACCAAGCTCTACTTCACGAATAGCAGCGGAATAGACGACGTACGGATCGTCGGCTATTGTGTTTATGTTCAGGGTCCAAGTTTATTTAGCCACATACATAAAGTAAACAACCACATACAATATGCATATAATTGAAAAGCAATTATAAACATAATACAAAAGAACACTAATCAAAATAAAAAAGATTATATATCTTGTTATACCTCTTGATCATCTATTGTATGTCCTTCCTCCTTTTGGACATCGTGTGGGCGACGATCTTCAAAAAGTCGAAGCTCCTAGATCGCCAATCTTCCTTCCTTGTTCACTCCGAACAAAGGAAGATTATAAAACAAAACTCTTCTTCCTATCTAGAACCGGCCACCAAGTCAATAGACTCGATGTTACCGCCGGCCAAGGAAGAGAACACGGAGTAAGGAAATCGGCCAAAGGAGAAAACATGAGAGCATGGGCGCCGGCCAACACTTGGAGAAGAGAAAGAAAAGCAATCCTTCTCCTTGTTGCCGCCTAAACCCTAGCTCTCCTAAGTTCCGGCCAAGGAAGAGGGGAAGAATGATAGGATGAGCACCGCCCAAGGTAGAGGGAAGAAGAATAGGAACCGGCCAAACTTTAGGAAGAAGAAGAAGAGGACTTCTCCTCAAGTTGCCGCCCACAACCAACTCCCAAACCCTAACCCTAGCTGCCCACTCCCAATCATAACCAAACTAGGATTACTTGCAACACAAGGGAAGCAAACCCTAAACCTCATCCATCAAGTTGTCGCCCACCCCTATCACCTTCTTTTATAGAGTTAGGGATAAGCCATGATTTAATCTCCTCCATTGGTTATAGGGATTTAATCTCAACCGTCGGATCTAGAGATTTAATCACAACCGTCGGATCTAGAGATTTAATATCTACCTTTGGATCTAGAGTTTTGTTTTCATCCATTGGATCTAAGCTTCATGAGGTGTTAATAGGCTACAATAGGGACCATGAGGAGGAGTTGGATCTTGGCCACCCATGGATCAAGCCCACATAAAGTCCGATCCATAAATGATAATCCAATCCACTAAGGGATTATCATTGATCTACCTCACCAACCCGTATAAGTTAATATGGGCTCCATATATTATTTGTACATTTTCTCCCCGTGTTTAAGATCTCGAATGTCCGTCGATTAAATATTTTATTGACCATTAATTAATCAACATCTAACTCCATGAGTAGTACCACTCAACCTTTTCATCATGCCGGACCAAGTCCACCTGTAGGGTTTACATGATGAACCTTATGAGCTCGTCAAGGGGACATCATCATCCTAATATATAGAACACGGTTTTCTCCTATAATCAACATCACACCATATAAATAATATCATTTCCCAACTTACTAAACCTATCGATTTAATCTATAAATCTCATTCATTTGTAAATCAAAGAGATGAATACTAAGTGTATGTTCCCGTTATTATATCGGGATTAAGAGCATGTACAAAATAATATCTGAGGTCCGATTCGATTGTGTAGTCAACAATAAATCGAATCACCTCTAAGTCGGTCATGCTCAATACACACAAAGTGCACTAGTGTGATTCTATTGTCAAGACAAACCAATACCAAATCACACTACAACCATTCCAATGGTTTGTCCAAAATCATCTCGGTTGTGAGCCTTTACTTATACTTTACAAGGAGCCGATAACATGATCTCCTGTGTGACACCTAATACAATGTTATCTACAATGTAATGTATTAGACAATATGCATAACCATAAAAATATGCAAACAATGTTCATGTGATTCTTATTTCAAAAATAAAGATGTTCATACAAAAGATAGACTTTTCACTATACATCCTAACAATCTCCCACTTATACTAAAAGACTATGCTATCCTCATAGTGCCATACATCTGATTCCCCTTCCCTCCACATGCCTATCAAAGCTCTCTCTAGAAGGGCCTTAGTGAAAAGGGTCTACCAGGTCATCCTCTGATGCAATCTAGGCGACAACAACTTCTACCTCTTTTACGATTTCTCGTATCAGGTGGTACTTATGCTCTATGTATTTACTTACCTTATGGATTAGTGGTTCCTTCGAGTTTGCAACTGCACCATTATTATCATAATAAATTGTGATAGTTCTGGGCAAACCAAGAATCACATTCAAGTCCATTAGGAAGTTCCTGAGCCACACAACTTCCTTGGTTGCCTCAGAGGTTGCGACATACTCAACTTCCATGGTGGAGTCCGCCACACATTTCTCCTTGACACTCCTCCATACAATGGCTCCACCTCCCAAAGTAAACACAAAACCTGGGGTAGACTTATTGTTATCCCTATCAGATTGGAAGTTGGAATCTGTGTAACCCACAGAGAGTAATTGGTCTGCCTGGTAAACCATCATATAATCCCTAGTTCTTCCCAGGTATTTCAATATATGCTTTACCACAGTCCAATGTCCCTGTCCTAGATTACTCGGATATCTGCTGACCATGCCCATGGCAAAGCAGATATATGGTCTCGTATATAGCATCGCAAACATGAGGCTTCCTACTGCCGAAGCATAAGGAACCGCCTTCATCTCCTCTATCTCCTCAATTGTTCTAGGACACATCTCCTTAGATAAAGGAACTCCATGCCCGAAAGGTAGAAAATCCTTCTTGGAGTTCTGCATGCTAAAACGATCCATAATCGTGTCTATGTATGAAGCTTGGGATAAGCACAACATCTTTTTCCTGCGATCCCTTATAACTATGATCCCAAGGATGTGTCCCACCTCTCCCAAGTCCTTCATATCAAACTGTTTGGACAACCATACCCTTACATCCTATAACACCTTGATATTGTTGCCAATCACCAAAATGTCATCTACGTATAGTACAAGGAATACCACTACATTTCCGTCACATCTCTTGTATACACAAGACACATCCGGACTTTGAATAAATCCATAAGACTGGATTACCTCATCAAATCGGATGTTCCAAGACCTCGAAGCTTACTTCAATCCATAAATGGACCGATTAAGCTAACATACAAGATGCTCTTTGCCCTTTGCAATGAATCCCTCTGGTTGCTTCATATAGATGTGTTCCTCAATACTTCCATTCAGGAAAGTTGTTCTTGACATCCATCTACCACACCTCATAATCCATATAAGCTTCTATGCATAAGAGAATCCGGATAGACTTAACCATGGTACGCAAAAGGTCTCCTCATAATCGATAATTCTTTCCGAGTATACCTCTTCGCAACAAGACTCGCTTTGAAGGTCTCAACCTTCCCATCTATTCCTCTCTTTCTTTTGTAGATCCACTTGCATCCAATGGTTTTTACACCATCGGGTGGTTCCACTAGCTCCCAGACCTGATTTGAATCCATAGATTCAATCTCAGTATTCATTGCACTTTGCCAAGATGCCGATCTATATCTTGGATTGCCTCTTCATATGTCCAGGGATCAGGTTCATATTCGCCAGGGACCAAATAAGAAGATTCTCCCAAGAACATGAATCTATCAGGTTGTCTAACAACCCTCCCACTATGATGAGGTATCTCTTGTGTATCCTCTGTGACATACGGTGCAGTGACTTGTGGTATATCCTCTTGTACCAATGGTACTGAAGAAGTGACTTCCCCTTTTAATTCCTCCCGAACAATTTTACCCATGGGCTTATGACTCATCACATAGTCTTCCTTTAGAAATCTGGCGTTCGTGCTAATGATCACCCTCTGATCTCTAGGACAATAAAACAAACCACCCTTCGTTCCTCTTGGATAGCCAACGAATAAGCGTACTTATGTACAAGGTTCCAAACTTACCAGCATCTGCCTTCAGCACATGTGCTGGACTCCGCCATATCCAAATATGTCTTAGACTAGGCTTTCGCCCAGTCCACAACTCTGTGGGAGTAGAAGGCACTGATTTAGATGGAACCAAGTTAAAAATGTACACTGCCGTATCTAGAGCATATCCCCAGAACGAATCTGGCAACTCAGAATAACTCATCATCGATCTAACCATCTTCATAAGAGTCCTATTCTTTCGCTCTGCTGGGGTATGGCAGGTGCAGACAATTAGGATTGAATCTCAGCCTCTGATAAGTAGTTCCTAAACTCTCCAAAAAGATACTCACCACCACGATCAGATCGTAGTGTCTTGATACTTTTACCTTGATGTTTCTCCACATCAGCCTTGAATTCTTTAAACGTGTCAAAGCATTCAGACTTGCAGCGCATCAGGTAAATGTATCCATATCTTGAGTAATCGTCTATAAAAGAGACGAAATACTCAAAACCACCTCTAGCCTCGGATAGACATAGGACTACACAAATCGAATGAACCAATTCTAACACATCTTGGCTCTATACCCTTGGCCTTAAAAGGCCTCTTGGTCATTTTACCTCCAAGCAAGATTCAGTTGGGAAATCCTCCACCACTAATGAACCCAAAGGTCCATCACCTATCAACCTTGAATTATGCTTAGGTTAATATGACCAAGCCTAAGATGCCAAAGATATGTTTGGTTCATTTTCAAGGTTCTTTCTCTTATTGGAATTAGAAGATGAGTTATTAACTTCAATTTGCATCGTGGGAGCTTTTGGTTCAAGTGTATATAAATTTCCTATCAATGCACTTGAACAGATAATGTCCCTATTCCTTTTTATAACAACTCTATCATTAAAAGAAAAAGAATATCCATCCATAAACAATTTAGAAACCAAAATTAAATTCTTTCTAAATAATGGTACATAAAGGCAATTCTTAAGAACCAAAACTTTATTATTCTCAAAAGATAAATGAACGTCTCCCACTGCAATAGCCGCCACCTTTGTGGCATCTCCCAGTACTGCAGTAATCTCCCCTCGGCTAGTCGTGCGGTTTCTGGAACCCCTGCAAAGTATTGCGGACATGATCGATGGCTCCGTATCTACACACTAAGTGCGGTAGATAACACTGCTAAACATGTTTCAACGACTAGACCAAAAGATATACCTTTGTTCTGCTTGCGGTTGGGGCAGTCCTTCTTCCAGTGTCCAGTATGCTTACACTACAAAAAAACTATTTTTTGGCGATGAAATTTTGCAACGAATTATTTTCGTTGCAAATCTGCAACAAATATAGCGATGAATTTTAGGTTTCATCGCAAATTTTATAGAAATAAATTTTAAATAAAGCAATTTGCGATGAAAAATAAATTGTCGCAAATTTACGCAATGAATTATGAATTGTTGCACAAATTTCTGACAATTTATTTTTGTTGCAAATTTGCGGAAATAATTTAAATCGCATAATTTAGCGCAATTGAGTCTCGCAGATATTTAATTTATTAAAAAAAAATAGAAAACAAGTTTTGCTTTTTTTAAAAAATTTGCAACGAATTGGTGGATTCGTTGCAAAATAGCAACGAATCCAGGATTCCTTGCAAAATTAATATTAAAAAATAAATTAACATTTTAAAAATTTTAAATTTTTTTTTTAAAAAAAATTAGCGAATCACGGATTAGATTCTGCGAATCCTGGATTAGATTGCAATTTTATAATGAATCCAGGATTCATTGTAAAGTTAATATTAATATTAAAAAATAAATTAACGTTTTAAAAAGGTAAAAAAAAAATTACAACGAATCCAGGATTCGTTGCTAAATTAAAATTACAAAATAAACTTAACGTTTTAAAAAGTTTAATTTTTTTTTTTTAAAAGTTTGCAACGAATCCAAAGATTCGTTGCTAAATTAAAATTACAAAATAAACTTAACGTTTTAAAAAGTTTAATTTTTTTTTTTAAAAAGTTTGCAACGAATCTTTGGATTAGATTTGCAAATTCTAGCGAATCAGATTCGTTGCAAATTTCTGATCCAGATTTCTATTAACTTTACCTAGTGCCCTAATTTTTCCTTCCCCTCGATCGTCGAACCTAAAATCCTTTCTTTCCCCTCCACCGCCCGGTCTTCCGTCGCCTCGCGGTTATGCAGCGTTCGGCCACGCGACCGACCTCCGGCCGGCCACACCCCCGCGCACCCACCCGCCGCCACGGCGCGGCGGTCTTCGTCGGCGACGCCGCCGCACCGTCGCGCCGCCGCCGAGCCGCCCGATGCCCTCGTCCGCCGCATTCCCCGTGAGCGACGGCCGCGCCCCGACCCGCCCGGCCCGGCCAGCGGCCAGCCGCCGGCATTGCTGGCCGCTAACTGTCGCCGCCCCTCGTCCGTCGTGTGGCCCCGGCCCATGACCGGCGCCTGCGCGCCCGCCGCTCTCGCCCAATCGCCAGCCGCCCGGCTCCCTGCCCGACCAGCGCCCACATTCTGCCCGCCCGGCCGCGAGTCTCGTCATTGTCAAACCGCCGGCGGCCGCCTCCTACCCGGCCGCCCGAGCGGGCGGCTGTGTCAAGCGATCCGGCGCAGCCGGCGGCCATGTCAGGCGTAGGCACCGATTAGGTCTCTGTCAGAGATTGTTCGCCCAATCACCGGCTCGGAGGCGTGGTATAATTTTTTTAAATCATTGTTAGAAATTTATATTATTGTTAATTTTCTATGTTGTTCTAGAGTGGTATTAGAGTGGTATGGTATAGGTTAATTGCGATGCATTCCATTCAAAATCATACTGGGACTCCATGATATTACCATAATCTTATGCATTTTTATGCCTGGGCCCAATTCATTGACACCTTAATGCCATGGTGGTTAACATAAGATAGTGAGATGTCTTTTTATAACAAAGGATAATGTATAATAAATGCAGTAATACATTGAAACATATTATATGTTATTATATCCTGATTTTGCAAACATTCAACTCATGTAACATATATAATATAAGTTTTCAAGTATGATAAAATTCAAGGATATGACACATTACCATTTCATAAACATTCACATACACCATCAGAATCTGCAACCCATTACAACTGTTGTCTTTTTTCGGTTATGTTTAAAGATTGTTAAACATAGTGAATTCATATGTGAACTAATTGTATATTCGTATTATTGTAATTTCTAGGAGTTTATATTAATATAATTGATTGAAAACAGACATAATGCAGTGTGAAAGGAGTTGGATGTATAATAGGAATTTACCTGAACGTCGGGGTTTAACTGATGAATTTATGAGTGGGTTGCAAGAGATTTTAAATATCGCAGCTAGTAATGTTGAGTTTATGGATGGTAATCAGATAAGGTGTCCGTGCAGAAAGTGTCACAATGGTAGATTTTTACCGTCTAGCAAAAGTTTCGGAGCATCTTTGTAGATTTGGATTCGTTGCAAATTACTATAACTGGACATGTCATGGTGAACCATTTATATCTAATGAAGTTTATGATAGACACAACACACAAGTCACTAGCGATCAAAGTGATTATAATCAATTAAATCCATATCAGAGGATGATATATGATGTAGCGGGCCAGAATTTGATTCCCCAATCACAAGGTGCAACTTCAAGTTGTCCTTTAACAGTTGAGCAAATGTTTACTAATGCATCACCCTTGGAAGAGGTGCAAGTAATAGATATCGGTCAGAATATGAATAATGAAGCATATCTCAAATTTCAGGAGGTGTTGAGTGCTGCAGATGCACCTTTATGGGCTGGTTGTGAGACTCACACTAAACTATTGTTCACCGCAAGAATGTTGAATGTCAAGGCAGAGCATAATGTGTCTGAATAGTGTTTTAATAATTTTGTTCAAGCTTTTGAAGAAGCATTGTCGCGTGATCATATACTACCCAATGATTTGTACAGTATGAAAAAACTGATGAAAGAATTAGGTCTCCCCGTGGAAAGAATTGATGTGTGCAGAGATGGTTGTATGTTACATTGGGGAGATGATGCAGATGTGGATGTTTGTAAATTCTGTAATCAAGATAAGTACAAGAGCACTAGTAGGAGGCAGCAACGACGTAAATCATATAGTCAGTTGTTTTATTTGCCTTTAACTCCTAGGTTACAAAGGCTTTATGCATCAAAGACAACTGCTGAACACATGACTTGGCATGCAAATCATCGAACAGAAGAGGGACTAATGTGTCATCCATCAAATGAAGAGGCGTGGAAAAATTTTGATAGAACATATCCTGATTTTGCGAAGGAGACTCGAAATATTAGGTTAGGTCTCTGTGCTGACGGATTTGCTCCATTTGGTAAATCAGGAAGACACTATTCTTGTTGGCCAGTTATATTAACTCCGTATAATCTTCCGCCTGGGATGTGCATGAAAACACCGTATATGTTTTTAACATTGGTTGTGCCTGGCCCAAAAAATCCGAAGAAGTTAATAGATGTTTATATGCAACCATTGATTGCAGAGCTAAAACAACTATGGGATGAAGGTTTTCCTACATACGACGTTCATACTAATCAGATGTTTGTAATGAAGGCTGCTCTTCTTTGGACCATAAATGACTTTCCGGCTTATGGTATGCTATCAGGTTGGAGTACTGCAGGGATCTTAGGATGCCCAATATGTATGGAGAGATCAAAGTCGATTAGATTGAAGCATGGTAAGAAGTCAAGTTATTTTAATTGTCACAGACAATTTTTACCACTAAATCATAATTTCAGAAGGAATAAAGATGAATTGATCAGGAATCGAATTGAAAGAACACCTTCGCCATTGAGATTGACAGGTCAAGATATTTGGTATAGAGTTCTTCACTTTCCATCTGTTATTGAAGAGCCACATGGTACAACTTATGAATATGGAAGCAACCATAAATGGACCATACTAAGTATATTTTTTGTTTTACCTTATTGGTTTAGTAATTTTATTCATCATAATCTCGATGTTATGCATATTGAGAAGAATATTTTTGATAATCGATAAATACGATGATGGATATCCGGAAAAACAAAAGATAATATGAATGCAAGAAAAGATATGCGACTCATTTGTAAGCGACCCACCCTTGATGTTGATGAAAATAGTAGAGGACCAAAATCAAAGCGGTTTATACATTGAATAAGGAGCAGAGGCGTGTTGTTTGTGAATGGTTGAAGTCATTGAGATTTCTGATGGGTATGTTTCTAATCTTGGGAGATGTGTCGATATGAAGGAATGCAAATTGATGGGTTTGAAAAGCCATGATTGTCATATATTCATGGAAAGACTAATTCTATTGCCTTTAAAGAACTCTTACCAATTTTTATGCAGGGTGCCATTATAGAGTTATGTATTTTTCTTCATGATATATGCTCAACAATTTTGGGATATTCACACATGGAGAAGTTAGAGAGAGGCATTCCAATCATTTTGTGCAATTTAGAAAGGATTTTTCACTGCATTTTTGATTCAATGGAACATCTTTTGGTTCACTTGCCATATGAGGCCAAAGTTGGAGGAGAGATTCATTGATGGATGTATCCTTTTGAAAGGTATAATTCATATTCTATACGTTAATATTGCATAAAAATGTTTAATTTTTTTATATATTCAGTTCTAATACAATTTGTTATATTACAATCAGATTCTTATATCATTTGAAGAAAAAAGTGAAAAATAAGGCACATGTTGAAGCCTCTATTGTGAATGCATATATTGTGGAGGAAGTAACAACTTTTGCATCATATTATTTTGAGCCTCACGTTCAGACCAAAAGGCGAAAATCGGAAGGAATGATGAAGGTCTGTCGATCCCAATTTGAATTCATTCTCAATTTTTTAATTATCTTAGTCGACCGAGTGGGTAGTGTAACAACGATACTTTTACTTAATTGTCCAGAAGTATCGCCATATTTCAAGTTAGTATATATTTCCTATTTCTTCATCAAGTGTTAATTTGTTTATGTTATAATACAATTTTTTATTATAGGATTTTCCAAAACTTATATTCTAAAATCCCGACACGTGACTTTGATCACTGCGATCGAGAATTTGCACCATGGTTCAAATCATATATGCGATTTTAATTACCTCAATTTTGTTTACACATATCTTAACTTTTAAATAAATATCATTTTCATTTGAGTATAGGTTTATGCTAATCAAACTCACGTTCGGCAAAATTGCTAATCCATCTATCATGGGGTCAAAAGCAATGGTACGCACTTGGCCAGCATATTTCATAAACGGATATAATTTCCACACTCAAGAATATGGAAATGGAAAGAGTACAATGAATAGTGGAGTATGTGTTCAGTCTTCCAATGATGGAGGTGCAAGCAATGAATTTTATGGTTTGCTGGATGAAATTATAGAGATTGATTATCTGGTCAAATGCGAGTTATCTTATTTATGTGTATTGGTTTGACCCGTCGAGAGAGGATGAAGGTGCATCCAGTATAATTTGGTTGAAATAAATCATAAAAGATTTTATAAGAGATATGAACCATTTATTTTGGCACAACAAGCGATTCAAGTTTTCTATGCTCCATATCCTAGTTTGAGGCGTGACAAAAATGAATGGTGGGTTGTTTGTAAAACAAAAGCACGGAAAAAAAAAAATTGAAGAGCATATCAACAAGACAAAGTTACAAATATGTTTCATACCGAGGAATATATAATTCCAACGTTACGAGATCCCAGCGGAGTAGTGATAAACGTGGATGCAACTGAAATTGATGATAATGATGAGGAGGAGGAGGGGGAGGAGGAGGAGGGGGACAAGGAGGAAGAGGAGGAGGAGACCAAGGATGAGGATACTGATGAGGATGAGGAAGATGATAATGAGGACTTTGAAATTTGACATCTAGGGTAAGTTTTTATATATATAATTTTAGTTTTAAACTATAATTTTACAAATTTTCTTAGCTCAATTATTTGTTTATATAATGTCTCATTGTTAAATTTATATCTTTTGTCTCTGTATGTTGTGTATATTTTTTTCTTATAGGTTATGAGTAGTGAAATCATCGTAGCTTATCACAGTCGCAGTCTCTCATATCTTCATTATGCATATAGTAAGTTTTTCATGTTCTTCATTAAGCATAAAAGTTTTATTTTCTTTATTCTAATTTTATTTTTGGTGGATAGGTTCGACGTGGTGGGAGAGGCGACAGTACTATAGTGGTCGAGGGATCCACACTTTGCGACACTATACCTACTTGCCCTTCTTATCTGCCTGGACCTTCACATGATCAGTCAGCAGTACCATCTCATTCGCTGGCACGACCTTCCCATTCTGATTCACACACTTGGACACTCCTCTACTGAGAACATCAAAAGTCGACCGTATATATTTCCGATTGGAGATTCGTAAGTAATATAAATATTATAATTTTTAAACTATCTTAATTATTTATTAAATTTTTTTTCACTTTATCGTAGGTTTGAAAATTCTGTACCTGTTATTCGTGAGATCAATAAAATCATGAATAACTATTGGAGAAGAGACTCTTTGTCATACTCAAGCACGCCAGGACCTACAAAAGAACTATGGTGGTGCGAGTTTCAGGTATAATTGATTCATTTTATATATTAAATAAGTGATTATATAATCAATCGTTTTTTTTCCATCTCAGCGGAGATTTATTTGGGACCCTACTCAAGACTTGGAAGTTAAAAGAATTTTTAAAAAAAAATGTGGCGATCATATCCGGCATGTATTGAGTCATGCCAAATGTATTGGAAAAAAACCCGCCTGTGTCACATCAAAAAATTGGTGTAAAATCTCCAATTATTGGCAATCTGATGAGAGCAAAAAAAGAAGTCAACAGAATAAATTAAATCAAGCATGTAATTCTGGAGACTTATCTGCAACATATGCGGGAGGATCTATAAATATCGAGAAGCATTCACGTAGATTGATAATTTTTAAATTCTACAATTAGTTTTTAAATATATTTCAGATTATTATTTTATTTCTAACATTCTTATATTTAGTCTAAGGAATTGGGAAAGGAGCCGGAATTTATAGATACTTTCGTTCGGACTTTCCAAAAAAAAGATAAGACTTGGAGTGGAGATAGAGCTCGAGTAATTAAGGTTTGAATTAATCTTTAAACTTACTTTATAACTTTAAGTCTGTTAGTTATGTAAATGCTCTGATTAAAATTTTAATTTTGTGTAGGAGAGATATGATCAGTTATCCTCATCTCAGAGAATATTAGGAGATGACGGTGATACTGAGGGATCTGAGCCATCTGTTAGTAATAATTTGGATTTATGGCTTGAGGCGAGTGGAGGATCAAAAGGGGGAAGGATATTAGGTATGGGTTCTCTAAGCAGAATGCATAATGCTCCTCGTAGATCTATTTCTTCTACTCCACCGTGATGGCGAAGCGCACGATACATAACTTAACGAGGAGGTTAGCAATTTGAAGGGCATAATACATGAAAGAGATCGGAATGATAGAAATACAACAACAAAACTCACAAAGGGATCAAGAAATGATAGAAATCGGCGACAACAAGCCTTTCTTATCACGCCGATTTGACAATTTAGTTCGTCCAAGTCATATTCCTCCAGTCATAGCGATGATGGTGGCGACGATGATGATATTGTATGCATGTTTTTAATTAGTACTTTTAAAAATTTTTAGTTTATTGAGTTTGTTTATTTTGCTTTAAACAGGAATGATCGATGAAGTTAATCCTTATGGCGGTTGAAAATGCACATCATTGTAAGTCTTTGCATATTTATTTTCTTGTTAGTATATAGTTTTTTTTTAATGTATGATACTTTTTGTTTGTTTCTTTTCTAATGCAGGTAGAAGAATGTCGGCGATTGCTTACCAGATTCTCTTTTCTTTTTTCTTTCCCATGTGTTGAGATCTTTTGTAGACATTGTTATTTGGATATCAGAACTATGTTGATGTTTGAAATGTTGTAGGATACAACTTTTTATTTGGAATGTTGTCTTGTTCTTAACTGATTGTGTTGCTTTGTATTTATTTGGATATGATTGAATATTATTTTGTTGTATTGAATGTGTGTGTGTTTTGTTTGTATTGAATGTATTTATTTGGATATTAGAACTTATTGTGTTGTTGTTGTGTGTGTGTGTGAAAATTTGTATATACGATAGAATATCGAAACAGATGAAATCTGTTAAAACTTTTTTTTAGCGATAAATTTAGCGACAAAAATACAAATTCGTTGCTAAATTCTGAGAAATCTGCGACGACTTTTGTGACGAATTTAATTTTCGTCGCAAATTAGCAACGAATTTAGCAACGAATCTAACCTGCGACAAATTTTGCAACAAATTTTGTGACGAAATTTGCAACGAAAATTAAATTCGTCTCAAATTTTTGCAACGAAAAAATAATTCGTCGCAAAATATTGAACTTTGCGACGAATTTTGCGACGAATTTGCGATGAATTTGTATCAGTCGTAAATTCACCAACAAATTTCTTATTTCGTCGCGAAAATTACCAACGAAAAAATTAATTCGTCGCAAAATATAGAATTTTGCGACGAAATTTGCGACGAATTTGTATCAGTCGCCAATTTACCAATGAATTTCTTAATTCATCGCGAAAATTACCAATGAAAAAATTAATTCGTCGTAAATTTTTGCGACGAAAATTGCGACGAATTTTTGAAATCTTGGTGACTTCTGCAAAAAAATTAGTGACGAAATTTTAAATTCGTCCCTAATTTTCGTCGCTAAAATTCGTCGCTAATTTTGTCGCTATTATTTGCGATGCTTTATTCGCAACAAAAATATTTTTGTCGATAAATTCGTCGCTAATTTATTTTGCAACGAATTTTTTTTTATAATTCGTCGCTAAATTCGTCGCTAATGACTGTTTTTTTTTGTAGTGTTACAAGTGAAGCACTTGCCTTTCGGCTTTTCACTCCTCCCTGAGTACCTCCCACCGCCTTTGTCCCACTTTGTTTCTTCTTCTTCTTGCCTTTCGGCTTAGAAGTAGAAACTTGTTGGGTCACCATGGCCTGAGCCTGAGACAACCTTTACATCATTGGAGAATAATATCGACCTGGGTTTCCCCATCAATATCAGCTCCATGGACTTCCAGCTCATTCGTAGGCTTAGGAGGACACTCTTCGAAGAGTACATACTTGTACTCCTTAGCATATAAGACAATATCTAGATTCTTTTCCAATCAACATTATTTGGGTACAGTAAGTTTATTTTCCTTTAGTATCATAGTAAGTGGGCTGAAAGTCATTTTTGAAAATCCTAAGAATCACATAGATCATTACATTAGATTTCAAAAAATTATTGATTCATCAAACAATAAAATTTTAAAATCAACCAACACCTCAAAACACCGAGAATATCGTATGTCATGATAGTGTGGACGTATACGAATTCTACATTTGTAAGAGGAGGTTTTACCCATTAATTTTACTATCTTGTCAACCTAACTTTTTGACAAGTAAAATTAATAGTTGGTTTCTCTTCGGCCCTACAAATAAAAGCAGTGACTCCGATGGGGAGGATACTTATATTTGTATCTTAGTGTTCACCATTACTTGGTACCAAGGTAATTATCTCGGGTTATATGCCTTACAATGGGGAAGTACACACGCACCTTAATAATTTCCTATAACCATATTCAACCTTGTGATCCACAAACAAACTCATCCGATGTGGAGGAAGGCACTCAGAGCCGACGTGCAAGTTTGTTGGCATCACTTGTCAAATCGTAATAGAGGACATGAGAATTTATAAAAATATCCCTCTCCCACTTAGTAATTTGAAAATGAGGAATTTTCTAGCCTACGACATGCATATCAAACAATAAGCAATAAATATGAAAAATAAATTATTTTCCAACTATTATGTCTTTTGTCTTCAATATGTCTCCTGTCGCATCGCCTTCTCGTCCGCTCCTCCTACGTCATGTACGAGCCTTCCGGTGATCCGAGCCGAGACTAAAATCTATTTTAATTTACATCCATCGATCTTATACTCCACGAGGGAGTGTACATGAAATCTAGATCGAAAGTAAATTAAAATAAAAAGAGTGGCTAAACAATGCCGTATCTAATTTACAAAAAATCAAATACTAGCTTCGTCAACCCTGAGGATTCAACAAAATAAACATTTACACACATACAATCACATACACACAAATGGCCATAATAGTCGGATCTTATGCTTGCAACCAAAGAGTTAACCTACGCATATCCTACTATTATTCGGCACATATAATATATCGAAAAAATGCATAAGAGTAACCGAATCCTAAACACACAAACCGGAAACTTTGGCTCTGATACCAATTGAAGGGTTGGTTTCATTGATCCATGAATGGAAACTTCGCTTCCCACTTCACCTCAGTCACTTATTCATGGCGATCCCATCGATGTCCCCGGATTAAAAAAATTTAATCCTAGACAAAAGGGATTGCCCAACCAACCAAGTCATTGTCGTGCTATTCGTTTAGAGAGGTCACTTTAACAAACTTGTTGTTCAAGCGACCAAGCTCTATTTCACGAATAGCCATGGAATAGATGATGTACCGATCGCCGGATATTGTGTTTATCTTCGTGGTCCAAGTTTATTTAGCCACATACATAAAGTAAACAACCACATACCACATGCATATAATTGAAAAGAAATTATAAACATAATATAAAAGAACACTAATCAAAATAAACAAGATTATACCTCTTGATCTTGTATTGTATGTCCTTCCTCCTTTTGCACGTCGTGTGGGCGATGATCTTCCAAAAGTCGAAGCTCCTAGATCGCCAATCTTCCTTCCTTGTTCACTCCGAACAAAGGAAGATCATAAAACAAAACTCTTCTTCCTATCTAGAACCGGCCACCAAGTCAATAGACTCGATGTTACCACTGGCCAATGAAGAGAACACGGAGTATGGAAACCGTCCAAAGGAGAAAACATGAGAGCATGGGCGCCGGCCAACACTTTGAGAAGAGAAAGAAAAGCAATCCTTCTCCTTGTTGTCGCCCAAACCCTAAACCTAGCTCTCCTAATTTCCGACCAAGGAAGAGGGGAAGAATGATAGGATGAGCACTGCCAAGGTAGAGGGAAGAAGGATAGGAACCGTCCAAACCTTAGGAAGAAGAGGAAGAGGCCTTCTCCTCATGTTGCCACCCACAACCAACTCCCAAACCCTAACCCTAGCCGCCCACTCCCAATCCTAACCAAACTAGGATTACTTGCCACCCAAGGGAAGCAAACCCTAAACCTCATCCATCAAGTTGCCGCCCACCCCTATCACCTTCTTTTATAGAGTTAGGGATAAGCCATGATTTAATCTCCTCCATTGGTTCTAGGGATTTAATCTCAACCGTCGGATCTAGACATTTAATCTCAACCGTCGGATCTAGAGATTTAATCTCTACCTTTGGATCTAGAGTTTTGTTTTCATCCATTGGATCTATGCTTCATGAGGTATTAATAGGCTACAATAGGGACCATGAGGAGGAGTTGGATCTTGGCCACCCAAGGATCAAGCCCACATAAAGTCCGATCCATAAATGATAATCCTATCCACTAAAGGATTATCATTGATCTACCTCACCAACCCCCATAAGTTAATATGGGCTCCATATATTATTTGTACATTTTCTAATCGTGTTTAAGATCTCGAATGTCCGTCAATTAATTAATTTACTGACCATTAATTAATCCACATCTAACTCCATGAGTAGTACCACTCAACCTTTTCATCATGTCGGACCAATTCCACCTGCAGGGTTTACATGATGAACCATATGAGCTCCTCAAGAGGACATCATCTTCCTAATATATACGACACGGTTTCTTTCTATAATCAACGACACACCATATAAATAATATCATTTCCCAACGTACCGAGCCTATCGATTTAATCTATAAATCTCGCCCATTGGTAAATCAAAGAGATGAATACTAAGTATATGTGCCCGTTATTATATCGGGATTAAGAGCATGTACAAAATAATATCTGAGGTCCGATTTGATTATGTAGTCAGCAATAAATCGAATCACCTCTAAGTCGGTCCTTCTCAATACACACAAAGTGCACTATTGTGATTCTATGGTCAAGACAAACCAATACCAAATCACACTACAACCATTCCAATTGTTTGTCCAAAGCCATCTCAGTTGTGAGCCTTTACTTATACTTTACAAGGAGCCGATAACATGATCTCCTGTGTGAAACCTGTTAGTAATATATGAGAGATGTCCTAAGGCAATCGCCTTATGTATGAATCATTTATATGATAAATGAAGATTCACTATTTGAGTATACATGTTTAATGTATTTGATTGGATCTTAAACTCATTTACTGAATGTCCACGATACGATTCACAGCATGAGAGAATTTGTGATTGGATCACAACTAGTGAGTATCTCTACATGTGTAATTGTGATGTATCGAATTATCCTAGTCGATGAATTGATGGATTTGGACACCATCAATTACATCGAGACTTACGAGGTATACTCCTTGGTGTATCCAAGCGGTGATTCTCCGGGAGACATTGTGATGTCGGAGTTAATCGTGGATGCTAGTTATGGTAACTAGTTCATTGGAGTGACCAGCCGTAAGACTTCATATGGTTCTCTGCATATATAGATATGTCAATGAAGTTCTTACTGTGGCTTAAGTGCGATGTTCCTTTGACTTGCGGTATTCAAGTCATCTTGATCATGGAGACTTGTGCTTTGACATCTTAAGCAAACATCTCCGAGGAGATGTGGACCCGGGATGATTCGGTATAAGTCGAAGTGATCGAAGGTGTTTGAATAGCCTATAAAGGATTCACCACTCCTTGCGAGGAGATGTATACCCATGGCCTCTCGTCGGATTGTTACTAAAGTCTTTGGCCAAAGCATTACATGTTTAGAGTAAAGTACTCTTCGATACATGTGGAGTAACTAGAATCCGTAGGACGAGGAAATGATACTTAGGCTAGGTGTGACGTAGTCAGCCTAGTGGGGACTGAAACAATAGACCATATCCTGAACCAAGTGGGTATAAGATGAGTGAAGGGAATGGGGCACGATTCATTCGAGCTACTGAAGGGTTTCAGAAATAGTTCTGGATCAACCGTTGATCTTTTCGGTTAATTGGGGATCATGATGTACTACTAGGTGCCACTCATGATCGTTCTATAATTAATGGTCCATTATAGACGACCAACATAAACCGAGAACCTATTTGGTCAGACGCACAACGAGTGTAATCCAAAGGATTTAAAACGAGCTTGAGAATGGGATTCTCAGACCGAGAGAAACTATGTTTGGTTGGACCAAACATAAAGCGAGCATGAAATTGTTTCAGTCGCAATGGAAGCATGGATGGGCCGTGTCTTATGAAGACATAATGGATGAACCAAAATGGTTTGGTTCTAATCCAATGGATGAGAATAAACCAAAGGGTTTGGTTTATATTAAACGAATGAACCAAAGGTTGGTTCGGTTCGTTTTAACTTAAAATAAACCATCATGGTTTGGTTTATTTTAACTTATCTTAATGGAGCGGGTTAACGGGCTTTATGGATATGATCCATTAACCATTAAGAGAATTAGTTCTCTATAAAATAGGGCTTAAACCCTAATCCAAAAACCCTAATCCAGTTTTGGCCGCCCAACCTAGTTGCCGCCCACCCCTTGAAGGAGTATTCGGCGCCAACACCTTCATTGCCGCCGCCCAGCTTTTGTGCTGCCGTCCAAGTCCTTGCCAGTGACCAAGCTTCAGCCGGTGAACACTCCGGCGACCCTCCGGTGATCCCCTATAGGTTTGGCATCAAGGTGAGGCTTTTCTTTCCTTGGTTGGCCGGCGCCTATATCCTCCACCAAGCTGTCCAGTTTTCTGGACAGCTTCTCCTCCTCTCGTCGGAGCGTCGTTTTGACGATGGTTAGTGCTCTGACAGCGGCTAACTTACCGGGGATTTTATCTCCGGTAATACTCTGAGGTGGGGGACGAAGGATTCGTCAAACGGTTGACGAATACCTCTCCGGAGAAGCGAGTTTTGAGAACTTGTTTTAGGATCCGAATTTGGATTCGGATCGTGATCATCTCTCGATCACGTCGTCTTCAACACGAGGCTAGTAACCCGTACGAAGACGAAGCTCGTGACTTAGCGAAGTCATCCCGAGGAGCTCGGCGTGGATACGGATAGAGACGATTCTTACGAGGATCATTCCGGTTGATGCCGTTCCCGCTACACGTCATACGAAAGGTATAACGTAGATAATTTCTTTTATTGCAAATTTTAATTTACGGTTATGTCTACACTTGTTGTAATAGCATGTGTGTGTTGTGTGTGTTGTAATAAATATAGATTTATTATTTTTAATTGCTTCCGCTGTGCTAATGTTTACGAAACATTATCGAACACACACACGCCGCGGTGCCGGAAACCCAACAGTGGTATCAGAGCCCAGGTTGTGTTTCGACATAATCGTAAAAATGGTTTTGCGATAGTCATAATGTATTTCTGGAAATTTTCTAAATTTTGGAAATTTAGAAGTATTTATGGAAATTTTACAATTTTTGAAAGTCTAGAAGTATTTATGGAAATCTTCCACTTTTGGAAAGTTGGAAGTATTTATGGAAATTGATATTTTCCATAAATAAAATATTTGATTAGATTCTGGAAATTTGTTTCCTAATTTAATCATGATTTGATTTGGGAAATCAAATCTTAAAATATTTTATTTCCATAAGTAGTTTTAATGATTTAGGAAATTGGTTTCTAAATAGATTTTCCTTAATCAAATAATTCCATGAATAAAATATGTGATTAGATTTGGAAATTTGTTTCCTAATTTAATTATGATTTGATTTGGAGAATCAAATCTTAAACATATTTTATTTCCATAAATAGTTATGACATATAAGGAAATTATATACATGACATAATTGTATGCCATGTAATTGCATTAGATGCATAACATTATGTCATGCGTGTCGTGACATGTAGATGTATGCCATGTATGCCATGCCATGTAGATAATAGTTATTTGCATGCAAAGAGGATGAGACATAAAAACCCTAACTCAATATTAAAGCCTACACCTTCCATTAATATGGTTAGAACCAGAGTTCTGTTTCTTGTTTGGGTTGTTGGACTCACTCCAAGCCCGGCTCGAACCTGAACATGTTCAAATCATTGGAATAGTTTAACTCTAATATGGTAAGAGTCAGAGGTCAATCGTTAGTTTGGGTTGTTGGACTCACTCCAAGCCTAGCTAATTGGTTGAATGCGCTCTAACCATATTAAAACTATTTCGCGATTAATGGGTCGGCTTTAACTTGGAGCATCGATTTGTTAGACTCACTCCAAGGTCGATGTGAAGAGAGGTGAAGTTGGGTGCTATGCATATGATGCATACTTGTTAACGTGTTAACAACCCAATGTATGTGTAAACATTCAATTAGTTGATAGCACATTGTGATAGTTACATATACATGATATGTAATCGGTATACTTGATACCCACCATCATAGCTAAGAATGGCTTGATGGACTCACTCCAAGGTTGTTCTTATCTATGATGGATATCAGCCCATTCGGAGATGGACCTACGATCTCCCGAAGTGATTTTAAGGGTTTTGAAATTCGAAAAATGAATGGGATTTATAAATGTATATTGATGCATTTTAAAATTATTTTCTCATATATGCTCGTTTTGTATTTCTAGGTCAATAAATTGATCATGACGTCTTTGAATTTGCACACTATTTTGGATTGAACAAGTAGTGGGCCTAACTTCTGGGTGGCTTAGAAACCTGAGAATTGTTCTCAAGGCGGAAAAGCTTGCATATGTCCTTGAAGAGCCTCTTCCTGACCGTCCTAAGGACGATGCAACTCCAGACCAAATGTTGGTCTATCAGAAACATGTTTCTGGTGGCGGATTGCATCATGCTAGCGGCGATGGTACAGCGGCATGAGCATATGGATGCTAATACTATGGTCTTCCATCTTCATGAGTTGTTCGATGAGCAAGCGCGAGATCCGAAGGTTCGAGGTCTCTAGGCTCCTCTTCACTACGAAGATGCAAGAAGGTTCGTCTCAGAGTGCGGTTTGTGCTAAAGATGAGCACGGGTACATCAATGACTAGCTACCCTCGGTTTTGTGATGGATCATGAGTTAAGTATTGACTTAATTCTGCATTGTTTGCCCAAGAGCTTCTCGCAATTTGTGATGAACTATCGGATGAACAAATTGGAATCCACCATTCTGTTGGATCGAAAGTGTCGCTAGAGGGGGGGGTGAATAGCGATACGATGTCGTTAAAAAACTTTTGCAATAAGTAAAAAGCAAGTAGAGAGTGCACAGCGGAAATATAAAGTAGACAAGATATTTTTACGTGGTTCACAATCTTTCGATTGCTAATCCACGGCCCTAGTGATCCTTGATCACGTACGGAGGGCAATTCACTAAAACCACTCCTCTTCGTTGGAAGTAGACAGCGATTACAAAGAAATCAAGGCAAAGGGACACTCCCCCTTTCCTTGTTACGATTAAAGCACAAAGACAATTTAAAGAAGTAGAACTTAAATAAATATACCGACAACTCTTATAAGTAGAAGATGTAGCTTTCGTTGTCAGTGACGCGTCGTAGCAAATGTGAGTAGTAGTAGCGGCGTTACCTTGTTATTTGCTTGGAGTGAACATGTCTATTTATGGATATTGATCTATGAATTTAGACATAGGTAGTGTCCAAGGTGAGGTTCTTATCCCAACACAAGGATGAGGTGTTTCAACCAACCACCTTGTGCCACCTCAAGGAAGCCTTCACGCCAAGAAGAAGAAGCCATCCAACTTGTGCCACATCAAGGGAGCCAACCATCTTGTGCCACCTCAAGGAGGCCTTCACGCCAAGAAGAAGAAGCCATCCAACTTGTGCCACATCAAGGGAGCCAACCATCTTGTGCCACCTCAAGGAGGCCTTCACGCCAAGAAGAAGAAGCCATCCAACTTGTGCCACATCATGGGAGCCAACCATCTTGTGCCACCTCAAGGAGGCCTTCACGCCAACTCAAGGATGAGGTCCAAGCTTGGTGATGGTTTGGATGTCCACCTTGATGCCACATCACCCTTTGTACCAAAACACGAGTCAAGTCCAAATTCACCCCCTGTCGTGATTCTCATTTGGAACTAGACTAGCGATTATTGTATAGTAGGCTAGTCAAAGGGTTTTGGATGCGTACAAGTTAACTTAAAATATAAAGTCGATGGTTCTAACCATCGATCTCGACCTAGACCTTCCATTGGAGGTATTGGGTCGGATCTACGCTTAACGACCTTGCCGCTTTCACGAGCTTACCTTGTAGCCTCGCTTAGGTCTTCACCCGAGTACCTCGGCTTCCTCCAGAAGTCCCTCTGGCGTTGCGACCACCTCGGTTCCCGGGTATCGCATGAACCTTCCGCTCAACTTTAGCATTTACGCACACTTAATTGAGCTCGTAAGATAACAAATATACCCTTAACTATTGAGCCTTTTGCCATAATCAAAATACGGTTCGACTTTGGTGCCTTTGCAGCACCAACAATCTCCTTTTGATTCATGGCAAAGCAAACAAAAGTTAAGGAAAAATTAAACATAACGATGGCTAGCATAATGATTAAGCATGAATGAGCTAGCATAATGATTAAATATGAATGAGCTAGCATAATGATTAAGCATGAATGAGCTAGCATAATGATTAAATATGAATGAGCTAGAATAATGATTAAATATGAATGAGCTAGCATAATGATTAAGTATGAATGAGCTAGCATAAAGATTAAGTGTGAGAAATATTATTGTTCCAAGTTCTCCCCTTTGAGGTTACCTCCCCATTGACAGAAGGTGAGTTCTTTAAAAATATTTTTTACTCCCCCTTATTATTTGCTTAAGTAAACGTATTTACTTAATATAAAAGGTAATAATTTTGTTTACTTTCTTCCCCTTTAATTTTGGTTAATTTTGGTTACTTTTGTGACTTTCTCCCCCTTTTGCCTTAACTCAAAAAGTTTGTAAATATATTTTAGGGTTTGTAAGTCCAAGCAAGTTCCCAATATGATTTCTAAGGTAAGACTTAGGCTAATTTCATAAAAAGAAGCAAAAATAGAGTACATATATAGAAAAATTTAAATCCTACTCTATTACGCACATACCTAACTTTTAATATTGTTAAAGATTAAGCTAAAGTCTTGGAGAGTGTGCTTCATCCACAGGAGCTGAGAGACACACTCACCCATCATAGCGAACGATTCGGCGGTGGTAGATAAGGCAGCGCAATCGCTTCCTCTTTGCACCAACTCTTGGCATACTAAACATCGAGCGACAAAATCTACTATATCTCTCTTTACCTGTTTCTACCGTATAAATGTTTCAAATCTTAAGTCTAAGGACATGGTCGAGGTTTATCTAGATTTTGAATCAGGAGGTTGGTAGCGTAAACTTCTTCCTTAATGTATCCATTCAAAAATCGACTTGACATCCATTTGAAACAATTTAAAACCTCGATGTGCAGCATATGCTAACAACATTCGGATGGACTCTAGTCTGGCTACGGGGGCGTAGGTCTCATCGTAATCTAAACCTTCGACTTGACTAAACCCTTTTGCGACTAACCTAGCTTTATTTCTAACTACTTCACCTTTATCATCAAGTTTATTTCGAAATACCCACCAATAATTGATTTTTCTTTAGGTGGTGGTACTAATTCCCAGACTTCATTTCTAGTGAATTGAGCTAGCTCTTCTTGCATAGCAATAATCCAGTCGGGATCAAGAAGTGCTTGTTCAATAGTTTTGGGTTCGATTTTGGAAATTAACGAGATTTGACTAAGGTTTCGGTATGAAGCTCTAGTTCGAACCCCTAAATTTGGATCACCTATAACTTGATTGATAGGATGACTTGGGTGAGTTCTAGTTTGACTTGGGTTAGAGTCATCTATCACTTGGTCGATAGGATGACTTGGGTTAGGACGAGATTCAAGTTCAAGATCAGAGTCGGGTTCGCTATAAGTTGATTTGCTAGTTGGTTTTGTTAAGGATTGAACGGGTTCGTGTCCTTCGTCGAAAACTATATTAATGGTTTCTTCGACTCTTATGTGTAGGATCAATGGAATTACTAAAGGGTTGTTTGTAAGTTTTTAAACCTAAATCATCTCACTAATATCTACATGATCAAAACATGTTATTCCTATGTATTCTTGTGAGATGACTTTCAATTTTACTTGATTAATTTTAATGAATTTAAATTAACCAACATTAGGTTAGATTCGGATTTAGTCTAAGCTCATCAAGTAATCTTTTCAAGAGATTAGCTTCCGTGTCGTGGCGAGAGGAGGCCTTCTTTGATCGGAACAACGACCACTTCCTTAGACAAAGCTAATTTCAAGAAATTGATAACTCGACTTACTTGAGACTACGTCTTGGTCTAACTAGTTATTTTTGAAAAGAGGCTCCCGAGGCTCAATCTTTTAAATAGGATTTTAGTTGGTTTATTTTTGAAAAGAGGCTCCCCGAGGCTCAATCTTTTGAGGATTTTAGTTGGTTATGAGTCCTATCTAACCATTCTAAAAATAAAGGAAAAACTAAGCATGCAATTTCTAAGACTTAACAAAATACATTTTGTATTGGCTCCCTGGACCATTGAATCGAGTGGGTCTATTCACATAGTGAATTTGGTCCTTGGGAACCCAATACATGTTAGATCCTAAAGTTGAAATCAAAGTGGTCTTAGGGACCCATGCTTGGACATTTTTCTTATGTTGGTTTACTATAGACATATATGACTTATTGGTTGTATTTGAGTTAAACCCGAGTCCGGCCTTGTTGTACGGCCCTTTGTGATCCAAGTAAGAGGTCAAGTCCCTTGGATCCCAAAGTGAACCTTTCAACGTGTTCCTAAGGTCTTGACTTGTGTTTTCAAAAGCGAGTTCTCAACTTCAAGCTTTTCAACTTGAGTTGAGTCCTCCTCTTGAATCTGAGTAGTCGAAGAGGTTAGGAGACCTCATGTTTGAAGGTTAACCTCCTCAATTAGGGTCTCGACCTTGGACTCGGACTTAGCTAGTTTCTTATTTAAAAATTTAAGTGCACCATACAAAGTATTAAGTAACGACCGACTTACCCTTAATGATTCTTTTGAACCGGATACGGATCCGTGGCTTGTCTTGAATGGAAGCTCATCATCGGATTCGGACTCGGACTCTTCTTGATTTGAGTCGTGCTCGGTCGGCTTGGCCATTAGAGCTTGGATATCGTCTTCTTCCTCCGACAACTCCTCCCAAGTAGCGTTTAGCGCTTTCTTGGTCATCTTCCGTACTAGATTGAATAGTTCTGTTTCTATTTCGTAGTCTACTTCCTATTCGGACTCGTCTTCTTCCTTCGGGTGTTGATTGCTTGAGGGCTTCTTCTTATTGGAACATGCAACTAACGCAATACTCTTCTCCCGACCACGTTAGTTTGCTCATGTAATTCAAGTTCGAAAACAATTTCTAACCTAATTTTAGAAAGGTCCTTGGAGACCTTGTAGGCATCGACCATGGATGCCCACAAGGTGGTCCTAGGAAACGAGTTAAGAGAATACGATAAGGTCGCGATTCTCGACCTTTTGTCCGATGGCATGGAGTTGGTTGACGATGTCTTGGATACGAGCATGTAGTTGAGTTGTGGTCTCGTTTTCCTGCATTTTCAAGTTATACAATTTATTTAAAAGTAAATCTCTATTACAAACCTTCGTGTCGTCGGTGCCTTCGTGTAGTTCCACTAGCTTGGTCCATAAGTCCTTTGCACTAATGAAGGGCCGACGCGGTTGAGCTCTTCCTTGGACAACCCACATTGCAAGATTTGAGTTGCCTTGGCATCGGCTTCTACTTGTTTTTCATGGAATTTGACCATTGATCGTAACCCAAAGATTCACCATCTTCATTAATAGGAAGTGTGAAACCGGTTTGGATTACGATCCACATCTCGATTTGGGTTTTAAGAAAGCATTCCATCCGACCCTTCCAATAACGAAAGTCATTACCGTTGTAAACGGGGTCAGGCGGTGCTAAACCCTTCGAGATGGTCCATTTAAAAAGATGTAGAAGAACGACGAAATGAATCTTGCAATACACACACGGAAAGAATATTCCATGACTTTCGTCTTGGATTAGTAGTGCGGGAAGTAAAAAATATATAAAATGTAACTTGCAAAAGAAATAAACAATCAAATGCGAATGTCGTTGAAGTTCGGAGGACAACCTTACTCGGGATCTAACCTAGGACAACCTTATCCGGATCCTAAAGCCTCTAATGCAATTCTATATGTAGGAGAAGATAAGCAAGTGAAATAATTATCACAGAAATAAATAAATAAAAAATCTGTAAAAAAGAAAAACAAAGCTAGATTGGTGGTTTCACGAATCTTAGCGCCCGACTCTGATACCAATTGTTGGATCGAAAGTGTCGCTAGAGGGGGGGGGGTGAATAGCGATACGATGTCGTTAAAAAACTTTTGCAATAAGTAAAAAGCAAGTAGAGAGTGCACAACGGAAATATAAAGTAGACAAGATATTTTTACGTGGTTCACAATCTTTCGATTGCTAATCCACGGCCCTAGTGATCCTTGATCACGTACGGAGGGCAATTCACTAAAACCACTCCTCTTCGTTGGAAGTAGGAGCAACGATTACAAAAAGAAATCAAGGCACAGGGACACTCCCCCTTTCCTTGTTACGATTAAAGCACAAAGACAATTTAAAGAAGTAGAACTTAAATAAATATACCGACAACTCTTATAAGTAGAAGATGTAGCTTTCGTTGTCGTGACGCTTCGTCGTAGCAAATGTGAGTAGTAGTAGCGGCGTTACGACGGCGTGTTGAGAGCTCTTGAATTCTTGTTATTTGCTTGGAGTGAACATGTCTATTTATGGATATTGATCTATGAATTTAGACATAGGTAGTGTCCAAGGTGAGGTTCTTATCCCAACACAAGGATGAGGTGTTTCAACCAACCACCTTGTGCCACCTCAAGGAAGCCTTCACGCCAAGAAGAAGAAGCCATCCAACTTGTGCCACATCATGGGAGCCAACCATCTTGTGCCACCTCAAGGAGGCCTTCACGCCAAGAAGAAGAAGCCATCCAACTTGTGCCACATCAAGGGAGCCAACCATCTTGTGCCACCTCAAGGAGGCCTTCACGCCAAGAAGAAGAAGCCATCCAACTTGTGCCACATCATGGGAGCCAACCATCTTGTGCCACCTCAAGAAGGCCTTCACGCCAACTCAAGGATGAGGTCCAAGCTTGGTGATGGTTTGGATGTCCACCTTGATGCCACATCACCCTTTGTACCAAAACACGAGTCAAGTCCAAATTCACCCCTGTCGTGATTCTCGAGGTTGGAACTAGACTAGCGATTAGTAGTAGCACGGTCAAAGGGTTTTGGACTGCAGTACAAGTTAGCTTAAAATATAAAGTACGATGGTTCTAACCATCTGATCTCGACCTAGACCTTCCATTGGAGGTATTGGGTCGGATCTACGCTTAACGACCTTGCTTCGCTTTCACACGAGCTTACCTTGTAGCCTCGCTTCCGGTCTTCACCCGAGTACCTCGGCTTCCTCCGAAGTCCCTCTGGCGTTGCCCGACTACCTCGGTTCCCACCGGGTGTCGCAGACCTTCCGCTCAACTTTAGCATTTCTGCACACTTAATTGAGCTCGTAAGATAACAAATATACCCTTAACTATTGAGCCTTTTGCCATAATCAAAATACCGGTTCGACTTTGGTGCCCACTGCACCAACACATTCCCGAGCTCCTTAATATGCTGAAGACTGTGGAGCCTTCTGTAAAGCATGAGGAGAAGGCGGTTCTGTTAGTTGATTCCTCAAAGAAAGGTTCTAAGAGGAAGGCAAAAGAACAGAAGAAAGGAAAGAAAAAGGCAAAGAAGGCGGAACCAGCGCAAAAGGGCACTTGCCATCACTTTGGCAAGGAAGGCCACTGGCGAAGAAACTGCAAGACTTATCTTGAGTCCATGAAGAAGAAGAAGGCATCCGATGCCCCATCCTCTTCAGGTATCTTCGTTATTGATTGTCATTCTATTTCCTTAGACACTTGGGTATTGGATACTGGGTGTAGCTCACATATATGTAATGACATACAGGGGCTATGGAATAGAAGAAGACTTGTCAGAGGGGAGTCAAATTTGCGAGTTGGCAATGGAGCAAAGGTTGCTGCGGTCGCCATCGGAACTTATTTGCTGAAGCTCCCTAGTGGACTAGTCTTGGAACTAGACAATTGCTATTATGTTCCTTCTCTAATAAAGAACATTGTTTCTATTTCCTGCTTAAATAGAAATGGTTTCCATTTAATGTTTAGTAAAAATTGTTGTTATATAACTTTGAATGGCGTACTTTATGGAACTGGAACTTTGAGTAATGGCATTTATACGTTGGACGTATCCAGTGACATTTTCAATATCGAAGCGAGCAACACGCGTGCTCGAAAGGATAATCACATAGACTCCTATATGTGGCATTGTCGTCTTGGCCATATAAGCAAGAAACGCATGTCCGAATTACACCGATGTGGAATTCTGGAATCATTTGAATTGGATTCATACGATACATGCGAATCATGCTTAAAAGGCAAGATGACTAAGTTACCTTTTACTGGAAAAGGTGAACGAGTGGGAGAGTTACTAGGTCTAGTACATACTGATGTATGTGGACCTATGTCAACTCAAGCTTTAGGAGGCTATAACTACTTCATTACCTTCACCGATGATCACTAACGGTTTGGGTATGAGTTCTTGATGAAACACAAGTCTGAAGCCTTTGAAAGGTTCAAAGAATTCAGAAATGAAGTAGAGAAACAACATGACAAAAGTATTAAAATACTTCGATCGGATCGAGGTGGTGAATACTTAAGTCAAGAGTTTCTTGATTATCTAAGAGACAATGGCATATTGTCTCAATGGACTCCGCCCTATACACCACAGCATAATGGTGTATCTGAGAGGCGAATCGACCTTTGTTGGACATGGTCGTCAATGATGAATCATGCGACTCTTCCCAAGTCCTTTTGGGGCTATGCACTTCAGACAGCTGTTTACTTGTTAAACAGAATGCCTACCAAGGTAGTCTCTACTACTCCATATGAGATATGGGCTAGTAAGAAACCTCATGTATCTTACTTGAAGATATGGAGTTGTCCTGCTTATGTGAAGCGGACTGTATCAGACAAACTGGATGCTAAGTCTGATAAATGTCTATTTATTGGATACCCTAAGGAAACAAGGGGTTACCAATTCTATCATCCTGTGGAACAAAAGGTGTTTGTTTCAAGGCATGCTGTGTTTCTAGAGAAAGAGTTTCTCTTGCAAGAAAATAGTGGGAGTGTCGTCGAGCTTGAGGAGGCTCGAGAGACTCAAATAGACATTGATGAGATACCTGGTGAAGCACAACAGTCGACAACTCATAGTGATGAGCAATCGGCTGGACCTATTGTAACACCACATCTTCGTAGATCTGGTAGAACATGCAATATTCCTGAGAGATATGGATTTCTCGTAAGTGAATCGAACGACGTGTTACTCATTGATGATGAGGAGCCTACCAGTTATGAAGAAGTGCTGACATGTTCAGAAAGGGATAAGTGGCTTGGTGCCATGAAGTCGGAAATGGATTCCATGTACGAAAACCAAGTTTGGAACATGGTTGACCCACCTGAAGGAATAAAGCCTATAGGGTGCAATTGGGTTTTCAAGAAGAAAACCGACATGGATGGTAATGTGATTACCTATAAGGCTAGATTGGTGGCGAAAGGATATCGTCAAAAACAAGGTGTTGATTATGACGAAACCTATTCGCCTGTAGCTATGCTTAAATCCATTCGGATGCTCCTGGCCATAGCGGCTCATTATGATTATGAGATATGGCAGATGGATGTGAAAACAACTTTCCTTAATGGAAACCTGCTCGAGGACGTGTATATGATACAGCCTGAGAGTTTCACATCGGTTGATAAAACCAAGGTATGCAAATTGCGATGATCCATTTATGGATTGAAGAAAGCATCCAGGAGCTGGAATATCTGTTTTGATGAGACAATCAAAAAGTTTGATTTCTCACAAAATCCAGATGAACCTTGCGTGTACAAGAAGGTTAGTGGGAGTGCAGTCGTGTTCCTAGTATTATATGTCGATGACATATTACTTATAGGAAACGATGTGTCAATCTTACAGTCAGTTAAGGTTTGGTTATCCAAGACATTCTCCATGAAAGACCTGGGAGAAGCAACCTACATCCTTGGGATTAAGATCTATAGAGATAGATCGAAACGGTTACTTGGTCTTTCGCAGTCTACATATATAGACCGAGTGCTAAAGAGGTTTAGCATGTCGGAATCCAAGAAAGGTTATCTGCCCATCAGGCATGGGGTACACCTTTCGAAGTCTATGTGTCCGCGCACAGAAGACGAGAGGATTTGCATGAGTAAGATTCCCTATGCATCCGCAATAGGATCTATCATGTATGCTATGTTATGTACTAGGCCTGATGTATCGTACGCTCTGAGTGTCACGAGCAGATACCAATCCGATCCAGGAATGGATCATTGGGCGGCTGTTAAGACGATCCTTAAGTACTTGAGAAGAACTAAGGATGTGTTCCTAATATATGGAGAAGGGGACATGGTGATACGCGGGTATACGGATGCGACTTCAGACGACAAGATGATTCGAGTCTCATTCGGATACGTGTTCACCTTGAATGGGCGCGATGAGTTGGAAAAGTTCCAAACAAGAGGCAGAGCGGATTCTACCACCGAGGCGAATATATTGCGGCGGCGAAGAAGCGGTTTGGATCAAAGTTCGTTCGCTCATGAACTTGGTGTGATTCCGGCCATTGTTGAAGCAATACCGGTCTCATCTGCGACAACAATGGAGCAATTGCGAACAAAAGAGCCAAGGTCTCATCAAAGATACAAACATGTTCTTAGCCGCTATAAAATTATCAGAGAGATCAAAAGTAGGAAAGAAAAAAAAATAGAAAAAAAACCCACAGAAAGGAACATAGCGGATCCTTTGACTAAAGCATTACCTCAAAGTAAGTTTGAGGGTCATGTTAGAGCTTATGGTATTGGATACCGTAGCGATTGGCATTAGGCCAAGTGGGAGTCTGTTAGTAATATATGAGAGATGTCCTAAGGCAATCGCCTTATGTATGAATCATTTATATGATAAATGAAGATTCACTATTTGAGTATACATGTTTAATGTATTTGATTGGATCTTAAACTCATTTACTGAATGTCCACGATACGATTCACAGCATGAGAGAATTTGTGATTGGATCACAACTAGTGAGTATCTCTACATGTGTAATTGTGATGTATCAGAATTATCCCTAGTCGATGAATTGATGGATTTGGACACCATCAATTCTGTCGAGACTAGCACGAGGTATACTCCTTGGTGTATCCAAGCGGTGATTCTCCTTTGGTGGAGACATTGTGATGTCGGAGTTAATCGTGGATGCTAGTTATGGTAACTAGTTCATTGGAGTGACCAGCCGTAAGACTTCATATGGTTCTCTGCATATATAGATATGTCAATGAAGTTCTTACTGTGGCTTAAGTGCGATGTTCCTTTGACTTGCGGTATTCAAGTCATCTTGATCATGGAGACTTGTGCTTTGACATCTTAAGCAAACATCTCCGAGGAGATGTGGACCCGGGATGATTGGGTATAAGTCGAAGTGATCGAAGGTGTTTGAATAGCCTATAAAGGATTCACCACTCCTTGCTAGGAGATGTATACCCATGGCCTCTCGTCGGATTGTTACTAAAGTCTTTGGCCAAAGCATTACATGTTTAGAGTAAAGTACTCTTCGATACATGTGGAGTAACTAGAAACCGTAGGACGAGGAAATGATACTTGGGCTAGGTGTGACGTAGTCAGCCTAGTGGGGACTGACACAATAGACCATGTCCTGAACCAAGTGGGTATAAGATGAGTGAAGGAAATGGGGCACGATTCATTCGAGCTACTGAAGGGTTTCAGAAATAGTTCTGGATCAACCGTTAATCTTTTCGGTTAATTGGGGATCATGATGTACTACTAGGTGCCACTCATGATCGTTCTATAATTAATGGTTAATTATAGACGGCCAACATAAACCGAGAACCTATTTGGTCACACGCACAACGAGTGTAATCCAAAGGATTTAAAACGAGCTTGAGAATGGGATTCTCAGACCGAGAGAAACTATGTTTGGTTGGACCAAACATAAAGAGAGCATGAAATTGTTTCAGTCGCAATGGAAGCATGGATGGGCCGTGTCTTATGAAGACATAATGGATGAACCAAAATGGTTTGGTTCTAATCCAATGGATGAGAATAAACCAAAGGGTTTGGTTTATATTAAACGAATGAACCAAAGGTTGGTTCGGTTCGTTTTAACTTAAAATAAACCATCATGGTTTGGTTTATTTTAACTTATCTTAATGGAGCGGGTTAACGGGCTTTATGGATATGATCCATTAACCATTAAGAGAATTAGTTCTCTATAAAATAGGGCTTAAACCCTAATCCAAAAACCCTAATCCAGTTTTGGCCGCCCAACCTAGTTGCCGCCCACCCCTTGAAGGAGTATTCGGCGCCAACACCTTCATTGCCGCCGCCCAGCTTTTGTGCCACCGTCGAAGTCCTTGCCGGCGACCAAGCTTCAGCCGGTGAACACTCCGGCGACCCTCCAGTGATCCCCTATAGGTTTGGCATCAAGGTAAGGCTTTTCTTTCCTTGGTTGGCCGGCGCCTATATCCTCCACCAAGCTGTCCAGTTTTCTGGACAGCTTCTCCTCCTCTCGTCGGAGCGTCGTTTGGAAGACGGTTAGTGCTCCGATAGCGGCTAACTTACCGGGGATTTGATCTCCGGTAATCCTCTGAGGTGGGGGACGAAGGATTCGTCAAATGGTTGACGAATACCTCTCCGGAGAAGCGAGTTTTGAGAACTTGTTTTAGGATCCGAATTTGGATTCGGATCGTGATCATCTCTCGATCACGTCGTCTTCAACACGAGGCTAGTAACCCGTACGAAGACGAAGCTCGTGACTTAGCGAAGTCATCCTGAGGAGCTCGGCGTGGATACGGATAGAGACGATTCTTACGAGGATCGTTCCGGTTGATGCCGTTCCCGCTACACGTCATACGAAAGGTATAACGTAGATAATTTCTTTTATTGCAAATTTTAATTTACGGTTATGTCTACACTTGTTGTAATAGCATGTGTGTGTTGTAATAAATATAGATTTATTATTTTTAATTGCTTCCGCTGTGCTCATGTTTACGAAACATGATCGAACACACACACGCCGCGGTGCCGGAAACCCAACAAAACCTCACACCATGTTATCTACAATGTAATGTATTAGACAATATGCATAACCATAAAAATATGCAAACAATGATCATGTGATTCTTATTTAAAAAATAAAGATGTTCATACAAAAGATAGACTTTTCAGTATACATCATAATAGGAACATCATAATAAGACGAAGAAAAGAATTTTCGAATTCGTATTTGGAGGGAAAAAAATATTGCATTGACTATATATATATATATATATATATATATAATAATTATCATAATCAAATTATATACTTCAACTTAAAAAAATCTAAAATACACCCACCAAGATATTTTAAATAACTCTATCACTAATTAACCATCTAATTATCCATCTAGCCATTTCTCTATTTATTATATTTATATCACAATTATAAATTATCTCATTTCTATCTCTTCTCCTTAACTTTATTTTCGTATTAAATTTTTATAAATTTGGATATAACTTGGAGGCTTTTTGTTTCCAATCTCAGCCTTAGAAGCCAACTCCGCTAGTACCACTTCTTTTTAATTCCCTTTCATTCTTTCCCCTGTATCTTCTAAACCTCATCGACTGTCTTAAATTAGATCATCAATGTGCTTCTTGTTATTCCATCTGCTTTTCCCTTCTTTTACTTCTTTTTGTGTTCCTCATTATCTTCTTCAATGTAGTTTAGTTGTTTCAATCTGAAATCAATTGGTTAATTAATCTCAAAGATGAATATTTATTTTATTTTTGAGGAGGGATAAAGTGTCATGGTCGATTTATTTTTTTAATATCAATTTGTCTTTGTATGCATAGATCAAACGATTCGAAAGGGGATAGCTCAGACTCCTCGAATGATGGTGGAGGAGGAGCATTTGCAATAGGGCCACTTTCTTTGTGACAACAACTGCAACTTCTTTGGGCGCCTCGCAATGATGAACCTCTACTTCAAGTGCTACTGGAGTACGCAATCATTTCCTCATGGAGGTGAGACAGCAACAACACAAAATCTCGCTGTTGAACTCCCTTAGTCCCTCCCCTTCTCCATCTCCTTATCGTTGTCCCCTGTTACCACGGCCGAGGTGATGAGTGCCTCCACTGTGATTGCCTCCCTTGCCACTTTGTTTTCTTTAGCGAATGCGACGGAGGGTGCAAAGGCTGTGGAAGAGAAAAAGGGTTAAAAAAAATATTTCAATTTGATAGGATTCGTTGAAACATAGAATCGGTACGATCCCACCGATTATGAACGATCCTAATGTGATCCCACAGCAAAAAATGATCCTATATTATCCAGGAGCATTTTGAGATTTTGGATCGTACGATCCTACGATCAAGGATCGCGATTTTGGAAAACATGCTGAGTGTACCATTCAAACATAGGAGGATTTATTGAGATCCTGTGTCAGGGATTTTGGTGGCAATTGGGAGGATCACATTCCTGAAGGTTTTACAAGGAACAGAAGCTCTGATACCACTTGAAGGTGGGAAACTTCGCTTCCCACTTCAACTCGGTCGCATGTTCATGGCGATCCCTTCTACGTCCCCGGATAAAAAAAAATTATCCTTGACAAGAAATATTAACCAAGCTACCATTTCATCGTCGTGATATTCGATTAGAGTTGTCACTTTAACAAACTTGTTGTTCAAGCAACCTACCTCTATTCTACGATTAGCCGCGGAATATACGATATACGGATCGCCGCCTTTTGTCTTTGTATTCGGGGTCCAAGTATATTTAACCATAAAACATAACATACAACATGTATATGATTGAAAAAAAATTATAGACATGTTACAAAAGAATTTAAACAAGCGTTATACCTCTCTATCTTCTATTGTATATCCTTCCTCCTTTTGGACATCGTGTGGGCGACGATCTTCAAAAAGTCGAAGCCTCCTCTATCTAGAACAAACCAACAAGCTCCCAATTTGAAGCTTGCCTCCGGCCTAAAGAAAGGGAAAAGTGGGCGCCGGCCAAGAGCTCCAAGGAATCACCCTAACCCTTGTTTCCACCGACCAAGGAGAAGAGTAGGTAGGGCTTTGGATGCAGGCCAAAGAGAGAGGAGAGGATGATGGGCGCCGGCCACCTAAAGAAGAAGAGAAGAAAGGAAAAATTTTCCTTAATTTTGGCCGCCCAACACCTCCAAGTTCTTGCCGCCCAACCCTAATCCTATCTTGCTTCTAATTGCCTTTGCCGCCAACCCTAATCCCTCCTTTTATAGAGTTAGGTTAAGCCTTGTTTTAATCTCCACCATCGGTTCTAGGGATTTAATCTCAACCGTTGGATCTAGAGATTTAATCTCAACCGTCGGATCTAGGGATTTAATCTCTACCTTTGGATCTAAAGTTTTGTTTCTATCCATTGGATCTAGAGTTTTGTTTTCCATCATTGGATCTAAGCTCCATGAGGTTTTAATATGCTACAATAGGAACCATGAGGAGGAGTTGGATCTTGGCCACCCAATGGATCAAGCCCACATAAAGTCTGATCCATTAATGATAATCCAATCCACTAGAGGATTATCATTGATCTACCTCACCAACCCCCATAAGATAATATGGGATTCATATATTATTTGCACATATTTCTCCCCGTGTTTAAGATCTCGAATGTGTTAGTGCTTATAAGCTCCACATATCTCCACAATGACATGATATTGTCCACTTTGGGCCTAAGCCCTCATGGTTTTATTTTTGGGCTTTACCCAAAAGGCCTCATACCAATGGAGATATCTTTTTTCTTATAAGCACATGATCTTTTCCATGTCTTACCAATGTGGGACTTTGATTGTATTCCCCATACTCCCAACAATCCCCCCCTCAAACGAAGGACCACATTGGGCCCCCCCTCAAGCCTATCCCTCCTCGAAGGATTTTCTCTGCTTGATGTCCGATCTTCAACCCACCAGGACTTCCTGCCAGTTGTTCGGTCCCCCCGACCCAACTAGACTTCCTTCCTGATGTCTGGTTCTCTTGATCCGGACGTGAGAGCTCAACTTTCTTCGTTCGAGGTTCATGGCTTGACATGGACCATGGCTCTGATACCAATTGTTAGTGCTTATAAGCTCCACATATCTCCACAATGACATGATATTGTCCACTTTGGGCCTAAGCCCTCATGGTTTTATTTTTGGGCTTTACCCAAAAGGCCTCATACCAATGGAGATATCTTTTTTCTTATAAGCACATGATCTTTTCCATGTCTTACCAATGTGGGACTTTGATTGTATTCCCCATACTCCCAACAGAATGTCCGTCGATTAATTAATTTACTGACAATTAATTAATCAACATCTAACTCAATGAGTAGCACCACTCAACCTTATCATCACGCCGGACCAAGTCAACCTGCAGGGTTTACAAGATGAACATTTTGAGCTCCTCAAGGGGACATCATCATCCTAATATATACGACACGGTTTCCTCCTATAATCAACGACACACCATATAAATAATATCATTTCCCAATTTACCGAGCCTATCGATTTACTCTATAAATCTCGCCCATTGATAAATCAAAGAAATTAATACTAAGTATATGTGCCCTTTTTATATCGAGATTAAGAGCATGTACAACATAATATCTGAGGTCCGATTCGATTATGTAGTCAGTAATAAATCGAATCACCTCTATGTTAGTCCTGCTCAATACACACAAAGTGTACTAGTGTGATTCTATAGTCAAGACAAACCAATACCAAATCACACCACAACCATGCCAATGGTTTATCCAAAATCATCTCAGTTGTTAGCCTTTACTTATACTTTACAATGAATTGATAACATGATCTCTTGTGTGACAGTACATTGTCCTCTTGTATCACAGTGGTGGTGCTAGGATTGCAACACCACTGTGGTATGCTAAAATTCTAATTCGGCCGCGGTGGTGGTGCAGGATACAACACAGATGGTGTTGGGAATTCCAATCTCAAGATTACGGTGGTGCTGGAAATTTCAATTCGAATGGTAGCCGAATTGTGAATTCCAGCACCACTACCACCATCTTCCACAAATTTTTCAACTTCCAGTACCATCTTTTTTTTTCGATACAAGTTAAAATTGAAAGATAGGAGGATTAAAACTAAGTTTCCTCGACATATCAAAAATTCATGTTGTAAGATCTTTCAGTCTATGTCAAGATTTCGAAATTTGGACTCCTCTAAGTCCATCAATGGTTTCGGTCAAAACCCATTGATGGTCCTATTCACCTCTGTTTCGATCCAATCCAAGTCCATTGAGTTTGAGTAGTGTCCCTTTGTGTATCCGTGGCCAAAATTTCTGATATTCGAGGTTTTATTAGGTATTTCTGAATATTTGAAATCGGTGATATAAATTAGAAATCAGAAAAAAAAGGTGGTGTTGGAAATTATATTCCCTTGAATACTGTGGTGCTGGGATTTGAATTCCCAGCACCACGTTTAGATGATTCGAAATTTTCAGTTGTGGCTCGGATGCATGAAAATTCTCTCTCATATCATTAAATTGCAGGTCTGTTTGGTGGGAGGGGTAAAAGGGGAATTAGGTGCACAATTTGGTAAATCTGAAACTATGTTATGCTTTTTGGATAATTCCGAACTTCAGGAGCTGTGTTTGGTAAATTGTGGCTGAGATTTTCTTCTTCTGCATGCAGTTCATGTACTTATTCTAAAAGACTACATTGTCCTTAAACTGCCATACATCTGATTCCCATTCCCTCCACATGTCTATCGAAAGCTCTCACCGGAAGGGCCTTAGTGAAGGATTTGTCAGGTTATCCTCTGATGCAATCTTGGCCACAACAACTTCTTCTTTCTTTACGATTTCTCGTATCAGGTGGTACTTGCGCTCTATGTGTTTACTTGCCTTATGGGCTCGTGGTTCCTTCGAGTTTGCAACTGCACCACTATTATCACAATAAATTGTGATATTTCTGGGCAAACCAGAAATCACATCTAAGTCCATCAAGAAGTTCCTTAGACACACAACTTCTTTGGCTGCCTCAGAGGCTGCCACATACTCAGCTTCCATGGTGGAGTCCGCCATGCATTTCTACTTGACACTCCTCCATATAATGGCTCCACCTCCCAAAGTAAACACATAACCTGAGGTAGACTTACTATTATCCCTGTCTGATTGGAAGTCAGAATCTGTGTAACCCACAGGGAGCAATTGGTCTGCCTGGTAAACTAGCATATAATCCCTATTCCTTCTCAGGTACTTCAATATATGCTTTACTGTAGTCCAATGTCCCTATCCTGGATTACTCTGATATCTGCTGACCCTTCCCACGGCAAAGCAGATATCTGGTCTCGTACATAGCATCGCATACATGAGGCTTCCTACTGCCGAAGCATAAAGAACTGCCATCATCACCTCTATCTCCTTAGATGTTCTAGGACACATCTCCTTAGATAAAGGAACTCCATGCCTGAAAGGTAGAAAACCTTTCTTGGAGTTTTGCATGCTAAAACGATCCATAATTGTGTTTATGTATGAAGCTTGAGATAAGCACAACATCTTTTTCCTGCGATCCCTTATAACCTTGATCCCAAGGATGTGTCCCACTTCTCCCAAGTCCTTCATATCAAATTGTTTGGACAACCATACCCTTACGTCCGATAATACCTTGACATTGTTGCCAATTAACAAAATATCATCTACGTATTGTACAAGAAATACCACTACGTTTCTGTCACATCTCTTGTATACACAAGACTCATCCGAACTTTGAATAAATCCATAAGACTGGATTACCTCATCAAAGTGGATGTTCCAAGACCTCGAAGCTTGCTTCAATCCATAAATGGACCGATGTAGCTTACACACAAGATGCTCTTTGCCCTTTGCAATGAATCCTTTTGGTTTCTTCATATAGATGTTTTCCTCAAGACTTCCATTAAGGAAAGCTATCTTGACATCCATCTACCATACCTTATAATCCATATGAGCAGCAATACATAAGAGAATCTGGATAGACATAAGCATGACTACCGGCGAAAAGGTCTCCTCATAATTGATACCCTCTTTCTGAGTATACCCTTTCGCAAAGCGCCTCGCTTTGAAGGTCTCAACCTTCCTGTCTATTCCTCTCTTTCTTTTGTAGATCCACTTGCATCCAATGGTTTTTACACCATCGGGTGGTTCTAATAGCTCCAAGACCAGATTTGAATCCATAGATTCAATCTCAGCATTCATTGTGCTTTGCCAAGATACTGCATCTTTATCTTGGATTGCCTCGTCATATGTCCAGGGATCAGGTTCATGTTTGTAAGATATTTGAGGCCGCCAGAAGGGGGTGAATAGCATAGAATTCGTTCGTCGTTGGAATTCGATCGTGGTCGTCTCTACAATTTCGTTAGTATGCAGCGGAAATAGAAATAACAACGAAATAACACAACACAACAAGAACACGAGTATGTAACGTGGTTCGGAACCTCAAGGTTCCTACTCCACGGATCGAGCTCTATGAGCTCTAGTGATGCACACGCAACCACTAACAAACACTCCTTCTCGGAACAATCCGGAGGCGGAGAAAACTCATACAAGATGATTACAATAATAATCAAATAGATACAAGCAAATACAATAATGAAACACAAATGCAAGTAAAGGAAAACACTTTACAAGAGCTTTAGATTGCTTGATCTTTGATTGCCTTGAACTAGCTTTGAAGGACTGGAAAGAACCAACTTTCCCCTTCAATTTCCCCCAAGAAGATCGCTATCTTTTCCTCCATCATGAGCTTATATAGCACATCACCGATCGATCAAACACATCACGCCGATAGCATCACCGACCGCTTCTCACGCTGAGTGAGACTCCATTCTCGCGCTAAAATCTGAGCATCACCGATCACACGATCACGATCGCCGACTCAATCAATCGACCGACCACCTATGGCAATGATCGTTAGGGCATAACCCGCAAAACCCTAGTTGACTATGCCAGTCGACTGCCACATGGCATCAGTCAACTGGCACACCTTAAACATGAGGTTTTAACCCAAGTATGGTGTCCCCATATTTGCTAGACCACCCTTAGACTAGACCTAAGCCTTCTAGCCACCTCTATCAGACTCACGCCTCTCGGATCCCTCCAAGTCATCCATGACTTGTTCATCCATCGCGCTAGCCTTCAGATGCTTCCAACAGCTATGTCATGCTAACGATGTCTGCACCGCCAAGGCACATTGGACTTACGCTGCCAAGACTCCCGCTTGGACTTTACGCCGCAAATACCAAACCCCTTGGACTTCTCAAGTGCCAAGACTCAAGCTTGAACTTTCCCTTGCCAACCCATGTTGGACTTTCCATGCCAAGTACCCATGACTTGGACTTTCCTTGCCAAGTCCCATGCTTGGACTTTTCCCAAATGCCAAGTGTCCCACTTGGACTTTCCCATGACAATCACATTGCCATATGTTTTTGTCGAAACATAAAAACATCACTCGAGTTAAACTCGAGTCCTGGTCAATCGTGACCTGGGCCGATTGCACCAACAATCTCCCCCATTTTGATGTTTGACAAAAACCAAACAAAACATTGAGTTAGAACACTAACTCAACTCCCTTACCAATTATCCCAAATTGGTAATCTTAACCATTCTCCAAAAGTTCTCCCCCAAACATTCTCCCCCTTTTTGACTAACATCAAAAAGGTCTTCTCTCTAAGGAGGTCAATGTCTCATGTCCCAATGAGATCTTACAATATCTCCCTTGGTCTAAAAATACCTAGGATGCCTACCATCTTCCTAGTGATAAGTCTCATATCACTCAAGAGAGGCAATCCTATTCACTCTCCCAATTTCTAAACTGGGTATCAAGAATCCATCAAATTTCCCAATTGATGATACTCTCCAAATACCTTCTCCCCCTTAAAGAAAAGAAACACATCCATCATCCCAAGATGGATAACTCCCCCTAAAGGCTTGCTCTCCCTTGATCATTGCACCAACACTGTCCTTGGGAAGTCCCTAAGCCAATAGGAACTCTAAACCATCAAAATTAAGGTTCTAAGTTCAAACCTGAACTTTCCACACCTTAAATTTTATACAAACCCTAACACCTCTCCTAATCCATATCCAATGGATTTTTACCCTTTATAATTCTTCCCAAACGATATCCTAGGGTTAGGAGTAGTTAGGGACCTTTATCACTGAAATCGGGTTAAACAACCTAGTTTTCCTAAATCAAGATTGATAATGACTACGTTCTACCAATGATCGATGTGTCCATCAATCGACCGCACGGCAATAATGAAAGGATATCATACCGCAATGAGTCCAACGATGCCCATCACGATCGTCAGAGGCAATGATCGATAATCAAAACCTAATTTTCAGATATCAGACTCGACTTTTGGAAATTCATAAGTAATTCTACGTAAATCAAAAAATCACGAAACTTGATACGTATATTACTTATCACACATACAATCAGTGAAAAATTTAGAAAAAATATTTTTACCATGAAAATAGGAGATTCATATAAAGTTCAAAAACTATTAAAACTTTAAAGTTTTTGATCTACTTTGTCTCAACTTTTACAATGATGATGGCTATCAAAAGATAGACTTCACCAAGGTTTTCTAAATTGATTTTAAAATGTTTTTGAAAACCTATTTTGAACCATGGTTTATTGGCTAAATATACGTAACTTGTATATTAGCTTTCCTTATGATTTTTGGCGATGATTAAAATAAGTTTGAGTTCATCTAGATGCACTACCTATGCACCTTGAACCTAACTTATTATCCTAGCATCTCACATGTATCTAGGGTGTATAAATACACATACATGTCAATGTGATTTGAGATGTGAAGTTATTCTCCCTAAATTAGGGATTCATGTATTTTTCTAAGGCAACTCTACTTGATTCCCATATAACTGAGACTCCAAGTCATGCCATTATCCTTGAATCAATTTTAAACAATTAAATGCATGAAATGATCATGGCATAAATGATATCAACAATAATGCATGGCCAATGATGTCATGGCATATGATATAATCTGAAAACAAACATGACATCTAAAATAATCATAACCAATGACATGACATGTTATATGATAAGATGAAATTTCATGTCATGATATAGCAATTTTCATAAACCAATACATTAATACAAATACACACTCAAACACACATGATTTTCACAAATGTAAATTTCATTCAATTTAAAAGATTTCAGCTTTCTTATATCAAAAAGAGAGATTGATATGATCAATCTCACTACAAGAACTGAAAAAACAAAAATCTAACATCCTCTAGATCTAGTCGCTCGCAGAAGGTGGAGGTGGAGAAGGTCGGGCTCAAAGTCCAGTCCGCATCATCTCATACCGCCGATGCGGCTCGGGACTCAATCAATGTATCTCTCCTCCATTCGACTAAAATGTGCGCCATGGGAGGCTTGCCCTACTAAGAGCTCGACTGGAGTGAGTCGATTGTCTCACGATAGTCCTAGAATCGACTCCACCGCCAAGACGATCCGATGGACCCACCGATGCATCCGGCCGGCATCCGATCCTCCTCATCGCCAAGATCTCGATCCTCATAGTCCTCTCCAGCCTCTCCAGGCACCAGAGGCGGCTCTCCATGTGCCCTGGGCGGTGGTCGAGGTGCCAACTCCATCTGTCCACGCCCCATCCATAGCTTTGCTAACGAGAAGTTATGAACTGATATGCAGTCGTACACCTCGGATAGCGCTCTCAGTGATCCCCTGTGAATGTTGATGCCTACTGACTCTAACCATGCTGTGATAATGTGACCATAAGGCATATGCACTTTCCCTTGTACAGGGGAAATAAAATGCACAATGCAATGAAACATGTTTAATGCAATGTTTATGTCTAACCTATTACGCATGGCGTACAATAGAAAGAGATGGGGAGGCCGAATCTTAGCTAGACCCCAAGTGACGATCGGAAGAAAACAACCAACAATGACCTTGTAGAGTACATTATCAAGTGCAGATAGCTCAGTAATAGGAAATAGATTTTGAGCTGGTGGACGAGGATGACCAAAAACATGCTCATGCATGGAGTCCAAAGAGATATGGTCAAATGGCTCGGGTAAAGGAGCATCAAAGGTAGGGTAGAAAATGAAGGTGTCATCCGAGGGCCTACACTCAAGAAACTCCTGCAATATCGCAAGAGTGAACTCTAAATCACGTTTTGCAACACGAAGTGTAGGTAGGGCCATCGTCTACCTTCTTTAGGTTTTGATAAAACTCCTTAAGGAGATCATCATTAATGGCATGTGTGCATAAGACAATTTTCATGAGATGATAATATGCAAATATGTCCATGACATCACTACAGTAACGTGCAAAGAAGTCCCTATCGATGTACCTAACCAACATAGGTTGGTACAATCGTGATTCACCCTCGGGTGGATCATTTCTACGGGATCTCCTATATGAATGTAATGCAACAATATGAAATGCATGGGCACCAATACACGATTAGATTATAATAGATTACAATGAAAAGGAAAAATTAGGGTTTTTGAGTAAGAAAATTTTATTTCGGTGCCATTTGAAGGGGTGATGAGGAAATATTCGGATATTGCTGAAGGGGTCGCCGAAAAGTTCGCCGGAGGACTAGACGTTGGAACCCTAATCAGAAAAGAAGAAAACCGTTGAAAATGGGTGAACTAGGGTTGTGAGATGAGTGAAAATGCGAGAGGAAGAGTTAGGCCATCAAACCTAGGACCTAGGTGGCCGGAGCGGTCGAAAAATCTCATCGGAGAAAGGAGTGGCGAATGGAGAAGAGAAGGAAAACGGGAAATAGAAGTGTGAAGAAGTCGAACCCTAGCGGTTCGTGGTTATAAAATCGCGACGCCAGTCGACTGATGTGAAACATCAGTGGACTGATAGCGGTTTATTTATGGTTTATCGAGCCGGCAATGATCGCTCCGGCCAAGAATCGATCACTGAGTCTGGGTTTCGATCAAGGCGGTGTGTGTTCGATCATGTTTCGTAAACATGAACACAGCGGAAGCAATAAAAATAATAAATACTCCTATTTATTACAACACACACAACACACACATGCTTATTACCACAAGTGTAGACATAACCGTAAATTTAAATTTGCAATAAAAGGAAATTTATCTACGTTATACCTTTCGTATGATGTGTAGTGGGAACGGCATCAACCGGAACGATTCTCGATAGAATCGTCTCTATCCGTATCCACGCTGAGTTCCTCGGGATGACTTCGCTAAGCCACGAGCTTCGTCTTCCTACGGGTTACTAGCCTCGTGTTGAAGACGACGTGATCGAGAGATGATCACGATCCGAATCCAAATTCGGATCCTAAGACGAGTCCTCAAAACTCACTTCTCCGGAGAGGTATTCGTCAACCGATTGACGAATCCTTCGTCCTCCACCTCAGAGGATTACCGGAGATCGAATCCCCGTTAATTTAGCCGCTGTCGGAGCTCTAACTGTCGTCCAAACGACGCTCCGACGAGAGGAGAAGAAGCTGTCCAGAAAACTGGACAGCTTGGAGGAGGAGTAGGCGCCAGCCAAAACAAGGAAGCCAAGTGCTCACCTTTTCACCAAGGCCTAGGAAGATCACCGGAGGGTCGCCGGAGGGTTCATCGGCTGAAGCTTGGACGCCGGCAAGGAGATGGACGGCAGCACACAAGCTGGGCGGCGCCAATGGAGTTGACGCCAACAAGAGGAAGGGGTTTGGGCGGCCAAGCTTGATTAGGGTTTTGGATTAGGGTTTAAGCCCTATTTTATAGAGAACTAATTCTCTTAATGGTTAATGGATCATATCCATAAATCCCGTTAACCCGCTCCATTAAGATAAGTTAAAATAAACCAAACCATGATGGTTTATTTTAAGTTAAAACGAACCGAACCAACTTTTGGTTCATTCGTTTAAAATAAACCAAACCCCTTTGGTTCATTCTCATCCATTGGATTAGAACCAAACCATTTTGGTTCATCCATTACGTCTTCATAAGATGCGGCCCATCCACGCTTCCAATGCGACTGAAACGATTTCATGCTCGCTTTATGTTTGGTCCAACCCAACCTAGTTTCTCTCGGTCTGAGAATCCCATTCTCAAGCTCGTTTTAAATCCTTTGGATTACGCTCGTTGTGCGTGTGACCAAATAGGTTCTCGGTTTATGTTGGTCGTCTATAATTAACCATTAATTATAGAACGATCATGAGTGGCACCTAGTAGTACATCATGATCCCCAATTAACCGAAAAGATCAACGGTTGATCCAGAACTATTTCTGAAACCCTTGATGCTCGAATGAATCGTGCCCCATTCCCTTCACTCATCTTATACCCACTTGGTTGGGACATGGTCTATTGTGTCCGATCCCACAAGGTGACTCGTCACACCTAGCCCAAGTATCATTTCCTCGTCCTCACGGATTCTAGTTACTCCACATGTATCGAAGAGTACCTTACTCTAAACATGTAATGCTTTGGCCAAAGACTTTAGTAACAATCCGACGAGAGGCCATGGGTATACATCTCCTCGCATAGGAGTGGTGAATCCTTTATAGGCTATTCAAACACCTTGATCACTTGACTTATACCCAATCATCCGGGTCCACATCTCCTTAGAGATGTTTGCTTAAGATGTCAAAGCATAAGTCTCCATGATCAAGATGACTTGAATACCGCAAGTCAAAGGAACATCGCACTTAAGCCACGATAAGAACTTCATTGACATATCTATATATGCAGAGAACCATATGAAGTCTTACGGTGGTCACTCGATGAACTAGTTACCATAACTAGCATCCACGATTAACTCGGACATCACTATGTCTCGGCGGTGAGAATCACCGCTTGGATACACCAAGAGTATACCTCGTGCTAGTCTTGTGAGATTGAGTCCAAATCCATCAATTCATCGACTAGGATAATTAGATACATCACAATTACACATGTAGAGATACTCACTAGTTGTGATCCAATCACAAATTCTCTCATCTTTGTGAATCGTATCGTGGACATTGATAAATGAGTTTAAGATCCAATCAAATACATAAAACATGTATACTCAAATAGTGAATCTTCATTTATCATATAAATGGTTCATACATAAGGCGATTGCCTTAGGACATCTCTCATATATTACTAACAAACTCCCACTTGGCCTAATGCCAATCGCTACGGTATCCAATACCATAAGCTCGAACATTACCCTCAAACTTACTTTGAGGTAATGCTTAAGTCAAAGGATCCGCTAAGTTCCTTTCAGTGGGAATTTTCTCGATTTGTATTTCGTTCCTACTGATGATCTCTCTGATAAGATGATAGCGGCGAAGCACATGTTTGGATCATTGATGAGACCACATCAAGTTTAGAGATGAACTTCTTGATCCAAACCGCTTCCTTTGCTGCTTCTAAAGCTGCAATGTATTCTGCCTTAGTGGCAGAATCCGCTATAGTGTCAAGCTTGGAACCTTTCCAACTTATTGCGCCTCCATTCCAGGTGAATTCATACCCAGACAAAGACATGGAATCATCCTTGTCTGTCTGGAGCTGGCATCCGTATACCCACGTATCACCATGTACCCTTCTCCATATATTAGGAACACATCCTTAGTTCTTCTCAAGTACTTAAGGATCGTCGTAACAGCCGCCCAATGATCCATTCCTGGATCGGACTAGTATCTGCTCGTGACACTCAGAGCATACGATACATCGGGCCTCGTACATAACATAGCATACATGATAGATCCTATTGCGGATGCATAGGGAATCTTACTCATGCAAATCCTCTCGTCTTCTGTGCGCGGACACATAGACTTGAAAGGTGTACCCCATGCACGATGGGTAGAAACCTTTCTTGGATTAGACATGCTAAACCTCTTTGCTTTCGGTCTATATATGTAGACTGCGAAAGACCAAGCAACCGTTTCGATCTATCTCTATAGATCTTAATCCCGAGGATGTAGGTTGCTTCTCCCAGGTCTTTCATGGAGAATGTCTTGGATAACCAAACCTTCACTGACTGTAAGATTGAAACATCGTTTCCTATAAGTAGTATGTCATCGACATACAATACTAGAATCTGTTGCCTCCCACTAACCTTCTTGTACACACAAGGTTCGTCTGGATTTTGTGAGAAATCAAACTTTTTGATTGTCTCATCAAAACTGATATTCTAGCTCCTGGATGCTTGCTTCAATCCATAAATGGACCGTCGCAATTTGCATACCTTGGTTTTATCAACCGATGTGAAACCCTCAGGCTGTATCATATACACGTCCTCGAGCAGGTTTCCATTAAGGAAAGCTGTTTTCACATCCATCTGCCATATCTCATAATCATAATGAGCCGCTATGGCCAGGAGCATCCGAATGGATTTAAGCATAGCTACAGGCGAATAGGTTTCGTCATAATCAACACCTTGTTTTTGACGATATCCTTTCGCCACCAATCTAGCCTTATAGGTAATCACATTACCATCCATGTCGGTTTTCTTCTTGAAAACCCACTTGCACCCTATAGGCTTTATGCCTTCAGGTGGGTCAACCAAGTTCCAAACTTGGTTTTCATACATGGAATCCATTTCCGACTTCATGGCACCAAGCCATTTATCCCTTTCTGAACTTGTCAGCACTTCTTCATAACTGGTAGGCTCCTCATCATCAATGAGTAACACATCATTCGATTAACTTACGAGAAATCCATATCTCTCAGGAATATTGCGTGTTCTACCAGATCTACGAAGATGTGGTGTTACAATAGGTCCAGCCGATTGCTCATCACTATGAGTTGTCGGCTGTTGTGCTTCACCAGGTATCTCATTAATGTCTATTTGAGTCTCTCGAGCCTCCTCAAGCTCGACGACACTCCCACTATTTTCTTGCAAGAGAAACTCTTTCTCTAGAAACACAGCATGCCTTGAAACAAACACCTTTTGTTCCACAGGATGATAGAATTGGTAACCCCTTGTTTCCTTAGGGTATCAATAGATAGACATTATCGACTTAACATTCAATTTGTCCGATACAAGCTTCACATAAGGTGACAACCCCATATCTTCAAGTAAGATACATGAGGTTTCTTACTATTCCATATCTCATATGGAGTAGTTGAGACTACCTTGGTAGGCATTCTGTTTAACAAGTAAACAGCTGTCTGAAGTGCATAGCCCCAAAAGGACTTGGGAAGAGTTGCATGATTCATCATTGACCTGACCATGTCCAACACGGTCCGGTTACGCCTCTCAGATACACCATTATGCTGTGGTGTATAGGGCGGAGTCCATTGAGACAATATGCCATTGTCTCTTAGATAATCAAGAAACTCTTGACTTAAGTATTCACCACCTCGATCCGATCGAAGTATTTTAATACTCTTGTCATGTTGTTTCTCTACTTCATTTCTGAATTCTTTGAACCTTTCAAAGGCTTCAGACTTTGTGTTTCATCAAGAACACATACCCAAACCGTGAGTGATCATCGGTGAAGGTAATGAAGTAGCTATAGCCTCCTAATGCTTGAGTTGACATAGGTCCACATACATCAGTATGTATTAGACCTAGTAACTCTCCCACTCGTTCACCATTTCCAGTAAAAGGTAACTTAGTCATCTTGCCTTTTAAGCATGATTCGCATGTATCGTATGAATCCAATTCAAACGATTCCAGAATTCCACATCGGTGTAATTCGGACATGCGTTTCTTGCTTATATGGCCAAGACGACAATGCCACATATAGGAGTCTATTTGATTATCCTTTCGAGCACGCGTGTTGCTCGCTTCGATATTGAAAATGTCACTGGATACGTCCAACGTATAAACACCATTGCTTAAAGTTCCAGTCCCATAAAGAACCCCATTCAAAGTTATGTAACAACAATTGTTACTAAAAGTCAAATGGTACCCATTTCTATTTAAACATGAAATAGAAATGATGTTCTTTATCAACTAAGGAACATAAAAGCAATTGTCCAGTTCTAAGACAAGTCCTACAGGGAGTTCCAACAAATACGTTCCGATGGCGAGTGCAGCAACCTTTGCTCCATTCCCAACATGCAAATTTGACTCTCCCTTGACGAGTCTTCTTCTATTCCTTAGCCCATGTATGTCATTACATATATGTGAGCCACACCTAGTATCCAATACCCAAGTGTTTGAGGAAATAGAATGACAATCAATAACGAAGATATCTGAAGAAGATGGGGCATCCGATGCCTTATCCTTCTTCATGGACTCAAGATAAATCTTGCACTTTCTTCGCAAATGGCTCTCCTTGCCATAATGATGGCAAGTTTCCTTTTGTGCTAGTTCTACATTCTTAGCCTTTCTCTTCTTTCCCTTCTGCTGCTCCTTTGACTTCCTCTTAGAACCTTTCTTCGAGGAATCAACTAATAGCACCCGCCCCTCGCTTCATGCTTCTCGTAAGACTCCACAGCCTCAAAGATGTGAGCAAAGACTACATATGAACCTTCTAGCATCTCAGAGGTGAAGAGGAACTTTGAGACTTCTAACCTTTCGAATCTCACTTGCTCATCAACCAACTCACAAAGATGAAGGACTACGATATGAGCATCCATATGCTCATGCTGCTTTCGTAGCTTGGGTTCCATCGCGGCTATCATGATGCAACTCATTTGTTCAGAATCACTCACATGTTTCTGATAGGCCAACAATTAGTCCAGAGTTGCATCGTCACTAGGACGGGCGGGAAGAGGTGCTTCGAGGACATTTGCAAGCTTTTCAACCTTGAGAACAATTCTCAAGCTTCTAAGCCAGTCCAAGAAGCTCGGACCAGTCAATTTATTCGAATCCAAAATGGAACGCAAATTCAAAGACATCATGATCAATCTTAGAAATACAAAACGAGCATATATGAGAAAATGATTTTTAAAATGCATCAATATACATTTATAAATCCCATTCATTTTTCGAATTTCAAAAACCCCAAAATCACTTCGGGAGATCATAGGTGCATCTCCGAATGGGCTGATATCCATCATAGTTATGAACAACCTTGGAGAGAGTCCAACAAGCCATTCATAACTACGACGGTAGGTATCAACTATACCGATTGCATATCACCTATATGCAACTATCACAATGTGCTATCAACTAATTGAATGTTCACACATACATCGGGTTGTTAACACATTAACAAGTATGCATCATATGCATAGCACCCAACTTCACCTCCCTTTACATCGACCTTGGAGAGAGTCCAACAAGCCGATGCTCCAGGTTAAAGCCAACCCATTAATCGGGACATAGTTTTAATATGGTTAGAGTGCATTCAACCAATTAGCCCAGCTTGGAGATAGTCCAACAACAAAAGCTAACGATTGACCTCTAACTCTTACCATATTAGTATTAAACTATTCCATGGTTTGAACATATTCGGGTTCGAGCCGGGCTTGGAGAGAGTCCAACAACCCAAACAAGAAACGGAACTCTGGTTCTAACCATATTAATGGAAGGTGTAGGCCTTAATATTGTTTAAGGGTTTTTATGTCTCATCCTCTTTGCAGGCAAATAACTATTATCTACATGACATGACATACATGGCATACATCTACATGTCACGACACGCATGGCATAATGTTATGCATCTAATGCAATTACATTGCATACAATTATGTCATGTATATATTTTCTTATATGTCATAACTATTTATGGAAATAAAATATGTTTAAGATTTGATTCTCCAAATCAAATCATAATTAAATTAGGAAATAAATTTCCAAATCTAATCACATATTTTATTCATGGAATTATTTGATTAAGGAAAATCTATTTAGGAAACCAATTTCCTAAATCATTAAAACTACTTATGGAAATAAAATATTTTAAGATTTGATTTCCCAAATCAAATCATGATTAAATTAGGAAACAAATTTCCAAATCTAATCAAATATTTTATTTATGGAAAATATCGATTTCCATAAATACTTCCAACTTTCCAAAAGTGGAAGATTTCCATAAAAACTTCTAGATTTTCCAAAATTGAAAAATTTCCATAAATACTTCTAAATTTCCAAAATTAGAAAATTTTCTAGAAATACATTATGACTATCGCAAAACCATTTTTACGATTATGTCGAAACACAACCTGGGCTCTGATACCACTGTTGGGTTTCCTGCACCGCGGCGTGTGTGTGTTCGATCATGTTTCGTAAACATGAACACAACGGAAGCAATAAAAATAATAAATACTCCTATTTATTACAACACACACAACACACGCATGCTTATTACAACAAGTGTAGACATAACCATAAATTTAAATTTGCAATAAAAGGAAATTTATCTACGTTATACCTTTCGTATGACGTGTAGCGGGAACGGCATCAACCGGAACGATTCTCGCTAGAATCGTCTCTATCCGTATCCACGCCGAGTTCCTCGGGATGACTTCGCTAAGCCACGAGCTTCGTCTTCCTACGGGTTAGTAGCCTCGTGTTGAAGACGACATGATCGAGAGATGATCACGATACGAATCCAAATTCGGATCCTAAGACGAGTCCTCAAAACTCGCTTCTCCGGAGAGGTATTCGTCAACCGATTGACGAATCCTTCGTCCTCCACCTCAGAGGATTATCGGAGATCGAATCCCCGGTAATTTAGCCGCTGTCGGAGCTCTAACCGTCGTCCAAATGATGCTCCGACGAGAGGAGAAGAAGCTGTCTAGAAAATTGGACAGCTTGGTGGAGGAGTAGGCGCCGGCCAAAACAAGGAAGCCAAGTGCTCACCATTTCACCGAGGCCTTGGAAGATCACCGGAGGGTCGCCGGAGGGTTCACCGGCTGAAGCTTGGACGCCGGCAAGGAGATGGACGGCAGCACACAAGCTGGGCGGCGCCAATGGAGTTGACGCCAACAAGAGGAAGGGGTTTGGGCGGCCAAGCTTGATTAGGGTTTTGGATTAGGGTTTAAGCCCTATTTTATAGAGAACTAATTCTCTTAATGGTTAATGGATCATATCCATAAAGCCTGTTAACCCGCTCCATTAAGATAAGTTAAAATAAACCAAACCATGATGGTTTATTTTAAGTTAAAATGAACCGAACCAACTTTTGGTTCAATCGTTTAAAATAAACCAAACCCCTTTGGTTCATTCTCATCCATTGGATTAGAACCAAACCATTTTGGTTCATCCATTACGTCTTCATAAGACGCGGCCCATCCACGCTTCCATTGCTACTGAAACGATTTCATGCTCGCTTTATGTTTGGTCCAACCAAACCTAGTTTCTCTCGGTCTAAGAATCCCATTCTCAAGCTCGTTTTAAATCCTTTGGATTACGCTCGTTGTGCGTGTGACCAAATAGGTTCTCGGTTTATGTTAGTCGTCTATAATTAACCATTAATTATAGAACGATCATGAGTGGCACCTAGTAGTACATCATGATCCCCAATTAACCGAAAAGATCAACGGTTGATCCAGAACTATTTCTGAAACCCTTCAGTAGCTCGAATGATTCGTGCCCCATTCCCTTCACTCATCTTATAGCCACTTGGTTCAAGACATGGTCTATTGTGTCAGTCCCCACTAGGCTGACTACGTCACACCTAGCCCAAGTATCATTTCCTCGTCCTACAGATTCTACTTACTCCACATGTATCGAAGAGTACCTTACTCTAAACATGTAATGCTTTGGCCAAAGACTTTAGTAACAATCCGACGAGAGGCCATGGGTATACATCTCCTCGCAAGGAGTGGTGAATCCTTTATAGGCTATTCAAACACCTTCGATCACTTCGACTTATACCCAATCATCCCGGGTCCACATCTCCTTAGAGATGTTTGCTTAAGATGTCAAAGCATAAGTATCCATGATCAAGATGACTTGAATACCGCAAGTCAAAGGAACCTCGCACTTAAGCCACAGTAAGAACTTCATTGACATATCTATATATGCAGAGAACCATATGAAGTCTTACGGCTGGTCACTCCAATGAACTAGTTACCATAACTAGCATCCACGATTAACTCCGGACATCACTATGTCTCCAGCCAGTGAGAATTAGCTGCTTGGATACACCAAGGAGTATACCTCGTGCTAGTCTCGACAGAATTGATGGTGTCCAAATCCATCAATTCATCGACTAGGGATAATTCCGATACATCACAATTACACATGTAGAGATACTCACTAGTTGTGATCCAATCACAAATTCTCTCATGCTGTGAATCGTATCGTGGACATTCAGTAAATGAGTTTAAGATCCAATCAAATACATAAAACATGTATACTCAAATAGTGAATCTTCATTTATCATATAAAATGGTTCATACATAAGGCGATTGCCTTAGGACATCTCTCATTGTAGTCTTCTATGTCGTACTACAAGAGATCACGATCGTGGTGTGATCACCACTGATCCCAATGAGCACTCGATCGATGACCTCACCGATGAATAGTACCATCACCGACCGATGATCCCATCACCGATCGATGTGCAACAAATAAGTTCGAAGTAGCACTCGATCGCTTGACTCACGATATCGCGTTATTACAGGATCACCGATCGATAATCAGATATACCGATCGATATCTCGATTTCCGGCTCAAATTCGTAAAATCTTGATTTCTTTATCTAACTTATTCCATTTTCTCATGTTTAATCTTGTATATTGAACATATTGATGTTATGCTTATATTCATGTATTCGTTAATGTATTTTGATATTTTATTTCATTTTAGCAAACATTAACATTCAATGGTTTCAAAATCCTAACATCTCACCCTTTCTAAGTGTTGAAATACACAATCAAGGTAAATGACTTGTTTTGTGATATGCAATCCACTCTGGACATTCCTTCCATGCAAACACATGGTGAAACACATGAAGCATGGTAAGTACAAGACATCAAGGTGTGTGGCACTTGAGTATCACTCTTGATGTAACTTCTATACCTTAAACACACTTCTCTTGATACATTGATTCCTAAAGTGTGCCAAAGATCACACTACGACCTTTAAATCTAGATTGTGCCAATTTTATTGATTTTCATGATTTCAAAAAAAAATATATTGGCACATCCTAAGATCTTTTAGAATTAAAGCTCAAATGTATTTCTAAGGTAACCATAACCTTGAAAATAACCTAAAGTGCCACCTTTACCATGGTTGAGTTAACTACCCATCCAATCATGGTTGGCACATTCTAACCCATTTAACGTGAATCAATCACGCTCTTTGGAACCAAAAATCTATTTGAGCTCATTGAATTAATTAGGTATTCCTTAGGAATAATCTCCCTAGATACCTTCCTAATGACCCTCCTAGGCTTATTAGCCTTGGTCATGGCGGTCTTACCTAGGTTGACTCTAAAGGTAACTCCCCTTACAACCTTGGTCTTCCTAGACCTAGTTTGTGTTCCATAATCAAATGGAACACTATGGTAAGCCACCTTAGGCTTAGGTTTGTGACCCAAACCTTGATTGCCCTTGGTTGACTTTTGTCTTTTGGGTCCTAGATGTAGACTTTGAGATCTTGATCATTGACTTTGACCATTAGACCCTTGAAATTGATTTTGTATCTTATTTTGGGTCTTTTCTAGTTTTTCAAGCCTTGACCTTAAGGCTTGGTTCTCTAATTCTAATTGCCCAAATGATTTTTGATTAGTTTTTTGGGCATTACCATTCACCTTAAACATATATCTACCCTTATTGGGATTGATACCTAAATAATTTTCAATTTTCTTAATTGTTTTCTTCAGAATGACATTTCTAGGTACATTAGTCCCAAATTTCTCCTTCTTTAGAATAGATCTAGAGTTATCATTCCTAGCATGCTTTTGCTTAGAATTTGAAGAATGAGCATTATGAAAATATACCTTAGGGTTTGCCTTAGAGGCTCCCCCTACTTGTGAAGCTCCATTTTGAGTCTTTTTGCTCCCCCTAGGACATTAATTTCGATAATGCCTCGGTTGCCGACATCTGAAGAAAATGATGTGCTCCTTGTCTTTAGGTGATGGGGAACCGACATCCTTTGACTTTTGTTGACTTTTAGGCGCTGGTGGAGTCTTCTTAACCTTCATTGGCCACTTGCTCTTGTAGTGCCCATATTCCCTACACTCAAAACACAATATATGGATTTTATTTGAAATTAGAGTGTTTGAGTTACCTAGGTTAATTGAGACCGGAATTGGAGCTTCTTCATCTTTGTAACGCCCGTAAAATTCCTAGCAATTTTACAAGAAATTTTTGGCTTGATGATCATGGGCTTTATGTGGGCCTTTTCAAAAATAAAAGAAAATAAGCCAAAAACGGGTGCAAGGCCTAGGAATTGAACCCCAAACCTCTAGAGATAGCCAAGCCTTATAGATGCACCCACTAACCAGAAGCCCAATAGGATTATATGATTAAGGAAGAGGGGGAAACTATAGATAAATGGGACTAAGAGTAAATGAAGAGGCATGGAAAAGAAAAGAGGAACTTCTCTTCCTCCCCCCTTTATAAAGAATAGGGAAGGTTGGATTTGGTCACTTCCACTCTTTTTCTTCTTCTCCTCACCAAAATTCTAGCCCTTCTCCACCTTTGGCCGAAACTCCTCCAAGCAAGAAGCAAGGGCTAGGGTTTGTGTTAGGTCATCTTCTTCACACTACAAGCAAAGCAAAGGATGTAAGTATCCCTCACCTGCATACGAGTAGCTCCGATTGATGTTTTATAAAAGAAACCTATATTGTTGTATTCGGTCAAACTATGATTTAGGGTCTCCATGAAGTTATATGCCATGCTTTTGAAACTATATGATGATGCTAGGGTTAAAAATGGATTAGGTCAAAAGTTAACCCTAGGAAACCCTATGAACCATTCGGCCAACATGGATTTTTTGGTGTTTTATTGAAGTTTATATCTTGTTTTACTTGCAAATGATGATGTTAACATGTTAGAGGGATTAGGATAAAGATCTAACCCTGAAAGTCTACATAGGCCATTCGGCCACCCCCCCTTATATTGATGTCCTAATGAAGTTTAATCCATGTTTGGTATGCATATGATGTTATAAGTATGTTAAAAGGAATTAGGTCAAAAGACTAACCCTAAGCCCTACTTGGACCATTCGGCCAACCTAGGTTTTTGGGTGACTAAGTGAAGTCTTAACCCATGTTTTATGAGCAAGTGAAGTTATTGTTATGTTTAAGGAATTAGGTTAAAAGACTAGCCCTAAACCTTATTTGGACCATTCGGCCAACCTAGGTTTTGGGTGACTAAGTGAAGTCTTAACCCATGTTTTATGTGCAAGTGAAGTTATTGTTATGTTTAAGGAATTAGGTTAAAAGACTAGCCCTAAATCTTATTTGGACCATTCGGCCAACCTAGGTTTTGGGTGACTAAGTGAAGTCTTAACCCATGTTTTATGTGCAAGTGAAGTTATTGTTATGTTTAAGGAATTAGGTTAAAAGACTAACCCTAAACCTTATTGGACCATTCGGCCAACCTAGGTTTTGGGTGACTAAGTGAAGTCTTAACCCATGTTGTATATGCAAATGAAGTTATTGTTATGTTTCATGAATTAGGTTAAAGGTTAACCCTAAAACCCTACTATGAACCATTCGGCCAACCTAGGTTTTTGGGTAACTAGATGAAGTTTTAATTTAAGTCTTATGTGCATATGAAGTTGTTGCTAAGTTAAATACATAGGTGTTTACTTCCTTTGATGCCATGCCTTGTGCCATGTTAATGCAATGAAGCATGATGTGTTATGAAATGAAGTATGCTATGCCATGTTAATGAAATGAAGCATGATTTGTTATGAAATTAAGTATGCTATGCTATGTTAATGCAATGAAGCATGATGTGTTATGAAATGAAGTATGCTATGCTATGTTAATGCAATGAAGCATGATGTGTCATGATGTGTTATGAAATGAAGTATGCTATGCCATGTTAATGCAATGAAGCATGATGTGTTATGAAATGAAGTATGCTATGCCATGTTAATGAAATGAAGCATGATGTGTTATGAAATGAAGTATGCTATGCTATGTTAATGCAATGAAGCATGATGTGTTATGAAATGAAGTATGCTATGCTATGTTAATGCAATGAAGCATGATGTGTTATGAAATGAAGTATGCTATGCCATGTTAGTGAAATGAAGCATGATGTGTTATGAAATGAAGTATGCTATGCTATGTTAATGAAATGAAGCATGATGTGTTATGAAATGAAGTAGGCTATGCTATGTTAACGAAATAAGCTATGACGTACAAATAAGCATATAAGTATTTTACCTTCTGCATGGCTTGTACCAAGACCTTAACAAGGTCCAAGAAGGGATGGGCTCCTATGATGCCCTAGGTCGATGGAATAAGACTCGGGCCTAGGATGGGCTTCTATGTATGATTGCCCCTAGGTCGATGGAATAAGACTCGGGCCTAGTACGGGATGGGCTCCAAGATGCCTTAGGTCGATGGAGTAAGACTCGGGCCCAGGATAGGCTTCTACGCTATAACGATTGCCCCTAGGTCGATGGAATAAGACTGGGGCCTAGAAACCTATTAGGTTCGAGACTTGCTACCTTGGGCCTATTTAGGGATGCGCGCTATGATAATGAAGAAGTGGTACAATGCCGGGCCCAAATATGTTGAGATTTATGTTTACGTACCTAAAATATATATGTTTTCAAAGCATTCTGCATATGTTTACCTGATTAGATGATATGTTGTTTACATGTTTCTGTTATATATGTCACATGTTATGTTTGATGATAGGTTGTTATGTTTACATGTTCTGTTATATATGTCACATGTTATGTTTGATGATAGGTTGTTATGTTTACATGTTCTGTTATATATGTCACATGTTATGTTTGATGATAGGTTGTTATGTTTACATGTTTCTGTTATATATGTCACATGTTATGTTTGATGATAGGTTGTTATGTTTATATGTTTCTGTTATATGTGTCACATGTTATGTTTAATGATATGATATGATGTGTATGTTCACATGTTGTGTTTGATGAGATGTTAGGAATGTTTACATGCTTATGTTATATACGTTACATGATATGTATGATGTTATGTTACATGTTAAGTTGATGATGCCATGTATGTCGCCTATTACATTGCTTATATGTTATGAATGCTACATGCTATGATTAATGGTGATGTAGGGTTTTTGTGAGTAGGACAGGATCTTACTAAGCCTATGTGCTTATAGTTGTCTTTCCCTCGTACTGCAGATAAGGGTAAGGGATGGATAAACTAAAGGGAGCAGCAGGAGGGGCCAATGTGTGTGGTAGTGGCATGGTGGAAACGATCCGTTAAGTCTATATACATATACATGTTTACCTATGATGATGATGTCTATGGAGGTCCTTACCTATGTTTACTTATGATGATGATGCCATGAACCTACCAAACACTAAGTATCTATTTATATATGATGCATGCTCTATGTTGATAAGAAGAAGTAAAGAAGAAGTATCTATTTATATATGATGCATGCTCTATGATGATAAGAAGAAGTATTTATACATGTTATGAAGCACACTCTATGCTTATGAAGAAGAAGAAGTATATATATATATGTATGTCAATGCGTGTTTATGTTTAAAAGAAAAAAAAAACAATGTCTAAAGTCTTCCGCTGTATGTAATGTAAGTATGCACGGTCGCGTCACGCGCCGACCCTCCGGACATTTAGGGTCCAGGAAAAGGGCGGGCGTGACAGGTGGTATCAGAGCGGATCTGCCTTTCCACTACACACACATCAAGCTCCAAATCCTGCTGCTCCAAGTAAGAATTCTATGTCTATACTCTAACTTTGTTAATTTTGATCATGCATGATATAAAAATGTCTTTAGATTATTTAGTTCATGTATAATATAAAATGCCTCTAGCTTATTTATAAAATGTCTTTACCTTATGCTTGTTCATGTATGATGGGAAATGTTTCTAGCTAAATATGCATGAAAATATGTATGATACCCTTATGCTTGTTCATGTATGATATAAAATACCTTAAGCTTAAATTATTCATAAGAACATGAATGATGCCTTAAGCTTAAAATGACTTTATGCTAGCTTTTAGTTTAACCATGCATAGATAAATGAACGATAAACTTATACTAGCCTTACTCTAATATGTGAAGATAACCATGGCTGGAAGATGTAGTAATAGGGTCGATGAGATAGTAATATATGGAAGACGTAGTGATAGGGTCGATAAGATAGTAATATATGGAAGACGTAGTAATAGATTCGATGAGACAGTACCCCCACCTGCTCTTATGCATGTGGTTACTGAACTCCAGTACTGTTGGTGAAGAAGAAAGACTGGTCTACACAAATGTGCATAGACTACTGAGCGCTAAATAATGTGACGATCAAGAATAGGTACCCTTTACCACGGATTGACGACCTGTTCGACCAGTTAAAGGGTGCCACCGTCTTCTCTCAGATTGATCTGAGGTCTGTCTATCATCAAGTGAAAGTGAAACTAGATGATATACTGAAGACGACTTTCCGAACAAGATACGGACGTTATGAGCTCGTAGTTATGCCTTTCGGAGTGACGAATGCACCTGCCCTGTTCATGGATTTGATGAATCGGGTATTCTCGGCATTCCTCGACAAGTTTGTGATCGTCTTCATAGACGACATACTAATATATTCGAGAACCCCCGAGGAGCATGCAGAACACCTGAATGTGGTATTGCAGATTCTTCGGGAAAAATAGCTATTCGCAAAGTTCTCCAAATGCGAGTTCTGGCTTGAACAAGTATCATTTTTGGGTCACGTAATATCCAAGCACGGAGTGATGGTAGACCCAATGAAGATTGAAGCCGTGAGTAATCGAACCGACCAAAGAATGCCAAGTAAATCGAAGTTTTCTTGGGCTAGCAAGCTACTACCGGAAGTTTGTAGAGAACTTCTCCAGTTTGCCGCCTTCTATGATCCTCACCGTAGAAAGGACAAGAAATATGAGTGGGCGGACACTGCGAGAGGAGTTTCACAGAGTTAAAGAGAGACTGGCCACCGCTCAATTCTTGCTCTTGACGAAGAAGGCTTCGACATGCGTGGCGCTTCGAGTTGGGACACGAGGTGTACTTATGCAGAATGGCAAGGTCATTGCCTCGCCTCTAGGCAACTCAAGGAACACGAAGGAATTAGTCCACCCACGATTTAGAGCTAGCGGCCGTGGTCTTTGCTCTCAAAACATGGAGGCATTATCTCTATGGAGCTCAGTGTAGGATCTATACAGACCACCAGAGTCTGAAATATTTCTTCACACAGAAGGACCTGAACATGAGCAGATACAGATGGCTCGAGCACTCGTCAAGGATTATGATCATGAGATTCTTTACCATCCAGGGAAAGCTAACAAGGTGGCTGATGCACTCAGCAGGAAGTCCTGCGCCACCTTGATGTCCCTCTCGATGCTATCTCGACCCTTGGAAAAAGAGATTATGCGTTACGGGGTGGAAATCATCTCCGGACAGCTCTCGACCCTGACGATAGCGCCGACGTTGTTCGATGATATACTGGAAAAGCAAGCACGTGACCCAAGCCTTCAGAGGATCAAGCAAGAGGTCTTAGAAGGAAAGGACGATGGGTTTTGGATCTCTGATAGGGGAGTACTCTACCTCAGGGATCGCTTGTGTATTCGACGATCCGATCAGTGCGGAAGGAGATATTTGAGGAAGCTCACAAAACTCCCTATGCGATGCATCCTGGAACCACCAAGATGTACCAAGACCTTAAACGAAAGTTCTGGTGGTTCGGAATGAAAAGAGATGTGGCTCAGTATGTCAGTACTTGCCTGACCTGCCAAAGGGTTAAGGCAGAGCACCAAAGACCTGGAGGAACACTGCAGCCGATCCAGATTCCAGAATGGAAATGGGAAGACATTTCTATGGATTTCATCTCAGGATTGCCCAAGACGACAAACGGTTATGATGCTATATGGGTAATTGTGGACAGATTGACGAAGTCCGCCCATTTCTTAGCAATCAAGATGACCTATTCGACGGAGCAACTGGCTCAGTTATATGCTAAGGAAATTATCAGACTACACGGAATTCCTAAGACCATCATTTCTGACAGAGATGGTCGCTTTATTTCCCATTTCTGGGAATGTGTTCAGAAGGCCCTAGGCACGAAACTATTGTTCAAGATCGCTTCCATCCCAGACGAGAATGAATCGAAAGAGTAAATCAAATCGAAGATATGTTAAGAGCCCGCTACTGGATTTCAAGGGTAGCCGTGTCGATACTTATATTTGGCGTTCGCCTACAATAATAGCTACCAAGCTACTATTGGAATGGCACCTTACGAGGCTCTATACGGGAGGAAATGTAGATCTCCCATATGCTGGTACGAGGGTGGTGAAAAGAAGAGGATGGGACTCCAGACGGATTTCATCGACGACACCACCAAAGCTATACGGAACATCCGCCAGAGGATTGAAACTGCCCAAAGCCGACAAAAGAGCTATGCGGATAAGAGGCGTAGACCATTAGAATTCGAGGTTGGGGACCTAGTATTCCTCAAAGTGGCTCCCATGAAGGGAGTAATGAGGTTCTAAGGAAGGGTAAATCGAGTCCACGTTATGTGGGACCGTATCCGATATCGCAGAGGATCGGCAATGTAGCCTACAAGCTAGAGCTTCCTCAAGAGATGTCGGCTATTCACAACGTGTTCCATGTCTCTGTGCTCAAGAAATGCATTTCCAGTACGGACCAAGTGATCGAGCCACAAACAGTACAAGTTCAAGAGGACCTGAGTATTGAAAGTCGGCCTATCCAAATACTAGACCGAGAAATCAAGAGGCTAAGGAACAAAGAGGTGCCCTTAGTAAAGGTCCGTGGCGAGAATCAAGACGAGGAAGCTACCCGGGAACGCGAGGAGGACATGAAGCGTAGTACCAGATTGTTCTAAGTTTCGAGGACTAAACTTTTAAAAGGTATGAAGGATTATATAGCAATTTTACAAGAAATTTTTCTTGATGATCATGGGCTTTATGTGGGCCTTTTCAAAAATAAAAGAAAATAAGCCAAAAAGGGGTGCAAGGCCTAGGAATTGAACCCCAAACCTCTAGAGATAGCCAAGCCTTATAGATGCACCCACTAACCAGAAGCCCAATAGGATTATATGAATAAGGAAGAGGGGGAAACTATAGATAAATGGGACTAAGAGTAAATGAAGAGGCATGGAAAAGAAAAGAGGAACTTCTCTTCCTCCCCCCTTTATAAAGAAGAGGGAAGGTTGGATTTGGTCACTTCCACTCTTTTTCTTCTTCTCCTCACCAAAATTCTAGCCCTTCTCCACCTTTGGCCGAAACTCCTCCAAGCAAGAAGCAAGGGGTAGGGTTTGTGTTAGGTCATCTTCTTCACACTACAAGCAAAGCGAAGGATGTAAGTATCCCTCACCTGCATACGAGTAGCTCCGATTGATGTTTTATAAAAGAAACCTATATTGTTGTATTCGGTCAAACTATGATTTAGGGTCTCCATGAAGTTATATGCCATGCTTTTGAAACTATATGATGATGCTAGGGTTAAAAATGGATTAGGTCAAAAGTTAACCCTAGGAAACCCTATGAACCATTCGGCCAACATGGATTTTTTGGTGTTTTATTGAAGTTTATATCTTGTTTTACTTGCAAATGATGATGTTAACATGTTAGAGGGATTAGGATAAAGATCTAACCCTGAAAGTCTACATAGGCCATTCGGCCACCCCCCCTTATATTGATGTCCTAATGAAGTTTAATCCATGTTTGGTATGCATATGATGTTATAAGTATGTTAAAAGGAATTAGGTCAAAAGACTAACCCTAAGCCCTACTTGGACCATTCGGCCAACCTAGGTTTTTGGGTGACTAAGTGAAGTCTTAACCCATGTTTTATGAGCAAGTGAAGTTATTGTTATGTTTAAGGAATTAGGTTGAAAGACTAGCCTAAACCTTATTTGGACCATTCGGCCAACCTAGGTTTTGGGTGACTAAGTGAAGTCTTAACCCATGTTTTATGTGAAGTGAAGTTATTGTTATGTTTAAGGAATTAGGTTAAAAGACTAGCCCTAAACCTTATTTGGACCATTCGGCCAACCTAGGTTTTGGGTGACTAAGTGAAGTCTTAACCCATGTTTTATGTGCAAGTGAAGTTATTGTTATGTTTAAGGAATTAGGTTAAAAGACTAACCCTAAACCTTATTGGACCATTCGGCCAACCTAGGTTTTGGGTGACTAAGTGAAGTCTTAACCCATGTTGTATATGCAAATGAAGTTATTGTTATGTTTCATGAATTAGGTTAAAGGTTAACCCTAAAACCCTACTATGAACCATTCGGCCAACCTAGGTTTTTGGGTAACTAGATGAAGTTTTAATTTAAGTCTTATGTGCATATGAAGTTGTTGCTAAGTTAAATACATAGGTGTTTACTTCCTTTGATGCCATGCCTTGTGCCATGTTAATGCAATGAAGCATGATGTGTTATGAAATGAAGTATGCTATGCCATGTTAATGAAATGAAGCATGATGTGTTATGAAATGAAGCATGATGTGTTATGAAATGAAGTATGCTATGCTATGTTAATGCAATGAAGCATGATGTGTTATGAAATGAAGTATGCTATGCTATGTTAATGCAATGAAGCATGATGTGTTATGAAATGAAGTATGCTATGCCATGTTAATGCAATGAAGCATGATGTGTTATGAAATGAAGTATGCTATGCCATGTTAATGAAATGAAGCATGATGTGTTATGAAATGAAGTATGCTATGCTATGTTAATGCAATGAAGCATGATGTGTTATGAAATGAAGTATGCTATGCCATGTTAGTGAAATGAAGCATGATGTGTTATGAAATGAAGTATGCTATGCTATGTTAATGAAATGAAGCATGATGTGTTATGAAATGAAGTAGGCTATGCTATGTTAACGAAATAAGCTATGACGTACAAATAAGCATATAAGTATTTTACCTTCTGCATGGCTTGTACCAAGACCTTAACAAGGTCCATGAAGGGATGGGCTCCTATGATGCCCTAGGTCGATGGAATAAGACTCGGGCCTAGGATGGGCTTCTATGTATGATTGCCCCTAGGTCGATGGAATAAGACTCGGGCCTAGTACGGGATGGGCTCCAAGATGCCTTAGGTCGATGGTGTAAGACTCGGGCCCAGGATAGGCTTCTACGCTATAACGATTGCCCCTAGGTCGATGGAATAAGACTCGGGCCTAGAAACCTATTAGGTTCGAGACTTGCTACCTCGGGCCTATTTAGGGATGCGCGCTATGATAATGAAGAAGTGGTACAATGTCGGGCCCAAATATGTTGAGATTTATGTTTACGTACCTAAAATATATATGTTTTCAAAGCATTCTGCATATGTTTACCTGATTAGATGATATGTTGTTTACATGTTTCTGTTATATATGTCACATGTTATGTTTGATGATAGGTTGTTATGTTTACATGTTCTGTTATATATGTCACATGTTATGTTTGATGATAGGTTGTTATGTTTACATGTTCTGTTATATATGTCACATGTTATGTTTGATGATAGGTTGTTATGTTTACATGTTTCTGTTATATATGTCACATGTTATGTTTGATGATAGGTTGTTATGTTTATATGTTTCTGTTATATGTGTCACATGTTATGTTTAATGATATGATATGATGTGTATGTTCACATGTTGCGTTTGATGAGATGTTAGGAATGTTTACATGCTTATGTTATATACGTTACATGATATGTATGATGTTATGTTACATGTTAAGTTGATGATGATGCCATGTATATAGCCTATTACATTGCTTATATGTTATGAATGCTACATGCTATGATTAATGGTGATGTAGGGTTTTGTGAGTAGGACAGATCTTACTAAGCCTATGTGCTTATAGTTGTCTTTCCTCAAATCTTTGCGAGATAAGGGTAAGGGATGGATAAACTAAAGGGAGCAGGAGGGGCCAATGTGTGTGGTAGTGGCATGGTGGAAACGATCCGTTAAGTCTATATACATATACATGTTTACCTATGATGATGATGTCTATGGAGGTCCTTACCTATGTTTACTTATGATGATGATGCCATGAACTTACCAAACACTAAGTATCTATTTATATATGATGCATGCTCTATGTTGATAAGAAGAAGTAAAGAAGAAGTATCTATTTATATATGATGCATGCTCTATGATGATAAGAAGAAGTATTTATACATGTTATGAAGCACACTCTATGCTTATGAAGAAGAAGAAGTATATATAGATATGTATGTCAATGCGTGTTTATGTTTAAAAGAAAAAAAAAACAATGTCTAAAGTCTTCCGCTGTATGTAATGTAAGTATGCACGGTCGCGTCACGCGCCGACCCTCCGGACATTTAGGGTCCAGGAAAAGGGCGGGCGTGACAATCTTGACTAGATGTCGAAGCTTTCTCTTGTTGCTCCGGAGTGGATTTTCTTTCCTCCCCCTCAATCCTAGAGGTGGAGGTGTCTTCTACTTCTTCTCCTTCCACCGATCCGGAAGTTGACTCCTCTTCAACTTCCGATTCCTCACTTGCTCGTGAGGAAGATGAACTCTCTTCATCCTCATCCTTGTCTTCTTCTACTTGTGCCAAGTGGGGCTTCACATTGAACTTGGCTAATTTGTCCCATAGCTCCTTGGCATCAAGATATTCACCTAGCCTAGACAAAACATCATTAGGTATCAAATCTTCCAAAAGTTTTGTTACCTTAGCTTCGGTTTTAAATTTTTGCTGTTGCTCTTGGGTCCATTTCTTCAACTTGAGGACTTGTCCCTTCCTATCCCGAGGGGGTTCAAAACCTTCTATAAGGATGAATCAATCCTCTATATCCATCATAAAGAATGTCTCCATTCTTGTTCTCCACACCGAAAAGTCTTCTTGATCATATGGCGGTGGAGTGTTGATGTCCCATCCAAGCTTGTTTTGGAATTCCATCTTCCCTCTAGCCTTTTAGCTCCCGGCGGTTAATCCGTAGAAGAGCCCCGGGCTCTGATACTAATTGTAGGATATTTGAGGCCGCTAGAGGGGGTGAATAGCGTAGAATTCGTTCGTCGTTTGAATTCGATCATGGTCGTCTCTACAATTTCGTTAGTACGCAACGGAAATAGAAATAACAATGAAATACGACAAACACAACAAGAACACGAGTATGTAACGTGGTTCGAAACCTCAAGGTTCCTACTCCACGGATCGAGCTCTACGAGCTCTAGTGATGCACACACAACCACTAACAAATACTCCTTCTCAGAACAATCCGGAGGCGGAGAAACCTCATACAAGATGATTACAACAATAATCAAATAGATACAAGCAAATACAATAATGAAACAAAAATGCAAGTAAAGGAAAACACTTTACAAGAGCTATAGGTTGCTTGATCTTTGATTGCCTTGAACTAGCTTTGAAGGACTGGAAAGCAACAACTTTCCCATTCAATTTCGCCCAAGAAAATCGCTATCTTTTCCTCCATCATGAGCTCCTTATATAGCTTCAACCTGTGCTTGAAAAGGTCGATCAGTCGACTGCTCGGGATCATCAGTCGACTGATCACACTGTTGCTGTGAGACAACGGTGTAATCCACGTTGGAAAAATCCAACGGCTAGGACATCAGTCGACTGATCAAACACATCAGTCAACTGATGAAGCATCACTCGACTGCTTGTCCCAGTGATCAAGTGAGACTCCATTCTGTGCCCTAAAATCTAAGCATCAGTCGACTGATCACACGATCAGTCGCCTTCTCGTCCAATCAGTCGACTGACCACCTATGGGAGTCGACTGCTAGGGCAATTCCCGTAGTCAAATCCTAGTTGACTATGCCAGTCGACTGCCACATGGCATCAGTCGACTGGCACACCTCAAACATGAGGTTTTAACCCAAGTATGGTGTCCCCATACTTGCTAGACCACCCTTAGCCTAGACCTAAGCCTTCTAGCCACCTCCATCATCCTCACGCCTCTCGGATCCCTCCAAGTCATCCATGACTTGTTCATCCATCGCGCTAGCCTTCAGGTGCTTCCATCAGCTATGTCATGCTAACAGTGTCTACACCGCCAAGGCACATTGGACTTACGCTGCCAAGACTCCCTCTTGGACTTTACGCCGCCAATATCAAACCCCTTGGACTTCTCAAGTGCCAAGACTCAAGCTTGAACTTTCCCTTACCAACCCATGTTGGACTTTCCATGCCAAGTACCCATGACTTGGACTTTCCTTGCCAAGACCCATTATTGGACTTTTCCCAAATGCCAAGTGTCCCACTTGGACTTTCCCATGACAATCACATTGCCATATGTTTTTGTCGAAACATCAAAACATCACTCGAGTTAAACTCGAGTCCTGGTCAATCATGACCTAGGCCGATTGCACCAACAATGTTCGCAAGGGACCAAATCAGAAGATTCTCCCAAGAACATGAATCTATCAAGCTGTCTCACAACCCTCCCACTATGATGAGGTATCACTTGTGTATCCTCTGTGACACGTGGTGCAGTGACTTGTGGTATATCCTCTTGTACCGGTGGTACTGAAGTAGTGACTTTCCCTTTCAATTCCTCAGAACAATCTTACTCATGGGCTTGTGGTTCATCACATAGTCTTCCTCTATAAATCTGGCGTTCATGCTAACGATCACCTTCTGATCTCAAGGACTATAAAATAAATCACCTTTCATTCCTCTAGGATAGCCAACGAACATGCGCACTTCTGTATGAGCTTCCAACTTACCAGTATCTACCTTCGGCACATGTGCTGTACTCCCCCAAATCTGAATATGTCTTAGACTAGGCTTTCGTCCAGTCCATAATTCTGTGGGAGTAGAAGGCACTGATTTAGATGGTACCATGTTCAGAATATACACTGCCGTGTCTAGAGCATATCCCCAAAACGAATCTAGCAACTCAGAATAACTCATCATCGATCTAACCATCTCTATAAGAGTCCTATTCCTTCGCTCAGTTATACCATTCTGCTGGGGTGTGCCAGGTGCAGACAATTGGGATTGAATCCCAGCCTCTGATAAGTAATTCCTAAACTCTCCCAAGAGGTACTCACCACCACGATCAGATTGTAGTGTCTTGATACTTTTACCTTGACGTTTCTCCACATCAACCTTGAATTCTTTGAACTTGTCAAAGCATTCAGACTTGCGGCACATCAAGTAAATGTATCCATATCTCCAATAATCGTCTATAAAGGAGACAAAATATTGAAAACCACCTCTTGCCTGGATAGACATAGGACCACAAAAATCAGAATGAACCAATTCCAACACATCTTTGGCTCTATACCCCTTGGCCTTAAAAGGCCTCTTGGTTATTTTACCCTCAAAGCAAGATTCGCAGGTTGGGAAATCTTCCACCACTAATGAACACAAAGGTCCTTCAGCTATCAACCTTTAAAATCTACTTAGGTTAATATGACGAAGTCTTAGATGTCATAGATATGTTTGTTTCATATACGAAGGTTCTTTTCTCTTATTGGAATTGGAAGATGAGTTATTAACTTCTATTTGCATCGTGAGAGCTTTTGGTTCAAGTGTATACAAATTTCCTATCAATGCACCAGAATAGATAATCTCTCTATTCCTTTTTATAACAACTCTGTCATTAAAAGTAATAGAATATCCATCCATAAACAATTTAGAAATCGAAATTAAATTCTTTCTAAATAATGGTACATAAAGGCAATTCTTAAGAAATAAAACTTTATTTCTCTCAAAAGACAAATAAACAACTCCCACTGCAATAGCCACCACCTTTGTGGCATCGCCTAAGTATACGGTAATCTCCCCTTCAGCCAGTCGTCTGGTTTCCTGGAACCCTTGCAATGTATTACAAACATGATCAGTGGCTCCCGTATCTACACACCAGGTGCCGGTAGATAACACCGCTAAACATGTTTCAACGACTAGACCAAAAGATATACCTTTTTTCTACTTGCGGTTGGGGCAGTCCTTCTTCTAGTGTCCAGTCTGCTTACAAGTGAAGCATTTGTCTTTCGGCTTCTTCACTCCTCCCTGAGTTCCTCCCACCACCTTTTCCCCAGCTTGTTTCTTCTTTTTCTTGTCTTTCGGCTTAGAAGTATGAACCTTTTGGGCAACCATGGCTTGCGTTTAAGCACTCTGACGAAAAAGCCCCTCTACCGCTTGGAGTTCTGTCAGAAGCTCTGCCAACGAATACAACCTCTTGTTCATGTTGTAGTTTAGGCGAAACTGCTCAAAACTCCTAGGTAGATACTAGAGAATGATGTTGACCTGGGTTTCCCCATCGATCTCAGCTCCGAGGACTTCCAGCTCATTCAAATGAGCCATCATCTTGAGAACATGATCCCTTACGGGTGTTCCCTCGATCATGGTGGTCATCATCAAGTTCCTCATGGCTTCCTGCCTAGCAGCCCAATTCTGGTGTTTGAAAAGCTCTTTGAGATTGAGCATCATGTCATAAGCAGTGGGCATGGTTTGATGCTGATGTTGTAGTACATTCGACATAGATGCAAAAATGTAACACCATGCCATCTCATCGAACTTAATCCACTTCTTATAACTCTCATTATCGTTTTCCCGATAATCATCTGCAGGCTTAGGAGGTCACTCTTCGAGGAGTACATATTTGTATTCCTCAGCAGTTAAGACAATGTCATGATTCCTCTTCCAATCAATATAATTGGGTCCAGTAAGTTTATTTTCTTTCAGTATCACAACAAGCGGGTTGAAAGTCATTTTAAAAACAACCTAAGAATCACATAGATCAAAACATTAGATTTCAAAAAATTATTGATTCCTCAAACAATAAAATTTTAAAATCAACCAACACCCCAATACACCAAGAATATCGTATGCCACGATAGTGTGGACGTATACGAATTCTACATTTGTAAGAGGAGATTTTACCCATTAATTTTACTATCTTGTCAACCTAACTTTTTGCCAAATAAAATTAATAGTTGGTTCCTCTTCGGCCCTACAAATAAAAGCAGTGACTCCGATACAGAGGATACTTTTATTTGTAATTATCTCGGGTTATGTGCCTTCCGATGGGGAAGTACACACGCTCCTTAATAATTTCCTATAACCATATTCAACCTTGTGATCCTCAAACAAACTCATCCGATGGGGAGGAAGGCACTCAGAGCCGATGCGCAGGTTTGTTTGTATCACATGTCAAATTGTATTGGGAATTTATAAAAATATCCCTCTCCCACTTAGTAATTTAAAATTGAGGAATTTTCTAGCCTACAACATGCATATCAAAAAATAAGCAATAAATATGAAAAATAAATATTTTTCAACTATTATGGATTTTGTCTTCAATATGTCTCCCGTCGTATCGCCATCTCGTCCGCTCCTCCCTACGCCATGTACAAGCCATTCGGAGATCCGAGCCGAGAAAAAAAACTATTTTAATTTACATCCATCGATCCTATACTCCACGAAGGAGTGTACATGAAATCTAGATCGAATGTAAACTAAAATAAAAAGAGTGGCTAAACAATGTCGTATCTAATTACAAAAATTAAATACTAGCCTCGTCAACCCCGAGGATTCAAATAATATACAATTACACACATACAATCACATACACACATATGGCCATAATAGTTGGATCCTATGCCTGCAACCAAAAAGTTAACCAACGCACATCCTACTATTATCTGGCCTATATAATATATGAAAAGTGCATAAAAGTTACTGAATTCTAAACACACAAAATTGGAAACCGAGGCTCTGATACCAATTGAAGGTTTTGCCCAGAACCGAAGCTCTGATACCACTTGAAGGTGGGAAACTTCACTTCCCACTTCAACTCGATTGCTTGTTCATTGTGATCCCTTCTATGTCCCCAGATAAAAAAATTTATCTTTGACAAGAGGGATTACCCAATCTACCATTTCATCGTCGTGCTATTCAATTAGAGTTGTCACATGAACAAACTTATTGTTCAAGCAACCAACCTCTATTTTACAATTAGCCGCGGAATAGACGATGTAAGGATCACCGACTTTTGTGTTTGTATTCGGGGTCCAAGTATATTTAACCATAAAACAGAACATACACCATGTATATGATTGAAAAACAATTATAGATATGTTACAAAAGAATATAAACAAGCGTTATACCTCTCGATCTTCTATTGTATGTCCTTCCTCCTTTTGGACGTCGTGTGGGCGACGATCATCCAAAAGTCGAAGCCTCCTCTATCTAGAACCAACCAACAAGCTCCCAACTTGAAGCTTGCCTCCGGCCTAAAGAGAGGGAAAAGTGGGCACCGGCCAAGAGCTCCAAGGAATCACCCTAACCCTTGTTTCCACCGGCCAAAGAGAAGAGAAGGAAGGGCTTTGGACGGTGGCCAAAGAGAGAGGAGAGAATGATGGGCGCCGGCCACCTAAGGAAGAAGAGAAGAATGGAAAATTTTTCCTTAATTGTGGCCGCCCAATACCTCCAAGCTCTTTCCGCCCAACCCTAATCCTATCTTGCTTCTAATTGCCTTTTTCACCCACCCTAATCCCTCTTTTTATAGAGTTAGGCTTAAGCCTTGTTAAATCTCCACCATCGGTTCTAGGGATTTAATCTCAACCGTCGGATAAAGAGATTTAATCTCAACCGTCGAATCTAGAGAATTAATCTCTACTGTTGGATCTAGAGTTTTGTTTTCCATCATTGGATCTAGGCTCCATGAGGTTTTAATAGGCTACAATAGGGACCATGAAGAGGAGTTGGATCTTGGCCACCCAATGGTTCAAGCGCACAAAAAGTCCGATCCATTAATGATAATCCAATCCACTAGAGGATTATCATTGATCTACCTCACCAATCCCCATAAGATAATATGGGCTCCATATATTATTTGCACATATTTCTCCCTGTGTTTAAGATCTCGAATGTCTATCGATTAATTAATTTACTGACAATTAATTAATCCACATCTAACTCGATGAGTAGTACTACTCAACCTTATCATCATGTCGGACAAAGTCCACCTGCAGGGTTTACATGATGAACCTTATAAGCTCTTCAATGGGACATCATCATCCTAATTTATAGGACACGGTTTCTGTCACGCCCGCCCTTTTCGGGACCCAGAATCCGGAGGGGGCGGCGTGTGACGCGACCGTACATACATACATACATACATACAGCGGAAGACTTTATACATATTTCATACTTCTTACAGCGGAAGACTTTAGACATTAATTTTTTTTTCTTTTATAACATAAACATGCATTGACATATATATATATATATATATATATATATACTTCTTCTTCTTCACATAGAGCATGCATCATAACATATATAGATACTCCTTCTTACTTCTTCTTTACTTCTTCTTATTAACATAGAGCATGCATTATAACTTAGATAGATACTTAGTGCTTAGTTCAGGTTCATAACCATTGTTGTCATACGGAGACATAAGTAAGGACATCCATAAACATCATCATCATAGGTAAACATATATATATAAACCTAACGGATCTTCTCCACCATGCCACTGCCACACACATTTGGCCCCTCCATCGCTCCTTTAGTTTATCCATCCCTTACCCTTATCTGCAGTACGAGGGAAAGATAAATTATAAGCACATAGGCTTAGTAAGATCCAGTCCTACTCACAAAAACCATATATCGACATTAATCATAGCATGTACCATTCATAACATATAAGCATGTAACATTCATAACATATAAGCCACATAACATGTAACATACATGGCGTAATCAACTTAAAATGTAGCATAAATAACGTGAGTAAACATAACATATCTCATCCATAGCATGGCAGCATAACATGTATCATCTATAACATAGCATCATGTCATGTACGTCTAGGACTTATTTAAACATAACATATAACATATGTAACGTAGCAATCAATATAACATAAAACATATATAGGTATGACCTATCAAACATAACATACATCATATGTAGCATAGTGACATAACATGGCATATCAAACATAACATGCATCATATGTAGCATAGTGACATAAACATGGCATATCAAACATAACATGCATCATATGTAGCATAGTGACATAAACATGGCATATCAAACATAACATGCATCATATGTAGCATAGTGACATAAACATGGCATAACAAACATAACATGCATCATATGTAGCATAGTGACATAAACATGGCATATCAAACATAACATGCATCATATGTAGCATAGTGACATAAACATGGAATATCAAACATAACATGTAACATAACAATCTAATCAGGTAACATATGCAGGATGCTTTTGAAAACATATATTATAGGTACGTAAATATAATTCTCAACATATTTGGGCCCGTCATTGTACCACTTCTTCATTATCATAGCGCGCATCCCTAAATAGGCCCGAGGTAGCAAGTCTCGAACCTAATAGGTTACTAGGCCCGATCTTAGTCCGTCGACCTAGGGCAATCGTCATAGCGTAGAAGCCCATCCTAGGCCCGAGTCTTACTCCATCGACCTAAGGCATCTTGGAGCCCATCCCGTACTAGGCCCGAGTCTTATTCCATCGACCTAGGGGCAATCATACATAGAGCCCATCCTAGGCCCGAGTCTTATTCCATCGACCTAGGGCATCTTAGGAGCCCATCCCTTCTTAGACCCTGTTAGGGTCTTGGTACAAGTCATGTAGAAGGTAAAATACTTATATGCTTATTTTATAACATAGCTTATTTCATTTTGCAAACATAGCATACTTCATTTCATAACACATCATGCTTCCCTTCATGGACATATCATCTTTCATTTCGTAAACATGTCATTCTTCATTTCATAATATATCATTCTTCATTTCATCATCATGTCATATTCATGTCGTGAACATATCGTTTTGTTTCATTTCATAATCTTATCTTCTTCCATTTCATAACATAATTTAAATATCGCATACACATAGACATGGCAAAAAGGCATGGCATCAAAAGTAAGTAAACACTAACCTAAGGCATGTTATCTTCATCTAGCATTATTTAATATCACAAGTCAACATGAATTCACCCAACATAAAACACATGTTAACCTATTCATTTAACTTAACAACAAATTCATATGCACATAAGACTTATATTAAAACTTCATCTAATCCCCAAAATGCATGATGGCCGAATGGTCCATAGGGTCTTCTAGGGTTATCTTTTAACCTAATTCATTTCATACAACAACAACTTCATTTGCATATAACATATGGATTAAAACTTCATTTGTTCACCCAAAAACCTTGGTTGGCCGAATGGTCCAAGTAGGGTTTTTAGGGTTAACCTTTAACCTAATTCATTTCATATAACAACAACCTAATTCATTTCATATAACAACAACTTCATTTGCATATAACATATGGATTAAAACTTCATTTGTTCACCCAAAAACCTAGGTTGGCCGAATGGTCCAAGTAAGGTTTTTAGGGTAAACTTTTTCCCTAATCCATCTAAATCCTAACATCATCATATAGTTACAAAAACATGACATAGAGCTTCATTAAAACCCTAAAATCATGGCATGGCCGAATAGGCTTTAGGGGCTATTAGGGTTAGCTTTTAACCTAATTCCTTTTTCCATGTTAACATCATCATCTACCTCCTAAACATAGCATACAACTTCATTGATAAACTAAAACATAGCTTGGTTAGATATAACATATAGATTTCTTTTACAAACATCAATCGAAGCTACTGCATGTATGCGGTGAGGATACTTACATCCTTCGCTTTGCTTTGGGTGGGGAAGATAACCTAAAGAACCGACCTAGCCTTTGCTTTCTTGCTTGGATGAGGTTCGGCCAAAAGAGGGAAATGGAGAGGGAGAGGCTCTAGGTTTCGGTGAGAAGGAGAAGAAGAGAGGAAGTGGTAAATTAGAACTTTCCCTCTTCTTTATAAAGGGAGGAAGAGAAGTTTCTCTTCTCTTCTTCCATGCCTCTTCATTTGCCTTTATCACACTTATCTATAATCCCCCCCCTTCCTCTAATGATAATATCCTATTGGGCTTCTGGTTAGTGGGTGCATCTATAGGGTTTGGCTATCTCTAGAGGTTTGGAGTTCAATTCCTAGGTCTTGCATCCATTTTTGGCTTATTTTCTTTTGTTTTGGAAAAGGCCCACCCAAGGCCCATGATCATCAAGCCAAAAATTCCTGTAAAATTTCTAGGAATTTTACGGGCGTTACAATCCTTCATACCTTTTAAAAGTTTCATCCTCGAAACTTAGAACAATTGTGGGTACTTCTGCTTCATGTCCTCCTCGCGTTCCCAGGTAGCTTCCTCGTACCGTTGATTCTGCCACAGGACCTTTACTAAGGGCACCTCTTTGTTCCTTAGCCTCTTGATTTCTCGGTCTAGTATTTGGATAGGCCGACTTTCAATACTCAGGTCCTCTTGAACTTGTACTGTTTGTGGCTCGATCACTTGCTCCGTACTGGAAATGCATTTCTTGAGCACAAAGACATGGAACACGTTGTGAATAGCCGACATCTCTTGAGGCAGCTCTAGCTTGTAAGCTACCTTGCCAATCCTCTGCAATATCGGATACGGTCCCACATAACATGGACTCAGTTTACCCTTCCTTCCGAATCTCATCACTCCCTTCATAGGAGCCACTTTGAGGAATACTAGGTCCCCAACTTCGAATTCTAACGGTCTACGCCGCATATCCGCATAGCTCTTTTGTCGGCTCTGGCGGTTTCAATTCTCGACGGATGTTGTATAGCTCGGGTGGTGTCTCGATGAAATCCGTCAGAGTCCCATCCACTTCTTTTCACCACCCTCGTACCGGCATATGGGAGATCTACATTTCCTCCCGTATAGAGCCTCGTAAGTGCCATTCCAATAGTAGCTGTAGCTATTATTGTAGGCGATTCTCGCCAAACATAAGTATCGGCACAGCTACCTTTGAAATCCAGAGGCGCAGCTCGTAACATATCCTCCGATTTGATTTACCCTTTTGGTGCATCGTCAGTCTGCGGGGATGGAAGGCGATCTTGAACAATAAGCCGTGCCTAGGGCCTTCTGAACACATTCCCAGAAATGGGAAATAAGCGACCATCTCTGTCAGAAATGATGGTCTTAGGAATTCAATGTAGTCTGATAATTTCCCTAGCATATAACTGAGCCAGTTGCTCCGTCGAATAGGTCATCTTGATTGCTAAGAAATGGGCGGACTTCGTCAATCTGTCCACAATTACCCATATAGCATCATAACCGTTTGTCATCTTGGGCAATCCTGAGATGAAATCCATAGAAATGTCCTCCCATTTCCATTCTGGAATCTGGATCGGCTGCAGTGTTCCTCCAGGTCTCTGGTGTTCTGCCTTAACCCTCTGGCAGGTCAGGCAAGTACTGACATACTGAGCCACATCTCTTTTCATTCCGAACCACCAGAACTTTCGTTTTAGGTCTTGGTACATCTTGGTGGTTCCAGGATGCATCGCATAAGGAGTTCTTTGAGCTTCCTCAAATATCTCCTTCCGCAATTCTGGATCGTCGGGAATACACAAGCGATCCCGGAGGTAGAGTACTCCACTATCAGAGATCCGAAACCCGTCGTCCTTTCCTTCTAATACCTCTTGCTTGATCCTCTGAAGGCTTGGGTCACGGGCTTACTTTTCCAGTATATCATCGAACAGCGTCGGTGTTATCGTCATGGTTGAGAGCTGTCCGGTGATGATTTCAACCCCGTAACGCATAATCTCTTTTTCTAAGGGTCAAGATAACACTGATAGAGGCATCAAGGTGGCGCAGGACTTCCTGCTGAGTGCATCTGCCACCTTGTTAGCTTTCCCCGGATGGTAGAGAATCTCGCAGTCATAATCCTTGACGAGTTCAAGCCATCTGCGCTGTCTCATGTTCAGGTCCTTCTGTGTGAAGAAATATTTCAGACTCTGGTGGTCTGTATAGATCCTACACTGAGCTCCATAGAGATAATGCCTCCATGTTTTGAGAGCAAAGACCACGACCGCTAGCTCTAAATCGTGGGTGGGATAATTCCTTTCGTGTTCCTTGAGTTGCCTAGAGGCGTAGGCAATGACCTTGCCATTCTGCCAAATCAACTATACCTCGTACATCCCATGTAATAAACTAATCACTATTTTCAAAGGAAACGAGCTCATTATTTCTTATTTATACGTTCAGAAAAGAAAAATGTTAATATATAACATTCCTTATTTCTAATCGGAACAAAACTACTTGAGAAGATAGTTTATTACGACTCCCACTAGGACAAACCCTAGTGCAGTTGTAATTATTTTTAGTTCTATCTTCCTTGGCCTCATTAGGGTAGTCTCAGGCTGGCCAATAAGTTGACTGTTTGTAGAACTCTTTTCATTCTTTTCAAGGCCAACTACCACAGGATTCTCTTGAACCTTGTGCTCCAGTAGTTCCCAGCACAACTCAGCATATGTTATCCGCCCTTCATAGCGGCCCCATACGTGATGCGCAACTACCATGAGATCATTTGGGAGAGAGCGTACCAAGGCCCATATCCGATAATTGTCTAGTAACGGAAACTCCTGCTGTTCGAGTCTCCTAAAAAGACCATCGAGCCTTTTTATGTGTCCGTTGACCCCATTATTAGGTTTATAAACTATCTCTTCAATAGCTTCCCTCAATTTGTTTCGTAACACATCATGACGGGTCATTGTAGTCATCGTCCGTGCCATCTGAAATTGAAATAATTGAAGTCAGTACGAAACCGACTAACCAGTGCGAAACCGGCTTAATTCAATTTATATGAGCATAGACCTCACACAATTGATTACGAAAATCAACTCCTCGTAATAATTTTTTTTTTGATCAAATTTGATTTACCTACTTGTCTACCTTTGACCCCTTTGGCCAATCACAAGTGTTTCTTGTGAAGCTAGTATACGTTTTCGTTCGTTGTCCTACGCATACTTAGACTAAAGCTAACATAAGGTCATTTTAAGCTTAAGGAATCATTCATGTTCTCATGCATAGTTTAAGCTTAAGGTATTTTATATCGTACAAGAACAAGCATAAGGGTATCATACCTATTTTCATGCATATTTAAGCTAGAAGCATTTCCTATCATACATGGAAAACAAATTCACAAAATTAGAGAAGACATAGAATTCTTACTTGGAGCGGCAGGATTTGGAGCTTGATGTGTGTGTAGTGGAAAGGCAGATCCGCTCTGATACCAACCTGTCACGCCCGCCCTTTTCGGGACCCAGAATCCGGAGGGGGCGGCGCGTGACGCGACCGTACATACATACATACATACATACAGCGGAAGACTTTATACATATTTCGTACTTCTTACAGCGGAAGACTTTAGACATTATTTTTTTTTCTTTTATAACATAAACATGCATTGACATATATATATATATATATATATACTTCTTCTTCTTCACATAGAGCATGCATCATAACATATATAGATACTTCTTCTTACTTCTTCTTATTAACATAGAGCATGCATTATAACTTAGATAGATACTTAGTGCTTAGTTTAGGTTCATAACCATCGTTGTCATACGGAGACATAAGTAAGGACATCCATAAACATCATCATCATAGGTAAACATATATATATAAACCTAACGGATCTTCTCCACCATGCCACTGCCACACACATTTGGCCCCTCCTGCTGCTCCCTTTAGTTTATCCATCCCTTACCCTTATCTGCAGTACGAGGGAAAGATAAACTATAAGCACATAGGCTTAGTAAGATCCAGTCCTACTCACAAAAACCATATATCGACATTAATCATAGCATGTACCATTCATAACATATAAGCATGTAACATTCATAACATATAAGCCACATAACATGTAACATACATGGCGTAATCAACTTAACATGTAGCATAAATAACGTGAGTAAACATAACATATCTCATCCATAGCATGGCAGCATAACATGTATCATCTATAACATAGCATCATGTCATGTACGTCTAGGACTTATTTAAACATAACATATAACATATGTAACGTAGCAATCAACATAACATAAAACATATATAGGTATGACCTATCAAACATAACATACATCATATGTAGCATAGTGACATAACATGGCATATCAAACATAACATGCATCATATGTAGCATAGTGACATAAACATGACATATCAAACATAACATGCATCATATGTAGCATAGTGACATAAACATGGCATATCAAACATAACATGCATCATATGTAGCATAGTGACATAAACATGGCATAACAAACATAACATGCATCACATGTAGCATAGTGACATAAACATGGCATATCAAACATAACATGCATCATATGTAGCATAGTGACATAAACATGGCATATCAAACATAACATGTAACATAACAATCTAATCAGGTAACATATGCAGGATGCTTTTGAAAACATATATTATAGGTACGTAAATATAATTCTCAACATATTTGGGCCCGGCATTGTACCACTTCTTCATTATCATAGCGCGCATCCCTAAATAGGCCCGAGGTAGCAAGTCTCGAACCTAATAGGTTACTAGGCCCGATCTTAGTCCGTCGACCTAGGGCAATCGTCATAGCGTAGAAGCCCATCCTAGGCCCGAGTCTTACTCCATCGACCTAAGGCATCTTGGAGCCCATCCCGTACTAGGCCCGAGTCTTATTCCATCGACCTAAAGGCAAACATACATAGAAGCCCATCCTAGGCCCGAGTCTTATTCCATCGACCTAGGGCATCTTAGGAGCCCATCCCTTCTTAGACCCCGTTAGGGTCTTGGTACAAGCCATGCAGAAGGTAAAATACTTATATGCTTATTTTATAACATAGCTTATTTCATTTTGCAAACATAGCATACTTCATTTCATAACACATCATGCTTCCCTTCATGGACATATCATCTTTCATTTCGTAAACATGCCATTCTTCATTTCATAATATATCATTCTTCATTTCATCATCATGTCATATTCATGTCGTGAACATATCGTTTTGTTTCATTTCATAATCTTATCTTCTTCCATTTCATAACATATTTTAAATATCGCATACACATAGACATGGCAAAAAGGCATGGCATCAAAAGTAAGTAAACACTAACCTAAGGCATGTTATCTTCATCTAGCATTATTTAATATCACAAGTCAACATGAATTCACCCAACATAAAACACATGTTAACCTATTCATTTAACTTAACAACAAATTCATATGCACATAAGACTTATATTAAAACTTCATCTAATCCCCAAAATGCATGATGGCCGAATGGTCCATAGGGTCTTCTAGGGTTATCTTTTAACATAATTCATTTCATACAACAACAACTTCATTTGCATATAACATATGGATTAAAACTTCATTTGTTCTCCAAAAAACCTAGGTTGGCCCAATGGTCCAAGTAGGGTTTTTAGGGTTAACCTTTAACCTAATTCATTTCATATAACAACAACCTAATTCATTTCATATAACAACAACTTCATTTGCATATAACATATGGATTAAAACTTCATTTGTTCACCCAAAAACCTAGGTTGGCCGAATGGTCCAAGTAGGGTTTTTGGGGTTCACTTTTGCCCTAATCCATCTTAATCCTAACATCATCATATAGTTACAAAAACATGACATAGAGCTTCATTAAAACCCTAAAATCATGGCATGGCCGAATAGGCTTTAGGGGCTATTAGGGTTAGCTTTTAACCTAATTCCTTTTTCCATGTTAACATCATCATCTACCTCCTAAACATAGCATACAACTTCATTGATAAACTAAAACATAGCTTGGTTAGATATAACATATAGATTTCTTTTACAAACATCAATCGAAGCTACTCGTATGCAGGTGAGGGATACTTACATCCTTCGCTTTCCTTTGGGTGGGGAAGATAACCTAAAGAACCGACCTAGCCTTTGCTTTCTTGCTTGGATGAGGTTCGGCCAAAAGAGGGAAATGGAGAGGGAGAGGCTCTAGGTTTCAGTGAGAAGGAGAAGAAGAGAGGAAGTGGCAAATTAGAACTTTCCCTCTTCTTTATAAAGGGAGGAAGAGAAGTTTCTCTTCTCTTCTTCCATGCCTCTTCATTTGCCTTTATCACACTTATCTATAATCCCCCCCCTTCCTCTAATGATAATATCCTATTGGGCTTCTGGTTAGTGGGTGCATCTATAGGGTTTGGCTATCTCTAGAGGTTTGGAGTTCAATTCCTAGGTCTTGCATCCATTTTTGGCTTATTTTCTTTTGTTTTGGAAAAGGCCCACCCAAGGCCCATGATCATCAAGCCAAAAATTCCTGTAAAATTGCTAGGAATTTTACGGGCGTTACAGTTTCCGCCTATAATCAACGACACACCATATAAATAATATCATTTCCCAATTTACCGAGCCTATCGATTTACTCTATAAATCTCACCCATTGGTAAATCAAAGAAATGAATATTAAGTATATGTGTCCGTTATTATATCGGGATTAAGAGTATGTACAACATAATATCTGAGGTCCAATTCGATTATGTAGTAAGCAATAAATCGAATCACCTCTTTGTCGGTGCTGCTAAATACACACAAAGTGTACTAGTGTGATTTTATGGTCAAGACAAACCAATACTAAATCACACCACAACCATGCAAATGGTTTGTCCAAAACCATCTCGGTTGTGAGCCTTTACTTATACTTTACAATGAACCGATAACATGATCTCCTGTGTGATACTACACACCATGTTATCTATAATGTAATGTATCAGACAAATATGCATAACCATAAATATACAAACAATGATCATGTGATTCTTATTTAAAATAAAGATGTTCATACAAAAGATAGACTTTTCAGTATACATCCCAATAATTCCTTTAGTGGAATTTTCCTATAATAATAGTTATCCCTCCTCTATTCAAATGGCCCTTTTGAGGCATTATATGGCAGACCTCGTAGAACTCCTGTGTTGTGAGAGGAAGTCGGGGAACGATAGCTATTGGGGCCATAGAGCATCCATCATGATGCAGAGTTGGTGCGTGTCATCATATGACGGTTATCCGAGGCACAGGATTGGTAGAAGAGTTATGTCGATCGGAGGCGAAGACCTTTAGAATTCTCAGTTGGGGATTATGTATTCCTACAAGTTTCACCCACTAAAGGAGTCAAAAGATTTGGGTTGAAAGGAAAATTAGCTCTATGTTACATTGGTCCATTTGATATAGTGAAGCGGATTGGAGGTGTAGCTTACAGGTTGGCTTTACCTTTGAGACTTGCTGGTGTTCACGATGTAGTTCATGTTTTTCTATGCTAAGGAAATACGTATCACATTTTGATCATGTTCTAAAAGAGGTAACAATTCCACTTCAGGAGAATGCGACTTATGAGGAGATTCCAGTGAGGGATTCTTGGTTGTAAGGAGCGTCAGTCACGAAACAAAATCATCCAACTCGTAAAGGTTGGATGACAACATCATACTGATGAGGAGGCTTTGGCGGAGCTGGACGATACTATTCGAGCTCGACACCCTCATCTGTTCACTTGAGGTGGGTGGTCATTTTGGAGACTTTCTTGAATTAATTTTCTGCATTTTACTATAAAATTTGGGGACCAAATTTTTATTAAGTAGGGGAGAATGTAAAATACGGAGGAAAAAAAATCGAATTAATTAGTTAATTAGGTGTTGGGATCAAGTTGAGTTAGCTCGGATTTGATCTAGGCTAGCTCAACCACCTAGAACAGGGATTAAAAACTGATCGCGATTCCCCACCGCGATGTCATTCTTCCCCAATAGTCGTTACTCCGTTGATTAACATTTTCTCTCCGCCTCTTTCTTTTATTCCCCGAGCTGCCATTTCACCGCAACTTCCTTCCTCATTGCCGATTGCTCGCGACCCCTCCCATCTCTCCCGATCGCGTAGTCTCCCTTCCTGATTTTCCTCACACCGCTCCCAATTTTTTTCCTTTTCTCAGTGCAAGCCTGACTTCTCTTCCTCGAGCTCCAACGCATTGCCGATGGAGTTCACCATCGTCGACCCTTTTCCTCGCAGGATCTCCTTGCACGAGCCCACCGTGGTGGCAGCATTGTCATGCTCAAAGAGGAGCCCCTGGATCGGCGCCGCCTCTTCTTCTCCTCGCCCATCGCTATCGCTCTCTTCTTGTCGTGGGATCTCCTGGTGTGATGGTGCGATCCCAGCTTAGCGATGTTGTTCCATAGCTCAATCACTATGGTTACTGAACTTCTTCCTCAGCTACCACTCGTCTCGATGCCGAGCTCTACCTATCACCATCCGCACCAAGCCAGTCTTCTTCCGAGGCATTGGTTGTGGGGTTGTTGCAAGGACGAGGAATGCCATTTCTATAACTCACTGTGGGAGGAGGGATTCGAGATAGGTGATCGAAGCTTAGGTGGTTATGTTCTTACTCAATTCCTGGTAATGCCTATGGTAATTGATCGGTTCTTTTCAGTTTCTATATAGCTTCATTGTTGACCTACGATGAGTATGCCCGATCTAGAACTTTGGTGTTTCTTGTGTCAAGCTGGGGTTCAAGGGGGGCAGATTCTACAAGTGTGTTGATTCTCATATCATCATAGCACAGTTGGCTAAGGCAAATCTACGAATTAGATAAGGGTTGGTAAGCTAATCTATCTTCCTTTTCTTTATTGTTGTTAATTATGGTTAGCTATGATTTGGCTGTGGATGGTAAGGTACATTTGAGAGAAATTAGAATGCTGTGTAATTTCAGGTTTAGGATTATTTGAATTGGAATCTGCCTCCAATTTAACTGAGTTGTTGTAGTTCTACGAGTTGATTTGGATTGAGCTATTTAGCAATTGAAGCTAACCTAGGTGAGTCAGGACCAAGGTTGTTATGGATGTATACTATTGGTTATTTTGTTATCTGATCTGATGTTAGTTGATGATGAAATATAAGGATGGATGTGAAGGATTGATTAGGTTAATTGGATAACTAAATCCATCTTATAGATTGAGATATGAAGTCGATGTGGAGTTTGATTCGATTATGCGATGTACGATAGAACTTAATTATGTTCTATGTTGTGTGCAGGATGTTGAATCAAGATAAATTCTTGGACGTGAAGGCAATGATATTTCTAGATACTCTACATTATTAGGTGGGTAATTTCCTACCCTGGTAAGGTAGTTGTTGTTGCATGCAGATTTAGATATATGATCATATTATATGATCATATTACTTTAACTCCACTCGTATTTATTATTATTCTTGATACTTTGTCTTATGGCCTATATGCTCTATTGTTGTTATCACATTTCCCTCATCATGATTAGGAGTTACAAATGTGATGTAAGTAAACCTATAAATGGTTAGTTATGTGTAAATAGTGGAGTACGGATGATGACCTAATTTGCAAATTGGGTAAAATGGCATATGCGAGTAAGTAAGGTCCTAAATGTAGGATTGATTCTAATACCCTTATGTTGCATGTTTACTACCGATCATGTGTTGTGTAAATGGTCTGGTGATTTGTTATTAGTGTGTCACTACAGACTGGTGGTCCTAGCTTATTATGATTAGTTGAGTACGACTCTCTGCAAGATGGAGAGTGCATCACTCAGATTGGTATGGCTCTCTACAGGATAGAGAGTGTTATGATCATTTGAATACGACTCTCTTCAACATAGAGAGTGTGTCGATCAGATTGGTATGACTCTCTACAGGATAGAGAGTGTTATGATCAGTTGAGTACGAATCTCTGTAGAATAGAGAGTTCGTCGATCATATTGGTATGACTCTCTATAGGATAGAGAGTGTTATGATCAGTTGAGTATGACTCTCTTCAGGATAGAGAGTTCATTGATCAGATTGATATAACTCTCTGTAGAATAGAGAGTCTATGGTGGATGTTTGTATGTGTGACTGTGCATTCATGTCATTTGCATGCATATTGACGACATAGTCTTCCATGTGGTTGAGAGGGTCATCAGTCATCTTGCCTCCCAGGTTACTCATGGAGGAGTAACTGGTGCGAGGGCAGAGCATTTGTTGTGCCACACTCTACCACTGTAGATGGTGGTAGTTGTAGTTGTGTGCAGTTGTCCTGAGTGCATGCCACTCGACCACTCATAGGTAGTGTCGGTCAGATTGGCCAGCAGTAGGGACCCCCATTGTGTAGCGAGCTCTTTAGCTCATATGCTACTCGTTCATAGTGCCCACTCGGCCACTCTAGAGCAGTTGTTTCTGTTGAGTTGGGACAGTTGTCATGTCGTGCCACCTAGGCCACACTGGGATCGTGGTATCGAGTAATGGTGCGCAAGCATGACCATGCATTCTGTATTGCTGTGTCTTATGGCGTCTTGCATATATAGACGGCAATGCAGCATGCATGGTCATGTCTGCGCACCCTTACTCACTACCACAACCCCAATGTGGCCTAGGTGGCATGACATGACAACTGTCCCAACTCAACACCAACCACTGCTCTAGAGTGGCCGAGTGGGCAGTATGAACGAGTAGCATATGAGCGTAAAGAGCTCGCTACACAATGGGGGTCTCTGCTGCTGGCCACTCTGACTGACACTATTACTCGTTCATACTGCCGACTCGGCCACTCTAGAGCAGTGGTTGGTGTTGAGGTGGGACAGTTGTCATGTCGTGTCACCTAGGCCACACTAGGCTCGTGGTAGCGAGTAAGGGTGCGCAGGCATGACCATGCATGCTACATTGCCGTGTCTTATGGCGTCTTGCATATCGACATTTATATATATATATGGTTATGTATATACTCACATCGGTTATATGGTTATGTCGGATACCTATATACTTGTTGGTCAGAGTATTAGATACCTTTGACCTGTATCATGATTATAGTATGAGGTAGTATTACTCTTCATGTTGTATATTGTGGATATAAGCTCAGGTTGGATATATGTATCTTACTAGACTTTTAGGTATTTCTACACTTTACATTGTTCATTTTGTTTAGGGAGTATATGCATGTATTTATATACTATGTTGGTATACCCGATGTACCTATAGGTTATATTGTTGAATTATATGTGATATTTGATATATATACATGTTCTCTCATACTACCGATGAGTTATACTCACCACCATAGACTCTAGGTTTTAATGTCACCCAAGTAATATGTAGCTGACTTCTTGATGGACTTGGAGCACCGTTGGCTGACAACATCTCATCTCAACTCTGAGAGTTCGGGATTTTTGAGTATTCCCTGTATTTCTCTATATGTATCTAGTTTTATGCGATGATTTGTAGTGTTGGACACTACTCTTGTTGTACCATTCTTTCTGGTTTTGTTATGGTGTTTTCTTAGTTTGGTGTTAGTTATACCGGTATGCAGGGTGTGTGGGTTGTATTGTAGTTGTGTTAGTTATGTTGTGCTTGTTATCTTGTTATGTTTACATTTGTATATGTTATTATTATTATGGGACTAAGGGCCTTGTATAAACATGATATGTTGCCACGTATAGGGGAGATGTTGTCCGTTTGATTTTCAGTTTGGCATTACTCTCGGGGCATGACAACTTTAGGAAACACTCCATCCGACCCTTCCAATAATGGAAGTCATCTCCATTGTAAAATGGAGGTCGGACGGTGCTAAACCATTCGAGATGGGCCATTTAGACAAAAAATAATACCTCGCAAAAAAAAAACAACCAAATGTACCCAGACTTTTCGTCTTGGATTAGTACTTCGGGAGCACGAAATCAAACAAAATGAAAAAGTGGAAAAACCAAAAATAAACAAGAAAAATCTGTAAAGAGTTGCTAGATTGGTGGTTTCACCAAATCGTGGTGCCCCTGGCTTTGATACCAATTGTTAGATTGATATGAGCGCCAGAGGGGGGGGCGGGTGAATAGCGCACAATAACTTTTCGTTTGTTAGTAGATTTGATAAGCAAGAAGAGTAAAGTGCAGCGGAAAATAAAACAAGACAAATGCAATTTTACTTGGTTCACAACCTTCTGGCTGCCAATCAAGGCCCTAATGGTCCCAGACCGTGTACGAAGAGAAAGTCACTAAAATACTCATCCTCGTTGGAGGTAGGAGTGAACAGTTACAATAAAATGATAAAACATGAGGTAGAGGGACACTCCCCCTCTCCTCATTACAATTAAAGCTTCAATAAAAAGAAAGAATACAATGTTTGAAATATACTTAAAGTAAAACCTTTACTGACAACTTAGGGGATGGTAGTTAGAGCTCGGGTTGTCGTCATTTCGGTAGCGCTTCAACGTTGTAGGATCATCGGAGTCTCATAGCATTTTGGAAGCACATGGAGAGCTTTGGAATAATGATAAAGGAGTGGAATGACCCTTCTTTTATAGCCCTACAATCCCCTCAATGTTCAAGATGGAGATCCTATCATGAAAGCCACCTCACCCTTGAAGAAAGGGATGAGTTTTGACTCTCATTGAAGCTGTAATTTAAATAGCAGTTGAACTGGCCAGTTGAACTAGCCCGGTTGAACTGGCTGGTTGAACTGATGGCCATGATTTTTGACTACATCAAGAGTTAGCTTGAAAATGACATTGAAATAAGTGTTTTCGATGGCTACCAACCATCATCCGATCTTGACTTAGACCTTCCATGGGAAGTCTTAGTCAGATCATCACCTACCGACATCCCCATATAGAGGACATGACCTTACTTACACTCACTCACACGAGCTTACCTCAACCTTTACCTTTTAAACTTTGCTTCTAGTCTCCACTTGATTTCTTCGGCTCCCTCTGAAGTCCTCCCGATGTCGCTTGACCATCACGGTTCCCTCCGAGCATCGCCGACCTTCAGCTTATCTTAGCATTCCTGCACACTTGATTCAGCTCGTGAGATAACGATGTAAACTTAACTTTGTATCTTTGCCATAATCAAAACACAGGTTAGATTATCTAGTGCCCCTGCACCAACACTCTTTAGTTTTGATGTATGAATTATAGTTAAACTTAGGAATTACCTATGGTTTGATATATGTATTAAGTGTGCAGGCTAATAGGAAAGTCCTAATAGGTCGTGTTGACCATATACTAGGTAGAAGCCTTGACAGATCAGGACTATCGAACATCAAGCAGGAAGACTAGATGGGTCAGGAGATCGGACATTTGGCATGAAGACTGATTAGGTTAGGATATCAGACAATCGACATGAAGACCAGCTAGGTTAGAGAGATTGGACAGTTGGCAGAAGTCTTGATGGGTCAGATCGGATGTCAAGAATGGTAAGTTCTGCAGAGCAGCTGATAGGTAAGCCTCGAGTGTGTTGGATCAGAGAATCATTAGAGGGGGGTGAATAGTGATCGTAAAAACTTTTTCATTTTGATGTTAAAACATGAGTAAGCATAGTGGATGTAAAGGCAATAAAATAAAGGAACACTTTTGTTTTTACTTGGTTCGCAACCGAAAGGTTACTACTCCAAGGCCTCGTGATCCTAGACCGTGTAGGATGGGGCAATCCACTAAAAGTCTCCTCCTCGTTGGAGGTAGGAGACCACAATTACAAAACCAAGGATAGAGGAAGAGGCAACATGCCTACCTCTCCTCTTAGAAATGGAAAGAACAAATAAAATAAACAACAAGTTAATTAAGAAATACCGACAAATGAATGAAACCTTAGCATGTCATCGACATTATGGTGGCATTTAAGCTTGGCGTTGTTGGAGCACTTTGGGAGCACGATTAGATGATCCAAAGAGGTGAAAAGCCTCTTCTTTTATAACCCTTCAAACTCTAGCTCATTGGGATCCAGATCTAGGTCAAAGCTTATCATCCTCCCACTTTTGGTGGAGCTTATCATGACTTTCTTCGAGCTGACCAATTGAATAGAAGTCGATCGATAACCCTCAACAGTCGACTGATGGTAGGATCAGTAGAATGCCAATAGCCTTCAGTTGACTGTTGGCTTGGTCACTCACCTATAGTAAAGAGTTAGCACAGAAATGTTGAGTAATGGACATTATGATGGTTCCTTACCATCGGATCTTGACCTAGACATTTCCCTAGAAGTCTTAGTCGGATCGCCGCCTAAGTTCATCCCCGTACGAAGGACACAACCTCACCATTACTCTGCACTCAGTGCTTATCTCTGGTCCTCCTATCCTATCACTTAGCTTCCGATTACCACCGAGGTTCCTCGACTCAAATGACGTTCTCCTGGTGTTGCCTGACCACCACGATTTCTCGTCTTGAGATTCTCCGGTTGTCGCTGACCTTAGGCTTAGCGTAATATAATTCTTGCACACTCAAAATAGCACATGAAATAACAATAATGGCTTAATTTTAAACCTTTATCATAATCAAAACCTAGGTTCTATTATCTGGTGCCCCTGTACCTAAAGAGTGAAGAGGTGAGGTCGAGTTCTCTGTAGGGGGACAAAGCTAGGCATCGATACGATGGATAGTTAGCATGGGACTAAGAAGTCGGGATCAGGCAGTATTACTACTGCTATTGCATTTCATGCAATATGTTTTTGCTAATCTCGTTTGGTATGGAACTAGTCGACTGAAATGTTTCTAGTCGACTGAGTATGGTCCAATTGATTGGGTACATAGTTGGCAAGAATAGCTAGTGATCAATTGAAGATCTGACAACCAAGATGGAAAGAGCTCCAGTCGATTGGGAAGGTCCAGTTGACTAGAAAGGCAAATTTCCTGATGTGGAGTCAGGTGACCTGGAGTCAACTGGAACAGGTCCAGTCGACTGGGAAGGCCAATGTACAATATCGGGGTCGATGTAGAGTCGACTGGAGGGCATTCCAGTTGACTAGAGAGAGCTTATAAAAGAAGTGCACGACCAGCTTCAAGAAATAAAACTCTACTACATCCAAGTTATGTCTCGAGTGTTTCTCATATGTAAAAGCTTCATCACGCTACAACGCCACAACTCCGACACTCCGAGCTCCATTTCAAAAGCTACAAGTGTCAATATATTTTTTATTTTATTATACTTCTTCTTTTTGTACTTTAATTTAAGAGAAGGTAGCTTGTTACCTTTCTCATTATCTTTTGTAAAAAGGGAACCCCTCCGGAATCAAGTGTTCTTGAGTCAAAGGGCCTTTTAGTGGATTTCCCATCGAGGTAGCTCTCAGAGAGCTACGGGCCTTGGAGTAGCAACCCAACTCATGTTGTGAACCAAGTAAAAGACTCTATTTGTTTCATTTAATTTTCACTGAAATAACTCATAATTCTTAAAAGTTAAAATTAAGTTTTAAAAGAAAATTTTATATTCTGAGATTCACCTGCTCTCTCGGATAACTTCGATCCTACATTAAGGACTCTTCCCTTCTTGTCGACGGGAGATTTGAAACCTTGCATCAACACGATCCAAGTTTCTATATCATTCATAATAAAATATTCTATTCTACCTTTCCAATAAGTAAAGTCTTCACCATTGAAGATAGGTGGAAGTTGCATGTTGTATCTCAATCCATTATTTGGCAACTCCAATCTCCTCTAGTGTTCGCTCTCTTGGCGATTATTCCTTGAAGAGTGGCCTGGCTCTAATACAACTTGTTGAGGATGATTTGGTGCACTAGAGGAGGAGGGTGAATAGAGTTTCATCAATTTGATTCTTCATGTTTTTCTACAAGCATTAGTATGCAACGGAAATACAAATACTAATACAAATACACAACACACAAGAACAAGACAATGTTTTTGCATGGTTCGAAGCCTCGTTCCTACTACACGACCGAGCTCTAGTGATCTATACTCACTAAAATCTCTCTCTTTTGGTATTACACTAGAGGTGGAGAAACCTCTTACAATAAGAAGCTTACAAGGAAAACACTAAATACAATAGCAAATAAAAGAAACAAGTGAAAACACTTTACAAGATTAAACTTTTGATTGCTTGTAGATGTGGTTGCTTTGAATGCCTTGGAAGGTCTAGAATCCAACAGCAAATCCCCGTCCAAATCACCAAGAACTAGTTGTGAAAGAACTCATCACGCCCTCCTTTTAATGTCTCCACTTGGGCTGATTTTCTGCTTAACAATCGACTGACCTTACCCCCAGTCAACTGTCTAGTTATCTGTTGTCTCACAACGGACTAATCCACGTCAGAAAATGCCCAACTAGTCGACTGTCCTGACCTAACAGTCGACTATCATAAGCCATCAGTTTACTACGAGACATATTGTGTCATGTCCACTTAATTTTGATCGACTACCATCCCTAGCAGTCGACTGCCAAAGTAACACATCAATAGTCGAGCCAAAGTTGACTACTCAATTAGTTGACTAGGTCATAACCCTAATCGATTGCTTAAGCCAACTAAGCCTTTCGAGTGTTGTGCACTCAACTAGTCAACTGATCAATACCACCAATCGACTGGTAAACCTCAAAACTGAGGTTTAACCTAAGTATGATTCCCTCATACTTGATACTCACCCTAGGTCTAAACCTAAGCCTTCAAACCACCTCTTTTAGCCTCACACCCTCAGGGTCCATCCAAGTCCTCCACAACTCCTTCATCCTTCACGCTAGCCTTTAGGTGCTTTCATCATCTTTGTCATGCCATAGGGTACCCTAAGCCTAGACCTACGCCTTCAAGCCACTTCCCTCAACCTCACACCCTTGGTTCAAGTCCACGACTCCTCAGCCTTGGTGCTAGCCTTCAAGTGCTTCCATCGGCTTTATCATGCTAACGAGCCTACCTTTTCCAAGAGATTGTGCCTCTGGGACTTCCATTGTCAAGTCTCCATACTTGGACTTTCATTGCCAAGACTACACATGTGGATTTACATGACCAAGACTACACCTTTGGACTTTTCCATTGTCAAGTATCTATACTTGGACTTTCCCTTGTCAAGACTCTACCCTTGGACTTTTCCTTGCCAAGTATCCATACTTGGACTTCTCCATTTCTAAGGCTCCAATCTTGGACTTCCACTCGAGCCTCACTCAATCTTGGTCAACTTTGACCTGAGGTAGATCGCTCTAATAATCTCCTCCATGACAATCTCCCTTATATGACCTTGGATATCCCAATCATCCGCAAGCCATATGATCAATATATGGTCAAACAAATGTCAAACCATCATCAAACATTAAAACCCTACTCAAGTCCCACTTGAGTCTGGTCAATTGATACCTAGGTCAATTTCACCATCAAAATCAACTCGAAGGGGTTATGGGACCATGTGACAGGGGTAACCCATTGATAGCAACCTTTGGAACTCTATCGATCCGAAAGGGAATCTATAGATTGGGGGAGGTAATTCTTGTGTAGTACCAAAAGTTCACAGGGATTAAATGTGATTGTCCACCCAAAAGATCAAGTGAATTTGGGAACATAAGTAGACCACGTTCAACATCATATAGGTGAAATTGAAATCCTAGAATCCCTTCTTAACTTGAGTTAATCCTTCTCTTGCTCCACACACTACAAAAATACATCAAAATAGCGATGAAATTTAGCAACGAAAATTATTGGCTTCAAATTTGCAATAAAATTTGGGATAAATTATTAAATCGACACAAATTACTAATAAAATTTCCAACAAAAATTTTTTTATTGCAAACATAAGAACATATTTAACAAATTAAATTTTGTCACAAATATCATTGCAATTTTGCAATAAATTTGATTTTTCATCAAAAATTAACAAAGAAAAATCAATTTCGTTGCAAAATTTTGCAAATAAATATAAATTTGTCATAGAATTTGTAAAGAAATTGGAATTTGATGCAAACTTTGCGATGTATTATATTTTCGTTGTAAATTTTGTAACAAATCTAGAATTTATTGTAAATATTTTGATAAATTTGGCAACAAAATATTTTCAATGAACATTTTTAATTATTTGGCAAAAAAGAGCATGGAGGGAATAAGGAAATTTGCGACAAATTTATTATTTGTCGCTAATTTGGAAACGAATTTAATTTTTTTCGCTAATATTGTGACGAAAAATAAAATTCATCGTAGAATGTTGTGAGAAAATATGAATTCATCGCATAATTTGCAACAATTTAATAATTCATTTCAAATTTTTGTGACGAATATTAAATTCATCACAGAATTGGCGACGAATACTGTAGAGGACCAGATGTCGCGCTAGAGGGGGGGTGAATAGTGTTTCTTTGTTCGTTTGATGGAAATCGATCGTGCTTGTATACAATTAGGTTAGTATGTAGCGGAAATAGAAAGTACAATGTGAATACAAGCATGAATACACAAGAATACAATCAACACAATAGGCACACAATGAACGTGGTTCGAAACTCTAGTTCCTACTCCACAGGGCGAGCTCAATATCGAGCTCTAGTGATGCAAACCACCACTAATACAACTCCTTCTCAATAACACGTCCGAGGTGGAGAAACGTCATACAAGAATCTTACAACAATAATAATAAGAAAGCCAAATACAAGCACATAAATGAAATGAAAGAAACAACAATTTACACAAGTGAGCTTTTGAATGCTTGAGCTTTTGATTTCTTTAGGATGCCTTGAAGGATTGAAATGGCAGCAGCAACTCCCCTTCAAATCCTCAAGAAATGCCTTCTGAAATCCTTTCTGTCGAGCTCCTTTTATCCCTCCACGCGACCTAGATTTCTGTCTGATAGTTGATTGCAAAAAAGGCACCAGTCGACTGCCTACAGTGTCGTTGTCTCACAACGTGCTTGACCATATTGGCATTCAAGCCAACGATTACACTGGCAGTCGACTGCCACTACCAGCAGTAGACTGCCAAGCCCATAGCCGACTGCTCAGTCATCTACCAAGATTTCTGTTCTTGTGACATCGACCAATAGTCGACTGCCCTTCATGGCAATCGACTGCTTAAGGCCAGTCGATTGTCTAAAGCTAGAAGTCGACTGCCAAGGCCACGCAGCCGCAATCGAATGCCAGTCAACTATCAACCAGTCAACTGGTCATAATCCCTATCGATTGCTCAGAGTTGACTCGGCTTCAAAGTGTCAAAACACTTGACCAGTTAACTTGTCCATAACACCAGTTGACTGCTAAATCACAACGACGAGGTTCATCCAATGTATGATCCCCTCATACTTTCTAGACCACCCTTAGCCTAGACCTAAGCCTTCTAGCCACCTCCATCAGTCTCATGTCTATTGGATCCCTCTAAACTATCCATGACTTGTTCATTCATACGCTAGCCTTCAGGTGCTTCCATCGGCTATTGTCAAGCTAACCGGGTCTACACTGCCAAGGAACATTTGGGCTTACGCTGCTAAGACACACGCTTGGACTTTATGCCACAAATATCATACCCTTGGGCTTCCCAATTGCCAAGTACCCATGACTTGGGCTTTCATCGCCAATGTTGGTGCAATCAACCCAGGTCACCATCGACAAGACTCGAGTTTGACTCGAGTGATGTTTTGATGTTTGACAAAGTGAGTTGACATTGATGTTTGACAATAATGTCTGTTGATGTTTTGGGGAGATTGTTTATACAATGAACATGGGTTATATTTAACCGGACTCGAGTTTGACTCGAGGGAGACTTTGATTGTTGACTAGAGTTGACCATGTCATGGAAAGTCCAAGTCTTGAGTGTTAGTAATATATGAGAGATGTCCTAAGGCAATCGCCTTATGTATGAATCATTTATATGATAAATGAAGATTCACTATTTTAGTATACATGGTTTCATGTATTTGATTGGATCTTAAACTCATTTACTGAATGTCTGCGATACGACTCACAGCATGAGAGAATTTGTGATTGGATCACAACTAGTGAGTATCTCTACATGTGTAATTGTGATGTATCAGAATTATCCCTAGTCGATGAATTGATGGATTTGGACACCATCAATTCTATTGAGACTAGCACGAGGTATACTCCTTGGTGTATCCAAGCAGCTGATTCTCACTAGCTGGAGACATTGTGATGTCCGGAGTTAATCGTGGATGCTAGTTATGGTAACTAGTTCATTGGAATGAACAACCGTAAGCCTTCATATGGTTCTCTGCATATATAGATATGTCAATGAAGTTCTTACTGTAGCTTAAGTGCGATGTTCCTTTGACTTGCGGTATTCAAGTCATCTTGATCATAAAGACTTATGCTTTGACATCTTAAGCAAGCATCTCCAAGGAGATGTGGACCCGGGATGATTGGGTATAAGTCGAAGTGATCGAAGGTGTTTGAATAGACTAATAAGGATTCACCACTCCTTGCGAGCAGATGTATACCCATGGCCTCTCGTCGGATTGTTACTAAAGTCTTTGGCCAAAGCATTACATGTTTAGAGTAAGGTACTCTTCGATACATGTGCAGTAACTAGAATCCGTAGGATAAGGAAATGATATTTGGGCTAGGTGTGACGTAGTCAGCCTAGTGGGGACTGACACTATAGACCATGTCCTGAACCAAGTGGGTATAAGATGAGTGAAGGGAATGGGGCACGATTCATTCGAGCTGCTGAAGGGTTTCAGAAATAGTTTTTGATCAACCGTTGACCTTTTCCGTTAATTGGGGATCATGATGTACTACTAGGTGCCACTCATGATCTTTCTATAATTAATGGTTAATTATAGATGGCCAACATAAACTGAGAACCTATTTGGTGACACGCACAACGAGCGTAATCCGAAGGATTTAAAATGAGCTTGAGAATCAGATTCTTAGACCGAGAGAAACTGGGTTTGGTTGGACCAAACATGGAGCGAGCATGAAATTGTTTCAGTCTCAATGGAAGTGTGGATGGGTCATGTCTTATGAAGACATGATGGATGAACCAAATTAGTTTGGTTCTAATCCAATGGAGGAGAATAAACCAAAGGGTTTGGTTTGTTTTAAACGAATGAACCAAAGTTGGTTCGGTTCGTTTTAACTTAAAATAAACCATCATGGTTTCGTTTGTTTTAACTTATATTAATGGAGCGGGTTAACGGGCCTTATGGTTATGATCCGATAACCATTAAGAGAATTAGTTCTCTATAAAAGAGGGCTTAAGGGTTTGTTAAGCCCTAATCCAAAAACCCTTGACCTAATTGTTGCCGGCCCTCTCCTCTCCTTGGAGAAGTCGGCGCTAACCTCCATTGCCGTTGCCCAACCCCTTGTGCCGCCGTCCAAATTGTTGCCGGCATCCAAGCTTCGGCCGGTGATCCTCCGGCAACTCTCCGGTGATCTCCTTTGGGTTTGGCATCAAGGTGAGCTTCATCCTACCCTTTTTGGCCGACCCTTACTCCTCCACCAAAGCTGTCCAGTTTTCTGGACAGCTTGTTTCTCTCTCGTCGGAGCATCATTTGGACGACGTTTGGAGCTCCGACAGAGGTAGCCTTGCCGGGGATTCGATCTCCGGTAATCCTCATAGGTGGAGGACGAAGGATTCATCAAACGGTTGACGAATACCTCTCTGGATAAGCGAGTTTTGAGGACTTGTTTTTGGATCCGAATTTGGATTCGGATCGTGATCTTCTCTCGATCACATCGTCTTCAACACGAGGCTAGTAACCTATATGAAGATGAATCTCGTGACTTGGTTTAGTCATCCCGAAGATACTCGGCGTGGATACGGATAGAGACGATTCTAGCAAGGATCGTTCCGGTTGATGCCTTTCCCGCTACACGTGATACGTAAGGTATACGTAGATAAATTTCCTTTTATTGCAAAATTTAAATTTACGGTTATGTCTACACATGTTGTACTATGTATGCGTGTGATGTGTGTGTTGTAATAAATGTTGATTTATTATTTTTATTTCTTCCGCTGTGCACATGTTTACGAAACATGTTCGAACACACACTCGCCGCAGTGTCGGAAACCCAACAGTGGTATCAGAGCCCAGGTTGTGTTTCGACATAATCGTAAAATTATTTTGCGATAGTGATAATGATATTTCTAGAAATTTTATACTTTTGGAAAGTTAGAAGTATTTATGGAAATTTTTCAATTTTGGAAAGTCTAGAATTATTTATGAAAATCTTCCACTTTTGGAAAGTTGGAAGTAATTATGGAAGTTGATATTTTCCATAAATAAAACATTTGATTAGATTTTGGAAATTTGTTTCCTAATTTAATCATGATTTGATTTGGGAAATCAAATCTTAAAATATTTTATTTCCATAAGTAGTTTTGATGATTTAGGAAATTGGTTTCCTAAATTGACTTTCCTTAATCAACTATTTCCACAAATAAAATATTTGATTAGATTTGGAAATTTGTTTCCTAATTTAATCATGATTTGATTTGGAGAATCAAATCTTAAACATATTTTATTTCCATAAATAGTTATGACATATAAGGAAATATTATACATGACATAATTGTATGTCATGTAATTGCATTAGATGCATATCATTATGCCATGCGTGTCGTGACATGTAGATGTATGTCATGCCATGTAGATAATAGTTATTTGCATGCAAAAAGGATGAGACATAAAAACCCTAACTCAATATTAAAGCCTACACCTTCCATTAATATGGTTAGAACCAGAGTTCCGTTTCTTGTTCAGGTTGTTGGACTCTCTCCAAGCCCGGCTCGAACCCGAACATGTTCAAACCATGGAATAGTTTAATACTAATATGGTAAGAGTCAGAAGTCAATCGTTAGCTTTGGTTGTTGGACTCTCTCCAAGCCGGGCTAATTGGTTGAATGCGCTCTAACCATATTAAAACTATTTCTTGATTAATGGGTTGGCTTTAACCTGGAGCATCGGCTTGTTGGACTCTCTCCAAGGTCGATGTAAAGGGAGGTGAAGTTGGGTGCTATGCATATGATGCATACTTGTTAATGTGTTAACAACCCGATGTATGTGTGAACATTCAATTAGTTGATAGCACATTGTGATAGTTGCATATACGTGATATGCAATCGGTATATTTGATACCTACCATCGTAGTTATGAATGACTTGTTGGACTCTCTCCAAGGTTGTTCATATCTATGATGGATATTAGCCCATTCGGAGATGGACCTACGATATCCCGAAGTGATTTTGGGGTTTTTGAAATTCGAAAAATGAATGGGATTTATGAATGCATAATGATGCATTTTAAAATCATCTTTCTCATATATGCTCGTTATGTATTTCTAAGATTGATCATGATGTCTTTGAATTTGCGTTCCATTTTGGATTCGAATAAATTGACTTGGCCGAACTTCTTGGACTGGCTTAGAAACTTGAGAATTGTTCTCAAGTTTGAAAAGCTTGCAAATCTTCTCGAAGCGCGTCTTCCCGCCCGTCCTAGTGACAATGCAACTCTGGACCAATTGTTAGCCTATCAGAAACATGTGACTGATTCTGAAATGGCGAGTTGCATCATGCTAGCCACGATGGTACCTGAGCTGCGGAAGCAGCATGAGCATATGGATTCTCATACAATAGTCCTTCATCATTATGATTTTGTTGATGAGCAAGTGAGATTCGAAAGGTTCGAAGTCTCCAAGCTCCTCTTCACCTCTGAGATGCAAGAAGGTTCATCTGTGGTACTGCTCAACAGGCTGAAGACTGTGGAGCCTTCTGAGAAGCATGAGCAGGGGACGGTGTCGTTAGTTGATTCCTCGAAGAAAGGTTCTAAGAGGGAGTCAAAGGAACAACAGAAGGGGAAGAAGAAAAAGGCTAAAAAGGCAGAACCAACTCAAAAGGGCACTTGCCATCATTATGGCAAGTAGGGCCATTGGCGAAGAAATTGTAAGATTTATTTTGAGTCCGTGAAGAAGAATAAGGCATAAGATGCTCCATCTTTTTCATATATCTTCGTTATTGATTGTCATTCTATTTCCTCAGACACTTGGGTATTGGATACTGGGTGTGGCTCACATATATGTAATGACATACAGGGGCTAAGGAATAGAAGAAGACTCATCAAGGGAGAGTCAAATTTATGTGTTGGGAATGGAGCAAAGGTTGCTGCACTTGCCATCGGAACGTATTTGTTGAAACTCCTCACAGGCTTTGTCTTAGAACTGGACAATTGCTTTTATGTTCCTTCGTTGATAAAGAGCATCATTTATATTTCTTGTTTAAATAGAAATGGGTACCATTTGACTTTTATTAAAAATTCTTGTTACATAACTTTGAATGGAGTTCTTTATGGGGCTGAAACTTTAAGCAATGGTGTTTATACATTGGACGTATCTAGTGATATTTTCAATATCGAAGCGAGCAACAAGCATGCTCGAAAGGATAATCAATTAGACTCCTACATGTGGCATTGTCGTCTTGTCCATGTAAGCAAGAAATGCATGTCCGAATTACACCGATGTAGAATTCTGGAATCGTTTGAATTGGATTCATACGATACATGCGAATCATGCTTAAAAGGCAAGATGACTAAGTTATCTTTTACAGGAAAAGGTGAATGAGTGGGAGAGTTGCTAGGTCTAATACATACTGCTGTATGTGGACCTATGTCAACTCAAGCTTTAGGAGGCTATAGCTACTTCATTACCTTCAGCGATGATCACTCACAGTTTGGGTATGTGTTCTTGATGAAACACAAGTCTGAAGCCTTTGAAAGGTTCAAAGAATTCAGAAATGAAGTAGAGAAACAACATGACAACAGTATTAAAATACTTCGATCGGATCGAGGTGGTGAATACTTAAGTCAAGAGTTTCTTGATTATCTAAGAGACAATAGCATATTGTCTCAATGGACTCCGCCATATACACCACAACATAATGGTGTATCTGAGAGGCATAACCGGACCTTGTTGGACATGGTCAGGTCAATGATGAATCATGTGAATCTTCCCAAGTCCTTTTGGGGCTATGCACTTCAGACAACTATTTACTTGTTAAACAGAATGCCAACCAAGGTAGTCTCTACTACTCCATATGAGATATGGAATAGTAAGAAACCACATGTATCTTACTTGAAGATATGGGGTTATCCTGCTTATGTGAAGCGGACTGTATCAGACAAATTAGATGCTAAGTCTGATAAATGTCTATTTCTTGGATACCCTAAGGAAACAAGGGGTTACCAATTCTATAATCCTGTGGAAAAAAAGGTGCTTGTTTCAAGGCATGCTGTATTTCTAGAGAAAGAATTTCTCTTGCAAGAAAACAGTGGGAGTGTCGTCGAGCTTGAGGAGGCTCGAGAGACTCAAATAGACATTGATGAGATACCTGGTGAAACACAACAGCCAATAACTCATAGTGATGAGCAATCGGCTGGACCTACTGTAACACCACATCTTCGTAGATCTGGTAGAACACGCAACATTCCTGAGAGATATGGATTTCTCATAAGTGAATCGAACGACGTGTTACTCATTGATGATGAGGAGCCTACCAGTTATGAAAAAGTGCTGACAAGTTCAGAAAGGGATAAGTGGCTCGAAGCCATGAATTCGGAAATGGATTCCATGTATGAAAACCAAGTTTGGAACTTGGTTGATCCACCTGAAGGCATCAAGCCTATAGGGTGCAAGTGGGTTTTCAAAAAGAAAACCGACATGGATGGTAATGTGATTACCTATAAAGCTAGATTAGTGGCGAAAGGATATCGTCAAAAACAAGGTGTTGATCATGACGAAACCTATTCGCCTATAGCTATGCTTAAATCCATTCGGATGCTCCTAGCCATAGCGGCTCATTATGATTATGAGATATGGCAGATGGATGTGAAAACAACTTTCCTTAATGGAAACCTGCTCGAGGACGTGTACATAATACAGCCTGAGGGTTTCACATCGGTTGATAAAACCAAGGTATGCAAATTGCGACGGTCCATATATGGATTGAAGCAAGCATCCAGGAGCTGGAATATTCGTTTTGATGAGACAATCAAAAAGTTTGATTTCTCACAAAATCCAGACGAACCTTGTGTGTACAAGAAGGTTAGTGGGAGTACAGTCGTGTTCCTAGTATTGAATGTCAATGACATATTACTTATAGGAAACAATTTTCAATCTTATAGTCAGTTAAGGTTTGGTTATCCAAGACATTCTCCATGAAAGACCTGGGAGAAGCAACCTACATCCTCGGGATTAAGATCTATAGAGATAGATCGAAACGGTTGCTTGGTCTTTCGCAGTCTACATATATAGACCAAGTGCTAAAGAGGTTTAACATGTCAGAATCCAAGAAAGGTTTTCCTACCCATCAGGCATGGGGTACACCTTTCGAAGTCTATGTGTCCGCGCACAGAAGACGAGAGGATTTGCATGATTAAGATTCCCTATGCATCCACAATAGGATCTATCATGTATGCTATGTTATGTACGAGGCCCGATGTATCATTTGCTCTGAGTGTCATGAGCAGATACAATCTGATCCAGGAATGGATCATTGGGTGGCTATTAAGACGATCCTTAAGTACTTAAGAAGAACTAAGGATGTGTTCCTAATATATGGAGAAGGGGACATGGTGATATGCGGGTATACGGATGCCAGCTTCCAGACAGACAAGGATTTCCAGGTCTCAGTCTGGATATGTGTTGACCTTGAATGGGGGCGCAGTGAGTTGGAAAAGTTCCAAACAAGACACTGTAGCGGATTCTACCACTGAGGCAGAATACATTGCAGCTTCGGAAGCAGCAAAGGAAGCGGTTTGGATCAAGAAGTTCATTTATGAAGTTGGTGTGATTCCAGCCATTGTTGAAGCAATACCGGTCTACTACGACAACAATGGAACAATTGCACAGGCGAAAGAGACAAGGTCTCATCAATGATCCAAACATGTGCTTCACCGCTATCATCTTATCAGAGAGATCATCAGTAGGAAAGAAATACAAATCGAGAAAATCCCCACTGAAAGAAACTTAGCGAATCCTTTGACTTAGGCATTACCTCAAAGTAAGTTTGAGGGTCATGTTACAGCTTATGGTATTGGATACTGTAGCGATTGGCATTAGGCCAAGTGGGAGTCTGTTAGTAATATATGAGAGATGTCCTAAGGCAATCGCCTTATGTATGAACCATTTATATGATAAATGAAGATTCACTATTTGAGTATACATGGTTTCATGTATTTGATTGGATCTTAAACTCATTTACTGAATGTCCGCGATACGACTCACTGCATGAGAGAATTTGTGATTTGATCACAACTAGTGAGTATCTCTACATGTGTAATTGTGATGTATCGAAATTAACCCTAGTCGATGAATTGATGGATTTGGACACCATCAATTCTGTCGAGACTAACACGAGGTATACTCCTTGGTGTATCCAAGCAGCTGATTCTCACTGGCTGGAGATATTGTGATGTCCGGAGTTAATTGTGGATGCTAGTTATGGTAACTAGTTCAATGGAATGACCAACCGTAAGACTTCATATAGTTCACTATATATATAGATATGTCAATGAAGATCTTACTGTAGCTTAAGTGCGATGTTCCTTTTACTTGCGGTATTCAAGTCATCTTGATCATAAAGACTTTTGCTTTGACATCTTAAGCAAGCATCTCCAAGGAGATGTGGACCCGGGATGATTGGGTATAAGTCGAAGTGATCGAAGGTGTTTGAATAACCTATAAAGGATTCACCACTCCTTGCGAGGAGATGTATACCCATGGCCTCTCGTCGGATTGTTACTAAAGTCTTTGGCCAAAGCATTACATGTTTAGAGTAAGGTACTCTTCGATACATGTGCAGTAAATAGAATCCGTAGGACGAGGAAATGATACTTGGGCTAGGTGTGACGTAGTCATCCTAGTGGGGACTGACATTATAGACATTTCCTGAACAAAGTGGGTATAAGATGAGTGAAGGGAATGGGGCACGATTCATTCGAGCTGCTGAAGGGTTTCAGAAATAGTTCTGGATCAATCGTTGATCTTTTCGGTTAATTGGGGATCATGATGTGATACTAGGTGCCACTCATGATCGTTCTATAATTAATGGTTAATTATAGACGACCAATATAAAACGAGAACCTATTTGGTCACACTCACAACGAGCGTAATCCGAAGGATTTAAAATGAGCTTGAGAATGAGATTCTCAGACCGAGAGAAACTGGGTTTGGTTGGACCAAACATGGAGCGAGCATGAAATCGTTTCAGTCGCAATGGAAGTGTGGATGGGCCGTGTCTTATGAAGACATGATAGATGAACCAAATTGGTTTGGTTCTAATCCAATGGAGGAGAATAAACCAAAGGGTTTGATTTATTTTAAATGAATGAACCAAAGTTGGTTCGGTTCGTTTTAACTTAAAATAAACCATCATGGTTTGGTTTATTTTAACTTATATTAATGGAGCGGGTTAACTGGCCTTATGGTTATGATCCGATAACCTTTAAGAGAATTAGTTCTCTATAAAAGAAGGCTTAAGGGTTTGTTAAGCCCTAATCAAAAAACCCTTGACCTAATTGTTGCCGCCCCCCTCCTCTCCTTGGAGATGTCGGCGCCAACCTCCATTGCCGCCGCCCAACCCCTTGTGCCGCCGTCCAAATTGTTGCCGGCATCCAAGCTTCGGCCGGTGATCCTCCGGCAACTCTCCGGTGATCTCCTTTGGGTTTGGCATCAAGGTGAGCTTCATCCTACCCTTTTTTGGCCGGCCCTTACTCCTCCACCAAAGCTGTCCCGTTTTCTAGACAGCTTGTTTCCCTCTCATCGGAGCGTCATTTGGACGACGTTTGGAGCTCCGACAGTGGTAGCCTTGCCGGAGATTTGATCTCCGGTAATCCTCATAGGTGGAGGACGAAGGATTCGTCAAACTGTTGACGAATACCTCTCCGGAGAAGCGAGTTTTGAGGACTTGTTTTTGGATCCGAATTTGGATTCGGATCGTAATCTTCTCTCGATCACATCGTCTTCAACACGAGGCTAGTAACCAGTACGAAGACGAAGCACGTGACTTGGTGAAGTCATCCCGAAGATACTCGGTGTGGATACGGATAGAGACGATTCTAGCAAGGATCGTTCCGGTTGATGCCTTTCCCGTTACACGTGATACGTAAGGTATACGTAGTTAAATTTCCTTTTATTGCAAAATTTAAATTTACGGTTATGTCTACACATGTTGTACTATGCATGCGTGCGATGTGTGTGTTGTAATAAATGTAGATTTATTATTTTTATTTCTTCCGTTGTGCACATGTTTACGAAACATGTTCGAACACACACTCGCCGCGGTGCCGGAAACCCAACATTGAGTACATGACATGTAAAGTCCAAGCATGGGTCTTGGCATGGAAAAGTCCAAGCATGGGTCTTGGCGTGGAAAGTCAACATGGGTTGGCAAGGGAAAGTCCAAGCTTGAGTCTTGGCATTTGAGAAGTCCAAGGGGTTTGATATTGGTGGCGTAAAGTCCAAGCGGGAGTTTCGGCAGCATAAGTCCAATGGTTTGCGGCATAAAGTCCAAGCGGAGTCTTAGTGGCATAAGTCCAATGTGCCTTGGCGGTGTAGACACCGTTAGCATGACATAGCCGATAAAAGCACCTGAAGGCTAGCATGATGGATGAACAAGTCATGGATGACTTGGAGGGATCTGAGAGGTGTGAGGCTGATGAAGGTGGCTAGAAGGCTTAGTTCTAGGCTAAAGGTGGTCTACCAAGTATGGGGTAACCAAACTTGGGCTAAAATCTCATGTTTGAGGTGTTCTAGTCGACTGGTGCCATATGGCAGTCGACTAATGAGAGTTAACTAGGGTTTGACTCCGAGGTGTGTCCCAGTAGTCGACTGCCAGAGCTTGGGAGTCGACTGATTTGACGATCAGTCGACTAATCTTGTGATCAGTAGATTGATGCTCGGATTTTGGGGCATAGAATTGAGTCTCACTCGACCACTGTGGTCAGCAGTCGAGTGATGGCTTGAATAGTCGACTGATGGTCATGATCAGTCGATTGATGTCCTAGCCATTGGATTTTTCTAGCGTGGATTACACCGTTGTCTCATAGCAACAATGTGATCAGTCGACTGATGGTCACGAGCAGTCGACTGATCGCCTTTTTTTAGACCAGGCAGAAGATATAAATGGAGCTCATGGAGGAGAAAAATCTATCAGGTTCTTAAGAGCGATTAGGGCAATTTGTTGCTGTAAATCAGGTCTCCAAGTGCAAGTCAAGCATTCAAGCAATCAAAAGCAAGTGTTGTAAAGTTTTTATTTACTTGTCTTTCGTATTTGCATTGTATATTGCTTGTATTTCATTCTTGTTGTTGTAATATTATTTGTGTTAGTAATATATGAGAGATGTCCTAAGGCAATTGCCTTATGTATGAACCATTTATATGATAAATGAAGATTCACTATTTGAGTATACATGTTTTATGTATTTGATTGGATCTTAAACTCATTTACTGAATGTCCACGATACGATTCACAGCATGAGAGAATTTGTGATTGGATCACAACTAGTGAGTATCTCTACATGTGTAATTGTGATGTATCGGAATTATCCCTAGTCGATGAATTGATGGATTTGGACACCATCAATTCTGTCGAGACTAGCACGAGGTATACTCCTTGGTGTATCCAAGCGGTGATTCTCAGGCCGGAGACATAGTGATGTCGGAGTTAATCGTGGATGCTAGTTATGGTAACTAGTTCATTGGAGTGACCAGCCGTAAGACTTCATATGGTTCTCTGCATATATAGATATGTCAATGAAGTTCTTACTGTGGCTTAAGTGCGATGTTCCTTTGACTTGCGGTATTCAAGTCATCTTGATCATAGAGACTTATGCTTTGACATCTTAAGCAAGCATCTCTAAGGAGATGTGGACCCGGGATGATTGGGTATAAGTCGAAGTGATCGAAGGTGTTTGAAGAGCCTATAAAGGATTCACCACTCCTTGCGAGGAGATGTATACCCATGGCCTCTCGTCGGATTGTTACTAAAGTCTTTGGCCAAAGCATTACATGTTTAGAGTAAGGTACTCTTCGATACAAGTGGAGTAACTAGAATTCGTAGGACGAGGAAATGATACTTGGGCTAGGTGTGACGTAGTTAGCCTAGTGGGGACTGACACTCTTAGACCATGTCCTGAACCAAGTGGGTATAAGATGAGTGAAGGAAATGGGACACGATTCATTCGAGCTGCTGAAGGGTTTCAGAAATAGTTCTGGATCAACTGTTGATCTTTTCGGTTAATTGGGGATCATGATGTACTACTAGGTGCCACTCATGACCGTTCTATAATTAATGGTTAATTATAGACGACCAACATAAACCGAGAACCTATTTGGTCACACGCACAACGAGCGTAATCCAAAAGATTTAAAACGAGCTTGAGAATGGGATTCTCAGACCGAGAGAAACTAGGTTTGGTTGGACCAAACAAGGAGCGAGCATGAAATCATTTCAGTCGCAATGGAAGCGTGGATAGGCCGTGTCTTATGAAGACATAATGGATGAACCAAAATGGTTTGGTTCTAATCTAATGGAGGAGAATAAACCAAAGGGTTTGGTTTATTTTAAACGAATGAAGAAAAAGTTGGTTCGGTTCGTTTTAACTTAAAACAAACCATCATGGTTTGGTTTATTTTAACTTATCTTAATGGAGCGGGTTAACGGGCCTAATGGTTATGATCCAATAACCATTATGAGAATTAGTTCTCTATAAAAGAGGGATTAAGGGATAATTAAGCCCTAATCCAAAACCCCTAGGTTAAAGTTGCCGCCCACCTCCTTATTGGAGTTTTCGGCGGCAACCTCTTGCCGCCGCCCATAGCTCCTCCAACCGGCGTCCAGAAGGTAGCTTCCTTCCCCCTCGCCAGTGTCGAGCTGCTGCCGGTTAGTGCTCCGGAGATCTCCTTCAGGTTTGGCATCAAGGTGAGCTCTATCTTCCTTGGTTGGCCGGCGCCCATCACCTCCACCAAAGCTGTCCAGTTTTCTGGACAGCTTGTTCTCCTCTCGTCGGAGCATCGTTTGGACGACGGTTAGAGCTCCGACAGCGGCTAACTTACCGGGGATTCGATCTCCGGTAATCGTCTGAGGTGGAGGACGAAGGATTCGTCAATTGGTTGACGAATACCTCTCCGGAGAAGAGAGTTTTGAGAACTCGTATTAGGATCCGAATTTGGATTCGGATCGTGATCATCTCTCGATCACGTCGTCTTCAACACGAGGCTAGTAACTCGTACGAAGACGAAGCTCGTGCCTTAGCAAAGTCATCCCGAGGAACTCAGCGTGGATACGGATAGAGACGATTCTAGCGAGGATCGTTCCGGTTGATGCCGTTCCCGCTACACGTCATACGAAAGGTATAACGTAGATAAATTTCTTTTTATTACAAATTTAAATTTACGGTTATGTCTACACTTGTTGTAATATGCATGCTTGTGTTGTGTGTGTTGTAATAAATGTAGATTTATTATTTTATTGCTTCCGCTGTGTTCATGTTTACGAAACGTGATCGAACACACACACGCCGCGGTGCCGGAAACCCAACAGTGGTATCAGAGCCCAGGTTGTGTTTCGACATAATCGTAAAATGGTTTTGCGATAGTCATAATTTTATTTCTGGAAATTTTCTAATTTTGGAAATTTAGAAGTATTTATGGAAATTTTTCAATTTTGGAAAGTCTAGAAGTATTTATGGAAATCTTTCAATTTTGGAAAGTTGGAAGTATTTATGGAAATTGATATTTTCCATAAATAAAATATTCGATTAGATTTTTGAAATTTGTTTCCTAATTTAATCTTGATTTGATTTGGGAAATCAAATCTTAAAAAAATTTATTTCCATAAGTAGTTTTAATGATTTAGGAAATTGGTTTCCTAAATAGATTTTCCTTAATCAAATAATTCCATAAATAAAATATGTGATTAGATTTGGAAATTTGTTTCCTAATTTAATTATGATTTGATTTGGAGAATCAAATCTTAAACATATTTTATTTCCATAAATAGTTATGACATATATGGAAATATATACATGACATAATTGTTTGTCATGTAATTGCATTAGATGCATAACATTATGCCATGCGTGTCGTGACATGTAGATGTATGCCATGTATGCCAAGCCATGTAGATAATAGTTATTTGCATGCAAAGAGGATGAGCCATAAAACCCTTAAACAATATTAAAGCCTACACCTTCCATTAATATGGTTAGAACCAGAATTCCGTTTCTTGTTTGGGTTGTTGGACTCTCTCCAAGCCCGGCTCGAACCCGAACATGTTCAAACCATGGAATAGTTTAATACTAATATGGTAAGAGTCAGAGGTCAATCGTTAGCTTTGGTTGTTGGACTCTCTCCAAGCTGGTCTAATTGGTTGAATGCGCTCTAACCATATTAAAACTATTTCTCGATTAATGGGTTGGCTTTAACCTGGAGCATCGGCTTGTTGGACTCTCTCCAAGGTCGATGTAAAGGGAGGTGAAGTTGGGTGCTATGCATATGATGCATACTTGTTAATGTGTTAACAACCCAACGTATGTGTGAACATTCAATTAGTTGATAGCACATTGTGATAGTTGCATATACGTGATATGCAATCGGTATAGATGATACCTACCGTCGTAGTTATGAATGGCTTGTTGGACTCTCTCCAAGGTTGTTCATAACTATGATGGATATTAGCCCATTCGGAGATGGACCTACGATCTCCCGAAGTGATTTTGGAGTTTTTGAAATTTGAAAAATGAATGGGATTTATAAATGTATATTGATGCATTTTAAAATCATTTTCTCATATATGCTCATTTTATATTTCTAGGTCAATAAATTGATCGTGACGTCTTTGAATTTGCGCACTATTTTGGATTCGAACAAGTTGACTGGGCCTAACTTCCTGGACTGGCTTAGAAACCTGAGAATTGTTCTCAAGGAGGAAAAGCTTGCATATGTCCTTGCAGAGCCTCTTCCTGACCGTCCTAAGGACGATGCAACTCCAGACCACATGTTGGTCTATCAGAAGCATGTGGCTGATTCTGAGCTGGCGAGTTGCATCTTCCTAGCGGCGATGGTTCCTGAGCTACAAAAGCAGCATGAGCATATGGATGCTAATACTATAGTCTTCCATCTTCATGAGTTGTTCGATGAGCAAGCGAGATCTGAAAGGTTCGAGGTCTCTAGGCTCCTCTTCACCACGAAGATGCAAGAAGGTTCATCTGTAGTGCAGTTTGTTCTAAAGATGAACGGGTACATCGAGCGGCTAGCAACCCTCGGTTTTGTGATGGATCATGAGTTAAGTATTGACTTAATTCTGCATTGTTTGCCCAAGATTTTCTCACAATTTATGATGAACTATCGGGTGAACAAATTAGAATCTACCATTCCCGAGCTCCTCAATATGCTGAAGACTGTGGAGCCTTCTGTGAAGCATGAGGAGAAGGCGGTTCTGTTAGTTGATTCCTCAAAGAAAGGTTCTAAGAGGAAGGCAAAAGAAACGAGAAGAAAGGAAAGAAGAAAAGGCAAAGAAGGTAGAACCCGGTAAAAGGGCACTTGCCATCCTGTGGCAAGGAAGGCCTTTGGCGAAGAAAGCTGCAAGATTTATCTTGAGTCCATGAAGAAGAAGAAGGCATCGATGCCCCATCCTCTTGAGTATCTTAGTTATTGATTGTCATTCTATTTCCTTAGACACTTGGGTATTGGATCTTGGGTGTGGCTCACATATATGTAATGACATCTGAGGCTAAGGAATAGAAGAAGACTTGTCGGAGAAGTCAAATTTGCGAGTTGGCAATGGAGAGCAAAGGTTCTTTGCGATCGCCATCGAAACTTATTTGCTGAAGCTCCCTAGTGGACTAGTCTTAGAACTGGACAATTGCTATTATGTTCCTTCTCTAATAAAGAAAATTGTTTCTATTTCCTGTTTAAATAGAAATGGTTTCCATTTGACGTTTAGTAACAATTGTTGTTATATAACTTTGAATGGCGTACTTTATGGAACTGGAACCTTGAGTAATGGCATTTATACGTTGGACGTATCCAGTGACATTTTCAATATCGAAGCGAGCAACACGCGTGCTAGAAAGGATAATCAAATAGACTCCTATATGTGGCATTGTCGTCTTGGCCATATAAGCAAGAAACGCATGTCCGAATTACACTAATGTGGAATTCTGGAATCGTTTGAATTGGATTCATACGATACATGCGAATCATGCTTAAAAGGCAATATGACTATGTTACCTTTTACTGGAAAAGGTGAACGAGTGGGAGAGTTACTAGGACTAATACATACTGATGTATGTGGACCTATGTCAACTCAAGCATTAGGAGGCTATAACTACTTCATTACCTTCACCGATGATCACTCACGGTTTGGGTATGTGTTCTTGATGAAACACAAGTCTGAAGCCTTTGAAAGGTTCAAAGAATTCAAAAATAAAGTAGAGAAACAACATGATAAGAGTATTAAAATACTTCAATCGGATCGAGGTGGTGAATACTTAAGTCAAGAGTTTCTTGATTATCTAAGATACAATGGTATATTGTCTCAATGGACTCCGCCATATACACCACAGCATAATGGTGTTTTTGAGAGGCGTAACCGGACCTTGTTGGACATGGTCAGGTCAATGATGAATCATGCGACTCTTCCCAAGTCCTTTTGGGGCTATGCACTTCAGACAACTGTTTACTTGTTAAACAGAATGACTACCAAGGTAGTCTCAACTACTCCATATGAGATATGGAATGGTAAGAAACCTCATGTATCTTAGTTGAAGATATGGGGTTGTCCTGCTTATGTGAAGCGGACTGTATCAGACAAATTGGATGCTATGTCTGATAAATGTCTATTTGTTGGATACCCTAAGGAAACAAGGGGTTACCAATTCTATCATCCTGTGGAACAAAAGGTGTTTGTTTCAAGGCATGCTGTGTTTCTAGAGAAAGAGTTTCTCTTTCAAGTGGGAGTGTCGTCGAGCTTGAGGAGGCTCGAGAGACTCAAATAGACATTAATGAGATACCTGGTGAAGCACAACAGCCGACAACTCATAGTGATGAGCAATCGACTGGACCTATTGTAATACCACATCTTCGTAGATCTAGTAGAACACGCAATATTCCTGAGAGATATGGATTTCTCGTAAGTGAATCGAACGACGTATTACTCATTGATGATGAGGAGCCTACCAGTTATGAAGAAGTGCTGACAAGTTCAGAAAGGGATAAATGGCTTGGTGCCATGAAGTCCGAAATGGATTCCAAGTATGAAAACCAAGTTTGGAACTTGGTTGACCCACCTGAAGGCATAAAGCCTATAGGGTGCAAGTAGGTTTTCAAGAAGAAAACCGACATGGATGGTAATGTGATTACCTATAAGGCTAGATTGGTGGCGAAAGGATATCGTCAAAAGCAAGGTGTTGATTATGACGAAACCTATTCGCCTGTAGCTATGCTTAAATCCATTCGGATGCTCCTGGCCATAGCGGCTCATTATGATTATGAGATATGGCAGATGGATGTGAAAACAGCTTTCCTTAATGGAATCCTGCTCGAGGACGTGTATATGATACAACCTGAGGGTTTCACATCGGTTGATAAAACCAAGGTATACAAATTGCGACGGTCCATTTATGCATTGAAGCAAGCATCCAGGAGTTGGAATATCCGTTTTGATGAGACAATCAAAAAGTTTGATTTCTCACAAAATCCAGACGAACCTTGTGTGTACAAGAAGGTTAGTGGGAGTGCAATCGTGTTCCTAGTATTATATGTCGATGACATATTACTTATAGGAAACGATGTTTCAATCTTACAGTCAGTTAAGGTTTGGTTATCCAAGACATTCTCCATGAAAGACCTGGGAGAAGCAACCTACATCCTCGGGATTAAGATCTATAGAGATAGATCGAAACGGTTGCTTGGTCTTTCGCAGTCTACATATATAGACCGAGTGCTAAAGAGGTTTAGCATGTCGGAATCCAAGAAAGGTTTCCTACCCATCAGGCATGGGATACACCTTTCGAAGTCTATGTGTCCGCGCACAGAAGACGAGAGGATTTGCATGAGTAAGATTCCCTATGCATCCGCAATAGGATCTATCATGTATGCTATGTTATGTACGAGGCCCGATGTATCGTATGCTCTGAGTGTCACGAGCAGATACCAGTCCGATCCAGGAATGGATCATTGGGTGGCTGTTAAGACGATCCTTAAGTACTTAAGAAGAACTAAGGATGTGTTCCTAATATATGGAGAAGGGTACATGGTGATACGTGGGTATACGGATGCCAGCTCCAGACAGACAAGGATGATTCCATGTCTCAGTCTGAGTATGTATTCACCGGGAATGGAGGCACAATAAGTTGGAAAGGTTCCAAGCTTGACACTATAGCGGATTCTGCCACTAAGGCAGAATACATTGCAGCTTTGGAAGCAGCAAAGGAAGCGGTTTGGATCAAGAAGTTCATCTTTGAACTTGATGTGGTCTCATCAATGATCCAAACATATGCTTTGCCGCTATCATCTTATCAGAGAGATCATCAGTAGGAACGAAATACAAATCGAGAAAAATTCCCACTAAAAAGAACTTAGCGGATCCCTTGACTAAGGCATTACCTCAAAATAAGTTTGAGGGTCATGTTCGAGCTTATGGTATTGGATACCGTAGCGATTGACATTAGGCCAAGTGGGAGTCTGTTAGTAATATATGAGAGATGTCCTAAGGCAATCGCCTTATGTATGAACCATTTATATGATAAATGAAGATTCACTATTTGAGTATACATGTTTTATGTATTTGATTGGATCTTAAACTCATTTACTGAATGTCCACGATACGATTCACAACATGAGAGAATTTGTGATTGGATCACAACTAGTGAGTATCTCTACATGTATAATTGTGATGTATCAAAATTATCCCTAGTCGATGAATTGATGGATTTGGACACCATCAATTCTGTCGAGACTAGCACGAGGTATACTCCTTGGTGTATCCAAGCAGCTGATTCTCACTGGCTGGAGACATAGTGATGTCCAGAGTTAATCGTGGATGCTAGTTATGGTAACTAGTTCATTGGAGTGACCAGCCGTAAGACTTCATATGGTTCTCTGCATATATAGATATGTCAATGAAGTTCTTACTGTGGCTTAAGTGCGATGTTCCTTTGACTTGAGGTATTCAAGTCATCTTGATCATAGAGACTTATGCTTTGACATCTTAAGCAAGCATCTCAAAGGAGATGTGGACCCGAAATGATTGGGTATAAGTCGAAGTGATCGAAGGTGTTTGAATAGCCTATAAAGGATTCACCACTCCTTGCGAGGAGATGTATACCCATGGCCTCTCGTCAGATTGTTACTAAAGTCTTCGGCCAAAGCATTATATGTTTAGAGTAAGGTACTCTTCGATACATGTGGAGTAATTAGAATCCGTAAGACGAGGAAATGATACTTGGGCTAGGTGTGACGTAGTCAGCCTAGTGGGGACTGACACTATTAGACCATGTCCTGAACCAAGTGGGTATAAGATGAGTGAAGGGAATGGGGCACGATTCATTCGAGCTGCTGAAGGGTTTCAGAAATAGTTCTGGATCAACCGTTGATCTTTTCGGTTAATTGGGGATCATGATGTACTACTAGGGGCCACTCATGATCGTTCTATAATTAATGGTTAATTATAGACGGCCAACATAATCCTCTAGGGATGTATACTGAAAAGTCTATCTTTTATATGAACATCTTTATTTTGAAATAAGAATCATATGATCATTGTTTGCATATTTTTATGGTTATGAAATATTGTCTAATACATTACATTGTAGATAACATGGTGTGTGGTGTCCCATGGGAGATCTTGTTATCGACTCCTTGTAAAGTATAAGTAAAGGCTCACAACCGAGATGACTTTGGACAAACCATCGGTATGGTTGTAGTGTGATTTGGTATTGGTTTGTCTTGACCATAGAATCACACTAGTGCACTTTGTGTGTATTGAGCAGGACCGACACAGAGGTGATTCGATTTATTGCTGACTACATAATCGAATCGGACCTCAGATATTATTTAGTACATGCTCTTAATCCCGATATAATAACGGGCACATATACTTGGTACTCATCTCTTTGATTTACCAATGGGCGAGATTTATAGATTAAATCGATAGACTCGGTAAGTTGGGAGATGATATTATTTATATGGTGTGTCGTTGATTATAGGAGGAAACCGTGTCCTATATATTAGGATGATGATGTCCCCTTGAGGAGCTCATAAGGTTCATCATGTAAACCCTGCAGGTGGACTTGGTCCGGCATGATGAAAAGGTTGAGTTGTACTACTCAAGGAGTTAGATGTTGATTAATTAATGGTTAGTAAATTAATTAATTGACGGACATTCGAGATCTTAAACATGGGGAGAAAATGTACAAATAATATATGGAGCCTATATTATCATATGGGGGTTGGTGAGGTAGATCAATGATGGACCTTTAGTGGATTGGACCATCATTAGTGGATCGGACTTTATTTGGGCTTGATCCATGGGTGGCCAAGACCCAACTCCTCCTCATGGTCCCTAATGTAGCCCATTAACACCTCCAGATGCTTAGATCCAATGGATAGAAACAAAACACTAAGATCCATTAGTAGAGATTAAATCTCTAGATCCGACGGTTGAGATTAAATCCCTAGAACCAATGGAGGAGATTAATTCATGACTTATCCCTAACTCTATAAAAGGAGGGCATGGAGAGTGGTCGTGGATTACATAATCAAAGGGAGGGAGCAAGGCTTGGGCGGCAAGAATAGGGCAATCCTAGTTGAGATAAGATTGGAATTAGGGTTAGGGTTTGGAAGCAAGGGTGGCACCAAATAAGGCAAGTTTTCCTTCTTCTTCCTTGCCTTGTGGCCAACGTCCAGCAGCTATTCCAGCCCTTCCCAGCCCTTGGTCGGCGCCCAAAACACTCCCCTCTCTTCTCCTTAGGTGGTGGAAACAAGATATAGGGTTTCCCTTGGTGTCTTGGTAGTTTTCCATCATCTTCTTCTCCTTCTAGTTGGCCGGCGGCAAGAACTTCTATAGTTCTTTGTTGGTTGAGTTTTTGAAGGAGAAAAACATTGTTTCTCTTCTTCCTCTTGCTTGGGAAAAGCAAGGAAGGAAGTTTTGCGATCTAGGAGCTTCGACTTTTGGTGGATCGTCACCCACACGACGTCCAAAAGGAGGAGGGTCATACATTAGAAGACCAAGACGTATAACTATTCTTCTATCTCTTTTATTCATTGCTTGTGTTTGTTTTTCAAAATATAAGCATGTTATATTTCTGTAAATAGGCTAAATAATACTTGGATCCCGAGTATAAACACAAAAACCGGCGATCCGGACATCGTCTATTCCGCGGCTACTCGTAGAATAGAGGATGGTCGCTTGAACAACTAGTTTGTTCAAGTGACCTCTCTAAATGAATAGCACGACGATGACTTGGTTGTCTTGGGAATCCCTTTTGTCTAGGATTACATTTTTAATCCGGGGACATCGAAGGGATCACCATGGTTAAGCAACCGAGGTGAAGGGGAAGCGAAGTTTCCTCTCACGGACTCGACAAGGGAAATCCCTTCAATTGGTATCAGAGCTTCCGGGCAAAACCCAACAAAACCGAGAACCTATTTGGTCACACGCACAATGAGCATAATCCAAAGGATTTAAAACGAGCTTGAGAATGGGATTCTCAGATCGAGAGAAACTAGGTTTGGTTGGACCAAACAAGGAGCGAGCATGAAATTGTTTCAGTCGCAATGGAAGCGTGGATAGGCCGTGTCTTATGAAGACATAATGGATGAACCAAAATGATTTGGTTCTAATCCAATGGAGGAGAATAAACCAAAGGGTTTGGTTTATTTTAAACGAATGAACCAAAAGTTGGTTCAGTTCGTTTTAACTTAAAATAAACCATCATGGTTTGGTTTATTTTAACTTATCTTAATGGAGCGGGTTAACGGGCCTAATGGTTATGATCCAATAACCATTAAGAGAATTAGTTCTCTATAAAAGATGGCTTAAGGGATAATTAAGCCCTAATCCAAAACCCCTAGGTTAAAGTTGCCGCCCACCTCCTTATTGGAGTTTTCGGCGCCAACCTCTTGCCGCCGCCCATAGCTCCTCCAACTGGCGTCCAGAAGGTAGCTTCCTTCCCCCTCGCCGGTGTCGAGCTGCTGCCGGTTAGTGCTCCGGAGATCTCCTTCAGGTTTGGCATCAAGGTGAGCTCTATCTTCCTTGGTTGGCTGGGGCCTATCACCTCCACCAAAGCTGTCCAGTTTTCTGGACAGCTTGTTCTCCTCTCATCGGAGCGTCGTTTGGACGACGGTTAGAGCTCCGACAGTGGCTAACTTACCGGGGATTCGATCTCCGATAATCCTCTGAGGTGGAGGACGAAGGATTCGTAAATTGGTTGACGAATACCTCTTCGGAGAAGCGAGTTTTGAGAACTCATATTAGGATCCGAATTTGGATTCGGATCGTGATCATCTCTCGATCACATCGTCTTCAACACGAGGCTAGTAACCCGTACAAAGACGAAGCTCGTGGCTTAGCGAAGTCATCCCGAGGAACTCGGCGTTGATACGGATAGAGACGATTCTAGCGAGGATCGTTCCGGTTGATGCCGTTCCCACTACACGTCTTATGAAAGGTATAACGTAGATAAATTTCCTTTTATTGCAAATTTAAATTTACGGTTATGTCTACACTTGTTGTAATATGCATGCGTGTGTTGTGTGTGTTGTAATAAATGTAGATTTATTATTTTTATTGCTTCCGCTGTGTTCATGTTTACGAAACGTGATCGAACACACACACGCCGCGGTGCCGAAAACCCAACAATTTGTACGAGATTTCTCCACCTCTGACTTGTGTTGAGAAGGAGTTATTGTGATTAGTAGTGCGTGTTTGCATTGCTAGGGCTTTTATAGCCCGATCCGTGGAGTAGGAACCGTTCGGTTCTGAATCACGTTACATCTCGTGTCTATCATGTTGTGTTAGTTCTTGTTGTATTTTATTGTATATTCCTCTACCTACTAACAAGATTGTAGACAAGAAAATGCGAACGAATTCCATCGTACGAGCACGCCGCTATTCACCCCCCTCTAGCGGCCTCAAATATTCTACAATTGGTATCAGAGCCCGGGGCTCTTCTACGGACTAACCGCCGGGAGCTAAAGAAGCTAGAGGGAAGATGGAACTCCAATACAAGCTTGGATGGGACATCAACACTCCACCACCATACGACCGAGAAGATTTTCTGGCGTGGAGAGCAAGAATGGAAACATTCTTGATGATTGATATAAGGGATTGGTTCATGCTTGTAGAAGGCTTTGAACCCCCTCAGGATAAGAAGGGAAACGTCTTGAAGTTGAAGAAGTGGACACAAGAACAACGTCTCAAGTTCAAGATCGAAGTCATGGTAACAAAGCTTTTAGAAGATTTGATACCTAATGACATTTTGTCTAGCTTAGGTGAATTTCAAGATGCCAAGGAGCTATGGGACAAATTGGCCAAGTTCCTTGAGAAGTCTCACTTGGCACAAGTAGAAGAAGAAGAATCTTCATCGGCTCAAGAAGAGGAAGAAGCCGATGAAGAATCATCATCATCCTCACAAGCGAGTGAGGACTCGGAAGTTGAGAAGGAATCAACTTCCGGATCGGTGGAAGAAGAGGAGACCTCGACCTCTAGGATTGAGGGGGAGGAGATTAGTCCATCTACACTGGAGCAATCTCAAGAAGAACCATCCACATCCGGTCGAGAAGAAGCTCAAAATTCCACCATTGACCTAGGTAACTCAAGCATTTCGGTTCAAAATAAAATCCACATAATTTGCTTTGAGTGTAGGGAAACCGGGCACTATAAGAGCAAGTGCCCAAAGAGGATCAAGAAAAGTCCACCGGTGCCAAAGGTTAAGGATGCCGATGTCCAAGGTCAAAAGAGAAAAGAGCACATCATTTTCTTCAAGTGTCATCAAAAGGGGCACTATAGGAGTCAATGCTCTAGGGGGAGCAAGAAGACTAAAGAGGGAGCATCACATGTGGGGGGAGTCTCTAAGACTAACCCTAAGGTATATTTTCATAATGCTCATTCTTTAAATTTTAGGCAAAAGTATGCTAGAATTAATTTAAATAATTTTGCTATTACTCATGAATAAAATCATGCTAGAAATAATAAATATGTTTGTCTAGAAGCTAAACATGTTGGTTTTAAGTCTAAAGAAAAATCTAGAAATAATAACTCTATACCCATTTCAAAGAAGGAGAAATTTGGGACTAATGTCCCTAGAAACGTACTTCCTAGGGAAACAATTAAGAAAATCAAAAACCATTTTGGCATTAACCCTTATAAGGGTAGGCATATGCCTAAAGAAAATGGTAATGCTCAAAAACCTAATCAAAAATCAATTGGGCAATTAGAGTTAGAAAATCAAGCCTTGAGGTCAAGGCTTGAGAAATTGGAAAAGACCCTTGCAAATATGCAAAATCAATTTAAAGGGTCAAATTGTCAAACTCTAGGATCTAGGAGTCAACGTAAAGGGTGTAAGAGGCAAGAATCATCTAGGAGATAAGGTTTGGGTCACAAGCCTATGTCCAAGAAAGTAATGCCTACTTACCACAATGTTCTATTTGATTATGGAACTAGACCTAGGTCTAAGAAAACCAAGGTCTCTAGGGAAATTATCCCTAAGGCCAACCATGGTGTGTGCCTAGTGGCTAGGATTTCTAAGAAACCTAAGGAAGCCACTAAGAAGGATACTAGGGAGGCAATCCCTAAGGTTAACCATGGCAAGACCATAATGACCAAGGCTAACAAGCCTAGAAGGGTCATTAGAAAGGTATCTAGGGAGGTCATCCCTAAGGAATACCTAACTAATCCAATTAGCTAAAATAGATATTGGGTTCCAAGGAGCGTGATTGACTCATGCTAAATGGGTTAGGATGTGCCAACTTTGATTGGATGGGTAGTTAACTCAACAATAGAAAAGTTGACATTTTAGGTTATTTTCAAGGTTATGGATACCTTGGAAATAGGTTTGATCTTATATCCTAAAATATTTTAGGATGTGCCAATATATTTTTGGAATCATGAAAAATAAATAAAATTGACACAATCTAGATTTAGAGGTCATAGTGTGCCATTTTGGGTTTTGGCACACTTTGGGAATTAGTGTATCAAGAGAATTGTCTTAAGATTTAGAAGTTACATCAAGAGTGATACTCATGTGACACACACCTTGATGTCTTACACTTACCATGCTTCATGTGTTTTACCATATGTTTGCATGGAAGGAATGTTTATGGTGTATTGCATCTCACAAAATAGGTCATTCACCTTGATTGTGTATTTCAACACTTAGAAAGGGTGAGATGTTAGGATTTTGAAACCATTGGATGTTAATGTTTGTTAAAATGAAATAAAATACAAAAATACATTAAAAAATACATGAATATTAGCATAACATTAATATATTCGACATACAAGAGTAAACATGTTAAAATGAAACAAATTGAGTGAAGAAATCGAAATTCACTAAATTTCAGAATTGGAAATCAGATATCAGTCGATTGATCATAGTGTAGCACGATACAGCGAGTCCAGCAGTCGAGTGCTGCTTCCAAGACTCGACTGATTTGGAAATCAGTCGACTGATTATCTACATCAGTTGATTGTTGATACTCTTCATCGAGGTAGAAGAGTCATCAGTCGAGTGGCCCGCTGAGCAGTCAATGTTGGTGCAGTGGGCACCAAAGTCGAACCGGTATTTTGATTATGGCAAAAGGCTCAATAGTTAAGGGTATACTTGTTATCTTACGAGCTCAATTAAGTGTGCAGAAATGCTAAAGTTGAGCGGAAGGTCTGCGACACCCGGTGGGAACCGAGGTGGTCGGGCAACGCCAGAGGGACTTCGGAGGAAGCCGAGGTACTCGGGTGAAGACCGGAAGCGAGGCTACAAGGTAAGCTCGTGTGAAAGCGAAGCAAGGTCGTTAAGCGTAGATCCGACCCAATACCTCCAATGGAAGGTCTAGGTCGAGATCAGATGGTTAGAACCATCGCATTTTTATATTTTAAGCTAACTTGCATCACCCAAAACCCTTTGACTACGATAGCCAATCGCTAGTCAAGTTCCAGCCTCGAGAAGAGCTCGAATTTCAAGGGGGTGAATTTGGACTTGACTCGTGTTTTGGTACAAAGGGTGATGTGGCATCAAGGTGGACATCCAAACCATCACCAAGCTTGGACCTCATCCTTGAGTTGGCGTGAAGGCCTCCTTGAGGTGGCACAAGGTGGTTGGCTCTGATGTGGCACAAGTTGGATGGCTTCTTCTTCTTGGCGTGAAGGCCTCCTTGAGGTGGCACAAGGTGGTTGGCTCCTTGATGTGGCACAAGTTGGATGGCTTCTTCTTCTTGGCGTGAAGGCCTCCTTGAGGTGGCACAAGATGGTTGGCTCCCATGATGTGGCACAAGTTGGATGGCTTCTTCCTCTTGGCGTGAAGGCTTCCTTGAGGTGGCACAAGGTGGTTGGATGAAACACCTCATCCTTGAGTTGGGATAAGAACCTCACCTTGGACACTACCTATGTCTAAATTCATAGATCAATATCCATAAATAGACATGTTCACTCCAAGCATATAACAAGAATTAAAGAGCTCAACACGCCGTCGTAACGCCGCTACTACTACTCACATTTGCTACGACGAAGTGCCGCCGACAACGAAAGCTACATCTTCTACTTATAAGAGTTGTCGGTATATTTATTTAAGTTCTACTTTAAATTGTCTTTGTGCTTTAATCGTAACAAGGAAAGGGGGAGTGTCCCTTTGCCTTGATTTCTTTTTGTAATCATTGCTCCTACCTCCAACGAGGAGGAGTGGTTTTAGTGAATTGCCCTCCGTACGTGAACAAGGATCACTAGGGCCGTGGATTAGCAATCGAAAGATTGTGAACCACGTAAAAATATCTTGTCTACTTTATATTTCCGCTGTGCATTCTCTACTTGCTTTTTACTTATTGCAAAAGTTTTTAACGACAGATCGCTTATTCACCCCCTCTAGCTTACACTTTCGATCCAACAATTGGTATCAGAGTCGGGCGCTAAGATTCGTGAAACCACCAATCTAGCTTTGTTTTTCTTTTTTACAGATTTTTTATTTATTTATTTCTGTGTATAATTATTTCACTTGCTTATCTTCTCCTACATATAGAATTGCATTAGAGGCTTTAGGATCCGGATAAGGTTGTCCTTCGGGTTAGATCCCGAGTAAGGTTGTCCTCCGGATCTTCAACGACATTCGCATTTGATTGTTTATTTCTTTTTGCAAGTTACATTTTATATATCTTTTTACTTCTCAAGACTACTAATCCAAGACGAAAGTCTTGGAATATTCTTTCCGTGTGTGTTTTGCAAGATTCTTTTCTGCTCTTCTTCTTGTTTTTAAATGGCCCATCTCAAGGGTTTAGCACTCGACCGCTTTACAACGGTAATGACTTTCGCTATTGGAAGGGTCGATGGAATGCTTTCTTAAAACCCAAATCGAGATGTGGATCGAATCCAAACCGTTTCACACTTCCTATTAATGAAGATGGTGAATCTTTGGGTTACGATCAATGGTCAAATTCCATGAAAAACAAGTAGAAGCCGATGCCAAGGCAACTCAAATCTTGCAATGTGGGTTGTCCAAGGAAGAGCTCAACCGCCGCCCTTCATTAGTGCAAAGGACTTATGGACCAAGCTAGTGGAACTACACGAAGGCACCGATTAAAGGTATGTAAAAGAGATTTACTTTTAAATAAATTGTATAACTTGAAAATGCAGGAAAACGAGACCGCAACTCAACTACATGCTCAGATTCAAGACATCACAACCAACTCCATGCCATCTGACAAAAGGTCGAGAATCGCGACCTTATCGTATTCTCTTAACTCGCTTCCTAGGACTACCTTGTGGGCATCCATGGTCGATGCCTACAAGGTCTCCAAGGACCTTTCTAAAATTAGGTTAGACGAATTGTTTTCGAACTTGAATTACATGAGCAAACTAACGGGTCCGTGCCGAGAGAAGAGTATTGCGTTAGTTGCAGTTCCAAGAAGAAGAAGCCCAGCAAGCCACCCCGAAGGGAGAAGGCGATATCAAGCTCTAATGGCCAAGCCGACCGAGCACGACTCGAAACCGAAGAAGAGTCCGAGTCGAATCCGATGATGAGCTTCCATTCAAGACAAGCCACGGATCCGTATCCGGTTCAAAAGAATCATTAAGGGTAAGTCGATTGCGTTACTTAATACTTTGTATGGTGCAATTAAATTTTTAAATAAGAAACTAGCTAAGTCGAGTCCAAGGTCGAGACCCTAATTGAGGAGGTTAACCTTCTCAAACATGAGTCTCCTAACCTCTTCGACTACTCGTATTCAAGAGGAGGACTCAACTCAAGTTGAAAAGCTTGAAGTTGAGAACTCGCTTTTGAAAACACAAGTCGAAGACCTTAGGAACACGTTGGAAAGGTTCACTTTGGGATCCAAGGGACTTGACCTCTTACTTGGATCACAAAGGGCCGTGTACAACAAGGCGGACTCGGGTTTAACTCAAATACAACCAATAAGTCATATATGTCTATAGTAAACCAACATAAGAAAAATGTCCAAGCATGGGTCCCTAAGACCACTTTGATTTCAACTTTAGGATCTAACATGTATTGGGTTCCCAAGGACCAAATTCACTATGTGAATAGACCCACTCGATTCAATGGCCAGGGGAGCCAATACAAAATGTATTTTTGTTAAGTCTTAGAAATTGCATGCTTAGTTTTTCCTTTATTTTTAGAATGGTTAGATAGGACTCATAACCAACTAAAATCCTGCGAAAGATTGAGCCTCGGGAGCCTCTTTTCAAAAATAAACCAACTAAAATCCTATTTAAAAGATTGAGCCTCGGGAGCCTCTTTCAAAAATAACTAGTTAGACCAAGACGTAGTCTCAAGTAAGTCGAGTTATCAATTTCTTGAAATTAGCTTTGTCTAAGGAAGTGGTCGTTGTCAAAGAAGGCCTCTGGCCTCGCCACGACCGAAGCTAATCTCTTGAAAAGATTACTTGATGAGCTTAGACTAAACCGAATCTAACCTAATGTTGGTTAAAATTAATCAAGTAAAATTGAAAGTCATCTCACAGTAACACATAGGAATAACATGTTTTGATCATGTAAATATTGGTGAGATGATTTAGGTTTAAAAACTTACAAACAACCCTTTAGTAATTCCATTGATCCTACACATAAGAGTCGAAGAAACCATTAATATAGTTTTCGACAAAGGACACGAACCCGTTCAATCCTTAACAAAACCAACTAGCAAATCAACTTATAGCAAACCCGACTCTGATCTTGAACTTGAATCTCGTCCTAACCCAAGTCATCCTATCGACCAAGTGATAGATGACTCTAACCCAAGTCAAACTAGAACTCACCCAAGTCATCCTATCGACCAAGTGATAGATGACCCTAACCCGAGTCACACTAAGACTCAAACAAATCATCCTATCAATCAAGTTATAGGTGATCCAAATTTAGGGGTTCGAACTAGAGCTTCATATCAAAACCTTAGTCAAATCTCGTTAATTTCCAAAATCGAACCCAAAACTATTGAACAAGCACTTCTTGATCCCGACTGGATTATTGCTATGCAAGAAGAGCTAGCTCAATTCACTAGAAATGAAGTCTGGGAATTAGTACCACCACCTAAAGAAAAATCAATTATTGGAACAAGGTGGGTATTTCGAAATAAACTTGATGATAAAGGTGAAGTAGTTAGAAATAAAGCTAGGTTAGTCGCAAAAGGGTTTAGTCAAGTCGAAGGTTTAGATTACGATGAGACCTACGCCTGTAGCCGAGACTAGAGTCCATCCGAATGTTGCTAGCTTATGCCGCACATCGAGGATTTAAGCTGTTTCAAATGGATGTTAAGTCGGCATTCCTAAATGGATACATTAAAGAAGAAGTTTATGTCAGCCAACCCCCCGGATTCGAAAATCTAGATAAACCCGACCATGTCCTTAGACTTAAGAAAGCCCTATATGGACTCAAACAAGCCCCAAGAGCTTGGTACGAAAGACTTTCGATCTATCTTAAGTCCAAAGGATTCAACCAAGGTTTAGTCGACCCAACCTTATTCGTAAAAACCGTAGGAAAAGAAATCTTTATAGCCCAAATCTATGTAGATGATATAATTTTTGGAACTACCAACTCGATCCTGCTAAACGAATTCATCTCACTTATGGAAAGTGAATTTGAAATGAATTTAGTAGGAGAGTTAAGTTTCTTCTTAGGTTTACAAATTAAACAAACTAAAGATGGAATATATTTACATCAACAAAAATATACTAAGGACTTAATAAATCGATTTGGAATGCAAGATGCTAAAATAATCAATACACCTATGGCAACTAATGTTAATATAAACGAAGATGTAGAAGGAAACCCGCTGACCTAAAATACTATAGAGCGCAATAGAAGTCTCCTATACTTAACCGCGAGCCGACCCGACATTTTATTGCGTAAGTATGTGCGCAAGGTTACAAACCTGTGCCAAGGAGTCTCACCTAACCCTAGTCAAGCGTATCCTTAGATATCTAAAGGGCACGCTAAACGTAGGTATTTGGTACCCTAGATCTACCGAGTTTAATCTAATCGGCTACTCCGACTCCGACTATGCCGGTAGTAAACTCGATAGAAAGAGCACGAGTGGTTGTTGTCAAATCCTCGGCTCGAGTCTAGTGAGTTGGTGCGAGGAAGCGATTATGCGTTGCCTTATCTACCACCGGGCCGAATACGTTGCGATGGGTGAGTGTGTCTCTCATTCGTGGATGAAGCACACTCTCCAAGACTTTAGCTTAATCTTTAACAACATTAAAACCTACATAGATAACATTAGTTCAATTAACTTAACTAAAAATCCAATATGTCATTCTAGGACAAAACATATAGAAGTTAAACACCACTTCATTAGGGAACATGTAACTAATAGAACTATACAACTAGAGTATGTTGAGTCCAAATCAAACCTAGCGGACATCTTCACCAAACCACTACCCGAAGCCGAATTTAGTTTATTAAGACGAAAGTTAGGTATGTGCGTAATAGAGTAGGATTTAAATTTTTCTATATATGTACTCTATTTTTGCTTCTTTTTATGAAATTAGCCTAAGTCTTACCTTAGAAATTATATTGGGAACTTGCTTGGACTTACAAACCCTAAAATATATTTACAAACTTTTTGAGTTAAGGCAAAAGGGGGAGAAAGTCACAAAAGTAAGGAAGAAAGTAAACAAAATTATTACCTTTTATATTAAGTAATTCCGTTTACTTAAGCAACTATTAAGGGGGAGTAAAAATTATTTTTCAAGAACTCACCTTCGGTCAAGGGGGAGGTTACCTCAAAGGGGAGAACTTGAAACAATAATTTTTCTCACTCATATTTAATCTTTATGCTAGCTCATTCATATTTAATCTTTATGCTAGCTCATTCATATTTAATCTTTATGCTAGCTCATTCATGCTTAATCATTATGCTAGCTCATTCATATTTAATCTTTATGCTAGCTCATTCATATTTAATCTTTATGCTAGCTCATTCATGCTTAATCATTATGCTAGCTCATTCATATTTAATCTTTATGCTAGCTCATTCATGCTTAATCATTATGCTAGCTTACTGTTATGCTTAATTTTTCCTTAACTTTTGTGTCGGTTTTCCATGAATCAAAAAGGGGGAGATTGTTGGTGCAGTGGGCACCAAAGTCGAACCGGTATTTTGATTATGGCAAAAGGCTCAATAGTTAAGGGTATATTTGTTATCTTACGAGCTCAATTAAGTGTGCAGAAATGATAAAGTTGAGCGGAAGGTCTGCGACACCCGGTGGGAACCGAGGTGGTCGGGCAACGCCAGAGGGACTTCGGAGGAAGCCGAGGTACTCGGGTGAAGACCGGAAGCGAGGCTACAAGGTAAGCTCGTGTGAAAGCGAAGCAAGGTCGTTAAGCGTAGATCCGACCCAATACCTCCAATGGAAGGTCTAGGTCGAGATCAGATGGTTAGAACCATCGTACTTTATATTTTAAGCTAACTTGTACTGCAGTCCAAAACCCTTTGACTACAGTCAACTGCTAGTCAAGTTCGAGCCTCGAGAAGAGCTCGAATTTCAAGGGGGTGAATTTGGACTTGACTCGTGTTTTGGTACAAAGGGTGATGTGGCATCAAGGTGGACATCCAAACCATCACCAAGCTTGGACCTCATCCTTGAGTTGGCGTGAAGGCCTCCTTGAGGTGGCACAAGATGGTTGGCTCCCATGATGTGGCACAAGTTGGATGGCTTCTTCTTCTTGGCGTGAAGGCCTCCTTGAGGTGGCACAAGATGGTTGGCTCCCTTGATGTGGCACAAGTTGGATGGCTTCTACTTAGATTCGTGAAGGCCTCCTTGAGGTGGCACAAGATGGTTGGCTCCCATGATGTGGCACAAGTTGGATGGCTTCTTCTTCTTGGCGTGAAGGCTTCCTTGAGGTGGCACAAGGTGGTTGGATGAAACACCTCATCCTTGAGTTGGGATAAGAACCTCACCTTGGACACTACCTATGTCTAAATTCATAGATCAATATCCATAAATAGACATGTTCACTCCAAGCAAATAACAAGAATTCAAGAGCTCTCAACACGCCGTAACGCCGCTTACTACTACTCACATTTGCTACGACGAAGTGCCACCGACAACGAAAGCTACATCTTCTACTTATAAGAGTTGTCGGTATATTTATTTAAGTTCTACTTCTTTAAATTGTCTTTGTGCTTTAATCGTAACAAGGAAAGGGGGAGTGTCCCTTTGCCTTGATTTCTTTTTGTAATCGTTGCTCCTACCTCCAACGAGGAGGAGTGGTTTTAGTGAATTGCCCTCCGTACGTGATCAAGGATCACTAGGGCCGTGGATTAGCAATCGAAAGATTGTGAACCACGTAAAAATATCTTGTCTACTTTATATTTCCGCTGTGCATTCTCTACTTGCTTTTTACTTATTGCAAAAGTTTTTAACGACACCGTATCGCTATTCACCCCCCCCTCTAGCGACACTTTCGATCCAACAGTCAAGTGATGGTTACATCAGTCGACTGATTCCTAATATCAGTCGACTGATGTTACTGTAGTTTGATACAGAATGCTCAGCAGTCGAGTGTTGAGTTGGAGCAGTCGATTGTCGGTTCAGTAAATCACTCACTAACTCGCCATCAGTCGACTAATTTCACACACCAGTCGGCTGGCATCGTGATTTTACAACGCCAAACCGCTAGGGTTCATCTTCTTCATGCTTTCTCCTTCGCGCGATTCTTTTCTCCGATCATCGCCAACTCTCTCCGACCAGTCGTTCCTCGTCCACGCCGGCGACCAAATCCCTAGGTTTAGTAGTTTTCTCTTTCGTTTATGTTTTTTGATCTCTCTATGGCCCTAATGGCATCTCACAACCCTTGTTTTCTTCTCCAAATGTTAGGGTTCCAGCGAGATCTTTCCTCCGACGAACTTTCGGCATTGTCTTCAGCAAACCAACTATCCAGTTGCCTTGCTCCTTCTCCTCATCAACTTCAAATGACACCAAAGTATAATTTCTATACCCCTTAAACCCTAAATTTTTGTTTTTACAACTCATTTGGATCTAATCATTGTGTTTGTATCATCGCATTCCATTGCATTGCATTGCATTTATGTAGAAGACCATGTAGGAATGACCCAAATGAGGGTGGGCCGAGATTGTACCAACCGATGTCGGTTCGGTGCATAGATAACCAATTCTTTAGAGAGTATTGTAGCGACATCATTGAGATCCTAATGCATTATCAGCTCATGAAGGTTGCGTTGTGTACTCATGCCATAAATGATGATATCCTAAAGGAGTTTTATCAAAATTTAAGAAAGGTAGACGATGGTCCTACCTACACTACTCACGTTGCAAAAAGCGACTTGGAGTTCACTCCTGTGATCTTGTAGGAGTTCCTTGAGTGTAGGCCATCGGATGATACCTTCATCTTCTATCCTACATTCGATGGCCCTCTTCCTGAGCCTTTTGATCATATTTCTTTAGACTCCATGCGTGAGCACATTTTTCACCATCTGTGCCCACCAGCTCAAAACCTATTTCCTATCACTGAGCTATCTACACCTGACAATGTGCTCTACAAAGTCATTGTTCGGTACTTTCTCCCTATTGTGACTCAGGGTCTGGCCAAGATTCGGCCTCCCCATCTTTTTCTTATGTATGCCATGCGTCATAGATTAGATGTAAACATTGCATTGAACATGTTTCATTGCATTGTCCATTTTATATCCCCTGTGGAAGGGAAGATTCATATGCCTTTTGGACATATCATCACTGCATGGCTAGAGTCCATAGGCATTAATATTTCCAGGGAATCTTTGAGGGCATTATCCATGGTTTACGACTGTATATCGGTTCGTAACTTCACTTTGGCAGGGCTGTGGACCGGAGACGGACGGATGGAGCTGATACCTCACCCTCAGCGCATGCCACATGGGAAGCCACCTCTAGTGCCTAGAGAGGCTGCAGAACGATATGAGGATCCAGATACTAATGACGAGGATGACCAGATGCCAGCAGATGCATCAGCAACAGGTCCATCAGATCGGGTTGGACAGCTAGAGGCCAGATTCTAGGATTACCAACAGACAATTGACTCTCGGCTGGCAGAGATTATATCAGGGCAATCCTCCATGGGTCAGCACCTCAGCCGGATGGAGGGGTGCCACACTCGGATAGAGGAGCGCCACACCCAGATTGAGGAGTGCTAGAGCCACATGGAGCAGCGTCATCTTGACATGTATGAGATGATGCGAGCCTAGACCCTAGGTCAGCAGCCTCCTCCTCCGCCTCCACCTTCTGCAGAAGATTAGAGCTAGAGGATGTTTAGGAATTTTGGTTTTAGTTTCGTAGTGAGATTGAGCATTTTAAGCTTCTATTTTGTTTGTAAAAACTGAAGTTTTAATTGAATGGAATATTTTAGTTATAAAAATTGTTTTGTCTGATTATATGTCTGTATTAATGTGCTTATATATTTAAATTTTCCATGTCATGACATCACTTTTTTTTTATCATATGGCATGTCATGATACTGTTTAGGATCTTTTTAGATGTCATGTTCGTTTTTAGAGCTTATTCATATGTCATGACATCATGATCATTGGCCATGTTTAATTATTGCTATCATTTATGCCATGATCATTCATGCATTTAATTTAATTAAAATTGATTTAAGGACAATGACATGACTTAGAGTCCCATTTATAAGGGAATCAAGTAGTGTTGCCTAGAAAAATGCATGAAACCCTAGTTTAGGGAGAACAAAACTCACATCTCACATCAAAATTATATGTATGTGTGTTTATACACCTTAGATAACATGTGAGATGTTAGAAAAATAAGTTAAGTTCAAGGTGCATAGGTAGTGCATCTAGATGAACTTAAACTTATTTCAATCATCCATAAGAATCATGAGGAAAGCTAATATACAGGTCATGTATATCTAGCAAATAGTCCATGGTTCAAAATAGGTTTTCAAAAACATTTTAAAATCACTTTAGAAATCCTTGGTAAAGTCTATCTTTTGATAGCAATCATCATTGTAGAAGTTGATACAAAGTAGATTTTGGTAGTCCATTGATAGTCCATGGTTCAACTGTTGCTCGGTGCCAGTCGACTGATGGGCACTTCAGTCGACTGGTTTCTGCAGGACTCGACTGATAGCCTGATTTTGGGATAAACAAGGTTGTTTAACCCGATTTCAGCTACGGTAAAGGTTCCTAACCACTCCTAACCCTAGGATATGCTTTGGAAAGCATTATAAAAGGTAAAAATCCATTGGATATGGATTTGGAGAGGTGTTATGTCGATGTATCAAATTTAAGGTGTGGAGAGTTCATTTTTTAAATTTAAATATTATTTTTGATGGTTTAGAGTTCCTATTGGCTTAGGGACTTCCCAAGGATATTATTGGTGCAATTGTCAAGGGGGAACAAGCCTTTAGGGAGAGGTATCCATCATGGGATGATGGATGGTAGTTTTCCTCATGAGAGGTAAAATGGGATTTGACATACCCAATCTGGAAATTGGGAGATTGTATAGGATTGCCTCTCTTGAGTGATATGAGACTTATCACTAGGAAGATTGTAGGAATCCTAGATATTTTTTGACTAAGGGGGAGATTGTAAGATCTCAATGGATATGAGACATTGACCTCCTTGGAGAGACCTTTTTGATGTATCTCAAAAAGGGGGAGAATGTTTGGGATTACCAATTTGAGAAATTGGTAAGAAGAATTGAGTTAGTGTTCTAACTCAAAAGTATGTGTTTTTGTCAAACATCAAAAACGGAGAGATTGTTGGTGCAATCGGCCTAGGTCACGATTGACCGGACTCGAGTTTGACTTGAGTGATGTTTTGATGTTTGACAAAGTGAGTTGACATTGATGTTTGACATTAATGTCTGTTGATGTTTTGGAGAGATTATTTATACAATCAACCCGGGTTATGTTTAACCAGACTCGAGTTTGACTCGAGGGAGACTTTAATGGTTAATTAGAGTTGACCATGTCATGGAAAGTCCAAGTCTTGAGTACTTGGCATGTAAAGTCCAAGCATGGGTCTTCGCAAGGAAAAGTCCAAGCATGGGTCTTGGCATGGAAAGTCTAACATGAGTTGGCAAGGGAAAGTCCAAGCTTGAATCTTGGCAAGGAAAAGTCCAAGCTTGAAAGTCCAAGGGGTTTGATATTGGCGGCGTAAAGTCCACGCGGGAGTCTTGGTAGCATAAGTCCAATAGTTGGCGGCGTAAAGTCCAAGTGGAGTCTTGGCAGCATATGTCCAATGTGCCTTGGCGGTGTAGACACCGTTAGCATGCCATAGACGATGGAAGCACCTGAAGTCTAGCGCGATGGATGAACAAGTCATGGATGACTTGGAGGGATCCAAGTTGCATGTGGCTGATGGAGGTGGCTAGAAGGCTTAGGTCTTGGCTAAGGGTGGTCTAGCAAGTATGGGGGAACCATACTTGGGCTAAAACCTCATGTTTGAGGTGTTCAAGTCGACTGGTGCCATATGACAGTCGCCTGGTGAGAGTCAACTAGGGTTTGATTGCGGGATGTGTCCCAGCAGTCGACTGTCAGAGCTTGGGAGTCGACTGATTGGACGATCAGTCGACTGATGCTCGGGTTTTGGGGCACAGAATGGAGTCTCACTCGATGGTTGCGGTCAGCAGTCAAGTGATGGCTTGAATAGTCGATTGATGGTCATGATCAGTAGATTGATGTCCTAGCCGTTGGATTTTTCTAGCATGGATTACACCGTTGTCTCACTGTAACAGTGTGATCGGTCGACTGATGGTCACGAGTAGTCGACTGATCGGCTTTTTCTAGCCCAGGCAGAAGATATAAATGGAGCTCGTGGAGGAGAAAAAGCTATTCGGTTCTTGAGAGCTTTTGGGATGATTTGTTGCTGCAAATCAAATCTCCAAGTGTAAGTCAAGCAACCAAGCAATCAAAAGCAAGTGTTGTAAAGTTTTTCTTTGCTTGTCTTTTGTATTTGCATTGTATATTGCTTGTATTTCATTCTTGCTGTTGTAAGATCATTTGTATGAGGTTTCTCCACCTCCGACTTGTGTCAAGAAGGAGTTATTGTGATTAATAGTGCATGTTTGCATTGCTAGGGCTTTTAGAGCCCGATTCGTTGATTCAAACCATGTTACATCTTGTGTCTATCATGTTGTGTTTGTTCTTATTATATTTTATTGTATATTCTGCTGCGTACTAATAAGATTGTAGACAAGCAAACGCGAACAAACTCTATCGTACGAGCACGCCGCTATTCACCCCCCCTCTAGCGGCCTCAAATATTCTACAGCCAAGACTATACACTTGGACTTATGTGGCCAAGACTACACCCTTGGACTTTCTATGTCAACTCCATGTTGGACTTTCCAAATTTCAAGACCCATGCTTGGACTTTCCATTGCCAAGTACCTATGACTTGGACTTTACCATTGCCAAGACCCATACTTGGACTTTCCATGCCAAGTACACATGACTTGGACTTTCCATCATATGGTCAACCCCCAAACCATTGTCAAACAAATGATCAATCCATTGTCAAACATCAAAATACTACTCGAATCAAATTCGAGTCTGGTAAATCATGACCTTGTCAATTGCACCAAAAAATATAATAGTCATCATAAAATTTGTAACAAATTTTGCAACGAATTATTAATTGTCGCCAAATTCCCCCTAATTATCATAAATCTCCACCCCTTTCCTTTTCTCACACTCCAATCGATCGATTCCCGATACACATCTCTCCCTCTCCGCTTCCTTGCTCTTCCACTATCGGTCAGAGTAGATCATGCTTCTGTGCATGACGGATAGGTGTCGTGCGAGCTCGCAATAGGCCTATTGTCACGAGCTCGTGGGTGGCGCATGCTGTCGCGACAATGCATCGTGCTCATGATAGGCGTGTGCTACCATGAGCACGTGTTGTGCTCGCGGAAGGTGCGTGCTCGTAGCATCTGTCGAGAGTATGACACATGCTTGCAACAGATGTTGCGAGCTCAATCACAGCAGTCGCCCCTGCCGTGTAACTAACGCATGTCGCAGGGGCGTCACCCCTGTTGCGCTTTGCCCCTTATTGCTTCCTTCGTGCGGCAAGGCCAATGAGTTTGCCACACCGATGCCCCTTCTATGTTGTTCGCACGACTAGGGTCGATGGCTTTACTGTGCCGATGGCTTGTCTGGGTCGTTCACCCAACTGGGGCATTGTTCCAGGCTCCATGCATGGGTAATTCATCGCCACCCTTGGATCACACAAAACTATTGTGTCGTCCTCGACCCTCCGCAGCATTTACTCGTGTAACACCAGTAAAATTATTGTTGGAATGTATACTGAAAGCCTAGATCTTTTTGTATGAACATTTTTATTTTGAAATAAGAATCACATGATCATTGTTTGCAATTTATATGTTTATTATATGTGTGCATATTGTCTAATATTTTATATTGTAGATAACATGGTGCTTGGTGTGGCACAGAAGATCATGTTATCAATCCCTTGTAGAATATAAGTAGAGGATCACAACCAAGATGGTTTTGGAGAAACCATTGGCATGGTTGTAGTGTAGCTTGGTATTGTTTTATCTTGAACATAGAGTTACACTAGTGCACTTAGGTGTATTGAGCAGGACTGACATAGAGGTGATTCAATTTAGTGCTGACAACATAATTGAATCGGACCTTGGATATTATGTTGTACATGCTCTTAATCCCGATATAATAACGGGCACATGAACTTAGTATTTATTTCTTTGATTTACCAAAGGGTGAGATTTAGATGGATTAAATCAATATGCCCGGTATGTTGGGAAATGATATTATTTACATGATGTGTCGTTGATTATAGGAGGAAACCGTGCCCTATACATTAGGTTGATGATGTCCCCTTGAGGAGCTCATAAGGATCATCATGAAAACCCAGCTGGTTGATTTAGTCAACATGATGATAAGGTTGAGTGGTACTACTCGAGGAGTTAGATGTTAATTGATTGATGGTCAGTAAATCAATTAATTAACGGACATTCGATATCTTAAACACGGGGAGATGGATGTACAAATAATATATGGAGCCCATATTGATTTATTGGGGTTGGTGAGGTAATTCAATGATGATCCTCTAGTGGAATGGAACATCATTGATGGATCAAGTTTGTGTGGTTCCGATCCATCAGGTGGCCAAGATCCAACTCCTCCTCATGGTCCCTATCGTAGCCTAATATAAACCTCATGAAGTCTTGATCCAAGGATGGAAAACAAAACTCTAGAACCGACGGTTGAGATTAGATTTCTAGATCCGACAGTTGGGATAAAACTCTAGAACTGACGGTTGGGATGAAACCCTAGGTCCGACGATTGGGATGAAACCCTAGATCCGACGGTTGGGATGAAACCCTAGATCCGACGGTTGGGATGAAACCCTAGATCCGACGGTAGAGATTAAATCCCTATATCCGATGGGAGAGATTAAAGGAGGCTTAAGCCGAACTCTATAAATAGAGGGCTAAGGCTTTGGCAGAAACTAATGCTTGTGGATTAGGGTTTTGCCTATCTAAAAGTGGGCGGCAACAAACCCTAAAGAAGTTAGGGTTTTTGGGCGTCTAGAAGTGGGCGGCAAAGCTTTGTTCTCCCTAGGGTTTTGGCCGGCGCCCCTCTCTCTATTCTCATCCTTGGCCGGCGCTCTTCCTCCTCCCTTTCTCCTTGGTGGTCGGCGGCAACATTTCTTCAAGGTTGTTCAGCGTTCATCCATATCCCACCTTGGTGGCCAGCAGCAACATTACTTCAAGGTTGGCCGGTGCTCAAGAAGCTACTCCTTGACCGACGGTTATATCAAGCTCTTTGGCTTTGTGACCGGTTCTAGATAGAAGAAGGAGTTTTGTTTGGTTCTTCTTTTTGCTCGGAGCGAGCAAGGAAAGGAAGAAAGTGATCTAGGAGGCTTCAACTCATGGAGGATCTTCGCCCTCACGACGTCCACGAGGAGGATAGGACATACGGTAGAAGATCGAGAGGTATAAAAGTTTTACAACTTTTATTGATCTTTGCATGTTCTTATCTTTATGTTAGTATGTGTTGATTATACTAGTTTGCATTTGTATGTATTTGTATAATAACGGACCCCGAAGATAAACACAAAAACTGGCGATCCGTCCGTCATCTCTTCCGTGGTTAAACAACTAGAAGAGTTAGGTTGCTTGAACAACTAGTTTGTTCAAGCGATCGCTCAAGTTGTTAGAACGATGACGAATTGGTTGCGCTAAGGAAACTCATCCCATCCGGATTAGTTTTCATTAGCGAAAATTTTAATTCGGGGACATGCCAGCCAATGAGCCTCCGAAGCAATTCCTTACAAGTGGTAACAGAGCCACGGTTTCCAGTTTTGTTTGTATGTGATTGTTTGTGTGTGATTGTATGTATATTATTTGAATCCTCGGGGTTGACGAGGCTAGATTAGTATTTAATTTTTGTAATTGAATACGACATTATTTAGCCACTCATTTTAGTTTACTTTCGATCTAGATTATTTTTACACTCCTTCATGGAGTATAGGATCGATGGATGTAAGTTAAAATGATATATCTTGGCTCGGATCTCTTTGGTGACTTGTGCACGGGAAAAGATGGAGCGGACGAGGTGGCGACACGACGGGACGCATATTGGAGAACAATGCCATAATAGTTGGGAAAATTCTATTTTTTCCATATTTATTGCTGATTTGTTTTATATGCATGTTGTGTGTGCTTGAAAATTCCTCATTGTCAATTTACTAAGTGGGAGAGGGACATTTTATCAATTAAACTCTGAATCCACACCTTATGATTGATCGATCCATGATTTTTCTTGATTGGGTCATTGTAGCAATACGCAACTGGAACGAATTGCAGATCAATAGGTCAAATAATGGTTATAAGAAATTATTTAGGAGCGTGTGTACTTCCCCATCGGTAAGGCACATAATCCGAGATAATTCCCTTAGTATCGTGTAATGGTGCACACTTAGATGCAAATAAAAGTATCCTCCCCATCGGAGTCACTGCTTTTATTTTTAGGGCCAAAGAGGAACCCACTATTAATTTTATTTGTCAAAAAGTTAGGTTGACAATATAATAAAATTAATGGGTAAAACCTTCTCTTACAAATGTAGAATTCGTATATGTCCACACTATCGTGGCATGCGACATTCTCGGTGTTTTGAGGTGTTGGTTGATTTCGAAATTTTATTGTTTGAGAAATCAATGATATTTAAAATCTAATATTTTGATCATTGTGATTCTTAGGTTTTTCAAATGGCTTTCAACTCACTTGCTGTGATATTAAAAGAAAATAAACTTACTCGAACAAATTATATTGATTGGAAAAGAAACTTGGATATTGTCTTAACTGCAGAAAAGTACAAATTTGTACTCTTCGAGGTCTGTCCTCCTAAGCCTACCGATGACTCTGGTGAAAAGGAGAAAGAAAGTTATAAGAAATGGATCAAGGCAGATGAGATGGCGCGGTGTTACATTTTGGCATCTATGTCAAATGTGCTGCAACATCAGCATCAAGCCATGGCCACAGCTTATGACATGATGTTCAATCTCAAGGAACTTTTCGAACATCAGAGTAGGGCGGCTAGACAGGAGGTTATGAGAAACTTGATGACAACCACCATGATTGAGGGAACACCCATCAGGGATCATGTTCTCAAGATGATGGCTCATCTTAATGAGATGGAAGTCCTTGGAGCTGAGATCGATGGGGAAACCCAGGTCGATATCATTCTGCATTCTCTGCCTAGGAGTATTGAGCAGTTCTGCCTCAATTACAACATGAACAAGAGGTTGTATTCGTTGGTGGAGCTTCTGACAGAACTCCAGGCGGCAGAGGGGCTTTTTCATCAAAGCGCTCAAGCCATGGTTGCTCAGAAGGTTTCCTCTTCTAAACCGAAAGGTAAGAAGAAGAAGAAGCAAGGTGGAGCAAAGAAAGTGGCGGTAGGACCTCAGGCAGGAGTGAAGAAGCTGAAAGGCAAGTGCTTCACTTCCAAGCAGACGGGACATTGGAAGGCGGACTGTCCTCGCCGAAAGAACAAAGGTATATCTTCTTGTTTAGTTGTTGAAACATGTTTAGCGGTGTTATCTACCAGTGCCTGGTGCGTAGATACAGGAGCCATTGATCATGTCTGCAATACTTTGCAGGGGTTCCAGGAAACCCGACGACTAGCTGAGGGAGAGATTACCGTCTTCATGGGCAATGCTTCAAAGGTGGCGGCTATTGCAGTGGGAGACGTTTATTTATCTTTTGATAGGAATAAAGTTTTTGTTTTGAGAAATTGTCTTTATGTACCTACTTTTAGAAAGAATCTAATGTCAGTTTCTAAATTGTTTATGGATGGATATTCTATTTCTTTTAATGACAAAGTGGTTATAAAAAGAAATAGAAAGATTATCTGTTCTGGTACATTGGTTGGCAATTTGTACACTCTTGAACCAAAAACTCCCACGATGCATATAAAAGTAAATAACTCATCTTCTAAGTATAATAAGGGAAAAGAACCTTCGAAAATGAACCAGACATATCTTTGGCATCTTAGGCTTGGTCATATTAACCTGAGTAGAATTCAAAGGTTGATAGCTGATGGACCTTTGGGTTCATTGGTGGTGGAGGATCTCCCAACCTACGTATCTTGCTTGGAAGGTAAAATGACCAAGAGGCCTTTCAAGGCCAAGGGGTATAGAGCCAAAGATGTGTTAGAATTGGTTCATTCTGATCTGTGCGGTCCTATGTGTAGGGAAATCTCGTATGCCAAATGGCATATGCGCAACGGAAAATAGGATCCCTTCCAAGTGATCCATGCGAAAGCAAACTCGTATAAAATAAATTTCTCTAAACCAAACCTATCTTATAGGAGAGGATTACCTTTGTTGCGTGCCCTTGTTAATCCCGCTTTTCCTTTCGGTTTGTTGGATCTTTAGCACGTTCAAGTGTCCGTGCCTCTATACGTATCCACACGAGCAAGCTCTTGTCTCACAAGAGAAACTAGAAGAGCTCTCCTTTACTTCTTGCTAGAGAAGTCCCTAAAGGAGAGGAATCTAGGGAAGAAGAGAAAGGAGGAAGAAGACTACTCTTCTTGCTAGCCTACACTCACAAAGCCACACAAGCTTCCACCAAGCTTCTCAAGCTCTCACTCACCACCACACCACACTCACAATCCAACTCATGCTGGGGCCGGCCACGCCATGGGGCCTTTTATAGGGTTGGCAAAACCCTTTCACCTCCTACAAGTTCATGCAATCCATTGCATTGAGACCCTTTTGTTTTGGCGGCCACTTAAGGAGACAAAACCATTTTGTCCCTTCCACCTTATCTAGCTTAGGTGGATGCTTAGGTGGCATGCTTATGTGGCATGCTTATGTGGCATTCATGCATGTTGAATTAATCTTATTAATTCAATTAAGCTTATGTTATCATATTGAATTAATCTTATTAATTCAATTAAAGCTTATGTTATCATATTGAATTAATCTTATTAAATCAATAAGGTAACATATTGAATTAATCTCATTAAATCAATTAGCTAAAATTCTCATTAAGCTTAAAGTCCAAAAACCATTTTGTACTTAAGCTTATTCCCAAATTATTCTAGTCAAACTAGAATACTCTAATTCCTCTAATTATCATGCTCTTTGTGTGTGACCCTATAGGCTCTCATAGCGTTGGCGGTGGACCTAAACTCTTTTAGATACACAAGCAATGGCGGCATCTAGCAATACATCATTGCTACCCAAATTCTGAGATAAGTCAAGATCAGGCTAACCTTTATGACTACTATAATATATGGCCGTGTCCTTCTATCCTTGATATCAGTTGATCAATGAGGCATGACCGTGTCATCCTCGATCAATCTATGTGTTTCTTGATCCTGAGTAAACTAACTCAAACAAATGAGCTCAATATCTCATATTGACTCATTCGAGCATAAGCCATGCGTTTTAGTAGTTCTACTCAATCAAGACCACCGATATCACTCCCGTCATATGGAAGGGATAGATCCCATCTACATCACTCACATCCCTCCGCATAATTTGTTACATACCCAGTAATCGCCTTTATGGTCCACCCTGTTACGGGTGACGTTTGACGATACCAAAGTACATAACTCCTTATGTAGGGAACCGTAGTGACTTCACGTCTAAGGACTATTCATACCAATAGTCACATGAGAAAGTTTATGACACTCATATAACGATCCATGAAACTTTCTCATGGCGGGTCAGTTCAGTATATATTCTCCAATATATACCCATGTGTCAACTTGATATCATATATCCATGACTTGTGAGATCAAGTCATCAATTGATCTACATGCTAGTCTTTATGTATTAATATTGCCCTTGCATATTAATACTCGACTAGGAACATTTAGGAAAGTGTTCTCTACAGCCTCTCATAATCAATTCTGCCAATTGATGTGCTGTAGATAAGAACCTACTTTTCTAGGGCATTATTATATTTAAATTAGCTGGCATAAGCAAGATGTAAATATAATAACCAATCCTTTGCCTTTATAGAATATGATACAAAATGTTCCCTATTCAACCATCACATGATTGGTTCTAGGGCTTTAACTAACAATCTCCCACTAGCACTAGTACCAATCACTATGATATCTAATACCTAGTGACCTAGTGTGACCATCATGCTTCCTCTGTGCCAAAGCCTTGGTCAATGGATCTGCGATGTTAGCTTCTGTCGGTACTCTGCATATCCTCACATCTCCTCTATCGATGATCTCTCGAATGAGATGGAAGCGCCGCAGTATGTGTTTGGTCCGCTGATGTGATCGAGGTTCCTTAGCCTGTGCAATAGCCCCATTGTTGTCACAATAGAGGTCTATTGGATCTGCAATGCTAGGAACTACCCCAAGTTCACTGATGAACTTGCGGAGCCAAACAGCCTCCTTTGCTGCATCAGATGCTGCAATATACTCGGCTTCTGTTGTAGAATCAGCAACTGTGTCCTGCTTCGAACTCTTCCAGCTCACAGCTCCACCATTCAGGCAAAACACGTACCCCGATTGCGATCTATAGTCATCCTTGTCTATTTGGAAGCTTGCATCACTGTAACCCTTTACAGTTAGCTCCTCATTGCCTCCAAATATCAGGAAATATTCTTTCGTTCTTCGTAAGTACTTAAGAATATTTTTGACTGCTATCCAGTGACTTTCACCTGGATCCGCAGTATCTACTCGTCATGCTCAAAGCATACGAGGCGTCGAGGCAGTACAAAGCATGGCGTACATGATAGACCCTATAGGTGATGCATAAGGGATCTTATCCATGCGATCTCTCTCCTCCTTAGAAGAGGACATTGATTCTTGAAGACTCACACCATGTGATAAAGCGAAACCTTTCTTAGAATTTTGCATAGCAAAAGCGATCTAGCACTTTATCAATGTATGTACTGACTTAGGCCAAGTAATCTTCTAGATCTATCTCTATAGATCTTGATGCCTAGAATATAAGCGACTTCACCTAAGTCCTTCATCAGAAACAATTCCCTAACCACATCTTCACAGTGGGTGAGGGAATATCATTTCCGATGAGAAGTATGTCATCTACATACAAGACAAGAAATACAAGCTGTGCTCCACTATTTCTCTTGTAGACACAAGGCTCATCTTCATTCTTGATGAAACCAAACTCTTTGATTGCATCATCGAATCGAAGATTCCGGCTTGAGGCTTGCTTTAGTCCATAAATGGACCTTTGCGGTTTGCATACCTTTCGGGATGCTTTGGATCTTCAAAACCCTCGGGTTGTGTCATGTACACATCCTCGAGTAGCTTTCCATTTAGAAAAGTGGTTTTGACATCCATCTGCGGATCTCATAATCATGGTAGTGCGAATAGCAAGTATGATCCGAATGGATTTAAGCATCATGGCTGGTGAAAAGGTTTCATCATAGTCAATACCATGAATTTGTTTGAATCCTTTAGCCACCAATCTACCTTTATAGGTATGCTTATTACCATCCATGTGGGTCTTTACTTTAAAGACCCACTTACACCAATGGGTTTTACCCCTTGGTGGATCGACCAAAGTCCATACTTGGTTAGTGTACATGGATTCCATTTGGATCTCATGGCCTCTAGCCATTTCTGAATCTGGGCTCATCATAGCTTCTTTATAGGATGTAGGCTCATCAGATCGATAAGCAATACATCACCGTTGTCGATCAAGAGAAAGAATATCTCTCGGGTTGACGACGGATCCTATTAGATCTGAAGAGGTTGGTCTACTTGAGCAGTGTTTGCTCCACAACTCTTTGGGCAACAATTTCCTCATCCACAACACTTTGTGGTGCACATGTTCATTTTCCATCGAAGCCTTAGTGTTATCATCATCTTGAACTTCTTCAAGATGAATTTTACTCCCACTAGTATTTCTAGAAATAAATTCTCTTTCTAGAAAGACATTTACGGCAACAAACACCTTGCCAAGTGTGGGATTGTAAAGTAATATCCCTTAGTTTCCTTGGGATATCCTACAAAATAACACTTATCGATTTGGGTCCTAGTTTATCGAGACTTGGCGTCTAACGTAAGCTTCACAACCCCAAATCTTTATAAAGACATTTTGGGACTCTTCGGTCCATATCGTATATGGTGTCTTTTCTCGGCTTTTGATGGAGCGATTAAGTGTGAAAGCGGTGTCTCTAGAGCTAAACCCCAAAAGGAAGTAGGTAGATCGGTCGGCTCATCATTGATCGTACCATATCTAATAGAGTACGATTTCTCCTCTCGGATACACCATTCCATTGTGGTGTTCGGTGGAGTGAGTTGGGATATTATCCACACTCGGCCCAGTGATCACGAAACTCTTGACTAAGGTATTCACCACCTCGATCGATCAGTAGCTTAATCGCTTACCAAGTTGGTTTTGTACTTCATTCTTGAATTCTTTGAACTTTTCAAAGGATTACGACTTATGTCTCATCAAATATAAGTAGCGAATCTACTCATATCATCGGTGAAAGTAATAAAGTACTTATAGCCTCCTCAGCCCGACATTGAAAGGGCCACATACATCGGTATGTATGAGTCCTAACAAATCTCGCTCTCTCGCCATGTCCACTAAATGGAGTTTTAGTCATCTTTCCTAAAGACAAGATTCGCATACCTCATATGATTCAAAATCAAATGAGTCAATAATCCATCTTTATGGAGTTGGGATATCGTTTTTCATTTATGTGACCTAAGCGAGTGCGAAGATATGTTTGGTTCAAATCATTCGATTTGAACCGTTAGTATTCGTTATAAATTGGGTTATCTAAATCTAGAACATAGAGACCATTCATAAGTGGTGCATTACAATAGAACATTTCATTCAAATAAATGGAACAACATTTGTCTTATTATAAAGAAAAGTTTTCTTGTCTAAACAAGATCTGAAATTATGTTCTTTGTCAATGCAGTACATATAAGCACTCCTCTAGTTCTAAGATAAGCCCGGTGGGCAAAGACAAAGAATATGTTCCTCTGACTCATGACAACTTTTGCGCCATTGCCTACTCGTGAGTCCGCCTTTGCCATTTGTCTACTATTTCTCGATCCACGCACATTACAAATGTGAGATGCACATCCGGTATCTAATACCCATGTAGAAGAAATAGATAGATTAACTTCTATAGCGTGTATACAGCGAAGTCCCACTTCTTTTATTCTTTACTTCCTCGAGGTAGACTTTGCGATTCCGCTTCCGATGTCGATCTCACGCAATGATAGAGCGATCCCCTTCTTAGGTACTTTACCTTTACCCTTTGAAGTGGATGAATTGGCCTTGCCTTTGGCTTAGGTCTTACCCTTGCCTTTGCGCTTACCTTTGTCCTTCTTGACCATTAGTACATTACTAACTTTCTTCTTGAGATTTGGTTGTGATTCTCAACATCTTTGAGAATCTCGAGCAAAGGTTTATCAATTTCATTCATGTTATAATTCATGGCGAATTGATTGTATGCTTGAAACAGCGATTGCGAGGATAACATCGGTTGCCAATTCTTGGCTCGATGGAAAACCTAGTCTTTCAAGGTTCTCAGCGTACCCAATCATTTTTAGTCGTGAGTTCCTACAGTGTTCCTTCTTGCATCTTGCATGCAAAAAGAGCCTTAGACACTTCAAAGCGCTCGTGCCTAGCTTGTCCTTGATATAGTTGTTTCAAATGCTCAACCATATCATAGGCATCCATGTTCTCATGTTGCTTACGAAGCTCGAGTTCATGGTGGCAAGCATAAGAGCATGACACATCTAATCGTCATCTTGATGCTTCTTATAAGCATCCTTTTCCCAGTGGCGCATAGGCGGGTATTTGAGGTAGCTCTAGGACATATAGTTTGCGTTCTTGCTTGAGGATAATCCTCAAGTTCCTATACCGATCAAGAAAGTTCGCTCCATTGAGCTTGTCCTTCTCAGGGCCGGATCATGAGATTGAGGGTGTGTCGTGTTAGATGACATGGTGATCTACAACATTAAAATGCAAAGTTAAGTATCATACCTAAATCATTTAATTAGGCCTTTAATTAAATGAGGCTCCCACTAAATTCTCATAGCTACTATTTAGCTATAAATTTATATGGGATAAAGATCCACATCATAATTCGTCTTGAGTTAGCTTTGGCTAATCGCCCAAGACGTAGTATAATTAGGTAGGCAATCTTTTGCCAATTACATCTGATGTAACTCTTTAATAGCTTTGGTTAAGTTTTAGATTAGTTTAGTGTTTATTCCTAAACCGACTTCGGTGTGGCGAGAGCCACGAGGGCCTTCTTGGATATCGAACATGACCACTTCTAAGACAAAGGCGATGTTGGAAATCACACAAAACTAATGTTAACACTTATGTTCAAAGCTAATATATGCCTCTACTTTCTTAACCAATTAAGAAACACTTAATTAAGTCTTAACCAAGGATAGCGGGACATCACGATTGTCACTCGCACCCCTCAAGATAAAATGCATTGCTTTGCTTTGGCAAACCCAATAACAAATGATCGAGAAGTAGTAGTACCAACTTTGGTAGGCATATCGTTTAGACTTATTAAGAAATAAACATGTATCATATACATATTAGCATACATCACATATAAGCTAAACTAATCATGCATCACATACAAGCTAAACTAACATGCATCACATACATATTAAACTAACGTGTCATGGTTATGGCCCTTATTCTACAATCTTCTCAAGCCAATGAAAGATTGATTGGTCAACCTAGGGATAGCATCTTCTCCTAAGTGCTTCCTTTTGGTTGTCTTGTGTGTTGACTTCCTCCTTGTAACCTCATCTTCCAATGGACCCTCCATCCTTGTTTTGTACATTACAAAGGAGAAATACTCGAGTTACATTCGAGTCTAAAACTAATTTTACAACAAGAATATTAGGAGAAAGGCACGACCATGAGCCGTATTAAAATTACAACACACAATCACAAACTTTTTGGGACTAGGCCATAACCATGCACCATGTCATTTAACTTTTAAAGACATTGGATATTTTATTATGTTTGAAAATTTGCTAATGCAATTATCAACTCATAATAAAATTTATCTACTTCTATATCACATATAAAATAGAAAACCTATTTTATCGATCTTTCATAAGTGGCTCTGATGCCCTTTGTAGAAATCTCGTATGCCAAATGGCATATGCTTGACGGAAAATAGGATCCCTTCCAAGTGATCCATGCAAAGCAAACTCGTATAAAATAAATTTCTCTAAACCAAACCTATCTTATAGGAGAGGATTACCTTTGTTGCGTGCCCTTGTTAATCCCGCTTTTCCTTTCGGTTTGTTGGATCTTTAGCACGTTCAAGTGTCCGTGCCTCTATACGTATCCACACGCGCAAGCTCTTGTCTCACAAGAGAAACTAGAAGAGCTCTCCTTTACTTCTTGCTAGAGAAGTCCCTAAAGGAGAGGAATCTAGGGAAGAAGAGAAAGGAGGAAGAAGACTACTCTTCTTGCTAGCCTACACTCACAAAGCCACACAACCAAAGCTTCCACCAAGCTTCTCAAGCTCTCTCTCACAACCACACCACAATCACAATCCAAATCATGCTTTGGCCGGCCACTCCATGGGGCCTTTTATAGGGTTGGCAAAACCCTTTCACCTCCTACAATTTAATGCAATCCATTGCATTGAGACCCCTTTTGTTTTGGCCGGCCACTTAAGGAGACAAAAACCATTTTGTCCCCTTCCACCTTATCTAGCTTAGGTGGATGCTTAGGTGGCATGCTTATGTGGCATGCTTATGTGGCATGCTTATGTGGCATTCATGCATGTTGAATTAATCTTATTAATTCAATTAAGCTTATGTTATCATATTGAATTAATCTTATTAATTCAATTAAGCTTATGTTATCATATTGAATTAATCTTATTAAATCAATAAGGTAACATATTGAATTAATCTCATTAAATCAATTAGCTAAAATTCTCATTAAGCTTAAAGTCCAAAAACCATTTTGTACTTAAGCTTATTCCCAAATTATTCTAGTCAAACTAGAATACTCTAATTCCTCTAATTATCATGCTCTTGTGTGTGACCTATAGACTCTCATAACGCGTTGGCGGTGGACCTAAACTCTTTTAGATACACAAGCAATGGCGGCATCTAGCAATACATCATTGCTACCCAGGTTCTGAGATAAGTCAAGATCCGACTAACCTTTCCGTGACTACTATAATATATGGCCACCGTGTCCTTCTATCCTTGATATCAGTTGATCAATGAGGCATAGCGTGTCATCCTCGATCAATCTATGTGTTTCTTGATCCACAGTAAACTAACTCAAACAAATGAGCTCAATATCTCATATTGACTCATTCGAGCATAACCATGCGTTTTAGTAGTTCTACTCAATCAAGGGGCCCACCGATATCACTCCGTCATATGGAAGGATAGATCCCATCTACATCACTCACATCCCTCCGCATAATTTGTTACATACCCGATGTCGCCTTTATGGTCCACCACTATTCTACGGGTGACGTTTGACGATACCAAAGTACATAACTCCTTATGTAGGGAACCGTAGTGACTTCAGGTCTAAGGACTATTCATACCAATAGTCACATGAGAAAGTTTATGACACTCATATAACGATCCATGAAACTTTCTCATGGCGGGTCAGTTCAGTATATATTCTCCAATATATACCCATGTGTCAACTTGATATCATATATCCATGACTTGTGAGATCAAGTCATCAATTGACCTACATGCTAGTCTTTATGTATTAATATTGCCCTTGCATATTAATACTCGACTAGGAACATTTAGGAAAGTGTTCTCTACAGCCTCTCATAATCAATTCTGCCAATTGATGTGATGTAGATAAGAACCTACTTTTCTAGGGCATTATTATATTTAAATTAGTTGGCACAAGCAAGATGTAAATATAATAACCAATCCTTTGCCTTTATAGAATATGATACAAAATGTTCCCTATTCAACCATCACATGATTGGTTCTAGGGCTTTAACTAACACTATGTCTATCCAGGCTAGAGGTGGCTTTGAATACTTCGTCTCTTTTATAGATGATTATTCAAGGTATGGATACATTTACTTGATGCGCCGCAAGTCTGAATGCTTTGACAAGTTCAATGAATTCAAGGCTGATGTGGAGAACCGTCAAGGTAAAAGTATCAAGACACTACGATCTGATCGTGGTGGCGAGTACCTCTTGGGAGAGTTTAGGAGTTACTTATCAGAGGCTGGGATTCAATCCCAATTGTCCGCACCTGTCACACCCCAGCAGAATGGTGTGGCGGAGCGAAGGAATAGGACTCTTATGGAAATGGTTAGATCGATGATGAGTTATTTTGAGTTACCTGATTCATTCTGGGGGTTTGCTTTGGAAACGGCAGCACACATTCTGAACTTGGTTCCATTTAAGTCAGTACCCTCTACTCCCACAGAATTGTGGACTGGGCGAAAGCCTAGTCTAAGACATATTCGGATTTGGGGTAGTCCAGCACATGTGCTGAAGGGAGATACTGGTAAGTTGGAATCTCGTACAGAAGTACGCTTGTTTGTTGGCTACCCTAAGGGAACGAAGGGTGGTTTGTTCTATAGTCCTAGAGATCAGAAGGTGATCGTGAGTACGAATGCCAGATTTCTAGAGGAGGACTATGTGATGAACCACAAGCCCACGAGCAGGATTTTTCTTGAAGAGTTGACAGGGGAAGTCCCGACTTCAGTACCACCGGTACAAGAGGAGATACCACAAGTCACAGAACCGCGTGTCACAGAGCATACACAGGAGGCACCTCATCGTAGTGAGAGGGTTGTTAGACAAACCGAGATATTCAAGTTCTTGGGAGAGTCTTCGAACTTAGTCCCTGGTGAAAATGAACCTGATCCCTGGACATATGATGAGGCACTCCAAGATATAGATGAGGTATCTTGGCAAAGAGCGATGAATTCAGATATAGAATCTATGGATTCTAATCATGTCTGGGAGCTAGTAGAACCACCCGATGGTGTGAAAACCATTGGATGCAAGTGGATCTACAAGAGAAAGAGAGGAGTAGACGGGAAGGTTGAGACCTTCAAAGCTAGGCTTGTTGCGAAAGGGTATACTCAGAAAGAGGGTATCGATTATGAGGAGACCTTTTCGCCGGTAGCTATGCTTAAGTCTATCCGGATTCTCTTATCTATTGCTGCTCATGAGTATTATGAGATTTGGAAGATGGATGTCAAGATAGCTTTCCTTAACGGAAGTCTTGAGAAAAACATCTATATGAAGCAACCAAGGCGATTCATTGCAAAGGGCAAAGAGCATCTTGTGTGTAAGCTTAATCGGTCCATTTATGGATTGAAGCAAGCTTCTAGATCTTGGAACATCCACTTTGATGAGGTAATCCAGTCATATGAATTTATTCAAAGTCAGGATGAGCCTTGTGTATACAAGAGATGTGATGGAAACGTAGTGGTATTTCTTGTACTATACGTAGATGACATTTTGTTAGTTGGCAACAATATCAGAGTGTTATCAGACGTAAGGGTATGGTTGTCTAAACAGTTTGATATGAAGGACTTGGGAGAAGTGGGACACATCCTTGGGATCAAGGTAATAAGGGATCGCAAGAAAAGGATGTTGTGCTTATCTCAAGCTTCATACATTGACACTATCCTTGCTCGTTTTAGCATGCAGAACTCCAAGAAAGGTTTTCTACCTTTTAGGCATGGAGTACCTTTATCTAAAGAGATGTGTCCCAAAACATCAAAGGAGATAGAGGACATGAAGGCAGTTCCTTATGCTTCGACAATAGGAAGCCTCATGTATGCTATGCTATGTACCAGACTAGATATCTGCTTTGCCGTGGCCATGGTTAGCAGATATCAGAGTAATCCTGGATAGGGACATTGGACTATGGTAAAGCATATATTGAAGTACCCGAGAAGGACTAGGGATTATATGCTGGTTTACTGGGCAGATCAATTAGTCCCTGTGAGTTACACGGATTCTGATTTCCAATCAGTTAGGCATAACAGTAAGTCTACCTCGGGGTTTGTGTTTACTTTTGGAGGTGGAGCCATAGTATGGAGAAGTGTCCAGCAGAAATGCGTGGCCGACTCGACCATGGAAGCTGAGTATGTGGCAGCCTCTGAGGCAGCCAAGGAAGCTGTATGGCTCAGGAACTTCTTGATGGACTTGGATGTGATTCCTGGTTTGCCCAGAACCATCATAATTTATTGTGATAACAGTGGTGCAGTTGCAAACTAGAAGGAACCACGAGCCCATAAGGCAAGTAAACACATAGAGCACAAGTACCACCTAATACGAGAGATCGTAAAGCGAGGAGAAGTAGTTGTCACCAAGATTGCATCGGAGGATAACGTGGTGAATCCATTCACTAAGGCCCTTCCAGCGAAAGCGTTTGATAGGCATGTGGAGGACATGGAGATCAGATGTATGGCAGTGTAATGACAGCATAGTCTTTTAGTATAAGTGGGAGATTGTTGGAATGTATATTGAAAGTCTAGCTCTTTTTGTATGAACATTTTTATTTTGAAATAAGAATCACACGATCATTGTTTGCACTTTATATGTTTTTTATATGTGTGCATATTGTCTAATATTTTATATTGTAGATAACATGGTGCTTGGTGTGGCACAGAAGATCATGTTATCAGTCCCTTGTAGAATATAAGTAGAGGCTCACAACCAAGATGGTTTTGGACAAACCATTGGCATGGTTGTAGTGTAGCTTGGTACTGTTTTGTCTTGAACATAGAGTTACACTAGTGCACTTAGGTGTATTGAGCAGGACCGACATAGAGGTGATTCAATTTAGTGCTGACTACATAATTGAATCGGACCTCGGATATTATGTTGTACATGCTCTTAATCCCGATATAATAACGGGCACATGTACTTAGTATTTATTTCTTTGATTTACCAAAGGGTGAGATTTAGATGGATTAAATCAATATGCTCGGTAAGTTGGGAAATGATATTATTTACATGGTGTGTCGTTGATTATAGGAGGAAACCGTGTCCTATACATTAGGTTGATGATGTCCCCTTGAGGAGCTCATAAGGTTCATCATGTAAACCCAGCTGGTTGACTTAGTCAACATGATGATAAGGTTGAGTGGTACTACTCGCGGAGTTAGATGTTAATTGATTGATGGTAAGTAAATCAATTAATTAACAGACATTCGATATCTTAAACACGGGGAGATGGATGTACAAATAATATATGGAGCCCATATTCATTTATGGGGGTTGGTGAAGTAATTCAATGATGATCCTCTAGTGGAATGGAACATCATTGATGGATCAAGTTTGTGTGGTTCCGATCCATCGGGTGGCCAAGATCCAACTCCACCTCATGGTCCCTATCATATCCTAATATAATCCTCATGAAGTCTTGATCCAAGGATGGAAAATAAAACTCTAGAACCGACGGTTGAGATTAGTTCTCTAGATCCGATGGTTGGGATAAAACTCTAGAACCGACGGTTGGGATGAAACCCTAGATCCGACGGTTGGGATGAAACCCTAGATCCGACGGTGGAGATTAAATCCCTAGATCTGACGGTAGAGATTAAAGGAGGCTTAAGCCAACTCTATAAATAGAGGGCTAAGGCTTGGGCAGCAACTAATGCTTGTGGATTAGGGTTTTGCCTATCTAAAAGTGGGCGGCAACAAACCCTAGAGAAGTTAGGGTTTTTGGGCGGCAAATGTTTGTTCTCCCTAGGGTTTTGGCCGGTGCCCCTCTCTCTATTCTCATCCTTGGCCGGCGCTCTTCCTCCTCCCTTTCTCCTTGGTGGCCGGCGGCAACATTGCTTCAAGGTTGGCCGGCGTTCATCCATATCCTACCTTGGTGGCCGGCGACAACATTGCTTCAAGGTTGGCCAGTGCTCAACAAGCTACTCCTTGACCGACGGTTATATCAAGCTCTTTGGCTTGGTGGCCGGTTCTAGATTGGAGAAGGAGTTTTGTTTGGTTCTTCTTTTTGCTCGGAGCGAGCAAGGAAAGGAAGAATGTGATCTAGGAGGCTTCAACTCGTGGAGGATCTTCACCCACACGACGTCCATGAGAAGGATAGGACATACGGTAGAAGATCGAGAGGTATAAAAGTTTTACAACTTTTATTGATCTTTGCATGTTCTTATTGTTGGGAATCGGCTTCGGAGGCTCATTGGCTCCCATGTCCCCCGATTAAAAATTTTCACTAATGAAAACTAATCCGAATGGGGTGAGTTTCCTAAGCACAACCAATTCGTCATCGTGCTAACGACTTAAGCGATCACTTGAACAAACTAGTTGTTCAAGCAACACAACTCTTCTAGTCGATTAGCCGCGGAAGAGACGACGGACGGATCGCCGGTTTTTGTGTTTATCTTCGGGGTCCATGATTATACAAATACATATGAATGTAGACATGTATAATCAACACATACATAAAGTAAACATGCTCATAACAAATACAAGCAAGTAACCATCCACACAATACATGCATATAATTGAAAAGCAATTATAAACATAATACAAAAGAACATTAATCAAAATAAACAATATTATACCTCTTGATCTTCTATTGTATGTCCTCCCTCCTTTTGGACGTCGTGTGGGCGACGATCTACCAAAAGTCGAAGCCTCCTAGATCACCAATCTTCTTTTCCTTGTTCACTAGGAACAAAGGAAGATCCAAAAACAAAACTCATCTTCCTTTCTAGAACCGGCCACCAAGTCAATAAACTCGATGTTGCCGCCGGCCAAGGAAGATAAAATGGAGTATGGAAACCAACCAAAAGAGAAACAACAAGGGCATGGGCGCCGGCCAACACTTGGAGAAAGGAAAGGAAAACAATCCTCCTCCTTGTTGCCGCCCAAACCCTAGACAAAGCACTCCTAATTTCCGGCCAAGGATGAAGGGAAAGAGAATAGGTCGAGCTCCGGCCAAGGTAGAAGTAACAAGGATAGTGGTCGGCCAACACATAGAAGGAAGAAGAAAAGGATCTTCATCTTCTTGTTGCCGCCCACCCTAATCCCAAAACCCTAACCCTAGCCGCCCAACCCCAATCCTATCCCAACTAGGATTTGATTGCCGCCAAAGGGAAGCTATCCTAATGCCATCCAACCTAAGCCATAGAAGGAAGGGAGAATCTTGGGCGCCGGCCAAACCAAGGAGGAAGGAGGAAGGAGGAAGAAGGGTTGCCGACCACCATTGGGAAGAAGAAGAAGAGGCTTCTTCTTCTTGTTGCCGCCCAACATCATGAACCAAACCCTAACCCTAACCTCCTCCTATTTCTTGCCGCCCAAGCGACCTTATATCAATTAGTTGTTTTTTCTTTTTCATCCATCCTTGCCACCCAAGCCTAAGCCCATATATATAGAGTTAGGTTTAGGCCTTGGTTTAATCTCCTCCATTGGTTCTAGGGATTTAATCTCAACCGTCAGATCTAGGGTTTCATCCCAACCGTCGGATCTAGGGTTTCATCCCAACCGTCAGATCTAGGGTTTCATCCAAACCGTCGGATCTAGGGTTTCTTCCCAACCGTCGAATCTAGGAATTTAATCTCCACCGTCGAATCTAGAGTTTTGTTTCCATCATTGGATCTAGGCTTCATGAGGTATTAATAGGCTACAATAGGGACCATGAGGAGGAGTTGGATCTTGGCCACCCGATGGATCGGAACCACACAAACTTGATCCATCAATGATGTTTCATTCCACTAGAAGATCATCATTGAACTACCCCACCAACCCCCATAAATTAATATGGGCTCCATATTTGTACATCCATCTCCCCGTGTTTAAGATATCTAATGTCTGTCAATTGATTGATTTACTGACCATCAATTAATTAACATCTAACTCCTCGAGTAGTACCACTCAACCTTATCATCATGTTGACTAAGTCAACCTACAGGGTTTACATGATGAACCTTATGAGCTCCTCAAGGGGACATCATCAACCTATATATAGGACAAGGTTTCCTCCTATAATCAACGACACACCATGTAAATAATATCATTTCCCAACTTACCGGGCATATTGATTTAATCCATCTAAATCTCACCCTTTGGTAAATCAAAGAAATAAATACTAAGTACATGTGTCCGTTATTATATTGGGATTAAGAGCATGTACAACATAATATCTGAGGTCCGATTCAATTATGTAGTCAGCAATAAATTGAATCACCTCTATATCTGTCCTGCTCAATACACCTAAGTGTACTACTATAACTCTATGTTCAAGACAAAACAATACCAAGCTACACTACAACTATGCCAATGGTTTGTCCAAAACCATCTTGGTTGTGAGCCTCTACTTATATTCTACAATGGACTGATAACATGATCTTCTGTGCCACACCAAACACCATGTTATCTACAATGTAAAATATTAGACAATATGCACACATATAATAAATATAAAGTGCAAACAATGATCATGTGATTCTTATTTCAAAATAAAAATGTTCATACAAAAAGAGCTAGGCTTTTAGTATACATTCCAACAATCTCCCACTTATACTAAAAGACTATGCTGTCATCACACTGCCCTACATCTGATTCCCCTTCCCTCCACATGCCTATCAAAGCTCTCACTAGAAGGGCCTTAGTGAAAAGGTCTACCAGGTCATCCTCTGATGCAATCTAGGCGACAACAACTTCTACCTCCTTTACGATTTCTCGTATCAGGTGGTACTTGCGCTCTATGCATTTACTTACCTTATGGGATCGTGGTTCATTCGAGTTTGCAACTGCACCATTATTATCACAATAAATTGTGATAGTTCTGGGCAAACCAGGAATCACATCCAAGTCCATCAGGATGTTCCTGAGCCACACAACTTCTTTGGCCGCCTAAGAGGCTGCTACATAATCTTCTTTCATGGTGGAGTCCGCCACGCATTTCTGCTGGACACTCCTCCATACAATGGCTCCACCTCCAAAAGTAAATACAAAACCAGAGGTAGACTTACTATTATCCCTATCAGATTGGAAATCGGAATCCGTGTAAACCACAGGGAGTAATTGGTCTGCCCGGTAAACTAGCATATAATCCCTAGTCCTTCTCATGCACTATAATATATGCTTTACCGCAGTCCAATGTCCCTGTCCTGGATTACTCTGATATCTGCTGACCATGACCACGGCATAGCAGATATCGGGTCTCGTACATAGCATCATATACATGAGGCTTCCTACTGCCGAAGTATAAAGAACCGCCTTCATCTCCTCTATCTCCTCAGATGATCTAGGACACATCTCCTTAGATAAAGGAACTCCATGCCTGAAAGGTAGAACACCTTTCTTGGAGTTTTTCATGCTAAAACGATCCATAATCGTGTCTATGTATGAAGCTTGGGATTAGCACACTAACCTTGATCCCAAGGATGTGTCCCACTTCTCCCAAGTCCTTCAAAACTGTTTGGACAACCATACCCTTACGTCTGATAACACTCTGATATTGTTACCAACTACCAAAATATTATCTACGTATAGTACAAGAAATACCACTACATTTCTGTCACATCTCTTGTATACACAAGACTCATCCGGACTTTGAATAAATCCATAAGACTGATTTACCTCCTCAAAGCAGATATTCCAAGACCTCGAAGCTTGCTTCAATCCATAAATGGACCGATTAAAGGTTACATACAAGATGCTCTTTGCCCTTAGCAATGAATCGCTCTGGTCGCTTCATGTAGATGTTTTCCTCAAGACTTCCATCAAGGAAAGCTGTCTTGACATCCATATGCCACACCTCATAATCCATATGAGCTGCAATGCATAAGAGCTCTCAGACCTGACTTGAATCCATAGATTCAATCTCAGTCTTCATTGCACTTTGCAAAGATGCTGCATCTTTATCTTGGATTGCCTCGTCGTATGTCAGAGGATCGAGTTCATGTTTGCTAGGGACCAAATCGGAAGATTCTCCCAAGAACATGAATCTATCGGTGTCTAACAACCCTCCACTCTGACGAGGTATCACTGTGTATCCTCTGTGACCTGTGGTGCGATGACATGTGGTATATCCTCTTGTACGGTGTATGCTAAAGTAGACTTCCCTGACTCCTCAAGAACAATCCTACTCGTGGGCTTGTGGTTCATCACATAGTCCTCCTCTAGAAATCTGGCATTCGTACTAATGATCACCCTCTGATCTCTAGGACTATAAAACAAACCACCCTTTGTTCCCCTAGGATAGCCAACAAACAAGCACACTTCTGTACTAGGTTCCAACTTACCAGCATCAGCCTTCAGCACATGTGTTGGACTCTCCCATATCCGAATATGTCTTAGACTAGGCTTTCACCCAGTCCACAACTCTGTGGGAGTAGAAGGCATTGATTTATATGGAACCAAGTTCAGAATGTACACCGCCCTATCTAGAGCATATCCCCAGAACGAATCTGGCAAGTCAGAATAACTCATCATCGATCTAACCATCTCCATAAGAGTCCTATTCCTTCACTCTGCTACACCGTTCTGTAGGGGTGTGCCAGGTGCAGACAATTGGGATTTGTTGGGTTTCCGGCACCGCGGCGTGCGTGTGTTCGATCATGTTTCGTAAACATGAGCACAGCGGAAGCAATTAAAATAATAAATCTATATTTATTACAACACACACAACACACGCATGCATATTACAACAAGTGTAGACATAACCGTAAATTAAAATTTGCAATAAAAGGAAATTAAACTACGTTATACCTTTCGTATGACGTGTAGCGGGAACGGCATCAACCGGAACGATCCTCGTAAGAATCGTCTCTATCCGTATCCACGCCGAGCTCCTCGGGATGACTTCGCCAAGCCACGAGCTTCGTCTTCGTACGGGTTACTAGCCTCGTGTTGAAGACGACGTGATCGAGAGATGATCACGATCCGAATCCAAATTCGGACCTAAAAACAAGTCCTCAAGACTCGCTTCTCCGGAGAGGTATTCGTCAACCGATTGACGAATCCTTCGTCCTCCACCTCAGAGGATTACCGGAGATCAAATCCCCGGTATGTTAGCCGCTGTCGGATCACTAACCGTCGTCCAAACGACGCTCCGACGAGAGGAGAAGAAGCTGTCCAGAAAACTGGACAGCTTGGTGGAGGAGTAGGCGCCGGCCAAAACAAGGAGAGAAAAGGCTCACCTTGATGCCGAACCTATAGGAGATCACCGGAGGGTCGCCGGAGGTTCACCGGCTGGAGCTTGGACGCCGGCAAGGGTCTTGGACGGCGGCACAAAGCTGGGCGGCGGCAGCTTGTAGTTGGCCGCCGAAAATTCCTCAGAGGGGTGGGCGGCAACTTCAAGCTAGGGTTTTGGATGATTAGGGTTTAACAATCCCTTAAGCCCTCTTTTATAGAGAACTAATTCTCTTAATGGTTAATGGATCATATCCATAAAGCCCGTTAACCCGCTCCATTAGGATAAGTTAAAATAAACCAAACCATGATGGTTTATTTTAAGTTAAAACGAACCGAACCAACCTTTGGTTCATTCGTTTAATATAAACCAAACCCTTTGGTTTATTCTCATCCATTGGATTAGAACCAAACCATTTTGGTCCATCCATTATGTCTTCATAAGACACTGCCCATCCACGCTTCCATTGCGACTAAAACAATTTCATGCTCGCTTTATGTTTGGTCCAACCAAACATAGTTTCTCTCGGTCTGAGAATCCCATTCTCAAGCTCATTTTAAATCCTTTGGATTACACTCGTTGTGCGTGTGACCAAATAGGTTCTCGGTTTATGTTGGTCGTCTATAATTAACCATTAATTATAGAACGATCATGAGAGGCACCTAGTAGTACATCATGATCCCCAATTAACCGAAAAGATCAACGGTTGATCCAGAACTATTTCTGAAACCCTTCAGTAGCTCGAATGAATAGTGCCCCATTCCCTTCACTCATCTTATACCCACTTGGTTCAGGACATGGTCTATTGTGTCAGTCCCCACTAGGCTGACTACGTCACACCTAGCCCAAGTATCATTTCCTCGTCCTACGGATTCTAGTTACTCCACATGTATCAAAGAGTACTTTACTCTAAACATGTAATGCTTTGGCCAAAGACTTTAGTAACAATCCGACGAGAGGCCATGGGTATACATCTCCTCGCAAGGAGTGGTGAATCCTTTGTAGGCTATTCAAATACCTTCGATCACTTCGACTTATACCCAATCATCCCGGGTCCACATCTCCTCAGAGATGTTTGCTTAAGATGTCAAAGTATAAGTCTCCATGATCAAGATGACTTGAATACCGCAAGTCAAAGGAACATCGCACTTAAGCTACAGTAAGAACTTCATTGACATATCTATATATGCAGAGAACCATATGAAGTCTTACGGCTGGTCACTCCAATGAACTAGTTACTATAACTAGCATCCACGATTAACTCCGGATATCACAATGTGTCCAGCCAGTGAGAATCAGCTGCTTGGATACACCAAGGAGTATACCTCGTGCTAGTCTCGACAGAATTGATGGTGTCCAAATCCATCAATTCATCGACTAGGGATAATTCCGATACATCACAATTACACATGTAGAGATACTCACTAGTTGTGATCCAATCACAAATTCTCTCATGCTGTGAAACGTATCGTGGACATTCAGTAAATGAGTTTAAGATCCAATCAAATACATTAAACATGTATACTCAAATAGTGAATCTTCATTTATCATATAAATGGTTCATACATAAGGCGATTGCCTTAGGACATCTCTCATATATTACTAATAGACTCCCACTTGGCCTAATGCCAATCGCTACGGTATCCAATACCATAAGCTCTAACATGACCCTCAAACTTACTTTGAGGTAATGCTTTAGTCAAAGGATTCGCTAAGTTCCTTTCAGTGGGAATTTTCTCGATTTGTATTTCGTTCCTACTGATGATCTCTCTGATAAGATGATAGCGGCGAAGCACATGTTTGGATCGTTGATGAGACCTTGGCTCTTTCGCCTGTGCAATTGCTCCATTGTTGTCGCAGTAGACCGGTATTGCTTCAACAATGGCCGGAATCACACCAAGTTCATGAACGAACTTCTTGATCCAAACCGCTTCCTTTGCTGCTTCCGAAGCTGCAATATATTCTGCCTCAGTGGTAGAATCCGCTACAGTCTCTTGTTTGGAACTTTTCCAACTCACTGCGCCCCCATTCAAGGTGAACATGTATCCAGACTGAGACCTGGAATCATCCTTGTCTGTCTGGAAGCTGGCATCCGTATACCCGCGTATCACCATGTCCCCTTCTCCATATATTAGGAACACATCCTTAGTTCTTCTCAAGTACTTAAGGATCGTCTTAACAGCCGCCCAATGATCCATTCCTGGATCGGATTGGTATCTGCTCGTGACACTCAGAGCGTACGATACATCGGGCCTCGTACATAACATAGCATACACGATAGATCCTATTGCGGATGCATAGGGAATCTTACTCATGCAAATCCTCTCGTCTTCTTTGCTCAGACACATAGACTTCGAAAGGTGTTCCCCATGCCTGATGGGCAGATAACCTTTCTTGGATTCCGACATGCTAAACCTCTTTAGCACTCGGTCTATATATGTAGACTGCGAAAGACCAAGCAACCGTTTCGATCTATCTCTATAGATCTTAATCCCAAGGATGTAGGTTGCTTCTCCCAGGTCTTTCATGGAGAATGTCTTGGATAACCAAACCTTAACTGACTGTAAGATTGACACATCGTTTCCTTTAAGTAATATGTCATCGACATACAATACTAGGAACACGACTGCACTCCCACTAACCTTCTTGTACACACAAGGTTCGTCTTGATTTTGTGAGAAATTAAACTTTTTGATTGTCTCATCAAAACGGATATTCCAGCTCCTGGATGCTTCCTTCAATCCATAAATGGATCGTCGCAATTTGCATACCTTGGTTTTATCAACCGATGTGAAACCCTCAGGTTGTATCATATACATGTCCTCGAGTAGGTTTCCATTAAGGAAAGCTGTTTTCACATCCATCTGCCATATCTCATAATCATAATGAGCCGCTATGGACAGGAGCATCCGAATGGATTTAAGCATAGCTACAGGCGAATAGGTTTCGTCATAATCAACACCTTGTTTTGACGATATCCTTTCGCCACCAATCTAGCCTTATAGGTAATCACATTACCATCCATGTCGGTTTTCTTCTTGAAAACCCACTTGCACCCTATAGGCTTTATGCCTTCAGGTGGGTCAACCAAGTTCCAAACTTGGTTTTCGTACATAGAATCCATTTCCGACTTCATGGCACCAAGCCACTTATCCCTTTCTGAACTTGTCAGCACTTCTTCATAACTGGTAGGCTCCTCATCATCAATGAGTAACACGTCGTTCGATTCGCTTACGAGAAATCCAAATCTCTCAGGAATATTGCGTGTTCTACCAGATCTACGAAGATGTGGTGTTACAATAGGTCCAGCCGATTGCTCATCACTATGAGTTGTCGGCTGTTGTGCTTCACCAGGTATCTCATTAATGTCTATTTGAGTCTCTCGAGCCTCCTCAAGCTCGATGACACTCCCACTGTTTTCTTGCAAGAGAAACTCTTTCTCTAGAAACACAGCATGCCTTGAAACAAACACCTTTTGTTCCACAGGATGATAGAATTGGTAACCCCTTGTTTCCTTAGGGTATCCAATAAATAGACATTTATCAGACTTAGCATCCAGTTTGTTTGATACAATCCGCTTCACATAAGCAGGACAACCCCATATCTTCAAGTAAGATACATGAGGTTTCTTACCATTCCATATCTCATATGGAGTAGTTGAGACTACCTTGGTAGGCATTCTGTTTAACAAGTAAACAACTGTCTGAAGTGCATAGCCCCAAAAGGACATGGGAAGAGTTGCATGATTCATCATTGACCTGACCATGTCCAACAAGGTCCGGTTACGCCTCTCAGATACACCATTATGCTGTGGTGTATAGGGCGGAGTCCATTGAGACTGTAGGAGATCGGATGGCCGGCTAGAGGGGGGGTGAATAGCCCTCGTTCGTTGGTTATCGGAATTTGCTCGTCTACAATTAGATTAGCGCAAGCGGAAACAACAATACAAGCAAATTAAACAAATAAAAACAAAGCAAAGGAAATAGACAATGCTAACACAAGATGTAACGTGGTTCACGGCTACGCCGCTAATCCACGGTCCCCGATTCGTCCTCGGTGAATCACTCCGCTCAACCAATCCACTAAATGGTCTCTCCTTTGCACCAAGCTAGGTGGAGGTAACCTTTACAATCAAGATCACTCTTCTTACAAATAGAATGGAGTAAAAGCGAGTAAGAAGAGTTTAGAGCTTGTGGGGCACTAGGAAGATTGTTTGGAACTTAAGCATTAGCCTCTCAAAGGCTCACACCCTCTCTTTTTATAGAGAGGGCTAACTTCTTCCCGTTGGCCGCCATCACATTGCCGCCCATGGCGATCGTGCATCCTGCACTACAACGGCCTCCGAACACGTCGGATGCCGACCGTTGTTGTCCAACGGAACTCTTGGCGGTCATCAGGACCTCACCGGCCGATCACTGCGACCCGTAGTCGGCCCGATCGGCTACGAGTGGTTCTGGAAAACCCTATTGACCACCGATCGCCGCGCCCCGATCGTTAGTCTTGCGGCCGATCGCCATGGCGTATCGATCGGCTGCGCCACAAAATCGGTCGTATACCGTCGAGCTACACTCGACTCGGAAGCGATCATTGCCATTCCATGGCGATCGGTGTCGGGAAAACCCATCCGACACTTGGCCAAATGGCCAAGTTTCACCTAAGAGCTACCCGTCCCCGGGTTACAATCGCTCACTCTCATGTCTCGGAGTCCCTCGCCTTCGAAGTTCTCTTCGTTCTCGGCCACGTCCCTCGGCAGCATCAGGCGCACGGCTCTGCAATGCTCCTTCGCGTCTCTTGCCTCGAAGTCTACGTCCTCCGGCTTCACTCCAAGCTTCTCGTCCGGCGGTCCCTCGGATGCTCCAAGCGCACGGCTTCCGCAAAGCTATCCTTCACCGACTCAAGGCACGAGTCATGAGATGTGAAACTCGCCACGGCTCCATGTGCGAATTACTAAGTCCTGCACGACTTCAACGCACATATCAAATAAACATAACACACTAACTTAAACCCTTTGCCACACCATCAAAACCATATCACGGCAAGAGATTGCCCTAACAATCTCCCCCTTTTTGATGTGTGGCAATCCGTTTAAGTTAGGTAAAAACATTTGATATAAATTCTAAGGTAAGAAAGCATGTAAAGATAAACATGATATAACAACATGCAATTCCCCTTAATCCATGAAATTCTCTATGCAAATTTTCTCCCCCTATAATATATTTCTCCCCCTACAATATATTTCTCCCCCTAAAGTGATTGACTTAAACATAACTTAAACATACTTATTTCTCCCCCTTTGACACCATCAAAAAGATTAACACTAAGTTATAAGCTCATGACATCAAGTATAATGGAGGAAAAAATATGTCAAGTTGATTTAAAATTGGGTACCACTTGTTGATGGCATTAAGTATATTTCTACCACTTGTTGGTGGCATCAAGTATATTTCTACCACTTGTAGGAGGTTTACAAACTGAAATCGGCCTTCAATGTTCTGATTTACGAGCCACCATTTGCTATCGATGTATGGCGATCGGTAGCACAAGAAGCAATTTCGATTTTACGGATGAAATTGAAATGCATTAAAAATTTCAGAAAATTCGAAAAATCATGAAATTCGAGGAACATATTTCTCTTAAGTATATCTATCAAGGAAAAATAGTTTTTCATGAAAAATCATTATATTTTACAAGATTTGCCAAAAATCCAAACACTTGAAAAACCACTAGTTTTTGAGCATGTTAGTATCAAGTTAGCTACCTAGTTTTGCATCCAATTGTTTCAAAACATGAATACATGTATTTTAAGGTAAGAAATTGTTTTGAAAACATTAGAAATATCCAACCATGATATTTGGGCAATATGTCTATTAATTAAACATAAGCCTTCCCCATGATTGGTCTATTATTGATATTTTGATACTTTAAATGACCATCTAAATGCCATAGGCATTAGTGGACATTTGTATCATCCTAACATCTCACCCATGCTAAGTTTGCAATCAAGTTAGCCTATAGTGAGTGTGAGATGCATCCTAGGGGGGTATTTGTATATATATACTTAACCAATATTTTCAAGCAATTCTATCATGGTTAAGTATCAACCTAACAACCTACATGATCATAATGACATATATCAATTAATTTCACATTATGATCATGAAATACATGTTTTCATCAAATTATAACCATGCATTAGGCATTATATGATAATAAATAAAGTATCACCTAAAGCATGATTTAAACCTATTTCTCATGATGATGTGCCCAATATCAAAATCATAAACCATGATTACACATATGCATAGAAATTACATTAATCATCATGATTTAAGCATTATTACCTTTTTATGGGCACGTTATCATCACCCAACACTATCTAAAAGTGTTGTCCCGTCATCCTAAGTCAACCAAAATATGATATAGGTCAAGTTCATATGGTTGACTACCCTAGGGGTTTTCTAACCCTTAAGGATGGATTTTGGAACCCAAAATAGATTTTTACCTATGGGGTTCACTAGAAATTCCTTGGGGATCCATTTCTTAGCTATTACTTTGTTTTTGTCTTGTCCCCTAGCTATTAGGCATTTATAGGCCTTTTCATTTTTCTTCTCTTTATATCCTAGGCCCTTCTTGTTAAAACTTGCCCTTTGGCTCCCAATTATCATGTTAAGGGTGTTGGAGCCTATAGTGAATTTCTCTAGGGCTTTTGTTAAATAATCTACCTTTTCCCTTAAAGCCCTATTTTCCTCTATGCATGCATCATTAACATCCAAAGGCATATAATCATGTGAGCATGCATCATCTAAGCTAGAAGAAATATTATCATTTAAGCATGCCTTTTCTAATTTTTGTTCTAATTCCTTAATTTGTTCAAGCATGCATTTATTTTTCTTCTTTGCCCTAAATAAATCCTTAGTTAAACTAGAAATCATGGAAACTATTTTACTAGGTGAGAGATTGGTTACCATAGTTTCCATGTCCTCTTCTTCTTCTTCGGATGATGAGGAGGATGATGATGTGGAGGAGGCTCCCCCTTCACTTGAGCTCTCTCCTCTTGTGCTTGATCCTTCATTTTCGGAGGAGGAGCAATCCAAATCGTCAAAGGCCATCAAGGCCAAATTGGCGACAAAGGCATTCTCCTCATCCGATGATGAGGAGGAGGATGAGGAAGGATCATCCCATGTCTTGGCCTTGAATGCTTTGGCCTTCCCTTTTTCTTTTGCCTTCTTCTCCTCTTCCTTCTTTTTCTTGCTCCCCTTTTTCTTCTTCTTTTCTTCTTTCTTTTTCCTCTCTTCCTTGCTTTTGTTTAGGAGAGGACAATTGTCCCTTATGTGTCCCTCTCCTTGGCAATTGTAGCATATCACCTTCCCCCTTGGTCTTCTATTCCTATCATTTGATTTATCAAATCTAAAATTCTTAAATACACGCCTCACCTTCCTTACCATGTAGGCTTCTCGGTGCTATCCATGGAGGAGGAGGAGGCTTCATCATCGGAGGAGGAGGGACTTCCATCTTCTTCTTCCCTTGTTTGCCAACAATGCTACTCCTCTTGAGGGTTGAATTCTTAGCTCTTCTTGAATTCCTTCAAGCCTCATTTCGTGGAGCTCCATTGTCGAGAAGAACTCCTCCAAGGTACTTACTTCCAAGTTCTTGGACATATAGAAGGAGTCCACCATGGAACTCCACTTTGAGGACCGGGGAAAGGCACCTATAGCCTTCATGAGCATGTCCCGGTTCGATAGCTTCTCACCTACACTTGTTAGCCCAATTAAAATTTCTTTAAACCTAGAGTGTAGTGAGGTTACCTTTTCTCCCTTTTCTAGTTTTATATTGGATAGTTGGGAGCGGAGGAGGTCTCTTCTTGCAAGCTTGGCCTCCGAGGTGCCTTCATGAAGCTCTACAAGCTTCTCCCACATCTCTTTGGCGCTAGTGCATTCTCTCCGATCCGGTTGATCTCTTGTTGAGGGAGCACATTGAGAAGATGATGTTTTGCCTTTGAGTTTGCAAGGTGCTCCTCTCTGCTTCTTATTCCACCTTGACTTCTCTATTTGCTCACCCCTTTCATCCCTAGGCAACTCGAAACCATTTTCCATTATAAGCATAATATCGAAATCGGTTTCGAAGAATACCTCCATTCTCCTTTTCCACCAAGAGAATTCGCCGTCGAACTTCGGTGGGTGGAGGGTGGAGCCGGCCATTTTTGATGTAGGGCTTGTTGCTGCGTTAGTCCGGTGACAAGCAACCTCTGCTCTGATACCACTTGTAGGAGATCGGATGGCCGGCTAGAGGGGGGTGAATAGCCCTCGTTCGTTGGTTATCGGAATTTGCTCGTCTACAATTAGATTAGCGCAAGCGGAAACAACAATACAAGCAAATTAAACAAATAAAAACAAAGCAAAGGAAATAGACAATGCTAACACAAGATGTAACGTGGTTCACGGCTACGCCGCTAATCCACGGTCCCCGATTCGTCCTCGGTGAATCACTCCAGCCAACCAATCCACTAAATGGTCTCTCCTTTGCACCAAGCTAGGTGGAGGTAACCTTTACAATCAAGATCACTCTTCTTACAAATAGAATGGAGTAAAAGCGAGTAACAAGAGTTTAGAGCTTGTGGGGCACTAGGAAGATTGTTTGGAACTTAAGCATTAGCCTCTCAAAGGCTCACACCCTCTCTTTTTATAGAGGGCTAACTTCTTCCGTTGGCACGTCATCGACCGCCCATGGCGGCCGACCGTGCCATCATAACCTCCGAACACGTCGGATGCCGACCGCTGTTGTCCAACGGAACTCTTAGCGATCGGCTGGACCTCACCACGATCACGACCCCGTAGTCGACCGCCGATCGGCTATGAGTGGTTCTGTGGAAACCCTATTGACCCGATCATTGCGCCAGCCGATCGTTATCTTCGATCGGCCGCTAACGTATGGCGATCGGCCATCACGCCACAAACCGGGCGATCGTATACCGGTCGAGCTACACTCGACTGGCGATCGCCATTCCATGGCGGATGTGTCGAAAAACCCATCCGACACTTGGCCAAATGGCCAAGTTTCACCTAAGAGCTACCCCTTCCCGGGTTACAATCGCTCACTCTCATTTCTCGGAGTCCTTCGCCTTCGAAGTTCTCTTCGTTCTCGGCCACGTCCCTCGGCAGCATCAGGCGCACGACTCTGCAATGCTCCTTCGCGTCTCTTGCCTCGAAGTCTACTTCCTCCGGCTTCACTCCAAGCTTCTCGTCCGGCGGTCCCTCGGATGCTCCAAGCGCACGGCTTCCGCAAAGCTATCCTTCACCGACTCAAGGCACGAGTCATGAGATGTGAAACTCGCCATGGCTCCATGTGCGAATTACTAAGTCCTGCACGACTTCAACGCACATATCAAATAAACATAACACACTAACTTAAACCCTTTGCCACACCATCAAAACCATATCACGACAAGAGATTGCCCTAACAGAGACAATATGTCATTGTCTCTTAGATAATCAAGAAACTCTTGACTTAAGTATTCATCACCTCGATCCGATCGAAGTATTTTAATACTCTTGTCATGTTGTTTCTCTACTTCATTTCTGAATTCTTTGAACCTTTCAAAGGCTTCAGACTTGTGTTTCATCAAGAACACATACCCAAACCGTGAGTGATCATCGGTGAAGGTAATGAAGTAGCTATAGCCTCCTAATGCTTGAGTTGACATAGGTCCACATACATCAGTATGTACTAGACCTAGTAACTCTCCCACTCGTTCACCTTTTCCTGTAAAAGGTAACTTAGTCATCTTGCCTTTTAAGCATGATTCGGATGTATCGTATGAATCCAATTCAAACGATTCCAGAATTCCACATCGGTGTAATTCGGACATGCGTTTCTTGCTTACATGGCCAAGACGACAATGCCACATGTAGGAGTCTATTTGATTATCCTTTGAGCACTCTTGTTGCTCGCCGATATTGCAAATGTCACCTTTGAATCGTCCAACGTATAAACACCATTGCTTAAAGTTCGGTCCATAAAGAACCCCATTCAAAGTTATGTAACAACAATTGTTACTAAGCGTCTTCTATTTAAACAAGAAATAGAAATGATGTTCTTTATCAACAAAGGAATATAAAAGCAATTGTCCAGTTCTAAGACAAGTCCTGCAGGGAGTTTCAACAAATACGTTCCGATGGCGAGTGCAGCAACCTTTGCTTCATTCCCAACACGTAAATTTGACTCTCCCTTGACGAGTCTTCTTCTATTCCTTAGCCCATGTATGTCATTACATATATGTGAGCTACACCCAGTATCCAATACCCAAGTGTCTAAGGAAATAGAATTACAATCAATAACAAAGATACCTGAAGAGGATGGGGCATCGGATGCCTTCTTCTTCTTCATGGACTCAAGATAAGTCTTGCAGTTTCTTCGCCAGTGGCCTTCCTTGCCACAGTGATGGCAAGTGCCCTTTTGCGCTGGTTCCGCCTTCTTTGCCTTTTTTCTTTCCTTTCTTCTGTTCTTTTGCCTTCCTCTTAGAACCTTTCTTTGAGGAATCAACTAACAGAACCGCCTTCTCCTCATGCTTTACAGAAGGCTCCACAGTCTTCAGCATATTAAGGAGCTCGGGAATGGTGGATTCCAATTTGTTCATCCGATAGTTCATCACAAATTGCGAGAAGCTCTTGGGCAAACAATGCAGAATTAAGTCAATACTTAACTCATGATCCATCACAAAACCGAGGGTAGCTAGCCGCTCGATGTACCCGTTCATCTTTAGCACAAACTGCACTCTGATTTAACCTTCTTGCATCTTCGTAGTGAAGAGGAGCCTAGAGACCTCGAACCTTTGGATCTCGCTTCATCGAACAACTCATGAAGATGGAAGACCATAGTATTAGCATCCATATGCTCATGTCGCTGCGACTCGGGTACCATCGCCGCTAGCATGATGCAACTCGCCGCTCGAGAATGCCACATGTTTACGATAGACCAACATTTGATGCAGGTTGCATCGTCCTTAGAACGATCAAGAGGCTCTTCAAGGACATATGCAAGCTTTTCCGCTTGAGAACAATTCTCGTGTTTCTAAGCTAGTCCAAGTTAGGCCCGATCGGTTGTTCGAATCCAAAATAGTGCGCCAATTCAAAGACGTCATGATCAATTTATTGACCTAGAAATACAAAACGAGCATATATGAGAAAATGATTTTAAAATGCATCAATATACATTTATAAATCCCATTCATTTTTCGAATTTCAAAAAACCCCAAAATCACTTCGGGAGATTGTAGGTCCATCTCCGAATGGGCTGATATCCATATAGTTATGAACAACCTTGGAGAGAGTCCAACAAGCCATTCATAACTACGACGGTAGGTATCATCTATACCGATTGCATATCCCGTATATGCAACTATCACAATGTGCTATCAACTAATTGAATGTTCACACAAAAATCGGGTAGTTAACACATTAACAAGTATGCATCATATGCATAGCACCCAACTTCACCTCCATTTACAACGACCTTGGAGAGAGTCCAACAAGCCGATGCTCCGGGTTAAAGCCAACCCATTAATCGAACATAGTTTTAATATGGTTAGGCGCATTCAACCAATTAGCCCAGCTTGAGAGAGTCCAACAACCAAAGCCAACGATTGACCTCGACTCTTACCATATTAGTATTAAACTATTCCATGGTTTGAACATATTGAGTTAGAGGGGCTTGGAGAGAGTCCAACAACCCAAACAAGAAAGCAGAACTCTGGTTCTAACCATATTAATGGAAGGTGTAGGCTTTAATATTGATTAAGGGTTTTATGTCTCATCCTCTTTGCATGCAAATAACTATTATCTACATGGCATGGCATACATGGCATACATCTACATGTCACGACACGCATGGCATAATGTTATGCATCTAATGCAATTACATGGCATACAATTATGTCATGTATATAATTTCCTTATATGTCATAACTATTTATGGAAATAAAATATGTTTAAGATTTGATTCTCCAAATCAAATCATAATTAAATTAGAAACAAATTTCCAAATCTAATCACATATTTTATTCATGGAATTATTTGATTAAGGAAAATCTATTTAGGAAACCAATTTCCTAAATCATTAAAACTACTTATGGAAATAAAATATTTTAAGATTTGATTTCCCAAATCAAATCATGATTAAATTAGGAAACAAATTTCCAGAATCTAATCAAATATTTTATGTATGAAAATATCAATTTCCATAAATACTTCCAACTTTCCATAAATACTTCTAGACTTTCCAAAATTGAAAAATTTCCATAAATACTTCTAAATTTCCAAAATTAGAAAATTTCTAGAAATACATTATGACTATCGCAAAATGATTTTTATGATTATGTCGAAACACAACCTGGGCTCTGATACCACTGTTGGGTTTCCGGCACCGCGGCGTGTGTGTGTTCGATCATGTTTCGTAAACATGAGCACAGCGGAAGCAATTAAAATAATAAATCTATATTTATTACAATACACACAACACACGCATGCATATTACAACAAGTGTAGACATAACCGTAAATTAAAATTTGCAATAAAAGGAAATTAAACTACGTTATACCTTTCGTATGACGTGTAGCGGGAACGGCATCAACCGGAACGATCCTCGTAAGAATCGTCTCTATCCGTATCCACGCCGAGCTCCTCGGGATGACTTCGCCAAGCCACGAGCTTCGTCTTCGTACGGGTTACTAGCCTCGTGTTGAAGACGACGTGATCGAGAGATGATCACGATCCGAATCCAAATTCGGACCTAAAAACAAGTCCTCAAGACTCGCTTCTCCGGAGAGGTATTCGTCAACCGATTGACGAATCCTTCGTCCTCCACCTCAGAGGATTACCGGAGATCAAATACTCGGTATGTTAGCCACTATCGGATCACTAACCGTCGTCCAAACGATGCTCCGACGAGAGGAGATGAAGCTGTCCAGAAAACTGGACAGCTTGGTGGAGGAGTAGGCGCCGGCCAAAACAAGGAGAGAAAAGGCTCACCTTGATGCCGAACCTATAGGAGATCACCGAGGTGGCGGAGGTTCACGGCTGAGCTTGGGCGCCGGCAAGGGTCTTGGGCGGCGCACAAAGCTGGGCGGCTTGTAGTTAGGCGCCAAAAATTCCTCAGAGGGGTGGGCGGCAACTTCAAGCTAGGGTTTTGGATGATTAGCGTTTAACAATCCCTTAAGCCCTCTTTTATAGAGAACTAATTCTCTTAATGGTTAATGGATCATATCCATAAAGCCCGTTAACCCGCTCCATTAGGATAAGTTAAAATAAACCAAACCATGATGGTTTATTTTAAGTTAAAATGAACCGAACCAACCTTTTGGTTCATTCGTTTAATATAAACCAAACCCTTTGGTTTATTCTCATCCATTGGATTAGAACCAAACCATTTTGGTCCATCCATTCGTCTTCATAAGACACGCGGCCCATCCACTTCCATTGCATTTGAAACAATTTCATGCTCGCTTTATGTTTAGTCCAACCAAACATAGTTTCTCTCGATGCGAGAATCCCATTCTCAAGCTCGTTTAAATCCTTTGGATTACACTCGTTGTCGTGTGACCAAATAGGTTCTCGGTTTATGTTGGCGTCTATAATTAACCATTAATTATAGAGCGATCATGAGTGGCACCTAGTAGTACATCATGATCCCCAATTAAGAAAAGATCAGCGGTTGATCGAACTATTTACGAAACCCTTGATGCTCGAATGAATCGTGCCCCATTCCCTTCACTCATCTTATACCCACTTGGTTCAAGGACATGGTCTATTGTGTCGGATCCCCACTAAGTGACTCGTCACACCTAGCCCAAGTATCATTTCCTCGTCCTCACAGTTCTAGTTACTCCACATGTATCAAGAGTACTTTACTCTAAACATGTAATGCTTTGGCCAAAGACTTTAGTAACAATCGACGAGAGGCCATGGGTATACATCTCCTGCAAAAGTGGTGAATCCTTTATAGGCTATTCAAACACCTTCGATCACTTGACTTATACCCAATCATCCGGGTCCACATCTCGGAGATGTTTGCTTAAGATGTCAAAGCATAAGTCTCCATGATCAAGATGACTTGAATACCGAAGTCGAAGGAACATCGCACTTAAGCCCAGTAAGAACTTCATTGACATATCTATATATGCGAGAGAACCATATGAAGTCTTACGGTTTGGTCACTCAATGAACTAGTTACCATAACTAGCATCCACGATTAACTCGGACATCACTATGCTCTCGGCCCGGTGAGAATATCGCTTGGATACACCAAGGAGTATACCTCGTGCTAGTCTCGGCAATTGATGGTGTCCAAATCCATCAATTCATCGACTAGGATAATTCCGATACATCACAATTACACATGTAGAGATACTCACTAGTTGTGATCCAATCACAAATTCTCTCATCGTGAATCGTATCGTGGACATTCTGAGTTTAAGATCCAATCAAATACATTAAACATGTATACTCAAATAGTGAATCTTCATTTATCATATAAATGGTTCATACATAAGGCGATTGCCTTAGGACATCTCTCATATATTACTAACAGGATTGAATCACAACCTCTGATAAGTAGTTCCTAAACTCTCCCAAGAGGTACTTACCACCACGATCAGATCGTAGTGTCATCTATATCTTGAATAATCATCTATGAAAGAGACAAAATATTCGAGACTACCTCTTGCCTAGATAGTCATAGGACCACACAAATCAGAATGAACCATTCCTAACACATCTTTGGCTCTATACCCCTTGGCCTAAAAAGGTCTCTCAGTCATTTTACCTTCCAAGCAAGATTCGCAGGTTGGGAGATCCTCCACCACTAATGAACCCAAAGGTCTATCAGCTATCAACCTTTGAATTCTACTCAGGTTAATATGACCAAGCCTTAGATGCCAAAGATATGTTTGGTTCATCTTCGAAGGTTCCTTTCTCTTATTAGAATTATAAGATGAGTTATAAACTTCAATTTGCATCGTGGGAGGTTTTGGGTTCAAGTGTTTACAAATTTCCTATCAATGTACCTGAACAGATATTTTCCCTATTCCTTTTTATAACAACTCTGTCATTAAAAGAAATAGAATATCCATCCATAAACAATTTAGAAACTGAAATTAAATTCTTTATAAATAAAGGTACATAAAGGGAATTTTTCAGAACCAAAATTTTATTTTTCTCAAAAGATAAATAAAACATCTCCCACTACAATAGCCGCCATCTTCATGGCATTGCCCAAGTAAATGGTAATATCCCCTTTAGCTAGTCGTCGGGTTTCCTGGAACCCCTGCAAAGTGTTGCAAACATGATTAGTGGCTCTTGTATCTACACACCAGGTGCCGGTAGATAATGCCTCTAACCATGTTTCAATGACTGGACCAAAGGATATACATTTGTTCTTGCTTCGGATTGGGATATTCCTTCTTCTTATGTCCAGTTTGCTCCACCTTGTTTCTCCTTCTTCTAGCCTTTCGGCTTAGAAGTAGAAACCTTTTTGAGCAACCATGGCTTGAAGACACTCTTTGAACAGTGTATACTTGTACTTCTTAGCAGATAAGACAACATCTAGATTCTTTTCCAATCAACATTATTTGGGTACAGTAAGTTTATTTCCTTTAGTATCATAGTAAGTGGACTGAAAGTCATTTTTGAAAATCTTAAGAATCACAATGATCAAAATATTAGATTTCAAATATTATTGATTCCTCAAAACAATAAAATTCCGAAATCAACCAACACCTCTAAACACCGAGAATATCGCATGCCACGATAGTGTGGACATATACGAATTCTACATTTGTAAGTGGAGGTTTTACCCAATAATTTTATTATCTTGTCAACCTTACTTTTTGATAAATAAAATTAATAGTTGGTTCCTCTTTGGCCCTACAAATAAAAGCAGTGACTCCGATGGGGAGGATACTTTTTATTTGCATCTAAGTGTGCATTATTACACAATACTAAGGGAATTAACTTGGATTATGTGCCTTACTGATGTGGAAGTACACACGCTCCTAAATAATTTTCTATAACCATTATTTGACCTAGTGGTCCACAAACAAACTCATCCGTTGGGGAGGAAGGCACTCAGAGCCGACGCGCAAGTTTGTTGCATCACACGTCAAATTGTAATGGAGGCCATGGGAATTAATTAAAATATCCTTCTCCGACTTAGTAAATTGAAAATGAGGAATTTTCAAGCACACACAACATGCATATAAAACAAATCAGCAATAAATATGGAAAAAAACAAAAATTTTCCAACTATTATGGCTTTGTTCTCCAATATGCGTCCCGCCGTGTCGCCACCTCGTCCGCTCCACCTTTTCCCATGCGCAAGTCACCAAAGCGATCCGAGCCGAGATAATCTATTTTAATTTACATCCATCGATCCTATACTCCACGAAGGAGTGCACAAATAATCCAGATCGAAAGTAAACTAAAATGATCGGCTAAACAATGCCATATTTAATTATAAAAATTAAATACTAATCTAGTCTCGTCAACCCCGAGGATTCAAATGATATACATACAATCACACACAAACAATCACATACACACATATAGCCATAATTGTCACGCCCCGAGAGTATGCCGTGCCGAAAAGCAAACGGACGACATCTCCCCTGTACGTGGCAACATATCGGGTTAATACAAGGCCCGTAGGCCCACAACAATAATATGATATACGCAGATATCAACATATCAAAACACACTAAACACAGCGGAAACAATACAAATAGATCAACCAAGATACACAGACCAAACTATGCACTCCGGAGTGACTTGACACGACAAGAATCATAATAGAAATCAAATCGAAGATCAAATACATACAACACGTCCGTATATCACAGATACGGAAACAATACAAGCTAAAACCACAAAACGACAATCCACACAAATACAACAGTGCGGATTAAATATCCATCCATCCGGTGTGAGATGGGATCAGCTGGCAGAGCTCCGAACGTCCAAGGAATCTTCTACCTGTTACCTGGGCGAAAGGAAGCCCAGGGTCCCGGGGTGGTGAGTATAAACTCAGGGGTAATATATAGAAAGTGCATGAACAACATATAAGGATAGATCTACAAGTATACATGTGAAGATCTACAGGTATACAACATGAGTCCGATAGACATACAGTCATATCCAAATCTAATAACAAGTAACTACAGTAAAGTCCTACTCAATGTATATACTAAACTGATCCACTGAACATAAAATAATGTACCAACGTACACGTGATGCGCAACACCATAAGCTATATCATCCTGAACAGCTTACAATAACATAACCATATAACATACTAAGTCAATCCCATACCTGACCAATACGCCAACATATGAACAGTATATGATCACCTGTAATAACAACCCAGTCCATACCACACTATGACATGACACTAATCAAATGCATACATCGGTCTGGACCAACACATATATCATGCTCAACACATAACAGTATATAAAATGCAAATGACATGTATCATGATGAACAAACATGTGCAACAATCATAGCTCAATCAAATGCAGCATCTCACAGGCATATGTAAAACATATATCAAATACATGCATACATATATATCAGCAATGCATATGCATGGTCATGTCTGCGTACCCAACTCGCTACCACGACCCCAGTGTGGCCTAGGTGGCACGACATGACAACTATCCCGACTCCAGTCGCCACCACTCTCGAGTGACCGAGTTGGGTAGTATGAAACAGTAGCTAGCCCGCTATAGAGCTATATGCTACCCACACGGGGGGTCCCTGCTGCTAGCCGCTCCGTCCCTACCCATGAGTAGACGAGCACCGCACCCAGGACAACTGCACATCACACAACCACCGTCAATAGTGGGTGAGTGCGCTAACTACCACTCCGCACAGTGGCCAAGTGCGCATCTCCAGCTACCACCATCCCTAGTGGCCGAGAATGGCACGCACAACAATGCTCTGCCCTCAACCCTGCAACCACTACCCCGAGTGGCCGGGGAGGCAGGATGACTGACGACACGTCTCCACCATAAGGGAGACTCAGTCAACAGCATGCATGTAGTGTAATGATGCATAGATCCATACATGTATCCTCGCCACACTCCCTATCCCACGGGGAGACCTGGTCAACAAAAGTCAACTATGCGAGGACTACAATCCACAAGACTCTCTCTATCGCACAAAGAGTCATACTCATCTGACAGTCAACCCCACTAAGACCTCTAGTCCATAACGATATACAATCAACCGTCCATATAACCATACACAGGCACACAATCCATAATGGATATACCATCACGCTAAGACCTCCAGTCCATGGTCACATACTGACAACCATACACTTATCTATACACAGACAACTAGATCCATCATAAATGCACCACTACCAATACAGATATGATATAACCATCGACTCCCTAATCCAAACCATCACCTAACCCTAGTGATGTAATAACAATCAATCAAGTCACAAAGATAACCCTAACCCTATGTACTTCAACATCTATCTAATACATAATAGGGTTTATAGTTCCTATCCGTGCTAGATAATCAATGAGTAGCAGTATATATCTCAAAGGTCAAGCGGTACAAGCATGTGATTAAATGAGAGTGGATCTAAGGTAAACAGGTATATACATATATCCAATATCATGCACTGGAATTGATCAAAACTATCGGACCAGGTAGATATTACCCACATGATACGAAGCTCGAATAATCCCCATGGTCGCGGACCGCCGTATCCCAAACACTATATAATAGCAACAATGATTAAGTACAAGTATCCAACAAACATAGAAACTAAACATTACATCGTTCCTATACTCACATCCTTTCCTTGTCTACAATTAGAAACTCATCTATCAATCGATACACCACAACCAACTTGCTCCACATCAACAAGATCGATATATAGATCTAAGCGACACTCTGATAGATCACCAACATCCAAAAATCTATTAAAGTAAATAGATCTAAATACACTCAAATAACTATCGATCATCTAAACATAATCCCAATACTCATCACAACTACCTCGATAGCCGAGGAACATATCACTTCACACTCGATCCACAACTCCAACATCACCATAGCCACTCGATTCCCACACACAATCGTTCCACGACCATGAGCTCCATCATTTACGGTAACACCCAACCATGAGCATAACGGATCATCCACACAATCAATTAAAGGAAAATCAGATTAAACAATTCTCAACTCAATCGGCACAAACAACTTCAGCGATCACGAGCAAATCATCAAGCTGCAGCGAAATAGCAACTCACGATTCTTGAACAACAATTGAACCAGCGAACAACACCTACATCAATTGGATCCCACTCCCGAACCGCCCCACCACGATGCTCCATTCCACGACTCATCGGATCTCAATAACATTGGCACAGAATTCACGACTCTACAAATGAAACAAAAGGATAAACACTTGGCCAAATCTTCACCGACTGACCACCTCCCCTGTTCACCGTCGATTACAACATCACAAATTAACTTCCTCTCACAGTTGATATTTCTAGCAATCAGAACTCATCAAATGGAACTTCCCAACTCATGCATCAATCGACAACACCTGAACAACAATACCATTACCGCTACCACTTTGATCTATCGAAAAATGCCTTGAACAGAACAGAAAAGGAAACAACACTTACCGATCAGATCATCTCCGGCAAACCCTATGACTGACTCACGACAAGAAGCCGTCGTCGTTTGCTTTCATCTAGGTCGACGGAGCACAATTTAGAGATGGCAGCATGAACCGAGGGCGACGGCGGGAACAGAGGGGCAACTTATTGCTGCTCGCGGTGGAAGATCATCCGGCTGACTGCTGCAAATGCTCGACGGCTTGGCGACTGCTGAATCAAGATCGACGTCGAAGGAAATCACCGAAAGCAGAAGGAGATCGAGGGCTGCCGCATTCGACGGAAGCCGGGCGATCGCTCCGCGATGCTCGAGGGAAAGGAAAAATGGCGAAGAGCTCTCGGCGAGATCAGCAGCTCAGATCGGGAAAATGCATAAGGAATCGACGGCGACCGGCTATAGAAGTCGCGAGAGGAAATCGGGGAAACTCGCGGCGAGGAAGAGGATGGGGCCGCGGCGACACCGAGCTTAGGTGGCAGCGCGATGAAGACGAAATCAGCAGAGATGAGGGTCGGAAACCGTTGAGCGCGCGCCGACGCCGGCTGAAAGCTAGGTCGCGATCGAGAGGAAGAGCAGAGGCGACGGGCGAAGAGAATCGCGGAGAAGGGGAAGACGGCGATCGCGGAGAAAGAAATGGTTTTTCGCGATCTGATTTGGGCGATTTACAGGCGGTTCGGGTGATTCAGTTAACCCAGCCAACATTAAGCCCAATCTGATTGGGTTCAGCCCAGCTGGTTCAACCACTTGCCCCAAATCAAATCTGATTCGAAGTTCAAATTAAATCCAACTGCAGATCAAGCCCGATTTCCAGCCCAATGGATTAAGCCCATTAGGTTTTAGCCCAATTTCAGCCCACTAATTAAACCCAATTAATCCCCTAATTAATCTCAATTAATTAAAGGGTTTAATCCATATATAAATTTTTTTTTTTCGTATTTTACAATAATAGTCAGATTTATGCCTGCAACCAAAAAGTTAGCCTACGCATATCCTACTATTATCCGGCATACTCAATATATGATATGTACATGAAAGTAACCGAATCCAAAACACACAAAACCGGAAACCTGGCTCTGATATCAATTGTTGGGAATCGACTTCGGAGGCTCATTGGCTCCCATGTCCCCGGATTAAAAATTTTCACTAATGAAAACTAATCCGAATGAGATGTGTTTCCTAAGCACAACCAATTCGTCATCGTCCTAACGACTTGAGCGATCGCTTGAACAAACTAGTTGTTCAAGCAACACAACTCTTCTAGTTGATTAGTCGCGGAAGAGACCACGGACGGATCGCCAGTTTTTGTGTTTATCTTCGGGGTCCATGATTATACAAATACATATGAATGTAGACATGTATAATCAAAACATACATAAAGTAAACAGGCTCAAAACAAATACAAGCAAGTAACCATCCACACAAAACATGCATATAATTGAAAAGCAATTATAAACATAATACAAAATAACATTAATCAAAATAAACAATATTATACCTCTTGTTATACCTCTTGATCTTCTATTGTATGTCCTCCCTCCTTTTGGACGTCGTGTGGGCGACGATCTACCAAAAGTTGAAGCCTCCTAGATCACCAATCTTCCTTTCCTTGTTCACTAGGAACAAAAGAAGATCCTAAAACAAAACTCATCTTCCTTTCTAGAACCGACCACCAAGTCAATAAACTCGATGTTGACGGCGGCCAAGGAAGATAAAATGGAGTATGGAAACCAACCAAAAGAGAAACAACAAGGGCATGGGCGCCGGCCAACACTTGGAAAAAGGAAAGGAAAACAATCCTCCTCCTTGTTGGCGCCCAAACCTTAGACAAAGCTCTCCTAATTTCCGGCCAAGGATGAAGGGAAGGAGAATAGGTTGAGCTCCGACCAAGGTAGAGGGAACAAGGATAGTGGCCGGCCAACACTTAGAAGGAAGAAGAAAAGGATCTTCATCTTCTTGTTGCCGCCCACACTAATCCCAAAACCCTAACACTAGCCGCCCAACCCCAATCCTATCCCAACTAGGATTTGATTGCCGCCCAAGAGAAGCTATCCTAATGCCATCCAACCTAAGACATAGAAGGAAGGGAGAAGCTTGGGCGCCGGCCAAACCAAGGAGGAAGGAGGAAGAAGGGTTGCCGACCACCATTGGGAAGAAGAAAAAGAGGCTTCTTCTTCTTGTTGCCGCCCAACATCATGAACCAAACCCTAACCCTAACCTCCTATTTCTTGCCGCCCAAGCCACCTTATCTCAATTAGTTTTTTTTCTTTTTCATCCATCCTTTCCGCCCAAGCCTAAGCCCATATATATAGAGTTAGGTTTAGGCCTTGGTTTAATCTCCTCCATTGGTTCTAGGGATTTAATCTCAACCGTCGGATCTAGGGTTTCATCCCAACTGTCGGATCTAGGGTTTCATCCCAACCGTCGGATCTAGGGTTTCATCCCAACCGTCGGATCTAGGGTTTCTTCCCAATCGTCTAATCTAGGGATTTAATCTCCACTGTTGGATCTAGAATTTTGTTTTCCATCATTGGATCTAGGCTTCATGAGGTGTTAATAGGCTACAATAGGGACCATGAGGAGGAGTTGGATCTTAGCCACCCGATGGATCGGAACCACACAAACTTGATCCATCAATGATGTTTCATTCCACTAGAGGATCATCATTGAACTACCTCACCAACCCCCATAAATTAATATGGGCTCCATATTTGTACATCCATCTCCCCGTGTTTAAGATATCGAATGTCCGTCAATTGATTGATTTACTGACAATCAATCAATTAACATCTAACTCCTCGAGTAGTACCACTCAACCATCTCATCATGTTGACTAAGTCAACCTGCTGGGTTACATGATGAACCTTATGAGCTCCTCAAGGGGACATCATCAACCTATATATAGGACATGGTTTCCTCCTATAATCAATGGCACACCATGTAAATAATATCATTTCCCAACTTACGGGGCATATTGATTTAATCCATCTAAATCTCACCCTTTGGTAAATCAAAGAAATAAATACTAAGTACATGTGCCCGTTATTATATCGGGATTAAGAGCATGTACAACATAATATCCGAGGTCCGATTCAATTATGTAGTCAGTAATAAATTGAATCACCTCTATGTCGGTCCTGCTCAATACACCTAAGTGTACTAGTATAAACTCAGGGGTAATATATAGAAAGTGCATGAACAACATATAAGGATAGATCTACAAGTATACATGTGAAGATCTACAGGTATACAACATGAGTCCGATAGACATACAGTCATATCCAAATCTAATAACAAGTAACTACAGTAAAGTCCTACTCAATGTATATACTAAACTGATCCACTGAACATAAAATAATGTACCAACGTACCTGACGGTCTGCAACACCATAAGCTATATCATCCTGAACAGATTACAATAACATAACCATATAACATACTAAGTCAATCCCATACCTGACCAATACGCCAACATATGAACAGTATATGATCACCTGTAATAACAACCCAGTCCATACCACACTATGACATGACACTAATCAAATGCATACATCGGTCTGGACCAACACATATATCATGCTCAACACATAACAGTATATAAAATGCAAATGACATGTATCATGATGAACAAACATGTGCAACAATCATAGCTCAATCAAATGCAGCATCTCACAGGCATATGTAAAACATATATCAAATACATGCATACATATGCATGGTCATGTATGCCTCTAACTCGCTACCACGACCCCGATGTGGCCTAGGTGGCACGACATGACAACTATCCCGACTCCAGCCGCCACCACTCTCGAGTGACCGAGTTGGGTAGTATGAAACAGTAGCTAGCCCGCTATAGAGCTATATGCTACCCACACGGGTCCTGCCGCTAGCGCCCGTCCCTACCCATGAGTAGACGAGCACGCACTCAGGACAATCGCACATCACACAACCACCGTTAGTGGGTGAGTGCGCTAACTACCACTCCGCTGCGAGTGCGCATCTCCAGCTACCACCATCCCTAGTGGCCGAGAATGGCACGCACAACAATGCTCTGCCCTCAACCCTGCAACCACTACCCCGAGTGGCCGGGGAGGCAGGATGACTGACGACACGTCTCCACCATAAGGGAGACTCAGTCAACAGCATGCATGTAGTGTAATGATGCATAGATCCATACATGTATCCTCGCCACACTCCCTATCCCACGGGAGACACTGGTCAACAAAAAAGTCAACTATGCGAGGACTACAATCCACAAGACTCTCTCTATCGCACAAAGAGTCATACTCATCTGACAGTCAACCCCACTAAGACCTCTAGTCCATAACGATATACAATCGACCGTCCATATAACCATACACAGGCACACAATCCATAATGGATATACCATCACGCTAAGACCTCCAGTCCATGGTCACATACTGACAACCATACACTTATCTATACACAGACAACTAGATCCATCATAAATGCACCACTACCAATACAGATATGATATAACCATCGACTCCCTAATCCAAACCATCACCTAACCCTAGTGATGTAATACAGTAACCCAATCTGAAGTCACAAAGATAACCCTAACCCTATGTACTTACTGAACATCTATCAGCTAATACATAATAGGGTTTATAGTTCCTATCCGTGCTAGATAATCAATGAGTAACAGAGTATATATCTCAAAGGTCAAGGCAGTACAAGCATGTGATTAAATGAGAGTGGATCTAAGGTAAACAGGTATATACATATATCCAATATCATGCACTGGAATTGATCAAAACTACCGGACCAGGTAGATATTACCCACATGATACGAAGCTCGAATAATCCCCATGGCCGCGAACCCGCTTCGTATCCCAAACCTGTACAATAATAGCAACAATGATTAAGTACAAGTATCCAACAAACATAGAAACTAAACATTACATCGTTCCTATACTCACATCCTTTCCTTGTCTACGAATTAGAAACTCATCTATCCCAATCTGATACACCACAACCAACTTGCTCCCACATCAACAAGATCAATATATAGATCTAAACGACACTCACAATAGATCACCAACATCCAAAAATCTATTAAAGTAAATAGATCTAAATACACTCAAATAACTATCCAATCATCTAAACATAATCCCAATACTCATCACAACTACCTCAATAGCCAGGAACATATCACTTCACACTCGATCCACAACTCCAACATCACCATAGCCACTCAATTCCCACACACACTATCGCTCACGTACCATGACTCCATCATTTACAGTAACACCCAACCATGAGCATAACCAGATCATCCACACAATCAATTAAAGGAAAATCGAATTAAACAATTCTCAACTCAATCGGCACAAACAACTTCACTGATCTGAGCAAATCATCAACTGTAACGAAATAGCAACTCCACGATTACTGAACAACAATTGAACCACTGAACAACACCTACATCAATTGGATCCCACTCCAAACCGCCCACGATGCTCCATTCACGACTCATCGGATCTCACTAACATTGGCACACCACAGAATTCACAGCACTCTACAAATGAAACAAAAAGGATAAACACTTACCGGCCAAATCTTCACCGACAGCCACCTCCCCTGTTCACCGTCGATTACAACATCACAAATTAACTTCCTCTCACAGTTGATATTTCTAGCAATCAGAACTCATCAAATGGAACTTCCCAACTCATGCATCAATCGACAACACCTGAACAACAATACCATTACCGCTACCACTTTGATCTATCGAAAAATGCCTTGAACAGAACAGAAAAGGAAACAACACTTACCGATCAGATCATCTCCGAAACCCTATGAGCGGCTCACGATGTAAGAAGGCGTCGTTTGCTTTCATCTAGGTCGACGAGCACAATTTAGAGATGGCGATGAACCGAGGCGACGGCGAACAGAGGGGCAACTTATTCGCCGCGTGGAAGATCATCCTACCGATCACAAATGCTCGACGGCTTGGCGACTGCTGAATCAAGATCGACGTCGAAGGAAATTAGCCGCGCGGGGCAGGAAGGAGATCACTAGAGCTTCACGCATTCGACGAAGCCGGGCGATCGCCCGGCGATGCTCGAGGGAAAGGAAAAATGGCGAAGAGCTCTCGGCGAGATCAGCAGCTCAGATCGGGAAAATGCAGAAGGAATCGACGGCGACCGGCTATAGAAGTCGCGAGAGGAAATCGGGGAAACTCGCGGCGAGGAAGAGGATGGGCTGCGGCGACCAGTCGAGCTTAGGTGGCAGCGCGATGAAGACGAAATCAGCAGAGATGAGGGTCGGAAACCGTTGAGCGCGCGCCGGCGCCGGCTGAAAGCTAGGTCGCGATCGAGAGGAAGAGCAGAGGCGACGGGCGAAGAGAATCGCGGAGAAGGGGAAGACGGCAATCGCGGAGAAAGAAATGGTTTTTCGCGATCTGATTTTGGCGATTTACAGGCAGTTCGGGTGATTCAGTTAACCCAGCCAACATTAAGCCCAATCTGATTGGGTTCAGCCCAGCTGGTTCAACCACTTGCCCCAAATCAAATCTGATTCGAGTTCAGCCCAAATCCAACTGCAGATCAAGCCCGATTTCCAGCCCAATGGATTCAGCCCATTAGGTTTTAGCCCAATTTCAGCCCACTAATTAAACCCAATTAATCCCCTAATTAATCTCAATTAATTAAAGGGTTTAATCCATATATAAATTTTTTTTTTTCGTATTTTACAATAATAGTCAGATTTATGCCTGCAACCAAAAAGTTAGCCTACGCATATCCTACTATTATCCGGCATACTCAATATATGATATGTACATGAAAGTAACCGAATCCAAAACACACAAAACCGGAAACCTGGCTCTGATATCAATTGTTGGGAATCGACTTCGGAGGCTCATTGGCTCCCATGTCCCCGGATTAAAAATTTTCACTAATGAAAACTAATCCGAATGAGATGTGTTTCCTAAGCACAACCAATTCGTCATCGTCCTAATGACTTGAGCGATCGCTTGAACAAACTAGTTGTTCAAGCAACACAACTCTTCTAGTCGATTAGTCGCGGAAGAGACCACGGACGGATCGCCAGTTTTTGTGTTTATCTTCGGGGTCCATGATTATACAAATACATATGAATGTAGACATGTATAATCAACACATACATAAAGTAAACAGGCTCAAAACAAATACAAGCAAGTAACCATCCACACAAAACATGCATATAATTGAAAAGCAATTATAAACATAATACAAAATAACATTAATCAAAATAAACAATATTATACCTCTTGTTATACCTCTTGATCTTCTATTGTATGTCCTCCCTCCTTTTGGACGTCGTGTGGGCGACGATCTACCAAAAGTTGAAGCCTCCTAGATCACCAATCTTCCTTTCCTTGTTCACTAGGAACAAAAGAAGATCCTAAAACAAAACTCATCTTCCTTTCTAGAACCGACCACCAAGTCAATAAACTCGATGTTGACGGCGGCCAAGGAAGATAAAATGGAGTATGGAAACCAACCAAAAGAGAAACAACAAGGGCATGGGCGCCGGCCAACACTTGGAAAAAGGAAAGGAAAACAATCCTCCTCCTTGTTGGCGCCCAAACCTTAGACAAAGCTCTCCTAATTTCCGGCCAAGGATGAAGGGAAGGAGAATAGGTTGAGCTCCGACCAAGGTAGAGGGAACAAGGATAGTGGCCGGCCAACACTTAGAAGGAAGAAGAAAAGGATCTTCATCTTCTTGTTGCCGCCCACACTAATCCCAAAACCCTAACCCTAGCCGCCCAACCCCAATCCTATCCCAACTAGGATTTGATTGCCGCCCAAGAGAAGCTATCCTAATGCCATCCAACCTAAGACATAGAAGGAAGGGAGAAGCTTGGGCGCCGGCCAAACCAAGGAGGAAGGAGGAAGAAGGGTTGCCGACCACCATTGGGAAGAAGAAAAAGAGGCTTCTTCTTCTTGTTGCCGCCCAACATCATGAACCAAACCCTAACCCTAACCTCCTCCTATTTCTTGCCGCCCAAGCCACCTTATCTCAATTAGTTTTTTTTCTTTTTCATCCATCCTTTCCGCCCAAGCCTAAGCCCATATATATAGAGTTAGGTTTAGGCCTTGGTTTAATCTCCTCCATTGGTTCTAGGGATTTAATCTCAACCGTCGGATCTAGGGTTTCATCCCAACTGTCGGATCTAGGGTTTCATCCCAACCGTCGGATCTAGGGTTTCATCCCAACCGTCGGATCTAGGGTTTCTTCCCAATCGTCTAATCTAGGGATTTAATCTCCACTGTTGGATCTAGAATTTTGTTTTCCATCATTGGATCTAGGCTTCATGAGGTGTTAATAGGCTACAATAGGGACCATGAGGAGGAGTTGGATCTTAGCCACCCGATGGATCGGAACCACACAAACTTGATCCATCAATGATGTTTCATTCCACTAGAGGATCATCATTGAATTACCTCACCAACCCCCATAAATTAATATGGGCTCCATATTTGTACATCCATCTCCCCGTGTTTAAGATATCGAATGTCCGTCAATTGATTGATTTACTGACAATCAATCAATTAACATCTAACTCCTCGAGTAGTACCACTCAACCATCTCATCATGTTGACTAAGTCAACCTGCAGGGTTACATGATGAACCTTATGAGCTCCTCAAGGGGACAACATCAACCTATATATAGGACATGGTTTCCTCCTATAATCAATGGCACACCATGTAAATAATATCATTTCCCAACTTACGGGGCATATTGATTTAATCCATCTAAATCTCACCCTTTGGTAAATCAAAGAAATAAATACTAAGTACATGTGCTCGTTATTATATCGGGATTAAGAGCATGTACAACATAATATCCGAGGTCCGATTCAATTATGTAGTCAGTAATAAATTGAATCACCTCTATGTCGGTCCTGCTCAATACACCTAAGTGTACTAGTGTAACTCTATGTTCAAGACAAAACAATACCAAGCTACATTACAACTATGCCAATGGTTTGTCCAAAACCTTTTGGTTGTGAGCCTCTACTTATATTCTACAAGAGACTGATAACATGATCTTCTGTGCCACACCAAGAACCATGTTATCTACAATGTAAAATATTAGACAATATGCACACATATAAAAAATATAAAGTGCAAACAATGATCATGTGATTCTTTTTTCAAAATAAAAATGTTCATACAAAAAGAGCTAGGCTTTCAGTATACATTCCAACACTTATCTTTATGCTAGTATGTGTAGATTATACTAGTTTGCATTTGTATGTATTTGTATAATCATGGACCCCGAAGATAAACACAAAAACCGGCGATCCGTCTGTCGTCTCTTCCGCGGCTAAACAACTAGAAGAGTTAGGTTGCTTGATCAACTAGTTTGTTCAAGTGATCGCTCAAGTTGTTAGAACGAAGACGAATTGGTTGTGCTAAGGAAACTCATCCCATCCGGATTAGTTTTCATTAGTGAAAATTTTAATCCGGGGACATGAGAGCCAATTAGTCTCCGAAGCAATTCCTGACAATTCTAAGCTGTTCAAAGTGGTTATGTAGATTTTGAATGTCGTAAAGATTCATAAAAAAAATAAATTAAAATAAAATATGGTTTTCTATAGCTAGGATTTGAACCATGAACCTTTAAATTTGGAGATAGCCTTGATACCACTAGGCCATAGGATAATTCTTGGCTAGAATATATAAAGAATATATAAAGAAGATAAATGAGAAGATGAGAGATTGAAGAGTTGTTTCATCTCCCCTTGAGAAGAGGAAGAGTTTTTCTTTTCTTTTCATCTCCCTAGCTATTAACGTGGAGATTAAAGAGAGAAAGAAACCAAGTAAACCTCATCTCTTCCTCCTACAATTTTTTTCTCTTCTTTCTCACCCTTGGCCGAGACCCTCTTTCTCCTTCCTCCCTCTTCATCCCATGCTCTAGGACCCCTTGTGTTGGGGTTCTCAAGAGGGTTTTTTCAAGGGGTTTTCTCACAAGGGCTTGGTATATGCAAGGATCACTCTTTGGGCTAAGAAACGTGTAGAAGATATTCATAACCCAGTGGTATAGTTAGTGAATCTAGAAAAAGGATGTAAGTATTTCTCACCTGCAGTATAAGTAGCTCTTCGATTGTTTTATCTAGCTTCTTTTCCTATGTTTTGTTAGATTATATGTTTTGATCAGATTATATGTATGTGTTCAGATTTATTGGTAAGGTATATTTTGTTTTAAGCAAGACATAAGATCACAAAGATGCTATTTCTCCCATATAGTATAAGTAACTCTTCGATTTGTACATCTAGCTTCTATTATCATGTTTTGTTCAGATGTGTATGTTTTTGTTCAGATTATGGTTGTTCGAATTTATGGGTATTTTAGATATATTTCTTTGGAAGCAAGACATAAGATGGGAAGGATGCTTCCCCTACGAGTTTTGGGGGACAAAGAGCATAATCAAATGTCTTGAAAGGCTTCCTATATGAGTTTTTTGGAGTATGATCATGTTAAAAGTTATCATATGGAAAAATTAGTATGTCATTTATAAAGGAAGTATTTTACTTTAAAGTGGCACGGGCCCTAGACCGCCCTTAGTAAGTTTCCCTAATAAGTTCGGTGGCTAGTTACCCCGAATTCTATTAGGGTTGCGAGCAAATTGGTACTATTTTGGGCTGCCCAAACAAAGATGATTAGTATTTTAAAGTATATACATATATATGGTTTCTAAAGTTAACCAAAGCACAATGTTTACAAGCTTAAGTATATCTCATGTGCATGTTTCTACAAGCGAAGCATATTTCAAAATCATGTATTGCAAGTTGTGTATTTCAAGTTCATGCATGGTGTTATGTATAAGTATTTCTATATGTTTAATGCAGAAACTTCATCTGTTTCAAGTTGAATCATTGTGATAGGCACAAGCATTTCTAAATGTTAAATGTAGAATTCTCTTAATGGCAAGTATGAGCACGTGCAAGTATTCTAATACCATGTTTTCTTAATGCGATGTTTTGTGAGAATAGGAGTTACTTACTAAGCTTCATTGCTTATAGTTTGCATTCCTTACACTATAGGTAAGGGTAAAGCAAGGCTTGAGTAAGACGGGGCAGCAGATGAAGTGCTTGGTGTGTGTGGCAGTGGAACAGTGGATTACGATCCTGAACTTTCCAGTATTATGTTATATTAAAACCCTCAAACTTGTTAGTGTGCTACTGTTCATGTTCTGTGTTTGATTATGTTGTGTCTAAGAATGTCGAACTTACTAGTATTTTTGTAAAATACCGTAAATGGATGGCTAAAGGGGTAATATTATTATTGGAAAAAAAAAATAATAATAATAAAAATATGGTTAGGGATTTAATTAAACCACACCAAGGCTTAATGGTATGAATTTAATCGAATCGAGGGTTAGTCTTATAGGGTTTTAGGTCCAACCCGTTAATGGACCCGACCCACTTAACAAAATCCAACCCGCTCCATATTCTTAACACCCAGCCATTGATTTTCTTTCATTTTTTTCTCCACTCGAGCATTTCCTCAATCGCGCACTCCTTCTTAAAAAATCTCCACAATCGCGATGCCCTCTCCCGATCGCGACTCCTCCTTTTCGTGCTCACCGTCGCCACCCGCTTGCATTACCAGAGCAACTGGTGGATCATGCGCCACCCGTCTTCTTTTCCTCGTGCTCACGGTTGTCATGACCGAGCCATCTTACCGTGCCCTCACTTGTCACCGCCGCGAGTTTGATGTTGCTGCTGTCACAGCTCCTCTAGCCCTCTGTTCTGTCGAGCAACAAGTGTCGCCGCCCAAATCACGATCTTCTTCTCCTCCCTTCACCATCGCAGATTTGGGTTCTTTCCTCCATACCAGCAATGTCAGCGCCTCTACCTCAGCCGCCAACATCTTCTATTCCTCCGTTGCAGCCACAGCTTTGTAGTCAACATTGATCGAGGTCGATGACGCCCTTCGCACGATGCTACTGCCTACCTCCACCCTGATCTGGGTTTTGCGATCTCCGTACGAGTCCAGTCAGTGATTTTGGCATCTATGCGACGATTTCTGCTCTGGAGCACAATCTACTTGATGTCAGTGATTTGTGCTTGTGGAAGGTTCTGATTGTGCTTCAATCATGGCTGGGAAGAGCATGAACACTGTTGCTCAAAGTGGTTTGAAACTTTAGATCGATGAATTGATAGTTCTTGTTCCCTAGATCATCTACACCTACTTCTGGTAAATATCGATAGCCCTGCACATGATGATCGTCGATGTGTTTTTGTGATGGTTCCTGATCCAGAGTACATCATCACCATTTTCATTGATTTGAGGTTTTTTGGGAGCTCAAGTGAAGCCATCGGCGTGAGATGGTGCTGCCATTGCGACCGAGGATGACAGACTCAACATAGAGCTGCATTAGAGCGATTGGGTGATTGTAAGGTGATAAAGGTGAGAGAAAACAAATTTAATAGGTTATAGATTATGAACTTTGTGATGAATCATTTGTTATTGGTTGGAATTTAGTTTATGAATTAGGTGTGGATCTGAATGAAGGTTATGGGTTGGATTGTGAAGATTTAATTTTATACATTGGATCAAGGCACCAGTGTGATTGAATCAGTGTGAGGAAAGACTGATCTGAATGTTTGTGGATAATTTTGTAATGATTCAATGATTTATAGAAAATGGAAAGGAAGGTTTGTTACTGATTGTAGTTGGAGTTGTGTCTAGTTGTCCTGCGTGTGTGACACTCGACCACTCATGGGTAGTTACTGTTGGAGTGGCCAACAGCAAGGACCCCCGTCGGGTAGCTTGATCTTTAAGCTTATATGCTACTTGACCATACTACACACTCAGCCACTCGAGAGTAGTGGTTGGTGCTGAGTTGGGACAGTTATCATGTCGAGCCATCGAGGCCACACTGATGTCGTGGTAGCTTTAGGGTGAGCCATGCATATATATATATATATATATATATATATATATGGATGGTTGTGATTAGTATATATATAGATGCAGTCAATATGTATGTTTATTGTGATGTTGCATTTGTTTGTACTATGCTTGCTGTATTTGTTTGTACATCATCATACATGCTACTGCATTTGCTAAATGATAGTGTGTGGGATACCAATGTAGGAGTTGGTAGGACTATTGCATATCTTTGACCAGTATTCATGATGTATTGTGAGTTAAACTAGATTTCTTGTTATATATTGTGGATATATGCTCAGGTAGGATACATGTAGCGTAGCAGACTTTCAGGTATGTCTGCACTTTATGTTGTTCATTTTGTTTAGGGAATATATGCATGTATTTATATACTATAATGGTGTCTACCTGATGTACGTGTAGGTTATATTGTTGAATTACATGTGATATTTGATATACACATATTCTCTCATATTACCGCTGAGTTATACTCACCACCACAGACCCTGGGTTTTTCTGTCACCCAGGTAAAAGGTAGAAGTTTTCGTGATGTCTTGGAGCACCGCTAGCTGGCAACATCTCATCTCACTTCCGAGGCTCTTGTGGTCGTTTTGGGTTTTTTATATGTTTTGTTATGTATTTGGAGTTTTTCGTGGTGCAATGTGTTGTGGACTTGTTATGTGATGTACACATTTGTGGATTCGAGTTTTGTCGATGTTTCTTTTATGTTGTGATGTCAGTCATATCGGTATGCACTGTGTGTAGGTTTTGATGTCGTTGTATTAGTTTCCGTTGTGTTTTGTTGTATTTACATTTATATGTTGTGGTTATTGCGGCCGAATGGCCTTGTATAAACAGGATATGTTGCCATGTATAGGGGAGATGTTGTCCGTTTATTTTTCGATTCAGCATACTCTCGGGGCATGACAACTTTAGTGGTTCTAGAGCCCTAGGTTCTCTGATGTCATACAATGATGTTTTTGTTGAGTCTTGGATTCTCGGGAGTCGATTTTTTTCGATTTTCATTTTGTGAGATGAGATTGACAGCGACATGAGCTCCGAGCATCATGAAGAATGAATTCCTAATAACTTATGTTTTAGTAGATATTTATCTAAACTTTTTCAACAAGTGTATAAAGATAAAGTGATGACACCTATACAGACTTGTAGTAGGGGTCATCCACTGAGGCAACCAGCCGGAGTTGCCTTTAAGGTTTATACTCTCGTTTGTGTTGGCGATGCATTTAATATTTATAACAGAAAATAACAGGTAGTGTGTTGGTTATTATTCGTAATTGTGGTTTGAGTTGACCACGGGAATGACCTGTTGAGTCTGCGAGTCTTGAACCTATGTCGGAAAGGTGAATTTCCTTTGAGAGCTGACCGATACCAAGTCTGAAAGTAGGAGTCAAGTCATCACATTTCTAATGGAAATCAAAAAATACAGTCTTAGGGATTTTCTCCAATTATTCTAGTCAGATCATTATCTGTTGGGTAATGGACACGATGAGTAGGCTATTGTTGATGTAGATAACGGAGGGTTAGTTTATGGTGTTTCATAGGGATTTTGATCCCTGAGTTGTTCGTACTAGGTTGTATAACTTTGAAGGTACTTTTGAGTACTTAACATGTGTTATACAAAAGAAGTAGAGTTAGTTGTATACCATTATCGGGATTAAGCTAGTACTTGGTGGAAGATGCAGAGAAATAATCTTCGAAGAATAGTACATCACTAGCTCATGGTGTTGTGAAGTTGTGAGAGGGTATTTTCATCGTGTTTCGATGCTTAAATCTATTCGGATACTCCTGGCCATAGCGGCTCATTATGATTATGAGATATGGCAGATGAATGTGAAAACAACTTTCCTTAATGGAAATCTGCTCGAGGACGTGTATATGATACAACCTAAGGGTTTCACATCGGTTGATAAAACCAAGGTATGCAAACTGCGATGGTCCATATATGGACTGAAGCAAGCATCCAGGAGCTGGAATATCTTTTTTGATGAGACAATCAAAAGGTTTGATTTCTCACAAAATTCAGACAAACCTTGTGTGTATAAGAAGGTTAGTGGGAGTGCAGTTGTGTTCCTAGTATTGATTGTCGATGACATATTACTTATAGGAAATGATGTTTCTATCTTACAGTCAGTTAAAATTTGGTTGTCCAAGACATTTTCCATGAAAGACCTGGGAAAAACAACCTAAATCCATCGGATTAAGATCTATAGGGATAGATCGAAACGGTTGCTTGGTCTTTTGCAATCTACATATATAGACCGAGTGCTAAAGAGGTTTAGCATGTCAGAATCCAAGAAAGGTTTTCTACCCATCAGGCATGGGATACACCTTTCGAAGTCTATGTGTCAGTGCACAGAAGACGAGAGGATTTTCACGAGTAAGATTCCTTATGCATCCGCAATAGGATCTATCATGTATGTTATGTTATGTACAAGGCCCGATGTATCATATGCTCTAAGTGTCACGAGCAGATACTAGTCTGATCCAGGAATGGATCATTGGGTTGTTGTTAAGATGATCCTTAAGTACTTAAGAAGAATTAAAGATGTGTTCCTAATATATGAAGAAGGGGACATGGTGATACGCGGGTATACAGATGCCAGCTTCTAGACAGACAAGGATGATTCCAGGTCGTAGTTTGGGTAGTTGTTCACTTTGAATGGGGACGCAGTGAGTTGGAAAAGTTCCAAACAAGACACTGTAGTGGATTCTATTACAGAGGTAGAATACATTGCAGCTTCAGAAGCAGCAAAGGAAGCGGTTTGGATCAAAAAGTTCATTTGTGAACTTGGTGTGGTTCCCACCATTGTTGAAGAAATACCGATTTACTGGCACAACAAAAGAGAAATTACACAGGCAAAAGAGCCAAGGTCTCATCAACGATCCAAACATGTGCTTCGCCGCTATCATCTGAACAGAGAGATCATAAGTAGGAAGGAGATACAAATCAAGAAGATTTCCACTTAAAGGAACTTAGCGGATCCTTTAACTAAGGCATTACCTCAAAGTAAGTTTGAGGGTCATGTTTGAGCTTATGGTATTGGATACCATAGCGATTGGCATTAGGCCAAGTAAGAGTTTGTTAGTAATATATGAGAGGTGTCCTAAGGCAATCGCCTTATGTTTTAACCATTTATATGATAAATGGAGATTCACTATTTGAGTATACATGATTTCATGTATTTGATTAGATCTTAAACTCATTTACTGAATATCCACGATATGATTCATAGCATGAGAGAATTTGTAATTGGATCACAACTAGTGAGTATCCTTACATGTGTAATTGTGATGTATTGGAATTATCCCTAGTGGATGAATTGATGGATTTGGACACCATCAATTCTGTCGAGACTAGCACGAGGTATACTCCTTGGTGTATCCAAGCAGCTGATTCTCACTGGTTGAAGACATTGTGATGTCCGGAGTTAATCGTTGATGCTAGTTATGGTAACTAGTTCATTAGAGTAACTAGCTATAAGACTTCATATGGTTCTTTGCATATATAGATATGTCAATGAAGTTCTTACTGCAGCTTAAGTGCGATGTTCCTTTGACTTGTGGTATTCAAGTCATCTTGGTCATTAAAGAAGGTAGGAAACTTCGCTTTGTGCTTGCCACTCCAAGTCAGTTGCTTGTTCTGGCAATCCGTCTTCGTCCCAGATTAAAAAAATTAATCCAAGACAATTAGGGATTACCCAAGCTACCGTTTCATCATCGTGCTATCCAATTAGAGTAGTCACTTGAACAAACTAGTTGTTCAAGCAACCAACCTCTATTCTACGATTAGCCGCGGAATAGACGATGTACGGATTGCCGATTTTTGCATTTGTATTCGGGGTCCAAGTAAATTAGCCACATAACAAAACATACAACATGTATAAAATAAGAAAAGATCATAATCAAGCATTATACCTCTCGATCTTCTATTGTATGTCCTTCCTCCTTTACGCTGCAAAGTGACGATCTTCCAAAAGTCGAAGCCTCCTAGATCACCAATCTTTCTTTCCTTGTTCACTCTGAACAAAGGAAGATCATAAAACAAAACTCTTCTCCTTTCTAGAACCGACCACCAAGCCACCTTGCTTGGTGATTGTCGCCGGCCAAGGAGAGTACAAGGAGTAGATGAATAGGATGGAGTGGGCGCCGAGCAAGAGCTCCAAGGGAAGAACCCTAACCCTAGTCACCTTCGGCCAAGGATGGAGAGAAGACAAGGATGAGCACCGGCAAAGGATGAGAAGATCAAGATGGGCGCCGGCCAAGGAGAAGAGAAGGAATCCTTGCCGCCCAAGGATTCCCCAAAACCCTAGCCGCCCAATGCCCTCCAAGCCCTAGCCTCCCAAACCCTAATCTCCCTTTAATTCTTTCCACGCCCAAGCCTGGGCCTCCTTTTATAGAGCTAGGCTTAAACATCCTTTTAATCTCCATCGTCGGATCCAGGGATTTAATCTCAACCGTCGGATCTTGGGATTTAATCTCAATTGTCGGATCTAGAGATTTAATCTCCACCGTCAGATCTAGGGATTTAATCTCAACCATCGAATCTAGGGATTTAATCTCAACTGTCGGATCTAGAGATTTAATCTCCATCGTCGGATCTAAAGATTTAACCTCCACCATTGGATCTCAAGATTTAATCTCCACCGTCGGATCTAGAGTTTTATTTTCCACCATCAGATCTAGACTTCATGAGGGTTTTAATAGGCTACGATAGAGACCACGAGGAGGAGTTTGATCTTGGCCACTGATCGAACGATTTTTAGTGTCGCAATACCGTTCCCAAATTATTTACCGAACCCCCTAACTACACTAATGCAGTATAGTACTGACTCGGGTCATCTCCCAACGAACCTAATGGCTGAACGTTTGTTTTTAAACAGAGGTAAACACTGGGGGTTTTTACAATTTTCAAAACAATTATTCAAAGCTAACCTAATGCAAGAACGATTCAACCATGCACCGCACTGTCACTATACGATGCAATGGTCAAACAATTCTAGTAAACAAACCAACATGGAAATTAAATCTGCAGGAAGTAAATCTAACTAATGCACAAAAGTAAGTAATCACGCACCGCATCACTACTATACTATAATGATCACGTAAACAAATGTGAACAACTTAACCATGTACAGATCATTACTATACGATAGTAGTCAAACAAATACTAAAATTGCAATAAATGAAATAATAACGAAGCAATTCAAGCATCGACCGCTACTATATATACGACAATCGGACGAATGTAAATGAAATCTAAGCTAATGATGAAAGCACTAACCAAACACGCACTATCACTATATACGATGCTTGGATTGGACAATTTTAATTGATGGGGTTAGTAAGAACAAGAAATTAAACTAAACTACAAATGCACAAACGAACAAAATTAACCAACTAAACAACAATCAAACCTATAGAAATAGCATTGCAAGTAAACAAACAAACATAAAAAAACAAATATCCAATTAAATGGATCGAATGCAAATATAAGTAACTACACGATGGCGAATAACCAACAACCCTTCACTGACGGTGTCCCAACCAATCAGCAGGAAGACACATATACGATCAATGATCATCGCCTCGAAATCTGGATTCACCGATGAAGGGAATCTTCACCGGCGATGGTGATGGAACTGCCCAACCAGACTAGTGGATGACTGTGAAATGGAACGGCCTATTCCTCACGGAATGGAGGATTCGGAAAAGGAATCACCGAATCCGCCGCCCGCCGGATCGCTTGCAAACAGATTCAGATTCTGCCACGAGGGATTGGGATTACCACGGATCTCGGAAGGATGGTCGCGGAAGCGCTTGGATCGAGCCGGGACATGGGGAAGAAGACTCGCGTGGAAATGGGGAAAAAACACCTCGACTCGAGGTCACGCATGAAATGGAAGGACCCTTCTACGCCACGCTGTAATCCGCGGCCGCGCGGTAGCCAGGTCGCCGCCGTGAGGAAGAAGACCCGCGACGACGATTCTTGAGCCTTTCGTCTCGCCGAGATGAGGTGGCTTTATTAAATGAAATTTGTGAACCGATCACTTCTCCACGATCTCGCCGCCCATTTGAAGCTTGGGCTTTATTAATCGCTAATTAGGCCGCTCCATCCAATGGTCAAATTAGTCGATTTGCAATGGAGGGATCGATCCGTCGATGGTATAATCACGATCCAACGGTCCGGATGAACGGCCAAGACGCGTAGATCTTAATGCGGGATCGCCTGCATCCGGATGGATGGCTCGTAATCAATCACTTTCCTGACGGTCCATAATGCTCGATCCGAACCCTTGATTTGATTTGCCTTTTGATCTAGATGAAGGGTTGATTAAATAATCTTGAAATGTCCTTTATGACCTCGATGAAGCCATATTTGATCTAACTTGAGTCTAGTTCAATGGCTCATCTCGATCTCCTACAAATAAAGATAAAATTTACATATAAGTCCAAAAATTAGGAGAATTTACAATAAGGTCCAAAATATATCCAACTCATAAAACATGTAAATAACTAATAATAAATCACTCGAGAGGATAAAAACAGTGATATTAAGGACCAAACTAATACAACAAAATGGCAGCTTATCAATTCCACACTTATTTTGTGGCCCGAGCAATAATGAAAATAAAGAAACACTAACACCCTAACTCATTCCCTAGAAATACCTAGATCAATAATTCAGAGAGAAAAATAAGTTACTTAGGATCACCAAATTCATCAGATCTAGGTATTCAAAAGATCGACTCTACAACAATCAACATGTATGATGATTTACAACAAATCAAATAGACTAAGCCCGATACAAAACCTCCCAAAATGGATATATGCATCGATGCTCACATAATAACATAGAGGAGGGCCCTCAAAACAACATGCAATTTTGTACTACCATATGCTTGCTTATCATCTACTTCTCATCGCTATCAATACATCTCATACATGAATCAAAAGGATTTAACATGAATCGAATAAGATCAAAAGTAGATGTAGATAAAGTATGCAAAGAGAAGTACAAGATAAAGGTACAAATGAATAGGAACAAGAGAAGAATTGGAGAAATAAACCAATGAGTTGCTCTGAAATACTCAAGAATCAAAGAATATGGGACGAGGCTAAGACAATTGGAAACTTTAGAATTGGATTCAGGATCAAATGGCTCTATCCAACACATTGCAATTCAATTTGCCTGCATTACAATTGCACATTTTTTTTTCTCTTCTTTTCTTTTTTCTTCTTCTTTTTTTTTCAAAAGAAATATCAATGGCGCCATTTTTTTTATTTTTTATTTTTATTTATTTATTTATTTTTTTGTGTGCAGAAACTCAAGTACCAATCACAGACAAATATATCTCAGAACCAATGACCTCTGAAAACTATATCTTCCATATCATGTTTCCAACACAAATAATATAGCTCCTCCCCACACTTAAAATTTTGTCCGTCTCGGACAATACAACCCATCAAACTATTCCTCCAATATGGAAAATAATAGATATACAAAAGATAATCCACAGAGATACAAAGACAATGGATAGCAAATGAAAAGATATGATAAGTAAGACATAGAAGATGGAAGTATCAAGTGGATTAGACAATCAAACCAAGTCAGAAAAGAGTCAAGAATGAAATCCTTCATCATATTCATGCAAGTAAATGTTACTGCAGTTTTGAAAAGATTCAAAGCAAGTTCTAGAGTAACAAGCATCACATGTGTTATCACACAAAAGTGGGTATATGATAAAAATGGCTTGCAACCTCACTAGGTGAATAAACATCAAGCTTAGACTATCAATAAAAAATTCACCATCATAACAAGTGACTGCATGCAAGTGAAGTCTCCTATCATACGCAAAAATCCATAATTTGATGATCAAACTTAACTAATTTTTACCACCTCTGAAATGATACTAAGGCATGCATAGAGAATATTATTTGACTCAACAACAGACAAACAAACCTAGGTAAACAGGCAAACAAACACACAACCCATACAATTTATTCCGAACATGAAAGGAAGAAAATAAATGCAGTAAATAAAAGAACACACTCCCTTTCTCGAGAAGAAGCATCATCATGTCTGGCCCCACCGTATTCTCCAGTATATACTTGATCTCTTTGCTCGACACTTCATGAGTCTGTTGCAAAAGTGAGACCCTTGATCACTAATGATCGCCCTGGGAACTCCAAATCTGCAAAATATGTGAGACCTAACAAAATCCACAACAACTAGAGAATCATCAGTCCTGGTGGGGATGGCCTCCACCCATTTGGAAACATAATCATATACCAAAAGAATATATGGAAATACAAAATATACATGAAAAGGACCCATAAAATCAATACCCCAAATATCAAAATCTCACAAAATAACAAAAGTTTTGAGGCATTTCATTTCTACGCCTATTTTCCTGCTCATTGACATCGCTAACAAGACTTGTAGAATTCAGAGCATCATGAAATAGGTGGGCCAATACAAATCAAACTCTAAAACTTTCCTAGATTCTTTGGGGTCCAAAATACCCCACAAGCCAGAGAATAACAAAAGTAAATACATATGGAATGAAACTCATAATCAAGTCCACATCATCTAATAATCTGATCATTACAAAATTTTCAATGATAAAGATCATCCCATACATAATACTTAGCATCACTTTTCAATTTCGGACTTGTGCATGAGTAAAATGTGAAGGTACAACACGACAACTAAATAAATAGAAGATCTGCATACCATGGTGTCTTACCCTACGGTGAAAAAGTTGCTCATCTGAAAAGAATCGCTATAGGGTGGGCTTGATCTCCATCACAATCCTAGTCAAAGAAATACCACCTCCTTCTCGCAACAATTTGATCAAGGGTAGGGAATCGATCAAGTCTCGATAAAATGTCCGAGAAACCTCCATGACCTAGAAAAGCACAACTTCCCGCATGGCGGGGTAAGATAAAGAATATATAGCATGAATTTTAGCAGATCTACTTCAATATCATACAGAGATAATATAATCCAAGATATCCCATACTCGACCATGAAATGAACATTTCTTACAAACATCCGATGGAAGTGATCCTTGGGCATCGCTCAAGAGCGCTAGTCCCTACACATTCCATATCCCTGTCTACAATAAAAAGGGCCCACAGATAGGTCCTAACAACAAATCATTATCAACATCAGAATCAATAGAATCAATAAAATCACAATAAAATATAGAAGGTACAGAAATAACCAAATGAAAAATAGACTAAGAAATAAAGTTCATGCAGTTCACCTCGTCAGCTATATCCACGCTAAGAATAGAATGATCCTCCATCTACCTCATAGCGTCTAAAATACTAATGAACCACAAGATCTCCTACCTCCATAGAAAGAGTACTACATTCTTGTGAAACAAAACCTCGCATACTTGGGAATCTGCTTCCTAGCCTTTTCTTCAACAACCCCTTCCTAGGTCGGGCCTCCGAGGGAAGAGAAAAATCACGATAAAACTCAAGTAGATGATCACCAAGACCTAGTCATCCACACAAACAAATATAATGAGAAACAAATATAAATGATAAGAAAGACAATAATAAAAAAAGAAAGAAAACAAACAAACAAACTACGCTTTAAAGACAAACAAACCCATTAGAGTTCCAAGAACCCAAAATTTGATAGACATTTTTAGTTGTCGCAATACTGCTCCCAAATTATTTATCAACCCCCCTAACTACACTAATGCAATATAGGACTGACTCGGTCATCTCCCAACGAACCTAATGGTAACATTTGTTTTAAATAGAAAACACCGGGGGTTTTACAATTTTCAAAACAATTATTCAAAGCTAACCTAATGCAACGATTCAACCTTGCACCGACCGTCACTATACGATGCAATGGTCAAACAATTCGTAAACAAACCAACATGGAAATTAAATCTGAAGTAAATCTAACTAATGCAAAAGTAAGTAATCACGACCGCACTATCACTATGATAATGATCGAAACAAATGTGAACAACTTAACTATGTACCGATCACACTATAATGATACGAGTCAAACAATACTAAAATTTAAATGAAATACAATAATAAAAGCACCGACTGTGCATCACTGTCACTATACGCAATCGATAATGTAAATGAAATCTAATGATGAAAACTAACCAAATAACACCGCTACTATACGATGCTTGGATTGGACAATTTAAATTGATGTTAGTATATGAACAAGAAATTAAACTAAACTACAAATGCAATAACGAACAAAATTAACCAACTAAACAACAATCAAACCTATAGAAATAGCATCAAAGTAAACAAACAAACATAGCAAAACAAATATCCAATTAAATGGATCAAAAATATAAGTAATCTAAACATGGCATAATAACCAACAACCCTCTCCGACGGTGAATGCGAGCCAACCAATCAGAAGGAGAGATACGATCAACGCGATGCGAATGATTCACCGGACGAAGGGAATCTTCACCGCGATGGTGATGGAACTGCTCCAACCTGACTAGTGAATGACTCGGAATGGAACTATCCTACCAATGGAGTGGATTGGAAAGGGAATCAAATCCCGCCGCTTCGCCGGATCAGCCGAACCGATTCAGATCTGCCAGGGTCGGGATTACCCGATCTCTAAGGAAGGTCGCTGAAGAAGCCGCTGATCCACCACGGACGTGGAAGAAGACTCCGCCGGAAATGGGAAAATGCCCCGAGCCGGCCGCCGCCGCGAATGGAAGGACGCGCGCCGCCGGCCACCCTGTAATCCTGACGGCCGCAACCAAAGAAGCCGCCGCCGCGAGAAGAAGACCGCTCACGATTCTCGTCGAGCTTCGCTGCCGATTGAGGTAAGGCTTTATTAAATGAAATTTGTGAACCGTCCGATCTTCACGATCTCACCCCATTTGAAGCTAGGGCTGGATATATCGCTTAATTAGGTCGCCCATCCAACTACAAATTACCGATTTGAATGGACTGATCCGATCCGTCAAGGTATAATCACGATCCAACGGATGAACGCCAAGACGTAGATCTTAATGTACGGGCCGGATCGCTCAGATCCGATGGATGGCTCAATCAATCACTTTCCTGACGGTCCATAATGCTATCAACCCTTGATTCCTCCATCTAGATGAAGGGTTCAGATTAAATAATCTTGAAATGTCCATTATGACCTCAGATGAAGCCATATTTGATCTAACTTGAGTCTAGTCCAGTGGCTCATCTCGATCTCCTACAAATAAAGATAAAATTTACATATAAGTCCAAAAATTAGGAGAATTTACAATAAGGTCCAAAAATATATCCAACTCATAAAACATGTAAATAACCAATTATAAATCACTCGAGAGGATAAAAATAGTGATATTAAGGACCAAACTAATACAACAAAATGGCAGTTATCAGCCACCCAAAGGATCAAACACACATATAGTCTGATCCATTAATGATAATCCATTCCACTAGAAGATTATCATTGATCTACCTCACCAACCCCCATAAGTTAATATGGGCTCCATATATTATTTGTACATTTATATCCACGTGTTTAAGATCTCGAATGTCCGTCAATTAATTAATTTACTGACAATTAATTAATCAACATCTAACTCCATGAGTAGTACCACTAAACCTTATCATCATGTCGCCCCAAGTCAACCTGCAGGGTTTACATGATGAACCTTATGAGCTCCTCAAGGGGACATCATCATCCTAATATATAGAACACGGTTTCCTCCTATAATCAAGGACACACCATATAAAGAATACTATTTCTCAACTTATCGAGCCTATCAATTTACTCTATAAATCTCACCCATTGGTAAATCAAAGAAATGAATACTAAGTATATGTGCCCATTATTATATCGGGATTAAGAGCATGTACGACATAATATCTGAGGTCTGATTCGATTATGTAGTCAGCAATAAATCGAATCACCTCTAAGGCGGTCCTACTCAATACAGACAAAGTGTACTAGTGTGATTCTATGGTCAAGACAAACCAATACCAAATCACACTACAACCATGCCAATGGTTTGTCCAAAATCATCTTGGTTGTGAGCCTTTACTTAAACATTACAAGCAACTGATAACATGATTTTCCGTTTGACACTACACACCATGTTATCTACAATGTTATGTATTATATAATATGCATAACCATAAATATGAAAACAATGATCATGTGATTGTTATTTCAAAAATAAAGATGTTCATACGAAAGATAGACTTTTCAGTATACATCCCAACAATCTCCCACTTATACTAAAAGACTATGCTGTCTTTAAACTGCCATACATCTGATTCTCATTCCCTCCACATTCCTATCAAAAGCTCTCCCCTAAAGGGCCTTAGTGAAAGGATCTGCCAGGTTATCCTCCGATGCAATCTTAACCACAACAACTTCTCCTCGCTTTACGATTTCTCATATTAGGTGGTACTTGCGCACTATGTGTTTACTTGCCTTATGAGCGCGTGGTTCCTTCGAGTTTGCAACTGTACCACTATTATCACAATAATTTTTGATAGTTCTGGGCAAACCAGGAATCACATCCAAGTCCATCAAGAAGTTCCTGAGCCACACAACTTCTTTGGCCACCTCAGAGGCTGCCACATACTCAGCTTCCATGGTAGAGTCTGCCATGCATTTCTGCTTGACACTCGTCCATACAATGGCTCCTCCTCCCAAAGTAAACACAAAACCTGAGGTAGACTTACTGTTATCCCTATCTGATTGGAAGTCAGAATCTGTGTAACCCACAGGGAGTAATTGGTCTGCCTGGTAAACTAACATATAATCCCTAGTCCTTCTTAGGTACTTCAATATATGCTTTACCGCAATCCAATGTCTCTGTCCCAAATTACTTTGATATCTGCTAACCATGCCCATGATAAAGCATATATCCGGTCTCGTATATAGCATCGCTTACATGAGGCTTCCTACTGCCGAAGCATAAGGAACAACCTTCATCTCCTCTATCTCCTTAGATGTTCTAGGACACATCTCCTTAGATAAAGGAACTCCATGCCTAAAAATTAGAAAACCTTTCTTGGAGTTTTGCATGCTAAAATGATCCATAATTGTGTCTATGTATGAAGCTTGAGATAAGCACAACATCCTTTTCTTGCGATCCCTTATAACATTGATCCCATGGTTGTGTCCCACTTCTCCCAAGTCCTTCATATCAAACTGTTTGGACAACCATACCCTTACGTCTGATAACACCTTGACATTATTGCCAATTAATAAAATGTCATCTACGTATAGTACAAGAAATATCAATATGTTTCTGTCACATCTCTTGTATACACAAGACTCATCCGGACTTTGAATAAATCCATAAGACTAGATTACCTCATCAAAGCGGATGTTCCAAGACCTTGAAGCATGATTCAATCCATAAATGACCGATTAAGCTTACACACAAGATGCTCTTTGCCCTTTGCAATGAATCCATCTGGTTGCTTCATATAGATGTTTTCCTCAAGACTTCCATTAAGGAAAGCTGTCTTGACATCCATCTGCCACACCTCATAATCCATATGAGCAATAATACATAAGAGAATCCGGATAGACTTAAGCATGGTTTCCTGCGAAAAGGTCTTCTCATAATCGATGCTCTCTTTCTGAGTATACACTTTCGCAACAAGCCTTGCTTTGAAGATCTCAACCTTCTCGTCTATTCCTCTCTTTATTTTGTAGATCCACTTGCATCCAATGGTTTTTACACCATTGGGTGGTTCTTCTAGATCTCATACCTTATTTGAATCCATAGATTCTATCTCAGAATTCATCGCACTTTGCCACGATACTACATCTTTATCTTGGATCGCCTCGTCATATGTCCAGGGATCAAATCAGAAGATTCTCCCAAGAGCATGAATCTATCAGGTTTTCTAACAATCCTCCTACTACAACAAGGTATTACCTGTGTATCCTCTGTGACACGTGGTGCAGTGACTTTTGGTATATCCTCTTGTACCGGTGGTACTGATGTAGTGACTTCCCCTCTCAATTCCTCCAGAACAATCTTACTCATGGGCTTGTGGTTCATCACATAGTCTTCCTCTAAAAATCTGGCATTCGTGTCGACGATCACCCTCTGATCTCTAGTACTATAAAACAAACCACCATTCGTTCCTCTAGGATAGCCAACGAACATGCACACTTCTTCACGAGGTTCTAACTTACCAGCATCTACCTTCAGCACATGTGCTGGACTCCCCAAAATTGACATGGCTCACTAGGCTTAAATTCTGGGAGGAAGACATTTTAGATGGAACCAAGTTCATAATATACACTATCGATCTAGAGCATATCCAATGAATCAACTCGAATAACTCATCATCGATCTAACCATCTCCATAAGAGTCATATTCCTTAGTACACCATTATGCTAGGTGCGTGCATAATTGGGATTGAATCCCAATCTGATAAGTAATTCCTAAACTCCTTGATCCGGCAATTTTGACAGACCTTGATAGTATTTTGATGATAGACAAAACTCATGACATGGGACTGTCATGGGAAAGTCCAACATGGGGTTGGCGAAAATCCATGGAGCTTGTGTGGAAGTCCAAGAAGTATGGGAAAGTCGAGCATTAAGTCTCTGCATGGAAATCAATGCATTGTGAAGCCCGGCGCTTCAGAGAAATGCATATGGGTTGCGCGCTTGCATTGGGAAGTCTTGAGAACTGCAATCACTAGGCTCTCCTTCGGGATGGCAATGCAAAGCCGTGACTTGCATCACGGACAGCGAATGGAGTGAGCCCAAAGGGAAGCATACTTAGGTAGACGCAAGGATGGCGTTGCATGAAGATCCAGACGAGGCCGAGGAGAGCTGGGAACTCGGGGATAAGGTGGACTTGGCCAAGTGGATAAGAATGAGTATCGGAGGCTCAAACTTAATGTTTGAGGGTTTACCCGACGATCGGATGCTCAAATAACTTGGTGTTTGAGGTTTTGCCCGACATCAGTCGACTAGCATAGGTACCGGTTCGACTAGTCCAAGTCGACTAGGGTTCGACTGGTGTAAGGCTAGGGTTTTGGGGCTCATCGCATGGATCGCACTAACATCGATCAGATCACCAATGGCAACATCGATGAGTGTCGCGAGATGATCTTCGAGACAGGCAATGACCTAGTCACCAATGCTGATGGGTATCATCAATCGACCGTAGGTGATCCGGAACTTGTTCAGGATCCGCCGTTGTGAGACACCTATAGAGACCGCGCCTTCGGATCGCTAGCGCAAAACAACTCAGTTATAAAAGGAGCTCGAGATGGAGGTTTTGCCATATTTTTGTGGAGCTATTGAGAATTCTGCATCAATTCTTCAAGAGCTAATCAGCAAGCAACAAGCAAAGGGTTCAAAGCAAGCAAAAGTGTTCTTTACGTGTATTCGATTTGTCTTTGTATTGCTTGTATTTCATTTAGTGTAATTTCTTGAGAGGTTTCTCCACCTCCGACGGTAGTGAAAAAGGAGTGTTATAGTTAGTGTCTTTATAACTAGAGCTCTGATTAGGAGTAGGAACCATTCGGTTCCAAACCATCTATATCTTTGTATCATGTGCTTGTGTATTTGTATCTTGTTAGTATTATTATTGTTATTCTCACACTAATAAGAATTGTGATTTAGCACACAACAAGAACGAATGAATTACGACATCCAGAACGAGCTCTTCACCCCCTTACAATCGATCCTACAAGTGGTATCAGAGGTCGCTCTTCAAGGACTAACATTGAGAGCACTAAGATGGTTCACTATAACCTTCAACCACCAAAATTCAAAGGAGACTTTCATGGTGGAGAAGAAAATGAGGTATATTTAGAAACCGAGGATTTTGATTATAGAAAACGGTTTAGAAATGCCTAGGGACAAGTACAACAAGCTAATTGAGAAGTCAAAATGGACCCAAGACCAAATCAAAGACTTCAATACAAATCTCAAGGTAATCAAGTTGATTAGTGATTTGTTACCTAACACTATTTGGTCTAGATTGGGTGATTATAGGAATGCAAGGGAATTATGGAATAAGGTAATGAAATCCCAAGAAAATTTCCAATCGGCACAAGTAGAGGAGAATGCCGAAGAAGAATCACCATCCACTTTTGAAGATGTGGATGACTTGGTGGAGACCTCCACCTCTAGCATTGAGGGGGAGGAAAGAGTTTCTACTCCGGAGAAAGATCAAGATGAAGCTCCTACCTCCGGAAGAAGTGAAGAGGCCTCCACCACCTCCCTAGGTAACTCAAGTGTTGTAATTTTAAATAAAAAACACATAATATGCTTTGAGTGTAGGGAGAAAGGGCATTACTGTTGGTGCAATCGGCCCAGCAGTACCTTGATGGTATTTTGTGTAGGGGATCGGTATGGCCGGCTAGAGGGGGGTGAATAGCCCTTTTCGTTTGGATGCCGGTATTTGCTCATCTACAAAACTAATTAGCGCAAGCGGAAGACTAATAAAGACAAGCAAATAGAAATACGAGAAAACAAACGCTAACAAAGAATGTAACGTGGTTCACGGCTACGCCGCTAATCCACGGTCCCCGATTTGTCCTCGGTGAATCACTCCGCTTAACCAATCCACTAAATGGTCTCTCCTTTGTACCAAGCTAGGTGGAGGTAACCTTTACAATCAAGATCACTCTTCTTACAAATAGAATAGAGTAAAAGCGAGTAAGAAGAGTTTAGAGCTTGTGGGGCACTAGGAAGATCACTTGAGCAAGCATTAGCCTCTCAAAGGCTTACACCTCCCTTTTATAGAGGGTTGTTTTCTTCCGTGACGCCATCACCGATCACCGCTGGCCGATCCGCCACTACAACGGCCTCGAACACGCCGGATCCCGACCGCAGTCCAACGAACTCTTGGCCGATGATGGACCTTATCCCGACCGCCTCGTAGTCGACGCCGGCTATTAACGCCTGTGGCAAAACCCTATTGATTACCGCGCACGCAATGATCGATATTCACCGCCATGATGAATGATCACACGAATCCGCCAATGATACCACGAACTCACTGACTAGAGCCGATCGCTATGACATGGCAATGATCGTGTCGAAAACCCATCCGACACTCGCCAAATGGCCAAGTTTCACCTAAGAGCTACCCTTCCCGGTTACAATCGCCACTCATCTCTGAGTCCTCGCTCAAGTTCTCTTCGTTTCTCCACGCCCCAAAGATCAGCGACTCCGCAATGCTCCTTCGCCTCTTGCCTCAAGTCTACTTCCTCCGGCTTCACTCCAAGCTTCGTCCGGTCCTCTGATGCTCCAAGCGACGGCCTGCAAAGCTATCCTTCACCGACTCAAGGCACGAGTCATGAGATGTGAAACTCCACGGCTCCATGTGCGAATTACTAAGTCCCGCACGACTTCAACGCACATATCACATCAACATATCAAACTAACTTAAACCCTTTGCCACACCATCAAAACCATATTACGAAAGAGATTGCCCTAACAATCTCCCCTTTTGATGTGTGGCAATCCGCTTAAGCTAGGTAAAAACATTTGATATAAATTCTAAGGTAAGAAAGCATGTAAAGATAAACATGATATAGCAACATGCAACTCCCCTTAATCCATGAAACTCTATGCAAATTTTCTCCCTATCATATATTTCTCCCTACATAATTAACTTAAACATAATTATTTCTCCCCCTTTGACACCATCAAAAAGATTAACACTAAGTTATAAGCTCATGGCATCAAGTATAAGGGAGGGAAAATACCAAAAGCATGAGTAAAATATGAAATCAGAAAATTACACTGAATTTAGTGAGCATCAAATGTAATGGATCGCATAAATTGATTCAATTGATTTTCGAATTTAAATGCATTAAAATTCCAAAAATTAAAAAATCATGAAATTTGAGGAGCATATTTCTATTAAGTATATCTATCAAGGAAAAATAGTTTTTCATGAAAAATCATTATATTTTCTGAGATTTGCCAAAAATCCAAACACTTGAAAAACCACTAGTTTTTGAGCATGTTAGTATCCATTTTAACACCTAGTCTTGCTTTGAATTGTTCCAAAACATGAATACATAGATTTTAGATTAAGGAATTGTTTTGAAAACATATGAAATATCCAACCATGATCTTTGGACAATATGTCTATGAATTAAACATAAGTCTTCCCCATGATTGGTCTATTATTGCTATGTTGATACTTTAAATGACCATCTAAATGCCATAGGCATTAGTGGACATTTGTATCATCCTAACATCTCACCCATGCTATGTTTGCAATCAAGTTAGCCTATAGTGAGTGTGAGATGCATCCTCGGGGGTATTTGTATATACTTAACCAATATATTCATGTAATTCTATCATGGTTAAGTATCAACCTAACAATTAACATGATCATAATGACATATATGAATGAATTCTACATTATGATCATGAAATACATGTATTCATTAAATAATAGTCATGCATTAGGTATTTTATGATGATAATAACCAAAGTGTCACCTAAAGCATGATTCAAACCTATTTCTCATGATAACATGCCAAATATCAAAATCATAAATCATGATTTAAAACATACATGGCAATTACATTAATCATCATGATTTAAGCATTATTACCTATTTATGGGCACTTTATCATCACCCAACACTATCTAAAAAATGTTGTCCCGTCATCCTAAGTCAACCATAATATGATATAGGTTAGGACCATGTGGTTGACTACCTTAGGGTTATTCTAACCCTTAAGGATGGATTTTGGAACCCAAAATAAATTCTTTCCTATTGGGTTCACTAAATACTCCTTGGGGATCCATTTCCTAGCAATTACTTTCTTTTTATCTTGTCCCCTAGCTATTAGGCATTTATAGGCCTTTTCATTTTTCTTTTCTTTGTATCCTAGGCCTTTCTTGTTGAAACTAGCTCTTTGGCTCCCTAAGATCATTTTTAAGGTGTTGGAGCCAATTGTGAATTTTTCTAGGGCTTTGGTTAAATAATCTACCTTTTCCCTTAATGCCCTATTTTCCTCTATGCATGCATCATTAACATCCAAAGGCATATAATCATGTGAGCATGCATCATCATGGCAAGAAGAGGTATCATTATTTTTTAAACATGCATTTTCTAGCTTATATTCCAAAGCCTTAATTTGATTAAGCATTCTTTTATTTTTCTTCTTAGCTCTAAATAAATCTCTAGTTAAGCTAGAAATTATGGAAACTATTTTCTTAGGAGAAGAATTTGTTACCATAGTTTCCATGTCTTCTTCTTCTTCTTCGGATGATGAGGATGTAGAAGCTCCCCCTTCATTTGAGCTCTCCCCACTTGAGCTTGATCTTTCATTTTCGGATGAAGAGCAATCCAAGTCATCAAAGGCCATCAAGGCCAAATTGGTGACAAAGGCATTCTCTCTTCCGATGATGAGGAGGAGGATGAGGAAGGATCATCCCATGTCTTGCCTTGAGAGCTTTGGCCTTCCCTTTTCCTTTGTCTTTTCTTCCTCTTCCTTTCTTGCTCCCTTCTTCTTCTTCTCTTCTTTCTTTTCTTCTTTGTTTGTTTAGAGGGACAATTGTCCCTTATGTGTCCCTCTCCTTGGCAATTGTAGAATATGACCTTCCCACTTGGTATTATATTCCTTTCATTATATTTATTATATATAAATTTCTTAATTTAACTTCTTACCATCCTTTCCATATAGGCTTCTTCGGTTCTATGCATGGAGGAGGAGGAAGACGCTTCGTCATCGGAGGAGGAGGGGATTTCCATCTTCTTCTTCCCCTTATTTGCCAACAATGCTACTCCTCTTGAGGGTTGAATTTTAGGCTCTTTGTATTCCTTCAAGCCTAGTTTCGTGGAGCTCCATTGTTGAGAAAATTCTCTCCAAGGTGCTTACTTCCAAGTTCTTGGAGATATAGAATGAATCCACCATGGAGCTCCACTTTGAGGACCGGGAAAGGCATCTATAGCCTTCATGAGCATGTCCCGTTTGATAGCTTCTCACCTACACTTGTTAGCCCAATTAAAATTTCTTTAAACCTAGAGTGTAGTGAGGTTACCTTTTCTCCTTTTCTAGTTTTATATTGATAGTTGGGAGCGGAGGAGGTCTCTCCTTGCTAGCTTGGCCTCGGATGTGCCTTCATGGAGTTCTATAAGCTTCTCCCACATCTCTTGGCGCTAGCACATTCTCCGATCCGTTGATCTCTTGTTGGGGGAGCACATTGAAAAGATGATGTTTGGCTTTGAGTTTGCAAGGTGCTCCTCTCTTTGCCTTCTTAGTCCACCTAGATTTTTCTATTGGCTTCCTTCTTCATCCCTAGGCAAAACGAAACCGGATTCCATTGTAATCATAATATCAAAATCCGCTTCAAAATACCTCCATTCGCTTTTTCCACCAAGAGAATTCTCCTTCAAACTTCGTGGGATGGATGTTGAGCCGCCATTTTCAAAGTTGCTTGTTGTATGGCGGTTAGTCCGACAAGCTTTCCTTGGCCTCGATACCACTTGTAGGATCGATGGCCGCCAGAGGGGGTGAATAGCCCTTTCGTTTGGATGCCGATTTGCTCGCCTACAAAACCAATTAGCGCAAGCGAAGACTAATAAAGACAAGCAAATAGAAATACGAAAACAAACGCTAACAAAGAATGTAACGGGTTCACGGCTACGCCGCTTAATCCACGGTCCCCGATTCGTCTCCTGAATCACTCCGCTAACCAATCCACTAAATGGTCTCTCCTTTGCACCAAGCTAGGTGGAGGTAACCTTTACAATCAAGATCACTCTTCTTACAAATAGAATGGAAGTAAAGACAAGTAAGAAGAGTTTAGAGCTTGGGCACTAGGAAGATCACTTGAGCATAAGCATTAGCCTCTCAAAGGCTTACACCCTCTTTTTATAGAGAGGGCTAACTTCTTCCCGGTCGCCATCACCGATCCGCCTCTGGCCTGATCATTACTACAACGGCCTCCGAACACGCCGGGATCCCGACCGCTGTAGTCCAACGAACTCTTGGCAATGATCGATGGACTCATCACCGATCGCCGCCTCCGTAGTCGACCGCCTGGCCACTACGAACGGTTCCTGCGGGTCAAACCCTATTGACTACCGATCGGCCGCTTCAGCCGATCGATGGTCTTGGCTGACCGCCCACGATGGGCCGATCACCGCCACAATCCGGGCCAATGATACCACCGAACTCACTGATTGAGGCCGATCGCTATGACATGGCAATGACCGTGTCTGAAAACCCATCCGACACTCGGCCAAATGGCCAAGTTTCACCTAAGAGCTACCCTTCCCGGGTTACAATCCGCCACTCATCTCTGAGTCCTCGCCTTCGTTCTCTTCGCTCGCCCACGCCCCTGGCAAAGATCAGGCGCACGGCTCTGCAATGCTCCTTCGCGTCTCTTGCCTCGAAGTCTACTTCCTCCGGCTTCACTCCAAGCTTCTCGTCCGGCGGTTCCCTCGGATGCTCCAAGCGCACGGCTTCCGCAAAGCTATCCTTCACCGTCTCAAGGCACGAGTCATGAGATGTGAAACTCGCCACGGCTCCATGTCCAAATTACTAAGTTCTGCACGACTTCAACGCACATATCACATCAACATATCAAACTAACTTAAACCCTTTGCCACACCATCAAAACCATATTACGGCAAGAGATTGCCCTAACATTTTGATGATAGACAAAACTCATGACATAGGATTGTCATGGGAAAGTCCAACATGGGTTGGCATGGAAAATCCAAGCATGGAGCTTGGTGTGGAAGTCCAAAGCATTGCGAAGCCGTGCGCTTGGTGCTTGGCATGGGAAATCCAAAGCATTGCGAAGTCGTGCCCTTGGTGCTTGGTGAGAAATGCATTGCGAAGCCGTGCGCTTGGTGCATATGGGAAGTCTTAAGGACTTGGTAAGTTCACTAGGCTCGGGGTCCTTGAGTCAGTGAAGGATGGCATTGCGAAGCCGTGCGCTTGGTGCATCCAAGGGACCGCCGGACAGGGAACGAATGGAGTAAACCCAAAGGGAAGCATACTTCCAGGGCATGAGACGAGAAGGATGGCGTTGCAAAGTCGTGCGCTTGGCGCATCCGAGGGACGTAGGCCGAGGGAAGAGAGCTTCGGTGGGGAACTCCATGAGGAATGTGGACTTAGCCAAAGTGTCGGAGGCTCAAACAACTTGGTGTTTGAGGTTTTGCATAGGTGCATGGTCCAAGTCGACTAGGTTCGTGTAATTGCGTTTTTGGTGCTTGGCGATCTATTGCCATGGACTACTGATCGGTGATAAACAACGATCGATTGCCGTGGGATGGCGGTCGTGATGGATGTCGAGAACAGAGAATGCTCCAGCCGTAGCCGATCGTACTAGATTAGGTCAATGACCGCCACCGGCAATGATCGGGTAGGAGATCCGTTGGAACTTGTCCGACGTGGATCTGGCCGTTGTGAGACAACGGACGGGCGATCGGGGCCTTTGGCGATCGGTGATGGGCGCGAAAATAGCTTGATGCAGGTTATAAATGGAGCTCGAGTTGGAGGATTTCGCCAAGCCTTTTGTGAAGCTATTGGAGGGGAATTGCTGCTGCATTCCAGACCTTCAAGAGCCATCTAAAGCAAGCAACAAGCAAAGGATTCAAAGCAAGCGTTGTAAAGTGTTCTTTACGTGTATTTCGTATTTGTCTTTGTATTGCTTGTATTTCATTACTTAGTGTAATTGCTTGTGAGAGGTTTCTCCACCTCCGACGTGTAGTCGAAAAGGAGTGTTATAGTTAGTGTCGTGCGCATAACTAGAGCTCGAGGAGCTCGCCCGTGGAGTAGGAACCATTCGGTTCCGAACCACGTATATCGTGTGTGTTTGCGTGTGCTTATTTGTTGTTAGTATTATTATTGTTTTATTGTTTCCGCTGCGCTAACGACAATCGTAGACAAGCAACGCAACGAGAACGAACGAATTACGACATCCATCGTAAGAGGGCTATTCACCCCCCTCTAGCCGGCCGTACCGATCCCCTACAAGTGGTATCAGAGCGAGGTCGCTCTTCGAGGACTAACCGCCGCGAGAGCACTACAAATGGCCGGCTTCATCCATCCACCGAAATTCGATGGAGATTTTGCTTGGTGGAGGAAACGGATGGAGGTATATCTTGAAACCGATTTTGATTCTATGTTAATTGTAGAAAATGGTTTTAAGATGCCTAGGGACAAATACAACAAGCCAATTGAAAAGTCAAGGTGGACCCAAGACCAAATTAAGGACTTCAAGACAAATCTTGAGGTAATAAAATTACTTAGTGATTTATTACCTAACACTATTTGGTCTAGATTGGGTGACTATAGGGATGCGAAGGAATTATGGGAGAAAATAATGAAATTCCAAGAAAATTCCCAATCGGCACAAGTAGAAGAGAATGCCGAAGAAGAAGCACCCACAACATTTGAAGATGTTGATGATTTGGTGGAGACCTCCACCTCTAGCATTGAGGGGGAGGAAAGGCAATCTTCCATCCCGGAGCAAGAACAAGAAGCATCCACATCCGGGAGAAGTGAAGATCATGAAGAGGCCTCCACCACCTCCCTAGGTAACTCAAGTGTTATTATTTTAAATAAAAATTAGATAATATGCTTTGAGTGTAGGGAGAAAGGGCATTACAAGAGTAAATGCCCTAAATTGGCTAAGGAAAAGGCATCAAGACCGAAAGTCAACCCAAAGTCAAAGGATGCCGGTGTTTCCAAAATCAAGAGCAAAGAGCACATTGTGTGTTTCAAATGAAATCAAAAGGGACACTACCGAAGCCAATGCCCTAGGGGGAGGAAGAAAGGGTAAGAAGGTGCAACTCATGTAGGGGGAGCTCCTAAAGCTAACCCTAAGGTACATTTAGTTAATGCACCTTTAATTCCTAAAGTCAAAAAGCATGCTAAAAATTATTTTAGTTCTCTTGCCATTATTAATGAAAAGCATGCTAGGAGAAACAATAAGGTTTATTGCTTAGGTGCCAAGCATGTTCATATAACTAAGGACAAACCTAGGACTCATAATTCTAGAAATATCTTGCCTAGGGAGTCAATTAGGAGAGTAGAAGAAAATTTGGGTATTAATCCCAAAAAGTCTAGGCACATGCCTAAGAAGAAGAGGTTTTCCCAAAAACCTAACGAAAATTCAAAAATGGGAAAATTAGAGCTAGAGAACCAAGTCTTGAGGTCAAGACTTGAGAGAATGGAGAAAGCCCTTAGAATCATAGAAAATTCAATTCTAGGGTCAAATGCCCAAAAGTCAAGACCTAAGGTTCAAAAACGGTCTAAGGGCAAGGAAGGTTTGGGTCACAAACCTAAGCCCAAGAAGACTTATCATAATGTTCCATTTAATTATGGAACTATTTCTAGGTCTAGGAAAACCAAGGCTAAAAGGGAAGTCATCCCTAAGTCTAGCCATGGTATGTGTTTAGTGGCTAACACCTCAAAGAAATCAAATGTAGCCACTAAGAAGGTCAATGGAGGAGTCACCTCTAGAGTTGACCTAGGAAAGACCCAAAAGACTATGGCTTCAAAGCCTAAAAGGGTCATTAGGAAGGTATCTAGGGAAGTTATCCCTAGGGAATACCTTATTAACCCAAGGAGCTCCAATAGATATTGGGTTCCCAAGAGCGTGATTGATTCACGCTAAATGGGTTAGAGTGTGTCAACCTTAAGTGGATGGGTAGTTAACCTAACCATAGTAGAGTTGACACATTAGGGTGTGCCAATATGGTTTGAGAAGTTAAAAATGATTTAAATTGGCACAATTAGGTCTTAGAGGTATTGGTGTGCCATTTTGGGTTTTTGGCACACTAGGGAAATGAATGGCTTTAAGGCAAAATGATTTTAATTCCTTGAAATGGAAAATTAATTTTAACACTTAGGTATTCTATACCTTAGTATATTTTACTTGCCATGCTTTATTTGCCTTGCCATGTCATGACATCATTTTCATTTTTATCTATAAAATGTGATGATCATGTTTAGATTTATGTTTAGATGTCATGTATGCTTAAGTTTCATTCACATGCCATGACATCATGATATTGGCATATGTTTCTATCTATATCATATCTATGCCATAATCATATCATGCATGAATTAAAATGAAGTTAAGGACTATTGCATGATTTGATGGGAATCAAATAATATTGCCTAGAAATATGCATGAGACCATTTTAAAGAACAAAAACCCACATCTCACTAGATTAATTACCTTGAATGTGTTTTTACACATCTAGATATAAGTGAGATGTTTAAGGAAAAGAAATTAAAGGTTTTGAAAACTTTTTGAAAACATTTTGAAAAACCTTGGTGAAGCCTATCTTTTGATAGCTATCACCATTAAATGGGATGATACAAAGAGGGCTCTTTATTGAAGCTTTTCTAAACTTTTGAACTTTGTATCAATCTCCTAATTTAGTGGGTAAAATAATTTTCTAATATTTTTCACCCATAGTGTTTAGGATAAGTATTATACGTATGCATTTTCAAGATTTTTAAAATTATGTATATTTACTTATGGATTTCGGAAATCCATTTCGAATCAAATCAAGAATGTAGTCACGACCGCCATGGACGGCAATGATCGATGTGGCAAATGATCGATTTGATTTCTCGACCGCCTAAGCCGATTTCGTAAATCTCCTTGGTTAGGCCCATGTTCAGCTAGGTTAAGGTTCCCTAACCACTCCTAACCCTAGGATATGCTTGGGAGAGCATTAGAGAGGGTGGAAATCCATTGAATATGGATTAGGAGTTGGGTTGAGGGTGAGTATCAATTTTAAGGTGGAAAAGAGTTCATTGTTGAACTTTGCCTTAATTTTGATTTGGTTAATGTTCCTATTGGCTTAGGGACTCTCCAAGGACATTGTTGGTGCAATGGTCAAGGGGGAGCAAGCCTCTAGGGGGAGGTATCCATCATGGGAAGATGGATGTGTATTTCCTCATGGGAGGAAAATTGGGTTGCCTCTCTTTAAGTGATATGGGATCACTAGAAAGATTGTAGGCATGTGTTCCTCCAAGGGAGAGATTGTAAGATCTCATTGGGATATGAGACATTCATACCCTTGGGGAGGACCTTTTTGATGTAATGTCAAAAAGGGGGAGAAGTTACCAAGTTACCAATTAGGGTTCGTTGGAATTCTCATTGGGATATGAGAATTGTCAATATGGGAGAATTGGTAGACTTGAGATGGTAGTTTTGTCAATCATCAAAAAGGGGGAGATTGTTGGTGCAATCGGCCCAGCAGTACCTTGATGGTATTTTGATGATAGACAAAACTCATGACATAAGATTGTCATGGGAAAGTCCAACATGGGTTGGCATGGAAAATCCAAGCATGGAGCTTGGTGTGGAAGTCCAAAGCATTGCGAAGCCGTGCGCTTGGTGCTTGGCATGGGAAATCCAAAGCATTGCGAAGCCGTGCGCTTGGTGCATATGGGAAGTCTTAAGGACTTGGTAAGTTCACTAGGCTCGGGGTCCTTGAGTCGGTGAAGGATGGCATTGCGAAGCCGTGCGCTTGGTGCATCCGAGGGACCGCCGGACGGGGAGCGAATGGAGTAAACCCAAAGGGAAGCATACTTCTAGGGCATGAGACGAGAAGGATGGCGTTGCGAAGCCGTGCGCTTGGCGCATCCGAGGGACGTAGGCCGAGGGAAGAGAGCTTCGGTGGGGAACTCCATGAGGAATGTGGACTTAGCCAAGTGGCTAAGACTGAGTGTCGGAGGCTCAAACAACTTGGTGTTTGAGGTTTTGCCCGATACGATCGTAGCATAGGTGCGGTCGGTAGTCCAAGTCGACTAGGGTTCGACTGGTGTAAGGCTGCGTTTTGGTGCTTGGCAGTCGACTGCCATGGACTGGCAGTCGACTGATGTCGACAGCAGTCGACTGCCGTGGGATGGCAGTCGACTGATGGAAGTGTCGAGAGCACAGAACGCTCCGTAGCCGACTGGGCAGTCGACTACTAGGTCACCAGTCGACTGCCAGCCCCTGGCAGTCGACTGGTAGGAGATCCGTTGGAACTTGTCCGACGTGGATCTGGCCGTTGTGAGACAACGGACACAGGGGCAGTCGACTGGGGCCTTTTGGCAGTCGACTGATGGGCGCGAAAACAGCTTGATGCAGGTTATAAATGGAGCTCGAGTTGGAGGATTTCGCCAAGCCTTTTGTGAAGCTATTGGAGGGGAATTGCTGCTGCATTCCAGACCTTCAAGAGCCATCTAAAGCAAGCAACAAGCAAAGGATTCAAAGCAAGCGTTGTAAAGTGTTCTTTACGTGTATTTCGTATTTGTCTTTGTATTGCTTGTATTTCATTACTTAGTGTAATTGCTTGTGAGAGGTTTCTCCACCTCCGACGTGTAGTCGAAAAGGAGTGTTATAGTTAGTGTCGTGCGCATAACTAGAGCTCGAGGAGCTCGCCCGTGGAGTAGGAACCATTCGGTTCCGAACCACGTATATCGTGTGTGTTTGCGTGTGCTTATTTGTTGTTAGTATTATTATTGTTTTATTGTTTCCGCTGCGCTAACGACAATCGTAGACAAGCAACGCAACGAGAACGAACGAATTACGACATCCATCGTAAGAGGGCTATTCACCCCCCTCTAGCCGGCCATACCGATCCCCTACAATTACAAGAGCAAATGCCCTAAATTGGCTAAGAAGAAGGCATCGACACCAAAAGTCAACCCAAAGTCAAATGATGCCGGTGTTCCCAAAATCAAGAGCAAAGTGCACATTGTGTGCTTCAAATGCAATCAAAAGGGACACTACCGAAGCCAATACCCTAGGGGGAGGAAGAAAGGGCAAGAAGGTGCAACTCATGTAGGGGGAGCTTCTAAAGCTAACCCTAAGGTACATTTACTTAATGCACCTTTAATTCCTAGAGTAAAAAAGCATGCTAAGAATTATTTTAGCTCTCTTGCTATTATCAATGAAAAGCATGCTAAGAGAAATAATAAGGTTTATTGCTTAGGTGCCAAGCATGTTAGTTTCTCTAAGGACAAACCTAGGACTCAAAACACTAGATCTATTTTACCTAGGGAGTCAATTAGGAGAATTGAAGAAAACTTGGGTGTTAATCCCAAGAAATCTAGGCATATGCCTAAGAAGAAGAACAATTCCCCTAAACCTAATGAAAATTCAAAATTGAGGAAATTAGAGGTGGAGAACCAAGCCTTGAGGTCAAGGCTAGAAAAATTGGAGAAGACCCTAGCAATAATATAAAACTCGGTTAAGGGGTCTAATGCACAAAAGTCAAGACCTTGGAAACAAGAACCATCTAAGGGCAAGAAGGGTTTGGGTCACAAACCTATGTCCTACCCATTTAATTATGGAACCACATCTAGGTCTAGGAAAACCAAGGCTAATAGGGAAGTCATTCCTAAGTCTAGCCATGGTATGTGTTTAGTGGCTAACACCTCAAAGAAATCAAATGTAGCCACTAAGAAGGTCAATGGAGGAGTCACCTCTAGAGTTGACCTAGGAAAGACCCAAAAGACTATGGCTTCAAAGCCTAAAAAGGTCATTAGGAAGGTATCTAGGGAAGTTATCCCTAGGGAATACCTTGTTAACCCAAGGAGCTCCAATAGATATTGGGTTCCTAAGAGCGTGATTGATTCACGCTAAATGGGTTAGGGTGTGTCAACCCTAAGTGAATGGGTAGTTAACCTAGCCATTGTGAGTTGACACATTAGGGTGTGCCAATATGGTTTGAGAAGTTAAAAATGATTTAAATTGGCACAATTAGGTCTTAGAGGTATTGGTGTGTCATTTTGGGTTTTTGGCACACTAGGGAAATGAATGGTTTAAGGCAAAATGAATTTAATCCCTAGAAATGGCAAATTGATTTTAACACTTAGGTATTCTATACCTTAGTATATTTTACTTGCCATGCTTTATTTGCCTTGCCATGTCATGACATCATTTTCATTTTTATCTATAAAATGTCATTATCATGCTTAGACTTATCCTTATATGTCATGTATGCTAAAACATCATTCACATGTCATGACATCATGATATTGGCATATTCTTTTACTTAAATCATATTTATGCCATAATCATCATGCATAAATTAAAAGGAAATTAAGGACTATGGCATGATTTGATGGGAATCAAATAATATTGCCTAGAAATATGCATGAGACCATTTTAAAGAACAAAAACCCACAACTCACTAGATTAATTGCCTTGAATGTGTTTTTACACATCTAGATATAAGTGAGATGTTTAAGGAAAAGAAATTAAAGGTTTTGAAAACTTTTTGAAAAACCTTAGTGAAGCCTATCTTTTGATAGCTATCTCCATTGAATGGGATGATACAAAGAGGGCTCTTTATTGAAGCTTTTCTAAACTTTTGAACTTTGTATCAATCTCCTAATTTAGTGGGTAAAATAATTTTCCAATATTTTTAACCCATAGTGTTTAGGATAAGTATTATACGTATGCATTTTCAAGATTTTTAAAATTACGTATATTTACTTATGGATTTCAGAAATCCATTTCTGAAATGTTGAAAATCATTATTCAATGATCGCCATGGATCGGCAATGATCAGTGTGGCAAATGATCGATTTGATCGATTGCCCAAGATGATTTCGGGTAAATCTTTTTGGTTAGGCCTATGTTCAGCTAGGTAAAGGTCCCCTAACCACTCCTAACCCTAGGATATGCTTGGGAGAGCATTAGAGAGGGTGGAAATCTATTGGACATGGATTAGGAGAAGGGTTTTAGGGAGAGTATCAACTTTAAGGTGGAAGAGAGTTCATTGTTGAACTTTGCCTTAATTTTGATTTGTTTAATGTTCCTATTGGCTTAGGGACTCTCCAAGGACATTGTTGGTGCAATGGTCAAGGGGGAGCAAGCCTCTAGGGGGAGGTATCCATCATGGGAAGATGGATGTGTATTTCCTCATGGGAGGAAAATTTGGTTGCCTCTCTTTGAGTGATATGGGATCACTAGAAAGATTGTAAGAATGTGTTCCTCCAAGGGAGAGATTGTAAGATCTCATTGGGATATGAGACATTCATACCCTTGGGGAGGACCTTTTTGATGTAATGTCAAAAAGGGGGAGAAGTTACCAAGTTACCAATTAGGGTTCGTTGGAATTCTCATTGGGATATGAGAATTGCAAATATGGGAGAATTGGTAGACTTGAGATGGTAGTTTTGTCAATCATCAAAAAGGGGGAGATTGTTGGTGTAATCTGTTGGGTTTCTGACACCGCGGCGTGTGTGTGTTCGATCACATTTCGTAAACATGAACACAGTGAAAGCAATAAAAATAATAAATCTACATTTATTACAACACACACAACACACGCATGCATATTACAACAAGTGTAGACATAACCGTAAATTTAAATTTGCAATAAAAAGGAAATTTATCTACATTATACCTTTCGTATGACGTGTAGCGGGAACGACATCAACCGGAACGATCCTCGCTAGAATCGTCTCTATCCGTATCCACGCCGAGTTCCTCGGGATGACTTCGCTAAGCCACGAGCTTCGTCTTCGTACGGGTTACTAGCCTCGTGTTGAAGACGACGTGATCGAGAGATGATCACGATCCGAATCCAAATTCGGATCCTAATACGAGTTCTCAAAACTCGCTTCTCTGGAGAGGTATTCGTCAACCAATTGATGAATCCTTTGTCCTCCACCTCAGAGGATTACCGGAGATCGAATCTCCGGTAAGTTAGCCACTGTCGGAGCTCTAACCGTCGTCCAAACGACGCTCCGACGAGAGGAGAAGAAGCTGTCCAGAAAACTGGACAGCTTGGTGGAGGAGTAAGTGCCGGCCAAAACAAGGAAGCCAAGTGCTCACCTTTTCACCGATGCCTAGGAAGATCACCGGAGGGTCGCCGGAGGATCACCGGCTGAAGCTTGGATGCCGGTAAAGAGCTGGACGGCAGCTCAAGGGTTGGGCGGCAATCGAGTTGACGCCAACAAGAGGAAGAGGGGTTGGGCGGCCAAGCTAGGGTTTTGGATTAGGGCTTAATTATCCATTAAGCCCTCTTTTATAGAGAACTAATTCTCTTAATGGTTATTGGATCATAACCATTAGGCCCGTTAACCCGATCCATTAAGATAAGTTAAAATAAACCAAACCATGATTGTTTATTTTAAGTTAAAATGAACCGAACAAACTTTTGGTTCATTCGTTTAAAATAAACCAAACCCTTTGGTTTATTCTCATCCATTGGATTAGAACCAAACCATTTTGGTTCATCCATTACGTCTTCATAAGACTCGGCCCATCCACGCTTCCATTGCGAATGAAACAATTTCATGCTCACTTTATGTTTGGTCCAACCAAACCTAGTTTCTCTCGGTCTGAGAATCCCATTCTCAAGCTCGTTTTAAATCCTTTGGATTACGCTCGTTGTGCGTGTGACCAAATAGGTTCTCGGTTTATGTTGGCCGTCTATAATTAACCATTAATTATAGAACGATCATGAGTGACACCTAGTAGTACGTCATGATCCCCAATTAACCGAAAAGATCAACGGTTGATCCAGAACTATTTCTGAAACCCTTCAGCAGCTCGAATGATTCGTGCCCCATTCCTTTCACTCATCTTATACCCACTTGGTTCAGGACATGGTCTATAGTGTCAGTCCCCACTAGGCTGACTACGTCACACCTAGCCCAAGTATCATTTCCTCGTCCTACGGATTCTAGTTACTCCACATGTATCGAAGAGTACCTTTCTCTAAACATGTAATGCTTTGGCCAAAGACTTTAGTAACAATCCGACGAGAGGCCATGGGTATACATCTCCTCGCAAGGAGTGGTGAATCCTTTATAGGCTATTCAAACACCTTCGATCACTTCGACTTATACCCAATCATCCCGGGTCCACATCTCCTTAGAGATGTTTGTTTAAGATGTCAAAACATAAGTCTCCATGATCAAGATGACTTGAATACCACAAGTCTAAGGAACATCGCACTTAAGCCACAGTAAGAACTTCTTTGACATATCTATATATGCAGAGAACCATATGAAGTCTTACGGCTGGTCACTCCAATGAACTAGTTACCATAACTAGCATCCACGATTAACTCCGGACATCACAATGTCTCCAGCCAGTGAGAATCAGCTGCTTGGATATACCAAGGAGTATACCTCGTGCTAGTCTCGACAGAATTGATGGTGTCCAAATCCATCAATTCATCGACTAGGGATAATTTCGATACATCACAATTACACATGTAGAGATACTCACTAGTTGTGATCCAATCACAAATTCTCTCATGATGTGAATCGTATCGTGGACATTCAGTAAATGAGTTTAAGATCCAATCAAATACATAAAACATGTATACTCAAATAGTGAATCTTCATTTATCATATAAATGGTTCATACATAAGGCGATTGCCTTAGGACATCTCTCATATATTACTAACACAATCGGCCCAGGTTGTCTCGAGTTTGACTCGAGCAGTACCTTGATAGTATTTTGATGATAGATAAAACACATGACATGGGACTGTCATGGGAATGTCCAACATGGGGTTGGCATGAAAAATCTAAGCATGGAGCTTGGTGTGGAAGTCCAAGGGGGGAAGCCTTGGCATGGGAAAGTCCAAAGCATTGCGAAGCCATGCGCTTGGTGCTTGACATGGGAAATCCAAAGCATTGCGAAGCCGTGCGCTTGGTGCTTGGTGAGAATTGCATTGCGAAGCCGTGTGCTTGGTGCATTTGGGATGTCTTGGAACCTGGCAAGTTCACTAGGCTCGGGTCCTTGAGTCGGTGAAGGATGGCATTGCAAAGCCGTGCGCTTGGTGCATCCGAAGGACCGCCGGACGGGGAGCGAATGGAGTGAGCCCAAAGGGAAGCATACTTCTAGGGTATGAGACGCGAAGGATGGCATTGCGAAGCCGTGCGCTTGGCGCATCCGAGGGACGTTGGTCGAGGGAAGAGAGCTTCGATGGGGAACTCCATGAGGGATAAGGTGGACTTGGCCAAGTGGCTAAGACTGAGTGTCGGAGGCTCAAACTTGATGTTTGAGGGTTTACCCGACGGTCGGATGCTCAAACAACTTGGTATTTGAGGTTTTGCCCGACGTCAGTCGACTGGCATAGGTGCCGGTTCGACTGGTCCAAGTCGACTAGGGTTCGACTGGTGTAAGGCTAGGGTTTTGTGCTTGGCGATCGCCATGGATCGCAATGATCGAGCGTCGATAGCGATCGCCGAGGATGGCAATCGGTGATGGGGAGTGTCACGAGCACGAGCGCTCCATAGCCGGGCCGATCGACTACTAGGTCACCGGTCGACTGATGGGCATCATCAGTCGACAGGTAGGTGATCCGTTGGAACTTGTCTGACGTGGATCCGCCGCTTGTGAGATAATGGCTACGATCGGGTTGGTGCCTTTGATCGCGCTAGCGCGAAAACAACTCGATGCAGGTTATAAAAGAAGCTCGAGATGGAGGTTTTTGCCATGGTTTTTGTGGAGCTATTGGAGGGGAATTGCTGCTGCATTCCAGTCCTTCAAGAGCCAATCAAAGCAAGCAACAAGCAAAGGATTCAAAGCAAGCGTTGTAAAGTGTTTTTTACCTGTATTTCGTATTTATCTTTGTATTGCTTGTATTTCATTACTTAGTGTAATTTCTTGTGAGAGGTTTCTCCACCTCCGACGTGTAGTCGAAAAGGAGTGTTATTGTTAGTGTCGTGCACATAACTAGAGCACGGTGAGCTCGCTCGTGGAGTAGGAACCATTCGGTTCCGAACCACGTATATCTTTGTGTATTGCATGTGCTTGTGTGTATTTGTGTATCTTGTTAGTATTATTATTGTTATTCCGCTGCTCTAACAAGAATTGTAGATGAGCACGCAACAAGAATGAATGAATTACGACATCCAACGAATGAGGGCTATTCACCCCCCTCTAGCTGGCCAATCGATCCCCTACAAACTCTCCCAGGAGGTACTCACCACCACGATCAGATAGTAGTGTCTTGATACTTTTACCTTGACCTTTCTCCACATCATCCTTGAATTCTTTGAACTTGTCAAAGCATTTAGACTTGCGGCGCATCAAGTAAATGTATCCATACCTTGAATAATCGTCTATAAAAGAGACGAAATATTCAAAGCCTCCTCATGCCTGGATAGACATAGGACAACACAAATCAGAATGAACCAATTCTAACACATCTTTGGCTCTATACCCCTTGGCCTTGAAAGGCCTCTTGGTCATTTTACCTTCCAAGCAGGACTCGCAGGTTGGGAAGTCTTCCACCACTAATGAACTCAGAGGTCCATCAGCTATCAACCTTTGAATTCTTCTTAGGCTAATATGACCAAGCCTTAGATGCCAAAGATATGTTTGGTTCATCTTCGAAGGTTCTTTTCTCTTATTGGAATTAGAAGATGAGTTATTCACTTCTATTTGCATCGTGGGAGATTTTGGTTCGAGTGTATACAAATTTCCTATCAAAGAATCAAAATAGATAATCTCCCTATTCTTTTTTATAACAACTCTATCATTAAAAGAAATAGAATATCCATCCATAAACAATTTAGAAACCGAAATCAAATTCTTTCTAAATAAAGGTAGATAAAGGCAATTTTTAAGAACCAAAACTCTATTCCTCTTAAAAGACAAATAAACATCTCCCACTGCAACAGCCGCCACCTTTGTGGCATCGCCCAAGTATAAGGTAATCTCCCCCTCAGTCAGTCGTCTGGTTTCCTAGAACCCCTGCAAATTATTGCAGACATGATCAGTGGCTCCCGTATCTACACACCATGTGTTGGTAGATAACAGCGCTAAACATGTTTCAACAACTAGACCAAAAGATATACCTTTGTTCTGCTTCAAGTTAGGGCAGTCCTTCTTCTAGTGTCCAGTCTGCTTGCAAGTGAAGCACTTGCCTTTCGGCTTCTTCACTCCTCCCTGAGTTCCTCCCGCCACCTTTGCCTTAGCTTGTTTCTTCTTCTTTTTGCCTTTCGGCTTAGAAGTAGAAACCTTTTGGGCAACCATGGCCTGCGCCTAAGCACTCTAATGAAAAAGCCCCTCTGACGCCTAGAGTTCTGTCAGAAGCACCGCCAATGAATACAACCTTTTTTTCATGTTCTAGTTCAAGCGAAACTGCTCAAAACTTCTAGGTAGAGAGTGGAGAATGATATCAACCTGGGTTTCCCCATTGATCTCAGCTCCAAAAACTTCCAGCTCATTCAAATGAGCCATCATCTTGAGAACATGATCCCTCATGGGTGTTCCCCGATTCTGGTGTCCAAAAAGCTCTTTGGGATTGAGCATCATGTCATAAGCAGTGGGCATGGCTTGATGTTGATGATGCAGTACATTTGACATAGATGCCAAAATGTAACATTGCGCCATCTCATCAGCCTTTATCCACTTCTTATAACTCTCCTTCTTCTTTTCCCCAGAATCATCCACAGGCTTAGGAGGGTACTCTTCGAGGAGTACATATTTGTATTCCTCAGCAGTCAATGCAATGTCAAGATTCCTCTTTCAATCAACATAATTGGGTCCAGTAAGTTTATTTTCTTTCAGTATCACAGCAAGCGGGTTGAAAGTCATTTTGAAAAACCTAAGAATCACATAGATCAAAACATTAGATTTCAAAAAATTATTGATTCCTCAAACAATAATATTTTAAAATCAACGAACACCTCAAAACACCGAGAATATCGTATGCCACGATAGTGTGGACGTATACGAATTCTACATTTGTAAGAGGAGGTTTCACCCACTAATTTTAATATCTTGTCAACCTAACTTTTTGATAAATAAAATTAATAGTTGGTTCCTCTTCGGCCCTACAAATAAAAGCAGTGACTCCGATGGGGAGGATACTCCTATTTGCATCTAAGTGTTCACCATTACCCGGTACCAAGGCAATTATCTCGGGTTATGTGTCTTCCGATGGGAAAGTACACACGCTCCTTAATAATTTCCTATAACCATATTCGACCCTGTTATCCGCAAACAATCTCATTCGATGCGGAGGAAGGTGTAGGGATGTATACTAAAAAGTCTATCTTTTGTATGAACATCTTTATTTTGAAATAAGAATCACATGATCATTGTTTGTTTATTTTTATGGTTATGCATATTGTCTAATACTTTACATTGTAGATAACATGGTGTATCGTGTCACACGGGAGATCATGTTATCGTCTCCTTGAAAAAGTATATAATTCAACCTTTTCTTTCTACAAACCTCAATAGTTGTGTGATTTGGTATTGTTTGTTCTGACCTAGAATCATTAATTAGGCACTTATTAGAGCAATACGTAACCGGAACGAAGTGTGATTCGATTTATTGCTGACTACATAATTGAATCGAACCTCAGATATTATTTAGTACATGCTCTTAATTCCGATATAATAACGGGCACATATAAGTATTCATCTCTTTGATTTACCAATGGGCGAGATTTATAGATTAAATTGATAGGCTCGGTAAGTTGATTCATGATATTATTTATATGGGGTGCTGTTGATTATAGGAGAAAACCATGTCCTATATATTAGGATGATGATGTCCCCTTGAGGAGCTCATAAGGTTCATCATGTAAACTCTACAGGTGGACTTGGTCCGGCATTATGAAAAGGTTGAGTGGTACTACTCAAGGAGTTTGATGTTGATTAATTAATGGTCAGTAAATTAATTAATCGACGGACATTCAAGATCTTAAACATGGGGAGAAAATGTACAAATAATATATGGAGCCCATATTATCATATGGGGGTTGGTGAGGTAGATCAATGATGATCCTTTAGTGGATTGGATTATCATTAGTGGATCGGACTTTATGTGGGATTGATCCATGGGTGGCCAAGACCCAACTCCTCCTCATGGTCCCTAATGTAGCCTATTAACACCTCATGAAGCTTAGATCCAATGGATAGAAACAAAACTCTAGATCCATAGGTAGAGATTAAATCTCTAAGATCCGACGGTTGAGATTAAATATCTAGATCCGACGGTTGAGATTAAATCCCTAGAACCAATGGTGGAGAATATTTGGAGGCTTATCCCTAACTCTATAAAAGGGATTGATGGGTCGGTATGGAGAAAAATCCAAGGAGAGCTAGGGTTTTGGGCGGCAAGAGAGGAATCCTAGTTGAGATAGGATTTGGGTTTGGAGGCTTAGGGTTTGGAGGCTTGGGTGACTCCAAATAAGGAAGTTGTTCCTTTTCTTCTTCTTCCATCAACTTGGCCGCCTTCCAGCAGCCTCTCAAGCTCTTTTCCAGCCCTTGGCGGGCGCCCAAAAGGCTCTCTTCTCTTCTCCGTGAGTTGTGGAAACAAGACTTAGGCGTCTCCCTTGGTGTCTTGGTTGTTTTCCATCTTCATCTCCTTCTCTTTGTTGGCCGGCGGCAAGGATTGTTTTTGTTCCTTGTTGGTTGGTTTTAAGGAGGAGAAAAACCTTGTTTCTATTCTTTCTTTTGCTTTGGAAGAGCAAGGAAGGAAGATTTGCGATCTAGGAGCTTCGACTTTTGGTAGATCGTCGCCCACACGACGTCCGAACGGAGGAAGGTCATACATTAGAAGATCGAGAGGTATCGATTCTCTAATTTTTATATGTTACATGTTTGTATTTTTTTTTCAACTATGAGCATGATATAAATCTGTAGATGGCTAAATAATACTTGGATTACGAGTATAAACACAATAACCGACGATCCGAACATCGTCTATTCCACGGATACTCATAGAATAAAGGATGGTCGCTTGAACAACGAGTTTGTTCAAGTGACCTCTCTAAACGAATAGAACAACGATGACTTGGTTGTTTGGGAAATCCCTTTTATCTAGGATTAAATTTTTTTAATCCAGGGACATCGAGGGGATCGCCAGGAACAAACGACCAAGGTGAAGTAGGAAGCGAAGTTTCCTCTCATGGACTCGATAAGAAAAACCCTACAATTGGTATCAGAGGCAAGGTTTCCGGTTTTGTGTATTTAGGATTCGGTTAATTTTTATGCACTTTTCATATATTATATGTGCCGGATAATAGTAGGATATGCGTAGTTTTACTCTTTGGTTGCAAGCATAAGATCCGACTATTATGGCCATATGTGTGTATGTGATTGTATGTGTATATTTTGTTGAATCCTCAGGGTTGACGAGGTTAGTATTTGATTTTTTGTAAATTAGAAACGACATTGTTTAGCCACTCTTTATTTTATTTTACTTTCGATCTAGATTTCATGTACACTCCCTCGTGGAGTATAGGATCGATGGATGTAAATTAAAATAGGTTTTAGTCTCGGCTCGGATCTCCGAATGGCTTGTACATGGCATACGAGGAGCGGACGATAAGGTGTTGCGACGGGAGACATATTGAAGACAAAAGCCATAATAGTTGGAAAATAATTTATTTTTTATATTTATTGCTTTTTTTTATATGCATGTCGTAGGCTAGGAAAATTCCTTAATTTCAAATTACTAAGTGGGAGAGGGAATTTTTTTTAAATTCCCACGACCTCCATTACGATTTGACAAGTGATGCAAACAAACTTGTGCGTCAGCTTTGAGTGCCTTCCTCCCCATCGGATGAGTTTGTTTGCGGATCACAAGGTCAAATATGGTTATAGGGAATTATCGAGGAGCGTGTGCACTTCCCCATCGGAAGGCACATAACCCGAGATAATTACCTTGGTACCGAGTAATGGTGAACACTTAGATACAAATATAAGTATCTTCTCCATCGGAGTCACTGCTTTTATTTGTAGGGCCAAAGAGGAACCAACTATTAATTTTACTTGTCAAAAAGTTAGGTTGACAAGATAGTAAAATTAATGGGTAAAACCTCCTCTTACAAATGTAGAATTCGTATACGTCCACACTATCGTGGCATATGATATTCTCGGTGTTTTGTGCTATTGGTTGATTTTAACATTTTATTGTTTGAGGAATCAATCATTTTTTGAAATCTAATGTTTTGATTTATGAGATTCTTACGTTTTTTTTTTCAAAATGACTTTCAACCCACTTGCTGTGATACTAAAAGAGAACAAACTTACTCGACCCAATTATGTTGATTGGAAGAGGAATCTAGACATTGTCTTGACTGCCGAGGAATACAAATATGTACTCCTCGAAGAGTGTCCTCCCAAGCTTGCAGATGATTCTGGGGAAAAGGAGAGAGAGAGCTATAAGAAGTGGATCAAGGCCGATGAGATGGCGCGGTGTTACATTTTGGCATCTATGTCAAATGTACTGCAACATTAGCATCAAGCCATGTCCACTGCTTATGATATGATGCTCAATCTCAAGGAGTTTTTCGGACACCAGAATCGGGCTCTGAGGCAAGAAGCCATGAGAAACTTGATGACGACCACCATGATTGAGGGAACACCCGTGAGGGATCATGTTCTAAAGATGATGGCTCATTTGAATGAGCTGGAGGTCCTTGGAGATGAGATCGATGAGGAAACCCAAGTCGATATCATACTCCAGTCTCTACCTAGGAGTTTTGAGTAGTTTCGCCTTAACTACAACATGAACAAGAGGTTGTATTCGTTGGTGGAACTTCTGACAGAACTCCAGGCGGCAGTGGGCCTATTTCGTCAGAGTGCTCAGGCGCATGCCGTGGTGACCCAAAAGGTTACTACTTCTAAGCCAAAAGGAAAGAAGAAGAAGAAACAAACTGGGGCGAAGGCGGTGGGAGGTACTCAGGCAGGAGTGAAGAAGTCGAAAGGCAAGTGCTTAACTTGTAAGCAGACTGGACACTGGAAGAAGGACTGCCCCAACCGCAAGAACAAAGGTACATTTTTTGGTCTAGTCATTGAAACAAGTTTAGCAGTGTTATCTACCGGCACCTGGTGTGTAGATACGGGAGCCACTGATCATGTCTGCAATACTTTACAGGGGGTCCAGGAAACTAGACGACTGGCTGAGGGGGAGATTACCGTTTACTTGGGCAATGCCACGAAGGTGGCGGCTATTTCAGTGGGAGATGTTCATTTATCTTTTGAGAAAAATAAACTTTTGGTTCTTAAAAATTGCCTTTATGTACCCTTATTTAGAAATAATTTAATTTTGGTTTCTAAATTATTTATGGATGGATATTCTATTTCTTTTAATGACAGAGTTGTTATAAAAAGGGATAGGGAGATTATCTGTTCGGGTACATTGATAGGAAATTTCTACACACTTGAACCAAAACCTCCCATGATGCATATTGAAATTAATAACTCATCTTCTAATTCTAATAAGAGAAAATAACCTTCGAAGAAGAACCAAACATATCTTTGGCATCTTAGGCTTGGTCACATTATCCTAAGCAGAATTCAAAGGTTGATAGCTTATGGACCTTTGGGTTCATTAGTGGTGGAGGATCTCCTAACCTGCGAATCCTACTTAGAAGGTAAAATGACCAAGAGGCCTTTTAAGTCCAAGGGGTATAGAGCCAAAGATGTGTTAGAATTGGTTCATTCTGATTTTTGTAGTCCTATGTCTATCCAGGCTAGAGGTGGTTTTGAGTATTTCGTCTCTTTTATAGACGATTACTCAAGATATGGATACATTTACCTGAAGCGACGCAAGTCTGAATGCTTTGATAAGTTCAAAGAATTCAAGGCTAATGTGGAGAAACGTCAAGGTAAAAGAATCAAAAAACTACGATCTGATCATGGTGGTGAGTACCTCTTGGGAGAGTTTAGGAACTACTTATCAGAGGCTGGGATTCAATCCCAATTGACTTCACCTGGCACACCCCAGCAGAACGGTGTAGCAGAGCGAAGGAATAGGACACTTATGGAGATGGTTAGATCGATGATGAGTTATTCTGAATTTCCAGATTCGTTCTGGGGATATGCTCTAGATATGGCGATGTACATTCTGAACTTGGTTCCATCTAAATCAGTGCCTTCTACTCCCACAGAGTTGTGGACTAGGCGAAAGCCTAGTCTAAGACATATTCGGATATGGGAGAGTCTAGCACATGTGCTGAAGGCATATGCTAGTATGTTTGAACCTCGTACAGAAGTACGCTTGTTCGTTGGCTATCCTAGAGAAATGAAGGGTGGTTTATTTTATAGTCCTAGAGATCAGAGGGTGATCCTTAGCACGAACGCCAGATTTCTAGAGGAAGACTATGTGATGAGCCACAAGCCCAAAAGTAAAATTGTTCTGGAGGAATTAAAAGGGGAAGTCACTTCTTTAGTACCATCGGTAAAAGAGGATATACCACTTGTCACTGCACCGCGTGTCACAGAGGATACACAGGTAATACCTCGTCGTAGTGGGAGGGTTGTGAGACAGCCTGATAGATTCATGTTCTTGGGAGAATCTTCTGATTTGGTCCCTGGCGAACATTAACCTAATCCCTGGACATATGACGAGGCAATCCAAGATAAAGATGCAGCATCTTGGCAAATTGCAATGAATGCTGAGATTGAATCTATTGATTCAAATCAGGTCTGGTAGCTAGTAGAGCCACCCGATGGTGTAAAAACAATTGGATGCAAGTGGATCTACAAGAGAAAGAGAGGAATAGATGGGAAGGTTGAGACCTTCAAAGCGAGGCTTGTTGCGAAGGGGTATACTCAGAAAGAGGGTATCGATTATGAGGAGACCTTTTCGCCGGTAGCCATGCTTAAGTGTATCCGAATTCTCTTATGCATTGCAGCTCATATAGATTATGAGGTGTGGCAGATAGATGTCAAGACAACTTTCCTTAATGGAAGTCTTGAGGAAACCATCTATATGAAGCAACCAGAGGGATTCATTGCTAAAGCCAAAGAGCATCTTGTATTCAAGCTTAATCGGTCCATTTATGGATTGAAGCAAGCTTCGAGGTCTTGGAACATCCGCTTTGATGAGGTAATCCAGTCTTATGGATTTATTCAAAGTCCGGATGAGTCATATGTATACAAGAGATGTGACGGAAACGTAGTGGTATTTCTTGTACTATACGTAGATGACATTTTGTTGATTAGCAACAATATCAAGGTGTTATCGTACGTAAGGGTATGGTTGTCCAAACAGTTTGATATGAAGGACCTAGGAGAGGTGGGACACATCCTTGGGATCAAAGTTATAAGGGATCACAGGAAAAGGATGTTGTGCTTTTCCCAAGCTTCATACATAGACATGATTTTGGATCATTTTAGCATGCAGAACTCCAAGAAGGGTTTTCTACCTTTCAGGCATGGAGTTCCATTATCTAAGGAGAAGTGTCCTAGATCATCAGAGGAGATAGAGGAGATGAAGGCGGTTCCTTATGCTTCGGTAGTAGGAAGCCTCATGTTTGCGATGCTATATACGAGACCAAATATCTGCTTTGCCATGGGCTTGGTCAACACATAATCCAGGACAGGGACATTGGACTCCGGTAAAGCATATATTGAAGTACCTGAGAAGGACTAGGGATTATTTGCTGGTTTACCAGGCAGACCAATTACTCCCTGTGGGTTACATGGATTTCGACTTCTAATCTGATTGGGATAAATGTATGTTTACCTCAGGTTTTGTGTTTACTTTGGGAGGTGGAGCCATTGTATGGAGGAGTGTCAAACAGAAATGCATGGCGGACTCCACCATTGAAGCTGAGTATGTGGTAGCCTCTGAGGTAGCTGAAGAAGTTGTATGGCTCAGGAACTTCTTGATGGACTTGGATGTTATTCAAGGTTTGCCCTGAACTATCACAATTTATTGTGATAATAGTTGTGCAGTTGCAAACTCGAAGGAACCACGAGCCCATAAGGCTAGTAAACACATAGAGCGCAAGTACCACCAGATACGAGAAATCGTAAAGAGTGGAGAAGTTGCTGAGGCCAAGATTGCATCAGCGGATAACCTGGCAGATCCTTTCACTAAGGCCCTTCCGGAGAGAGCTTTTGATAGGCATGTGGAGGGAATGGGGATCAGATGTATGACAGTTTGAGGATAGCATAGTCTTTTAGTATAAGTAGGAGATTGTAGGGATGTATACTGAAAAGTCTATCTTTTGTATGAACATCTTTATTTTGAAATAAGAATCACATGATCATTGTTTGCATATTTTTATGATTATACATATTGTCTAATACTTTACATTGTAGATATCATGGTGTGTGGTGTCACACGGGAGATCATGTTATCGGCTCCTTGAAAAGTATAAGTAAAGGCTCACAACCGAGATGACTTTGGACAAACCATCGGAATGGTTGTAGTGTGATTTGGTATTGGTTTGTCTTGACCATAGAATCACACTAGTGCACTTTGTGTGTATTGAGCAGGACCAACTTAGAGGTGATCCGATTTATTGCTGACTACATAATCGAATCGAACCTCACATATTATTTAGAACATGCTCTTAATCCCGATTTAATAACGGACACATATACTTAGTATTCATCTCTTTGATTTACCAATGAGAGAGATTTATAGATTAAATCGATAGGCTCGGTAAGTTGGGAGATGATATTATTTATATGGGGTGTCGTTGGTTATTGGAGAAAACCGTGTCCTATATATTAGGATGATGATGTCCCCTTGAGGAGCTCATAAGGTTCATTTTGTAAACCCTGCAGGTGGACTTGGTCCGACATGATGAAAAGGTTGAGTGGTACTACTCAAAGAGTTAGATGTTGATTAATTAATGGTCAGTAAATTAATTAATCAACGGACATTCGAGATCTTAAACATGGGGAGAAAATATACAAATAATATATGGAGCCCATATTATCATATGGGGGTTGGTGAGGTAGATCGATGATGATCCTTTAGTGGATTGGATTATCATTAGTGGATCGGACTTTATGTGTGATTGATCCATGGGTGGCCAAGACCCAACTCCTCCTCATGATCTCTAATGTAGCCTATTAACACCTCATGATGCTTAGATCCAATGGATAGAAACAAAGCTCTAGATCCATAGGTAGAGATTAAATCTCTAAGATCCGACGGTTGAGATTAAATCTCTAGATCCGACGGTTGAGATTAAATCCCTAGAACCAATAGTGGAGATTATTTGGAGGCTTATCCCTAACTCTATAAAATGGATTGATGGGTCGACGGGAGAAAAATCCAAGGAGAGCTAGGGTTTTGGGCGGCAAGAGAGGAATCCTAGTTCAGATTGGATTTGGGTTTGGAGGCTTGGGAGGCACCAAATAAGAGAAGTTGTTCCTTTTCTTCTTCTTCCTTCAACTTGGCCAACATCCAGCAGCCTCTCAAGCTCTTTTCTAGCCCTTGGCTGGCGCCCAAAAGGCTCTCTTCTCTTCTCCTTGAGTGGTGGAAACAAGACTTAGGGGTCTCCCTTGTTGTCTTGGTTGTTTTCCATCTTCATCTCCTTCTCTTTGTTGGCCGGCGGCAAGGATTGTTTTTGTTCCTTGTTGGTTTGTTTTAGGGAGGAGAAAAACCTTGTTTCTATTCTTTCTTTTGCTTTGGAAGATCAAGGAAGGAAGATTTGCGATCTAGGAGCTTCGACTTTTGGTAGATCGTCGCCTACACGACGTCCGAAAGGAGGAAGGTCATACATTAGAAGATCGAGAGGTATATCGATTCTCTAATTTTTATATGTTACATATTTGTATTTTTTTTTCAACTATGAGCATGATATAAATCTTTACATGGCTAAATAATATTTGGATCCCGAGAATAAACACAAAAACCAATGATCCGGACATCATCTATTCCACGGCTACTCATAGAATAGAGGATGGTCGCTTGTACAACGAGTTTGTTCAAGTGACCTCTCTAAACGAATAGCATGACGATGACTTGGTTGTTTGGGCAATCCCTTTTATCTAAGATTAAATTTTGGTAATCCGGGGACATCGAGGGGATCGCCATGAACAAACGACCAAGGTGAAGTAGGAAGCGAAGTTTCATCTCACGGACTCAATAAGCAAAACCCTACAAAAGGCACTCAGAGCCGACACACAAGTTTGTTTGCATCACATGTCAAATCATAATGGAGGCCGTGGGAATTTATAAAAATATCCCTCTCCCACTAGTAATTTAAAATTAAGGAATTTTCTAGCCTACGACATGCATATCAAACAATAAGCAATAAATATTAAAAAGAATATTTTCCAACTATTATGGTTTTTGTCTCCAATATGTCTCCTGTCGTATCACCATCTCGTATGCTCCTCCCTACGTCATGTATAAGCCATCCAGAGATCCGAGCCAAGAATAACTACTTTAATTTACATCCATCGATCCTATACTCCACGAAGGAGTGTACATGAAATTTAGATCGAAAGTAAAATAAAATAATAGAGTGGCTAAACAATGCTGTACTTAATTACAAAAATAAAATACTAGCCTCGGCAACCCCGAGGATTCAAAAAATATACAATTACACACATACAATGACATACACACATATGGCCATAATAGTTGGATCTTATGCCTGCAATCAAAGAGTTAGCCTACGCACATCCTACTATCATCCGACACATACAATATATAATAAGTTCAAAAAATAACCAAATCCTAAACATACAAAACCGAAAATCGTGCCTCTGATACCACTTGAAGGTAGGAAACTTCGCTTTGCGCATCCCACTCCAAGAAGGTTGCATGTTCATGGTGATCCCGTCATTGTCCTCGGATTAAAAAAATTAATCCAAGACAATTAGGGATTACCCAAGCTACCTTTTCTGTAGGGTTTTGCTTACCGAGTCCGTGAGGGGAAACTTCGCTTCCCACTTCACCTTAGTTGTTTGTTCATGGCGATCCCATCGATGTCCCCGGATTTAAAAAAATTAATCCAAGACACAAAGGATTGCCCAAACAACCAAGTCATCATCATGCTATTCGTTTAGAGAGGTCACTTAAACAAACTCGTTGTTCAAGCGACCATCCTCTATTCTACGAGTATCCGCGAAATAGACGATGTACGGATCGCCGACTTTTGTATTTATGATCGGGATCCAAGTATTATTTAGCCCCAAACTGATTTATATCATGCTCATAATTGAAAAACAAATACAAACATGTAACATATAAAAATTAGAGAATTGATATACCTCTCGATCTTCTAATGTATGACCTTCCTCCTTTTGGACGTCGTGTGGGCGACAATCTACCAAAAGTTGAAGCTCCTAGATCGCAAATATTCCTTCCTTGCTCTTCCAACGCAAGAGGAAGAATAGAAACAAAGCTCTATTCCTTCTTTCAACCAACCAACAACTTCAAAGGAGGAAGCTTGCCGCCGGCCAAGAAGGAAGAGGAGATTGAGAGTGGCCGGCCAAAAGCTTCAAGGGAGGACCCTAAACCTTTGTTCCACCGGCCAAGGAGAGAGAGAGGACCTGTTTTGGATGCTGGCCAAGGGCTGGAAAGAACTCCAAGGGCGCCGGCAGCTTGGGGAAGAAGAACAACACAAGGAAAAATTTCCTTATTAGGTGCCGCCCAAGCCCAAACCCTAATTCCTATGCCTTGCCGCCAACTTCCAAAATCCTTGCTTCTCTTGAATTAATCTCCACGCCAACCCCTTTCCCTCCTTTTATAGAGTTAGGGATAAGCCTCTTTTTAATCTCCACCATTTGTTCTATGGATTTTATCTCAACCGTCGGATCTAGAGATTTAATCTCAACCATCGGATCTTAGAGATTTAATCTCTACATTTGGATCTAGACTTTTGTTTCTATCCATTGGATCTAAGCTTCATGAGGTGTTAATAGGCTACATTAGGGACCATGAGGAGGAGTTGGATCTTGGCCACTCATGGATCAAGCCCACATAAAGTCCGATCCACTAATGATAATCCAATCCACTAAATCCGATCCACTCATGGACCAACGGTTGGGATTAAATCCCTAAATCCGATGGTTAGGATGGAACCCTAGAACCAACGGTTGGGATTAAATCCCTAGATCCGATGGTTAGGATGAAACCCTAGAATCGATGGTTGGGATTAAATCCCTAGATCCGACGGTTGGGATAAAACCCTAGATCCGACGGTTGGGATGAAACCCTAGATCCGACGGTTGGGATAAAACCCTAGATCCAACGGAGGAGATTAAATCCCTAGATCCGACGGTGGAGATTAAAGGAGGCTTAAGCCCAATTCTATAAATAGAAGGCTTAAGCTTGGGCGGCAAGAATAATTGAATTGGAGTTAGGGTTTGGCTCTTCTCAAAGTGGGCGGCTAGGGTTTGGAGCAAAAGCTTGGGCGGTAACCATCTTCCTTCTCCTTGTTGCCGGCGCCCATCTTCCTCCATCAAGACTTGGCCGACGCCCATCCTCTAAGCCTCTCTCTTATTCCTTGGCCGGCGGTTCTCCTTCCATTGGTGGCGGCTCACTCCTCCATACTCTGAAAGTGGCGTGGTTCTCCTTCCATTGGTGGCCGGCGCCTCATCCACTTGTTCCTTGGCCGGCAGTTGCATCAAATTCTCTTATTTGGTGGACGGTTCTAGAAAGGATAGGTATTTGTTGGTTCTTCTCTTTGTTCGCAGCGGACAAGGAAGGGAAGAACGCGATCTAGAAGGCTTCTACTCGTGGAGGATCTTCGTCCACACGTCGTCCACGAGAAGGATAGGACATACGGTAGAAGATCGTAAGGTATAAAGTTTTATAACTTTATTTTCAGATCTGAGCATGTTCCTTTTAGTGTTGATTATACATGTGTGCGTATGTATATATATTGTATAATCATGGACCCCGAAGACAAACACAAAAACCGGCGATCCGTCCGTCGTCTCTTCCGCGGCTAATCAACTAGAAGAGTTTTGTGGCTTGAACAACTAGTTTGTTCAAGCGACCACTCAAGTTGTTAGCACGACGACGAATAGGTTGTGCTAAGGAAACTCATCCCATCCGGATTAATTTTTTCATTAGTGAAAATTTTAATCCGGGGACATGGGAGCTAATGAGCCTCCGAAGCAACTCCACCTACAAGTGCTATCAGAGCCACGGTTTTCGGTTTTTTGTGTTTTAGATTCGGTTACTTTCATGCACATTTCATATATTGAGTATGCCGGATAATAGTAGGATGTGCGTAGGCTAACTTTTTGGTTGCAGGCATAAGATCCGACTATTATGGCTATTTGGTTGTATGTGATGGTTTTTTGTGTGATTGTATGTATATTATTTGAATCCTCGAGGTTGACGAGGCTAGATTAGTATTTAATATTTATAATTAAATACGGCATTGTTTAGCCGCTCATTTTAGTTTACTTTCGATCTAGATTATTTGTACACTCCTTCGTGAAGTATAGGATCGATGGATGTAAATTAAAATGATTTATCTCGGCTCGGATATCTTTGGTGACTTGCGCACGGGAAAAGGTGGAGCGGACGAGGTGGCGACACGATGGGATGCATATTGGAGGACAATGCCATAATAGCTGGAAAAATTCTGTTTTTTTCATATTTATTGCTGATTTGTTATTATATGCATGTTGTTTATGCTTTAAAATTCCTCAATTTCAATTTACTAAGTGGGAGAGGGAAATTTTAATTAATTCCCGCGGCCTCCATTACAATTTGACATGTGATACAACAAACTTGTGTGTTGGCTCTGAGTGCCTTCCTCCCTGCGGACAGGTTTATTTGTGGATCACTAGGTCAAATAATGGTTATAGGAAATTATCTAGGATCATGTGTACTTCCACAGCGGTAAGTCACATAATCCGAAATAATTCCCTTAGTATCGTGTAATGGTGCATACTTAGATGCAAATAAAAGTATCCTCCCCATAGGAATCACTGCTTTTATTTGTAGGGTCAAAGAGGAACCAACTATTAATTTTATTTGTCAAAAAGTAAGGTTGACAAGATAATAAAATTAATGGGTAAAACCTCCTCTTACAAATGTAGAATTCGTATATGTCCACACAGCGTGGCATGCGATATTCTCGGTGATTTGAGGTGTTGGTTGATTTCGGGATTTTATTGTTTTGAGGAATCAATAATATTTGAAATCTAATATTTTGATCATTGTGATTTTTAGGATTTTCAAATGGCTTTCAACCCACTTGCTGTGATTTTAAAAGAAAAAAAGCTTACTGGACCAAACTACATTTATTGGAAAAGAAACTTGGATATTGTCTTAACTGCGGAGGAGTACAAATTTGTACTCTTCGAGGTCTGTCCTCCTAAGCCCACCGATGACTCTGATGAAAAGTAGAAAGAACGTTATAAGAAATGGATCAAGGCGGATGAGATGGCGTGGTGTTACATTTTGGCATCTATGTCAAATGTGCTGCAACATCAGCATTAGGCTATAGCCACTGCTTATGACATGATGTTCAATCTCAAGGAACATTTCGGACATCAGAGTAGGGCGGCTAGACAGGACGCGATGAGAAACTTGATGACGACCACCATGATCGAGGGAACACCCGTCAGGGACCATGTTCTCAAGATGATGGCTTATCTGAATGAGATGGAATTCCTCGGAGCTGAGATCGATGGGGAAACCCAGGTCGATATCATTCTCCAGTCTCTACCTAGGAGTTTTGAGCAGTTCTGCCTCAACTACAACATGAACAAGAGGTTGTATTCGTTGGCGGAGCTTCTGACAGAAATCCTGGCGACAGAGGGGTTTTTTCATCAAAGCGCTTAAGACATGGTTGCTCAGAAGGTTTCTATGTCTAAACCGAAAGGGAAGAAGAAGAAGAAGCAAGGTGGAGCAAAGAAAGTGGCAGCAGGACCTCAGGCAGGAGTGAAGAAGCTAAAAGGCAAATGCTTCACTTGCAAGCAGACTGGACATTGGAAGGCGGACTGTCCTCGCCGAAAGAACAAAGGTATATCTTCTTGTTTAGTTGTTGAAACATGTTTAGTGGTGTTATCTACCAGTACCTGGCGTGTAGATATAGGAGCCACTGATCATGTCTGCAATACTTTGCAGGGGTTCCAGGAAACCCGACGACTAGCTGAGGGAGAGATTACCGTCTTCATGGGAAATGCTTCAAAGGTGGCGGCTATTGCAGTGGGAGGTGTTTATTTATCTTTTAATAGGAATAAAGTTTTGATTTTGAGAAATTGTCTTTATGTACCTACTTTTAGAAAGAATCTAATTTCAGTTTCTAAATTGTTTCTGGATGGTTATTCTGTTTCTTTTAATGACAAAGTTGTTATAAAAAGGAATAGGGAGATTATCTATTCTGGTACATTGGTTGGCAATTTGTACACTCTTAAATCGAAAACTCCCACGATGCATATAGAAGTGAATAACTCATCTTCTAAGTCTAATAAGAGAAAAGAACCTTCGAAAATGAACCATATATATCTTTGGCACCTAAGACTTGGTCATATTAACCTGAGCAGAATTCAAAGGTTGATAGCTGATGGACCTATGGGTTCATTAGTGGTGAAGGATCTCCCAACCTACGAATCTTGCTTGGAAGGTAAAATGACCAAGAGGCCTTTCAAGGCCAAGGGGTATAGAGCCAAAGATATGTTAGAATTGGTTCATTCTGATTTGTGCGGTCCTATGTCTATCCAGGCAAGAGGTGGTTTTGAATATTTCGTCTCTTTTATAGACGATTATTTAAGATATGGATACATTTACTTGATGCACCACAAGTCTGAATGCTTTGACAGGTTCAAAGAATTCAAGGCTGATGTGGAGAACCGTCAAGGTAAAAGTATCAAGACATTACGATCTGATCGTGGTGGTGAGTACCTCTTGAGAGAGTTTAGGAATTACTTATCAGAGGTTGGGATTCAATCCCAATTGTCTACACCTGGCACACCCCAGCAGAATGGTGTAGTGGAGCGAAGGAATAGGACTCTTATGGAGATGGTCAGATCGATGATGAGTTATTCTGAGTTACCTGTTTTGTTCTGGGGGTATGCATTGGATACGACAATGTATACTCTGAACTTGGTTCCATCCAAATCAGTACCTTCTACCCCTGTAGAATTGTGGACTGGGCGAAAGCCTAGTCTAAGACATATTCGGATATGGGGGAGTCCAGCACATGTGCTGAAGGGAGATGCTGGTAAGTTGGAATCTCGTACAGAAGTATGCTTGTTTGTTGGCTACCCTAAGGGAACGAAGGGTGGTTTATTCTATAGTCCTAGAGATCAGAAGGTGATCGTGAGTACGAATGCCAGATTTCTAGAGGAGGACTATGTGATGAACCACAAGCCCATGAGTAGGATTGTTCTTGAGGAGTTAACAGGCGATGTCCCGACTTAAGTACCACCGGTACAAGAGGAGACACCACAAGTCACTGCACTGCATGTCACAGAGCATACACAGCAGGCACCTCATCGTAGTGGGAGGGTTGTTAGACAACCCGATAGATTCATGTTTTTGGGAGAGTCTTCGGACTTAGTCCCTGGTGAACATGAACCTGATCCCTGGGCATATGACGAGGCAATCCAAGATAGAGATGTGGTATCTTGGAAAATAGCATTGAATTCAGAGATAGAATCTATGGATTCTAATCAGGTCTGGGAGCTAGTAGAGCCACCTGATGGTGGAAAAACCATTGGATGCAAGTGGATCTACAAGAGAAAGAGAGGAGTAGACGGGAAGGTTGACATCTTCAAAGCTAGGCTTGTTGCGAAAGGGTATACTCAGAAAGAGGGTATCGATTATGAGGAGACCTTTTCGCCTATAGCTATGCTTATGTCTATTCGGATTCTCTTATCTATAGTTGCTCATATGGATTATGAGATTTGGCAGATGGATGTCAAGATAGCTTTCCTTAACGGAAGTCTTGAGGAGAACATCTATATGCGGCAACCAGAGGGATTCATTGCTAAAGGCAAAGAGCATCTTGTATGTAAGCTTAATCGGTTCATTTATGGATTGAAGCAAGCTTCTAGATCTTAGAACATCCGCTTTGATGAGGTAATTCAGTCATATGGATTTATTCAAAGTCCGGATGAGCCTTATGTATACAAGAGATGTGACGGAAACGTAGTGGTGTTTCTTGTACTATATGTAGATGACATTTTGTTAGTTGGCAATAATATCAAAGTGTTATCAGACTTAAGGGTATGGTTGTCCAAACAGTTTGATATGAAGGACTTGGGAGAAGTGGGACACATCCTTGGGATCAAAGTTATAAGGGATCGCAAGAAAAGGATGTTGTGCTTGTCTCAAGCTTCATACATTGACACTATCCTTGCTCGTTTTAGCATGCAAGACTCCAAGAAAGGTTTTCTACCTTTTAGGCATGGAGTTCCTTTATCTAAAGAGATGTGTCCCAAAACATCAAAGGAGATAGAGGACATGAAGGTGGTTCCTTATGCTTCGGCAGTAGGAAGCCTTATGTATGCTATGCTATGTACGAGATCGGATATCTGCTTTGCCGTGGGCATGGTTAGCAGATATCAGAGTAATCCTGGACAGGGACATTGGACTGTGGTAAAACATATATTGAAGTACCTGAGAAGGACTAGGGATTATATGCTGGTTTACCGGGCAGATCAATTAGTCCCTATGGGTTACATGGATTCGGATTTCCAATCAGATAGGGACAAGAGTAAGTCTACCTCGGGGTTTGTGTTTACTTTTGGAGGTGGAGCCATAGTATGGAGGAGTGTCAAGCAGAAATGCGTCGCGGACTCTACCATGGAAGTTTGAGTATGTAGCGACCTGGAACTTCTTGATGGACTTGGATGTGATTCCTGGTTTGCCCATAACTATCATAATTTATTGTGATAACAGTGGTGCAGTTGCAAACTCGAAGGAACCACAAGCCCATAAGGGGAGTAAACATATAGAGCGCAAGTACCACCTTATACGAGAGATCGTAAAGCGAGGAGAAGTTGTTGTCTCCAAGATTGCATCAGAGGATAACCTGGCGGATCCATTAACTAAGGCCCTTCCAGCGAAAGCGTTTGATAGGCATGTGGAGGACATGGGGATCAGATGTATGGCAGAGTGATGACGACATCGTCTTTTAGTATAAGTGGGAGATTGTTGGAATGTATACTGAAAGCCTAGCTCTTTTTGTATGAACATTTTATTTTGAAATAAGAATCACATGATCATTGTTTGCACTTTATATATTTATTATATGTGTGCATATTGTCTAATATTTTACATTGTAGATAACATGGTGCTTGGTGTGGCACAGAAGATCATGTTATCAGTACCTTGTAAAATATAAGTAGAGGCTCACAACCAAGATGGTTTTGGACAAACCATTGGCATGGTTGTAGTGTAGCTTGGTATTGTTTTATCTTGAACATAGAGTTACACTGGTACACTTAGGTGTATTGAGCAGGACCGACATAGAGGTGATTCAATTTAGTACTGACTACATAATTGAATCGGACCTCGGATATTATGTTGTACATGCTCTTAATTCCGATATAATAACGGGCACATGTACTTAGTATTTATTTCTTTGATTTACCAGTGGGTGAGATTTAGATGGATTAAATCAATATGTCCGGTAAGTTGGAAAATAATATTATTTACATGGTGTGCCGTTGATTATAGGAGGAAACCGTGTCCTATATATTAGGTTGATGATGTCCCCTTGAGGAGCTCATAAGGTTCATCATGTAAACCCAGCTGGTTGACTTAGTCAACATGATGATAAGGTCGAGTGGTACTACTCGAGGAATTAGATGTTAATTAATTGATGGTCAGTAAATCAATTAATTGACGGACATTCGATATCTTAAACACGGGGAGATTAATGTACGAATAATATATGGAGCCCATATTAATTTATGGGGGTTGGTGAGGTAGTTCAATGATGATCCTCTAGTGGAATGGAACATCATTGATGGATCAAGTTTGTGTGGTTCCGATCCATCGGGTGGCCAAGATCCAACTCCTCCTTATGGTCCCTATCATAGCCTAATATAATCCTTGTGAAGTCTAGATCCAAGAATGTAAAACAAAACCTAGAACCAACGGTTGGGATTAAATCCCTAGATCCGATGGTTAGGATGGAACCCTAGAACCAACGGTTGGGATTAAATCCCTAGATCTGATGGTTAGGATGAAACCCTAGAATCGACGGTTGGGATTAAATCCCTAGAATCGATGGTTGGGATTAAATCCCTAGATCCGACGGTTGAGATAAAACCCTAGATCCGACGGTTGGGATGAAACCCTAGATCCGACGGTTGGGATAAAACCCTAGATCCAACAGTGGAGATTAAATCCCTAGATTCGACGGTGGAGATTAAAGGAGGCTTAAGCCCAATTCTATAAATAGAAGGCATAAGCTTGGGTGGCAAGAATAATTGAATTGGAGTTAGGGTTTGGCTCTTCTCAAAGTGGGCAGCTAGGGTTTGGAGCTAAAGCTTGGGCGGCAACCATCTTCCTTCTCCTTGTTGTCGGCGCCCATCTTCCTCCATCAAGACTTGGCCGGCGCCCATCCTCTAAGCCTCTCTCTTATTCCTTGGCATGCGGTTCTCCTTCCATTGGTGGCCGGCGTTCAATCCTCCATACTCTCCAAAGTGGCCGGCGGTTCTCCTTCCATTGGTGGCCGGCGCCTCATCCACTTGTTCCTTGGCCGGCGGTTGCATCAAATTCTCTAATTTGGTGACCGGTTCTAGAAAGGATAGGTATTTGTTGGTTCTTCTCTTTGTTCGCAGCGGACAAGGAAGGGAAGAACGCGATCTAGAAGGCTTCTACTCGTGGAGGATCTTCGTCCACAAGTCGTCCACGAGAAGGATAGGACATATGGTAGAAGATCGTAAGGTATAATGTTTTATAACTTTATTTTCAGATCTGAGCATGTTCCTTTTAGTGTTGATTATACATGTGTGCGTATGTATATATATTGTATAATCATGGACCCCGAAGACAAACACAAAAACCGGCGATCCGTCCGTCGTCTCTTCCTCGGCTAATCAACTAGAAGAGTTTTGTTGCTTGAACAACTAGTTTGTTCATGTGACCACTCAAGTTGTTAGCACGACGACGAATAGGTTGTGCTAAGGAAACTCATCCCATTCGGATTAATTCTTTCATTAGTGAAAATTTTAATCGGGGGACATGGGAGCCAATGAGCCTCCGAAGTAACTCCCTACAAAACAATCCATAATCGTGTCTATGTATGAAGCATGGGATAAGCACAACATCCTTTTTGTGCGATCCCTTATAACCTTGATTCCAAGGATGTGTCCCACTTCTCTCAAGTCCTTCATATCAAACTATTTGGACAACCATACCCTTACGTCCGATAACACCTTGATATTATTGCCAATCAACAAAATGTCATCTACGTATAATACAAGAAATACCACTACGTTTCCATCACATCTCTTGTATACACAAGACTCATCCGGACTTTGAATAAATCCATAGGACTGGATTACCTTATCAAAGCGGATGTTCCAAGACCTCGAAGCTTGCTTCAATCCATAAATGGACCGATTAAGCTAACATACAAGATTCACTTTGCCCTTAGCAATGAATCCCTTTGGTTGCTTGATATAGATGTTTTCCTCAAGACTTCCATTAAGGAAAGCTGTCTTGACATCCATCTGCCACACCACATAATCAATATGAGCTGCTAGGCATAAGAGAATCCGGATAGACTTAAGCATGGCTACCGGCGAAAAGGTTTCCTTATAATCGATATCCTCTTTCTGAGTATACCCCTTCGCAACAAGCCTCGCTTCGAAGGTCTCATCCTTCCCATCTATTCCTCTCTTTCTCTTGTAGATCCACTTGCATCCATTGGTTTTTACACCATCGAGTGGTTCTACTAGCTCCAAGACTTATTTTGAATCCATAGATTCAATCTCAGCATTCATTGCACTTTGCCAAGATTCTGCATCTTTATCTTGGATTGCCTCATCATATGTCCAGGGATCAGGTTCATGTTCACCGGGACCAAATCAGAAGATTCTCCTAAGAACATGAATCTATTAGGCTTTCTCACAGCCCTCCCACTATGACGAGGTTGTTAGTTATAGCCCTAGAACCAAACATGTGATGGTTGAATAGGGAACATTTTGTATCATATTCTATAAAAGCAAAGGATTTGTTATTATATATTTATGTCTTGCTTGTGCCAGCTAAATTAAATATATAATAATGCCCTAGAAAAGTAGGTTCTTATCTATAGCACATCAATTGGCATAATTGATTATGAGAGGCTGTAGAGAACACTTTCCTAAATGTTCCTAGTCAAGTATTAATATGCAAGGGCAATATTAATACATAAAGACTAGCATGTAGGTTAATTGATGACTTGATCTCACAAGTCATGGATATATGATATCAAGTTGACAAATGGGTATATATTAGAGAATATATATTGAACTGACCCGCCATGAGAAAGTTTCATGGATCGTCATATGAGTGTCATAAACTTTCTCATGTGACTATTGATATGAATAGTCCTTAAACCTGAAGTCACTACGGTTCCCTACATAAGGAGTTATGTACTTTGGTATCGTCAAACGTCACCCGTAACAGGGTGGACCATAAAGGCGATTACTGGGTATATAACAAATTATGCGGAGGGATGTGAGTGATGTAGATGGGATCTATCCCTCCCATATGACGGGAGTGATATCTGTGGGCCCCTTGATTGAGTAGAACTACTAAAATGCATGGCCATGCTCGAATGAGTCAATATGAGATATTGAGCTCATTTGTTTGAGTTAGTTTCCTCAGGGATCAAGAAACACATAGATTGATCGAGGATGACACGGTCTATGCCTCATTGGTCAATCTGATATCAAGGATAGAAGGACACGGTCATACATTATAGTAGTCATGGAAAGGTTAGTCGGATCTTGACTTATCTCGTAACTTGGGTAGCAATGATGTATTGCTAGATGCCGCTCATTGCTTGTGTATCTAAAAGAGTTTAGATCCACTGCCAACGTTATGAGAGCCTATAGGGTCACACACAAAGAGCATGATAATTAGAAGAATTAGAGCATTCTAGTTTGACTAGAATAATTTGGGAATAAGCTTAAGTACAAAATGATTTTTGGACTTTAAGCTTAAAGAGAATTTTAGCTTATTGATTTAATGAGATTAATTCAATATGCTAAGCTTAATTGATTTAATAAGATTAATTCAATATGTTACCTTATTGATTTAATGAGATTAACTCAATATAATAACATAAGCTTATTGAATTAATAAGATTAATTCAACATCCATGAATGCCACATAAGCATGCCACATAAGCATGCCACCTAAGCTTGATGAGTTGGAAGGAGACAAAGGGTTTTGACCCTTGGATTTCCTCCACATGTGGCCGGCCAAAACAAGGAGGATAACTCCTTGTTTAATTATCTTTCAATGCCATTGATTGCATTGAATGTGATAGGAGAAGAAAGGTTTTTCAAATCCTATAAAACACCCCATGGAGTGGCCGGCCAAAGGAGTTGAGTTGGAGCTTAAGGCTTGGTGAGAGCTTGGTGGGAGAGGCTTTTGTTGTGTGGTTTTGTGAGTGTAAGCTAGCAAGAAGAGTAGTCTTCTTCTTCCTTTCTCTTCTTCCCTACCTTCCTCTCCTTTAGGGACTTCTCTAGCAAGAAGTAAAGGAGAGATCTTCTAGTTTTCTTTTGTGAGACAAGAGCTTGCTCGTGTGGATACATATAGAGGCACGGACATTTGAACGTGCTAAAAGATCCAACACATCCAAGGAAAAGCGGGATTGCAAAGGGCACGCAAAAAAGGTAGAATTCTCCTATAAGATAGGCTTTCTTTTGAGAAATTTATTTTTGTACGAGTTTTTCTTTCGCAAGGATCACTTGGAAGGGATCCTAATTTTTCCGTTGCGCATATGCTATTTTGCATAAAGAGATCCCTACAAGGGTATCGTGAGCCACTTATAAAGATCGTATAAAAATAGTTTTTCTCTATTTTATATATGATATAGAAGTAGGATAAATTTTATTATTAGTTGATAATTGCGTTAGCAATTTTTCAAACATAATAAAATATCCGATGTCTTTTAAAAGTTAAAAATGACATGGTGCATGGTTATGGCCTAGTCCCAAAAAGTTTGTGAATGAGTGTTGTAATTCTTAATATGGCCTGCGAGTCGTGCCTTTCTCCTAAAAAAAAATCTTGTTGTAAAATTAGTTTTAGACTCGAATGTAACTCGAGTATTTCTCCTTTTGTAATATACAAAATAAAGATGGAGGGTCCATTGGAAGATGATGTTACAAGGAGGACAACCAAAAGGAAGCACTTGGGAGAAGATGCTATCCCTAGGTTGACCAATCAATCTTCTCATTGGCTTGAGAAGATTGTAGAATAAGGGCCATAACCATGACAAGCTTAGTATGCTAATATGTATGTGATGCATGTTAATTTAGCTTATATGTGATGTATGCTAATATGTATGTGATGCATGTTTAAGTTTATTTCTTTAATAAGTGTAAACGATATGCCTACCAAAGTTTGGTACTCACTACTTCCTCGATCATTTGTTATTGGGTTTGCCAAAGCAAAGCAATGCATTTTATCTTGGAAGAGTGCAAGTGGACAATCGTGATGTCCCGCTATCAAACTTGGTTAAGACTTAATTAAGAAAGTAGAGGCATATATTAGCTTTGAACATAAGTTTTAAAAATTAGTTTTGTGTGATTTTCGAACATCAGCTTTGTCTTAGAAGTGGTCGCTTGTTCGATATCCAAAGAAGGCCTCGTGGCTCGCCACACCGAAGCTGGTTTAGGAATAAGTACTAAACTAATCTAAACTTAACCAAAGCTATTAAAGAGTTACATCAGATGTAATTGGCAAAAGATTGCCTACCTAATCATACTACGTCTTGGGCGATTAGCCAAAGCTAACTCAAGACGAATTATGATGTGGATCTTTATCCCATATAAATTTATAGCTAAATAGAAGCTAATGATGTAAGCAAAATGTGTTTGCCTACATCAATAATTAGCTCATATCAAAGCTATGAGAATTTAGTGGGATCCTCATTTAATTAAAGGCCCTAATTAAATGACTTAGGTATGATACTTAATTTTGCATTTTAATGTTGTAGATCACCATGTCATCTAACACGACACACCCTCAACTTGCGATGTCCCTGAGAAAGACAAGCTCTGGAGCTAACTTTCTAGATCGGTATAGGAACTTGAGGATTATCCTCAAGCAAGAACGTAAACTATATGTCCTAGAGCGCTATCCTGAAAACACCGCCCATGCGCCACTCGGTAAAAGATGCTTATAAGAAGCATCAAGATGACACATTAGATGTGTCATGTCTTATGCTTGCACCATGAACTCTGAGCTTCAGAAGCAACATGAGAACATGGATGCCTATGATATGGTTGAGCATTTAAAACAACTCTATCAAGGACAAGCTAGGCACAAGCGCTTTTGAAGTGTCTAAGGCTCTTTTGCATGCAAGATGCAAGAAGGAACACTGTAGGAACTCACGACTTAAAATGATTGGGTACGCTGAGAACCTCAAAGACTAGGTTTTCCATCGAGCCAAGAATTGGCAACCGATGTTATCCTCGCAATCGCTAAAGCATATAATCAATTCTTCATGAATTATAACATGAATGAAATTGATAATTTTGTTCGAGATTCTCAAAGATGTTAAGAATCACAACCAATCTCAAAAAGAAAGTTAGTAATGTACTAATGGTCAAGAAGGGCAAAGGTAAAGGCAAGGGTAAGACCTGCCAAAGGCAAGGCCAATTCATCCACTTCAAAGGGTAAAGGTAAAGTACCTAAGGAAGGGACTGTTTCATTGCGGTGAGATCGACACCGGAAGCGGAACGCAAAGTCTACCTCGAGGAAGTAAAGAATAAAAAGGCATGTGGATTCGCATCACGTGATCCGGCGGGCGGCGATCACACATAAATGCATACATGGCTCAGCCATGTGAGCAATACGTAACCGAACGAATGTACTAATGTGCGAGGATGAGAAATAGTAGACTAATGGCAAGGGGCGAAGTGGACCTCACAGTAGGCAATGGCGCAAAAAGTTCTTCTGTAGTTGTAGGAACATATTCTTTGTCTTTGCCCAGGGCTTATCTTAGAACTAGAGGAGTGCTTTTATGTACTGCATTAACAAAGAACATAATCTCTGTATCTTGTTTAGACAAGAAAAACTTCTCTTTTATAATAAAGGACAAATGTTGTTCCATTTATTTGAATGAAATGTTCTATTGTAATGCACCACTTATGAATGGTCTCTATGTTCTAGATCTAGAAAACCAATTTATAACGTAAATACCAAGCGGTTGAAAATCGAATGATTTGAACCAAACATCTCTCTGACACTGGCGCCTAGGTCACATAAATGAAAAACGCATATCCCAACTCCATAAAGATGGATTATTGGACTCATTTGATTTTGAATCATATGAGGTATGAGAATCTTGTCTTTTAGTAAAGATGACTTAAACTCCATTTAGTGGACATGGCGAGAGAGCGACGGACTTGTTAGGACTCATACATACTGATGTATGTGGCCCTTTCAATGTCGAAGCGGAGGAGGCTATAAGTACTTTATTACTTTCATGATGATATGAGTAGATTTGGCTACTTATATTTGATGAGACATAAGTCGAATCCTTTGAAAAGTTCAAAGAATTCAAGAATGAAGTACAAAACCAACTTGGTAAGCGTATTAAGCTACTTGATCGGATCGAGGTGGTGAATACCTTAGTCAAGTTTCGTGATCACTGGTGAGTGTGGGATAATATCCCAACTCACTCCCTGGAACACCACAATGGAATGGTGTATCGAGGAGAAATCGTACTCTATTAGATATGGTACGATCAATGATGAGCAGGATGATCTACCTACTTCCTTTTTGGGTCTAGCTCTAGAGACAGCCGCTTTCACACTTAATCGCGTCCCATCAAAAGCCGTAGAAAAGACACCATACACGTTATGGATTGGGAAGAGTCCCAAAATGTCTTTTATAAAGATTTGGGGTTGTGAAGCTTATGTTAGACGTCAAGTCTCAGATAAACTAGGACCCAAATCAGATAAGTGTTATTTTAGAGGATATCCCAAGGAAACTAAGGGATATTACTTTTACAATCCCACACTTGGCAAGGTGTTTGTTGCGAAATCTTATCTTTCTAGAAAGAGAATTTATTTCTAGAAAAACTAGTGGGAGTAAAATTCATCTTGAAGAAATTCAGGATGAAGATAACACTAAGACTTCGATGGAAAATGAGCAGGCACCACAAAGTGTTGAGGATGAGGAAATTGTTGCCCAAAGAGTTGTGGAGCAAACACCTGTTCAAGTAGACCAACCTCTTCGTAGATCTGATAGGATCCGTCGTCAACCCGAGAGATATTCTTTTCTCTTGGTAGCGGTGAAGTATTGCTTGTCGATCTTGGCGAGCCTACATCCTATCAAGAAGCTATGATGAGCCCAGATTCCGAGAAATGGCTAGAGGCCATGAGATCCGAAATGGAATCCATGTACACTAACCAAGTATGGACTTTGGTTGAACCACTTGAAGGGGTAAAACCTATTGGGTGTAAGTGGGTCTTTAAAGTAAAGCGACATGGATGGTAATAAGCATACCTATAAAGGTAGATTGGTGGCTAAAGTTCAAACAAATTCATGGTATTGACTATGATGAAACCTTTTCACGATTGCGATGCTTAAATCCATTCGGATCATACTTACTTGCTATTGCGACCTACCACGATTATGAGATCTGGCGGATGGATGTCAACCGCTTTTACGAATGGAAAGCTACTCGAGGATGTGTACATGACACGCGGCTGAGGGTTTTGAAGATCCAAAGCATCTGAAAGGTATCTGGCAAGCAAAGGTCCATTTATGGACTAAAGCAAGCCTCTCTGGAATCTTGATTCGATGATGCAATCAAGGAGTTTGGTTTCATCAAGAATGAAGATGAACCTTGTGTCTACAAGAGAAATAGTAGAACACATTGTATTTCTTGTCTTGTATGTAGATGACATACTTCTCGCCGAAATGATATTCCCTCACTCCGATCTGTGAAGATGTGGTTGGGAATTGTTTCTCGATGAAAGACTTAGGTGAAGTGCCTATATTCTTAGGCATCAAGATCTATAGAGATAGATCTAAAAGATTACTTGGCCTAAGTCGAGTACATACATTGATAAAGTGCTAGATCATTTTGCTATGCAAAATTCCAAGAAAGGATTTACGCCTTTATCACATGGTGTGAGTCTTTCGAAGACTCAATGTCCCTCTTCTAAGGAGGAGAGAGATCGCATGGATAAGATCCCTTATGCATCGCTATAGGGTCTATCATGCGCCATGCTTTGTACTAAATCACGCGTCTCGTATGCTTTGAGCATGGAGTAGATACGATCGGATCGGTGAAAGTCCTTTGGATAGCGGATCAAAAATATTCTTAAATACTTACGAAGAGCGAAAGAATATTTCTGATATTTGGAGGCAATGAGGCTAGTAAGGGTTCTGATGATGCAAGCTTCCAAGCGGACAAGGATGACTATAGATGATAAAGTCGTGTTTTACTTTGAATGGTGTGGAGCCGTGAGTCTGGAAAAGTTTCAAGTCGACACGATTCTTGATTCTACAATAGCGAGTATATTGTCGCTCGATGCAGAAAGGAAGGTTGGCTCCGCAAGTTCATCAGTGAACTTGGAGTAGTTCCTAGCATTGCAGATCCAATATACCTCTATTGTGACAACAATGGGGCTATTGCACAGGCTAAGGAACCTCTATCACATCAGCGGACCAAACACATACTGCGACGCTTCCATCTCATTCGAGAGATCATCGATAGAGGAGATGTGAGGATATGCAGAGTACCGACAGAAGCTAACATCGCAGATCCATTGACAAAGGCTTTGGCACAGAGGAAGCATGATAGTCACACTAGGTCACTAGGTATTAGATATCATAGTGATTGGTACTAGTGCTAGTGGGAGATTGTTAGTTATAGCCCTAGAACCAAACATGTGATGGTTGAATAGGGAACATTTTGTATCATATTCTATAAAGGCAAAGGATTGGTTATTATATATTTACGTCTTGCTTGTGCCAGCTAAATTAAATATATAATAATGCCCTAGAAAAGTAGGTTCTTATCTACAGCACATCAATTGGCAGAATTGATTATGAGAGGCTATAGAGAACACTTTCCTAAATGTTCCTAGTCAAGTATTAATATGCAAGGGCAATATTAATACATAAAGACTAGCATGTAGGTCAATTGATGACTTGATCTCACAAGTCATGGATATATGATATCAAGTTGACACATGGGTATATATTAGAGAATATATACTGAACTGACCCGCCATGAGAAAGTTTCATGGATCGTCATATGAGTGTCATAAACTTTCTCATGTGACTATTGATATGAATAGTCCTCAAACCTGAAGTCACTACGGTTCCCTACATAAGGAGTTATGTACTTTGGTATCGTCAAACGTCACCCGTAATAGGGTGGACCATAAAGGCGATTACTAGGTATATAACAAATTATGCGGAGGGATGTGAGTGATGTAGATGGGATCTATCCCTCCCATATGACGGGAGTGATATCTGTGGGCCCCTTGATTTAGTAGAACTACTAAAACGCATGGTCATGCTCGAATGAGTCAATATGAGATATTGAGCTCATTTGTTTGAGTTAGTTTACTCAGGGATCAAGAAACACATAGATTGATCGAGGATGACACGGTCTATGCCTCATTGGTCAATCTGATATCAAGGATAGAAGGACATGGTCATACATTATAGTAGTCACGGAAAGGTTAGTCGGATCTTGACTTATCTCGTAACTTGGGTAGCAATGATGTATTGCTAGATGCCGCTCATTGCTTGTGTATCTAAAAGAGTTTAGATCCACTGCCAACGTTATGAGAGCCTATAGGGTCACACACAAAGAGCATGATGATTAGAAGAATTAGAGCATTCTAGTTTGACTAGAATAATTTGGGAATAAGCTTAAGTACAAAATGGTTTTTGGACTTTAAGCTTAAAGAGAATTTTAGCTTATTGATTTAATGAGATTAATTCAATATGCTAAACTTAATTGATTTAATAAGATTAATTCAATATGTTACCTTATTGATTTAATGAGATTAACTCAATATAATAACATAAGCTTATTGAATTAATAAGATTAATTCAACATCCATGAATGCCACATAAGCATGCCACCTAATCATGCCACATAAGCATGCCACCTAAGCTTGATGAGTTGGAAGGAGACAAAGGGTTTTGACCCTTGGATTTCCTCCACATGTGGCCGGCCAAAACAAGGAGGATAACTCCTTGTTTAATTATCTTTCAATGCCATTGATTGCATTGAATGTGATAGGAGATGAAAGGTTTTTCAAATCCTATAAAACACCCCATGGAGTGGCCGGCCAAAGGAGTTGAGTTGGAGCTTAAGGCTTGGTGAGAGCTTGGTGGGAGAGGCTTTTGTTGTATGGTTTTGTGAGTGTAAGCTAGCAAGAAGAGTAGTCTTCTTCTTCCTTTCTCTTCTTCCCTACCTTCCTCTCCTTTAGGGACTTCTCTAGCAAGAAGTAAAGGAGAGATCTTCTAGTTTTCTTTTGTGAGACAAGAGCTTGCTCGTGTGGATACATATAGAGGCACGGACATTTGAACGTGCTAAAAGATCCAACACATCCAAGGAAAAGCGGGATTGCAAAGGGCACGCAACAAAGGTAGAATTCTCCTATAAGATAGGCTTTCTTTTGAGAAATTTATTTTTGTACGAGTTTTTCTTTCGCAAGGATCACTTGGAAGGGATCCTAATTTTTTCGTGGCGCATATGCTATTTTGCATAAAGAGATCCCAACAGAGGTATCACCTGTGTATCCTCTGTGGCATGCGGTTCAGTGACTTGTGGTATATCCTCTTACTGGTGGTACTAAAGAAGTGACTTCCACTTTTAATTCCTCCAGAACAATTTTACTCTTGGGCTTGTGGCTCATCACATAGTCTTCCTCTAGAAATTTGGCATTCGTGCTAACGATCACCCTCTGATCTCTAGGACTATAAAATAAACCACCCTTCGTTCCTCTAGGATAGCCAATGAACATGCGTACTTCTGTACGAGATCCAACTTACCAGCATCTATCTTCAGCACATGTGCTGAACTCCCCCAAATCCGAATGTGTCTTAGACTAGGCTTTCGACCAGTCCACATTTTTATTGGAGAAGAAGGCACTGATTTAGATGGAACCAAGTTCAGAATGTACACCGCCGTATCTAGTGCATATACCCAGAATGAATCTGGCAACTCAGAATAACTCATCATCGATCTAACCATCTCCATAAGAGTCCTATTCCTTCGCTCTGGTACACCATTCTATTGGGGTGTGCCAGGTGCAGTCAATTGGGATTGAATCCCATCCTCTGATAAGTAATTTATAAACTCTCTTAAGAGGTACTCACCACTACGATCAGATCGTAGTGTCTTGATACTTTTACCTTGACATTTCTCCACATCAGCCTTGAATTCTTTGAACTTGTCAAAGCATTCAGACTTGCGGGGCATCAGGTAAATGTATCCATATCTTGAGTAATCATCTATAAAAGAGACGAAATACTCAAAACCACCTCTAGCCTGGATAGATATAGGACCACACAAATCAGAATGAACCAATTCTAACACATCTTTGGCTCTATACGCCTTGGCCTTACAAGGCCTCTTGGTAATTTTACCTTCCAAGCAGGATTCGCAGGTTGGGAGATCCTCCACCACTAATGAATCAAAAGGTCCATCAACTATCAACCTTTGAATTCTGCTTAGGTTAATGTGATCAAGCCTAAGATGCCAAAGATATGTTTGGTTCATCTTCGAAGGTTGTTTTCTTTTATTGGAATTAGAAGATGAGTTATTAACTTCAATTTGCATCGTGGGAGGTTTTGGTTCAAGTGTGTATAAATTTCCTATCAATGCACCCGAACAAATAATGCCCCTATTCCTTCTTATAACAACTCTGTTATTAAAAGAAATAACATATCCATCCATAAATAATTTAGAAACCGAAATTAAATTCTTTCTAAATAAGGGTACATAAAGGAAATTTTTAAGAACCAAAAGTTTATTTTTCTCAAAAGATAAATGAACATCTCCCACTGCAACAGCCGCCACCTTCGTGGCATCACCCAAGTATACGGTAATCTCCCCCTCATCCAGTCGTCTGGTTTCCTGGAACCCCTGCAAAGTATTGCAGACGTGATCAGTGGCTCCCGTATCTACACACCAGGTGCTAGTAGATAACACCGCTAAACATGTTTCAACGACTAGACCAAAAGATATACCTTTTTTCTTGCGGTTGGGGCAGTCCTTCTTCCAGTGTCCAATCTGCTTACAAGTGAAGCACTTGCCTTTCGACTTCTTCACTCCTCCCTCAGTACCTCCCACCGCCTTCGCCCCAGTTTGTTTCTTCTTCCTCTTGCCTTCCGCCTTAGAAGTAGAAACCTTTTGGGTCACCATGGCATGCGCCTGAGCACTCTGACGAAAAAGCCCCTCTACCGCCTGGAGTTCTGTCAGAAGTTCCGTAAATGAATACAACCTCTTGTTCATTTTGTAGTTTAGGTGAAACTGCTCAAAACTCCTAGGTAGAGACTGGAGTATGATATCGACTTGGGTTTCCCCATCGATCTCAGCTCCAAGGACCTCCAGCTCATTCAAATGAGCCATCATCTTGAGAACATGATCCCTCACGGGTGTTCCCTCGATCATGGTGGTCGTCATCAAGTTTCTCATGGCTTTTTGCCTCGCAACCCGATTCTGGTGTCCGAAAAGCTCTTCGAGATTGAGCATCAAATAAAAGCAGTGACTCTGATGGGGAGGATACTTATATTTGTATCTAAGTGTTCACTATTACTCGGTACCAATGTAATTATCTCGGGTTATTTGCCTTCCGATGAAGAAGTGCACACACTCCTTGATAATTCCCTATAACCATATTTAACCTTGTGATCCGCAAACAAACTCATCCAATAAAGAGGAAGGCACTCAGAGCCGACGCACAAGTTTGTTTGCATCACTTGTCAAATCGTAATGGAGGTCGCAGGAATTTTAAAAAATTCCCTCTCCCACTTAGTAATTTGAAATTGAGAAATTCTCCTAGCCTACGACATGCATATCAAACAAAAATCAATAAATATGAAAAATAAATTATTTTTTAACTATTATGGCTTTTGTCTTCAATATGTCTCCCGTCGCAACGCATTCTCGTCCGCTCCTCTTATGCCGTGTACAAGCCATCCGGAGATCCGAGCCGGGACTAAAATCTATTTTAATTTACATCCATCGATCCTATACTCCACGAGGGAGTGTACATGAAATCTAGATCAAAAGTAAACTAAAATAAAGAGTGGCTAAACAATGCAGTATCTAATTTACAAAAAATCAAATACTAGCCTCGTCAACCCCGAGGATTCAACAAAATAAACATTTACACACATACAATCACATACACACATATGATCATAATAGTCGGATCTCATGCCTACAACCAAAGAGTTAAACTACACATATCCTACTATTATCGGGCACATATAATATATGAAAAGTACATAAAAATTAACCAAATCCTAAACACACAAAACCAGAAACCTTGGCTCTGATACCAATTGAAGGGTTTTGTTTATCGAGTCCGTGAGGGGATACTTCGCTTCCCACTTCACCTTGGTTATTTGTTCATGGTGATCCCATCGATGTCCCCGGATTAAAAAAATTTAATCCTAGACACAAGGAATTTCCCAAACAACCAAGTCATCGTCGTGCTATTCATTTAGAGAGGTCACTTGAACAAACTCGTTGTTCAAGCGACCATCCTCTATTCTATGAGTAGCCGCGAAATAGACGATGTACGGATCACCGACTTTTGAATTTATGATCGGGATCCAAGTATTATTTAGCCACAAACAGATTTATATCATGCTCATAATTGAAAAACAAATACAAACATGTACCATATAAAAATTAGAGAATCGATATATCTCTTGATCTTCTAATGTATGACCTTCCTCCTTTCGGACGTCATGTGGGTGACGATCTACCAAAAGTTGAAGCTCCTGGATCGCAAATCTTCCTTCCTTTCTCTTCCAAAGCAAGAGAAAGAATATAAACAAAGCTCTATTCCTTCTTTCAACCAACCAACAACTTCTAAGGAGGAAGCATGCCGCCGGCCAAGAAGGAAGAGGCGATTGAGAGTGGCCGGCCAAAAGCTTCAAGGGAGGACCCTAAACCTTTGTTCCACCAGCCAAGGAGAGAAAGAGGACCTGTTTTGGATGCCGGCCAAGGGCTGGAAGGAACTCCAAGGGCGCCGGCAGCTTGGGGAAGAAGAACAACACAAGGAAAAATTTCCTTATTAGGTGCCTCCCAAGCCCAAACCATAATTCCTATGCCTTGCCGCCAACTTCCAAAACCCTAGCTTCTCTTGAATTAATCTCCACGCCAACCCCTTGCCCTCGATTTATAGAGTTAAGGATAAGCCTCTTTTTAATCTTCACAATTGGTTCTAGGGATTTAATCTCAACCGTCGGATCTAGAGATTTAATCTCAACCGTCGGATCTTATAGATTTAATCTCTACCAATGGATCTAGAGTTTTGTTTTTATCCATTGGATCTAAGCTTCATGAGGTGTTAATAGGCTACATTAGAGGCCATGAGGAGGAGTTGGATCTTGGCCACCCATGGATCAAGCTCACATAGAGTCCGATCCACTAATTATAATCCAATCCACTAAAGGATTATCATTAATCTACCTCACCAACCCCCATAAGATATTATGGGCTCCATATATTATATGTATATTTTCTCCCCGTGTTTAAGATCTCAAAATTTCATCGATTAATTAATTTACTGACCATTAATTAATCATCATCTAATTCCATGAGTAGTACCACTCAACCTTTTCATCATGTCGGACCAAGTCCACCTGCAGGGTTAACATGATGAACCTTATGAGCTCCTAAAGGGGCATCATCATCCTAATATATAGGACACGGTTTCCTCCTATAATCAACGACACACCATAAAAATAATATCATCTCCCAACTGAATACATACCCAGACTAAGACATGGAATCATCCTTGTCTGTCTGGATCTGGCATCCGTATACCCACGTATCACCATGTACCCTTCTCCATATATTAGGAATGTATCCTTAGTTCTTCTTAAGTACTTAAGGATCGTCTTAACAGTCACCCAATGATCCATTCCTGGATCAGACTGGTATCTGCTCGTGACACTCAGAGCATACGATACATCGGGCCTCGTACATAACATAGCATACATGATAGATCCTATTGCGGATGCATAGGGAATCTTACTCATGCAAATCCTCTCGTCTTCTGTGCACGGACACATAGACTTCGAAAGGTGTACCCCATGCCTGATGGGCAGATAACCTTTCTTGGATTCCGACATGCTAAACCTCTTTAGCACTCGGTCTATATATGTAGACTGCGAAAGACCAAGCAACCGTTTCGATCTATCTCTATAGATCTTAATCCCAAGGATGTAGGTTGCTTCTCCCAGGTCTTTCATGGAGAATGTCTTGGATAACCAAACCTTAACTGACTGTAAGATTGACACATCGTTTCCTATAAGTAATATGTCATCGACATACAATACTAGGAACACGACTGCACTCCCACTAACCTTCTTGTACACACAAGGTTAAATGCGGATTTTGCGAGAAATCAAACTTTTTGATCGTCTCATCAAAACGGATATTCCAGCTCCTGGATGCTTGCTTCAATCCATAAATGGACCGTCGCAATTTGCATACCTTGGTTTTATCAACCGATGTGAAACCCTTAGGCTGTATCATATACACGTCCTCGAGCAGGTTTCCATTAAGGAAAGCTATTTTCACATCCATCTGCCATATCTCATAATCATAATGAGCCGCTATGGCCAGGAGCATCCGAATGGATTTAAGCATAGCTACAGGCGAATAGGTTTCGTCATAATCAACACCTTGCTTTTGACGATATCCTTTCGCCACCAATCTAGCCTTATAGGTAATCACATTACCATCCATGTCGGTTTTCTTCTTGAAAACCCACTTGCACCCTATAGGCTTTATGCCTTCAGGTGGGTCAACCAAGTTCCAAACTTGGTTTTCGTACATGGAATCCATTTCCGACTTCATGGCACCAAGCCACTTATCCCTTTCTGAACTTGTCAGCACTTCTTCATAACTGGTAGGCTCCTCATCATCAATGAGTAACACGTCGTTCGATTCACTTACGAGAAATCCATATCTCTCGGGAATATTGCGTGTTCTACGGATCTACTGAAGATGTGGTGTTACAATAGGTCAGTAGATTGCTCATCACTATGAGTTGTCGGTGTTGTGCTCACAAGGTATCTCATCAATGTCTATTTGAGTCTCTCGAGCCTCCTCAAGCTCGGCGACACTCCCCTTTGTTTTCTTGCAGAGAAACTCTTTCTCTAGAAACAGCATGCCTTGAAACAAACACCTTTTGTTCCAGGATGATAGAATTAGTAACCCCTTGTTTCCTTAGGGTATCAATAAATAGACATTTATCGGACTTAGCATCAATTTATACGTCTGATCCAGCTTCACATAAGCGAGGACAACCCCATATCTTCAAGTAAGATACATGAGGTTTCTTACCATTCCATATCTCATATGGAGTAGTTGAGACTACCTTGGTAGGCATTACATTTAACAAGTAAGCAGGTATGCGAAGTCATAGCCCCAAAAGGACTTGGGAAGAGTTGCATGATTCATCATTGACGACCATATCCAACAAGGTCCTAAGGATTCGCCTCTCGAGATACACCATTATGTGGTGTATAGGGCGGAGTCCATTGAGACAATATGTCCATTGTCTCTTAGATAATCAAGAAACTCTTGACTTAAGTATTCACCACCTCGATCCGATCAAGTATTTTAATACTCTTGTCATGTTGTTTCTCTACTTCATTTCTGAATTCTTTGAACCTTTCAAAGGCTTCTGACTTGTGTTTCATCAAGAACACATACCCAAACCGTGAGTGATCATCGGTGAAGGTAATGAAGTAGCTATAGCCTCCTAAAGCTTGAGTTGACATAGGTCCACATACATCAGTATGTATTAGACCTAGTAACTCTCCCACTGCTCACCTTTCCAAAGAAAGGTAACTTAGTCATCTTGCCTTTTAAGCATGATTCGCATGTATCGTATGAATCCAATTCAAACGATTCCAGAATTCCACATCGGTGTAATTCGGACATGCGTTTCTTGCTTATATGGCCAAGACGACAATGCCACATATAGGAAGTCTATTTGATTATTCTTTCGAGCACGCGTGTTTCTCGCTTCGATATTGAAAATGTCACTGGATACGTCCAACGTATAAACACCATTGCTTAAAGTTTCAGTCCCATAAAGAACTCCATTCAAAGTTATGTAACAACAATTGTTACTAAAAGTCAAATGGTACCCATTTCTATTTAAATAAGAAATAGAAATGATGTTCTTAATCAACGAAGGAACATAAAAGCAATTGTCCAGTTCTAAGACAAGTCCTACAGGGAGTTCCAACAAATACGTTCCGATGGCGAGTGCAGCAACCGTTGCTCCATTCCCAACACGTAAATTTGACTCTCCTCGACGAGTCTTCTTCTATTCCTTAGCCCATGTATGTCATTACATATATGTGAGCCACACCCAGATGTCGAATACCCAAGTGTCGAGGAAATAGAATGACAATCAATAAAGAAGATTAAGAAGATGGGGCATCCGATGCCTTATCCTTCTTCACGGACTCAAGATAAATCTTGTACTTTCTTCAAGAATGGCTCTCCTTGCCATAATGATGGCAAGTTTCCTTGTGCTAGTTCTACCTTCTTAGCCCTTCTCTTCTTTCCCTTCACATTGTTCCTTTGACTTCCTCTTAGAACCTTTCTTCGAGGAATCAACTAACAGCACCGTCCCCTGCTCATGCTTCTCAGAAGACTCCACAGTCTTCAACATATTGAGCAGTACCACAGATGAACCTCCTAGCATCTCAGAGTTGAAGAGGTGCCTTGAGACTTTGAACCTTTCGAATCTCACTTGCTCATCTACCAACTCACAAAGATGAAGGACTACGATATGAGCATCCATATGCTCATGCTGCTTTCGTAGCTTGGGTTCCATCGTGGCTAGCATGATGCAACTCATTTATTCAGAATCACTCACATGTTTCTGATAGGCCAACAATTGGTCCAGAGTTGCATCGTCACTAGGACGGGCGGGAAGAGGCGCTTCGAGGACATTTGCAAGCTTTTCAACCTTGAGAACAATTCTCAAGCTTCTAAGCCAGTCCATGAAGCTCGGCCCAGTCAATTTATTTGAATCCAAAATGGAACGCAATTCAAAGACATCATGATCAATCTTAGAAATACAAAATGAGCATATATGAGAAAGATGATTTTAAAATGCATCAATATACATTTATAAATCCCATTCATTTTTCAAATTTCAAAAACCCTTAAAATCACTTCGGGAGATCGTAGGTCCATCTCCGAATGGGCTGATATCCATCATAGATAAGAACAACCTTGGAGTGAGTCCAACAAGCCATTCTTAGCTATGATGGTGGGTATCAAGTATACCGATTGCATATCATGTATATGTAACTATCACAATGTGCTATCAACTAATTGAATGTTTACACATACATTGGGTTGTTAACACATTAACAAGTATGCATCATATGCATAGCAGCCATCTTCACCTCTCTTCACATGGACCTTGGAGTGAGTCCAACAATTCGATGATCCTAGTTTAAGCCGACCCATTAATCGCGAAATAGTTTTAATATGGTTAGAGCGCATTCAACCAATTAGCCCAGCTTGGAGAGAGTCCAACAACCAAAGCTAACGATTGACCTCTGACTCTTACCATATTAGTATTAAACTATTCCATGGTTTGTACATATTCAGGTTCGAGCCGGGCTTGGAGAGAGTCCAACAACCCAAACAAGAAACAGAACTCTGGTTCTAACCATATTAATGGAAGGTGTAGGCTTTAATATTGAGTTAGGGTTTTTATGTCTCATCCTCTTTGCATGCAAATAACTATTATCTACATGGCATGGCATACATGGCATACATCTACATGTCACGACACGCATGGCATAATGTTATGCATCTAATGCAATTACATGGCATACAATTATGTCATGTATATAATTTCCTTATATGTCATAACTATTTATGGAAATAAAATATGTTTAAGATTTGATTCTCCAAATCAAATCATAATTAAATTAGGAAACAAATTTCCAAATCTAATCACATATTTTATTCATGGAATTATTTGATTAAGGAAAATCTATTTAGGAAACCAATTTCCTAAATCATTAAAACTACTTATGGAAATAAAATATTTTAAAATTTGATTTCCCAAATCAAATCATGATTAAATTAGGAAACAAATTTCCAGAATCTAATCAAATATTTTATTTATGGAAAATATCAATTTCCATAAATACTTCTAACTTTCCAAAAGTGGAAGATTTCCATAAATACTTCTAGACTTTCCAAAATTGAAAAATTTCCATAAATACTTCTAAATTTCCAAAATTAGAAAATTTCCAGAAATACATTATGACTATCGCAAAACTATTTTACGATTATGTCGAAACACAACCTGGGCTCTGATACCACTGTTGGGTTTCGATCAAGGCGCAGGTGTGTTCGATCATGTTTCGTAAACATGAGCACAGTGAAGCAATTAAAAATAATAAATCTATATTTATTACAACACACACAACACACGCATGCTATTACAACAAGTGTAGACATAACCGTAAATTAAAATTTGCAATAAAGAAATTATCTACGCGTTATACCTTCAGATGACGTAGCGGAACGGCATCAACCGAACGATCCTCGTAAGAATCGCTCTATCCGTATCACGCCGAGCTCCTCGATGACTTCGCTAAGTCACGAGCTTCGTCTTCGTACGGGTTACTAGCCTCGTGTTGAAGACGACGTGATCGAGAGATGATCACGATCCGAATCCAAATTCGGATCCTAAAATGAGTTCTCAAAACTCGCTTCTCCGGAGAGGTATTCGTCAACCAATTGACGAATCCTTCGTCCTCCACCTCAGAGGATTACCGGAGATCGAATCCCCGGTAAGTTAGCCGCTGTCGGAGCACTAACCGTCGTCCAAACGACGCTCCGACGAGAGGAGGAGAAGCTGTCCAGAAAACTGGATAGCTTGGTGGTGGATATAGGCGCCGGCCAACCAAGGAAAGAAAAGCCTCACCTTGATAGTGTTCACCGGCTGAAGCTTGACGCCGGCAATGACTTGCGCAAAGGCTGGCGCGTGGCACTTAGGGTTGGGCGCCGAATTCACCAACAAGGGGTGGGCGGCAACTCTATGTTGGGCGGCAACAACTTGATTAGCGTTTAGGGTTAGGGTTTAAGCCCTATTTTATAGAGAACTAATTCTCTTAATGGTTAATGGATCATATCCATAAAGCCCGTTAACCCGCTCCATTAAGATAAGTTAAAATAAACCAAACCATGATGGTTTATTTTAAGTTAAAACGAACCGAACCAACCTTTGGTTCATTTGTTTAATATAAACCAAACCCTTTGGTTTATTCTCATCCATTGGATTAGAACCAAACCATTTTGGTTCATCCATTATGTCTTCATAAGACACGGCCCATTCATGCTTCCATTGCGACTGAAACAATTTCATGCTCGCTTTATGTTTGGTCCAACCAAACATAGTTTCTCTCGGTCTGAGAATCCCATTCTCAAGCTCGTTTTAAATCCTTTGGATTACGCTCACAGCTGCGTGTGACCAAATAGGTTCTCGGTTTATGTTGGCCATCTATAATTAACCATTAATTATAGAACGATCATGAGTGGCACCTAGTAGTACATCATGATCCCCAATTAACCGAAAAGATCAACGCTGATCCGTAACTATTTCTCAAACCCTTCAAGAGCTCTTCGAATGAATCGTGCCCCATTCCCTTCACTCATCTTATACCCACTTGGTTCAGGACATGGTCTATTGTGTCAGTCCTCACTAGGCTGACTACGTCACACCTAGCCCAAGTATCATTTCCTCGTCCTACGGATTCTAGTTACTCCACATGTATCGAAGAGTACTTTACTCTAAACATGTAATGCTTTGGCCAAAGACTTTAGTAACAATCCGACGAGAGGCCATGGGTATACATCTCCTCGCAAGGAGTGGTGAATCCTTTATAGGCTATTCAAACACCTTCGATCACTTCGACTTATACCCAATCATCGGGTCCACATCTCCTCGGAGATGTTTGCTTAAGATGTCAAAGCATAAGTCTCCATGATCAAGATGACTTGAATACCGCAAGTCAAAGGAACATCGCACTTAAGCCACAGTAAGAACTTCATTGACATATCTATATATGCAGAGAACCATATGATGTCTTACGGCTGGTCACTCCAATGAACTAGTTACCATAACTAGCATCCACGATTAACTCCGGACATCACAATGTCTCCAGCCAGTGAGAATCAGCTGCTTGGATACACCAAGGAGTATACCTCGTGCTAGTCTCGACAGAATTGATGGTGTCCAAATCCATCAATTCATCGACTAGGGATAATTCCGATACATCACAATTACACATGTAGAGATACTCACTAGTTGTGATCCAATCACAAATTCTCTCATACTGTGAATCGTATCGTGGACATTCAGTAAATGAGTTTAAGATCCAATCAAATACATTAAACATGTATACTCAAATAGTGAATCTTCATTTATCATATAAATGGTTCATACATAAGGAGATTGCCTTAGGACATCTCTCATATATTACTAACATAATCAACGACACACCATATAAATAATATCATCTCCCAACTTACTGTGCCTATCGATTTAATCTATAAATCTCTCCCATTGGTAAATCAAAGAGATGAATACTAAGTATATGTGCCCATTATTATATCGGGATTAAGAGCATGTACTAAATAATATCTGAGTTCTGATTCAATTATGTAGTCAGCAATAAATCAATTCACCTCTATGTCGGTCCTGCTCAATACACACAAAGTGCACTTGTGTGATTTTATGGTCAAGACAAACCAATACCAAATCACACTAGAACCATTCCGATGGTTTGTCCAAAACCATCTCGGTTGTGAGCCTTTACTTATACTTTACAAGGAGCCGATAACATGATATCCCGTGTGACACCACACACCATGTTATCTACAATGTAATGTATTAGATAATATACATAACCATAAAAATATGCAAACAATGATCATGTGATTCTTATTTCAAAATAAAGATGTTCATACAAAAGATAGACTTTTCAGTATACATCCCTACAGTTTCATCGTCGTGCTATACGATTTGAGTAATCACTTGAACAAACTAGTTGTTCAAGCAACCAACCTCTATTCTACGATTAGCCACAGAATAGACAATGTACGGATCGTCGGTTTTTGTGTTTGTAATCAAGGTCCAAGTAAATTAGCCATATAACAAAACACACAACATGTATAAAATAAGAAAAGATCATAAGCAAGTATTATACCTCTCGATCTTCTATTGTATGTCCTTCCTCCTTTTGGACATCGTGTGGACGACGATCTTCCAAAAGTCGAAGCCTCCTAGATCACCAATCTTTTTTTCCTTGTTCACTCTGAACAAAGGAAAATCATAAAACAAAACTCTTCTCCTTTCGAGAACCGACCACCAAGCCACCTTGCTTGGTGATTGCCGCCGGCCAAGGAGAGGACAAGGAGTAGATGAAGAGGATGGAAAGGGCGCCAACCAAGAGTTCCAAGGGAAGAACCCTAACCCTAGTCACCGCCGGCCAAGGATGGAGAGAAGAAAAGGATGAGAACGGGCCAAGGTTGAGAAGATCAAGATGGGCGCCGGCCAAGGAAAAGAGACTGAATCCTTGCCGCCTAAGGATTCCCCAAAACCCTAGCCGCCCAATGCCCTCCATGCCCTAGCCGCCGAAACCCTAATCTCCCTTCAATTCTTTCCACGCCCAAGCCGTGGCCTCTTTTTATAGAGCTAGGCTTAAGCCTCCTTTTAATCTCCACCATCGGATCCAGGGATTTAATCTCAATCGTCAGATCTTTGGATTTAATCTCAGCCGTCAGATCTAGAGATTTAATCTCCACCGTTAGATCTAGGGATTTAATCTCAACCGTCAGATCTAGGGATTTAATCTCAACTGTCGGATCTAAAGATTTAACCTCCACCATTGGATCTCAGGATTTAGTCTCCACCGTCGGATCTAGAGTTTTTTTTCCACCATTGGATCTAGTCTTCATGAGGGTTTTAATAGGCTACGAAAAGGACCATGAGGAGGAGTTGGATCTTGGCCACCCAATGGATCAAGCCCACATAAAGTCCATTCCATTAATGATAATCCATTCTACTAGAGGATTATCATTGATCTACTTCACCAACCCCCATAAGTTAATATGGGCTCCATATATTATTTGTATATTTATCTCTCCGTGTTTAAGATCTCGAATGTCCATTAATTAATTAATTTACTGACAATTAATTAATCGACATCTAACTCCATGAGTAGTACCACTCAACCTTATCATCATGTTGGACCAAGTCCACCTGCAGGGTTTACATGATGAACCTTATGAGCTCCTCAAGGGGACATCATCATCCTAATATAAAGGACACGGTTTCCTCCTATAATCAACGACACACCAAATAAATAATATCATTTCCCAGCTTACCGAGCCTATCGATTTACTCTATAAATCTCTCCCATTGGTAAATCAAAGAAATGAATACTATGAATATGTGCCTATTATTATATCGGGATTAAGATCATGTACAACATAATATCTGAGGTCCGATTCGATTATGTAGTCAGCAATAAATCGAATCACCTCTAAGTCGGTCCTGCTCAATACACACAAAGTGTACTAGTGTGATTCTTTGGTCAAGAAAAACCAATACCAAATCACACTACAACCATGCCAATGGTTTGTCCAAAACTATCTCGGTTGTGTGCTTTTAATTATACTTTACAAGGAACTGATAACATGATCTCCTGTGTGACACTACACACCATATTATCTACAATGTAATGTATTAGAAAATATGCATAACTATAAATATGCAAACAATGATCATGTGATTCTTATTTCAAAAATAAAGATTTTCATACAAAAGATAGACATTTCAGTATACATCCCAACAATTAAGACTTATACTTTGACATCTTAAGTAAGCATCTCTGAGGATATGTGGACCCAGGATGATTGAGTATAAGTCGAAGTGACCGAAGGTGTTTGAATAGCCTATAAAAGATTCACCACTCCTTGCGAGGAGATGTATACCCATGGACTCTCGTCGGATTGTTATTAAAGACTTTGGCCAAAGCATTACATGTTTAGAGTAAGGTACTCTAGGATACATGTGCAGTAACTAGAATTCGTGGGATGAGGAAATGATACTTGGGCTAGGTCTGATGTAGTCAACCTAGTGGGGACTGACACTATAGACCATGTCCTGAACCAAGTGGGTATAAGATGAGTGAAGGGAACGGGGCACGATTCATTGTAGTTGGTGAAGGGTTTCAGAAATAGTTATGTATCAACCTTTGATTTTTTCGATTAATTAGAGATCATGATGTACTACTAGGTGTCACTCATGATTATTCTATAATTAATGGTTAATTATAGATGTTGAACATAAATCGAGAACCTATTTGGTCACACGCACAACGAGTATTATCCGAAGGATTTAAAATGAGCTTGAGAATGAGATTCTTAGATCTAGAGAAATTAGGTTTTGTTGGACCAAACAAGGAGCGAGCATGAAATCATTTCAGTCGCAATGGAAGCATGGATGGGCCGTGTCTTATGAAGAAATGATTGATGAACCAAATTAGTTTGGTTATAATCCAATGGTGAAGAATAAACCGAAAAGGTTTGGTTTGTTTTAAACGAATGAACCAAAGTTGGTTTGGTTCATTTTAACTTAAAATAGACCAACTCAGTTCGGTTTATTTTAACTTAAGTTATTGGAGCGGGTTAACGGGTTTTGGTTATGAACCAATAACTCTAAGAAGAAGTTTTCTTAATGGTTAAGAAACACGTGCTCTATAAAAATGCGGTTAGGTTTTTTGAAGAGTCGTAAGTTTTATTTTGAGAAAAAAACTTCTCCTCTCCTCTCCCTCTCTTCTCCTTGCTGCCGCCAAATCTCTCTATGCCGCCAGCGGAAGGGTTTTGCTTAGCCCCGGAAGCTCTCATACCAATTTAATTGTTTTAGCTTATCGAGTCCGTGAGGGGAAACTTCGCTTCCCACTTCACCTCGGTAGCTTCCTTCATGGCGATCCCTTCTATGTCCCCGGATTAAAAAATTTAATCCTAGACAAAAGGGAATGTCAAAGCAACCAAGCTATCGTCATGCTATTCGTTTAGAGAGGTCACTTGAACAAACTAGTTGTTCAAGAGACCATCCTCTATTCTACTAGTAGCCGCGGAATAGACGATGTCCGGATCGCCGGCTTTTGTAATAATGCTCCGGATCCAAGTATTAGTTAGCCATATACAGATTTATATCATGATCGTAAATGAAAAACAAATACAAACATGTAACATATAAAAATTAGATAATCGATATACCTCTCGATCTTCTAATGTATGTCCTTCCTCCTTTCGGAGGTCATGTGGGTGACGCTCTACAAAAAGTCGAAGCTACTAGATCGCAAATCTTCCTTCCTTGCTCATCTAAAGCAAGAGGAAGAATAGAAACAAGCTTTTTCTCCTCCCTAAAACCAACCAACAAGGAGCACACAATATCCTTGCCACCGGCCAACTAGAAGGTGGAGAAGATGATAGAAAACAATCAAGACACCAAGGGAAACCCTATATCTGGTTTCCACCACCTAAGGAGAGGGAGAAGGGAGCTTTTGGGCGCCGGCAAAGGGCTGGGAAGGGCTGGAAACCAATCTGGATGCCGGCCACAAGAGGAGGAAGAAGAAACAATCACCTTCCTTATTTGCTGCCGCCCTAGCCTCGAAACCCTAACCCTAATCCTATCTCAACTAGGATTCCTTCTTGCCGCCCAAACCCTAGCTCTCCCTTGATTGTAGTTCACGCCAACCCCTTGACATCCTTTTATAGAGTTAGGGATAAGTCAAGAATTAATCGTATCCATTAGTTCTAGAGATTTAATCTCAACCGTCGGATCTTGAGATTTAATCTCAACCGTCGGATCTAGAGATTTAATCTCCACCAATAGATCTTAGAGTTTTGTTTCTATCCATTGGATCTAAGCATCTTGAGGTGTTAATAGGCTACATTAGGGACCATGAGGAGGAGTTGGGTCTTGGCCATCAATGGATCAAGCCCACATAATTACTGATCCACTAATAATGATCCAATCCACTAAAGGTTCATCATTGATCAACCTCACCAACCCCCATATGATAATATGAGCTCCATATATTATTTGTACATTTTCTCCGCGTGTTTAAGATCTCGAATGTTCGTCGATTAATTAATTTACTGATCATTAATTAATCAACATCTAACTCCTTGAGTAGTACCACTTAACCTTTTCATCATGCCGGACCAAGTCCACCTGCAGGGTTTACATGTCGAACCTTATGAGCTCCTCAAGGGGACATCATCATCCTAATATATAGGACACGGTTTGCTCCTATAATCAATGACACACCATATAAATAATATCATCTCCCAACGTACCGAGCCTATCGATTTTATCTATAAATCTCGCCCATTGGTAAATCGAAGAGATGATTACTAAGTATATGTGCCCGTTATTATATCGGGATTAAGAGCATGTACTAAATAATATCTGAGGTCTGATTCGATTATGTAGTGAGCAATAAATTGAATCACCTCTAAGTCGGTCCTGCTCAATACACACAAAGTGCACTAGTGTGATTCTATGGTCAAGACAAACCAACACCAAATTACACTACAACCATTCCGATGGTTTGTCCAAAGTCATCTCGGTTGTGAGCCTTTAGTTATACTTTACAAGGAGCCGATAACATGATCTCCTGTGTGACACCACACACCATGTTATCTACAATGTAACGTATTAGACAATATGCATAAAAATATGCAAACAATGATCATGTGATTCTTATTTCAAAAATAAAGATGTTCATAGAAAAGATAGACTTTTCAGTATACATCCCTACAATCTCCCACTTATACTAAAAGACTATGTTGTCCTCATATTACCATACAACTGATTCCCCTTCCCTCCACATGCCTATCAAATCTCTCGCTAGAAGGGCCTTAGTGAAAAGGTCTACCAGGTCATCTTCTGATGCAATCTAGGCGACAACAACTTCTACTTCCTTTAGGATTTCTCGTATCAGGTGGTACTTGCACTCTATGTATTTACTAGCTTTATGGGCTCGTGGTTCCTTCAAGTTTGCAACTGCTCCATTATTATCACAATAAATTGTGATAGTTTTGGGCAAACCAGGAATCACATCCTGGTAGATTCTCGCCGCATTTCTGTTGGACACTCTTCCATACAATGGCTCCACCTCCAAAAGTAAACACAAAACCTGAGGTAGACTTACTATTATCCCTATCTGATTGAAAGTTGCAATCCATGTAACCCACAGGGAGTAATTGGTCTGCCCGGTAAACTAGCATATATTCTCTCGTCCTTCTCAGGCACTTCAATATATGCTTTACTGCAGTCCAATGTCCCTGTCCTGGATTACTCTGATATATGCTGACCATGGCCACGACATATCAGATATCTGGTCTCATACAGAGCATTACATACATGAGGCTTCCTACTGGCGAAGTATAAGGAACCACCTTCATCTCCTCTATCTCCTCAGATGATCTAGGACACATCTCCTTAGATAAAGGAACTCCATGCCTGAAGGGTAGAAAACCCTTCTTGGAGTTTTGCATGCTAAAACGCTCCATAATTGTATCTATGTATGAAGCTTGGGATAAGCACAACATCCTTTTCCTGTGATCCCTTATAACTTTGATCCCAAGGATGTGTCCCACCTCTCCCAATTCCATCATATCAAACTGTTTGGACAACCATACCCTTACGTCCGATAACACCTTGATATTGTTTCCAATCACCAAAATGTCATCTATGTATAGTACAAGAAATACCACTACGTTTCCGTCACATCTCTTGTATACACAAGACTCATCGGGACTTTGAATAAATCTATAAGAGTGGATTACATCATCAAAGCGGATGTTCCAAGACCTCGAAGCTTGCTTCAATCCATAAATGGACTGATTAACCTTACACTAAAGATGCTCTTTTCCCTTAGCAATGAATCCCTCTGGTTGCTTCATATAGATATTTTCCTCAAGACTTCTATTAAAGAAAGCTATCTTGACATCCATCTGGCACACCTCATAATCCATATGAGCTGCTATGCATAAGAGAATCCGAATAGACTTAAGCATGGCTACCGGCGAAAAGGTCTCCTCATAATCGATACCATCTTTCTTAGTATACCCCTTCGCATCAAGCCTCGCTTTGAAGGTCTCAATCTTCCCATCTATTCCTCTCTTTCTCTTGTCGATCCACTTGCATCCAATGGTTTTTACACCATCGGGTCGCTCTACTTGTTGAATGTATACTGAAAGCCTAGCTCTTTTGTATGGACATTTTTATTTTGAAATAATAATCACATGATCATTGTTTGCACTTTATATTTATTATATGTGTGCATATTGTCTAATACTTTACATTGTAGATAACATGGTGCTTTGTGTGGCACAGAAGATCATGTTGTCAGTCCCTTGTAGAATATAAGTAGAGGCTCACAACCAAGATGGTTTTGGATAAACCATTGGCATGGTTGTAGTGAAGCTTGGTATTGTTTTGTCTTGAACATAGAGTTACACTAGTACACTTAGGTGTATTGAGCAGGACCGACATAGAGGTGATTCAATTTATTGTTGTCTACATAATTGAATCGGACCTCGTATATTATGTTGTACATGCTCTTAATCCCGATATAATAATGGGCACATGTACTTAGTATTTATTTCTTTGATTTACCAAAGGGTGAGATTTATATGGATTAAAACAAAATGCCCAGAAAGTTGGGAAATGATATTATTTACATGGTGTGCCGTTCATTATAGGAGGAAACCGTGTCCTATATATTAGGTTGATGATGTCCCCTTGAGGAGCTCATAAGGTTCATCATGTAAACCCTGCAGGTTGACTTAGTCAACATGATGATAAGATTGAGTGGTACTACTCGAGGAGTTAGATGTTAATTGATTGATGCTCAGTAAATCAATTAATTGACGGATATTCGATATCTTAAACACAGGGAGATGGATGTACAAATAATCTATAGAGCCCATATTAATTTATGGGGGTTGGTGAGGTAATTCAATGATGATCCTCTAGTGGAATGGAACATCATTGATGGATCAAGTATGTGTGGTTCCGATCCATCGGGTGGCCAAGATCCAACACCTCCTCATGGTCCCTATCGTAGCCTAATATAATCCTCATGAAGCCTAGATCCAATGATGGAAAACAAAACTCTAGATCCGATGGTGGAGATTAAATCTCTAGATCCGACGGTTGAGATTAAATCTCTAGATCCGATGGTTGAGATTAAATCCCAAGATCCAACGGTGGACATTAAATCTCTAGATCCGACGATTGAGATTAAATCTCTAGATCCGACGGTTGAGATTAAATCCCTAGATCCGACGGTTGAGATTAAATCTCTAGATCCGACGGTTGAGATTAAATCTCTAGATCCGACGGTTGAGATTAAATCCCTAGAACCAACGGTGGAGATTAAAACAAGGCTTAAGCCTAACTCTATAAAAGGAGGCTTAAGGTGGGCGGCAAGCTAAGTTGTTGGTTGGTTTTGGAGACAAGGTTTTGCCTATCATAAGCTTGGGTGGCAAGAAACCCTAAGGAGATTAGGGTTTGGAAGTTAGAGTGGGCGGCAACAATAGGTCTTCTTCCTAAGGTGTTGCCGGCTCCTATCTCTTTTCCCTCTACCTTGGTCGGTGCTCAACCTATTCCTCATCTCCTCTTCTTTTCCTCTTGGCCGGCGGCACAAAGGAGCTAGGGATTGTTCCTTTGTTTGGTTCCTTGGTTGGCCATCTTGTTCTCTCTTTTCTTGGGGCCGGCGGCATCAATCCTTTGTGGCTTGGTGGTTGGCTCAAGCAAGAAGGGAAGGAGAGTTCTTCTTTCTTTTGATTGAAGAAGATCTAGGAAGCTTCAACTTGTGGAGGATCTTCGCCCACACGAAGTCTACAAGGAGGTTAGGACATACGATAGAAGATCGAGAGGTATAAAAGTTTTACATGTTTTATTATTGATCTTTGCATGTTCTTGTTAATATGTTTGTATGTGTTGATTATAAATTTCTACATCCATATGTATTTGTATAATCATGGACCCTGAAGATAAACACAAAAATCGGCGATCCGTCCGTAGTCTCTTCCGCACCTAATCGACTAGAAGAGTTTGGTTGCTTGAACAACTAGTTTGTTCAAGCGATCACTAAAAGTCGTTAGCACGACGACGAATTGGTTGAGCTTAGGAAACTCATCCCATCCGGATTAGTTTTCATTAGTGAAAATTTTAATCCGGGGACATGGGAGGCAACGAGCCTCCGAGCATGCCATCACTACTAGCTCCCATACCTGATTTGAATCCATAGATTCAATCTCATCATTCATTGCACTTTGCCAAGATGCTACATCTTTATCTTGGATTGCCTCGTCATATGTCCAGGTATCAAGTTCATTTTTGCAAGGGACCAAATCAGAAGATTCTCCCAAGAACATGAATCTATCAGGGTGTTTCACAACCCTCCCACTACGATGAGGTATCACCTGTGTATCCTTTGTGACACGCGGTGCAGTGACATATGGTATATCCTCTTGTACCGGTGGTACTAAAGAAGTGACTTCCCCTTTTAACTCCTCCAGAACAATTTTACTCTTGGGCTTGTGGCTCATCACACAGTCTTCCTCTAGAAATCTGGCGTTCGTGCTAACGATCACCCTCTTATCTCTAGGACTATAAAACAATCCACCCTTCGTTCCCCTGGGATAGCCAATGAACAAGCGTACTTCTGTACGAGTTTCCAACTTACCAGTATCATCCTTCAGCACATGTGCTGGACTCCCCCATATCAGAATATGTCTTAGACTAGGCTTTCGCCAAGTCCACAACTCTGTGGGTGTAGAAGGCACTGATTTAGATGGTACCAAGTTCAAAATGTACACCGTCGTATCTAGAGCATATCCCCAGAACGAATCTGGCACGTCAGAATAACTCATCATCGATCTAACTATCTCCATAAGAGTCCTATTCCTTCATTCTGCTACACCATTCTGCTGGGGTGTGCCAGATGCAGACAATTGGGATTGAATCCCAGCCTCTGAAAAATAATTCCTAAACTCTCCCAAGAGGTACTTACCACCACGAACAAATCGTAGTGTCTTCCATATCTTGAATAATCGTCTATGAAAAAGATGAAATATTCAAGACCACCTCTTGCCTGGATAGTCATAGGACCGCACAAATCAGAATGAACCATTTCTAACACATCTTTGGCTCTATACCCCTTGGCCTTAAAAGGCCTCTTGGTCATCTTACCCTCCAAGCAAGATTCGCAGGTTAGAAGATCTTTCACCACTAATTTACCCAGAGGTCCATCAGCTCTCAACCTTTGAATTCTGCTTAGGTTAATGTGACCAAGCCTAAGATGCCAAAGATATGTTTGGTTCATCTTCGAAGGTTCTTTTCTCTTATTGGAATTAGAAGATGAGTTATTAACTTCAATTTGCATCATGGGAGGTTTTGTATACAAATTTCCTTTCAATGTACCTGAACAGATATTCTCCCTATTCCTTTTTATAACAACTTGTCATTAAAAGAAATAGAATATCCATCCATAAATAATTTAGAAACTGAAACTAAATTCTTTCTAAATAAAGGTACATAAAGGGAATTTTCCAGAACCAAAATTTTATTTTTCTCAAAAGATAAAACTTCTCCCACTGCAATAGCCGCCACCATTATGGCATTGCCCAAGTAAACGGTAATCTCTCCCTTAGCTCATCATCGAGTTTTTTGGAACCCCTGCAAAGTATTGCATACATGATCAGAGGCTCCCGTATCTACACACCAGGTGCTGGTAGATAACACTGCTAACCACGTTTCAACGACTAGTCCAAAGGATATATCTTTATTCTGTTTCGGACTGGGACTATCCTTCTTCTAATGTCCATCCTGCTTGCAAGTGAAGTACTTGCCTTTTGGCTTCTTCACTCCTCCCTGAGATCTTCCCACCACCTTTGCTCCACCTTGTTTCTCCTTATTCTTGCCTTTCGTCTTTTAAGTAGAAACCTTTTTTAGCAACCATGGCTTGAGGAAACTCTTCGAAGAGTGCATATTTGTACTCCTTAGCAGATAAGACAATATCTAGATTCTTTTTCCAATCAACATAGTTGGGTCCAGTAAGTTCGTTCTCTTTCAGTATCATAGTAAGTGGACTGAAAGTTATTCTTGAAAATCCTAAGAATCACATAGATCATTACTGTATATTTCAAAAAATTATTGATTCCTCAAACAATAAAATTTTAAAATCAACCAACACCTCTAAACACCGAGAATATCGCATGCCACGATCGTGTGGACGTATACGAATTCTACATTTGTAAGAGGAGGTTTTACCCATTAATTTTACTATCTTGTCGACCTAACTTTTTGACAAGTAAAATTAATAGTTGGTTTCTCTTTGGCCCTACAAATAAAAGCAGTGACTCCGATGGGGAGGATACTTATATTTGTATCTAAGTGTTCACCATTACACGGTACCAAGGCAATTATCTTGGGTTATGTACCTTACGATGGGCAAGTACACACGCTGCTTAATAATTTCCTATAACCATATTTGACCCTGTGATCCACAAACAAACTCATCCGATAGGGAGGAAGGCACTCAGAGTCGACGCGCAAGTTTGTTTGCATCACATGTCAAATCGTAATGGAGGCCGTGGGAATTTATAAAAATATCCCTTTCCCACTTAGTAATTTGAAAATGAGGAATTTTCTAGGCTACGGCATGCATATCAAACAATAAGCAATAAATATGAAAAATAAATTATTTTCCAATTATTATGGCTTTTGTCTTCAATATGTCTCCCTTCGCATCATATTCTCTTCTACTCCTCCTACGCCATGTACGAGCCATCCGGAGATCCGAGCCGAGACTAAAACCTATTTTAATTTACATCCATCGATCCTATACTCCATGAGGGAGTGTACATGAAATCTAGATCGAAAGTAAAATAAAATAAAGAGCGGCTAAACAATGTCATATTTAATTTACCAAAAACTAAATACTAGCCTCGTCAACCCCGTGGATTCAACAAAATAAATATTTACACACATACAATCACATACACACATATGTCCATAATAGTCCGATCTTATGCCTGCAACCAAAGAGTTAAACTACGCATATCCTACTATTATCTGGCATATATAATATATGAAAAAGTGCATAAAAATTAACCGAATCCTAAACACACAAAAGCGGAAACCTTGGCTCTGATACCAATTGAAGGGGTTTTGCTTAGCCCTGGAAGCTCTCATACCAATTTAATGGTTTTAGCTTATCGACCCCATGAGGGGAAACATCGCTTCCCACTTCACCTCGGTAGCTTCCGTCATGGTGATCCCTTCTATGTCCCCAAATTAAAAAATATAATCCTAGACAAAAGGGATAGCCAAAGCAACCAATCCATCATCGTGCTATTCGTTTAGAGAGGTCACTTGAACAAACTAGTTGTTCAAGTGACCATCCTCTATTCTACGAGTACCCGCGGAATAGACAATGTCTGGATCGCCGGTTTTTTGTGTTTATGCTCCGGATCCAAGTATTATTTTTCCAAATACAGATTTATATCATGCTCATAAATGAAAAACAAATACAAACATGTAACATATAAAAATTAGAGAATTGATATACCTCTCGATCTTCTAATGTATGTCCTTCCTCCTTTCGGACGTCGTGTCGGCGACACTCTACCAAAAGTCAAAGCTACTAGATTGCAAATCATCCTTCTTTTCTCATCCAAAGCAAGAGGAAGAATAGAAACAAGTTTTTTCCCCTCCCTAAAACCAACTAACAAGGAGCACAAAATCTCCTTGCCACCGGCCAACTAGAAGGTGGAGAAGATGATGGAAAACAATCAATACACCAAGGGAAACCCTATATCTGGTTTCCACCACCTAAGGAGAGGGAGAAGGGAGCTTTTGGGCACCGGCCAAGGGCTGGGAAGGGCTGGAAACCAATCTGGACGCCGGCCACAAGAGGAGGAAGAAGAAACAATCACCTTCGTTATTTGGTGCCGCCCTAGCCTCGAAACCCTAACCCTAATCCTACCTCAACTAGGATTCCTTCTTGCCACCCAAACCCTAGCTCTCCCTTGATTGTAGTTCACGCCAACCCCTTTCACATCCTTTTATAGAGTTAGGGATAAGTCATGAATTAATCTCCTCCATTGGTTCTAGGGATTTAATCTCAACCGTCGGATCTAGAGATTTAATCTCAACCGTCGGATGTAGAGATTTAATCTCCACCAATGGATCTTAGAGTTTTGTTTCTATCCATTGGATCTAAGCATCATGAGGTGTTAATAGGCTACATTAGGGACCATGAGGAGGAGTTGTGTCTTGGCCACCCATGGATCAAGCCCACATAAAGTCCGATCCACTAATGATGATCCAATCCACTAAAGCTTCATCATTGATCTACCTCACCAACCCCCATAAGATAATATGGGCTCCATATATTATTGGTACATTTTCTCCCCGTATTTAAGATCTCGAATATCTGTCGATTAATTAATTTATTGATCATTAATTAATCAACATCTAACTCCTTGAGTAGTACCACTCAACCTTTTCATCATGCCGGACCAAGTCCACCTGCAGGGTTTACATGACGAACCTTATGAGCTCCTAAAGGGGACATCATCATCCTAATATATAGGACACGGTTTCCTCCTATAATCAACGACACACCATATAAATAATATCATCTCCCAACTTACCGAGCCTATCGATTTAATCTATAAATCTCGCCCATTGGTAAATCAAAGAGATGAGTACTAAGTATATGTGCCCGTTATTATATCGGGATTAAGAGCATGTACTAAATAATATCTGAGGTCTGATTCGATTATGTAGTGAGCATTAAATCAAATCACCTCTAAGTCGGTTTTGCTCAATACACACAAAGTGCACTAGTGTGATTCTATGGTCAAGACAAACCAACACCAAATCACACTACAACCATTCCGATGGTTTGTCCAAAGCCATCTCGGTTGTGAGCTTTTACATATACTTTACAAGGAGCCGATAACATGATCTCCCGTGTGACACCACAAACCATGTTACCTACAATGTAACGTATTAGACAATATGCATAAAAATATGCAAACAATGATCATGTGATTCTTATTTCAAAAATAAAGATATTCATAGAAAAGATAGACTTTTCAGTATACATCCCTACACCATCCCTTGTGCCGCCATCCACCTTGCTGTCGGCATCCAAGCTTTTTCCGGCCATCTTCCAGTGACCCTCCGGCAACCCTCCGGCAACCCTCTGGTGACTTCCCTTGGCTCCGGTGACCAAGGTGCAGCCGACCATCCTCCTTTTGCCCGGTGTAACTCCTCCACCAAGTTGTCCAGTTTTCTGGACAGCTTCTTTCTTTCGTGTCGGAGCCTCAATTGGACGACATTTGGAGCTCTGACAGTGGCTACCTTGCAAGGGATTCAATCTCCGGTAATCCTCATATGTGGAGGATGAAGGATTCATCAATCGGTTGACGAATACCTCCCGGAGAAGTGAGTTTTGGGGACTCGTTTACGAATCCAAATTTTGATTCGGATTGTGATATTCTCTCGATCACATCATCTTCGACATGAGGCTATTGACTCTTATGAAGACGAGGCTTGTAGCTTGGTGAAGTTATTCCGACGATACTCGGCATGGATACGGATAGAGGCAATTCTAGCGAGAGTTGCTCCGGTTGATGCTTTTCCCGCTGCACGTGATACGTTAGGTATAACTAGCGTAATTCGTTTATTGAAAAATTTGAAATTGTGATTATGTCTACACATATTGTACTATGCATGTGTGTGGTGTGTGTGTTTTAATAAATTAGATTTATTGCTTTTTAATTCTTTTGTTGTGCACATGTTTACGAAACATGTTCGAACACACACTCGTCGTGGTACCGAAAATGCAATAGTGGTATTAAAGCCCAGGTTGTGTTTCGACATAATCATAAAATTGTTTTATGGTAGTCGTAATTGTATTTATCAAAATTTTCTACTTTTGGAAAGTTTAAAAGTATTTATGGAAATATTCTAATTTTGGAAAGTCTAGAAGTATTTATGGAAATCTTCTACTTGTGAAAAGTTTAGAAGTATTCATGGAAATTAACAATTTTCATAAATAAAATATTTGATTTGATTTGGATTTTTTTTCTAATTTAATCATGATTTTATTTGGGGAAAGAAATCTAAAATAAATTTTATTTCCATAAATAGTTTTGACAATTTAGGAAATTTGTTTCCTAAATTAAATTTGACTTTCCTTAATTAACACTTTCCATAAATAAAATATGTGATTAGATTTGGAAATTTTTTTTCTAATTTAATCATGATTTGATTTGGAGAATCAAATCTTAAACATATTTTATTTCCATAAATTGGTGTGACATATAAGGAAATTTTTGTACAAGCCATAATTGGATGCCATGTAATTGCATTAGATGCATATCATTATGTCATGCTTGTCGTGACATGTTGATGTATGTCATGTATGTCATGTCATGTAAATAATAGTTATTTGCATGCAAAGAGGATGAGACATAAAAAAAACCCTTACTCAATATTAAAGTCCACCTTCAATTAATATGGTTAGAACTAGAATTCTGTTTCTTGTTTGGGTTATTGGACTCTCTCCAAGCCCAACTCGAACCCGAATATGTTCAAACCATGGAATAGGTTAATACTAATATGGTAAGACTCAGAGGTCAATCGTTAGCTTTAGTTGTTGGACTCTCTCCAAGCCGGGCTAATTGGTTGAATGCGCTCTAACAATATTAAAACTATTTCTTGATTAATTGGTTAGCTTTAACCTGGAGCATCGGCTTGTTGAACTCTCTCCAAGGTTGATGTGAAGGGAGGTGATGTTGGGTGCTATGCATATGATGCATACTTGCTAATGAGTTAACAACCCGATGTATGTGTGAACATTCAATTAGTTGATAGTACATTGTTATAGTTGTATATATGTGATATGCTATCGATATATTTGATACCTACCATCGTAGCTATGAATGGCCTGTTGGACTCTCTCCAAGGTTGTTCATATCTATGTTGGATATCAGCCAATTCGGAGATGGACCTATGATCTTCCGAAGTGATTTTGAGGGTTTTGAAATTCGAAAAATGAATGGGATTTATAAATGTATGTTGATGCATTCAAATCATCTTTCTTATATATGCTCATTTTGTATTTCTAGATTAATCAACTGATCATGACGTCTTTGAATTTGCGCACTGTTTTGGATTCGAATAAATTGACTAGATATTAAAATTGATATAAACTTGATCAAATACTAATTATTTTTAAACTTTTGGATTTTTGGCAAATCTTTAAAAATATAAGTAATTTTCATGAAAACTCATTTTTCACTGATAAAGAACTTTAATAGAAATGTGTTTTCAAAATTTCACAATTTTTTAAATTTTCTAGAATTTCTGGTGCATTTTTGAATTTCGATCCGAAAATCCGAAATTGCTGAAACCAGCATGCCAGTCGACTGATGTCTGATTCAGTCGATTGTTGGCACTATTCTGTTAGTGAAAGACCTAGAGCCAATCATGTGATTATTGTTGTATGGACTTTATTGTATCATATTCCTATTTATAAAGGGATGGTTATTATATTTACTTGTATTGGTGTAAAATAACTAAATATAATAATGTCCTTGAGTAGTAGGTTCTTATCTATATCAATCGATTGGTTGAATCGATAATGAGATGATATAGAGAACACTACTCTTAATCATTCCTAGTCAAGTATTAACATTCATGGACAATATTAATGCGTAGAGACTAGCATGTAGGTCAACATGATGACTTGATCTCACAAGTCATGGATATGAGATATCAAGTTGACACATGGGTATGCATTGGCTTAGAAACTAAGAATTGTTCTCAAGATAGTAAAGCTTGCGTATGTCCTCGAAGAGCCTCTTCCCAACCGTCCTTGGGACGATGCAACTCTAGACCAATTGTTGGACATTCAGAAACATGTGGCAGATTCTGAACTGGCGAGTTGCATCATGCTAGCCGCGATGGTACTCGAGCTGCAAAAGCAACATGAGTATATGGATGCTAATACCATAGTCTTCCATCTTCATGAGTTGTTTGATGAGCAAGCGAGATCTGAAAGGTTCGAAGTCTCCAGGCTCCTCTTCACCTCTAAGATGCAAGAAGGTTCATCTGTAGTATAGTTTATGCTAAAGATGAATGGGAACATTGAGCAGCTGGCTACCCTCGGGTGTGTGATGGATGATGAATTAAGTATTGACTTAATTCTGTATTGTTTGCCCAAGATTATCTCACATTTTGTGATGAACTACCGGATGAAGAAACTTGAATCCACCATTCCTGAGCTCCTCAATATGCTGAAGAATGTGGAGGATTCTGTGAAGCATGAGGAGAAGGCGATTCTGTTAGTTAATTCCTCAAAGAAAGGTTCTAAGAGGAAGTCAAAGGAACAGAAGATAGGAAAGAACAAAAGGGGTAAGAAGGAAGAACCAGCACAAAAGGGCACTTGCCATCATTGTGGCAAGGAGGGCCACAGGCGAAGAAACTACAAGATTTATCTTAAGTCCGTGAAGAAGAAGAAGACATCCAATGCTCCATCCTCTTCAGGTATCTTCGTTATTGATTGTCATTCTATTTCCTTAGACATTTGGGTATTGGATACTGAGTGTGACTCACATATATGTAATTACATACAAGGGCTAAGGAATAGAAGAAGACTCGTTAGAGGGGAGTCAAATTTGCGAGTTGGCAATGGAGCAAAGGTTACTGCGGTCGCCATTGAAACTTATTTGTTGAAGCTCCCTAGTGGACTAGTCTTAGAACTGGACAATTGCTATTATGTTCCTTCTCTAATAAAGAACATTGTTTCTATTTCCTGTTTAAATAGAAATGGTTACCATTTGACGTTTAGTAACAATTGTTGTTATATAACTTTGAAGGGCATACTTTATGGGACTGGAACTTTGAGCAATGATATTTATACATTGGACGTATCCAGTGACATTTTCAATATCGAAGCGAGCAACAAGCATGCTCGAAAGGATAATCAATTAGACTCCTACATGTGGCATTGTCGTCTTGGCCATGCAAGCAAGAAATGCTTGTCCGAATTACACCGATGTGGAATTCTAGAATAGTTTGAATTAGATTCAAACAATACATGTGAATCATGCTTAAAAGACAAGATGACTAAGTTACCTTTTACGGGAAAAGGTGAACGGGTGGAAGAGTTGCTAGGTCTAATACATATTGATGTATGTGGACCTATGCCATCTCAAGCTCTAAGAGGCTATAGCTACTTCATTACCTTCACCGATGATCACTCACAGTTTGGGTATGTTTTCTTGATGAAACACAAGTCTGAAGCCTTTGAAAGGTTCAAAGAATTCAGAAATGAAGTAGAGAAACAACATTACAAGAGTATTAAAATACTTCGATCGGATAGAGATGGTGAATACTTAAGTCAAGAGTTTCTAGATTATCTAAGAGATAATGGTATATTGTCTCAATGGACTCCGCCATATACACCGTAGCATAATGGTGTATCTGAGAGGCGTAACCGGACCTTGTTGGACATGGTCAGGTCAATGATGAATCATGCGAATCTTCCTAAGTCCTTTTGGGGCTATGCACTTCAGACAGATGTTTACTTGCTAAATAAAATGCCAACCAAGGTAGTCTCCACTACTCCATATGAGATATGGAATAGTAAGAAACCTCAAGTATCTTACTTGAAGATATGGGGTTGTCCTGCTTATATTAAGTGGACTGTATCAAAAAAATTGAATGTTAAGTCTGATAAATGTCTATTTATTGGAAACCCTAAGGAAATAAGGGGTTACCAATTCTATCATCTTGTGGAACAAAAGGTGTTTGTTTCAAGGCATGTTGTGTTTCTAGAGAAAGAGTTTCTCTTGCAAGAAAACAGTGGGAGTGTCATTGAGCTTGAGGAGGCTCGAGAGACTCAAATAACCATTGATGAGATACCTTGTGAAGCACCACAACTGATTACTCATAGTGATAAGCCATCGACTAGACCTATTGAGACACCACATCTTCGTAAATCTGGTAAAACACATAATATTCCTAAGAGATATGGATTTCTCGTAAGTGAATTGAATGACGTATTACTCATTGATGATGAGGAGCCTACCAATTATGAAGAAGTTCTGAAAAGTTGAGAAAGGGATAAGTGGCTTAACACCATGAAGTCGAAAATGGATTCCATGTATAAAAATTAAGTTTGAAACTTGGTTGACCCACCTGAAGGCATAAAGCCTATAGGGTACAAGTGGGTTTTCAAGAAGAAAACCGACATGGATGGTAATGTGATTACCTATAAGACTAGATTGGTGGCGAAAGGATATCGTCAAAAGCAAGGTGTTGATTATGATGAGACATATTCACCTGTTGCTATGCTTAAATCTATTCGGATGTTCCTGGCCATAGTGGCTCATTATGATTATGAGATATGGCAGATGGATGTGAAAACAACTTTTCTTAATGGAAACCTGCTTGAGGATGTGTATATGATACAACCTGAGGGTTTCACATCGGTTGATAAAACCAAGGTATGCAAACTGCGACGATCCATATTTGGACTGAAGCAAGCATCCCAGAGCTGGAATATCCGTTTTGATGAGATAATCAAAAGGTTTGATTTCTCACAAAATACGGATGAACCATGTGTGTACAAGGTTAGTGGGAGTGGAGTTGTGTTCCTAGTATTGTATGTCAATGACATATTACTTATAGGAAATGATGTTTTTGTCTTACAGACAGTTAAATTTTGGTTGTCTAAGACATTCTTCATGAAAGGCCTGGGAGAAGCAACCTACATCCTCGGGATTAAGATGTATAGGGATAGATCAAAATAGTTGCTTGGTCTTTCGCAGTCTACATATATAGATCGAGTGCTAAAGAGGTTTAGCATGTTGGAATCCAAGAAAGGTTTCTTACCCATCAGGCATGGGATACACCTTTCGAAGTCTATGTGTCTGCACACAGAAGACGAGAGGATTGTTGGATCGAGAAGCGTCGCTAGAGGGGGGGGTGAATAGCGATCGTAAATCTTTTCTTTTTCGTTCGTTCGATACGCAAAGTAAGCACAGTGGAAAATAAATGAACACATTTATTTTACTTGGTTCACAACCCAACGGTTGCTACTCCAAGGCCCTATCGGTCCTAGACCGCGTACGGAGGGAAAACACTATAACGTCTCCTCCTCGTTGGAGGTAGGAGACAACGATCACAAAACCGAATATACAAGGATGAGGCAACATGCCTACCTCACCTTGTTATGAAGAAAAACAAAGAATACAATATCAAAAATATTACTTGATTCTGGTGCCGACGAAGAAGATCGAAACTTGGCGTTGCATCAGCGTTATGACGATGTTGGAGCGTTGGCGTTGTAGGAGCACTTGATGAATAAACTTGATGTAATTTGGAGATGGAATCCTCCCCTCCTTTTATAGACTTTGGCCTCTGAATTTGTCTCCTCTTATTTCGGAACGGATCATGAAGTTGTCCAAATTTTATCGCGAAGTGGCCGCGTCAAACGTTATCCGTTTTGACCTAGCACAAAAGCTGAATCGTCGCCATCAGTCGACTGATGCCTCCCATCAGTCGAATGATGGGCATCGATCGGCTTCTCATGTCCGGAATGATCGTTGCCAGCCACTTTCCTGCAATAAGAGGTTAGCTCGGAAAATGATAAATACGACGGTTTCTAACCGTCCGATCTCGACCTAGACTTTCCACAGGAAGTCTTAGTCGGATCGCCGCTTACGGTCATCCCCGTAAAGAGGACACGACCTTACAATCTCTCACTCACACGAGCTTACCTCGATAGTATCTCTCGCTTCTGGCCTTCCACTTGATTCCTTCGGCTCCCTCCGAAGTCACTCGAGTGTCGCCCGACCACCGTGGCTTCCTTCGGGTGTCGCTAGCCTTCAGCTCAAGCTATAATACTTTTCTGCACACTCGATAGCTCGTGAGATAACGATGTAGACTTAACTTTGTGTCTTTGCCATAATCAAAACACAGGTTCGATTATCTAGTGCCCCTGCGCCAACAAGGATTTGGATGAGTAAGATTCCCTATGCATCTGCAATAGGATCTATGATGTATGCTATGTTATGTACAAGACCCGATGTATCATATGCTCTGAGTGTCACGAGCAGTTACCAGTCTTATCCAGGAATGGATCATTCAGTGCCTGTTAAGATTATCCTTAAGTACTTAAGAAAAACTAAGGATGTGTTCCTAATATATGAAGAAGGGGACTTGGTGATACGCAGGTATATGGATGCTAGCTTCCAAATATACACGGATGATTCCAAGTCTCAATCTGGGTACGGGTTCACTTTGAATGGGGGTGCAGTGAGTTAGAAAAGTTCCAAACTAGACACTGTAGCGGATTCTATTACAGAGGCAGAATACAATGCAACTTTGAAAGCAACAAAGGAAGCAGTTTAGAGCAAGAAGTTCATTTCTAAACTTGGTGTCTTTCCAGCCATTGTTGAAGCAATACCAATTTACTGCAACAACAATGGAGCAATTGCACAGGCAAAAGAGCCAAGGTCTCATCAACGATCCAAACATGTGCTTCGCCGCTATCATCTAATTAGAGAGATCATAAGTCGGAAGGAAAAACAAATCGAGAAGATGGCCACTGAAAGGAACTTAGCGGATCCTTTAACTAAGGCATTACCTCAAAGTAAGTTTGAGAATCATGTTAGTGCTTATGGTATTGGATACCGTAGCGATTGGCATTAGGCCAAGTGGGAGTTTGTTAGTAATATATGAGAGGTGTCCTAAGGCAATCACCTTATGTTTGAACCATTTATATAATAAATGAAGATTCACTATTTTAGTAAACATGTTTTCATGTATTTGATTAGATCTTAAACTCATTTACTAAATGTCTACGATACGATTCACGACATGAGAGAATTTGTGATTGGATCACAACTAGTGAGTATCTCTACATGTGTAATTGTGATGTATTGGAATTATCCCTACTCAATAAATTAATGGATTTGGACACCATCAATTCTGTCTAGACTAGCAAGAGGTATACTCCTTGGTGTATCTAACCAGCTGATTCTCACAGGCTAAAGACATTTTGATGTCAGGATTTAATTGTGGATGCTAGTTATGGTAACTAGTTGATTAGAGTTGTTAGATCGAGTGGATCGCTAGAGGGGGGGGGGGGGGGTGAATAGCGATAAAAACTTTTTCTTTTAAATCGTTCGGTAGACAATTAAATGCAGCGAAAATGTAAATAAAAACTAAATGAGACAAATAGTTTTTTTACTTGGTTCGTAGCCTTCAGCCACTACTCCAAGGCCCTAACGATCTTAGACCGTGTACGGAGGGAAATTCACTAAAACACTCCTCCTCGTTGGAGGTAGGAGTTTTACGATTACAAAAACCTTCGAAGCAAAAGATAGAGAGACAACCCCTCTCTTCTATTAAAATAAAATGCAACGGTAGAAAGCCTCGATTAACAAACGAATTGCAAGATTAAGAGAAATGACAAACTAAGATTATACCAACAACTCGAAGATAGGACTTAAACTAGGGTTGTTGGCAGCACTTCGTTGTTGTAGAGTCGTCGGAGAGTCACAGCGTTGCGGAGGCTTTTGAGCACTTAGAATTGATGAGAAAACCCTAGGTTAGGACCTCCTTTTATAGCCTTTGAGCCCCTTTTCGAGAGGAACCCTAGCCAATCACAATTGAGCACCAATCTCCTTGAAATAGGGTGATAAGCCTTGACTCCTCGAATCTGATCATTGACCATAAGTCGACTGATGGACATCATCAGTCGACTGATGGCGACATCGAGTCAGTCGCTTCCAGCCGATCGTGATTGACGACAGTCGAGTCCTCCAAGCTGGCAGTCGATTGTTGCTTGCCGCAAGTCAAAGTTAGCTCAACAAAAACATACTTTCGACGGTCGTCGACCGTCCGATCTCGACCAAGACCATCTATAGGATGTCTTTGGTCAGATCTACGCTTAAGATCATCCCCGTAACGAGGATATGACCTCACTTACGCTCGCACACACGAGCTTACCTCGATACTTACGTGTTGCTTTTGCTTCCGGCCTTCCACTCAATTCCTTTGGCTCCCTCTGAAGTCACTCAAGTGTCGCCCGACCACCGCGGCTTCCTCCAGGTGTCGCTAGCCTTTAGCTCTAGCTATAGCAATATTCTGCACACTCGATTCAGCTCGTGAGATAACGACATGAGCTTAACTTTGTATCATTTTCTATAATCAAAACTCAAGTTCGACTTAGGTGCCTACTGCACCAACAAGAGTGTCCAGCTGTAAGACTTAATATGGTTTTCTGTATATATAGAGATGTCAATAAAGTTCTTACTGCATCTTAAGTGCAATGTTCCTTTGACTTGCGGTATTCAAGTCATCTTGGTCATTAAGACTTATGCTTTGACATTTTAAGCAAGAATCTCTGAGGAGATGTGGACCCGAAATGATTGGGTATAAGTCGAAGTGACCGAAGGTGTTTGAATAGCCTATAAAGGATTCATCACTCCTTGCGAGCAGATGTATACCCAAGGCCTCTCATCGGATTGTTACTAAAGTCTTTGGTTAAAGCATTACATGTTTAGAGTAAGGTACTCTATGATACATGTGTAGTAACTAGAATTCGTGGGACGATGAAATGATACTTGAGCTAGGTGTGACGTAGTAAGCTTAGTATAGACTGACACTATAGACCATGTCCTGAACCAAGTGGGTATAAGATGAGTGAAGGGAACATGGGCATGATTCATTGTAGCTGTCGAAGGGTTTCAGAAATAGTTATGGATCAACCGTTGATCTTTTCGATTAATTGGGGATCGTGATGTATTACTAGGTGCCACTCTTGATCGTTCTATAATTAATGGTTAATTATAGATGGCCAACATAAATCGAGAACTTATTTGGTCACCCACACAACGAGCGTAATCCGAAGGATTTAAAATGAGCTTGAGAATTAGATTCTTAGATCAAAAGAAACTAGGTTTGGTTGGGCCAAACAAGGAGCGAGCATGAAATCGTTTCAGTCGCAATGGAAGCATGGATGAGTCGTTTCTTATGAAACATGATGGATTTACCAATTTGGTTTGGTTCTAATCCAATGGTGAAGAATAAACCAAAGGGTTTGGTTTGTTTTAAACTAATGAACCAAAGTTGGTTCGGTTCATTTTAACTTAAAATAGACCAACTCGGTTCGGTTTATTTTGACTTAAGTTATTGGAGTGGGTTAACGGGTTTTGTTTATGAACCAATAACTCTAAGGAGAAGTTTTCTTAATGGTTAAGAAACACGGGCTCTATAAAAACACGGTTAGGTTTTTTGGAGAGCCCTAAGTTTTATTTTAGGAAATAAACTTCTCCACTCCTCTCTCTCTTCTCCTTGCAGCCGCCCAAGCTCTCCACACTGCCAGCCCTTGTGCTCCGACAATGGCTACCTTCCCGGGGATTTGATCTCCAGTAATCCTCATAGGTGGAGGATGAAGGATTCGTCAATAGGTTGATGAATACCTCTCCAGAGAAGCGAGTTTTGTGGACTCATTTTCGAATCCGAATTTTGATTCGGATTCTGATCTTTTCTCAATCACATTGTCTTTGACACGAGGCTAGTGACTCTTACGAAGACGAGGCTTGTAGCTTGGTGAAGCTATCCCGACAATACTTGGCGTGAATACGGATAGAGGCAATTCTAGCGAGAGTTGCTCCGGTTGATGCATTTCCCGTGCACGTGATACGTCAGGTATAACTAGCGTAATTTCCTTTATTGAAAAATTTGAAATTGCGATTATGTCTACATATGTACTATGCATGCGTGTGGTGTGTGTTGTATTAAATTAGATTTATTTCTTTTTAATTCTTTCGGTGTGCATATGTTTATGAAACATGTTCGAACACACTCGCCGTAGTGTCGGAAACCCAACATAACGAAGCCCTTTTAGTAATTTATGATGATAAAATTTTATTCGACATAATTGAATTCACCAATCAATCTTTTGGTTAGGATGTCTGTGGTGAGTTACATTATTCACAAAATTTGGACACAATGAAATATCATGATCACACTTCTGATGTTTCTTTGAGGCTAAGTATGTTCGATCGTGAGCCAAAGAATGCAGCTAACAAGTATCTTGCCCCTCCACGAGCAAGATTTAAGAGATATGGTGATGGAGGACCAAATGGCAAGAAGCAAAAAGTGAGCAAATATCTTGCTCCCCCATGAGTAAGATTCAAATGCATCAAGAAAGGGAGGAGGAAAAATATCCTTGGGCCACCAGAGGCAAGATGAAACATAGGGGTACGGTCAATCTAGGGACCTTAAACAAGCACTTATTGGGAGGCAACCCAAGTTTAAATTTACCTGTTTTAGTCTTTTTGAATTCATTCGTGTTAGTTTAGACTTCAATTTTTATTCATTGGAATCTGCACAAATATCTTAGGGTCAGATAGAACATGCTAGGTAGAAAAGAGATCCCTTTTTAGAACCCAAGAAGGAAGCACGAGTGATCGTGTGAATTTTACACGGTCGTGCCCAAGGGTTAGAAGAGAACATGGCTATGCATGTGGAAACTCTCAGACCGTGCTGCATTCTGGGAGAAATCCAAAGTCACACATGGTCGGCCATGTGAAATTCATATGGTCGTGCAAAATCCATAACTTTTTCCAAGCGCCCAATAGGAGCCAACCTAGTCTACGCCACGAAGCTACACCTGCACCGCCTTATTTTTCTACCTTTGAGAAAAATGTAGGTACATTGGCCTATGATTTCTTTAAGTTTCAATCGCGCCTTGACAACATTCATGCTAAGTAGCAAACATAGGGACAACGGTGGGAAGAGCATAAAACCTATACACACACGGAGTTTCAGGACCTCTGAGAGCATTTCCAGCGGGCCGAGGAGTTCTATGACCAGAACCATGATTATTTTCAGGAGGAGGTTGTCTATCGCCAGGAGGTAAGGTAGTTCATGCGTGATACACGATCACAGTGGGCCAGGGAGGAGGATCACAAAGCTATCACTACATCCACCAATTCCTAGGTTGACCACATATACATGTTGTACCAGGGGTTGAGCACTCGATTCTCCTAGGCACCCGAAATGCCAAGACTGCCTGATTTCCTACCTCGACCACCATACTAGAGGTACGGTATCATTTAAGTCTGGGGGCCCAATTTTGATATGCTTTTCTACCAGTGTTACTTTCTCTTTGACATATAGGTTTAGTTTTAGTTTTATTTGCATTTATTTGTCTATACATATAGTATTTAGTTTCCTTTAAGTGCTTAGTTGTTTGTCACTTTAAGTTGTCTCAGTAATATTTTCAAAATTTTCACGATTTGCTTCCATGCCATAGATAGCTTAACTTCATTTATCTTGTGGTATTTTATTTTTGGTTACTTTAATGGATGTTCTAGTTTTGCACTTGTTAGCTTTTATCTTTCACTTACTCTTGACGAATATTTTGAAAGGGAAAATCTATTACATACATAGTTATTATTCATCCTAGTAGTCTAGTACTTTGGAATCCTTAGGTAACTCTAGATTTAATATTTTAGTTACTGGAGATGCTCGGATTTGTAAGCCCATTTGGAAAAATTAAAATACCAGTGACCTAGAGAGGAACAAAGTTCCTTGAAAAAAAATAATAAAAAGAGAGAAAAAAAGGGAGAAAGAGAAAAGAAAAAAAAGAGAGAAAAAGAGAGAGTTAAAAACAACTGTCATAGGTGGAAATGGTTAGGTGTCCATTTGAGACCGATTTACGTTACTGGGGAAACACCTACCAATTTCTCTCAATACCAAGCACGTCTTTGAGACTTTATGCTAATTCAAGGGAACGACCCTCGCTTAGGGAAGGTAAGTGCCTAAAATTCAGAGGCCTTAGGAAAGCTATAGGATGATGATTTAAGTCAATGTAGAACGAGTATCCCTTAGGAAAATTCTCTCAGCACATGCATGAAAAGCTAACTTAGTGAACTTTTAAAACATATCTATTTGCTTTGATTGAAAATAACACTTTATAACTTTAGTCAGCATGCTAAGTATGGAACAATACTTTTAAAATTTTATGGTACTGAGGTTTGCTTGAGGACAAGCAAAGATCAAAGTCTAGTGGAATTGATGTGAGCAAAATATATAAGGTTTTAGGAGTAGTTTTAGTACACATCTCATTGCATTTTATACTTGTTTCATGCATATTCTTCCTTGTTTTGCATTCATTTCCTATTTACTAGTTCAAATATATACTTTTATTAATTTATGTGCAAGAAGGAATTTTTGGAGCAATTTGTGGAGCACAAATCTTAGGGAACACACACTGGCCATGTCCCAAGACATGGGCATGTTTCCAAAGCAAAACAGATCAAAACGGAGGCTCCAAAAATCCACACAGTCAGCCGGGTGAAATCCACACGATCATGTTAAATTTCAATACTAATTTTCAATCCAGATTTTAGTCGTTTCCATCCTTGAACACGGTCGGCCATGTGAAATTCACACGACCGTGTGGCGATGGTGCAAATTCGAAGAAATAAGATTTTTTTGAGCATTTATGGAAAGTCGGAGCCACCTCTATATATAGGAAACTTGTCTAAGAGGTTGGGGATCATGAGGGGAGCCACCCTTGTCTCCCAAACTCTAGAGGAGGCACGACAACTAGGAGGCTTGCAATGGGGAGAGAGGAAGCTACTTAAAGACCGGAATCTATGCTTCATCGCTTTGGAGAATGACACGAGTACTGCATTGATTCTTGAACATCTTCACATTGTAATGATTCTCTTTATGATGCCTTGTGTTTGTTCTCATCTATTCATGGAGTAGCCTATCTTTATTTGTAAATAGTATATTGCAATGAATCCTTGTGTGCTTGCACTATTTTCAATTGCTATATATTTAAGCTTTCTTCTTATTCTATGATATGAGTATTCACGGTCTGGCTTTATTGTGTTAATCCGATTTAGATGCCAAAAGCACTAGGTCATATTTTAGAGGTATGGGGAAGGACCAAAAGGAGAACTCAGTTCTCCGAGCCATAGAGAACTGAGATATGGGAAATCGGTTATGGGTGGGGTGTTAATCCGCTAGGGTTCTTGTAATAGGTTCCCTATGTGACAAAGGTTACCCCACAAGTAGATTGATTCGGTGCTAGGAGACATAGGTATAATAGAACGCAATGAACATATTCTAGTAGAAGAGACAAAGTAGGAGAAATTAAATCTAGAAGGGTTGTGGGACCCAGTGATAAGGGGCTTCCCAAAGATGGCAACCCCCTAAGCTCTGGTGATCCGAAAGGTAAACTTGGCTAGGAATAGGGTAATCCGATGTAGTTACAAAAGATCACATTGGATAAAATAGGATATCCTACCTACATGAATAACCATTGAGAGTTTGTAGGGATGTATAATGAAAAGTCTATCTTTTGTATGAACATCTTTATTTTGAAATAAGAATCACATGATCATTGTTTGCATATTTTTATGGTTATGCAATATTGTCTAATACTTTACATTGTAGATAACATGGTGTGTGGTGTCACACAGGAGATCATGTTATCAGCCCCTTGAAAAGTATAAGTAAAGACTCACAACCGAGATGGCTTTGGACAAACCATCGGAATGGTTGTAGTGTGATTTGGTGTTGGTTTGTCTTGACTATAGAATCACACTAGTGCACTTTGTGTGTATTGAGCATGACCGACTTAGAGGTGATTCGATTTATTGCTGACTACATAATCGAATCGGACCTCATATATTATTTAGTACATGCTCTTAATCCCGATATAATAATGGGCACATATACTTAGTACTCATCTCATTGATTTACCAATGGGTGAGATTTATAGATTAAATCGATAGGCTCGGTAAGTTGGGAGATGATATTATTTATATGGTGTGTCATTGATTATAGGAGGAAACCGTGTCCTATATATTAGGATGATGATGTCCCCTTTAGGAGCTCATAAATTTCATCATGTAAACCCTGCAGATGGACTTGGTCCGGCATGATGAAAAGGATGAGTGGTACTACTCAAGGAGTTAGATGTTGATTAATTAATGGTTAGTAAATTAATTAATCGACGGACATTCGAGATCTTAAACACGGGGAGAAAAAGTACAAATAATATATGGAACCCATATTATCAATATTATCATATGGGGGTTGGTGAGGTAGATCAATGATGAACCTTTAGTGGATTGGATCATCATTAGTGGATCGGACTTTATGTGAGCTTGATCCATGGGTGGCCAAGACCCAACTCCTCCTCATGGTTCCTAATGTAGCCTATTAACACCTCATGATGCTTAGATCCAATGGATAGAAACAAAACTCTAAGATCCATTGGTAGAGATTAAATCTCTAAGATCCGACGGTTGAGATTAAATCTCTAGATCCGATGGTTGAGATTAAATCCCTAGAACCAATGGATGAGATTAATTCATGACTTATCCCTAACTCTATAAAAGGATGGCATGGGAGTTGGCATGAACAACATTGAAGGAGAGCTAGGGTTTGGGCGGCAAGAAGGAATCCTAGTTGAGATAGGATTAGGATTAGGGTTTGGAGGCAAGGGTGGCACCAAATAAGGAAGGTATTCTTCTCTTCTTCCTCCTCTTTTGGCCACCGTCCAGCACCTCTCCAGCCTCTTTTCCATCCTTGCCAGGCACCCAAAAGCCCCATTCTCCTTCTCCTTAGGTGGTAGAAACAAGATATAGGGCTTTCCTTGGTGTCTTGGTTGTTTTCCACCATCTTCTCCTTCACCTAGTTTGCCGGCAGCAAGGATAGTTTTAGTTTCTTGTTGGTTGTTTCTAGTGAGGAGAAAAACCTTGTTTCTATTCTTCCTCTTGCTTTGGAAGAACAAGGAAGGAAGATTTGTGATCTAGGAGCTTCAACTTTTGGTGGATCGTCGCCCACACGACGTCCAAAAGGAGGAAGGTCATACATTAGAAGATCGAGAGGTATACATATTCTACTTTCTTCTTTTGTTTGTTGCTTGTTTTTGTTGTTCAATTATAACCATGTTATAAATCTGTAAATGGATAAATAAACCTTGGATCCCGAGCATAAACACAAAAACCAGCGATCCGGACATCGTCTATTCCGCGGCTACTCGTAGAATAGAGGATGGTCGCTTGAACAACTAGTTTGTTCAAGCGACCTCTCTAAACGAATAGCACGACGATGACTTGGTTGCTTTTGCAATCCCTTTTTTCTAGGATTAAATTTTTTTAATCCGGGTACATCGAAGGGATCGCCATGGACAAGCTACCGAGGTGAAGTGGGAAGTGAAGTTTCCCCTCAAGGACTCGATAAGCAAAACCCTTCAATTGGTATCAGAGCCAAGGTTTCCGATTTTGTGTGTTTAGGATTCGGTTAATTTTTATGCACTTTTTCATATATTATATGTGCCGGATAATAGTAGGATATGCGTAGTTTAACTCTTTGGTTGCAGGCATAAGATCCGACTATTATGACCATATGTGTGTATGTGATTGTATGTGTGTAAATATTTATTTTGTTGAATCCTCGAGTTTGACAAGGCTAGTATTTAGTTTTTGGTAAATTAAATACGGCATTGTTTAGCCGCTCTTTATTTTATTTTACTTTCGATCTAGATTTCATGTACTTTCCCTCGTGGAGTATAGGATCGATGGATGTAAATTAAAATAGGTTTTAGTCTCGGCTCAGATCTCCGGATGGCTCGTACATGGCGTAGGAAGAGCGGACGAGATGGCGATGCGACGGGAGTCATATTGAAAACAAAAGCCATAATAGTTGGAAAATAATTTATTTTTCATATTTATTGCTCTTTGTTTGATATGCATGTCGTAGGCTAGGAAAATTCCTCAATTTCAAATTACTAAGTGGGAGAGGGATATTTTTATAAATTTTTGCGGCCTCCATTACGATTTGACAAGTGATGCAAACAAACTTGTGCATCGGCTCTGAGTGCCTTCCTCCATATCGGATGGGTTTGTTTGAAGATCACTAGGTCGAATATGGTTATAGGAAATTATTATGGAGCGTGTGTACTTACCCATCGTAAGGCACATAACCCGAGATAATTACCTTGGTACCGAGTAATGGTGAACACTTAGATACAAATATAAGTATCCTCTCCATCGGAGTCACTGCTTTTATTTGAAGGGCAAAGAGGAACCAATGTTTAATTTTACTTGTCAAAAAGTTAGGTTGACAAGATAATAAAATTAATGGGTAAAACCTCCTCTTACAAATGTAGAATTCGTATACGTCCACACTATCGTGGAATACGATATTCTCGGTGTTTTGAGGTGTTGGTGATTTTAAAATTTTATTGTTTGAGGAATTAATAATTTTTTGAAATCTAATGTTTTGATTTATGTGATTCTTAGGTTTTCTTTCAAAATGATTTTCAACCCACTTGCTGTGATACTGAAAGAGAACAAACTTACTGGACCCAACTATGTAGATTGGAAGAGGAATCTAGACATTGTCTTGACTGTTGAGGAATACAAATATGTACTCCTCGAAGAGTGCCCTCCCAAGCCTGCAGATAATTCTGGGGAAAAGGAGAGAGAGAGCTATAAGAAGTGGATCAAGACTGATGAGATGGCGCGTTGTTACATTTTGGCATCTTTGTCAAATGTACTGCAACATCAGCATCAAGCCATGTCCATTGCTTATGATATGATGCTCAATCTCAAGGAGCTTTTCGGACACCAGAATCGGCCTGTGAGGCATGAGGCCATGAGAAACTTGATGACGACCACCATGATCAAGGGAACACCCATGAGGGATCATGTTCTCAAGATGATGGCTCAATTGAATGAGTTGGAGGTCCTAGAAGCTTAGATCGATAGGGAAACCCAGGTCGATATCATACTCCAGTCTCTACCTAGGAGTTTTGAGCAGTTTCGCCTGAACTACAACATGAACAAGAGGTTGTATTCGTTGGCGAAACTTCTGAAAGAATTTCAGTCGGCAGAGGGACTATTTCGTCAAAGTGCTCAGGCACATGCCGTGGTGACCCAGAAGGTTTCTACTTCTAAGACGAAAGGCAAGAAGAAGAAGAAACAAATCGGGGCGAAGGCGGTGGGAGGTACTCAAGGAGGAGTGAAGAAGCCGAAAGGCAAGTGCTTCACTTGTAAGCAGATTGGACACTGGAAGAAGGACTGCCCCAACCACAAGAACAAAGGTATATCTTTTGGTCTAGTCATTGAAACATGTTTAGCGGTGTTATCTACCGGCACCTGGTGTGTAGATACGGGAGCCACTGATCATGTCTACAATACTTTGCAGGGGTTCCAGGAAACCAGATGACTGGCTGAGGGGGAGATTACCATATACTTGGGCGATGCCACGAAGGTGGCGGCTGTTGTAGTGGGAGATGTTCATTTATCTTTTGAGAAAAATAAACTTTTGGTTCTTAAGAATTGCCTTTATGTACCCTTATTTAGAAAGATTTTAATTTCAGTTTCTAAATTGTTTATGGATGGATATTCTATTTCTTTTAATGACAGAGTTGTTATAAGAAGAGATAGGGACATTATCTGTTTGGGTACATTGATAGGAAATTTGTACACACTTGAACCAAAACATCCCACGATGCATATTGAAATTAATAGCTCATCTTCTAATTCCAATAAGAGAAAAGAACCTTCGAAGATGAACCAAACATATCTTTGGCATCTTAGGCTTGGTCACATTAACCTGAGCAGAATTCAAAGGTTGATAGCTGATGGACCTTTGGGTTCATTAGTAGTGGAGGATCTTCCAACCTGTGAATCTTGCTTGGAGGGTAAGATCACCAAGAGGCTTTTTAAGGCCAAGGGGTATAGAGACAAAGATGTGTTAGAATTGGTTCATTCTGATTTGTGTGGTCCTATGTCTATCCAGGCTAGAGGTGGTTTTGAGTATTTCATCTCTTTTATAGATGATTACTCAAGATATGGATACATTTACCTGATGCACCGCAAGTCTGAATGTTTTAACAAGTTCAAAGAATTCAAGGCTGATGTGGAGAAATGTCAAGGTAAAAGTATCAAGACACTACGATCTGATCATGGTGGTGAGTACCTCTTGGGAGAGTTTAGGAACTACTTATCAGAGGCTGGGATTCAATCCCAATTGACTGCACCTGGCACACCCCAGCAGAACGGTGTAGCAGAGCGAAGGAATAGGACTCTTATGGAGATGGTTAGATCGATGATGAGTTATTCTGACTTGCCAGATTCGTTCTGGGGATATGCTCTAGATACGACGGTGTACATTCTGAACTTGGTTCCATCTAAATCAGTGCCTTCTACTTCCACAGAGTTGTGGATTGGGCGAAAGCCTAGTCTAAGACATATTCGGATATGGGGGAGTCCAACACATGTGCTGAAGGCAGATGCTGGTAAGTTGGAACCTCGTACAGAAGTATGCATGTTCGTTGGCTATCCCAGGGGAACGAAGGGTTGATTGTTTTATAGTCCTAGAGATCAGAGGGTGATCGTTAGCATGAACGCCAGATTTCTATAGGAAGACTATGTGATGAGCCACAAGCCCAAGAGTAAAATTGTTCTGGAGGAGTTAAAAGGGGAAGTCACTTCTTTAGTACCACCAGTACAAGAGGATATACCACATGTCACTGCACCGCGTGTCACAGAGGATACACAGGTGACACCTCGTCGTAGTGGGAGGGTTGTGAGACAACCTGATAGATTCATCTTCTTGGGAGAATCTTTTGATTTGGTCCTTGGCGAACATGAACCTGATCCCTGGACATATGACGAGGCAATCCAAGATAAAGATGTAGTATCTTGGCAAAGTGCAATGAATGCTGAGATTGAATCTATGGATTCAAATCAGGTATGGGAGCTAGTAGAACCACCCGATGGTGTAAAAACCATTGGATGCAAGTGGATCTACAAGAGAAAGAGAGGAATAGATGGGAAGGTTGAGACCTTCATAGCGAGGCTTGTTGCGAAGGGGTATACTAAGAAAGAGGGTATCGATTATGAGGAGACCTTTTCGTCGGTAGCAATGCTTAAGTCTATCCGGATTCTCTTATGCATAGCAGCTCATATGGATTATGAGGTGTGGCAGATGGATGTCAAGACAACTTTTCTTAATGGAAGTCTTGAGGAAAACATCTACATGAAGCAACCATTGGGATTCATTGCTAAAGGCAAAGAGCATCTTGTATGTAAGCTTAATCGGTCCATTTATGGACTGAAACAAGCTTCGAGGTCTTGGAACATCCGCTTTGATGAGGTGATCCAGTCTTATGGATTTATTCAATGTCCAGATGAGTCTTGTGTATACAAGAGATGTGACGAAAACGTAGTGGTATTTCTTGTACAATACGTAGATGACATTTTATTGATTGGCAACAATATCAAGGTGTTATCAGATGTAAGGGTATGGTTGTCCAAACAGTTTGATATGAAGGACTTGGGGGAGGTGGGACACATCCTTGGGATCAAGGTTATAAGGGATTGCAGGAAAAGGATGTTGTGTTTATCCCAAGCTTCATACATAGACACGATTATGGAGCATTTTAGCATGCAGAACTCCAAGAAGGGTTTTCTACCTTTCAGGCATGGAGTTCCTTTATCTAAGGAGATGTGTCCTAGATCATCTGAGGAGATAGAGGAGATGAAGGTGGTTCAGGGAAGCCTCATGTATGCGATTCTCTCAGATGAGACAGAATATCCGCTGCTGGGCATGGTCGAGATATCGAGTAATCCTTGACAGTGACATTGATCGCAGAAGCATATATCAAGTACCGAGAAGGACTAGGATTATATCGTTTATCGGCGCACTAATTACTCTCGCGGGGTTACACGGATTCCGACTTCCAATATGATAGGGATAACAGTAAGTCTACCTCAGGTTTTGTGTTTACTTTGGGAGGTGGAGACATTGTATGGAGGAGTGTCAAGCAGAAGTGCGTGGCGGACTCCACCATGGAAGCTGAGTATGTGGCAGCGTCTGAGGCGGCCAAAGAAGTTGTATGGCTCAGGAACTTTCTAATGGACTTGGATGTGATTCCTGGTTTGCTCAGAACTATCACAATTTATTGTGATAATAGTGGTGAAGTTGCAAACTTGAAGGAACCACGAGCCCAAAAGGCTAGTAAACACATAGAGCACAAGTAGCACCTGATACGAGAAATCGTAAAGAGAGGAGAAGTTACTGTGGCCAAGATTGCATCAGAGGATAACCTGGCAGATACTTTCACTAAGACCCTTCCGGCGAGAGCTTATGATAGGCATGTGGAGGAAATGGGGATCAGATGTATGGAAGTTTGAAGATAGCATAGTCTTTTAGTATAAGTGGGAGATTGTAGGGATGTATACTGAAAAGTCTATCTTTTATATGAACATCTTTATTTTCAAATAAGAATCACATGATCATTGTTTGCATATTTTTATGGTTATGCAATATTATCTATTACTTTACATTGTATATAACATGGTGTGTGGTGTCACACAGGATATCATGTTATCATCCCCTTGAAAAGTATAAGTAAAGGCTCACAACCGAGATGACTTTGGACAAACCATCGGAATGGTTGTAGTGTGATTTGGTGTTGGTTTGTCTTGACCATAGAATCACACAAGTGCACTTTGGGTGTATTGAGCAGGACCGACTTAGAGGTGATTCGATTTATTGCTGACTACATAATCCAATCGGACCTCAGATACTATTTAGTACATGCTCTTAATCCCGATATAATAACGGACACATATACTTAGTACTCAACTCTTTGATTTACCAATGGGCGAGATTTATAGATTAAATCGATAGGCTCGGTAAGTTGGGAGATGATATTATTTATATGGTGTGTCGTTGATTATAGGAGGAAACCATGTACTTTATATTAGGATGATGATGTCCCCTTGAGGAGCTCATAAAGTTCATCATGTAAACCCTGCAGGTGGACTTGGTCCGGCATAATGAAAAGGTTGAGTGGTACTACTCAAGGAGTTAGATGTTGATTAATTAATGGTCAGTAAATTAATTAATCAATGGACATTCGAGATCTTAAACACGGGGAGAAAATGTACAAATAATATATGGAGCCCATATTATCATATGGGGGTTGGTGAGGTAGATCAATGATGAAGCTTTAGTGGATTGGATCATCATTAGTGGATCGGACTTGATGTGGGCTTGATCCATGGGTGGCCAAGACCCAACTCCTCCTCATGGTCTCTAATGTAGCCTATTAACACCTCATGATCCTTAGATCCAATGGATAGAAACAAAACTCTAAGATCCGTTGGTAGAGATTAAATCTCTAAGATTTGACGGTTAGATTAAATCTCTAGATCCGACGGTTGAGATTAAATCCCTAGAACCAATGGATGAGATTAATTCATGACTTATCCCTAACTCTATAAAAAGATGGCATGGGAGTTGGCATGAACAACATTGAAGGAGAGCTAGGGTTTGGGCAGCCAGAAGGAATCCTAGTTGAGATAGGATTAGGATTAGGGTTTGGAGGCAAGGGTAGCACCAAATAAGGAAGGTATTCTTCTCTTCTTCTTCCTCTTTTGGCCAACGTCCAGCATCTCTCCAGCCTCTTTTCCAGCCTAGGCCGTGTTAGTAATATATGAGAGATATCCTAAGGCAATCGCCTTATGTATGAACCATTTATATGATAAATGAAGATTCACTATTTGAGTATACATGTTTTATGTATTTGATTGGATCTTAAACTCATTTACTGAATGTCCACGATACGATTCACAGCATGAGAGAATTTGTGATTGGATCACAACTAGTGAGTATCTCTATATGTGTAATTGTGATGTATCGGAATTATCCCTAGTCGATGAATTGATGGATTTGGACACCATCAATTCTGTCGAGACTAGCACGAGGTATACTCCTTGGTGTATCCAAGCAATGATTCTCACCGGGCCGAGACATAGTGATGTCCGGAGTTAATCGTGGATGCTAGTTATGGTAACTAGTTCATTGGAGTGACCAGCCGTAAGACTTCATATGGTTCTCTGCATATATAGATATGTCAATGAAGTTCTTACCGGGGCTTAAGTGCGATGTTCCTTTGACTTGCGGTATTCAAGTCATCTTGATCATGGAGACTTATGCTTTGACATCTTAAGCAAACATCTCTAAGGAGATGTAGACCCGGGATGATTGGGTATAAGTCGAAGTGATCGAAGGTGTTTGAATAGCCTATAAAGGATTCACCACTCCTTGCGAGGAGATGTATACCCATGGCCTCTCGTCGGATTGTTACTAAAGTCTTTGGCCAAAGCCTTACATGTTTAGAGTAAAGTACTCTTCGATACATGTGCAGTAACTAGAATCCGTAGGACGAGGAAATGATACTTGGTCTAGGTGTGACGTAGTCAGCCTAGTGGGGACTGACACAATAGACCATGTCCTGAACCAAGTGGGTATAAGATGAGTGAAGGGAATGGGGCACGATTCATTCGAAGCATCAAGGGTTTCGTAAATAGTTCTCGATCAACCGCTGATCTTTTCGGTTAATTGGGGATCATGATGTACTACTAGGTGCCACTCATGATCGCTCTATAATTAATGGTTAATTATAGACGGCCAACATAAACCGAGAACCTATTTGGTCACACGCACAACGAGTGTAATCCAAAGGATTTAAAACGAGCTTGAGAATGGGATTCTCAGACCGAGAGAAACTAGGTTTGGTTGGACCAAACATAAAGCGAGCATGAAATCATTTCAGTCGCAATGGAAGAGTGGATGGGCCGCGTCTTATGAAGACGTAATGGATGAACCAAAATGGTTTGGTTCTAATCCAATTGATGAGAATAAACCAAAGGGTTTGGTTTATTTTAAACGAATGAACCAAAAAGTTGGTTCGGTTCGTTTTAACTTAAAATAAACCATCATGGTTTGGTTTATTTGAACTTATCTTAATGGAGCGGGTTAACGGGCTTTATGGATATGATCCATTAACCATTAAGAGAATTAGTTCTCTATAAAAATAAACTAACCCAAAGATTCTAACCCTAGCCTCCTTGTTGTTGCCCAACATGTTGTTGCCGCCCAACATGGTGTTGCCGCCAACTTCATGGAGCTACTGCCACCCCCTTGCCGCCGGCATCCAAGCTTCAGCCGGCGATGCTCCGGCGACCCTCCGGTGATCTCTTGTAGGTTCGGTGATAAGGTGAGCTCCACATCTCCTTTGGCCGGCCTCTATTCCTCCACCAAAAGCTGTCCAGTTTTTCTGGACAGCTTGTTTCTTTGTTGTCGGAGCGTCGTTTGGACGACGGTTAGTGCTCCGACAGCGGCTAACTTACCGGGGATTTGATCTCCGGTAATCCTCTGAGGTGGAGGACGGGCGATCTGGCCAAACGGTTGACGAATACCTCTCCGGAGAATCGAAGTTTGAGGACTCGCTTTTGGATCCGAATTTGGATTCGATCGTGATCATCTCTCGATCACGCCGCCTTCAACACGAGGCTAGTAACCCGCATTTAAGACGAAGCTCGGTCTTAGCGAAGTCATCCCGAGGAGCTCGGCGTGGATACGGATAGAGACGATTCTTACGAGGATCGCTCCGCTGATGTCGTTTCGCCACACGCCATACGAAAGGTATAACGAGATAATTTCTTTTATTGCAAATTTTAATTTACGGTTATGTCTACACTTGTTGTAATATGCATGCGTGTGTTGTGTGTGTTGTAATAAATATAGATTTATTATTTTTAATTGCTTCCGCTGTGCTCATGTTTAACGAAACATGATCGAACACACACACGCCGCGGTGCCGGAAACCCAACAGTGGTATCAGAGCCCAGGTTGTGTTTCGACATAATCGTAAAATTTGTTTTGCGATAGTCATAATGTATTTCTGGAAATTTTCTAATTTTGGAAATTTAGAAGTATTTATGGAAATTTTTCAATTTTGGAAAGTCTAGAAGTATTTATGGAAATCTTCCACTTTTGGAAAGTTGAAAGTATTTATGGAAATTGATATTTTCCATAAATAAAATATTTGATTAGATTCTGGAAATTTGTTTCCTAATTTAATCATGATTTGATTTGGGAAATCAAATCTTAAAATATTTTATTTCCATAAGTAGTTTTAATGATTTAGAAATTGGTTTTTCCTAAATAGATTTTCCTTAATCAAATAATTCCATGAATAAAATATGTGATTAGATTTGGAAATTTGTTTCTAATTTAATTATGATTTGATTTGGAGAATCAAATCTTAAACATATTTTATTTCCATAAATAGTTATGACATATAAGGAAATATATACATGACATAATTGTATGCCATGTAATTGCATTAGATGCATAACATTATGCCATGTGTCGTGGACATGTAGATGTATGCCATGTATGCCATGCCATGTAGATAATAGTTATTTGCATGCAAAGAGGATGAGACATAAAACCCTTAATCAATATTAAAGCCTACACCTTCCATTAATATGGTTAGAACCGCAGTTCTGCTTTCTTGTTTGGGTTGTTGGACTCTCTCCAAGCCCGGCTCGAACCTCAATATGTTCAAACCATGGAATAGTTTAATACTAATATGGTAAGAGTCGAGGTCAATCGTTAGCTTTGGTTGTTGGACTCTCCAAGCTGGGCTAATTGGTTGAATGCGCCTAACCATATTAAAACTATGTCCCGATTAATGGGTTGGCTTTAACCGAGCATCGGGCTTGTTGGACTCTCTCCAAGGTCGATGTAAAGGAGGTGAAGTTGGGTGCTATGCATATGATGCATACTTGTTAATGTGTTAACAACCCGATGTATGTGTGAACATTCAATTAGTTGATAGCACATTGTGATAGTTGCATATACGTGATATGCAATCGGTATAGTTGATACCTACCATCGTAGTTATGAATGGCTTGTTGGACTCTCTCCAAGGTTGTTCATAACTATGATGGATATCAGCCCATTCGGAGATGGACCTACGATCTCCCGAAGTGATTTTGGGGTTTTGAAATTCAAAAATGAATGGGATTTATAAATGTATATTGATGCATTTTAAAATCATCTTTCTTATATATGCTCGCTTTGTATTTCTAAGTTAATATATTGATCATGATGTGTTTGAATTTATGCTCCATTTTGATTCAAATAAATTGATCGGGCCGAACTTCTTGGACTAGCTTAGAAACTCGAGAATTGTTCTCAAGGTGAAAAGCTTGGTAAATGTCCTCGGCGCCTCTTCCCGCATCTAGTGACATGCAACTCGACCAATTGTTGGCCTATCGTAAACATGTGAGTGATTCTCAACAAATGAGTTGCATCATGCTAGCGATGGAACCCAAGCTACGAAGCAAAGATGAGCATATGGATGCTCATATCGTAGTCCTTCATCTTTGTGAGTTGGTTGATGAGCAAGTGAGATTCAAAGGTTCAAGTCTCAAAGCTCCTCTTCACCTCCGAGATGCTAGAAGGTTCATCTGTGGTACGCTTCAATATGCGTCAAGACTGTGGAGTCTTCCGAGAAGCATGAGCAGGACGGTGTGTTAGTTGATTCCTCAAGAAAGGTTCTAAGAGGAAGTCAAAGGAACAAGCAGAAGGGAAAGAAGAGAAGGGCTAAGAAGGTAGAACTAGCATTAAAAGGAAACTTGCCATCATTATGGCAAGGAGAGCCATTCGAAGAAAGTGCAAGATTTATCTTGAGTCCGTGAAGAAGGATAAGGCATCTGATGCCCCATCTTCTTCGTAAATCTTCTTTATTGATTGTCATTCTATTTCCTCAAACACTTGGGTATTGATAATCGGGTGTGGCTCATATATATGTAATGACATACATGGGCTAAGGAATAGAAGAAGACTGGCCAAGGAGAGTCAAATTTGCGTGTTGGGAATGGAGAAAAGGTTGCTTCTACGCCATTGGAGCGTATTGTTGAAACTCCCTACAGGACTTGTCTTAGAACTAGACAATTGCTTTTATGTTCCTTCGTTGATAAAGAACATCATTTCTATTTCTTGTTTAAATAGAAATGGGTACCATTTGACTTTTAGTAACAATTGTTGTTACATAACTTTGAATGGAGTTCTTTATGGGACTGGAACTATAAGCAATGGTGTTTATATATTGGATGTATCCAGTGACACCTTCAATATCGAAGCGAGCAACAAGCGTGCTCAAAAGGATAATCAAATAGACTCCTATATGTGGCATTGTCGTCTTGGCCATGTAAGCAAGAAACGCATGTCCGAATTACACAAATGTGGAATTCTGGAATCGTTTGAATTGGATTCATACGATACATGCGAATCATGCTTAAAAGGCAAGATGACTAAGTTACCTTTTACTGGAAAAGGTGAACGAGTGGGAGAGTTACTAGGTCTAATACATACTGATGTATGTGGACCTATGTCAACTCAAGCTTTAGGAGGCTATAGCTACTTCATTACCTTCACCGATGATCACTCACGGTTTGGGTATGTGTTCTTGATGAAACACAAGTCAGAAGCCTTTGAAAGGTTCAAAGAGTTCAGAAATGAAGTAGAGAAACAACATGACAAGGGTATTAAAATACTTTGATCGGATCGAGGTGGTGAATACTTAAGTCAGGAGTTTCTTGATTACCTAAGAGACAATGGCATATTGTCTCAATGGACTCCGCCCTATACACCACAGCATAATGGTGTATCTGAGAGGCGTAACCGGACCTTGTTGGACATGGTCAGGTCAATGATGAATCATGCAACTCTTCCCAAGTCCTTTTGGGGCTATGCACTTTAGACAGTTGTTTACTTGTTAAACAGAATGCCTACCAAGGTAGTCTCAACTACTCCATATGAGATATGGAATAGTAAGAAACCTCATGTATCTTACTTGAAGATATGGGGTTGTCCTGCTTATGTGAACTATATCGGACAAATTGGATGCTAAGTCGATAAATGTCTATTTATTGGATACCCTAAGGAAACAAGGGGTTACCAATTCTATCATCCTGTGGAACAAAAGGTGTTTGTTTCAAGGCATGCTGTGTTTCTAGAGAAAGAGTTTCTCTTGCAAGAAAACAGTGGGAGTGTCGTCGAGCTTGAGGAGGCTCGAGAGACTCAAATAGACATTGATGAGATACCTGGTGAAGCACAACAGTCGACAACTCATAGTGATGAGCAATCGGCTGGACCTATTGTAACACCACATCTTCGTAGATCTGGTAGAACATGCAATATTCCTGAGAGATATGGATTTCTCGTAAGCGAATCGAACGACGTGTTACTCATTGATGATGAGGAGCCTACCAGTTATGAAGAAGTGCTGACAAGTTCAGAAAGGAATAAGTGGCTTGGTGCCATGAAGTCGGAAATGGATTCCATGTATGAAAACCAAGTTTGGAACTTGGTTGACCCACCTGAAGGGATAAAGCCTATAGGGTGCAAGTGGGTTTTCAAGAAGAAAACCGACATGGATGGTAATGTGATTACCTATAAGGCTAGATTGGTGGCGAAAGGATATCGTCAAAAACAAGGTGTTGATTATGACGAAACCTATTACTTTGTAGCTATGCTTAAATCCATTCGGATGCTCCTGGCCATAGCGGCTCATTATGATTATGAGATATGGCAGATGGATGTGAAAACAGCTTTCCTTAATGGAAACCTGCTCGAGTACGTGTATATGATACAGCCTGAGGGTTTCACATCGGTTGATAAAACCAAGGTATGCAAATTGCGACGATCCATTTATGGATTGAAGCAAGCATCCAGGAGCTGGAATATCCGTTTTGATGAGACAATCAAAAAGTTTGATTTCTCACAAAATCCAGACGAACCTTGTGTGTACAAGAAGGTTAGTGGGAGTGCAGTCGTGTTCCTAGTATTGTATGTCGATGACATACTACTTATAGGAAATGATGTTTCAATCTTACAGTCAGTGAAGGTTTGGTTATCCAAGACATTCTCCATGAAAGACACAGGAGAAGCAACCTACATCCTCGGGATTAAGATCTATAGAGATAGATCGAAGCGGTTGCTTGGTCTTTCGCGATCTACATATATAGGCCGAAAGTGCTAAAGAGGTTTAGCATGTCGGAATCCAAGAAAGGTTTCCTACCCATCGAGCATGGGGTACACCTTTCGAAGTCTATGTCATGTCGCGCCACGACAAGACAAGAGGATTTGCATGAGTAAGATTCCCTATGCATCCGCATAGGATCTATCATGTATGCTATGTTATGTACGAGGCCCGATGTATCGTATGCTCACGAGTGTCACGGCGGATACGATCGATCCGAGGAATGGATCATTGGGTATTAAGATGATCCTTAAGTACTTGAGAAGAACTAAGGATGCGTTCCTAATATATGGAGAAGGGTACATGGTGATACGTGGGTATCGGATGCCTCTCGATGACGAGGATGATTCCATGTCTTTATGCAGGTATGTATTCACCTAGAATGGAGCGCAATAAGTTGGAAAGGTTTCAAGCTTGACACTATAGCGGATTACGCCACTAAGGCGAGAATACATTGCAGCTTTAGGCTGGAAGGCGGTTTGGATCAAGAAGTTCATCTCTGAACTTAATGTGGTCTCATCGATGATCCAAACATGTGCCGCCGCTATCATCTTATCGGAGAGATCATCGGTAGGAAGCGAAATACAAATCGAGAAAATCCCCACTGAAAGGAACTTAGCGGATCCTTTGACTAAGGCATTACCTCAAAGTAAGTTTGAGGGTCATGTTAAAGCTTATGGTATTGGATACCGTAGCGATTGGCATTAGGCCAAGTGGGAGTCTGTTAGTAATATATGAGAGATGTCCTAAGGCAATCGCCTTATGTATGAACCATTTATATGATAAATGAAGATTCACTATTTGAGTATACATGTTTTATGTATTTGATTGGATCTTAAACTCATTTCTTGAATGTCCACGATACGATTCACATGAGAGAATTTGTGATTGGATCACAACTAGTGAGTATCTCTACATGTGTAATTGTGATGTATCAGAATTATCCCTAGTCGATGAATTGATGGATTTGGACACCATCAATTCTGTCGAGACTAGCACGAGGTATACTCCTTGGTGTATCCAAGCAGCTGATTCTCACTGGCTGGAGACATAGTGATGTCCGGAGTTAATCGTGGATGCTAGTTATGGTAACTAGTTCATTGGAGTGACCAGCCGTAAGACTTCATATGGTTCTCTGCATATATAGATATGTCAATGAAGTTCTTCTGTGGCTTAAGTGCGATGTTCCTTTGACTTGCGGTATTCAAGTCATCTTGATCATGGAGACTTATGCTTTGACATCTTAAGCAAACATCTCTAAGGAGATGTGGACCCGGGATGATTGGGTATAAGTCGAAGTGATCGAAGGTGTTTGAATAGCCTATAAAGGATTCACCACTCCTTGCGAGGAGATGTATACCCATGGCCTCACGTCGGATTGTTACTAAAGTCTTTGGCCAAAGCATTACATGTTTAGAGTAAGGTACTCTTCGATACATGTGGAGTAACTAGAATCCGTAGGACGAGGAAATGATACTTGGTCTAGGTGTGACGTAGTCAGCCTAGTGGGGACTGACACAATAGACCATGTCCTGAACCAAGTGGGTATAAGATGAGTGAAGGGAATGGGGCACGATTCATTCGAGCTACTGAAGGGTTTCAGAAATAGTTCTGGATCAACCGTTGATCTTTTCGGTTAATTGGGGATCATGATGTACTACTAGGTGCCACTCATGATCGTTCTATAATTAATGGTTAATTATAGACGGCCAACATAAACCAAGAACCTATTTGGTCACACGCACAACGAGTGTAATCCAAAGGATTTAAAACGAGCTTGAGAATGGAATTCTCAGACCGAGAGAAACTAGGTTTGGTTGGACCAAACATAAAGCGAGCATGAAATCGTTTCAGTCGCAATGGAAGCGTGGATGGGCCGCGTCTTATGAAGATGTAATGGATGAACCAAAATGGTTTGGTTCTAATCCAATGGATGAGAATAAACCAAAGGGTTTGGTTTATTTTAAACGAATGAACGAAAAAGTTGGTTCGGTTCTTTTTAACTTAAAATAAACCATCATGGTTCGTTTTAACTTAAAATAAACCATCATCGTTTTAACTTATCTTAATGGAGCGGGTTAACGGGCTTTATGGATATGATCCATTAACCATTAAGAGAATTAGTTCTCTATAAAAATAGGGGTTAAACCCTAACCCAAAGATTCTAAAAAAGTTTTGGCCGCCCAACCCTAGCCTCCTTTTGTTGTTGCCGCCCAACATGTTGTTGCCGCCCAACATGGTGTTGCCGCCAACTTCATGGAGCTGCAGCCACCTCCTTGCCGCCGGCATCCAAGCTTCAGCCGGCGATGCTCCGGCGACCCTCCGGTGATCTCTTGTGGGTTCGGTGATAAGGTGAGCTCCACATCTCCTTTGGCCGGCCTCTATTCCTCCACCAAAAGCTGTCCAGTTTTTCTCGACAGCTTGTTTCTTTGTTGTCGGAGCGTCGTTTGGACGACAGTTAGTGCTCCGACAGTGGCTAACTTACCGGGGGTTTGATCTCCGGTAATCCTCTGAGGTGGAGGACGAAGGATTCGTCAAACGGTTGACGAATACCTCTCCGGAGAATCGAGTTTTGAGGACTCGGTTTTGGATCCGAATTTGGATTCGGATTGTGATCATCTCTCGATCACGTCGTCTTCAACACGAGGCTAGTAACCCGTACGAAGACGAAGCTCGTGGCTTAGCGAAGTCATCCCGAGGAGCTCGGCGTGGATACGGATAGAGACGATTCATACAAGGATCGTTCCGGTTGATGCCGTTCCCGCTACACGTCATACGAAAGGTATAACGTAGATAATTTCTTTTATTGCAAATTTTAATTTACGGTTATGTCTACACTTGTTGTAATATGCATGCATGTGTTGTGTGTGTTGTAATAAATATAGATTTATTATTTTTAATTGCTTCCGCTGTGCTCATGTTTAACGAAACATGATCGAACACACACACGCCGCGGTGCCGGAAACCCAACAGGCCGGTGCCCAAAATCCCCCTTCTCCTTCTCCTTAGGTGGTGGAAACAAGATATTGGGCTTTACATGGTGTCTTGGTTGTTTTCCACCATCTTCTCCTTCACCTAGTTGGCCGACGGCAAGGATAGTTTTAGTTCCTTGTTGGTTGTTTCCAGTGAGGAGAAAACCCTTGTTTTTATTCTTCCTCTTGCTTTGGAAGATCAAGGAAGGAAGATTTGTGATATAGGAGCTTCAACTTTTGGTGGATCGTCGCCCACACGACGTCCAAAAGGAGGAAGGTCATACATTAGAAGATCGAGAGGTATACCTATTATACTTTCTTCTTTTGTTTGTTGCTTGTTTTTGTTTTTCAATTATAACCATGTTATAAATCTGTAAATGGCTAAATAAACCTTGGATCCCGATCATAAATATAAAAACCGGCGATCCGGACATCGTCTATTCCGCGGCTACTCGTAGAATAGAGGATGGTCGCTTGAACAACTAGTCTATTCAAGTGACCTCTCTAAAAGAATAGCACGACGATGACTTGGTTGCTTTGGCAATCCCTTTTGTCTAGGATTAAATTTTTTTAATCCGGGGACATCGAAGGGATCGCCATGGACAAGCTACCGAGGTGATGTGGGAAGCGAAGTTTTCCCTCACGGACTCGATAAGCAAAACCCTTCAGAGTTAGGAGTAAGACATATGTTTATAATCATTTAGGTGAAACCGAAATCCTAGAATTCTTTTAGAAACTTTTAACCTACCTTTTCTTTCTCCGAGTGACACCATAATTGAGTTAGGATTGTTGTCTACCTCGTACACTTGACTAGAAAAATATTTCATTCCAGACAAACAACATCCATTTGACAAATGATACTTGAATCACTGTCTTTTTGGGATCGATATCTTTATCACTTGACGACATTCGTGCACTTGCTGGCATTGAGTGCAAGCGTACGCTTCGAGTCCTCGATGATCCTCATCAGAGATTTGAGAGTCGTGCTCGCGTGCATCAACAACCTTACCATCGCTGCTCACATAGAGCTTACTTTTGCCAAACCCCTAGTTCTTTGACCTGTTGGACTTCTTTGCTTAGCTTCTGATCTTGCAAACTTACTAAGACCTACAAGCTTGATATAGAATATAAGACATAATATGACTTATCTTTCAATCTTTGTCATTATCAAAACACATGTTTGATTATCTAGTGCCCCTGCACCCACAACCTATTAATTTTCGTTGAATATATTTCCCTTTTAATGATTTTCAAGCATATCAGAGACTTAGGAATAGTTAAGTTACCTAGGGTTATTTGTAAATGGTTAAACCAAACGTATTTAGCCAAAAATAGTATTAGCAATCGACTAACATACCCAACAGTCAACTGTTAACCTTCCCTGTTGATTGGTATATGAAATCAATCGACTGATATATGATTTTCTTGAAATATTTTTCAGTTAAATTTTTAAAATGCATACATAATTCTACATTTTTTGAAAAAATTTTAAATTTCATATAGACATTACTTATGTCAAATACTATGGGAAAAATAATAATTTTCTATAAAAAATATCCATCATTTTCAAAGAATGACACAGAGTTAAAAACCAATGAAAACTTCAATATTTCATGCTAACTTTGTATCAATATCATCAATGGTAATCCTATTAATAGATATACTACTTCACTAAGATTTTCCAAAATGATTTTAAAAATATATTCAAACCTTATTTCCAATCATGATTAATGGGCTAAGTGTACATGACTTATACATTAGCTTTCCTCATGATTTATGTGAGATGTAGATTGGTTCTCTCCTAAGCTAAGAGGTCATGCATTTCTATCTAGACATTTTTTTAATTTGATCATCATTTCTAAAATATCAAATAATGCCAATTTTCTTTAATTTAAATTGAATAAATGCATGGATATGATTATGACATAAATGATGAGCATAATTTAAAAGTATTTTCCAATCTTACATGATGCATGATGTCATGACATGACAAGATAAAAATCAACCAGAGTATCAAAATGATATGTTCTATATAATCATGTGATATATGATGCCATGACATAGAGTATGAAACACAAAACATGATACATATACAGAATAATAAGGTATGACAATACCTAAGTCTTCAATCTAATTGCCATTTTCTAAGATTATGTCAAATACAAAATTTGACATATAAATGGAGCAACTCCCTTGAGTGTGCTAAAATCCTCAAACATGACACACTATTGTCTCTAACCTACAGTGTGAATCATGATTAACTTTCAAACTTTTATTTTCATTGGCACATCCTAAAATCTTTTAGGATAATGTTCTAAGTTCATTTTCAAAGTATCACTATACCTCAAAAATGATCTAAAGTGTCAACTTTATTATCGTTAGGTTAACTATCTTTCCATTCTAGATGGACACATCCTCTACCCATTTAGTGTGAAAGGATGAAAGCAATACCTATTAGAGCTACTTGGATTTTCTAGGTATTCACTAGGGATAACCTCCCTTGATATCTTCCTAATGATTCTCCTAGGCTTCTTGGAAGCCTTAGTCATTTGACTCTCATCAAGGTCAACTCTAGAGATACCTTCCCTTGTAATCTTCACATTCCTACACCCAAGTTCAGTTTCATATTTATATGGAACACTATGGTAAGATGACATGCCTTCCTTAGACTTAGGTTTGTATCCCAAACCCTTCTTGTCTTAGATAAATATTACCTATCAAAACCAAGATTATGCCCTTTAGACCCTTTAAATATGTTTTCCATCTTTTTAAGTGTCTTTTCTAATTTGTGAAGTCTTGACCTCAAGACTTGATTTTCTTCTTTTAATGTCTCAACTTTTAATTTTTTTATTATTTCTTTTGACATTCTTCTGAGGTAGATGTCTATTCTTCTTAGAGCTATTGCCTAGATGTTTGTCTACCTTCCTAACTTTATATAAAATAGGTCTACCTTGAAAAATCTAAAGTTATGCTTAGGTCGGCTAATTCTTGAGTTGCCAATTCTAGAGTTGTTTTTAGGCTTATTTTCATGATATTGAGCACCTAAATGATAAAACTTCTTTCAAGCATATTTTTTGTTATGATATATTGAAATTGCATTAAGGTAAGGTACCTTAGGTCTTGCCTCAGGAACTCCCCCTACACTTGAGCTTTCTCCTTTGTCCTTGGTTAGGTGTCTCCCTCTCGGACATTGGTTCCGGTAATGCCCCATTTGTTTGCACAAGAAGCACACAATATGTTCCTTGGCTTTATGTATTAGGGCATCAATCTCGTTTGGTTTCTCATTAGCTTTTGGTTCCACTTAAACTTTTTACTTGGTCAATTGCTGGCACCTACTTTTATAGTGTCTCTTCTCCCTATACTCAAAACATATGATATGGTTTTTATTTGTATGAATTAAATTTAAATTACATTCATTGGTGTTAGGGAAGACACATGAAAGTTCATCATCAACTCTAGATGTAGAGGTCTCCTCTTGTTAGGATGTATACTAAAAGCCTAGCCTTTGTATGGACATCTTCATTTTGAAATAAGAATCACATGATCATTGTTTGCATTTTATATTTATTATATGTGTGTATCTTGTCTAATACTTTACATTGGAGATAACATGGTGTGTGGTGTCACACAGAAGATCATGTTATCAGTTCCTTGTAGAGTATAAGTAAAGGCTCACAACCAAGATGGTTTTGGACAAACCATTGGCTTGGTTGTAATGTAATTTGGTATTGGTTTATCTTGACATAGAATTACACTAGTACACTTTGTGTGTATTGAGAAGCACCGATTTGGAGGTGATTAAATTTATTACTGACTACATAATTGAATCAGATCTTGGATATTATAGTGTATATGCTCTTAATCCCGATATAATAACGGACACATGTACTTAATATTTATTTTTTTGATTTATCAATGGGCGAGATTTATGGGTTAAATCAATAGGCTCAGTAAGTTGAAAAATAATATTATTTACATGGTGTGTCGTTGATTATACGAGGAAACTGTGTCCTATGTATTAGGATGATGATGTCCCCTTGAGGAGCTGATGAACAGGTATTTGTTGTGGTATGATGCACGCAATCACGACCTCAAATCTCACGACGGAGGCCGTCGAGGACTCAAAGCGCGTGGTCACGCTCAACGCCCGCAAGTGCACGGATGTCGTCAAGTAATAAAAGATTATCGATCCCACAGGGACTAATATTCGAATATCGATATGTTCAGTGGTTGAAATTGTTCAGAAGTAAACTCTAAGAGGTTTCGACTTGTGAGGGATGTTGGTGGACTATACTCTATACGGTGTCACACGGAGGAAGAAGGGAGCGTGCCGAGGACTTCAAAGGTGATTCTAGGACTTCGGTTTCGCTTGTGTGTCACAAAAAAATATTGTCAATTGGCGTTGAAGGGAGTGCCATTGGTTGCGTCAGAGTCTCATTGCCTCACATGTCCCCGGATTAAAATTTTATCAACTAAAACTAATCCGGATGGGATGAGTTTTCGAATCACAATCATTTCGTCATCGTGCCAACGACTCGAGCGATCGCTTGAACAAACTTGTTGTTCAAGAAATCAACTCTTCTAGTCGGTTAGCCGCGGAAGAGACGACGAACAGATCGCCGGTTTTTGTGTTTCTTATCGGGGTCCATGATTATACAAATACAAACAAATGCAAACTAGTATAATCAACACATACTAACATAAAAACATAAGCTAGCATATCTTATCATAAGAGGATCAAGAATAAAGTTTGTAAAACTTTTATAACTCTTGGTCTTCTACCGTATGTCCCATCCTCCTCGTGGACGTCGTGTGGGCGAAGATCCTCCACGAGTTGAAGCCTCCTAGATCACGTTCTTCCCTTCCTTTCTCGCTCCTAACAAAGAGAAGAACCAAACAAAAACTCCTTCTCCTATCTAGAATCGACCACCAAGCCAAGGAGCTTGATATAGCCGCCGGCCAAGGAGTAGATAATTGAGCGCCGGCCAACCTTGAAGAAAGGTTGCCGCTGGCCACCAAGGAGAGAGGGAGAAGGAATAATGGGTATGGGCGCCGGCCAAAGCAAGGAGGAAGAAGATGGGAGCCGGCTACCAATTAGGAAGAGAAGGAATCAAACCTTAATCCTTCCAAGGATTGCCGCCCAAACCTTTTCCCAAACCCTAGCCGTCCAAGCCAAAAACCCTAATCTCCTTCTTGATATATATCTATTACACGCCCAAGCCCTTAGCCCTCCTTTTATAGAGTTAGGCTTAGGCCTCCTTTCAATCTCCACCATCGGATCTAGAGACTTAGTCTCCACCGTCGGATCTAGGGTTTCATCCCAACCGTCGGATCTAGGGTTTCATCCCAACCGTCGGATCTAGGGTTTCATCCCAACCGTCGGATCTAGGGTTTCATCCCAACGGTCAGATCTAGGTTTTCATCCCAACCATCGGATCTAGGGTTTCATCCCAACCCTCGGATCTAGGGTTTCATCCCAACCGTCGGATCTAGGGTTTCATCCCAACCGTCAGATCTAGGGTTTCATCCGAACTGTCGGATCTAGGGTTTTATGTTCCATCATTGGATCTAGGCTCCATGAGGTTTTAATAAGGCTACGATAGGGACCATTAGGAGGAGTTGGATCTTGGCCACCCGATGGATCGGAACCACACAAACTTGATCCATCAATGATGTTCCATTCCACTAGAGTATCATCATTGATCTACCTCACCAACACCCATTTATATGGGCTCCATATATTATTTGCATTCTCTCCCGTGTTTAAGATATCGAATGTCAGTCAATTAATTGATTCTTGACCATCAATTAATTAACATCTAATTCCTCAGTAGTCACTCAATTATTATCGTTGACTAAGTCAACCTTATTTCTATGATAAACCTTGAGCTCTCAAGGGACATCATCAACCTAATATATAGGACACATGATATATTTTCTATAATCAATGGCACACCATGTAAATAATATCATTTCCCAACTTACGGGCCTATTGATTTAATCTATAATCTAAATCTCACCCATTGGTAAATCAAATAAATATTTGTGCATGTGCTAGATTATATCGATTCGAGCATAGTGCAACACCTATGTTCAATCATATAGTCAGCAATAAATTGAATCACCTCTATTTCGGTCTTGCTCAATACACACAAAATGTACTAGTGTAATTCTATGGTCAAGATAAACCAATACCAAATCACACTACAACTATGCCAATGGTTTGTCCAAGACCATCTTGGTTGTGAGCCTATACTTATATTTTACAAGGAACTGATAACATGATCTTCTATGCCACACCAAGCACCACGTTATCTACAATGTAGAGTATTAGACAATATGCACACATATAATAAATATAAAGTTCAAACAATGATCATGTGATTCTTATTTCAAAATAAAGATGTCCATACAAAAGGCTAGGCTTTCAGTATACATCCCAACATGCGTTGTCTAGATGTTTATCTATGATTTTGTGGAAGGAACATCATACACTCTCCCGATGAGCCACCGCATCTACCGGGAGCTATCTCCACCTAAAACGACAGGATAGATGGTACGAGGATGCTGAATTAATCCCTACGATGAATTGTTTCCAGTTCAATAGCATCCTTCTACCCACGGTTACAGGAGATCAGGTTTACCCCTAGGTTCCTTGTAGAAAATCCCCTAAATCTTAGATACGAGGGTTTTCACCCCTCGTATCGCCTAAGCGCAGCAGGTAGAAATCCAAACACGCATAAATATTGTATAAACAACTTCTAATCGCCAAATTAAATTCAAAGACAGAATCCAACATGAACCAACATGTAAAGTGCACACAAGCTACTCCCTAATCATAGAATCAAAAGAACTACTCCATGTATATAAAGGAGGAATCACAAAGCAGGTACATGTTCGAATATATCAGAGATAAAATGCAGGAACAAAGGATTACAATGCTTTCGTGGTCTTCTCTCCGGTGTTGAAGTGCAAAGCATGGACCTCCGATGGCATTTCTCCTCCTCGTTGAGAGTTCCCGAACCTTTTTAGGGCTTCGGTGTGCCATCCTAGCCGTTGTGCCCCCCCTAGGATTTGGGCAGAGCCATCCTTATATATACACCACCTGAGACTGCTGCAAAATCCAGAATAAACCCTAGTCGCTTAAATCTGGCGGGACACCACACAGCCATGTGTTTCCACACTGTCAGGCTGTGTGCGGCCCTGGGGTGGCTGATCTCGCCCATTGGACATGGTCGTGTATAGCCACATGCCCTGGTCGTGTCCCACTCTGCGTCTAGCTACAAAATGTCCTCTTTTAGCGCCGAAAGTGTGCCTTTTCACCCAAAATGCTAACCTTCAGACAAAAGTACAAAGAGCAGACCTCCGAACCAAAAAATAGAAAATGTGTGCAAAATAGAGTGACATATGTAAGAAAACTAACATAAAACATAATGAGATGTGAGCAAAAACTACTCCTAAAGCCCTATATGTTTTGCTCACATCACTTCCCTCAGACTTAAATCTTTGCTTGTCCTCAAGCTAACCTCAGTGCCATGAAATTTAAATAAAACATTGTTCCATACTTAGCATGTTAACTAAATTTATCAAGTGGTATTTACAATCAAAGCAAAATAAATATATTCTAGAAATTCACTAAGTTAGCTCCTCATGCTCGTGCTAAGCGAATCATTCTTAGGGGATGCCCATTCCATGGTGAGTTAAGTCGTCACCCCATAGCTTTCCTAAGGTTTCCGGCTCTTAGGCACTTACTTGCCCAAAGCGAGGGTCGTTCCCTGGATCTAGCATAAATTCTCAAAGGTGCTCGGTATTGAGAGAAATTTGCAGGTGTTTCCCCAGTAACCTAACTCGGTCTCAAAGGAGAACCTAGCCATTTCCACCCACGATAACTGTTTTTTTATCCCTAATAATCTTCTCTCTCTCTCTCCTTTTTTTTCTTTTCTTTTTCTTTGTTTTCTTTTTCATCTTTTCCTCTTTCTCTCTTTTTTTTTCTTTTTTTTTCTTCTCACTGGGATTTTGATTTTTCCAAATGGGCTTACACAATCTGCGCATCTCCAGTAACTAAAATGCTAAATCTAGAGTCACCTGTAGATTCCAAAGTACTAGACTACTGAGATGAATCATAATTAGGTATGTACTAGATTATCTCTTTCACAATGTTCGACATGTGTAAGTGTAAAAATAAAGCTAACTAGTGTAAGTCTAGAACATTTATTAGAGCGAATAAAATAAAATACCACAAGATAAATGAAGGTAAGCTACCTATGGGAATGACTCATGTAAGCAACTTTTTAAAAATACTACTAAGGAAACTTTATAGATAACAAAAACTAAGTACTGCAGGAAACTCAACAACCCATGCATGAATAAATGAATGAAAATAGCGGAAAAGAAACTACTGCTAGGAAACAAACAAAATAAACTTTGGGGTCCTCCCCCCAGACTTAAATGAAAATATACCTCTAGTATGGTGGACGAGGTGGAAAGTCTGGGAGCCTCGACATCTCGGGATCCTAGGAGAACCTGCTACTGATCCACTAATGCCACATGTGCATCTGGTCAATCTTGGAGCTGGTGGATACAGTGGCTGCTCGTTTCTCCTCCTCCTTGGCCCACTGTACCTCTTATGCATGCATGTGTTGCCGCATCTCTTGGCGGTAGGTGGCCTCATCCTGGCGACGAGCAGCCTTCTCTTGGAAGTATATACAGGCCTAATCATATAACTCCTCAACCCACTGAAAGTGCTCCCAGAAGCCCTGGAACTCTGCCTACGTGTAGGCGCTCTACTCCTCCCATCGATGCCTCTACGTCTGCTGCTCGATGTATATGTCATCAAGGTGCGATCGGAACTCTGAGAAATCATAAGCCGATGTACCTGCATCCTGCTCAAAGGTGGAAAAATGTGGTGGTGCAGGTGCAGACACATGTCGGCGTGGACTAGGTGGGCTCCTATGCATGTGTTGACTGGAGGGAGAGTGATGTAAAGGGGGAGAGATGGGCGCCGATGTGGGTGGTCCCTCATGTGGAGGGGACTCAACTATTAGGTCCAAGCGCCAGTTGGCGAGTGTAGTGATGGTGGTACGATCAGGGTCGGGGAGCCTAAGGGTTGTAAGATTTTTCCTTACAAAGAATAAGGAGTGTCCTTCTCTCACAATCATCTTCATGGCCATGCACACTCCTAGGTCGATCCTAGGGCTCCCCTCTATACTCTCTAATGAAGTGTAATCGTACCTCATCCTATGGCAAATGTGGGTAAGTAGGCCCCCCACATTAATCTCTCCTCGCGCTTCTTTGCCCATCTTCACTAAGTGTCTGATGAAGTGGGACCCTACTTCGATGCTACTCCTTTCTTGTAGCATGTCCCAGAGGCAAAACAGCTTGGAAGCTCTAACTACACCGTCACTCTCCCCACGACCAAATATAGTACTAGCCATGATGCAGTGGAGGTATCGAAAGATGGGGTTTTGGAGGCACGACGCTTTGGCCCTAGAAGGCTCATAAGCGTGCTCCCCCATCAATTTGGTCCAAAATACCCGAGCGTTGAACCTAATAGTGATTCTTCTCTCTCCCCCACTCGGCAAGCCAAAGCATGAGTTCCATTGGTGAAGGGTCCACTCATGCTCAATGTTAAAAATCCTAAAAGTTATCCTACCCTATTCGCTCTCTCTACCCGTTAAAATTTCCGCCTCTAAGGAACTAAAAAATTCTAGAACTATCCTAGGGTAGGTTGGGTGCCTTATTCCCATCATCTCTTCCCACCCCATTTTTGCAAATAGGGCTTGAATATCACCCAACAACCCTAAAGACTCTAGCAAATCTTCATCTAAGTACATAGTAGTAGTGAGTTTATGAGTAGAAAGAATATTATATCTATCTCTATATTCATTATTGCGAAAAAGTAGAGGGGGTAGGGCATTACCCTCCTCCGGAGGTTGAGGGGCGTTGGCTCTCCTTGTTCGTCGCTCTGAAGCACCGGATCGAGGTGCTACATGCTTGGTCCTTCTCATCCTTGATTCTTTTGGCTTTCTTTGAGGTTAGAAGTGCTTCTAGATGGTGAGGAAGACGAAACCACATGGCTAGGACAAGAGCACTCGAAGCACACGGTGCAAATGGTGTGAAAACACACGGCTTGCCCCTTTTAACCTTGCGCGACACGGCTGTGAAAACACACGACCATGCCATGTGCACCTCGGGTCAGTCAGGCACGACCGTGGGAAAACACACGGCCAGGCCGTGTGTACCCATTTTTTCACCCATTTATGCACCATGGTCCATATTTCCTCATACACTTCGCCGTGTAAGCTAATATGGATTTTATTTTTGCCTAGCAACGTTCTTTTCTAGTCCTAACTCTAAATGGGATGGAAATCAAAACTAAAATTAAATAAATGCATGCAATACAGTCAAAGGGAAATCTAAAACTAAACTTGGGTTGCCTCCCAAGAAGCACTTCGTTTAAGGTCATTTAGCTTTATGGAATTCTAGGGATCTGGTCCTCTGTCCAGTATGATGAAGTCTGTGGGTATCACTAAATCCTCAATCTCCACATGCACGTGTGCCAGCAAGTTGACAAGTTCCTTGATTGAGTCATCCCCTATAAGAATACCAAGATTTGCTGGTTGGATCCCATTCAGTCCCATCTTCATAAATATGGATAGGGCATCACACTGACTGATGATCCAAGGTCGCATAGAGCTTAATCGAAGCTCTCCCCATAAATTGAGCAGGAAATAACAAATTCACCGAGGTCCTCAAGCTGTAGTGGAGTCTTTTCTTAAATTTCAACTTGGTCAGGTAGGGTGGTAATCATGGATGAACACCCTTGGAGAATTTGATACTCTGCCCCACTCCTTCCTCTTTAGATTGACTCATCGGAGAGCTCTTCACAGGTTGCGACACAGTTTGGGCTATCTAGGTTACTTGCGTCTCCAACATCCTTGTGTGACTTGCAAGGCCGTCAACGATGACCTTCAAGTACCTGAGTGATTCTTCAGGCTTATGATATTGGCGACGAAATTCCTCATTGGTCGTAGTTTGGGTAGCAATGAAGTCCTCCATCATCAGTTCCAGTATGGACTTCTGTGGTCGCTGCCCATTAGCCTGCTGCTGCCCATACCCCCCTGATGGTTGTGAGTTTCCGAGTTATTCTTATAGGAGAAATTCGGGTGATTCCTCTATCTGAGATTGTAGGTGTTGGAGTATGGGTTGGTGGCCCTTTGGTCGTAGTCCCCAACCCCGTCAATATGCTCAATCTGCTCCTCTGAGGTTCCCTGCCCTCCATAGTGGTCCTCTCGATACGCTGTTGCTTCCTCTCCAAAGTCAATGGCCGCGCATGTAGATGAATGATTCAGAGATTCAAACCATCTACTAAGTGCATCCATCCTTGCTGCCAGGTGGTCTATGGAGTTGACATTGTATCATCCCGCTGCAGGCATAGGTTGACCACGTTCGGAAGCCCATTGATGGTGGTTCTTGGCCACCTCTTCTATCATCTCCTCTGCCTTCTCTATGGTCTTGTTCATCGGTGCTCCTCTTGCAGCAGAATCGAGGGACATCTTTGTGGTGTACACGATCCCATTGTAGAAGATGTGGATCACCAGCCACCTCTTCAGTCCATGGTGGGGACATTGGTAGAGTAGCCCTTTGTAGCGATCCCAAGCTTCGAATAAGGACTCCCCCTCCTTTTGGCGGAAGCTCATGATGAGATGGCGCATGTAAGCAGTCTTGCTTGGTGCGAAGTATTTGTTCATAAACTATAGCTCACATTGCTCCCATGTAGTGATGCTCCCCGAAGGTAAGTAGTGAAGCCATGCCTTAGCCTTATCCCACAGTGAGAACGAGAATAGGCTCAGGCGGATCGTGTCAGTAGGGACTCCGTTCATTTTCATTGTCGAGCATATTTCTAAAAATGCCTCAAGGTGCCGATTCGGGTCTTCAGTTGCAGCTCCCCCAAATTGACTCAACTGGACCATATGTATAAGTATCGGTTTCAGCTCAAAGTTATTTTCCGAAATAGATGCTCCATCTATACTCAGCCCAAATCCTCTAGCGCTAGGAGTTGCGTAGTCTCGCAGAAGTCGGCTACCTATGTTCACTTTGGATGCGACTTGATCCTCCATCCTTCGCTACTCTGCTTTCCGGCGATGAAAGGTTCACTCGATTTCTAAGTCGATCGAAATCAGGCCTTCTGATCCTAAGCATACGACGAACCAAAGCACAAAAATATTTTTGGAGTGCTACCTAATCCTAAGAGGCAGAAAATAAAACAATCTATCTAATAAAACCTAAGATGCAATAATGAAATGGAAAACTACTGATAAAAATTAATAAAAAAAAATAAATCTAAATATGGAAAATATAAAACTAAAGTAACTAATGTAACGCCCGCCCTTATCTGGTCTCAGGGCGGCGCTACTTTACTATTTTTTTTTAACATGTTATCATAACTTAAACCTTCTTTTGCACATGCGTCACATATCATATTCATAATCAGCATGTTAACATATCTTGTCTCATTTCTAACATGCATAACATAAAGAGTCATTCATGAGTTCTTAAGTACTTGAACAGTAACATAAATAAGCATCATCCAACATGATACTAATGATTCATAAGTCTTATAAGCGGAAGCAAAGTCTTAAGTGGTTCATTGTGCATGTAATATAAGCAGATAGTAACAGGGTCTTTCTCCACCATGCCACTATCACACACACTCGGCCCTTCCTGCTAGTTCAGGTTTCCTTTATCTGCAGTATATGGACAACATAAACTATAAGCATATAGCTTAGTAAGATTCTTGCCTACTCACAAAAGCCACAAACTTCATCAAGCAATTAGAAACATGAGCATACTAGCATAAATAGCCTAAGTGTTTGATAGCAACACTAATTATCAACATACCCACGTAATAAAACCTAAGCATGGCATAGAGTTTACATCTGCATGCTAAGCATAATTAAACCTAAGCAGGGCATAATTTAACATAAGCATTCATGACATCAGCAATCCATAACATTATAAATCTTAGACATGCATAAAGTACATAATCACAATTATTCTTAACTCAACTATAAGCATCATAACTTCATAAAATCTAACATGCATAAAGGACAAGTTCATAAGCATTCATAAACTTAACCATAAGCATTCCTAACATACGTATCCATAACATCATAAATCTGAAACATGCATGAAGTACATAGTCACAACTATTCTTAAACTTAACTATAAGCATTCATGGCATCATGAAATCTAAACATGCATAAAGTCCATAGTCACAAATATTCTTAAACTTAACTATAAGCATTCATGGCATCATGAAATCTAAACATGCATAAAGGACAAGTTCATAAGCATTCTTAAACATAACTATAAGCATTCATAGCATCATGAAATCTAACATGCATAAAGGACAAGTTCATAAGCATTCTTAAACTTAACTATAAGCATTCATGGCATCATGAAATCTAAACATGCATAAAGGACAAGTTCATAAGCATTCTTAAACTTAACTATAAGCATTCATGGCATCATGAAATCTAAACATGCATAAAGGACAAGTTCATAAGCATTCTTAAACTTAACTATAAGCATTCATGGCATCATGAAATCTAAACATGCATAAAGGACAAGTTCATAAGCATTCTTAAACTTAACTATAAGCATTCATGGCATCATGAAATCTAACATAAAAGTCCTTTCTTTTCAAAACATATACATATAGATACTTCAACATAATCATAACTTGCATGGGGGGCCCCAGGTTAAGTACCACATAATGCGCGTTCCCTAATAGGCTGGGGTAGCGAGCCACCAGACCTACTAGAGCAAGACCTCTTACGTCTTACCAGGGCAAGACCTCTTACGTCTTCTTATGTCCCTATGGATTTGATTAACGACCACCTGACGGGTCGGGTACTTAACCTCTTACAAAGTAAAATACTTAATTCCTTTCTTTCTTGTCTTATCATAAGGAGAGCTCTTAATCCCTACTTGAAAGGGAAGCATCTCCATCTTATCTTATCATAAGGAGAGCTCTTAATCCCTACTTGAAAGGGAAGCATCTCCATCTTAGACATTTCATAGCATACATGCATTCATAACATAAAGGGGTCCTAAAGCACAAACATATTCATCACACAAGCATATTTCATAGGCATATTCATGGCATGTTAAATCATAGAACATGTTCATCACATAGGCATATTTCAAGGCATATTACATCACAAATATGTTCATCACCTAAGCATATTTCATAGGCATATTCATGGCATGTTAAATCATAGAACATGTTCATCACATAGGCATATTATATGGCATATTATATCAGAAACATGTTCATCACATGAGCATATTTCCTAGGCATATTCATGGCATATTACATCACAAACATGTTCATCACCTAAGCATATTTCATAGGCATATTCATGGCATGTTAAATCATAAAACATGTTCATCACCTAAGCATATTTCATAGCATATTACATCATGAACCCTAAGCATATTTCATAGGCATATTTTCATTTCCTAACATATTAAACTCATACACATAACATAACTTCATAAGGGGGGGGGGGGTGGTTTCATGAAACCCTAACCCTAGAACCAATGTTGGCCGAAACATGTAAGGTATCAAACCTTGTATATATTTTTTTTGTCACTTAAAACACTTACATGAAGCATATAACATCTCCTACTTCCCTTAGAAGCCTTTTCATGCAACCCTAGCCCTAAATATCTTGGTTGGCCGAAACATGTAAGGGCTCAAGCTTGGGTTTTTATTACCTAAACATTCCTACTTGAAGCCTACACTCTATGAACATAACCTTAGAATCAAGTTCATGCAATCCTAACCCCAAAAGCTTGGGTTGGCCGAAACATGTAGGGCTAAAATCCTTGGACTTTTGACACCTAAAGATTCCTACTTGAAGCATACTATTTATGAACACAACCTTAGAATCAAGTTCATGCCACCCTAACCCCAAAATCTTGGGTTGGCCGAAATATGTAAGGGCTAAAACCCTTGGACTTTTGACACCTAAAGATTCCTTCTTGAAGTATACAACCCATAAAAATTTTCCCTAGTAGCATTTTCATGAATCCTAGCCCATAAACTTAGTTAGCCGAAACATAGAGGGCTACAACTTCATATTTCTTTCATGTAACCTATCCTACAAAACTAATATACTGCAGGTGAGGGAATCTTACTTCCTTCGCTTTGCTTGGGAGATGACCTAATGGAAACCACCTAGCTTTCCCCTTGCTTGAATGGGGGTTTCGGCCAAAGGATGAAGATGGAGAGGGGGAGAGAGGGTTTTCGGTGAGGAAGAAGAAGGGAAGAAGAAGTGGCCAAGTGGAAACTTCCTTCTTCTTTATAAAGGGAGGAAGAGAAGTTTCTCTTCTCTTTTCCATGCCCCTTCATTTACCCTCATCACACTTATCTACAATTTCCCCTCTTCTTCTAATGATATAATCCTATTGGGCTTCTGGTTAGTGGGTGCATCTATAGGGCTTGGCTATCTCTAGAGGTTTGGGGTTCAATTCCTAGGCCTTGCATCTCTTTTTGGCTATTTTCTTTTATTTTTCGAAAAAGCCCACATCAAGCCCATTATTGTAAAGCCAAAAACTCTCGTAAAATTGCTAGAAATTTTACGGGCGTTACAATCCCTCCTACCTTGTAAAAGTTTCGTCCTCGAAACTTAAAACAATTCTGGGTATTTCTGCTTCATGTCCTCCTCTCGTTCCCAGGTAGCTTCCTCGTATCGTTGATTCTTCCACAGGACCTTCACTAAGGGCACCTCTTTTTTCCTTAGCCTCTTGACCTCTCGGTCCAGTATCTGGATAGGCCGACTTTCCATACTCAGGTCCTCTTGAACTTGTACAGTCTGTGGCTCAATCACTTGGTCCGCACTGGATATGCATTTCTTGAGCACAGAGACATGGAACACGTTGTGTATAGCTGACATCTCTTGAGGCAGCTCCAGCTTGTAAGCTACCTTGCCAAGCCTTTGCATTATCGGATACGGTCCCATGTAGCATGGACTCAGTTTACCCTTCCTTTCGAATCTCATCACTCCCTTCATAGGGGTCACTTTGAGAAATACCAGGTCTCCGACTTCGAATTCTAACGGTCTACGCCGCATATCCGCATAGCTCTTTTGTCGGCTCTGAGCAGTTTCGATTCTCTGACGGATATTCTGTATAGCGCGGGTGGTATTGTCAATAATAATGGCCTGAGGACCCATTTCCCTCCTTTCACCACCCTCGTACCAACAGATAGGAGACCTGCATCTTCTCCCGTATAGAGCTTCATATGGTGCCATTCCAATAGTAGCCTGGTAGTTGTTGTTGTAAGCAAATTCCGCCAAGCACAAATATCGACACCAGCTCCCCTTAAAGTCTAGAGTACAAGCCCGCAACATATCTTCCAGCACCTGGTTCACTCTTTCTGTCTGACCATCGGTCTGAGGATGAAACGCAGTGCTGAATCTCAGCTTTGTGTCAAGAGCCTTCTGAACACATTCCCAAAAATGGGAGGTAAAACGACCATCATGGTCAGAAATAATAGCCTTAGGCACTCCATGTAATCTGATAATTTCTTTGACATATAATTGAGCTAGCTGCTCCACCGAATAGGTCATCTTAATCGCCAGGAAATGGGCAGACTTTGTCAATCGGTCTATGATTAACCATATAGCATCGTAACCATTTGTTGTTCTGGGTAATCCCGAGATGAAGTCCATAGAAATTTCTTCCCATTTCCACTCTGGAATCTGTATCATTGCGGTAATCCCCGGGTTTACGGTGTTACGCCTTAACCTTCGGCGGTCGACGGTCTTGCGTCTTGAGCCACATCCCTTTTCATGCCGGACCACCAAAATTTATCTCTTAAGTCCTGATACATTTTATTAGATCCAGGATGCATGGTATAAAGTGTTCCATGGGATTCTCAGTATCTTCTTAGTAATTCGGATCGTCCGGAATACATAGTCGGTCCCGGAGGTATAATAGTCCACTGTTGGAAATACGGAATCCATTATCCCTTCCTTCCAGGACTTCCTGTTTGATCTTCTAGATGTCTGAATCGCCATCTTGCTTTCCCATTATATCGTCGAACAGCGTCGGCGCTATCTTCATGGTGGAAAGTTGTCCAGAAATAATCTCTATCCCGTAATTCATTATTTCCCTTTTCAAGGGTTGAGATAGCATCGATAAGGACATCAAAGCGACATTGGACTTTCTGCTCAGTGCATCTGCCACTTTGTTGGCCTTTCCGGGATGATAGAATATCTCACAATCATAATCTTTGACTAGCTCGAGCCATCATCGTTGCCTCATATTTAGGTCTTTCTGAGTGAAGAAATATCTCAGACTTTGGTGGTCTGTATAAATCATGCACCGAGCTCCGTATAAGTAGTGCCTCCATATTTTCAGAGCGAACACCACGGCTGCTAGTTCTAAGTCATGGGTAGGATAATTTCTTTCATGCTCCTTGAGCTGTCTAGAGGCGTAAGCGATAACCTTGCCATTTTGCATAAGTACAGCTTCGAGCCCTAGTTTAGAAGCGTCACTATACATATCAAAGCTTTCATTATCTTCAGGGAGAGTTAGAATGGGAGCACTGGTTAGTCTCCTTTTCAGTTCCGTAAAACTCCTCTCACAGTCCTCAGTCCATTTGTATTGCTGGTCGTTTCGGGTGAGGGCTGTCATAGGGCCTGCAATTCTAGAGAAGTCCTCTACAAAATTTTTGTAATAGTCTGCTAGCCCGAGAAAACTTCTGATTTCACTTGCATTGCTTGGCCTATTCCAGTTCCTCACAGCTTCAATCTTTATTCGGTCTACCATGATTCCTTCTTTAGAGATGACATGACCCAAGAACGACACTTGATTGAGCCAGAACTCACATTTGGAGAATTTCGCATATAGTTGCTCTTTCTGAAGAATCTGTAGTACGGTCTTCAGATGTTCATCATGCTCTTCTCTGTCTCTCGAGTAGATAAGAATATCGTCGATGAAAACGATTACAAAATTTGTCGAGGAAGGCCGAGAATACTCGATTCATCAGGTCCATGAACATCGCAGGAGCATTGGTTACTCCGAAGGGCATAACTACGAACTCATAATGTCCGTATCTCGTTCGGAAGGCCGTCTTCGGAATATCGCCTGGCTTTACTTTTACTTTATGATAGCCAGACCTGAGATCGATCTTGGAAAAGACAATAGCTCCCTTCAGTTGGTCGAACAGGTCATCGATCCGATCAGGGAAGGGGTACCTATTCTTGATAGTCACGCGTTGTTCGGTGCTCATTAGTCTATACACATTCGCATAGACCCATCTTTTTCTTTATGAACAGCGACCTTTGGAGCTCCCCATGGTGAGTAGTAGGCGGATAAATCCCAGTCAAGTAACTCTCTGTATTGTTTACGAAGTTCTTTCAACTCAGTCGGCGCCATACGGTAAGGTGCCTTGGAGATCGGATTAGTTCCGGGAATTAATTTGATCTCGAACTCAATTTCTCTATCAGGCGGTAATCCAGGTAGGTCATCAAGGAATACCTCCGGATGGTCACATACCACTCTGACATCTTCTATCTTCTGGTTCTTTGCTGATATGGTTTCCACCACATGTGCTAGAAATCTAGTGCATCCCTTTTCTAACATGCTTCGGGCTTTTAGAGATAAAATTTCCTCGTTCCTTTCTTTGACTCCAGATAAACTCAAATGAAACCTCCGCCGGGTCGGAAGGTCACCCTCGTTCTACGGCACTCAATTGAAGCACCGTACTTGTGCAGAAAATCCATGCCCAATATAACATCATAGTCCCACATATCTAGGACTATCAGGTCACAATAGAGCTCCCTGTCTGCGAGTTTAATTGGTGCGGCGCGCAGAATATGGGTGGATGGCATCACTTCTCCCGAAGGTAACGTGGTTAAAAATTTATAGTCCAAGACTTGGGGATGCCTATCTATCTTTCTTGTGAAAGGCGTAGAGATGAATGAATGGGTTGCCCCAGTGTCAAATAACATAGTAGCATACTGACTGAAAATAAATATCTGACCTGTGACAACCGTCGAGGCACTCGCCACATCTTCCCTGTTGAGGGAGAACACCCTGGCATTTGTCCCAACGGGTGGGGCTTCCAGTCTCCCTTGGCTTATATGAGGACCCTCTATTGTAGCCTGCATATGGTGAAGCTGTGGAGGAGCTCCATCTTGGACATCTCTTTGAGGAGGTGCCTGAACTCGGGTAGGGTAGTTCCAAGCTATGTGCCCCTCTAGTCCACAGTTGTAACACTTCCTCGTGCCCTGACGACATTCCCCCGGATGCTTCTTCCCACATGTAGGATAGTCGGGATACCCCGTTTGGCTGTTCCCTGGGCCCCCTTTTAGGCCATTTCACTGTTTCTTGCCACTGTGGTCCTTCTTCCAGCTAGTATTCTGAGATTTCGAATCCCCAGTCCGTGCTTTACTCTACTGACTGATGTTGTTCAGGTAGTGCTCATGACGAGGCACTCTCTTGAATAGCTCTTCTGATGCGAGTCGATTGACTCCGCCGACCACATTCAGGGCTATCTCCGGTCGCAACATTTTCAGCAGGAGTCTGATCCTCTCCCTTTCAGTACCGACTAACTCTGGGCAGAGACGTGCCAGTCGGTTGAACCTTTTCATAGCTTCACTAACTGATAGATCGCCTTGTCGGAACTCGAGGAACTCATCATAGTGCTTATTTGTGATCCGTCTCTGAAAGAACTCCTCGAAGAACTCCGATTCAAAGTCTGTCCACCTCATTTGATTTACTTGTCTCTTTGCTTTGACTCTCTCCCACCACATCCTTGCATCTCCGGAAAGACAGAATGAGGCACATTTTATCTTTTCGTGCTCGGGCCAATCCAGCAGCTCCACGATGCTCTCAACTGTTTTGAACCAGGCTTGGGCATCCCATGGTTCGCCGGCACCAGAGAAATTTTCTGGTTTCAGCCTCTGCCACTGAATCAGATAGGCTTCGGGCCGGACCCCGGTGGCAGCATTGATTAGCGGTGCTTGCACCATAGTGGTCGTGTTAGGAGTTACGTTCTGTGCCCCTGGTGTGGTGCTAGGGTTCCCTTGTTGATTCGTGAGAGCATTGATAACCAGCTGTTGTTCTGCGACCTGACGCTGTAGCTCTGTAACCACATGCATCAAATCTGGTGGGGGTGCTGAGTCATTCCCTCTAGCACTACGTCTCCCGTTCATGTTATCTAAGTGATAAATAAATAATTAATTAAGGTATTATTATAATTTCTTCTCATATACAGGCATCTAACATCCCACATCTTAAACAAGGCAAGGTGTCCTTTCTAGTGATATATCTAGGTTAGAGACGTGTTCCATCATATAAAGCTTGGTAAGGTATCATCACTATCTAGGTCACAAGTACGGTCCCATTCTACTAAAACATGACGAGGTATTATTTCTATCTAAATCACAAGTGTGATTCTATTCTACTAAAACATGATGAGGTATTAATTCTAACTAGATAGAAGACACTCTTCATTATAAAAGAAACTTAGGTATGCATAAAGTTACTTACTTGGAAACAGCAGGAAGGAGGCTTGATGTGTGATAGTGGAAAGGTGAACCACCTCACGATACCAACTTAACGCCCTTATCTGCTCTCGGTGGCTACTTCTTTACTATTTTTTTTTTAAGATGTTATCATAACTTAAACCTTCTTTTGCACATGCGTCGCATATCATATTCATAATCGACATGTTAACATATCTTGTCTCATTTCTAACATGCATAACATAAAGAGTCATTCATGAGTTCTTAAGTACTTGAACAATAACATAAATAAGCATCATCCAACATGATACTAATGATTCGTAAGTTTTATAAGCGGAAGCAAAGTCTTAAGTGGTTCATTGTGCATGTAATATAAGCAGATAGTAATGTGAGGTCTTTCTCCACCATGCCACTATCACACACACTCCTGCCACTCTCTAGTCTGGTTTCCTTTATATGGACAACATAAACTATAAGCATATAGCTTAGTAAGATTCTTGCCTACTCACAAAAGCCACAAACTTCATCAAGAAATTAGAAACAAGAGCATACTAGCATAAATAGCCTAAGTGTTTGATAGCAACACTAATTATCAACATACCCACGTAATAAAACCTAAGCATGGCATAGAGTTTACATCTGCATGCTAAGCATAATTAAACCTAAGCAGAGCATAATTTAACATAAGCATTCATGACATCAGCAATCCATAACATTATAAATCTTAGACATGCATAAAGTACATAATCACAATTATTCTTAACTCAACTATAAGCATCATAACTTCATAAAATCTAACATGCATAAAGGACAAGTTCATAAGCATTCATAAACTTAACCATAAGCATTCCTAACATAAGTATCCGTAACATCATAAATCTGAAACATGCATGAAGTACATAGTCACAACTATTCTTAAACTTAACTATAAGCATTCATGGCATCATTAAATCTAAACATGCATAAAGTCCATAGTCACAAATATTCTTAAACTTAACTATAAGCATTCATGGCATCATGAAATCTAAACATGCATAAAGGACAAGTTCATAAGCATTCTTAAACTTAACTATAAGCATTCATGGCATCATGAAATCTAACATGCATAAAGGACAAGTTCATAAGCATTCTTAAACTTAACTATAAGCATTCATGGCATCATGAAATCTAAACATGCATAAAGGACAAGTTCATAAGCATTTTTAAACTTAACTATAAGCATTCATGGCATCATAAAATCTAAACATGCATAAAGGACAAGTTCATAAGCATTCTTAAACTTAACTATAAGCATTCATGGCATCATGAAATCTAAACATGCATAAAGGACAAGTTCATAAGCATTCTTAAACTTAACTATAAGCATTCATGGCATCATGAAATCTAAACATGCATAAAGGACAAGTTCATAAGCATTCTTAAACTTAACTATAAGCATTCATAATTTCATAAAAGTCCTTTCTTTTCAAAACATATACATATAGATACTTCAACATAATCATAACTTGCATGGGGGGCCCCAGGTTAAGTACCACATAATGCGCGTTCCCTAATAGGCTGGGGTAGCGAGCCACCAGACCTACTAGAGCAAGACCTCTTACGTCTTACCAAGGCAAGACCTCTTACGTCTTCTTATGTCCCTATGGATTTGATTAACGACCACCTGATGGGTCGGGTACTTAACCTCTTACAAAGTAAAATATTTAATTCCTTTCTTTCTTGTCTTATCATAAGGAGAGCTCTTAATCCCTACTTGAAAGGGAAGCATCTCCATCTTATCTTATCATAAGGAGAGCTCTTAATCCCTACTTGAAAGGGAAGCATCTCCATCTTATCTTATCATAAGGAGAGCTCTTAATCCCTACTTGAAAGGGAAGCATCTCCATCTTAGACATTTCATAGCATACATGCATTCATAACATAAAGGGGTCCTAAAGCATAAACATGTTCATCACACAAGCATATTTCATAGGCATATTCATGGCATGTTAAATCATAGAACATGTTCATCACATAGGCATATTTCATGGCATATTACATCACAAACATGTTCATCACCTAAGCATATTTCATAGGCATATTCATGGCATGTTAAATCATAGAACATGTTCATCACATAGGCATATTTCATGGCATATTATATCATAAACATGTTCATCACATGAGCATATTTCCTAGGCATATTCATGGCATATTACATCACAAACATGTTCATCACCTAAGCATAATTCATACGCATATTCATGGCATGTTAAATCATAAAACATGTTCATCACCTAAGCATATTTCATAGCATATTACATCATGAACCCTAAGCATATTTCATAGGCATATTTTCATTTCCTAACATATGAAACTCATACACATAACATAACTTCATAAGGGTGGGGGGGGGGGGGGGGTTCATGAAACCCTTACCCTAGAACCAATGTTGGCCGAAACATGTAAGGTATCAAACCTTGTATATTTTTTTTTTGTCACTTAAAACTTCTACATGAAGCATATAACATCTCCTACTTCCCTTAGAAGCCTTTTCATGCAACCCTAGCCCTAAATATCTTGGTTGGCCGAAACATGTAAGGGCTCAAGCTTGGGTTTTTATTACCTAAACATTCCTACTTGAAGCCTACACTCTATGAACATAACCTTAGAATCAAGTTCATGCAATCCTAACCCCAAAAGCTTGGGTTGGCCGAAACGTGTAGGGCTAAAATACTTGGACTTTTGACACCTAAAGATTCCTACTTGAAGCATACCATTTATGAACACAACCTTAGAATCAAGTTCATGCCATCCTAACCCCAAAAGCATGGGTTGGCCGAAACATGTAAGGGCTAAAACCCTTGGACTTTTGTCACCTAAAGATTCCTTATTGATGTATACAACCCATAAAAATTTTCCCTAGTAGCATTTTCATGAATCCTAGCCCATAAACTTAGTTAGCCGAAACATAGAGGGCTACAACTTCATATTTCTTTCATGTAACCTATCCTACAAAACTAATATACTACAGGTGAGGGAATCTTACTTCCTTCGCTTTGCTTGGGAGATGACCTAATGGAAGCCACCTAGCTTTCCCCTTACTTGAATGGGGGTTTCGGCCAAATGATGAAGATGGAGAGGGGGAGAGAGGGTTTTCGGTGAGGAAGAAGAAGGGAAGAAGAAGTGGCCAAGTGGAAACTTCCTTCTTCTTTATAAAGGGAGGAAGAGAAGTTTCTCTTCTCTTTTCCATGCCCCTTCATTTACCCTCATCACACTTATCTACAATTTCCCCTCTTCTTCTAATGATATAATCCTATTGGGCTTCTGGTTAGTGGGTGCATCTATAGGGCTTGGCTATCTCTAGAGGTTTGGGGTTCAATTCCTAGGCCTTGCATCTCTTTTTGGCTATTTTCTTTTATTTTTCGAAAAAAGCCCACATCAAGTCCATTATTGTAAAGCCAAAAACTCTCGTAAAATTGCTAGAAATTTTACGGGCGTTACAACTAAAGAGAAGTATAAATAAATTAAACAAGTAAATAAATCTAATCCTTAGTCCGATCCAATTTTCCACTGTTTGGATCGATATCAAATCAATCAGTCCCCGGCAACGATGCCAAAAACATGATGCATGCGATTGCGACCTCAAATCTCGTGATAGAGGCCATTGAGGACCCGAAGCGCGCGCTCGAGCTCAATGCCTGCAAGTGCATGGATGTCGTCAAGTAATAAAAATTATCGATCCCACAAGGACTGGGATTCGAATATCGATATGTTAGTGGTTTAAATTGTTCGGAAGTAAACTCTAAAAGGTTTCGACTTGTGAGGGATGTCGGTAGACTATACTCTATACGGTGTCACACGGAGGAAGAAGGGAGCGTGCCGAGGTCTTCTAAGGTGATTCTAGGACTTCAATTTCCCTTGTGTATCGTAAAAAAATGCTGTCAATTGGCGTTGTCTAGACGTTTAGCTATGATTTTATGGAAGGGACATCATACACTCTTCCGATGAGCCACCGCATCTACCAGGAGCTATCTTCGTCTAAAAGGATGGAATAGATGGTACGAGGATGCTGAATCAATCCCTACGATAAACTGTTTCCGGTTCAATCAAATCCTTCTTCTACCCACGGTTACTGGAGATCAAGTTTACCCCTAGGTTCCTTGTATAAAACCCCTAAATCTTAGATACGAGGGTTGTCACCCCTCGTATTGCCTAAGCACAACAGGTAGAAAACCAAACACGCATAGATATAGTATAAACATCTTCCAATCACCAAATTAAATTCAAAGACAGAATCAAACATGAACCAACATGTAATGTACAAACAAGCTACTCCCTAATCCTAATATCAAAAGAACTACTCCATGTATATAAAGGAGGAATCACAAAGCATGTACATGTTCGAATATATCAAAGATAAAACTCAGGAAGAAAGGATTACAATGCTTTCGTGGTCTTCTCTCTGGTGTTGAAGTGCAAAGCGTGGACCTCCGGCGGCGTTTCTCCTCCCCGTTGCGAGTTCCTATAGCTTTTTAGGGCTTCGGTGTGCCGTCCTAGCCGTCATGCCCCCCCTAGGGTTTGGGCGGAGCAATTCTTATATAGACACCACCTCAGACCGCTGCAACATCTGGAAAAAGCCCTAGTCTTGCAAATCTGGCGGGCCGCCACACGACCATGTGTTTCCACTTGGCCAGGCCGTGTGCGGCCCTAGGGTGGCTGATCTCGGCCATTGGACACATCCATGTGTAGCCACATGCCCTGGTCGTGTCCCACTCTGCATCTAGCTACAAAATGTCCTTCTTTTGCTTCGAAAGTGCGCCTTTTTCACCCGAAATGCTAACTTGCACACAAAATTACATAGAGTAGACCTCCGAGCCAGAAAATAGGAAATGTGTACAAAATAGAGTGACATATGCATGAAAACTAACATAAAATGTAATGAGATGTGAGCGAAAACTACTCCTAAAACCCTATATGTTTTTCTCACATCATGGTATCATTTCAAATTAATTACCGAACCCCCTAACTACACTAATATAGAATAGTGGAAGGCACGAATCATTTCTCAAAGAGTGTAATAGACAGAATAGTAAACTTAGGATTTCTAATTATTGTTTTGAGTTTTCTATTGAAGATTGGGGGTTTGGGTTTTGAGCTCTAACCTACAGTTGCAAGGTAATTAAAACTCTAAACTAACATGCAACAAATAAATCAAATAATGCAAGAATTAAAACAATAAAAAATGGAAGAGGAAATAATCTAATCAACCCAAGATAGGCCCGGTGAATGACTAAGTTCCTCCGGCTATGTCCAACGAAGCTCGATCGAGACTCCGTAAACGACCATGGATGTGAGATGGTGCAAACTTCTAAATCCAGTAGTTTGATGGATACTCCGAACTCTCGCAGATCCAGTTGAGCTCGAAGAAGTGTCGTCGGGGTGGACTCCTCCTCGAATTCGAAAGAGAAGATGAATGTGTTGAGGATTCGGTGGCCGCTAGAGGGGCGGGGGTGAATAGCGTGTTTCGATGCGTCGATGAAATTTGATCACGTTCGTCACTTCAATACTTGTTAATGCAGTGGAATATATAATAATAAAAATAAATAAAAAACAAGAACAAGAGACACAACGATATAACATGGTTCGGAACCGAATGGTTCCTACTCCATGGATTAGGCTCTAAAAGCCCTAGTAATGCAAACATGCACTACTAATCAAATAAGCTCCTTCTCAAAACAATCCGGAGGTGGAGAAACCTCGTACAATAACTCTTACAACAGTAAGAAACAAATACAAGCAAGATACAATAATAAAATGCAATAAAAGTAAAGAAAACAACTTTAAAAGAGCTTTTGGATTGCTTGCTTTGTGGTTGCTTGAGTTGCACTTGGAGACCTTGAATTACACCAGCAATTTGCCCCAAAACTCCTCAAGAAATGCTTGCCAAAATCCCTCTTTCGAGCTGCTTTTATAACCTACAATCGGGCTAGATTTTCACCTATCAGTCGACTGATATGGACCATCAATTGACTAATGCCACTATTGTTGTGAGACAACGACTCGATCCACGCTGGAAAAAATTCCAATGGATCTCTTGGCAGTCGACTGATGACATCACCAGTCGACTACTAATGTCCGTAGCTGACTTGGTAGTCCACTACGAAGAATTCTGTAGTCACGGCCGAAAAACCCAGTCCAGTAGTCGACTGCCATCCATGGAAGTCGACTGCCTTCAGTCGACCGATCTAATGATCAGTCGACTACCAAGGCATTTTCAGCCCTTAATCGGCAGTCGAACTCTAGTCGACTCATGGCAATTGAACCGGCCATATTGCCAGTCGACTGCAAACCTCAAACATGAGGTTTTAACCCAAGTATGGTGCCCCTATACTTACTAGACCACCCTTAGCCTAAACCTAATCCTTCTAGCCACCTCCGTCAGCCTCGCGCCTATCAGATCCCTCCAAGTCATCCATGAATTGTTCATCCATACACTAGTCTTTAAGTGCTTCCATCGGCTATGTCATGCTAACGGTGTCTACACCGCCAAGGCACATTGGGCTTACGCTGCCAAAACTCCGCTTGGACTTTACGCCGTCAACCATTGGACTTATGTGTTGGATCGAAAGTGTCGCTAGAGGGGGGGTGAATAGCGATACGGTGTCGTTAAAAACTTTTGCAATAAGTAAAAAGCAAGTAGAGAATGCACAGCGGAAATATAAAGTAGACAAGATATTTTTACGTGGTTCACAATCTTTCGATTGCTAATCCACGGCCCTAGTGATCCTTGATCACGTACGGAGGGCAATTCACTAAAACCACTCCTCTTCGTTGGAAGTAGGAGCAACGATTACAAAAAGAAATCAAGGCAAAGGGACACTCCCCCTTTCCTTGTTACGATTAAAGCACAAAGACAATTTAAAGAAGTAGAACTTAAATAAATATACCGACAACTCTTATAAGTAGAAGATGTAGCTTTCGTTGTCGTGACGCCGTCGTAGCAAATGTGAGTAGTAAGCGGCGTTACGGCGTGTTGAGAAACTCTTGAATTCTTGTTTGCTTGGCAGACATGTCTTGTCTATTTATGGATATTGATCTATGAATTTAGACATAGGTAGTGTCCAAGGTGAGGTTCTTATCCCAACACAAGGATGAGGTGTTTCAACCAACCACCTTGTGCCACCTCAAGGAAGCCTTCACGCCAAGAAGAAGAAGCCATCCAACTTGTGCCACATCATGGGAGCCAACCATCTTGTGCCACCTCAAGGAGGCCTTCACGCCAAGAAGAAGAAGCCATCCAACTTGCCCATCAAGGAGCCAACCACCTTGTGCCACCTCAAGGAGGCCTTCACGCCAAGAAGAAGAAGCCATCCAACTTGTGCCACATCATGGGAGCCAACCATCTTGTGCCACCTCAAGGAGGCCTTCACGCCAAGAAGAAGAAGCCATCCAACTTGTGCCACATCATGGGAGCCAACCATCTTGTGCCACCTCAAGGAGGCCTTCACGCCAACTCAAGGATGAGGTCCAAGCTTGGTGATGGTTTGGATGTCCACCTTGATGCCACATCACCCTTTGTACCAAAACACGAGTCAAGTCCAAATTCACCCCCTTGAAATTCGAGCTCTTCTCGAGGCTGGAACTTGACTAGCAGTTGACTGTAGTCAAAGGGTTTTGGACTGCAGTACAAGTTAGCTTAAAATATAAAGTACGATGGTTCTAACCATCTGATCTCGACCTAGACCTTCCATTGGAGGTATTGGGTCGAATCTACGCTTAACGACCTTGCTTCGCTTTCACACGAGCTTACCTTGTAGCCTCGCTTCCGGTCTTCACCCGAGTACCTCGGCTTCCTCCGAAGTCCCTCTGGCGTTGCCCGACCACCTCGGTTCCCACCGGTGTCGCGAACCTTCCTTCAACTTTAGCATTTACGCACTTAATTGAGCTCGTAAGATAACAAATATACCCTTAACTATTGAGCCTTTTGCCATAATCAAAATACCGGTTCGACTTTGGTGCCCACTGCACCAACAATCTCCCCCTTTTTGATTCATGGCAAACCGACACAAAAGTTAAGGAAAAATTAAGCATAATGATTAAGCATGAATGAGCTAGCATAAAGATTAAATATGAATGAGCTAGCATAATGATTAAGCATGAATGAGCTAGCATAATGATTAAATATGAATGAGCTAGCATAATGATTAAATATGAATGAGCTAGCATAATGATTAAGTATGAATGAGCTAGCATAATGATTAAGTATGAGTGAGAAATATTATTGTTCCAAGTTCTCCCCTTTGAGGTAACCTCCCTTGACCAAGGTGAGTTCTTGAAAAATAATTTTTACTCCCCTTAATAGTTGCTTAAGTAAACGGAATTACTTAATATAAAAGGTAATAATTTTGTTTACTTTCTTCTATACTTACTTCCTTACATATGTGACTTTCTCCCCCTTTTGCCTTAACTCAAAAAGTTTGTAAATATATTTTAGGGTTTGTAAGTCCAAGCAAGTTCCCAATATGATTTCTAAGGTAAGACTTAGGCTAATTTCATAAAAGAAGCAAAAATAGAGTACATATATAGAAAAATTTAAATCCTACTCTATTACATACCTAACTTTTAATGTTGTTAAAGATTAAGCTAAAGTCTTGGAGAGTGTGCTTCATCCACGAGCCGAGAGACACACTCACCCATCGCAACGTATTAAACCGGTGGTAGATAAGGCAAGCAATCGCTTCCCTCGCACCAAATACTAAACATCGAGCGAAAAATCTACTATATCTCTCTTTACCTTTCTACCAGTATAAATGTTTCAAATCTTAAGTCTAAGGACATGGTCAGGTTTATCTAGATTTTCGAATCCGGGAGGTTGACTGACGTAAACTTCTTCCTTAATGTATCCATTCAAAAATGCTGACTTGACATCCATTTGAAACAATTTAAAACCTCGATGTGCAGCATATGCTAACAACATTCGGATGGACTCTAGTCTTGCTACGGGGGCGTAGGTCTCATCGTAATCTAAACCTTCGACTTGACTAAACCCTTTTGCGACTAACCTAGCTTTATTTCTAACTACTTCACCTTTATCATCAAGTTTATTTCGAAATACCCACCAATAATTGATTTTTCTTTAGGTGGTGGTACTAATTCCCAGACTTCATTTCTAGTGAATTGAGCTAGCTCTTCTTGCATAGCAATAATCCAGTCGGGATCAAGAAGTGCTTGTTCAATAGTTTTGGGTTCGATTTTGGAAATTAACGAGATTTGACTAAGGTTTCGGTATGAAGCTCTAGTTCGAACCCCTAAATTTGGATCACCTATAACTTGATTGATAGGATGACTTGGGTGAGTTCTAGTTTGACTTGGGTTAGAGTCATCTATCACTTGGTCGATAGGATGACTTGGGTTAGGACGAGATTCAAGTTCAAGATCAGAGTCGGGTTCGCTATAAGTTGATTTTGTTAAGGATTGAACGGGTTCGTGTCCTTCGTCGAAAACTATATTAATGGTTTCTTCGACTCTTGTGTGTAGGATCAATGGAATTACTAAAGGGTTGTTTGTAAGTTTTTAAACCTAAATCATCTCACCAATATCTACATGATCAAAACATGTTATTCCTATGTGTTACTTGTGAGATGACTTTCAATTTTACTTGATTAATTTTAATGAATTTAAATTAACCAACATTAGGTTAGATTCGATTTAGTCTAAGCTCATCAAGTAATCTTTTCAAGAGATTAGCTTCGTGTCGTGGTGAGGCACAGAGGCCTTCTTTGATCGGAACAACGACCACTTCCTTAGACAAAGCTAATTTCAAGAAATTGATAACTCGACTTACTTGAGACTACGCCTTGGTCTAACTAGTTATTTTTGAAAAGAGGCTCTAGGCTCAATCTTTCGTAGGATTTTAGTTGGTTTATTTTTGAAAAAGAGGCTCCCGAGGCTCAATCTTTTCAGGATTTTAGTTGGTTATGAGTCCTATCTAACCATTCTAAAAATAAAGGAAAAACTAAGCATGCAATTTCTAAGACTTAACAAAAATACATTTTGTATTGGCTCCCCTCGACCATTGAATCGAGTGGGTCTATTCACATAGTGAATTTGGTCCTGGGAACCCAATACATGTTAGATCCTAAAGTTGAAATCAAAGTGGTCTTAGGGACCCATGCTTGACATTTTTCTTATGTTGGTTTACTATAGACATATATGACTTATTGGTTGTATTTGAGTTAAACCCGAGTCCGGCCTTGTTGTACCACGGCCCTTTGTGATCCAAGTAAGAGGTCAAGTCCCTTGGATCCCAAAGTGAACCTTTCCAACGTGTTCCTAAGGTCTTCGACTTGTGTTTTCAAAAGCGAGTTCTCAACTTCAAGCTTTTCAACTTGAGTTGAGTCCTCCTCTTGAATACGAGTAGTCGAAGAGGTTAGGAGACCTCATGTTTGAGAAGGTTAACCTCCTCAATTAGGGTCTCGACCTTGGACTCGGACTTAGCTAGTTTCTTATTTAAAAATTTAATTGCACCATACAAAGTATTAAGTAACAACCGACTTACCCTTAATGATTCTTTTGAACGGATACGGATCCGTGGCTTGTCTTGAATGGAAGCTCATCATCGGATTCGGACTGGACTCTTCTTCGGTTTCGAGTCGTGCTCGGTCGGCTTGGCCATTAGAGCTTGGATATCGCCTTCTTCCTCCGACAACTCCTCCCAAGTAGCGTTTAGCGCTTTCTTGGTCTTTGATGCATTATTCTTTAGCTTTTCGGACTTGATGTGACCGAACTGCTGCACTCATAGTATCTAAAATTAGAAGTATTTGAATTAGGTTTAGGCTTACCTTGAGTTGTTGGTCGTTTCGCCTCTTGATCATCTTCCAACTAGATTGACTAGTTCGATTCTATTGGAGTCTACTTCCGATTCGGACTCATCTTCTTCCTTCGGGGTGGCTTGCGGGCTTCTTCTTCTTGGAACTGCAACTAACGCAATACTCTTCTCGGCACGGACCACGTTAGTTTGCTCATGTAATTCAAGTTCAAACAATTCGTCTAACCTAATTTTAGAAAGGTCCTTGGAGACCTTGTAGGCATCGACCATGGATGCCCACAAGGTGGTCCTAGGAAACGAGTTAAGAGAATACCTGATAAGGTCGCGATTCTCGACCTTTTGTCCAATGGCATGGAGTTGGTTGACGATGTCTTGGATACGAGCATGTAGTTGAGTTGCGGTCTCGTTTTCCTGCATTTTCAAGTTATACAATTTATTTAAAAGTAAATCTCTTTTACATACCTTCGTGTCGTCGGTGCCTTCGTGTAGTTCCACTAGCTTGGTCCATAAGTCCTTTGCACTAATGAAGGGGCCGACGCGGTTGAGTTCTTCCTTGGACAACCCACATTGCAAGATTTGAGTTGCCTTGGCATCGGCTTCTACTTGTTTTTTCATGGAATTTGACCATTGATCGTAACCCAAAGATTCACCATCTTCATTAATAGGAAGTGTGAAACCGGTTTGGATTACGATCCACATCTCGATTTGGGTTTTAAGAAAGCATTCCATCCGACCCTTCCAATAACGAAAGTCATTACCGTTGTAAAACGGGGGTCGGGCGGTGCTAAACCCTTCGAGATGGGCCATTTAAAAATAAGAAGAAGAACGACGAAAAGAATCTTGCAAAACACACACGGAAAGAATATTCCAAGACTTTCGTCTTGGATTAGTAGTGCGGGAAGTAAAAAAAAGATATATAAAATGTAACTTGCAAAAAGAAATAAACAATCAAATGCGAATGTCGTTGAAGTTCCGAGGACAACCTTACTCGGATCTAACCCGAAGGACAACCTTATCCGGATCCTAAAGCCTCTAATGCAATTCTATATGTAGGAGAAGATAAGCAAGTGAAATGATTATACGAAAACAGAAATAAATAAATAAAAATCTGAAAAAAGAAAACAAAGCTAGATTGGTGGTTTCACGAATCTTAGCGCCCGACTCGATACCAATTGTTGGATCGAAAGTGTCGCTAGAGGGGGTGAATAGCGATACGGTGTCGTTAAAAACTTTTGCAATAAGTAAAAAGCAAGTAGAGAATGCACATGGAAATATAAAGTAGACAAGATATTTTTACGTGGTTCACAATCTTCGATTGCTAATCCACGGCCCTAGTGATCCTTGATCACGCACGAGGGCAATTCCACTAAAACCACTCCTCTTCGCTGGAAGTAGGAGCAACGATTACAAAAGAAATCAAGGCAAAGGGACACTCCCCTTTCCTTGTTACGATTAAAGCACAAAGACAATTTAAAGAAGTAGAACTTAAATAAATATACCGACAACTCTTATAAGTAGAAGATGTAGCTTTCGTTGTCGTGCACTTCGTCAGAGCAAATGTGAGTAGTAGTAGCGGCGTATTTACGGCGTGTTGAGAGCTCTTGAATTCTTATTATTTGCTTGGCTTGAACATGTCTATTTATGGATATTGATCTATGAATTTAGACATAGGTAGTGTCCAAGGTGAGGTTCTTATCCCAACACAAGGATGAGGTGTTTCAACCAACCACCTTGTGCCACCTCAAGGAAGCCTTCACGCCAAGAAGAAGAAGCCATCCAACTTGTGCCACATCATGGGAGCCAACCATCTTGTGCCACCTCAAGGAGGCCTTCACGCCAAGAAGAAGAAGCCATCCAACTTGTGCCACATCAAGGGAGACAACCATCTTGTGCCACCTCAAGGAGGCCTAAACGCCAAGAAGAAGAAGCCATACAACTTGTGCCACATCAAGGAGCCAACCATCTTGTGCCACCTCAAGGAGGCCTTCACGCCAAGAAGAAGAAGCCATCCAACTTGTGCCACATCATGGGAGCCAACCATCTTGTGCCACCTCAAGGAGGCCTTCACGCCAACTCAAGGATGAGGTCCAAGCTTGGTGATGGTTTGGATGTCCACCTTGATGCCACATCACCCTTTGTACCAAAACACGAGTCAAGTCCAAATTCACCCCCTGTCCAGCGATTCTCGAGGCTGGAACTAGACTAGCAATGATCAGTAGTAGACGATCTCAAAGGGTTTTGATGCAAAGACAAGTTAGCTTAAAATATAAAGTACGATGGTTCTAACCATCTGATCTCGACCTAGACCTTCCATTGGAGGTATTGGGTCGGATCTACGCTTAACGACCTTGCTTCGCTTTCACACGAGCTTACCTTGTAGCCTCGCTTCCGGTCTTCACCCGAGTACCTCGGCTTCCTCCGAAGTCCCTCTGGCGTTGCCCGACCACCTCGGTTCCCACCGGGTGTCGCAGACCTTCCGCTCAACTTTAGCATTTCTGCACACTTAATTGAGCTCGTAAGATAACAAATATACCCTTAACTATTGAGCCTTTTGCCATAATCAAAATACCGGTTCGACTTTGGTGCCCACTGCACCAACATTATGCTGCCAAGACTTCACCCTTGGACTTTATGTCGCCAATATAAAACTCCTTGGACTTCTCAAATGCCAAGACTCAAGCTTGGACTTTTCCTTGCCAACCCATGTTGACTTTCCAAGCCAAGACCCATGCTTGGACTTTACATGCTAAGTACTCAAGACTTGGACTTTCCTTGACATGGTCAACCATCAAAATCCCCCTCGAGTCAAACTCTAGTCCGGTCAATCATGACCCGGGTTGATTGCATAAATAATCTCCCCCAAACATTATCAGACATCAATGTCAAACATCAATGTTAAACTTTCATGTCAAACATCAAAACATCGCTCGAGTCAAACTCGAGTCCGGTTAATCGTGACCTAGGCTGATTGCACCAATAATCTCTCCCTTTTTGATGTTTCACAAAACCACATACCTTTGAGTTATAACACTAACTCAAATCTTCTTACCAATTATCCCAAATTGGTAATTACATAAATTTTCTCAATATTTCTCCCAAAACATTTTCCCTCTTTTTGACTAACATTAAAAAGGTACTCCGCAAGGAGGTCAATGTCTCATGTCCCAATGAGATCTTACAATCTCCCCCTTGGTCCAAAAATACCTAGGATGCCTACAATCTTCCTAGTGATAAGTTCCATATCACTCAAGAGAGACAATTCTACAAACTCTCCTAATTTCTAAATTGGGTATCTCAAAATCTCATTTTTTTTCCCCCTCATGAAGAAAAATAACATCCATCATCCCATGATGGATACCTCCCCCTAAAGGCTTGCTCCCCCTTGACTATTGCACCAACAATATCCTTGGGAAGTCCCTAAGCCAATGGGAACTCTAAACCATCAAAAAAAAGGTTCAAAGTTATACTTTGAACTTTCCAACCCCTTAAATTTGATAAATAACCCTAACAACTCTCCTAATCTATATCAAATGGATTTTCACCCTTTATAATGCTTCCCAAAGTATATCCTAGGGTTAGGAGTGGTTAGGGAACTTTACCGTAGCTGAAGACGAGCTAAACAATCTTGTTTTTCCCGAAATTAACCTGGCAGTCAACTCTATCAGAAATCAATTGACTGCCTTGCTCATCAGTCGACTACAATTACGCGGTAGTTGACTGATAACTGAAATTCCGAATTTCAATTATTCGAAATGAATTTAAAAAATTCATAAATAATTATACGTAATTCAAAAAATCATGAAACTTAATACGTATAATACTTATGACCAATATAATGGGTGAAAATTTTTTGAAAAATATTTTACCCATTAAAATAGGAGATTGATACAAAGATCAAAAACCATTAAAACTTTAATGTTTTTTTTCTACTTTGTATCAACTTCTTCAATGGTGATTGCTATCAAAAGAAAGACTTCACCAAGGTTTTATAAAGTGATTTTAAAATGTTTTTGAAAACCTATTTTGAACCATGGACAATTGGCTAGATGTACATGACTTGTACATTAGCTTTCCTCATGATTCATATTGATGATTGAGATAAATTTAAGTTCATCTAGATGCACTATCTATGCACCTTAAACTTAACTCATATCCTAGCATCTCACATGTATCTAGGGTGTACGAATACACATACATGTCAATTTAAATGTGAGATGTGGATTTTGGTTTATCTTAAACTAAAGCCTCATACATTTTCTAAGGCAACACTATTTGATTCCATTATAAAGGGGACTTCATGTCATGCCATTATCCTTAAATCAATTTTAATCAAATTAAATGCATGAAGTATGATCATGGCATAAGTGATAACATTAACAAATCATGGCCAATGATCATGATGTCATGGCATATGATAGAATCTAAATACACATGACATAAAGACCTAGATTCTAAGCATGATCATGACATATAAATGATTTAAAATAAATATGATGTCATGACATGTTATATGGAAAATAAAGCATGGAAAATAAAATATATAGGTATATAATACCTATGTTTTAATGTTTGTTTCCATTTGATATAATTAAGTATATTTTACCATATATCAATTATCTCCAAAGTGTGCCAAAAACCCAAAATGACACACTAAGACCTCTAAACCTAAATTGTGCCAATTTGATTGATTTTTCATAATTCTTAAATAGTATTGGCACATCCTAAAATCTTTTAGGATCATAATTCAAATCAATTTCCAAGGTATCCATAACCTTGAAAATTACCTAATGTGTCACCTTTACCATGGTTAGGTTAACTACCCATCCATTTATAGTTGGCACACCTAAACTCATCTAGCGTGAATCAATCACGCTCTTAGGAACCCAAAACCTATTTGAGCTCCTAGGGTTTACTAGGTATTCCTTAGGGATGACCTCCCTAGATACCTTCCTAATGACCCTTCTAGCCTTGTTAGCCTTGGTCATTTGGGTTTTGTCTAGGTTGACTCTAGGGGTGACTCCCCTTGTAACCTTCTTAGTGGCCACCCTAGGTTTCTTCAAAACCCTAACCACTAGGCACCTACCTTGGTCAACCTTAGGGATGACTTCCCTATTGACCTTGGTTTTCCTAGACCTAGTTTGTGTTCAATAATCAAAAGGAACACTACGATAAGTCACCTTAGGCTTAGGTTTGTGACCCAAACCTTTCATGCCCTTTGTTGACTCTTGTCTCCTAGGCCCTAGGTTTTGACCATTTGACCTTTGCATTTGATTTGTCATTTTCGCAAGGGTCTTCTCCAATTTCTCAAGACTTGACCTCAAGGCTTGGTTTTCCTTTTCTAATATCTCAATTTTTGATTTTTCATTAGCTCTTTAGATATTTTTATTTCTAGGCATATGTCTAATCCATTTAGGGTTGATGCCTAGGTGATCCTCTATCTTCCTAATGGTATCCCTAGGAAGGATAGGTCTAGAGTTTTTTGATCTAGGTTTGTCCTTAGGTAAGATATTTTTAGGGACATTAGTCCCAAATTTCTACTTATTTTAAATGTGGACATTTTTAGCTCCTAAAAAAAAGTATTTGTTATTCCTAGCATTCTTTTGATGATAAATTGCAAGAGAATTAAAATTCCTAGCATGCTTTTTGACATTTAAACTAGAAGATGCATACTTAAAGGTTACCTTAGGGTTTGCCTTAGATCCCCCCTACTTGTAATCCTCCCTTTTTAGTCTTTTTGCTCCCCCTAGGGCATAGACTCCGATAGTGACCCGGTAGTCAGCATTTTAAGCAAATCACTTGCTCCTTGCTTTTGATTGTTGGGGGACTGACATCCTTGACCTTTGGTGCCGATTGAGGCTTCTTGACCTTCTTTGGGAACTTACTCTTATAGTGCTCATATTCTCTACACTCAAAACACATAATATGATTTTTATTTGAAATTGAAGTGTTTGAGTCACCTAGGGTGGTGGTGAGGGTCTCTTGAGCTTGCTCTTCCTCTCGACCGGATGTAGATGGTTCTTCTTGTTGCTCCGGTATTGAGGATGCCCTAATCTCCTCCCCTTCAATCCTAGAGGTGGAGGCTTCTTCCAATTCCACCTCCTCTATCGATTCAGAGGTTGACTCCCTATCAACTTTCGAATCCTCACTTGCTTGTGAGGATGAGGATTCATCTTCAGTCTTCTCTTCCTCTTCCAAGTCTTCTTGGACAATTTCAGGATTTTCATGAAGTTTGACCAAATCGCTCCAAAGCTCCTTGGTATCCATGTAATTACCTAACATACACACAATGTCGTTAGGAATTAAATTAACCAAGAATTTTATTACCTTATCATTTTTCTTGAAGGCTTGGACTTGCTCTTCGGTCTATCTCTTCTTCTTGAGGAAGCCTCCCTTTGGTCCTCTTGGATAATTAAATCTCTCCATCAACATGGACCATTCTTCAAAGTCCCTCATCATCAAGAAGTCTTCAATCCTTGTCTTCCATTGGTTGAAGCCTTCTCATCCATAGAAAGCATATGGGATTGGGGTGTTGATGTCCCAACCCAAACTCTCTTGAATTTCAATCTTGTTCCTCTTCACCCTCTAGCGTCTTGGCTCCGGGTTGTTAATCCGTAGAAGAGCCCCGGGCTCTGATACCAATTGTTGAGGATTCGGTGGCCGCTAGAAGGGGTGAATAGTGCATTTCGATACGTCGATGAAATTTAATCACGTTCGTCTTTACAATACTTGTTAACGCAATAGAATATATAATAACAAAAATAAATACAACACAAGAACAACAAACACAACGATATAACGTGGTTCAGAATCGAATGGTTCCTACTCCACTGATTGGGCTCTAAAAGCCCTAGCAATGCAAACACGCACTACTAATCAAATAAGCTCCTTCTCAAAACAATCCGGAGGTGGAGAAACCTCGTACAATAACTCTTACAACAGTAAAAAACAAAAACAAGAAAGATACAACAATAAAATGCAATAAAAGTAAAGAAAACAACTTTACAAGATCTTTTGGATTGCTTTCTTTATGGTTGCTTGAGATGCACTTGGAGACCCTGAATTACACCAGCAATTCTCCTCAAAACTCCTTAAGAAACGCTTGCCAAAATCCCTCTTCCGAACTGCTTTTATAACCTGTAATCAGGCTGGATTTTCGCTTATCAGTCGACTAATCGAGACCATCAGTCGACTGATGACACTATTTTCATGAGACAACGACTCGATCTATGCTGGAAAAATTCCAATGGATCTTTTGGCAGTCGACTGATGACATCACCAGTTGACTGCTAACGTCCGTAGCCGACTGGGAAGTCAGCTACGAAGCGTTTTGTGGTCGCGATCGAAAAACCTAATCCAGCGGTCGATTGCCATCCATGGGAGTCAACTACCATCAGTCGACTGATCCAATGATCAATCCACTGCCATGGCATTTTTAACCCTTAATCGACAGTCGAACTCTAGTCGACTCACGACAGTCGAATCGGTCATATTGCCAGGGGATTACCAACCGTAAATATAAGGTTTTAACCCAAGTATGGTGCCCCCATACTTGCTAGACCACCCATAGCCTAGACCTAAGCCTTCTAGCCACCTCTATTAGTCTCGTGCCTATCGGATCCCTCCAAGTGATCCATGACTTGTTCATCCATACGCTAGCCTTCAGGTACTTCCATCGGTTGTGTCATGCTAACGATGTCTACACCGCCAAGGCACTTGGGCTTACACTGTCAATACTCCGCTTGGACTTTACGCTGTGAACCATTGGACTTATGCTGCCAAGACTTCACCCTTGGACTTTATGCTGCCAATATCAAACACCTTTGACTTCTCAAATGCCAAGACTCAAGCTTGGACTTTCCCTTGCCAACCCATGTTGAACTTTCCATGCCAAGATTCATGCTTGGACTTTACATGCCAAGTACTCAAGACTTGGACTTTCCATGACATGGTCAACCCTAGTACACCATTAAAATCTCCCTCGAGTCAAACTCGAGTCCGGTCAATCATGACCTAAGTCGATTGCACCAACAATCTCCCCAAAACATTATCAGACATCAATGTCAAACTTTCATGTCAAACATCGAAACATCACTCGAGTCAAACTCGAGTCCGGTCAATCGTGATCTGGTCCGATTGCACCAACAGGATGAGCTCTAGAGATGGAGGACGTCGCCAAAATCTCTCGATGAAGTGATTCCTCCTCAAATCCGTGGAGGAAAATGGATGGAAAGAAAGTGGAGGCGACTGCTAGGCCACAAGAAAAGAAAAGATTTAACCAACAACTAAATGACATAATCAATGCATCAACATGATGTAAAGTAAAATATGAAACTAAATCTAACCTAATGAACTACAACCTAATTACTTTAAAAAGCATTTCATCAAACACTAAAGAGGCATGAAACAAAGTAAATCGAGTTCATGCAATCTAATTACGCGAAAACAATCAACAACACAATGAATCTTGAGAAGACTTGGTGTTCGGAAGCTAAAAATTGATGCTATAAAAAACAATGCTAGAATTGGGACTAGCCGAGTGCTGAAGGCTAACAGAGCTCAGGGGAGGAAGGCGGCCGCTACCGGAATTGGCACCTCCGATCGGAGGATGAAACTCAGAGCTGGCCAGAACTGTGGATCGGGCGGAGATGATGGTTGTTGGCGGCGTCGCGTGAAGATGTGGCGGAATCAGTTGTGGCTCTCGGTGGTATAGGAGATGATGGAGGAGACCACCGATCACCGGAGAAGGAGGGAATCCCTTTTCCTCTCCGACGATCGGCGGGGAAGGGGAAGAGCACGGCAAGAGAGGCGGTGCGTCGGGTGATCGCGTCGAATGCGAAGAGAAGAAGCCGGCTCAGATCGCGATGGAGAAGAAGTTTGAATTTAAAGGGAAATTTTCGTGACCGTCCGACCTAAGCACCCTTCAATCCCAGCTATCCAATAAAGCTAGGGCTTGATTAAGTTGATTAATCCATTAAGAAGGCTGTGATCCAACGGCTAAGAATTCTCTGACTTTGAATGGATGGATCTGATCAATCTGAATGGATAATCACGATCTGCCAAATTTGGATGAAGGCCTAAGATGTGCAGATCTAAATCTATGGACCAGATCTCTCCAGATCTTGATAGATGGCTCAGAATCAACCTCTTGTCTCGGATGGCCCATATTGCTCAGATCTGGTCCCTTAATCGAATTGCCTCTAATCTTGATGAAGGGCTCAGATTCTTCCAGCTTAAAATGCCCATTATGACCCTTAGATGAAGCCATATTTAATCCAACTTGAGTCTAGTCCAGTGGTTCATCTCAATCTCCTACAAACAAAGATAAAATTCATGTATAAGTCCAAAATTTAGGAGAATTTACAATAAGGTCCAAAAATATATCCAACTCATAAAACATGATACTAATCAATAATAAATCACTTGAGAGGATAAAAATAGTGATATTAAGGACCAAAATAACATGACAAAATGGTAGTTATCAATTCCCCCACACTTATTCTTGCACGTCCTGAGCAAGTAAAGAAAACTAAAAGCAAACTGAAGATATATTTCCTTAGTAATTCCCAATCATACATAGAAAATCCTGAAAGAAAGTTACCTAGGATTGTCAAATCTCACCGGCTCAAGCAATTATGAACTCAAATCTTACACAGGTTAACAAACATGGTCACTTCAATCCATCATGAATAGACTAAGAATGATTAAGCCTCCTAAGGTAAGAGGTGGTTTCTCTCGCTCTCATAAGCATGTAATAGTGGAGTTCACTCAAGCTACTCATAGTTTATGAACTACCATATGCTTGCTTTTCTTCTACCTTCACCACTATATACACATAAGAAATGGACAATCACTGAAGGCTTATTAAGAATGTAAGGGAAATATGAATACAAGTTAAATGACAATATCTGTGAAAGAAAAGAAAGATATGAAATGAAATAGCTAAAGAAATGCAAGAAGAAGGTATGGAAATACTAGAATGCTACATAGATGAGTACAAGAAAGCATTGCCCTAAAATTTTTCTTCCAACCCAATAAACATGTAAACAACCCTTATCATATTCTTCAATACAAATCTACTCATGATATATAATAAATCTCTCAATAACTACAACAAGAGATGTCATTAACAAAAATACTATCACACATAAATAAAAATGAATGGCACCATTTATCAAAATTTTCACAATATTTTTTTTATTTCATGGGCACCCCATTTTTTTCAACTTTTTTTTTCAAACTTTTTTTTGACATGTAGTGCACTTCCCTATGCTCCAAGAAAGAAAACATCAAGCTCAGCTAAAAAAAATAAAGAGCATGGCTAGCTCATGGTGATCAGGCACGACTTGCATATACTAACACTAAATTTCCCTGAGCTACTCTCTCCCCCACACTTAAATTTTTGTCCATCCTGGGCAAAATTCTCATCATGAAACATCAAATATTCCACATCTAGAAATAGAAATGGACAAGAAAGTAATGGAAGGAAGAAAAAATAGAAATGATGAATATTAGAATGTTATTCAATAAACATGTGGCGATAAAAGAAATGAAGGAAAACAAATGTGATTGCCTTCATAATAATCATGCAAACCTATTGTTGTGTGGTCTCGAAAGAATCAAAGCAAGTTTTAGAGTAACAATAACCACAAGTGCACCACACACAAGTAATAAAAATAGGCTCAATCCTCACTAGGTAAATAAGAATAATCAACTCAGTCTATCAACGTAGAATCCATCACCAAGTAGTAACCACATACAATCAAATAATCCATTCATGACAATAAATTCCCTAAACTCGACAATCAAATTTAACTAGCTTTCACGACTTCTAAGATGATATAAAGGAATGCATAGGAAATTTATTTGAAAACACAAAAAAGCAAAAACTCAACATTAAAAACTTGACAACCAAAATAACTAGCTAAAACAAGAACAACAAAAGCAAGGAAATGTATATATACAAAGAAAAAGAAAAGATATTGGAAAAAGAATGAACTCCCCTGGGGTCCTAGCGGTTGGAGGTGGTTCAGGAGCAGAAGCTAGGCAGGGAGTGGAGTGGATCGAGTGGAAGTGAGCGTCTTCTTCATGTGGTCTATGTTGTAAAGTCTAGCTCCCTCCATCATCATCTTCGTGAAGGTTCTTCTAGGTGGATGAGAATAATTCCAGTGTAAAATCCAACCCAAAAGTAGAATAATAAGAGCTAAGATGAACTCCACTCCTTTCACTATTGTCTTCTTAAAGGTTATCTCAGGAGATCGGAGACGATTTATTTGGAGCAACCAGTCTGGAAGCTGGACTACTATATTTGGTGTTGGGGCCTTGTTGAGCATAAATATTAGAGGCTTAGGCTGTAATAGAAGTGTCCAGTCTGGGGGTCTCCAGCTATCCATCACTCCTATAGAAATCAACTTGATATCTTCAGAGCAATTCTAGTAAGGCTTATTAAGTAGTTACACATCTGAACATAACAATTCTGCAGACACTGTCTCTTTTACAACATCATCAACCTCAATATAAGAAACAATATCTGCTATATCTGAAATATCATGTGCAACATTAACAATATCACAAGCAGGAGTAAGAGTATCATCTACAATAATATCTGCCCTCTTATCAACACTAACATTCACATCATCCTCAGCTTCATTATCATAGCACATACAAATATTGGAGTCTTGTAGAGTAGCAAGATCATAAACTTGGCTATCACATACTCAATAATCCATCTCCTCTAGTGCATCGATATCTAGAGAAATGGTCTCTGACGAAGGTTGAATAAATCCTTGTGCTAGTATTTGCTGAGACTGTTGTGGCTATTAAGCATTGGGATATTTTGAAACTCAGGAGCCAACCTCTGAAATGTTGGTGGAGGCTGATAAGAATGTTGTGAATTTACAGCCATGACCTCAATAAGTTCTCTAGCCTAAGCAGGAGTCTTGTTGACTAGGGCCCCTCCACTAGCTACATTAAGCATACACCTGTCCATAGGAAATAATCCATCATAGAAGTGCAGGATGAGTAGGTGATCCCTAATTTGGTGATGGGGGCAACTAGCACACAATCTTTTGAATCTCTCCCAATACTCATATAGAGTCTCTCCTATCATTTGCCCAATACCACAAATACTCTTCCGAATTTCTATGGTCTTGGATGCAAGGAAGAACTTTTCCAAAAAGACTTTCTTCATTTCACTCCAACATGTAATAGAGCCAGGAGGAAGATTATAGATCCAATCCTTTGCTTTATCTGATAAAGAGAATAGAAATACTCTGAGCATAATGTCCTCCAATGATATACCTCGTGGCTTCATTGCTGAGCATACCATATAAAATTCTTGCAAGTACCTAATTATATCTTCGCTAGCATAACCATTGAATTTCAGAAGCAAATGTACAATTTCAAAGAGTTCAACATCCACATTTAATTCAAGAAACTGAATGCAAAAAGATTGACAAGCAACATCTAGTGCGATGAGTTCCCTGACAATTCTGTTAATCCCTGAATCATCAGCCTGATGAAAGCCTCCTAATCTTTGATAATAGGAATCCATGATCAAAGAAATTTCCTGTATTTATCCTGAAACACTGGCAAACAAAATCAAAAGATACATGAAGCAAATAGAATATAACACATGGATATACAAGACATAAAAGAATTAAGCCCTCAACAAAAGTTTTGAATTTTGATTTTTTTTTTATAGGAAGATGGACAAACAATCCTAAGTCTACTAAACATCATTACAATCCCCAGCATGAAGGTTTTGGCCAGAACCGAAGCTCTGATACCACTTGAAGGTAGGAAACTTTGCTTCCCACTTCAACTCGGTCACTTGTTCATGGCGATCCCTTCTATGTCCCCGAATAAAAAAAATTTATCCTTGACAAGAGGGATTACCTAATCTACCGTTTGATCGTCGTGCTATTCGATTAGAGTGGTCACTTGAACAAACTTATTGTTCAAGCCACCAACCTCTATTCTACGAATAGCCGTGGAATAGACGATGTATGGATCACCGACTTTTGTGTTTATATTCAGGGTCCAAGTATATTTAACCATAAAAACAGAATACACAACATGTATATGATTGAAAAACAATTATAGACATGTTACAAAAGAAAATAGACAAGTGTTATACCTCTTGATCTTCTATTGTATGTCCTTCCTCTTTTTGGACGTCGTGTGAGCGATGATCTTCCAAAAGTCGAAGCTCCTAGGTCACCAATCTTCCTTCCTTGCTGGCTCCGAACAATAGGAAGTATAGAAACAAAACACTTCACCTTCTTTCAACCAACCACCAAGATCCAAACTTGGTGCTTGCCGCCGGCCAAGAAGAAGAACAAAGAGAATTGGGCGCTGACCAAGAGCTTCAAGGTATGACCCTAAGCTTTGTTTCCACCGGCCAAGGAGAAGAGAAGGAGGAGCTTTTGACGCCGGCAAAAGAAGAGGAGAAGATGATGGGTGCCAGCCACCTTAAGGAAGAAGAGAAGAAAGGAAAAATTTTCCTTAATTGTGGCCGCCCAAACCAAACTCCAAAAACACTAGCCTCCAAGCTCCTTGCCGCCCAACCCTAATCCTATCTTGCTTCTTATTCTCTTCCACGGCAAGCCTTAAGCCCCTTTTATAGATTTAGGCTTAAGTCTCCTTTTAATCTCAACCGTCAGTTCTAGGGATTTAATCTCAACCGTCGGATCTAGATATTTAACCTCAACGGTTGGATCTAGAGATTTAATCTCCACCGTCGGATCTAGAGTTTTGTTTTCAACCATTGGATCTAGGCTTCATGAGGTTTTAATAGGCTACAATAGGGACCATGAGGAGGAGTTGGATCTTGGCCACCCAATGGATCATGCTCACATAAAATCCAATCCATTAATGATAATCCAATCCACTAGAGGATTATCATTGATCTACCTCACCAACCACCATAAGTTAATATGGCCTCCATATATTATTTGTATATTTTTGTCCCCGTGTTTAAGATCTCGAATGTCCATCGATTAATTAATTTACTTACAATTAATTAATGAACATCTAACTCTGTGAGTAGTACCACTCAACCTTATCATCATGCCGGACCAAGTCCACCTGTAGGGTTTACATGATGAACCTTATGAGCTTCTCAAGGGGACATCATCATCCTAATATATAGGACACGGTTTCCTCCTATAAATAACGGCACACCATATAAATAATATCATTTCTCAACTTACCGAGCCTATCGATTTAATCTATAAATCTCTCCCATTGGTAAATCAAATAATGAATACTAAGTATATGTGCCGGTTATTATATCGGGATTAAGAGCATGTACAATATAATATTTGAGGTCTGATTCGATTATGTAGTCAGCAATAAATCGAATCACCTATAAGTCGGTCCTGCTCAATAGACACAAAGTGTACTAGTTTGATTCTATGGTCAAGACAAACCAATACCATATCACACTATAACCATACCAATGGTTTGTCCAAAGCCATCTCGATTGTGAGCCTTTACTTATACTCTACAAGGAGCTGATAACATGATCTATCGTGTGACACTACACACCATGTTATCTACGATGTAATGTATGAGACAATATGCATAATCACAAATATACAAACAATGATCATGTGATTCTCATTTCAAAATAAAGATATTCATACAAAAGAAAGACTTTTCAGTATACATCCCAATAATCTCCCACTTATACTAAAAGACTATGATGTCGTTAAACTGCCATACATCTGATTCCCATTCCCTCCACATGCCTATCAAAAGCTCTCGCTGGAAGGGCCTTTGTGAAAGGGTCTGCCAGGTTATCCTCTGATGCAATCTTGGCCACAACAACTTCTCCTCTCTTTACGATTTCTCATATTAGATGGTACTTGCACTCTATGTGTTTACTTTCCTTATGGGCTCGTGGTTCCTTCGAGTTTGCAATAATATATTGTGATAGTTACGGGCAAACCAGAATCACATCCAAGTCCATCAAGAAGTTCTGAGCCATATAGCTTCTTTGGCGCCTCGAGAGGTCGCCACATACTCCTTCCATGGTAGAGTCACACACATTTACCTTGACACTCCTCCATACAATGGCTCCACCTCCCAAAGTAAACACAAAACCTGAGGTAGACTTACTGTTATCCCTGTCTGATTGGAAGTCAAAATCTGTGTAACCCACAGGGAGTAATTGGTCTGCCTGGTAAACTAGCATATAATCCCAAGTCCTTCTCAGGTACTTCAATCTATGCTTTACAGCAGTCCAATGTCCCTGTCCTGGATTACTTTGATATCTGCTAACCATGCCCACGACAAAGCAGATATCTGGTCTCGTACATAGCATCGCATACATGAGACTTCCTACTGCCGAAGCATACGGAACCGTCTTCATCTCCTTTATCTCCTCAGATGTTCTAGGACACATCCCCTTAGATAAAGGAACTCCATGCCTGAAAGGTAGAAAACCTTTCTTGGAGTTTTGCATGCTAAAACAATCCATAATTGTGTCTATGTATGAAGATTGAGATAAGCACAACATCCTTTTCTTGCGATCCCTTATAACCATGATCCCAAGGATGTGTCCCACTTCTCCAAAGTCTTTCATATCAAACTGTTTGGACAACCATACCCTTATGTCCGATAACACCTTGACATTGTTGCCAATTAACAAAATGTCATCTACGTATAGTACAAGAAATACCACTTCATTTCCGTCACATCTCTTGTATGCACAAGACTCATCCGGACATTGAATAAATCCATAAGATTGGATTACCTCATCAAAGCAGATGTTCCAAGACCTCGAAGCTTGCTTCAATCCATAAATGGACCGATTAAGCTTACACACAAGATGCTCTTTGTCCTTTGCAATGAATCCTTCTGGTTGCTTCATATAGATATTTTCCTCAAGACTTCCATTAAAGAAAGCTGTCTTGACATCCATCTTCCATACCTCATAATCCATATGAGCAGCAATGCATAAGAGAATCCGGATAGAGTTAAGCAAGGCTACCGTCGAATAGATCTCCTCATAATCGTTACCCTCTTTCTGAGTATACCCTTTTGCAACAAGCCTTGCTTAGAAGGTCTCAACCTTCCCGTCTATTCCTCTCTTTCTTTTGTAGATCCACTTGCAACGAATGATTTTTACACCATCGGGTGGTTCTACTAGCTCCCAGACTTGATTTGAATCCATATATTCAATCTCATCATTCATTGCACTATGCCAAGATACCACATCTTTATCTTGGATTGCCTTATCATATGTCCAGGGATCAGGTTCATGTTCGCCAGGGATCAAATCAGAAGATTCTCCCAAGAACATGAATCTATCAGGTTGTCTCACAACCCTCCCACTACGACGAGGTATCACCTGTGTATCCTCTGTGACACGTGGTGCAGTGACTTGTGGTATATCCTCTTGTACCGGGGGTACTGAAGAAGTGACTTCCCCTTTTAATTCCTCCAGAACAATCTTACTCATGGGCTTGTGGTTCATTACATAGTATTCCTCTAGAAATCTGGCATTCGTGCTAGCGATCACCCTCTGATCTCTAGGACTATAAAACAAACCTCCTTTCGTTCCTCTAAGATAGCCAACGAACATGCATACTTCTGTACGAGGTTCGAACTTACCAGCATCTGCCTTCAGCACATGTGCTGGACTCCCCCATATCCGAATATGTCTTAGACTAGGCTTTCGCCTAGTCCACAATTCTGTGGGAGCAGAAGGCACTGATTTAGATGATACCAAGTTCAGAATATACACTCCCGTATGTAGAGCATATCCCCAGAACGAATCTGGCAACTCAGAATAACTCATCATCGATCTAACCATCTCTATAAGAGTCTTATTCCTTCGCTCTACTACATCATTTTGCTGGGGTGTACCAGGTGCAGACAATTGGGATTGAATCCCAGCCTCTGATAAGTAATTCCTAAACTCTCCCAAGAGGTACTCACCACCACGATCAGATCGTAGTGTCTTGATACTTTTACCTTGACATTTCTCCACATCAGCCTTGAATTCTTTGAACTTGTCAAAGCATTTAGACTTGCGGCCCATCATATAAATGTATCCATATCTCTAATAATCATCTATAAAGGAGATGAAATATTCAAAACCACCTCTTGCCTGGATAGACATAGGACCACACAAATATGAATGAACCAACTCCAACACATCTTTAGCTCATACCCCTTGGCCTTAAAAGACCTCTTGGTCATTTTACCCTCCAAGCAAGATTTGCAAGTTGGGAAATCTTCCACCGCTAATGAACCCAGAGGTCCATAAGCTATCAACCTTTGAATTCTTCTTAGGTTAATATGACCAAGCCTAAGATGCCAAAGATATGTTTGGTTCATCTTCGAAGGTTCTTTTCTCTTATTGGAATTAGAAGATGAGTTATTAACTTCTATTTGCATTGTGGGAGCTTTTGGTTCAAGTGTATACAAATTTCCTATCAATGCACCCGAACAGATAATCTCTCTATTCCTTTTTATAACAACTCTGTCATTAAAAGAAATAGAATATCCATCCATAAACAATTTAGAAACCAAAATCAAATTCTTTCTAAATAAAGGTAAATAAAGACAATTCTTAAGAACCAAAACTTTATTTTTCTCAAAAAACAAATAAACATCTCCCACTGCAATAGCTACCATCTTCGTGGCATCACCCAAGTATATGGTAATCTCCCCCTCAGCTAGTCGTCTGTTTTCCTGGAACCCTTACAAAGTATTGCAGACATGATCAGTGGCTCCCGTATCTACACACCAGGTGTCGGTAGATAACACCGCTAAACATGTTTCAACGACTAGACCAAAAGATATACCTTTGTTCTGCTTGCGGTTGGGGCAATCTGTCTTCCAGTGTCAAGTCTGCTTACAAGTGAAGCACTTGCCTTTCGGCATCTTCACTCCTCCCTGAGTTCCTCCCACCGCCTTTTCCCCAGCTTGTTTCTTCTTCTTCTTGCATTTCAGCTTATAAGTATAAACCTTTTGGGCAACCATGGCTTGCGCCTGAGCACTATGACGAAATAGCCCCTCTGCCGCCTAGAGTTCTGTCAGAAGCTCTGCCAATGAATACAACCTCTTGTTCCTGTTGTAGTTCAGACGAAACTGCTCAAAACTACTAGGAAGAGACTGGAGAATGATATCAACCTGGGTTTCCCCATCGATCTCAGCTCCAAGGACTTCCAGCTCATTCAAATGAGCCATCATCTTGAGAACATGATCCCTCATGGGTGTTCCCTCGATCATGGTGGTCGTCATCAAGTTCCTCATGGCTTCCTACCTAGCAACCCGATTCTGGTGTTTGAAAAGCTCTTTGAGATTGAGCATCATGTTATAAGCAGTGGGCATGGCTTGATGCTGATGTTGTAGTACATTTGACATAGATGCCAAAATGTAAGACCGCACCATCTCATCAGCCTTGATCCACTTCTTATAACTCTTCTTCTCCTTTTCCCCAGAATCATCCGCAGGCTTCGGAGGGCACTCTTCGAGGAGTATATATTTGTATTCCTCAACAGTCAAGACAATGTCAAGATTCCTCTTCCAATCAACATAGTTGGGTCCAGTAAGTTTATTTTCTTTCAGTATCACAGCAAGTGGGTTGAAAGTCATTTTGAAAGAAAACCTTAGAATCACATTGATCAAAAACATTAGATTTCAAAAAATTATTGATTCCTCAAATAATAAAATTTTAAAATCAACCAACACCTTAAAACACCGAGAATGTCGTATGCCATGATAGTGTGGACGTATACGAATTCTACATTTGTAAGAGGAGATTTTACCCATTAATTTTACTATCTTGTCAACCTAACTTTTTGACAAGTAAAATTAATAGTTGGTTCCTCTTCGGCCCTACAAATAAAAGTAGTGACTCCGATGGGGAGGATACTTATATTTGTATCTAAGTGTTCACCATTACTCGGTACCAAGGTAATTATCTCGTGTTATGTGCCTTCTGATGGGGAAGTACACACGCTCCTTAATAATTTCCTATAACCATATTCGACCTTGTGATCCGCAAACAAACTCATCCGATGGGGAAGAAGGCACTCAAAGCCGATGCGCAAGTTTGTTAGCATCATATGTCAAATCGTAATGGAAGCCGTGGGAATTTATAAAAATATCCCTCTCCCACTTAGTAATTTGAAATTGAGGAATTTTCTAGCCTACGACATGCATATCAAACAATAAGAAATAAATATAAAAAATAAATATTTTCCAACTATTATGGCTTTTGTCTTCAATATGTCTCCCGTCGTGTCATCATCTCGTCTGCTCCTCCCTACGCCATGTACAAGCCATCCGGAGATCCGAGCCGAGAAAAACTATTTTAATTTACATCCATCGATCTTATACTCCACGAGGGAGTGTACATAAAATCTAAATCAAAAGTAAACTAAAATAAAAAGAGTGGCTAAAAAATGTCGTATCTAATTACAAAAATTAAATACTAGCCTCGTCAACCTCGAGAATTCAACAAAATATACAATTACACACATATAATCACATACACACATATGGCCATAATAGTTGGATCCTATGCCTGCAACCAAAAAGTTAACCTACGCACATCCTACTATTATTCGGCACATATAATATATGAAAATTGCATAAAAGTAACCGAATCCTAAACACACAAAACCGAAAACCATGGCTCTGATACCACTTGAAGGTAGGAAACTTCACTTCCCACTTCAACTCGGTCGCTTGTTCATGGCGATCCGTTCTACGTCCCCGGATAAAAAAAAATTATCCTTGACAAGAGGGATTACCCAAGCGACCGTTTCATCGTCATGCTATTCGATTAGAGTGGTCACTTGAACAAACTTATTATTCAAGCCACCAACCTCTATTCTACGAATGGTCGCGGAATAGACGATGTACGGATCACCGGCTTTTGTGTTTATATTCAGGGTCCAAGTATATTTAACCATAAAAACAGAATACACAACATGTATATGATTGAAAAACAATTATAGACATGTTACAAAAGAAAATAGACAAGCCTTATACCTCTCGATCTTCTATTGTATGTCATTCCTCCTTTTGGACGTCGTGTGGGCGACGATCATCCAAAAGTCGAAGCTCTTAGATCACCAATCTTCCTTCCTTGCTCTCTCCGAACAATAGGAAGTATAGAAACAAAACACTTCACCTTCTTTCAACCAACCACCAAGCTCCAAACTTGGTGCTTGCTGCCAGCCAAGAAGAAGAACAAAGAGAATTGGGCGTCGGCCAAGAGCCTCAAGGGAAGACCCTAAGCTTTGTTTCCACCAGCCAAGGAGAAGAGAAGGAGGAGCTTTTGACGCCGACAAAAGGGGAGGAGAAGATGATGGGCGCCGACCACCTCAAGAAAAAAGAGAAGAAAGTAAAAATTTTCCTTAATTGTGGCCGCCCAAACCAAACTCCAAAACCCCTAGCCTCCAAGCTCCTTGCCGCCCAACCCTAATCCTATCTTGCTTCTTATTCTCTTCCACGCCAAGCCTTAAGCCCCTTTTATAGATTTAGGCTTAAGTCTCCTTTTAATCTCAATCGTCGGTTTTAGAGATTTAATCTCAACCGTCGGATCTAGAGATTTAATCTCAACCGTTGGATCTAGAGATTTAATCTCCACTATCGGATCTAGAGTTTTGTTTTCAACCATTGGATCTAGGCTTCATGAGGTTTTAATAGGCTACAATAGGGACCATGAGGAGGAGTTGGATCTGGGCCACCCAATGGATCAAGCCAACATAAAGCCTAATCCATTAATGATAATCCAATCCACTAGAGGATTATCATTGATCTACCTCACCAACCCCCATAAGTTAATATGGGCTCCATATATTATTTGTACATTTTTCTCCCCGTGTTTAAGATCTCGAATGTCCGTCGATTAATTAATTTACTGACAATTAATTAATCAACATCTAACTCCATGAGTTGTACCACTCAACCTTATCATCATGCCGGACCAAGTCCACTTGCAGGGTTTACATGATGAACCTTATGAGCTCCTCAAGGGATCATCATCATCCTAATATATAGGACATGGTTTCCTCCTATAATCAACGACACACCATATAAATAATATCATTTCACAACTTACCGAGCCTATCGATTTAATTTATAAATCTCGCCCATTGGTAAATCAAAGAAATGAATACTAAGTATATGTGTCGGTTATTATATCGAAATTAAGAGCATGTACAATATAATATCTGAGGTCCGATTCGATTATTTAGTCAGCAATAAATCGAATCACCTCTAAGTCGGTCCTGCTCAATACACACAAAGTGTACTAGTTTGATTCTATGGTCAAGACAAACCAATACCAAATCACACTACAACCATACCAATGGTTTGTCCAAAGCCATCTCGGTTGTGAGCCTTTACTTATACTCTACAAGGAGCTGATAACATGATCTACCTTGTGATACTACACACCATGTTATCTACAATGTAATGTATGAGACAATATGCATAATCACAAATATGACATGTTATCTACAATGTCATGGTACCATTTCAAATTAATTACCGAACCCCCTAACTACACTAATATAGCTTAGTGGATGGCCCAGATCATTTCCCAATGAGTGTAATCGACAGAATAGTAAACTTAGGATTTCTAATTATTGCTTTGGGTTTTCTATTCAAGATTGGGGGTTTGTGTTTTGAGCTCTAACCTATAGTTGCAAGGTAATTAAAACTCTAAACAAACATGCAACAACTAAATCAAAAAATGAAAAAATTAAAACAATAAAAATTGGAAGAGGAAATAATCTAATCAACCCAAGATAGGCCCGGTGAATGACCAAGTTCCTTCGGCTAAGTCCAACGAAGCTCGATCGAGACTCTATAAATGGCAATGGATGTGGGATGGTGCAAACTCCTTAATCCAGTAGTTTGATGGATACTCCAAACTCTTGCGGATCCGATTGAGCTCGAAGAAGTGTCGTTGGAGTGGACTCCTCCTCAAATCCGAAAGAGAAGTTGGATGAGCTGTGGAGATGGAGGACATTGTCGAAATCTCTCGATGAAGAGATTCCTCCTCGAATCCATGGAGGAAAATGGATAGAAGCAAGGTGGAGGAGGCTGCTAGGGCTCAAGGGAAGAAAAGATTTAACCAACAACTAAATGACATAATCAATGCATCAACATAATGTAAAGTAAAATATGAAACTAAATCTAACCTAATAAACTACAATCTAATTACTCTAAGAAGCATTTCATCAATCACTAAAGAGGCATGAAACAAAGTAAATCGAGTTTGTGCAATCTAAACATGGAAAATAAATTTAATTGCCATCTATCAACCAATTACGCGAAAACAATCAACAACACAATGAAGCTTGAGAAGACTTGGTGTTCGGAAGCTGAAAAATGATGTTGGAAATGCTGCAAAACAATGCTGGAATTGGGACTAGCTTGAGCTACTGAAGGCGGGGACAAAGCTTGGAGCTACTACCGAAGGAAGGTGGAAGTGCTGGCGGGAGCTGGAATTGGCACCTCCGATCGGAAGTGGAAACTCAGAGTTGGACGGAACTGTGGATCGGGCAGAGATTATGGCTCCCGGCGGCGTATGATAACTGCCATTTTATTGTATTAGTTTGGTCCTTAATATCACTGTTTTTATCCTCTCGAGTGATTTATTATTGGTTATTTACATGTTTTATGAGTTGGATATATTTTTGGACCTTATTGTAAATTCTCCTAATTTTTGGACTTATATGTAAATTTTATCTTTATTTGTAGGAGATCGAGATGAGCCACTGGACTAGACTCAAGTTAGATCAAATATGGCTTCATCTGAGGTCATAATGGACATTTCAAGATTATTTAATCTGAACCCTTCATCTAGATCAAAAGGCAAATCAAATCAAGGGTTCAGATCTGAGCATTATGGACCGTCCGAGGAAAGTGATTGATTCTGAGCCATCCATCTGGATCTGGAGCGATCCGGCCCGTACATTAAGATCTACACGTCTTGGCCGTTCATCCGGACCATTGGATCGTGATTATACCTTCAGATGGATCGATCCGCCCATTGCAAATCGTCGACTAATTTCTAGTTGGATGGAGCGGCCTAATTAAGCTTAATATATCATCAAGCCCTAGCTTCAAATGGATGGCTGAGATCGTGGGAGAAGTGATCGGACGGTTCACAAATTTCATTTAATAAAGCCTTACCTCATCGAACAGAAGGCAGAATCGGCGGCGCAGAAACTTCCCGAAAGGTCTCCTTCCTCGCGACGAACGGCGGCGTCCTCTTCCGTTTCCATTCCGGCGGCGGGATTGCACAGGAAGCCGGCGGCGAAGCAGGAAGAAGGTCCTTCCATATCACGACGAGCAGCGCAACTCGAGCCGAGGCGTTTTTTCCCCCCTTTCCACGCGCGGCAGAGTCTTCTTCCCCACGTCCGGCGGCGACAGTCCGGCATCCCATTCCGGCGACCTTTCCTCCGGCGGTGGCGATGATCCCAGCGGATGATTAGATGTCATGATTCGGACAGCTAGTTGGAAGAGGGGCAAGCGTGCGATTCCGGCGAGTACACCCTTCACCGGCGTTCACTCCATTCCGGCGGCTGGGAAAGGCCTTTCCATCTCGCCGGAGCCACCCACAAGCTGCGCCGGTTTAGGACAGCTCCATCTCCACCGGTGAAGGTCCCTTTCACTTCGCGATTCCATTCCTTGCCGGCGACCGAGATTAGGCCGCACCGCTTCGACATTCCATCCACTAGCTACCGGGACTAGGAGCTCCGCCATCCACAGCCGCCGGAGCAGTGTTCGCATCCCTCCGCATTCATCTCTTTTCCGCGGTGCCGGGATTAGGACCGTATCCGTAATCCATCGACGGAGGGGTTGTTCGGTTTATTGTCGCCATCGTGGGGTTACCGATTACTTATATTTGATTCAGTCCATTTAATTGGATATTTTACTTTATCATGTTTGTTTTATTACGGTTAATTTGTTATGTTATGTTGATCATGTTTAAGTTAGTTTTCATTTAAAATTGTCCAATCAATGCATCGTATAGTGACAGTATGGTGTTTTGGTTGGAGTGCTTTCATTATTAGGGTAGATTTCCTTTACATTCGACGATTCGTATAGTGACGCGGTCTTTGGTTGAATTACTTTCGTTATTGCATTTTTCGTTATTTTGATCAACATGTATAGTATAAATGGTGGTGCATGGTTGAATAGTTCACATTTCTTTGATCAGTGTACCGTATAGTGACAGTGCGGTGCTTGGTCGCTTTCCTTTCTGTCTGTTAGTTTAGTTTTTCAGTGACTGTTTGATCACTGTGCCGTATAGTGACAGTGCGGTGCTTGGTTGAATTGTTCACATTTGTTCGATCATTATACCGTATAGTGACAGTGCGGTGCGTGATCACTTACTTTTGCGCATTAGGATAGTTGCTTGTTACTTATTATTTGGTGGTTAGATTTACTTCTTGCATGTTTAATTCTCATGTTTATTTTTGATTTTGCATTTTAATTGTTTTGATAATTGTAAACCCCGTGTTTATACATTTAAAACAAACGTCCAGCCATTAGGTTCGTTGGGAGATGACCCGAGTCAGTCCTATACTGCATTAGTGTAGTTAGGGGGTTCGGTAAATAATTTGGGAACGGTATTATGACAATTCATCACCGCTCTATCAAAATTTTGGCGCCGTTGTCGGGGAACTCTAATGGGTTCGTTTGTCTTTAAACTGTAGTTTGTTTGTTTGTTTTCTTTTTCTTTTGTTATTATTGTCTTTCTTATCATTTATATTTGTTTGTCATTATATTTGTTTGTGTGGATGACTAGGTCTTCAGGTGATCATCTGCTTGAATTTTGCAGCAGTTTTTCTCTTCCCTCAGAGGCCCAGCCTAGGAAGGGGGTTGTTGAAGAAAAAGGCTAGGGAAGCAGATTCCCAAGTATGCCGAGGTTTTGTTTCACGAGAAGTTGTACTCTTTCTATGGAGGTAGGAGATATTGTGGTTTGGTTCAGTATTTTGGACGCGATGAAACACCCGACGGAAGATCATTCTATACTCAGCATGGACTTAGAGGATGAGCTGGATTTCATTGCTGAGTCTGTTTTTCAGTTGGATATCTCTATACCTTCTGTTCTTTGTAGTGATTTCAGTGATCCTGAGTATTCTGGTGTAGATAATGTTTGGTTAGGACCTATTTGTGGGCCCTTTGATTTTGACAGGGACATGGAATGTGTAGGGACTTGCGACCTTCAGGCAACGCCCCAGGAATCACTTCCATCAGATATGCAACCACAGCAGCTTGAATTGAAACCTCTTCCCGAGCATTTGAAGTATGTGTATTTGGATAAAGATCTAGAGGATCAGGTACGATTAATAGATCTTTTGAGGCGGCATAGGAAAGCGATTGGGTGGACGCGCGATATCCTGTATCACCCTTCGATCTGATGCAGGATTCACTTGGAAGAGGATGTAAAACCAGTTAGACAACCACAGCGATGGCTTAACCCACTGATTCTTGAGGTAGTAAAGAAAGAGGTGACAAGGCTTCTACAGGCTGGCATTATCTATCCTATTTTAGATAGCAATTGGGTAAGTCCTATTCAGGTGGTTCTGAAGAAGTCTGGTATTACAGTGGTTGCCAATGCAGATAATGAGTTGATTCCCACCAGAGTTCAGAACTCTTGGAGAGTTTGTGTAGACTACAGGAAGCTTAATCAGGCCAGTAGGAAAGACCACTACCCCCTACCTTTTATTGATCAGATGCTAGAGAGGTTGGCAGGCAAGTCACACTATTGCTTCCTAGATGGTTACACTGGGTACTTCCAGATCTGTATTGCTCCAGAGGATTAGGAGAAGACCACTTTTACTTGCCCTTTCGGGACGTATGCATATCGGCGTATGCCTTTTGGACTTTGCAATGCTCCTGACATTCCAAATGATGTATGGTTAGTATTTTTGGTGATTTATTAGAGCATTGCATGGAGGTTTTATGGGATGATTTTTCTGTGTATGGTTCTTCTTTTGATTCCTGTCTGGATAGTTTGTCGAGAGTTTTACAGAGATGCATTGATACGGATTTGGTTTTGAATTTCGAGAAATGTCATTTCATGGTAGGGCATGGGATAGTCCTAGGTCATATTATCTCTGTGCATGGTATAGAAGTAGATCCTGCTAAAATTCATGTTATTTCTGCTCTATCTTACCCCGCTTCTGTGCGGGAAGTTCGTGCTTTTCTTGGACATGCAGGTTTCTACAGACGTTTCATCAGAGATTTCAGCAAGATTGCCCTACCCCTGACCAACTTGCTTCAGAGGGAGGTGGTGTTTCAGTTTGATCAGAGGTGCAAGGACTCTTTTGACCCCGGCTTGGCATCGACATCGGCAGATCCTTAGACCACCGGATTAGGCTCCCGTTCGAGTTGATGTGTGATGCCTCGAACTACGCGGTGGGAGCAGTTTTGGCACAGAGAGTAGACAGAGCGTCTCATGTGATCTGCTATGCCTCGAGGACATTGGATGCTGCACAATCCAATTACACCACCACAGAAAAAGAGCTTTTAGCTATTGTTTTTGCTTTAGATAAATTCAGATCTTATTTGCTATGTTCTCATGTGGTTATTTTTTCTGATCATGCAGCTTTGAAATTCCTCCTGAAGAAGCCTGATGCAAAACCAGAGGGATTAGATGGATGCTTCGCTTCAAGAATTCGACGTAGAGATACGCGATAGGAGCGGGAGGGAGAACCTGGTAGCAGACCATCTGAGCAGGATAGTGACGGAGATAGATTCCACCCCCATAGCAGATTCTTTCCCAGATGAGCAACTTTTTCACTTGCAGGGTAAGACACCATGGTATGCAGATATTGCTAACTATTTAGTTGCCCGTGTTGTACCTTCATTTTTTCTCATGCACAAGTCCAGAAATTGAAAAGTGATGCCAAGTATTATGTATGGGATGATCCTTACCTTTGGAAGTTTTGTAGTGATCAGATTATTAGGAGATGTGTCCCGGACTATGAGTTTCATTCTATACTTACTTTTTGTCATTCTCTGGCTTGTGGGGGGGCATTTTGGACCCCAAAGAACTGCTATGAAAGTTTTAGAGTCTGGTCTGTATTGGCCCACCCTATTTCATGATTCATATGAAGTCTTTAAAGTTTGTGAGAGATGTCAGCGAGCAGAAACATAGGACGTAGACATGAAATGCCTCAACAACCTTTATTATTCTGTGAGATTTTTGACGTTTGGGGTATTGATTTTATGGGTCCTTTTCCTGTATCTTTTGGATTTTCTTATATTCTTTTGGCTGTCGATTATGTTTCCAAATGGGTGGAGGCCATCCCCACGGGGCGATGATTCTCGGTTGTTGTGAATTTTATCAGGTCTCACATATTTTGTAGATTTGGGGTACCCAGGGCGATCATCAGTGATCAAGGGTCTCACTTTTGCAACAGACACATGAAAACCATGCTAAGCAGGTATGGGGTGTTTCACAAAATTTCTACTCCTTATCACCCTCAGACGAATGGGCAGGCTGAAGTGTCAAACAGAGAGATCAAATGTATACTGGAGAAGACAGTGGGGCAGACAGAAAGATTGGAGCAAAGGTTGGAGGGGCCTCTCTGTGGGCCTACTGGGACTACCTATAAGACTCCCATAGGCATGTCCCTTACAGTTGGTTTATGGAAAAGCATGTCACTTGCCGGTGGAGATTGAGCCGCAGGCTTATTAGGCGTGAAAGCTTGTAACATGGAGGCATACAATTTGAGAGGAAACTCCAACTTCAGGAACTTGAAGAGATACGGCTAGAAGCATATGAGAACTCCCGCATTTACAAGGAGAAGACCAAAATTTTTCATGACAAGAGGCTTGTGAGGAAAGAGTTCCATATTGGCGACAAAGTTTTATTGTACCAGTCTCGTCTCAGGTTAATCAGAGGTAAGTTGAGATCCAGATGGGACGGTCCTTTTTGTGTGACTAATGTGTTTCCCTATGGTGTTGTAGAGGTGCAGGAACCTTCTTCAGGGAACACTTACAGAGTGAATGGACACCGTCTCAAGATATTTCATGAAGGGGTGAGAGGAACTATAGTAGAGGAAGTGGACCTTGAGGATTCTTCTTCCCCGGCATGAAAGGGGAGTGTGTTGTTTTTGTTTACTGCATTTGTTTTCTTCCTTTCATGTTCGGAATAATCTGTGTTGATTGTTTGTTTATTTTCCTGTTTGCCTTGGTTGTGTCGTTGAGTCAAATAATATTCTCTATGCATGCCTTAGTATCATTTCAGAGGTGGTAAAAATTAGTTAAGTTTGATCATCAATTTATGGATTTTTGTGTATGATAAGAGACTTCACTTGCATGCAGTCACTTGTTATGATGGTGAACTTTTTATTGATAGATTAAGCTTGATTTTGATTCACCTAGTGAGGTTATAAGCCATTCTTATCATCTTCCCACTTTTGTGTGATAACACATGTGATTCTTATTACTCTAGAACTTGCTTTGAATCTTTTCAAAACTGCAGTAACATTTACTTGCATGAATATGATGAAGGATTTCATTCTTGACTCTTTTCTAACTTGGTTTGATTGTCTAATCCACTTGATACTTCCATCTTCTATGTCTTACTTATCATATCTTTTCATTTGCTATCCATTGTCTTTGTATCTCTGTGGATTATCTTTTGTATATCTATTATTTTCCATATTGGAGGAATAGTTTGATGGGTTGTATTGTCCGAGACGGACAAAATTTTAAGTGTGGGGGAGGAGCTATATTATTTGTGTTGGAAACATGATATGGAAGATATAGTTTTCAGAGGTCATTGGTTCTGAGATATATATGTCTGTGATTGGTACTTGAGTTTCTGCACACAAAAAAAAAAATTAAAAAATTAAAAAATGGCGCCATTGATATTTCTTTTGAAAAAAAAAGAAGAAAAAAAAAGAAAAGAAGAAAAAAAAAAGAAAAGAAGAAAAAAAAATGTGCAATTGTAATGCAGGCAAATTGAATTGCAATGTGTTGGATAGAGCCATTTGATCCTGAATCCAATTCTAAAGTTTCCAATTGTCTTAGCCTCTTCCCATATTGCTGGTTACTGAGCATTTCACAGAGAAACTCATCAGATTTATTTCTCCAATTCTTCTCTTGTTTCCTATTCATTTGTACCTTTGTCTTGTACTACTCTTTGCATACTTTATCTGTTGTCTACTTTTGATCTCATTCTGATTCCTGATAAATCCTTTTGATTCATGTATGAGATGTATTGATAGCGATGAAAGTAGATGATAAGCAAGCATATGGTAGTACAAAATTGCATGTTGTTTTTGAGGCGCCCCACTCCTACGTTATTATGTGAGCATCGATTGCATATATCCATTTTGGGAGGTTTTGTATCAGGCTTAGTCTATTTGATTTGACTGTAAATCATCATACATGTTGTTTGTTGTAGGAGTCGGATCTTTTGAATACCCTAGATCCTGATGAATTTGGTGATCCTAAGTACTTATTTTTTCTGTCTCTGAATTATTGATCTAGGTATTGCTAGGGGAATGAGTTAGGGTGTTAGTGTTTCTTTATTTTCATTATTGCTCAGACGCAAAAAATAAGTGTGGGGGAATTGATAACTGTCATTTTGTTGTATTAGTTTGGTCCTTAATATCACTGTTTTTATCCTCTCGAGTGATTTATTATTGGTTATTTACATATTTTATGAGTTGGATATATTTTTGGACCTTATTGTAAATTCTCCTAATTTTTGGACTTATATGTAAATTTTATCTTTATTTGTAGGAGATCGAGATGAGCCTTTGGACTAGACTCAAGTTAGATCAAATATGGCTTCATCGAGGTCATAATGGACATTTCAAGATTATTTAATCAACCCTTCATCTAGATCAAAAGGCAAATCAAATCAAGGGTTCAGATCTGAGCATTATGGACCGTCCGAGGAAAGTGATTGATTCTGAGCCATCCATCTGGATCTGGAGCGATCCGGCCCGTACATTAAGATCTACACGTCTTGGCCGTTCATCCGGACCGTTGGATCGTGATTATACCTTCAGACGGATCAGATCCGTCCATTGCAAATCGAACTAATTTGGTAGTTGGATGGGCGGTCTAATTAAGCAGTTAATATATCATCAAGCCCTAGCTTCAAATGGACGGCTGAGATCGTGGGAGAAGTGATCGGACGGTTCACAAATTTCATTTAATAAAGCCTTACCTCATCGAACAGAAGGCAGAATCGGTGGCGCAGAAACTTCCCGAAAGGTCTCCTTCCTCGTGACGAACGGCGGCGTCCTCTTCCGTTTCCATTCCGGCGGCGGGATTGCACAGGAAGCTGACGGCGAAGCAGGAAGAAGGTCCTTCCATATTGCGACGAGCAGCGCAACTCGAGCCGAGGCATTTTTTTTCCCCTTTCCACGCGCGGCAGAGTCTTCTTCCCCACATCCGGCGGCGACAGTCCGGCATCCCATTCCAGCGACCTTTCCTCCGATAGCCGGCGATGATCCCAGGCGAGCCTCGACGGACGAATAGATGCCGTGATTCAGACAGCTAGTTGGAAGAGGGGCAAGCTTGCGATTCCGGCGAGTACACCCTTCATCGGCATTCACTCCATTCCGGCGGCTGGGAAAGGCCTTTCCATCTCGCCGGAGCCACCCACAAGCTGCGCCGGTTTAGGACAGCTCCATCTCCACCGGTGAAGGTCCCTTTCACTGTTCCGGCGATTCCATTCCTTTCCGGCGACCGGGATTAGGCCGCACCGCTTCGACATTCCATCCACTAGCTACCGGGACTAGGAGCTCCGCCATCCACAGCCGGGCATGTTCGTGCATTCCTCGCATTCGGCTCTTTTCCGTGTGCGGGATTAGGACCGCATCAATAATCAATCGACGGAGGGGTTGTTCTGTTTTTTGTCGCCATCGTGGGGTTAACGATTAATTATATTTGATTCAGTCCATTTAATTGGATATTTTACTTTATCATGTTTGTTTTATTACAGTTAATTTGTTATGTTATGTTGATCATGTTTAAGTTAGTTTTCATTTAAAATTGTCCAATCAATGCATCGTATAGTGACAGTATGGTGTTTTGGTTGGAGTGCTTTCATTATTAGGGTAGATTTCCTTTACATTCGACCAGTTACCGTATAGTGACAGTGCGGTGCCTGGTTGAATTGCTTTCGTTTATTGCATTTCGTTTATTGCAGTTTGATGGTTGTTTGATCACATGTAGTATAGTAATGATGTGCATGGTTGAATAGTTCACATTTCTTTGATCGATTACGTATAGTAGCGGCGGTGCTTGGTCGCTTTCCTTTTTATCTGTTAGTTTAGTTTTTCAATGATTTGTTTGATCAATGCGTATAGTAGATGCGGTGCTTGGTTGAATTGTTCACATTTGTTCAATCATTGTACCGTATAGTGACAGTGTGGTGCGTGATCACTTACTTTTGCGCATTAGGATAGTTGCTTTTTACTTATTATTTGGTGGTTAGATTTACTTCTTGCATGTTTAATTCTCATGTTTATTTTTGATTTTGCATTTTAATTGTTTTGATAATTGTAAAAACCCCCAGTGTTTACTTCTGTTTAAAAACAAACGTCCAGCCATTAGGTTCGTTGGGAGATGACCCGAGTCAGTCCTATACTGCATTAGTGTAGTTAGGGGGTTCGGTAAATAATTTGGGAACGGTATTACGACAATTCATCACCGCTCTATCAGCGTCGCGTGAAGATGGGGCATAATCGACTGTGGCTGCCGGCAGTAGAGGAGGCGATGGGGGAGGCCATTGGTCACCAGAGAAAGAGGGAATCCCCTTTCCTCATAGGCGATCGACGGGGAAGGGGTAGAGCGCGCCGAGAGAGGTGGTGCATCGGGCGATCGCGTCGTGTGCGAAGAGAAGAAGCCGACTGAGATCGCGATGGAGAAGAAGTTGGAATTGAAAGGGAAATTTCCATGACCATCCGATCCAAGCACCCCTCAATCCCAGCTGTCCAATAAAGCTAGGGCTTGATTAAGTTGATTAATCCATTAAGATGGTTGTGATCCAATGGCTGAGAATTCTCTGACTTTGAATGGATGGAATTAATCAATCTGAATGGATAATCACGATCGGCCGAATGTGGATGAAGGCCTAAGGTGTGCAGATTTAAATCTATAGACTGGATCTCTCCAAATCTAGATAGATGGCTCAGAATCAATCAATTTCCTTGGACGATCCATATTGTTCAGATCTTGTCCCTTAATCGAATTGCCTCTGATCTTGATGAAGGGCTCAGATTCTTCCAACTTAAAATGCCCATTATGACCCTTAGATGAAGCCATATTTAATCCAACTTGAGTCTAGTCCAGCGGCTCATCTCGATCTCCTACAAACAAAGATAAAATTCACATATAAGTCCAAAATTTAGTAGAATTTATAATAAGGTCTAAAAATATATCCATCTCATAAAACCTGATAATAATCAATAATAAATCACTTGAGAGGATAAAAATAGTGATATTAAGGACCATAATAACACGACAAAAAGGTAGTTATTAGGAGCTCATAAGGATCATCATGTAAATCCTGCAGGTGGAGTTTGTCCAGCATGATGATGAGGTTGAGTGGTATTACCCATGGAGTTGGATGTTAATTAATTAATAGTCAGTAAATTAATTAATTAACGGACATTTGATACCATAAATACTGGGAGATATTTGAACAAATAATATGTGGAGCCCATATTTAATTATGGGGGTTGGTGAGGTAGATCAATGATAATTCTCTAGTGGAATGAATCATCATTAATGGATCGGGTTTTGTGTGGTTCGGATCCATTGGGTGGGCAAGAACCAACTCCTCCTCATGGTCCCTATTGTAGCCTATTATAAATACCTCATGAAGCCATGATCTATATAAGAAAGGGAGAGTCTTGGGCGAAAACCAAGTTTGAGGGTTTGATTGTTGGCGTGCAAGAGGCTTGAGCAGCAAGCAAGGTTGGGCTAGGGTTTGTTGGTTGGCATTGGAGGTGGCTAGGGTTTGCTTCTCTTCTTGGGCGGCGGAAACCTAGGTTTAGCCTCTCTTTTAGCTAGTGGCAACTAGGGCCAACTCCATCACTTGGTCGGTGCCTCTTTTTCTCCAAGTGGCCAGCGTCTCCTTCCATAACCTAGGGTCGGTTATAGTTTTACTTTGGTTTCCTCTAAAGTCGGCGCACCTCTCCTTCTCCTTCTCCATTGGCCGACAGCAACAATCAAGCAAGGAGGCTTTGTGGTCGGCAATAGATAAAAGAAGAAGGGAGAATATTCTTCCCTTTGTTCACAGCGAGCAAGGAAGGGAAGATACGAGATGTAGGAGGATTCGAATCTTAGAAGATTGTCGCCCACACAACGTCCAAGAAAAGGATAGGTCAGACAATAGAAGATCAAGAGGTAAACAAGCGATATAATCTTGTTTGTTTAGATTTTAGTTCTCTTGTATCATGTATGTGGTTTATTTGTTGTGATGTATACTGAAAAGTCTACCTTTTGTATGAACATCTCTATTTTGAAATAACAATCACATGATCATTGTTTGCATATTTATGGTTATGCATATTGTCTAATACATTACATTGTAGATAACATGGTGTGTAGTGTCACACGAGAGATCATGTTATCAGTTCCTTGTAAAGTATAAGTAAAGGCTCACAACCAAGATGGTTATGGACAAACAATTGGAATGGTTGTAGTGTGATTTGGTATTGGTTTGTCTTGACCATAGAATCACACTAGTACACTTTGTGTGTATTGAGCAGGACCGACTTAGAGGTGATTTGATTTATCGCTGACTACATAATCGTATTGGACTTCAGATATTATATTGTACATGCTCTTAATCCCGATATAATAATGAGCACATATACTTAGTATTCATTTCTTTGATTTACCAATGGGCGAGATTTATAGAGTAAATCGATAGGCTTGGTAAGTTTGAAAATTATATTATTTATATGGTGTGTCGTTCATTATAGGAGGAAACCGTGTCCTATATATTAGGATGATGATATCCCCTTGACGAGCTCATAAGGTTCATCATGTAAACCCTGTAGGTGGACTTAGTCCGGAATGATGATAAGGTTGAGTGGTACTACTCATGGAGTTAGATGTTGATTAATTAATTGTAAGTAAATTAAGTAATCGACGGATATTCGAGATCTTAAACACGGGGAGATATATGTACAAATAATATATGGAGCCTATATTAACTTATGGGGATTGGTGAGGTAGATCAATGATAATCCTCTAGTGGAATGGATTATCATTAATGGATCGGACTTTATGTGGGCTTGATCCATTGGGTAGCCAAGACCCAACTCCTCCTCATGGTCCCTATCGTAGCCTATTAAAACCCTCATGGAGCCTAGATCCAATGATGGAAGATTAAATCTCTAGATCCGATGGTGGAGATTAAATCTCTAGATCCAACGGTTGAGATTTAATCCCTAGAACCGATGGTGGCAATTAAAAGGAGGCTTAAGCCTAGCTCTATAAAAGGAGGCATAAGGGTGGGCGGCAAGAATAATTGAAAGAGGATTTGGGTTTGGGTGGCTAGGGTTTGGAGGGCATTGGGCAGCTAGGGTTTGGAGAATCTTTGGGCGGCAAGGCTTCTTTGTCTTCTCCTTGGGAGGCGCCCATCTTGATCTTCTCAACCTTGTCCGGTGCTCTTCCTCTTCTTCTCTCCATCCTTGGCCAGCGGTGACTAGGGTTAGGGTTCTTCCCTTGGAGCTCTTGGTCGACGCCTACACCATCCTCTTCATCTACTCCTTGTTCTCTCCTTGGTCGGGGCAATCACCAAGCAAGGTGGCTTGGTGGTCGGTTCTAAATAGGAGACGAGTTTTGTTCTATAATTCCTCGTGTTCGGAGAAAGCAAGGAAAGGAAGATCATCATTTAGGAGGCTTCATCGCTTGGAGGATCGTTGCCCACACAACGTCTAAGAGGAGGATAAAACATACGATAGAAGACCTTGAGGTAAACAAGAGGTATAAATCTTGCTTTGCTTTCCTTTTGTTTCTTTGTATGTTGTATGTTGTTGTCTTGTGGCTAATTTACTTGGACCCCGAATACAAACACAAAAACCGGCGATCCGTACATCGTCTATTCCGCGGCTATTCGAAGAATAGAGGTTGGTTGCTTGAACAACAAGTTTGTTCAAGTGACCACTCTAATCGAATAGCAAGATGATGGAATGGTTGCTTTGGTAATCCCTCTTTGTCGAGGATTAATTTTTTTAATCCGGGGATGAAGACGGGATCACCATGAACAAGCGACCGAGTTGAAGTGGGAAGCGAAGATTCCCCTCCCTTCAAGTGGTATCAGAGCCACAGTTTTTGATTTTGTGTATTTTGGATTCGGCTATTTTATACACTTTTCATATATTGTATGTTTCGGAGAATAGTAGGATGTGCGTAGGCTAACTCTTTTGTTACAGGCATAAAATCCAACTATTATGGCCATATGTGTGTATGTGATTGCATGTGTGTAATATTATTTGAATCCTCAGGGTTGACGAGCTAGTATTTAATTTTTGTAATTAAGTACGACATTGTTTAGCCACTCATTTATTTTAGTTTACTTTAGATCTATATTTCATGTACACTCCTTCGAGGTGTATAGGATCGATGGATGTAAATTAAAATAGTTGTTCTCAGCTCGGATCTCCGGATGGCTTGTACATGGCGTAGGGAGGAGCAGATGAGATGACGATACGACAGGAGGCATATTGTAGACAAAAGCCATAATAGTTGGAAAATATTTTTTTCATATTTATTGCTTTTTGTTTGATATGCATGTCATAGGCTAGGAAAATTCCTCAATTTTAAATTACTAAGTGGGAGAGGGATATTTTTATAAATTCCCACGGCCTCCATTACGGTTTGACATGTGATGCAAATAAACTTGCGCATCGGCTCTGAGTCCCTTCCTCCCCATCGGATGAGTTTATTTGTGGATCACAGGATCGAATATGGTTATAGAAAATTATTAAGGAGTGTGTGTACTTCTCCATCGGAAGGCACATAACCCGAGATAATTGCCTTAGTACCAAGTAATGGTGAACACTTAGATCCAAATAGGAGTATCCTCCCCATCAGAGTCACTGCTTTTATTTGTAGGGCCAAAGAGGAGCCAACTATTAATTTTATTTGTCAAAAAGTTAGGTTGAAAAGATAGTAAAATTAATGGGTAAAACCTCCTCTTACAAATGTAGAATTCGTATACATCCACACTATCGTGGCATACGATTTTCTCAGTGTTTTGAGGTGTTGGTTGATTTTAAAATTTTATTGTTTGAGGAATCAATAATTTTTTGAAATCTAATGTTTTGATCTATGTGATTCTTAGGTTTTTCAAAATGTCTTTCAACCCAATTGTTGTGATTCTGAAAGAAAATAAATTTACTGGAACCAATTATGTTGATTGGAAGAGGAATCTTGACATTGTCTTGACTGCTGAGGAGTACAAATATGTACTCTTCGAAGAGTGTCCTCTTAAGCCTGCGGATGATTCTGGGGAAAAGTAGAAGGAGAGTTATAAGAAGTGGATTAAGGTTGATGAGATGGCGTGGTGTTACATTTTAGCATCTATGTCAAATGTATTACAACATCAGCATCAAGCCATGCCCACTGCTTATGACATGATGCTCAATCTCAAAGAGCTTTTCGGACACCAGAATCGGGCTTCTAGGAAGGAAGCCATGAGAAACTTGATGATGACCACCATGATCGAGGGAACACCCGTGAGGGATCATGTTCTCAAGATGATGGCTCATTTAAATGAGCTGAAAGTCCTCGGAGCTGAGATCGATGGGGAAACCCAGGTCGATATCATTCTCCAGTCTCTACCTAGGAGTTTTGAGAAGTTCCACCAGAACTACAACATAAACAAGAGGTTTTATTCGCTGGCGGACCTTCTAACAGAACTCCAGGCGGCTGAGAGGCTTTTTCGTCAGAGTGCTTAGGCGCAGGCCATGGTTCCTCAAAAGGTTTCTACTTCTAAGCTGAAAAGCAAGAAGAAGAAGAAACAAGTTGGGGCAAAGGCGTCAGGAGGAACTCAGGGAGGAGTGAAGAAGCCGAAAGGCATGTGCTTCACTTACAAGCAAACTGGACACTGGAAGAAGGACTGCCCCAACCGTAAGCAGAACAAAGGTATATCTTTTGGTCTAGTCGTTGAAACATATTTAGCGGTGTTATCTACCCGCACCTGGTGTGTAGATATGGGAGCCACTGATCATGTCTGCAATACTTTGTAGGGGTTCCAGGAAACCAGACGACTGTTTGAGGTGGAGATTATTGTATACTTGGGCAATGCCACTAAGGTGACGGTTGTTGCAGTGGGAGATGTTTATTTGTCTTTTGAGAGAAATAAAATTTTGGTTCTTAAAAATTGCCTTTATGTACCTTTATTTAGAAAGAACTTGATTTCGGTTTCTAAATTGTTTATGGATGGATATTCTATTTCTTTTAATGATAGAGTTGTTATAAAAAGGAATAGGGAGATTATCTATTCTGGTGCATTGATAGGAAATTTATATACACTTGAACCAAAAGCTCCCACGATGCAAATAGAAGTTTGTAACTCATCTTCTAATTCCAATAAGAGAAAAGAACCTTCGAAGATGAACCAAACATATCTTTGGTATCTAAGGCTTGGTCATATTAACCTAAGTAGAATTCAAAGGTTGATAACTGATGGACCTTTGAGTTCATTAGTGGTGGAAGATTTTCCAACCTGCGAATCTTGCTTGGAAGGTAAAATGACCAAGAGGCCTTTCAAGGCCAAAGGGTATAGAGCCAAAGATGTGTTGGAATTGGTTCGTTCTAATTTGTGTGGTTCTATGTCTATACAGGCAAGAGGTGGTTTTGAATATTTTGTCTCTTTTATAGACGATTATTCATGATATGGATACATTTACTTGATGTGTCACAAGTCTGAATGCTTTGACAGGTTCAAAGAATTCAAGGCTGATGTGGAGAAACGTCAGGGTAAAATTATCAAGACACTACGATCTAAACGTGGTGGTGAGTACCTCTTGGGAGAATTTAGGAATTTCTTATCAGAGGCTAGGATTCAATCCCAATTGTCTACACCTAACACACCCCAACAGAATGGTGTAGCAAAGCGAAGGAATAAGACTCTTATAGAGATGGTTAGATCAATGATGAGTTATTCTGAGTTGCCAGATTCGTTCTGGGGATATGCTCTAGATACGACAGTGTATATTCTGAACTTGGTACCATCAAACTCAATGCTTTCTACTCTCACAGAATTGTGGACTGGGTGAAAACCTAGTCTGTGACATATTCGGATATGGGGGAGTCCAGCACATGTGATGAAGGCAGATGCTAGAAAGTTGAAACCTCGTACAGAAGTGTGCATATTCGTTGGCTATCCTAGAGGATCGAAAGGTGGTTTGTTTTATAGTCCTAGAGATCAGAGGGTGATCGTTAGCACGAATGCCAGATTTCTAGAGGAAGACTATGTGATGAACCACAAGCCCATGAGTAAGATTGTTCTGGAGGAATTGAAAGGTGAAGTCACTACATCAGTACCACCGGTACAAGAGGATATACCACAAGTCACTGCACCGCATGTCATAGAGGATACACAGCTAATATCTCATCGTAGTGGGAGGGTTATTAGACAGCTTGATAGATTCATGTTCTTGGGAGAATCTTCTAATTTGGTCCGTGGCGAACATGAACCTGATCCCTGGACATATGGCGAGGCAATCCATGATAAAGATGTGGTATCTTGGCAAAGTGCAATGAATGCTGAGATTGAATCTATGGATTCAAATCAGGTCTGGGAGCTAGTAGATCCACCCAATGGTGTAAAAATCATTATATGCAAGTGGATCTACAAAAGAAAGAGAGGAATAGACGAGAAGTTTGAGACCTTCAAAGCGAGGCTTGTTGCAAAAGGGTATACTCAGAAAGAGAGAATCGATTATGAGGAGACCTTTTTGCTGGTAGCCATGCTTAAGTCTATCCGAATTCTATTATGTATTGCTACTCATATGGATTATAAGGTATGACAGATGGATGTCAAGACAGCTTTCCTTAATGGAAGTCTTGAGGAAAACATCTATATGAAGCAACTAGAAGGATTCATTGCAAAGGGCAAAGAGCATCTTGTGTGCAAGCTTAATCGGTCCATTTATGGATTGAAGCAAGCTTCGAGATCTTGGAACATCCGCTTTGATGAGGTAATCCAGTCTTATGAATTTATTCAAAGTCCGAATGAGTCTTGTGTATACAAGAGATGTGACGGAAACATAGTGGTATTTCTTGTACTATACGTAGATGACATTTTATTAATTGGCAACAATGTCAAGGTGTTATCGGATGTAAGGGTATGGCTGTCCAAACAGTTTGATATGAAGGACTTGGGAGAAGTGGGACACATCCTTGGGATCAAGGTTATAAGGGATCACAGGAAAAGGATGTTGTGCTTATTTTAAGCTTCATACATAGACACTATTTTGCCTCGCTTTAGCATGCATACCTCCAAGAAAGGTTTTCTACCTTTCAGGCATGGAGTTCCTTTATCTAAGGAGATGTGTCATAGAACATCTGAGGAGATAGAGGAGATGAAGGCGGTTCCATATGCTTCGGCAGTAGGAAGCCTCATGTATGCTATGTTATGTACGAGACCAGATATTTACTTTGCCATTGGCATGGGTAGCAGATATCAGAGTAATCCAGGACAGGGGCATTGGACAGCGGTAAATCATATATTGAAGTACTTGAGAAGGACTAGGGATTATATGCTAGTTTACCTGGCAGACCAATTACTCCCTATGGGTTACATAGATTCTGACTTCCAATCAGATAGGGATAATAGTAAGTCTACCTCAGGTTTTGTGTTTACTTTGGGAGGTGGAGCCATTGTATGGAGGAGTGTCAAGCAGAAATGCATGGCGGACTCCACCATAAAAGCTGAGTATGTGGCAGCCTTTATGGCGGCAAAAGAAGATGTATGGCTCAGGAACTTCTTGATGGACTTGGATGTGATTCCTGGTTTGCCCAGAACTATCATAATTTATTGTGATAATAGTGGTGCAGTTGAAAACTCGAAGGAACCACGAGCCCATAAGACAAGTAAACACAAAGAGTGCAAGTACCACCTGATACGAGAAATCGTAAAGAGAGGAGAAGTTGTTGTGGCCAAGATTGCATCGGAGGATAACCTGGCAGATCCTTTCACTAAGGCCCTTCCGGCGAGAGCTTTTGATAGGCATGTGGAGGGAATGAGAATCAGATGTATGATAGTTTGAGGACAACATAGTCTTTTAGTATAAGTGGGATATTGTTGGGATGTATTCTGAAAAGTCTATCTTTTGTATAAACATCTCTATTTTGAAATAAGAATCACATGATCATTGTTTGCATATTTATGGTTATGCATATTGTCTAATACATTACATTGTAGATAACATGGTGTGTAGTGTCACACCCGAGATCATGTTATCTGTTCCTTGTAATGTATAAGTAAAGGTTCACAATTGAGATGGTTTTGGAAAAACCATTGGCATGGTTGTAGTGTGATTTGATATTAGTTTGTCTTGACCATAGAATTACACTAGTACACTTTGTGTGTATTTAGAAGGACCGACTTAGAGGTGATTCGATTTATTGCTAACTACATAATTGAATCGGACCTCAGATATTATATTGTACATGTTCTTAATCCCGATATAATAAAGGGCACATATACTTAGTATTCATTTCTTTGATTTACCAATGGTCGAGATTTATAGAGTAAATCGATAGGTTCGGTAAGTTGGGAAATTATTTTATTTAAATGGGGTGCCATTGATTATAGGAGGAAACTGTATCCTATATATTAGGATGATGATGTCCCCTTGAGGAGATCATAAGGTTCATCATGTAAACCCTGCAGGTGGACTTGGTCTGGCATGATGATAAGGTTGAGTGGTACTACTCATGGAGTTAGATGTTGATTAATTAATTATCAGTAGATTAATTAATCGAAGGACATTCAAGATCTTAAACACGGGGAGATATATGTACAAATAATATATGGAGCCCATATTAACTTATGGGGGCTGGTGAGGTAGATCAATGATAATCCTCTAGTGGAATGGATTATCATTAATGGATCAAACTTTATGTGGGCTTGATCCATTGGGTGGCCAAGATCCAACTCCTCTTCATGGTCCCTATCGTAGCCTATTAAAACCCTCATGGAGACTAGATCCGATGATGGAAGATTAAATCTCTAGATCCGACGGTGGAAATTAAATCTCTAGATCTGACGGTTGAGATTAAATCCCTAGAACCAATGGTGGAGAATAAAAGGAGCTTAAGTCTAGCTCTATAAAAGGAGGCATAAGGGTGGTCGGCAAGAATAATTGAAAGTGGATTAGGGTTTGGACGGCTAGGGTTTGGAGGGCATTAGGCGGCTAGGGTTTGGAGAATCCTTGGGCGGCAAGGCTTCTTCCTCTTCTCCTTGGCCGGCGCCCATCTTGATCTTCTCAACCTTGGCCAGTGATCTTCCTATTCTTCTCTCCATCCTTGTCCGACGGTGACTAGGGTTAGGGTTCTTCCCTTGGAGCTCTTGGTCGGCGCCCACTCCATCCTCTTAATCTACTCCTTGTTCTCTCCTTGGCCGGCGGCAATCACCAAGCAAGGTTTCTTGGTGGTCGGTTCTAAATAGGAGAAGAGTTTTGTTCTATTATTCCTCTCTTTCAGAGAGAGCAAGGAAAGGAAGATCGTTATTTAGGAGGCTTCATATCTTGGAGGATCGTTGCCCACACAACGTCCAAGAGGAGGATATGACATATGATAGAAGACCTTGAAGTAAACAAGAGGAATAAATATTGTTTTGCTTTCCTTTTGTTTCTTTGTATGTTGTATGTTGTTGTCTTGTGGCTAATTTACTTGGACGCCGAATACAAACGCAAAAACCGGTGATCCGTACATCATCTATTCCCCGGCTATTCGAAGAATAGAGGTTGGTTGCTTGAACAACAAGTTTGTTCAAGTGACCACTCTAATCGAATAGCAAGACGATGAAACGGTTTCTTTGGTAATCCCTCTTTGTTGAGGATTAATTTTTTTAATCCGGGGACAAAGACAGGATCGCCATGAACAAGTGGTCGAGTTGAAGTGGGAAGCGAAGTTTCCCCTCCCTTCATTATTTACTTGGACCCCGATGATAAACACAAAAATTGGCGATCCATACATCATCTATTCCACTGTTAATCGAGGAAAAGAGTTAGGTTGCTTGAAGAACAATTTTGTTCAAGTGACCACTCAAATCGAATAGCATGATGATGGATTGGTTGCTTGGGTAATCCATCTTAGTCCGGATTAATTTTTTTAATCTGGACATGTGTGATAGGATTGCCATGCACAAGCAACTGAGGCGAAGCGAGAAGCGAAGCTTTAACAAGCCCTATCACCTCTCGCTCTAGTGTCAATTGTGTATCTTCCCCCTCAATTCTAGAGGTGGGGACTTCTACAACTTCTTCCAACTCGGATGTTGAGCATCTCTCAACTTTTAAATCTTCAAGCTCTTAAGATGATGACTCTTCTTCATCGAACTCATCCTCACTTTGTGTCGGTAGGAGATCATTATGGAGCTTGACTAACTTGCTCCATAGTTCACATGCATCCTTGAACTTTCCTAATTTATACAAAACATTATTAGGTATCAAGTTAACCAAAATTTTGGTTACCTTGTCATTTGCCTTTGATCTTTGGACTTGTTCTTCGGTCCATTTGCTCCTCCGAAGTGGTCTCCCTTTCTTGTCCATTGGAGCCACAAAACCCTTCGCTAAGGCAAACCACTCTTATGTAGGATCGGAGTTTTCCGAAAGAGGGGGGTGAATCTTGGAATATAAAAATTTTATTTTAGAACATTAAAACATTTTTTTCTTTTAAGATAAAAGAGTAATTACAGTGGAAATATAAAATAAATATGACAAGATGGTTTTTTACTTGGTTTGCAACCCTAGTTGGGTTGCTACTCACAAGCCTCGTAGCTCTCCGAGAGCTACACCGATGGAAAATTTATTAAGAGACCCTCCGACTCGAGAACTCTTGACTTGGGAGGGTATTCGCTTTTACACAAATGAGGATGAGGTAACACACTACCTCTCCTTATAATAATAAATACTAGTAAAGTGAAATAAGTACAAGTTAAACTAGTTATACTGACACTAATAGCTTTGAAGTGGCGCTCGGAGTGTCTGGCTTGCAGAAGGTTGACATACAAAAGCTTTTGTGAGTAAGAGCAGATAACAGCAACACTTGAACATCTTAGACAACATTTTTTCGGAGTTGGTCCTCTAATACTTTTATAAGCCTCTTCCAATCGACTCGAACACCCTCCATTCGACTCCAAATCAACCCATCGATTTTGTACATCAACCTTCCCAGTCGACTGGACGTGGTCCAATTGACTCTAGATCACCTCACTCCGCATCGAGAAATTTGTCTTTCCAGTCAACTGGACCTCCCTAGTCGACTGGAACTCTTGCCATCTTCGTATATCGATTACCAACTTATCTTTCCAACTAGGTACCTAGTCAACTAGACCATACTCAGTCGACTAGAAACTTTTCAGTCGACTGGTTCCCTACAAAACAAGATTAGAAAAACATATAGTATGAAATGTAATTGAAGGAGTAATACTGCTTGATATCGAATTCTCAGTCCCATGTGGACTATCCGTCAGATCGATGCCTAGCTTTGTCCCCACCTAAGGACTTGGTCCCACATCTTCACTCAAGGCTTACTTGCCAGTTGCCCAGCCAGGGTTACCATGTTTGACATCCGATCTGACCCACCAGGACTTTTTCCAGTTGTCCAGTCTCCCTAACCCAACAGGTCTTCATGTCGATTGTCCGGTCTCTTAACCCAATCATTCTTCATTTCATATATCCATTCCACTCGATCCATCTAGACTTCATGCCTAGTGTTTGGTCCACCTGATCTGTCAAGATTTCTACCTAGTATCTGTTCTGCCTGACCTACTAGGGCTTTCCTGTTAACTAGCACAATTAACACATATATCAAACCAAAAGTAATTCCTAACTTTAACTATGGTTCATATATCAAAATTAAGGAGTGGTGCTCTCTGCACCAAAAATCTCCCCCTTTTTGATATATGTCAATACATCAGTTAAAGTTAGAAGAATCAATTTGCAATATCCAAGTTCATCATATATTAGGAATGCATTAAGCTAAAAATGTATAACATTTATACACATGAAATTCTCATATGCATGAAATGCTTCCTTACTTTAAACTTCACTAACTTTAAATCTTCTCTCTCCCCCCTTTGGCATACATCAAAAATATTATTAATCACCAAATGCCAAAATTCAAAGATGAGTTAAAAGTATTTAGCTTTTCAACACAAGGACTCAAAGTTACTTTTGACAAAATATATTAGCTTGATAAGCTTCTTGCCTAAGCTTATAAATTTCAAAGTACTTAAATTTTTCAAAAAACTTAAGTTTTTCAAAGTTCAAAAACATTTTAAAATACCTAGGCTCTTCAAAATAATTTCAAATATTAAAACCTCTAAAGTGTTTCCAAAATTTTCAAAGTTTGAAATATTTTTAAAATTTTTTAAACCACCAAAAATTTAAAGTGTTTCAAAGTTTTTCTCCCCCACAATAAAAGCTAGAGTTTCCTTTAATTGTTTCCTCCCCCATAATTAAAGCTTTAAATAATTTTAAAATTGGTTTCTCCCCCTTTTATTCAAGCCATTAAATTAAGAAGTTTTGAAAAATTATTTTCACCCCCTTAATTAAAGCTTTCGATAATGTTTTCTCCCCCTTAATTCAATACATAATTTTTAAGGTAATGCAAATGAAATAAAGGATGTCCAAGCATGAATTCCTATTCATGAAATTTGGATATATATTTTATCTTGTTTTTATTACATTTTGGGGTATTTTCAAAAGTATTAAAACTCCCCCTTAGCATATTCTTTTCATAAACTTTTGAATGTCGTAAATTCTCCCATACATCAAAACCTAAGTAGTACTTCTTGTGCTTTTTAAGAGGTTGTTCTCTTTTTCATTAGTTTGAAAATAATTCATATTAAAATTTATTTTTTATATTTTCAAAAACAATGTTCAAGATAGTTTCTCATAAAAGATTCTAAACATAGATTCTTTCATGATTTGTTTAGATTAAAAAAATATTTTAAGTTTAGACTTAGCTAATTAGCTAAATCTCATTTTCCAAATTTATATAAAGCTAAGTTACTTAGAAATGAAGTTGTTTGAGTATCAAGTAACTAATCATTACTTAGACTGATAAGTCCAATTTCAAGATCAAGTGAATCACTTGAGTTATTCTTTTAATTTTTCTATCTCCCCTTTAAGATTATTTCTCATCCAATTTCATTTTAAAAACTTAATTTAATATTTTTTTTATTTTTTAAAAGGTATCAAATAATTTATAAATTTTCACAACAAATCTTTTAGGTTCCCTCTAAATTTATTATCTCCCCCTTAAAGTAACATTGTTATGCTTACATTTAAGTTTTTTTGAGAATACTTAAAATAAAATTTTGAATGTGAAACTCCCCCCAGAATTTTTTTTTTATTTTAAGTTTTCAAAATAATATCTTAACTCCCCCTTAATCTCATGCTTATGCATGTAAAATGCAATCTTACTTAAGGACTTTCCAAACATGGATCCTATTGAATACATGAATGTTTCGAAAGTTTTAATACTGCTAAACTAACTTCTCCATTGAATTATGTTGTTTTACTTAGGATTAAGTTGATTAGGGTTGAGTTGATTAGAATTGAGTTGATTTGGGTTGAGTTAATTATGGTTGAGTTGATTAGGGTTGAGTTGGTTAGAGTTGAGTTGATTAAGTTGATTAGGGTTGAGTTAATTAGAGTTGAGTTGATTAAGGTTGAGTTAATTAGGGTTGAGTTGATTATAGTTGAGTTGATTATGGTTGAGTTGATTAGAATTAAGTTGATTAGGGTTGAATAAATTTGAGTTGAATATTGTTCATTGAATTAGAATTGATCTTAATCATCTCACCCAATCTAAATTTTCAATACATGTTAATCCTCTAGGTTTTGTGAGATGAGGGTTCATTCTTATCTTGATTAATTTTAATGAAAATTTTCAATGTTTTTAAACTTGTGTTAGATTCGAGTTTAGCTTGAGCTAATCAAGTAGGTTTTTCCAAAATTGACTTCAAGGTAGTGGCGAGGCATATGACCTTCTTGGATATCAGGTGGACCACTTCCTAAGACAAAGTCAATGAAGGAATTATGTACTTGACTCACTTTGGATTAAGCTTTGGTCTAACTAGTTAAAGACTTAGTGAGTTAGTTTTGGTTAGTTCCACTTGACTTAGTGCACCAGGTCATGGCGAGGCATATGACCTTCTTTGAATATCAGGTGGACCACTTCCTAGACATGCATCTCGAAGAGCTTTCCTAACTTACTATGAATTCACTTCGTCTTAGTATTAGGTTGTTCCAGTTTAAACTACTTTGTTTCAAGGTCGCAAGATCACAAGGCGCGGTGTGTGTTCGATCATGTTTCATAAACATGAACAAATGAAGCAATAAAAAATAATAAATCTACATTTATTACAACACACACAACACACGATGCATATTACAACAAGTGTAGATATAACCGTAATTTAAATTTGCAATAAAAGGATTTATCTACGTTATACCTTCAGATGACGTGTGTAGCGGAACGACATCAACCGAACGATCCTCGCTAGAATCGTCTCTATCCGTATCCACGCCGAGTTCCTCGATGACTTCGCTAAGCCACGAGCTTCGTCTCGTGACGGGTTACTAGCCTCGTCTTTGAAGACGACGTGATCGAGAGATGATCACGATCCGAATCCAAATTCGGATCCTAAAACGAGTTCTCAAAACTCGCTTCTCCGGAGAGGTATTCGTCAACCGTTTGACGAATCCTTCGTCCTCCACCTCAGAGGATTACCGGAGATCGAATCCCCGGTAAGTTAGCCGCTGTCGGATCTCTAACCGTCGCCCAAACGACGAGTGGAGAACAAGCTGTCCAGAAAACTGGACAGCTTTGGTGGAGGAGATAGGCGCTGGCCAACCAAGGGAAGAAAAGGCTCACCTTGATGCCAAACCTATAGGAGATCACCGGAGGGTCGCCGGAGGATCACCGGCTGAAGCTTGGTCACCGGCAAGAAGCTGGACGGTGACACAACAAGCTGGGCGGCAATGGAAGTTGGGCGGCAATGAAGGTTGGGCGGCAACTCCAAGCTAGGGTTTTTGGATTAGGGCTTAATTATCCCTTAAGCCCTCTTTTATAGAGAACTAATTCTCTTAATGGTTATTGGATCATAACCATTAGGCCCGTTAACCCGCTCCATTAAGATAAGTTAAAATAAACCAAACCATGATGGTTTATTTTAAGTTAAAACGAACCGAACCAACTTTTGGTTCATTCGTTTAAAATAAACCAAACCCTTTGGTTTATTCTCCTCCATTGGATTAGAACCAAACCATTTTGGTTCATCCATTACGTCTTCATAAGACTCGCCCATCCACGCCCCATTGCATCAAACGATTTCATGCTCGCTTATGTTTGGTCCAACCAAACATAGTTTCTCTCGGTCTGAGAATCTCATTCTCAAGCTCGTTTTAAATCCTTTGGATTACACTCGTTGTGCGTGTGACCAAATAGGTTATCGGTTTATGTTGGCCGTCTATAATTAACCATTAATTATAGAACGATCATGAGTGGCACCTAGTAGTACATCATGATCCCCAATTAACCGAAAAGATCAACGGTTGATCCAGAACTATTTAAAACCCTTCAAGTCGAATGAATCGTGCCCCATTCCTTCACTCATCTTATACCCACTTGGTTCGGACATGGTCTATAGTGTCACCCACTAGGTCGACTACGTAACACCTAGCCCAAGTATCATTTCCTCGTCCCCACGATTCTAGTTACTCCACATGTATCAAGAGTACCTTACTCTAAACATGTAATGCTTTGGCAAAGACTTTAGTAACAATCCGACGAGAGGCCATGGGTATACATCTCCTCGCAAGGAGTGGTGAATCCTTTATAGGCTATTCAAACACCTTCGATCACTTCGACTTATACCCAATCATCCCGGGTCCACATCTCCTTAGAGATGCTTGGTTAAGATGTCAAAGCATAAGTCTCTATGATCAAGATGACTTGAATACGACAAGTCAAAGGAACATCGCACTTAAGCCACAGTAAGAACTTCATTGACATATCTATATATTCAGAGAACCATATGAAGTCTTACGGCTGGTCACTCCAATGAACTAGTTACCATAACTAGCATCCACGATTAACTTCGGACATCACTATGTCTCCAGCCAGTGAGAATCAGCTGCTTGGATACACCAAGGAGTATACCTCGTGCTAGTCTCGACAGAATTGATGGTGTCCAAATCCATCAATTCATCGACTAGGGATAATTCTGATACATCACAATTATACATGTAGAGATACTCACTAGTTGTGATCCAATCACAAATTCTCTCATGCTGTGAATCGTATCGTGGACATTCAGTAAATGAGTTTAAGATCCAATCAAATACATAAAACATGTATACTCAAATAGTGAATCTTCATTTATCATATAAATGGTTCATACATAAGGCGATTTCCTTAGGACATCTCTCATATATTACTAACAGACTCCCACTTGGCCTATTGCCAATCGCTACGGTATCCAATACAATAAGCTCGAACATGACTCTCAAACTTATTTTGAGGTAATGCCTTAGTCAAGGGATCCGCTAAGTTCCTTTCAGTGGGAATTTTCTCGATTTGTATTTCATTCCTACTGATGATCTCTCTGATAAGATGATAGCGGCGAAGCACATGTTTGGATCATTGATGAGACCACATCAAGTTCAGAGATGAACTTCTTGATCCAAACCGCTTCCTTTGCTGCTTCTAAAGCTGCAATGTATTCTGCCTTAGTGGCAGAATCTGCTATAGTGTCATGCTTGAATCCTTTCCAACTTATTGCGCCTCCATTTCAGGTGAATACATACCCAGACTAAGACATGGAATCATCCTTGTCTGTCTGGAGCTGGCATCCGTATACCCACGTATCACCATGTACCCTTCTCCATATATTAGGAACACATCCTTAGTTCTTCTTAAATACTTAAGGATCATCTTGACAGCCACCTAATGATCCATTCTTGGATCAGACTGGTATCTGCTCGTGACACTCAGAGCATACGATACATCGGGCCTCGTACATAACATAGCATACATGATAGTTCCTATTGCGGATGCATAGGGAATCTTACTCATGCAAATCCTCTCGTCTTCTGTGCGTGGACACATAGACTTCGAAAGGTGTACCCCATGCCTGATGGGTAGGTAACCTTTCTTGGATTCCGACATGCTAAACCTTTTTAGCACTCGGTCTATATATGTAGACTGCGAAAGACCAAGAAACCGTTTCGATCTATCTCTATAGATCTTAATCCCGAGGATGTAGGTTGCTTCTCCCAGGTCTTTCATGGAGAATGTCTTGGATAACCAAACCTTCACTGACTGTAAGATTGAAATATCGTTTCCTATAAGTAATATGTCATCGACATACAATACTAGGAACACGACTGCACTCCCACTAACCTTCTTGTACACACAAGGTTCGTCTGGATTTTGTGAGAAATCAAACTTTTTGATTGTCTCATCAAAACGGATATTCCATCTCCTAGATGCTTGCTTCAATCCATAATTGGACCGTCGCAATTTGAATACCTTGGTTTTATCAACCGGTGTGAAACCCTCAGGCTGTATCATATACACGTCCTCGAGCAGGTTTCCATTAAGGAAAGCTATTTTTACATCCATCTGCCATATCTCATAATCATAATGAGCCACTATGGCCAGGAGCATCCGAATGGATTTAAGCGTAGCTACAGGCGAATAGGTTTCTTCATAATCAACACCTTGCTTTTGACGATATCCTTTCGCCACCAATCTAGCCTTATAGGTAATCACATTACCATCCATGTCAGTTTTCTTCTTGAAAACCCACTTGCACCCTATAGGCTTTATCCCTTCAGGTGGGTCAACCAAGTTCCAAACTTGGTTTTCATACATGGAATCCATTTCTGACTTCATGGCACCAAGCCACTTATCCCTTTCTGAACTTGTCAGCACTTCTTCATAATTGGTAGGCTCCTCATCATCAATGAGTAACACGTCGTTCGATTCACTTATGAGAAATCCATATCTCTCAGTAATATTGCGTGTTCTACCAGATCTACGAAGATGTGGTGTTACAATAGGTCCAGCCGATTGCTCATCACTATGAGTTGTCAGCTGTTGTGCTTCACTAGGTATCTCATTAATGTCTATTTGAGTCTCTCGAGCCTCCTCAAGCTCGACGACACTCCCATTGTTTTCTTGCAAGAGAAACTCTTTCTCTAGAAACACAGCATGCCTTGAAACAAACACCTTTTGTTCCACAGGATGATAGAATTGGTAACCCCTTGTTTCCTTAGGGTATCCAACAAATATACATTTATCAGACTTAGCATCCAATTTGTCTGATACAGTCCGCTTCACATAAGCAGGACAACCCCATATCTTCAAGTAAGATACATGAGGTTTCTTACCATTCCATATCTCATATGGAGTAGTTGAGACTACCTTGGTAGGCATTCTGTTTAACAAGTAAACAGCTGTCTGAAGTGCATAGTCCCAAAAGGACTTGGGAAGAGTCGCATGATTCATCATTGACCTGACCATGTCCAACAAGGTCCGGTTACGCCTCTCAGATACACCATTATGCTGTGGTGTATATGGCGGAGTCCATTGAGACAATATACCATTGTCTCTTAGGTAATCAAGAAACTCCTGACTCAAGTATTCACCACCTCGATCCGATCGAAGTATTTTAATACACTTGTCATGTTGTTTCTCTACTTCATTTCTGAATTCTTTGAACCTTTCAAAGGCTTCAGACTTGTGTTTCATCAAGAACACATACCCAAACCGTGAGTGATCATTGGTGAAGGTAATGAAGTAGCTACAACCTCCTAAAGCTTGAGTTGACATAGGTCCACATACATCACTATGTATTACGCCTAGAAACTCTCCCACTCATTCACCTTTTTCCTATAAAAGGTAACTTAGTCATCTTGCCTTTTAAGCATGATTCGCATGTATCGTATGAATCCAATTCAAACGATTCCAGAATTCCACATCGGTGTAATTCGGACATGCATTTCTTGCTTACATGGCCAAGACGACAATGCCACATATAGGAGTCTATTTGATTATCCTTTCGAGCACACTTGTTGCTCGCTTCAATATTGCAAATGTCACTGGATACGTCCAACATATAAACACCATTGCTTAAAGTTCCAGTCCCATAAAGAACTCCATTTAAAGTTATGTAACAACAATTGTTACTAAAAGTCAAATGGTACCCATTTATATTTAAACAAGAAATAGAAATGATGTTCTTTATCAACGAAGGAATATAAAAGCAATTGTCCAGTTCTAAGACAAGTCCTGTAGGGAGTTTCAACAAAATGGCGAGCAGAACCTTTGCTCCATTCCCAACACGCAAATTTGACTCTCCCTTGACGAGCCTTCTTCTATTCCTTAGTCCATGTATGTCATTACATATATTGTGAGCCACACCCAGTATCCAATACCCAAGTGTTTGAGGAAATAGAATGACAATCAATAACGAAGATATCTGAAAAAGATGGGGCATCCGATGCCTTATTCTTCTTCACGGACTCAAGATAAATCTTGCACTTTCTTCGCAAATGGCTCTCCTTGCCATAATGATGGCAAGTTTCCTTTTGTACTAGTTCTACCTTCTTAGCCTTTCTCTTCTTTCCCTTCTGCTGTTCCTTTGACTTCCTCTTAGAACCTTTCTTCGAGGAATCAACTAATAGCACCGTCCCCTGTTCATGCTTCTCAGAAGACTCCACAGTCTTCAGCATATTGAGCAGTACCACAGATGAACCTTCTAGCATCTCAGAGGTGAAGAGGAGCTTTGAGACTTCGAACCTTTCGAATCTCACTTGCTCATCAACTAACTCACAAAGATGAAGGAATACGATATGAGCATCCATATGCTCATGCTGCTTTCGTAGCTTGGGTTCCATCGCGGCTAGCATGATGCAACTCATTTGTTCAGAATCACTCACATGTTTTTGATAGGCCAACAATTGGTCCAGAGTTGCATCGTCACTAGGACGGGCGGGAAGAGGCGCTTCGAGGACATTTGCAAGCTTTTCAACCTTGAGAACATCCATGAAGCTCGGCCCAGTCAATTTATTCGAATCCAAAATGGAACGCAAATTCAAAGACATCATGATCAATCTTAGAAATACAAAACGAGCATATATGAGAAAATGATTTTAAAATGCATCAATATACATTTATAAATCCCATTCATTTTTCGAATTTCAAAAACCCCAAAATCACTTCGGGAGATCATAGGTCCATCTCCGAATGGGCTGATATCCATCATAGATATGAACAACCTTGGAGAGAGTCCAACAAGTCATTCATAACTACGATGGTAGGTATCAACTATACCGATTGCATATCACGTATATGCAACTATCACAATGTGCTATCAACTAATTGAATGTTCACACATACGTTGGGTTGTTAACACATTAACAAGTATGCATCATATGCATAGCACCCAACTTCACCTCCCTTTACATCGACCTTGGAGAGAGTCCAACAAGCCGATGTTCCAGGTTAAAGCCAACCCATTAATCGAGAAATAGTTTTAATATGGTTAGAGCGCATTCAACCAATTAGCCCAGCTTGGAGAGAGTCCAACAACCAAAGCTAACGATTGACCTCTGACTCTTACCATATTAGTATTAAACTATTCCATGGTTTGAACATGTTCGGGTTCGAGTCGGGCTTGGAGAGAGTCCAACAACCCAAACAAGAAACAGAACTCTGGTTCTAACCATATTAATGGAAGGTGTAGGCTTTAATATTGTTTAAGGGTTTTTATGTCTCATCCTCTTTGCATGCAAATAACTATTATCTACATGGCATGGCATACATGGCATACATCTACATGTCACGACACGCATGACATAATGTTATGCATCTAATGCAATTACATGGCATACAATTTTGTCATGTATATATTTCCTTATATGTCATAACTATTTATGGAAATAAAATATGTTTAAGATTTGATTCTCCAAATCAAATCATAATTAAATTAGGAAACAAATTTCCAAATCTAATCACATATTTTATTCATGGAATTATTTGATTAAGGAAAATCTATTTAGGAAACCAATTTCCTAAATCATTAAAACTACTTGTGGAAATAAAATATTTTAAGATTTGATTTCCCAAATCAAATCATGATTAAATTAGGAAACAAATTTCCAGAATCTAATCAAATATTTATTTATGGGAAATATTTATTTCCATAAATACTTCCAACTTTCCAAAAGTGGAAGATTTCCATAAATACTTCTAGACTTTCCAAAATTAAAAAATTTCCATAAATACTTCTAAATTTCCAAAATTAGAAAATTTCCAGAAATACATTATGACTATCGCAAAACCATTTTACGATTATGTCGAAACACAACCTGGGCTTTGATACCACTGTTAGGTTTCCGGCACCGCGGCGTGTGTGTGTTCGATCATGTTTCGTAAACATGAACACAGCGGAAGCAATAAAAATAATAAATCTATATTTATTACAACACACACAACACACGCATGCATATTACAACAAGTGTAGACATAACCGTAAATTTAAATTTGCAATAAAAGGAAATTTATCTACGTTATACCTTTCGTATGACGTGTAGCGGGAACGACATCAACCGGAACGATCCTCGCTAGAATCGTCTCTATCCGTATCCACGCCGAGTTCCTCGGGATGACTTCGCTAAGCCACGAGCTTCGTCTTCGTACGGGTTACTAGCCTCGTGTTGAAGACGACGTGATCGATAGATGATCACGATCCGAATCCAAATTCGGATCCTAATACGAGTTCTCAAAACTCGCTTCTCTGGAGAGGCATTCGTCAACCAATTGACGAATCCTTCTTCCTCCACCTCAGAGGATTACCGGAGATCGAATCCCCGGTAAGTTAGCCGCTGTCGGAGCTCTAACCGTCGTCCAACCGATGCTCCGACGAGAGGAGAACAAGCTGTCCAGAAAACTGGACAGCTTTGGTAGAGGAGATAGGCGCCGGCCAACCAAGGGAAGAAAAGGCTCACCTTGATGCCAAACCTATAGGAGATCACCGGAGGGTCGCCGGAGGATCACCGGCTGAAGCTTGGTCGCCGGCAAGGAGCTGGACGGTGGCACAACAAGCTGGGCGGCAATGGATGTTGGGCAGCAATGAAGGTTGGGCGGCAACTCCAAGCTAGGGTTTTGGATTAGGGCTTAATTATCCCTTAAGCCCTCTTTTATAGAGAACTAATTCTCTTAATGGTTATTGGATCATAACCATTAGGCCCGTTAACCCGCTCCATTAAGATAAGTTAAAATAAACCAAACCATGATGGTTTATTTTAAGTTAAACGAATCAACCAACTTTTGGTTCATTCGCTTAAAATAAACCAAACCCTTTGGTTTATTCTTATCCATTGGATTAGAACCAAACCATTTTGGTCCATCCATTATGTCTTCATAAGACGCAGCCCATCCACGCTTCCATTGCGACTGAAACGATTTCATGCTCGCTTTATGTTTGGTCCAACCAAACCTAGTTTCTCTCGGTCTGAGAATCCCATTCTCAAGCTCATTTTAAATCCTTTGGATTACACTCGTTGTGTGTGTGACCAAATAGGTTCTCGGTTTATGTTGGCCGTCTATAATTAACCATTAATTATAGAACGATCATGAGTGGCACCTAGTAGTACATCATGATCTCCAATTAACCGAAAAGATCAACAGTTGATCCTGAACTATTTCTGAAACCCTTCAGCAGCTAGAATGAATCGTTTCCCATTCCATTCACTCATCTTATACCCACTTGGTTCAAGACATGGTCTATAGTGTCAGTCCCCACTAGGCTGACTACGTCACACCTAGCCCAAGTATCATTTCCTCGTCCTACGGATTCTAGTTACTCCACATGTATCGAAGAGTACCTTACTCTAAACATGTAATGCTTTGGCCAAAGACTTTAGTAACAATCCGACGAGAGGCCATCGGTATACATCTCCTCGCAAGGAGTGGTGAATCCTTTATAGGCTATTCAAACACCTTCGATCACTTCGACTTATACCCAATCATCCCGGATCCACATCTCCTTAGAGATGCTTGCTTAAGATGTCAAAGCATAAGTCTCTATGATCAAGATGACTTGAATACTGCAAGTTAAAGGAACATCTCACTTAAGCCACAGTAAGAACTTCATTGACATATCTATATATGCAGAGAACCATATGATGTCTTACGGCTGGTCACTCCAATGAACTAGTTACCATAACTAGCATCCACGATTAACTCTGGACATCACTATGTCTCCAGCCAGTGAGAATCAGCTGCTTGGATACACCAAGGAGTATACCTCGTGCTAGTCTCGACAGAATTGATGGTGTCCAAATCCATCAATTCATCGACTAGGGATAATTCCGATACATCACAATTACACATGTAGAGATACTCACTAGTTGTGATCCAATCACAAATTCTCTCATGATGTGAATCGTATCGTGGACATTCAGTAAATGAGTTTAAGATCCAATCAAATACATAAAACATGTATACTCAAATAGTGAATCTTCATTTATCATATAAATGGTCTATTTGTATTAAACAAGGAGATGTATGATCTATTTGTGTCCTTAGCCTTGTATCCAAGTCCAGACTTGTTGTACACACCTTGTTGAGACCCTTGCATCATTTTGAGATACTTAGAGCCCGAGGTGAACCTTTCCAACATTCTAGTGAGATCTTCTACTTGTATTTTTAGGATTGAGTTCTTTTCCTCAAGCTTTGTAACTTGAGTTGAGTCTCTATCCTCAACTTGGAAAGTTGAAATCTTCAAGTTAACTTGCTCCTTAAGTACTTGAACTTTCTTAGAGGAGTGAGTCTACTCAGTTCTTGGACTTAGCCAATTTCCTACCTAGGCATGCAATTATGCTATATAGTTTATATTCTAAGACAAATGTGACCTCATTTGAATCTTCAAAAATGGATGTGGATCCGTGGCTTCTCTCGGACTCAAACTTATACTCAGAATTTGTCTCAACTTTAGACTCATTGGATGCCATGAATGCTATGAAGCTCGTCTCCAGTATTTTGGCATCTGACTCGTCCGATGATGATTTGTCCATGGTAAGCTTAGATGCTTCTTTCTTTTTTCTTTTTCTCGGTTTGGATTTCTTTCTCTTTTTGTTCGTTCCTTCCATCAAAACTAAACTATCTTCTGGTTGACTCAAGTTAGCTTGTTCATGTAATACAATTAATTCATCCCATAATTCTTTAGAATTTCGAACCAACCTGACTCGACTAAGATCTTCCTTGTAATCAACTTGAGCTCATTTTCTTACGTTTGTGGTCCATTTTTCCGGATATAACAACTCTCCCAAGTTGTCTATGGGAGGAATGAAACCTTTCCTAATTGAAAACCATACCTCGAGGTCAGATTTCTAGAAGCACTCCATTCTCCTCTTCCAATAAGAAAAGTCCTCTCCGTTAAAGAGAGGAGGGCGAACGGTGTCATACCCTTCTAAGTGTGACATAATTAACTTTTTATTTATAAAAATATATTTTTCAATTTTCACAAATATTCCTAGAGTTACACAAATGAAGTAGTTTTTGTTGGTGCAGTGAGGCACCGAAATCGAACCTGTGTTTTGATTATAGCAAAGACACAAAGTTAAGTCTATTTTATTTTCTCACGAGCTGAATCGAGTGTGCAGAAGATTGATATAGCTGGAGCTGAAGGCTAGCTACACCCGGAGGAAGCCGCGGTGGTCGAGCGACACTCGAGTAATTTCGGAGGGAGCCGAAGGAATCGAGTGGAAGGCCGGAAGCAAAAGCAACACGTAAGCATCGAGGTAAGCTCGAGTGTGCGAGAGTAAGTAAGGTCGTATCCTCTTTACGGGGATGATCTTAAGCGTAGATCCGACCAAAGACTTCTTATAGATGGTCTAGGTCGAGATCGGATGGTCGACGACCATCGAAATTATATTTTTGTTGTGCTAACTTCGACTTGCAGCAAACATCACGATCACGCGGCTTGGAGGACTCGATCGTCAAACAAGCGATCGCTGAAAGGTCGACAATCGATCGATGCTTCCATCACGATCGATGATGGCCATCACCGATCGATGGTCAATGATCAGATTCGAGGAGTCAAGGATTATCACCAAATTTCAAGGGAAGATGTGCTCAAATTTGATTGGCTAGGGTTCCTCTCGAAAAGGGGCTCAAAGGCTATAAAAGGAGGGCCAAACCTAGGGTTTCATTAACAATTCTAAGCCTCCAAAAAGCTACAATTCTCCGACAACGAAGTCCGCCTTCCGACGCCTAGGTTTAATTTTTCTTATTTGTCTTTGTACGTCGGTATTATTTTGTTATCAGTTGTTCATCTACTTTTCGGAGCTTTTATCGTATATGAGGAGAGGGGGATTGTCCCTCTACCTTAAAGTTTTTTTGTATCGATTAACTCCTACCTCCAACGAGGAGGAGTTCCTTTAGTGCTTCTGCCCTCCGTACGTGGTCAAGGACCACTAGGGCCTTGGAGTAGTAGCCTTCGGGTACTAACCATGTAAAACCCTGGTTTCTATTGTCTCTTTTTTTTTATTTTAACATTTCCGCTGCAATTATTTTATTTTCTCTCTCGTTTTAACTAACGAAAGAAAAAGAAAAGGTTTTTCGCTATTCACCCCCCCTCTAGCGAACCGCATCGATCCAACAATTGGTATCAGAGCCGGGGGCACTTAGATTTGGTGAAACCACCAATCTAACATTTTTTTTACAGATTTGTTTTTCGTTCGTTTAAATTTTTCTCCCGCACTACTAATCCAAGACGAAGTCTTGTTACTCTTCGTTTGATTTTGTTTTGCAAGTATTCGCTTTTGGAGTAGCCGACGGTCAAACGGGCATAACCTTTTGTACAAGTTGACCCACGACATGGTCTACCTACCAAATCGAAGCCCTCGCAGAGATCTACACTTCTAACGAGGGTTTACCCCCATAACAAGTTGTTTTCGTCTTCAAAAATCGACGTTTAGTAGCCTTTCGGGGACATCGAAGGTTGTGAGTACTTACTTTTTATTTAGTTTCTCATTTCATTGCTTAACTTTCTATTTTTCGTTTGTTTCTTTTTATTTCCCACACTACTAATCCAAGACGCAAGTCTTGGTACTTTCGTGTGTTTTTTTTCGTTGCTAGGTCTTCTTTTTAGTCTCCTTGTTTTTTTGTTCTAATGGCCCATCTCGAGGGTTTTAGCACCATCCGACCTCCGTTTTACAACGGAGATGATTTCCGTTATTGGAAAGGTCGGATGGAATGCTTTCTCAAAACCCAAATCGAGATGTGGATCATAATCCAAATGGGTTTCACACTTCCGACTAATGGAGTGGGTGACTCCTTGGATTATGATCAATGGACCGTTGCAACAAAACGACAAGTCGAAGCCGATGCCAAGGCAACACAAATACTCCATTGCGGCTTGTCCAAGGAGGAGCTAAATCGTGTCGGCCCCTTCATAAGCGCAAAGGATCTTTGGACAAAGCTAATCAAGTTACACGAAGGATCGGATCAAGCTAAGGTTTGCAAACGTGATTTGTTATTCAATAAATTGTACACACTAAAAATGCAGGAACACGAGTCCGCGACGCAACTCCACGCCCGTGTCCAAGACATAGTCAACAACCTACACGCAATCGGGCAAAAGGTCGAAAACCGTGACCTTATTAGGTATGTCCTAAACTCTTTTCCGAGGACTACCTTATGGTCATCCATGGTTGATGCCTATAAGGTCTCCAAGGACCTTTCTAAACTTAGATTAGATGAACTCTTTTCGGATTTTGAATTACATGAGCAGTCCAACTCAGAACCCGAGAGGGGTATAGCCTTGTTTGCAGGTGTTCAAAGATGAATAAAATCGAAATCAAGCCACCACCACCCGAGGAGGAAGATGAGTCCAAGAAGAAGTTGACCCGGAATTGACCCAACTAATGAACCTAGCTCAAGGATAGCCAAGGGACGAAAGCTTAACCACAACTCGACCCAACCAAGGTAAGCCTAAAAGTTCTAATATTAGGTGTTATGAGTGTAATGTGTTTGGACATATAAAGTCCGAGTGCCCCAAGCTCAACCACCAAGCACCTAAGCACAAGAAGGCCCTCAACGCGACATGGGAAGAAGCGCCATCCAAGAAGACGAAGACCACGCCTTCATGGCGAAATCAATTGAGTCGACACGGAGACCGAATCAACTTGAGTCGAACTCGAGGATGACTTGACTACGGTTACCTTCAAGTCAAGCCACGGATACACATCCGGTTCAAAAGATACCCTTAAAGTGAGTCGAACTTTATTTAATACTTTACATAATACGGTTAGGTTTTTGTCTAGAAGTTAGCTAAGTCCGAGTCCAAGGTCGAGACCCTTGTTGAGGAGGTTAAACTCCTCAAACACGAGGTCTCCTAACCTCTTCGACTAGTCGAGTTCAAGAGAAGGACTCAACTCGAGTTGAAAAGCTCGTTGAGAACTCTCTCTTGAAAAGTCAAGTCAAGATCTTAGGAACACGCTTGGAAAGGTTCACTGGGATCCAAAGGACTTGACCTCCTACTTGGATCTCAAAGGGCCGTGTACAACAAGGTCGACTAGGTTTAACTCAAACACGACTAATAGGTCGTATATGTCGATTGTAAGTCGACATAAGAAACATGTCCAAGCATGGGTCCCTAAGAACTTTTGATTTCAACTCTAGGATCCAACCTGCATCGGGTTCCTATGGACCAAATCCACTATGTGGATAGACCGAACCGATTCAACGGTCTAGGGGGAGCCAGTACAAAACATGTTTGTGCTTTAACTTAGAAATTGCATGTTTTAACTTAGAATATTTATGCTTTAACTTAGAAATTGCATGCTTTAACTTAGAAAGTTTGTACTTTAAAACTTGTGAACTCACTTAGAACAAAAACATAACCAACTAAAATTTTTCAAAAAGATTGAGCCTCGCGGAGCCTCTTTTCAAAAACATAATCAACTAAAATTCTTCGAAAAGATTGAGCCTCGGGGAGCCTCTTTTCAAAAATAACTAGTTAGACGAGGAAATAATTGTAGGTAAGTCAAGTCATCATTTTCTTGAAAATGGCTTTGTCTAAGGAAGTGGTCGATGATCCGATAAAAGAAGGCCCTGCGGCCTCGCTCGACACAAACCATGATCTTGAAAAGGTAAACTTGACAAGCCTAGGGTTAAATCCAAATCTAACATAAAATTACTTGAACCTAAATCCACTTAATCAACTTAATTAGAAGTCATCTCAAAATAAACACATAAGTATAACATGCTTGATCATATAGACTCCGGTGAGATGACCTAGGGATAACAACTTACAACCAATTTTCTTAACAAAATCTAACATCCAATCCAACCACCTTGTGTGTAGGATCAATGGATGTTGGACGGTGTTTCTCGACACATGACCGGATCAACTCAAATTCGCAAAGCTTGATTCAAGCGACAAGGATCGGTAGCCTTTGGGAATAACGGCAAGCTCAAAATCATCGGATCAGGTGATATCGAGCTTAACACGAATTTTGTTATTAAAAATGTATTACTTGTAGAGAATTTTGAATATAACTTACTTAGTGTAAGCCAATTGTGTGATAATAACTATAAGGTTATATTTCTAGAAAATGAATGCGTAATTAATACCAACGAAACCTCTAAAACAATTCTTAAAGGAACTAGAAATAACAACATTTATACGATCAACTTAACCAACTCCTCAACTAAGTGTCTTATGACACGGCAAGAGGAATCATGGTTGTGGCACCGACGACTGGCCACTCACCCAAGACTCGTCCACAAGATGAGTCAGAGTGGCTTAGTCAGAGGCTTACCCAACCTCAACAACTTGGTTAATAAAATCTATAATGCTTGTCAACAAGGAAAACAACCTAGGACACAACACAAGTTAACTAACCAAGAACGAACCTCAAGTGTACTTGAGCTCCTGCATATGGATCTATTCGATTCACATGGAGCCAAGTCACTCAATAGAAGTCAATATTGCTTAGTCAAAATTGACGACTACTCCAGGTTTACCTGGGTTAGGTTCATCAAACATAAAAATGATACCCTAGATCAATTAATCAATCTATTCAAATTAATCGAGAATCAAAAAGACCTTAAGGTTAAAAGACTTAGAAGCGATCATGGTGGTGAATTCGAAAATCAAAGGTTCACCGACTTCTGTAACCTAAACGGATACCACCATGAATTCTCTTGCCCTAGGACCCCTCAACAAAATGGCCTAGTGGAGCGGAAAAACCGAACTCTACAAGAAGCCGCTAGGACCATGTTGAATGAATACGACCTACCCGATAGATTTTAGCGTATACTAGTACGGCTTGCTATGTCCAAAATAGGATCCTTATGGTAAAGAGGCACCTTAAGACCTCGTACGAGATTTATCACGATAAAATACCTAACATCAAGTACTTTAGAGTATTTGGGTGTAAGGTACATATCCTAAACACTAAGGATTACCTAGGGAAATTTACATCCAAAACCACCACCGGAATCTTTCTAGGATACTCGACTACAAGTAAAGCTTATAGAGTATATAACCACGACACCCTCAGAGTCGAGGAGACTATCAATGTAGTATTTGATGAAGGACATGAACCTACAAAACCCCCGGCAACCCCAATTAGCGAGCCGATTCATACTAGACCTAACTCTGATCCGGAGATCAGGTCTAGTGTTAATCCTAACTTAGGTCAACCTAGTCACTCTATTGATCAAGTGATAGATGACTCCAACCAAACTAGTGTTCAACCAAGTCACCCCATTGATCAAGCATTAGGTGACACAAACCCAACCCAATCTAGGATTCAGACTAACCACCCTATCGATCAAGTAATAGGAGATCCTAATCTAGGAGTTCGAACTAGAGCATCCTATAGGAACCTTAGTCAAATTTCCTTAATTTCAAAGATAGAACCCAAATCAATTGAACAAGCTCTTCTTGATCCCGATTGGATTATTGCAATGCAAGAAGAGCTAGCTCAATTTACTAGGAATGAAGTGTGGGAATTAGTACCATCACCTAAAGACAAAATGATAATTGGAACAAGGTGGGTGTTTCGAAACAAGCTTGATGATAAAGGTGAAGTAGTTAGAAACAAGGCTAGGTTAGTCGCCAAAGGTTTTAGCCAAGTCGAAGGCTTAGATTACGACGAAACCTATGCCCCAGTAGCTAGACTCGAATCCATTCGAATGTTGCTAGCTTATGCCGCACATCGAGGATTTAAGCTGTTTCAAATGGATGTTAAGTCGGCATTCCTAAATGGATACATTAAAGAAGAAGTTTATGTTAGCCAACCCCCCGGATTCGAAAATCTAGATAAACCCGACCATGTTCTAAAACTTAAGAAAGCTCTCTATGGACTTAAACAAGCTCCTCGAGCTTGGTACGAGAGACTTTCAATCCATCTTAAGTCAAAAGGGTTTAACCAAGGCTTAGTTGACCCAACTCTCTTTGTAAAAACCTTAGGTAAAGAAATATTCATAGCTCAAATTTACGTAGACGATATAATTTTTGGAACCTCTAACTCAGCCTTACTAAACGAGTTCGTTTCGCTCATGGAAAGTGAGTTCGAAATGAACTTGGTAGGCAAGTTAAGTTTCTTTTTAGGTCTACAAATTAAACAAACTAAGGATGGTATATATCTATATCAACAAAAATACACTAAGGAGTTAATTAAAAGATTTGGAATGCAAGACGCTAAGGTAATAAACACCCCAATGGCGATAAATGTTAACATAGGAGAAGACCTAGAAAGTAAGTCCATTGACTTAAAGTACTATAGGAGTGCAATAGGAAGTCTTCTATACTTAACTGCGAGTCGACCCGACATCCTATTCGCAGTAAGTATGTGCGCCAGGTTTCAAACCTGTGCTAAGGAGTCTCACCTAACCCTAGTTAAGCGTATCCTTAGATATCTAAAGGGTACACTTAATGTCGATATTTGGTATCCTAGATCTACCGAGTTCGAACTAATCGGCTACTCCGATTCGGATTATGCCGGTAGTAAACTCGACAGAAAGAGCACGAGTGGTTGTTGTCAACTACTCGGCTCGAGTCTAGTGAGTTGGTGCAGTAGGAAGCAACATTGTGTTGCCTTATCTACCACCGAAGCCGAATACATCGCGATGGGTGAGTGTGTCACTCAACTTCTTTGGATGAAGCACACTCTCCGCGACTTTAAGTTAGACTTTACGAATACTAAACTTCACGTAGATAACATTAGTTCAATTAATCTTACCAAGAATCTAATATGTCACTCTAGGACCAAACATATAGAAGTCAAACACCATTTCATTCGAGAACATGTGGCCAACGGGGCCATACAACTCGAGTACGTCGAATCGAAATCTAACCTAGCAGACCTATTTACTAAACCCCTACCCGAAGCCGAATTTAGTCTATTAAGACGAAAATTGGGCATGTGCGTAATAGAATAAGAACTTGCAAACTATATTTTCTTACTACTATTTTTCATTTTGATGGAACTAGCATAGGACATACCTTAAATATCATGCACCTATAGATTTAAGGAGCCAATACATCTCACAACACATAGGACTAATGTGTTTGTGTACTTAGCCACGTAGATGGGAGTGAGATGTTAGGACCCTACTCCAGGTTCCAAGATGTAGATCAAGTGCGTCAATATGAACCTCGGAGTATAAATATGCAACTAATATTAACCAACTCTAATCAGGACTTATTGATAATATCATTTCAATCAAGTCAAACTAGAGTTGAACATTTAGATGAATTATTTTCACATACTTTTTTCAAAATCATCATGCTTGGACTTAAGGTTTTCTTAAACCCCCCCCCCCCCCCCCCACCCCCCCCACTTTTTGATTGATTTATGTCAAAAGGGGGAGAAAGGGCCAAAGTTAAGGTTCAATTTAAATTTTAACTTTGATTCTGGCCTAAGTTAAGGGGGAGTAAGGTTTAGGTTTCAACTCTTCGGAATTGAAAACTTTAAAGGCCCAAGTTAAGAAATCAAAAGTTAAACCTTTTGAATAATTAACCTTTTGACTTAACTTTTGATTACTTAACTTGCACTTATTTTTGACTCTAAGAAGCCTAAGTTAAGCAATGCCATTTACTTAACTCATTATCTTTTGTGTTTGGAGAGCTAAAAGTCTTTTTCAAGTACTCACCCTGGCCAAGGAGGGTTCCTCTAAGGAGAACTTGAGAAATATTTTTACTACTCCTACTTTTGCTTCTTGTCTTTACTGTTTCATGCACTTAATTTCCTTAACTTTGTGTGTTTTTGCCATATATCAAAAAGGGGGAGATTGTTGGTGCAAAGTGAGGCAATCAAATCGAACTCTGTTTTGATTATAGCAAAGACACAAAAGTTAAGTCTATTTTGTTTTCTCACGAGCTGAATCGAGTGTGCAGAAGATTGATTTAGCTGGAGCTGAAGGCTAGCGACACCCGGAGGAAGTCGCGGTGGTCGAGCGATACTCGAGTTACTTCGGAGGGAGCCGAAGGAATCGAGTGGAAGGCCGGAAGCAAAAGCGACACGTAAGTATCGAGGTAAGCTCGTGTGTGCGAGAGTAAGTAAGGTCGTATCCTCTTTACGGGGATGATCTTCAGCGTAGATCCGACCAAGGACATCTTCTAGATGGTCTAGGTCGAGATCGGATGGTCGAGACCATCGAAATTATATTTTGTTGTGCTAACTTGACTTGCAAAGAAGCATCACGATCGCCACCGGAGGACTCGATCGTCGTCCAACAATCATTGAGAAGTCGAATCGACTGATGCTGCCATCAGTCGACTGATGATGACCATCAGTCGACTGATGGTCAATGATCAGATTCGAGGAGTCAAGGATTATCACCAAATTTCAAGGGAAGATGTGCTCAAATTTGATTGGCTAGGGTTCCTCTCGAAAAGGGGCTCAAAGGCTATAAAAGAAGGGCCAAACCTAGGGTTTCATTAACAATTCTAAGCCTCCAAAAAGTCTCTGCAAAGCTACAATTCTCCGACAACGAAGTCCTGCCTTCCGACGTCTAGGTTTAATTTTTCTTATTTGTCTTTTTACGTCGATATTATTTTGTTATCAGTTGTTCATCTACTTTTCGAAGCTTTTATCGTATACGAGGAGAGGGGGATTGTCCCTCTATCTTAAAGTTTTTTTTATATCGATTAACTCCTACCTCCAACGAGGAGGAGTTCCTTTAGTGCTTCTGCCCTCCGTACGTGGTCAAGGACCACTAGGGCCTTGGAGTAGTAGCCTTCGGCTACGAACCAAGTAAAACCCTTGTGTCGATTGTCTCTTTTATTTTATATTTACATTTCCGCTGCAATTAATTTATTTTCTCTAGAGTTTTAACGAACGAAAGAAAAAGAAAAGGTTTTTCGCTATTCACCCCCCCCTCTAGCGAACAGCATCGATCCAACAGTTTTATACTTGTGTAAAACAAAAAATTAATTTATTCAAAAGCAAGATAGACAAGTATTATAAACTTTATTCTAGTGCAAAAGCAAATGCAAAAAAAAATTAATATAAGACAAGAATACTAAAAATTAAATAAAATTTTCTAATGCTCTCGTTAGTAGTTGCACAAAACTCGGAGCACCCTCGCTCTGATACCAATTGTAGGAACGGAGTTTTTCGAGAGAGGGGGTGTGAATCTAGGAATATAAAAAATTTTCTTTTAGAACATTAAAAGTTTTCTTTTGCTTTTAAGATAAAAGAGTAATTGCAGTGAAAATATAAAATAAATATGACAAGATGGTATTTTACTTGGTTCATAACCCTAGCTAGGTTGCTATTCTAAGGCACGTAGCTCTCCGAGAGTTGCATTGATGGACAATCCACTAAAAGACCCTCTGACTTGAGAACTCTCGACTTTGAAGGGTATTCTCTTTTACACAAATGAGGATGAGGTAACATACTACCTCTCCTTATAATAATAAGTACAAGTAAAGCAAAATAAGTATAAGTTTAACTAGTTATACCGACACTAATAGCTTTGAAGTGGCATTCAGAGTGTCGGGCTTGCAAAAGGTTGACGTACGAAAGCTTTTGTGAGTAAGAGTATATAGCAACATCACTTGAATATCTAAGACAACATTTTTTTGGAGTTGGTCCTCTAATACTTTTAAAAGCCTCTTCCAGTCAACTCCAAATTTGCTCGTTGATTTGGTACATCGACCTTCCCAGTCGATCGGACTTGATCCAGTCGACTCCAGATCACCTGACTCCACATCAGAAAATTTGCTTTTCTAGTCGACTGGATCTCTTACCATCTTGGTCTCCAGATCTCCGATCGATCACTAGCCTATCTTGCCAACTAGGTATCCAGTTGATTAGACCATACACAATTGACTGGACCTTAATCGACTGGTAACCTTTCAGTCAATCTGTTCCCTGCAATACAAGATTAGCAAAACATATAGTATGAAATGTAATGGCAGTAGTAATACTGCCCAATCTCGACTGCTTAATCTCATGTGGACTATCTATCGGATCAATGCCTAGCTTTGACCCCACCTGAGGACTCGGCCTCACCTCTTCACTGGTGGCTTACCTGTCGGCTACCCAATCGGACTTACCATGCTTGACATCCAATCTGAACCACCAGGACTTCTGCCAGTTGCCCGGTCTCTATAACCCAGCTTTTCTTCATGACAATTATCCAGTCTCCTAACCCTATCTGTCTTCATGTCAGATGTCTGGTCCACTCGACCCATCTAGACTTCATGCCTAGTGTCTGATCCTCCTGATCTGTCAAGGCTTCTACCTAGTATCTGATTTGCCTGACCTACTAGGGATTTCCTGTTACCTTGCACACTTAACACATATATCAAAACACAAGTAATTCCTAACTTTAACTATGGGTCATACATTAAAACTAAGGAGTGGTGTTCTTTGCACCAACATCTTCGATGTTAATTGGAAAGAACACCCCAGTTCTAGAATTTAATTGATCAAATCCCCATAGTCCGTAGAACGGTAAAAATCAAGTGTCGAGCCCAAATTTATCTTGAAAGTCCATTCTTTATTATGGACCCTCTATCTTTTTCTCCTTTGGTGGTTAGTCTAGTGAAGAGTGACCTTGCTCTGATACCACTTGTTAGGATCGACGTCTATAAGGGGGGGTGAATATAAATTGTTTCTTGATTATCAATTTTGTTCATGTTTGAGTGCTCATCTACAAAAGGTAATACACAACAAAAAATAAGTATAAATTTTAACAAAATACAAGCACAACATCTGGATTTTTACATGGTTTAAAAATCTCGATTCCCACTCCACAGTCTAGCTTCTACGATAGTTCCACTATCCTTTCTCCTTCTCAAAAACTTTTCAAAGGTAGAGAAACCTCTTACAACCTCTTCTTTAAATACAACCAAACACAAAATATACAAATGAAATGACAAAACAAGAATCAAAATACTTTACACGATTGAACTATTACTTGATCATCATTTGGTTATTTTAGAATGCATTGGAAGGTCTAGAATGTAGTAGCAAATCCCTTCAAAGTCTCCTAGAATCGACATCTTCAAATAACCTTGAAACCTCTTCTTATAGTTTCTACAATTTTGTCTTCCAATCCTCTCTTAAGCATGATTCTTATTTCAAAATAAAAATGTTCATACAGAACACCCTAACAAAATACATTCTCCACCATTCACAGCAATACGCAACTGGAAGACCGCTAAGCCACCAGTCAAATGGTTAGTCAAATTGCCAAACTTTTGTGACTTTCTACAGTGACATTAGTCAATTATTCAATTCCATCAATCAACTGTGAACCCACCATTCAAATTATTAACTCGATGAGTCAACGTATCAACTTTCTATGGCTTGTTACAGTAACACTAGTTGATTGCTTTATTCCACCAGTCGATTGTCAAACCACCAGTTGATAGGTCAGTTGAGTTGTCAAACTTCTATGGTTTTCTACCATAATATCAGTCGACAACTCAATGCCACCAATCAACAAACACAATACTAGTTAACTGATCAACACTATCAGTTAATTGCCTTAATCAATGGAGTTCACAGTTGAGTTTTGAACTCAATGGCTGCTCGAACACTATCGCCAGTCAACTAGTAAACCCTACTAGTTGACTGATGCCTAAATCTTAGTGTAGTTTTAAGTCAAATCTTGCTTCACCTGGTATTTGGTTGACCTCAACTTAACAAGACCTTTATCGTCTAGCATCTAATCACCCTTGACCAACAGGAACCTCGCTTGTCTAGTATCTAGTCACCTTGACTTGTTAAGACATCACTTGTCTAGTCATTTGGTCACCTTAACCTGCAAAGACTTCCCTTGCCTAGTCATCCGGTCACCTTGACCTGCCAAGACTTCACTTTCATTGTCATCTGGTCACCTTGACCTTTCAGGACTTCACTTGCTTAGTCATCCAGTCGACTTAACCTGTCAAGACTTCACTTGCCTAGTCATCCAGTAACCTACTAGGACTTCCCTTGCCTAGTCATCCGATCACCTTGACCTACTAGGACTTCATTAACACCAAGCATCTGGTCCTCCCTGACCCACATGAATTTCTCTTTTTCCAACTTTTCTATTAGATTTTCAACCACCAAGTGTTCAATCCTCAATAACCGACTTGGATTTTCCACTTGCCAACTATTTGTTAAACTTTCTACCACCAAATGTTTGGTTCTCTTTGGCCAACTTGGATTTCTTACTTGTCAAGTTTCCAGTGAATCTTGACCTACTTGACTTCCTATCACTCATCATGGTCATCTTGACCCAATGATCATTATATAAACATTCTCCTTTATATGATCTCAGATGTCCCATACCATCCTATAGTCATATTATCGTATTGTCATATTGTCAAACATTGAAACACAACTCGAGCTTCACTCGAGCTTGGTAAAACTTGACCTGAGGCCAATTGCACCAACACACTAGACTAATCACCAAGGGAGCACAAAGCTAGAGGATTAAGAGGATTCATCGTAACAATTGAGTTCAGTGATAGATTTGTACTTGACATTTGATTTCCACCTCCTTATGGATTAGGCGGGTTCACTCAATGGAAGACAAGGACAGAGATGTTCTTCCAAATGAACATAGAAGAATGATTCATCTTGATGGAAGGATTAGAAGCCCCAAAGGATAGCAAAGGAAATCTTCTAAAGAGAAAGAAATGGAACAAGGAGCAAATTAAAAAAATTGAGACAAATGACAAGGTCATAATTTTTTTTTATTAATTTGATAATTAACAATGTTTTGTGAAAATTAGAAAATGTCAAGGATGGATGTGAACCATGGAGCAAGCTAGTCAAGTTTCATGAGAATCCATTGTTAGTGTAATCATGCCCATCTAATGTTTCAATGTTTAACAACAAGGTTTAAGTCAAGGAAATAGAAATCTAGTATGAGCTAGAGTGTAGTCAAGACATTACCTAGACTGATACAAACCTAAGGTCACTAAGTTAGATGTTTAGAGTGACATTAGACCTTGGGAGAAATTCAAGGGTAATCCTTGGTATGGATGGAAATCCAAAGGGGAACCTTGGTAGAGGGAGAGTACAAGAAGGCCGGAGGTCCGGAAGCTTGGTGATGGAGAGGGCATAGTAACGTGTTCGTTCTCCATTAGAGTTAGAGAGGTCACAAGGGAGTGCTCAGTATCGAGCTAGTGTACTCGTTAGTAAGAGAGGGCACAGTAACAAGCTCGTTCTCTTACTAGGGTACATGGGCCCAATACTCGTTAGGCAAAGAGGGCACCGTAATGAGCTCGTTCTTTGGCTAGGGTACTGGGAGTACTCGTTAGAAAAAGAGGGCACCGTAACGTACTCGTTCTTTTGCAAGGGTACATGGGCCCAATACTTGTTAGATAAAGAGGGAACAGTAACATGCTCGTTCTTTAGCTAGGGTACTAGGAGTACTCGTTAAACAAAGAGGGCACTGTAACGTGCTCGTTCTTTGCCTAGGGTACAAGGAGTACTCGTTAGGCAAGGAGGGCATTGTAGTGTGCTCAGTCTTTGTCTAAGGTACTTAGAGCATTCGTTAGTTGGAGAAAGCACCATAACATGCTTGGTCTCTTAATAGTTGAAACTCAGCAATATGTAACTGAACGAAAGATACTAATGTGCTTCAAATATTTACCGCATCAGTCGAACCAACATGGGGATCAGCTCGACTGGCACTCTTGCTCAAAGTCATAGAATCGAGCTGGCTCGACTACATATCATTTGGTATAGCATGAATCGAAATCGAGTCAATTGACTACCACTGATCGCCATTACGGGAATAGCATGTAACCAAGCCCACCAATCAAGGGCTTGATCATATACTCTGATCGCCAAACTCTAAACCCTATACCAATCGAGTTGATTTGTTAGCGGCTCGATTGGTAGCTATAGATTCAGTCACACAATCGAGGCCATCTTGGTTACGGGCTCGACTGATAGGTGTTTTTCGAGCACAGACGCGAGTCTGACTCAACTGCGGGCTCGACTGCGGAGGCAGCAATGAGATTCTTCCATTTCGCGTAAAGATTCAAACGTGATGATTTCCGATTGGAGGAGCAGGTTCCTTTCCTGGCAAACCACAAGCGGTTGGAGGTGGTTACGGGGACAAGCTCAAGTGGTCAGATTTTGGTCGGGCATGATTTCTAGGGTTCCAATGGAGGAAGATAAAAGCTTTGCTGAAGAACAAGAGAAGCAGTTCTTGGGCTCTAGTTTTCAGTCTTTGAGTGATACAAGCTTTCTTTGATTCATTCTGAAGGAGAAGAAGAAAAATATTTGCTCTCATCTCGCCTCCTCTCCAACAAGTGCTCACAACTACTTTCAATCATCTTCTTGCAAGTGCTACAACTTCATCTTCAATGCAAGAAGCCGAACAACGATCTGTAACTTGTTTTAACTTCTTAGCTTACTATTCTTGATTATTTCCTTTGCATTGTTGTTAGTAATATATGAGAGATGTCCTAAGGCAATCGCCTTATGTATAAACCTTTTATATGATAAATGAAGATTCACTATTTGAGTATACATATTTTATGTATTTGATTGGATCTAAAACTCATTTACTGAATGTCCACGATACGATTCCCAACATGAGAGAATTTGTGATTGGATCACAACTAGTGAGTATCTCTACATGTGTAATTGTGATGTATCGGAATTATCCCTAGTCGATGAATTGATGGATTTGGACACCATCAATACTGTCGAGACTAGAACAAGGTATACTCCTTGGTGTATCCAAGCAGCTGATTCTCACTGGCTGGAGACATTGTGATGTCCGGAGTTAATCGTGGATGCTAGTTATGGTAACTAGTTCATTGGAGTGACCAGCCGTAAGACTTCATATGGTTCTCTGCATATATAGATATGTCAATGAAGTTCTTACTGTGGCTTAAGTGCGATGTTCCTTTGACTTGCGGTATTCAAGTCATCTTGATCATGGAGACTTATGCTTTGACATCTTAAGCAAGCATCTCTAAGGAGATATGGACCCGGGATGATTGGGTATAAGTCGAAGTGATCGAAGGTGTTTGAATAGCCTATAAAGGATTCACCACTCCTTGCGAGGAGATGTATACCCATGGCCTCTCGTCGGATTGTTACTAAAGTTTTGGCCAAAGCATTACATGTTTAGAGTAAGGTACTCTTCGATACATGTGCAGTAACTAGAATCCGTAGGACGAGGAAATGATACTTGGGCTAGGTGTGACGTAGTTAGCCTAGTGGGGACTGACACTATAGACCATGTCCTGAACCAAGTGGGTATAAGATGAGTGAAGGGAATGGGGCATGAATCATTCGAGCTACTGAAGGGTTTCAGAAATAGTTCTGGATCAACCGTTGATCTTTTCGGTTAATTGGGGATCATGATGTACTACTAGGTGCCACTCATGATCGTTCTATAATTAATGGTTAATTATAGACGGCCAACATAAACCGAGAACCTATTTGGTCACACGCACAACGAGCGTAATCCAAAGGATTTAAAATGAGCTTGAGAATGGGATTCTCAGACCGAGAGAAACTAGGTTTGGTTGGACCAAACATAAAGCGAGCATGAAATCGTTTCAGTCGCAATGGAAGCGTGGATGGGCCGTGTCTTATGAGGACATAATGGATGAACCAAAATGGTTTGGTTCTAATCCAATGGAGGAGAATAAACCAAAGGGTTTGGTTTATTTTAAACGAATGAACCAAAAGTTGGTTCGATTCATTTTAACTTAAAATAAACCATCATGGTTTGGTTTATTTTAACTTATCTTAATGGAGCGGGTTAACGGGCCTAACGGTTATGATCCAATAACCATTAAGAGAATTAGTTCTCTATAAAAGAGGGCTTAATGGATAATTAAGCCCTAATTGGAAGAGCCCTAAACCTAGTTGCCGCCAACCCATATCAAGGAGTTGGCGCCAAGCTCCTTGGCGCCAGCCTTGTGCCGGCGTCCAGCTCCTTGCCGGCGACCAAGCTTCAGCCGGTGATCCTCCGGCGAGCCTCCGGTGATCTTCCTAGGCCTCGGTGAAAAGGTGAGCACTTGGCTTCCTTGTTTTGGCCGGCGCCTACTCCTCCACCAAGCTGTCCAGTTTTCTGGACAGCTTCTTCTCCTCTCATCGGAGCGTCGTTTGGACAAGGGTTAGAGCTCCGACAGAGGATAACTTACCGGGGATTCGATCTCTGGTAATCCTCTGAGGTGGAGGATGAAGGATTCGTCAATTGGTTGACGAATACCTCTCCGGAGAAGCGAGTTTTGAGAACTCGTATTAGGATCCGAATTTGGATTCGGATCGTGATCATCTCTCGATCACGTCGTCTTCAACATGAGGCTAGTAACCCGTACGAAGACGAAGCTCGTGGCTTAGTGAAGTCATCCCGAGGAACTCGGCGTGGATACGGATAGAGACGATTCTAGCGAGGATCGTTCCGGTTGATTCCGTTCCCGCTACACGTCATACGAAAGGTATAACGTAGTTAAATTTCCTTTTATTGCAAATTTAAATTTATGGTTATGTCTACACTTGTTGTAATATGCATGCATGCGTTGTGTGTGTTGTAATAAATGTAGATTTATTATTTTTATTGCTTCCGCTGTGTTCATGTTTACGAAACGTGATCGAACACACACACGCCGCGGTGCCGGAAACCCAACAGTGGTATCAGAGCCCAGGTTGTGTTTCGACATAATCGTAAAAATCGTTTTGTGATAGTCATAATGTATTTCTGGAAATTTTCTAATTTTGGAAATTTAGAAGTATTTATGGAAATTTTTCAATTTTGGAAAGTCTAGAAGTATTTATGGAAATCTTCCACTTTTGGAAAGTTGGAAGTATTTATGAAAATTGATATTTTCCATAAATAAAATATTTGATTAGATTCTGGAAATTTGTTTCCTAATTTAATCATGATTTGATTTGGGAAATCAAATCTTAAAATATTTTATTTCCATAAGTAGTTTTAATGATTTAGGAAATTGGTTTCCTAAATAGATTTTCCTTAATCAAATAATTCCATGAATAAAATATGTGATTAGATTTGGAAATTTGTTTCCTAATTTAATTATGATTTGATTTGGAGAATCAAATCTTAAACATATTTTATTTCCATAAATAGTTATGACATATAAGGAAATATATACATGACATAATTGTATGCCATGTAAATGCATTAGATGCATAACATTATGCCATGCGTGTCGTGACATGTAGATGTATGCCATGTATGCCATGCCATGTAGATAATAGTTATTTGCATGCAAAGAGGATGAGACATAAAACCCTTAAACAATATTAAAGCCTACACCTTCCATTAATATGGTTAGAACCAGAGTTCTGTTTCTTGTTTGGGTTGTTGGACTTTCCAAGCCCTACTAACCCGAACATGTTCAAACCATGGAATAGTTTAATACTAATATGGTAAGAGTCGAGGTCAATCATTAGCTTTGGTTGTTGGACTCTCCAAGCTGGGCTAATTGGTTGAATGCGCCTAACCATATTAAAACTATTTCCGATTAATGGGTTGGCTTTAACTCGAGCATCGGCTTGTTGGACTCTCTCCAAGGTCGGCGTAAAGGGAGGTAGAAGTTGGGTGCTATGCATATGATGCATACTTGTTAATGTGTTAACAACCCGATGTATGTGAACATTCAATTAGTTGATAGCACATTGTGATAGTTGCATATCGTGATATGCAATCGGTATAGTTGATACCTACCGTCGTAGTTATGAATGGCTTGTTGGACTCTCTCAAGGTTGTTCATAACTATGATGGATATCAACCCATTCGGAGATGGACCTACGATCTCGAAGTGATTTTGGGGTTTTTGAAATTCGAAAAATGAATGGGATTTATAAATGTATATTGATGCATTTTAAAATCATTTTCTCATATATGCTCGTTTTGTATTTCTAGGTCAATAAATTGATCATGATGTCTTTGAATTTGCGCACTATTTTGGATTCGAACAAACTAACTGGGCCTAACTTCCTGGACTGGCTTAGAAACCTGAGATTTGTTCTCAAGGCAGAAAAACTTGCATATGTCCTTGAAGAGCCTCTTCCTAACCGTCCTAAGGACGATGCAACTCCAGACCAAATGTTGGTCTATCAGAAGCATGTGGCAGATTCTGAGCTGGCGAGTTCCATCATGCTAGCGGCGATGGTACCTGAGCTACAAAAGCAGCATGAGCATATGGATGCTAATACTATGGTCTTCCATATTCATGAGTTGTTCGATGAGCAAGCGAGATCCGAAAGGTTCGAGGTCTCTAGGCTCCTCTTCACCACGAAGATGCAAGAAGGTTCGTCTGTAGTGCAGTTTGTGCTAAAGATGAACGGGTACATCGAGCGGCTAGCTACCCTCGGTTTTGTGATGGATCATGAGTTAAGTATTGACTTAATTCTTCATTGTTTGCCCAAGAGTTTCTCACAATTTGTGATTAACTATCGGATGAACAAATTGGAATCCACCATTCCCGAGCTCCTCAATATGCTGAAGACTGTGGAGCCTTCTATGAAGCATGAGGAGAAGGAGGTTCTGTTAGTTGATTCCTCAAAGAAAGGTTCTAAGAGGAAGGCAAAAGAACAGAAGAAAGGAAAGAAGAAAAAGGCAAAGAAGGCGGAAACAGCGCAAAAGGGCACTTGCCATCACTGTGGCAAGGAAGGCCACTGGCGAAGAAACTGCAAGATTTATCTTGAGTCCATGAAGAAGAAGAAGGCATCAGATGCCCCATCCTCTTCAGGTATCTTCGTTATTGATTGTCATTCTATTTCCTTAGACACTTGGGTATTGGATACTGGGTGTGGCTCACATATATGTAATGACATACAGGGGCTAAGGAATAGAAGAAGACTTGTCAGAGGGGAGTCAAATTTGCGAGTTGGCAATGGAGCAAAGGTTGCTGCGGTCGCCATCGGAACTTATTTGCTGAAGCTCCCTAGTGGACTAGTCTTAGAACTGGACAATTGCTATTATGTTCCTTCTCTAATAAAGAACATTGTTTCTATTTCCTGTTTAAATAGAAATGGTTTCCATTTGACGTTTAGTAACAATTGTTGTTACATAACTTTAAATGGAGTTCTTTATGGGACTGGAACTTTAAGCAATGGTGTTTATACGTTGGACGTATCCAGTGACATTTTCAATATCGAAGCGAGCAACACGCGTGCTCGAAAGGATAATCAAATAGACTCCTATATGTGGCATTGTCGTCTTGGCCATATAAGCAAGAAACGCATGTCCGAATTACACCGATGTGGAATTCTGGAATCGTTTGAATTGGATTCATACGATACATGCGAATCATGCTTAAAAGGCAAGATGACTAAGTTACCTTTTACTGGAAAAGGTGAACGAGTGGGAGAGTTACTAGGTCTAATACATACTGATGTATGTGGACCTATGTCAACTCAAGCATTAGGAGGCTATAGCTACTTCATTACCTTCACCGATGATCACTCACGGTTTGGGTATGTGTTCTTGATGAAACACAAGTCTGAAGCCTTTGAAAGGTTCAAAGAGTTCAGAAATGAAGTAGAGAAACAACATGACAAGTGTATTAAAATACTTCGATCGGATCGAGGTGGTGAATACTTAAGTCAGGAGTTTCTTGATTACCTAAGAGACAATGGTATATGTTGGGAGTATGGGGAATACAATCAAAGTCCCACATTGGTAAGACATGGAAAAGATCATGTGCTTATAAGAAAAAAGATATCTCCATTGGTATGAGGCCTTTTGGGTAAAGCCCAAAAACAAAACCATGAGGGCTTGGGCCCAAAGTGGACAATATCATACCATTGTGGAGATATGAGATATTATAAGCACTAACAATTGGTATCGAGCCATGGTCCATGTCAAGCCATGAACCTCGAGGAAGTTGAGCTCCCACGTCGGATCAAGAGAACCGACGAAGGAAGTCTAGTTGGGGACCGACACGAGTGACGAAGTCTGGTGGGTTGAAGATCGGACATCAAGCAGAGAAAATCCTTCGAGGAGGGATAGGCTTGAGGGGGGGCCCAATGTGGTCCTTCGTTTGAGGGGGGGATTGTTGGGAGTATGGGGAATACAATCAAAGTCCCACATTGGTAAGACATGGAAAAGATCATGTGCTTATAAGAAAAAAGATATCTCCATTGGTATGAGGCCTTTTGGGTAAAGCCCAAAAACAAAACCATGAGGGCTTGGGCCCAAAGTGGACAATATCATACCATTGTGGAGATATGTGGATATTATAAGCACTAACAGTATATTGTCTCAATGGACTCCGCCCTATACACCACAGCATAATGGTGTATCTGAGAGGCGTAACCGGACCTTGTTGGACATGGTCAGGTCAATGATGAATCATGCGACTCTTTCCAAGTCCTTTTGGGGTTATGCACTTCAGACAGCTGTTTACTTGTTAAACAGAATGCCTACCAAGGTAGTCTCAACTACTCCATATGAGATATGGAATAGTAAGAAACCTCATGTATCTTACTTGAAGATATGGGGTTGTCCTGCTTATGTGAAGCGGACTGTATCAGACAAATTGGATGCTAAGTCTGATAAATGTCTATTTATTGGATACCCTAAGGAAACAAGGGGTTACCAATTCTATCATCCTGTGGAACAAAAGGTGTTTGTTTCTAGGCTTGCTGTGTTTCTAGAGAAAGAGTTTCTCTTGCAAGAAAACAGTGAGAGTGTCGTCGAGCTTGAGGAGGCTCGAGAGACTCAAATAGACATTGATGAGATACCTGGTGAAGCACAACAGCCGACAACTCATAGTGATGAGTAATCGGCTAGACCTATTGTAACACCACATCTTCGTAGATCACAGTAGAACAATATTCACGAGAGATATGGATTTCGTAAGTGAATCGAGAGCGTGTTACTCATTGATGATGAGGAGCCTACCAGTTATGAAGAAGTGCTGACAAGTTCAGAAAGGGATAAGTGGCTTGGTGCCATGAAGTCGGAAATGGATTCCATGTATGAAAACCAAGTTTGGAACTTGGTTGACCCACCTGAAGGGATAAAGCCTATAGGGTGCAAGTGGGTTTTCAAGAAGAAAACTGACATGGATGGTAATGTGATTACCTATAAGGCTAGATTGGTGGCAAAAGGATATCATCAAAAACAAGGTGTTGATTATGACGAAACCTATTCGCCTTTAGCTATGCTTAAATCCATTCGGATGCTCCTGGCCATTGCGGCTCATTATGATTATGAGATATGGCAGATGGATGTGAAAACAACTTTCCTTAATGGAAACCTGCTCGAGGACGTGTATATGATACAGCCTGAGGGTTTCACATCGGTTGATAAAACCAAGGTATGCAAATTACGACGGTCCATTTATGGATTGAAGCAAGCATCCAGGAGCTGGAATATCCGTTTTGATGAGACAATCAAAAAGTTTGATTTCTCACAAAATCCAGACGAACCTTGTGTGTACAAGAAGGTTAGTGGGAGTGCAGTCGTATTCCTAGTATTGTATGTCGATGACATACTACTTATAGGAAATGATGTTTCAATCTTACAGTCAGTGAAGGTTTGGTTATCCAAGACATTCTCCATGAAAGACTGGGGAGAAGCAACCTACATCCTCGGGATTAAGATCTATAGAGATAGATCGAAACGGTTGCTTGGTCTTTCGCAGTCTACATATATAGACCGAGTGCTAAAGAGGTTTAGCATGTCGGAATCCAAGAAAGGTTTCCTACCCATCAGGCATGGGGTACACCTTTCGAAGTCTATGTGTCCGTGCACAGAAGACGAGAGGATTTGCATGAGTAAGATTCCCTATGCATCCGCAATAGGATATATCATGTATGCTATGTTATGTACGAGGCCCGATGTATCGTATGCTCTGAGTGTCACGAGCAGATACCAGTCTGATCCAGGAATGGATCATTGGGTGACTGTTAAGACGATCCTTAAGTACTTAAGAAGAACTAAGGATATGTTCCTAATATATGGAGAAGGGTACATGGTGATACGTGGGTATACGGATGCCAGCTCCAGACAGACAAGGATGATTCCATGTCTTTGTCTGGGTATGTATTCACCTGGAATGGAGGCGCAATAAGTTGGAAAGGTTCCAAGCTTGACACTATAGCGGATTCTGCCACTAAGGCAGAATACATTGCAGCTTTGGAAGCAGCAAAGGAAGCGGTTTGGATCAAGAAGTTCATCTCTGAACTTGATGTAGTCTCATCAATGATCCAAACATGTGCTTCGCCGCTATCATCTTATCAGAGAGATCATCAGTAGGAACGAAATACAAATCGAGAAAATTCCCACTGAAAGGAACTTAGCGGATCCCTTGACTAAGGCATTACCTCAAAATAAGTTTGAGGGTCATGTTCGAGCTTATGGTATTGGATACCGTAGCGATTGACATTAGGCCAAGTGGGAGTCTGTTAGTAATATATGAGAGATGTCCTAAGGCAATCGCCTTATGTATGAACCATTTATATGATAAATTAAGATTCACTATTTGAGTATACATATTTTATGTATTTGATTGGATCTTAAACTCATTTACTGAATGTCCACGATACGATTCACAACATGAGAGAATTTGTGATTGGATCACAACTAGTGAGTATCTCTACATGTGTAATTGTGATGTATCGGAATTATCCCTAGTCGATGAATTGATGGATTTGAACACCATCAATACTGTCGAGACTAGCACGAGGTATACTCCTTGGTGTATCCAAGCAGCTGATTCTCACTAGCTGGAGACATTGTGATGTCCGGAGTTAATCGTGGATGCTAGTTATGGTAACTAGTTCATTGGAGTGACCAGCCTTAAGACTTCATATGGTTCTCTGCATATATAGATATGTTAATGAAGTTCTTACTGTGGCTTAAGTGCGATGTTCCTTTGACTTGCGGTATTCAAGTCATCTTGATCATGGAGACTTATGCTTTGACATCTTAAGCAAGCATCTCTAAGGAGATATGGACCCGGGATGATTGGGTATAAGTCGAAGTGATCGAAGGTGTTTGAATAGCCTATAAAGGATTCACCACTCCTTGCGAGGAGATGTATACCCATGGCCTCTCGTCGGATTGTTACTAAAGTCTTTGGCCAAAGCATTACATGTTTAGAGTAAGGTACTCTTTGATACATGTGCAGTAACTAGAATCCGTAGGACGAGGAAATGATACTTGGGCTAGGTGTGACGTAGTCAGCCTAGTGGGGACTGACACTATAGACCATGTCCTGAACCAAGTGGGTATAAGATGAGTGAAGGGAATGGGGCATGAATCATTCGAGCTGCTGAAGGGTTTCAGAAATAGTTCTGGATCAACCGTTGATCTTTTCGGTTAATTGGGGATCATGATGTACTACTAGGTGACACTCATGATCGTTCTATAATTAATGGTTAATTATAGACGGCCAACATAAACCGAGAACCTATTTGGTCACACGCGCTGGCGTAATCCAAAGGATTTAAAGCGAGCTTGAGAATGGGATTCTCGGACCGAGAGAAACTAGGTTTGGTTGGACCAAACATAAGCGAGCATGAAATCGTTTGATCGCAATGGAGGCGTGGATGGGCGTGTCTTATGAAGACATAATGGATGAACCAAAATGGTTTGGTTCTAATCCAATGGAGGAGAATAAACCAAAGGGTTTGGTTTATTTTAAACGAATGAACCAAAAGTTGGTTCGGTTCGTTTTAACTTAAAATAAACCATCATGGGTTGGTTTATTTTAACTTATCTTAATGGAGCGGGTTAACGGGCCTAATGGTTATGATCCAATAACCATTAAGAGAATTAGTTCTCTCTAAAAGGGCTTAATGGATAATTAAGCCCTAATCCAAAACCCTAACCTAGTTGCTTGCGCCCATTGAAGGAGTTGCCGCCCAAGCTCCTTGCCACCTAGCCCCTTGTGCAGCGTCCTCCTTGCGGCGACCAAGCTTCAGCGGTTATCCTCCGGCGACCTCCGGTGATCTTCCTAGGCCTCGGTGAAAAGGTGAGCACTTGGCTTCCTTGTTTTGGCGGCGCCTACTCCTCCACCAAGCTGTCCAGTTTTCTGGACAGCTTCTTCTCCTCTCGTCGGAGCGTCGTTTGGACGACGGTTAGAGCTCCGACAGCAAATAACTTACCGGGGATTCGATCTTCGGTAATCCTCGGAGGTGGAGGATGAAGGATTCGTCAATTGGTTGACGAATACCTCTCCGGAGAAGCGAGTTTTGAGAACTCGTATTAGGATCCGAATTTGGATTCGGATCGTGATCATCTCTCGATCACGTCGTCTTCAACACGAGGCTAGTAACCCGTACGAAGAAGAAGCTCGTAGCTTAGCGAAGTCATCCCGAGGAACTCGGCGTGGATACGGATAGAGACGATTCTAGCGTGGATCGTTCCGGTTGATGCCGTTCCCGCTACACGTCATACGAAAGGTATAACGTAGTTAAATTTCCTTTTATTGAATATTTAAATTTACGGTTATGTCTACACTTGTTGTAATATGCATGCGTGCATTGTGTGTGTTGTAATAAATGTAGATTTATTATTTTTATTGCTTCCGCTGTGTTCATGTTTACGAAACGTGTTCGAACACACACACGTCGCGGTGCCGGAAACCCAACAATTGTAAGCTTGTAAGAGGTGAAGTTTTCACCTCGGGAATCATTCCGATCCATTTATAGTAGACTTTCCTTTTGAGATGCCCGTGGAGTAAGAACTATTGAGTTCTGAACCACGTAAATACCTGCGTATTGGTTGTGTTTGTGCTTTGTGCTTTGTTTTATATTTCCACTGCGTAATCCACTGTTTTGTGGTTAAATTTGAGTTAGATTTTTCAACTCACTATTCACCCTCCTCTAGCGAGACTCGATCCCAACAAGTGGTATCAAAGCAAGGGCTCTGCACTGGATTTACCTCCGCTAGAGTATCAAGGAATGACAGCACAAGAGGGATTCAGCACAACTTGACCCCCGTATTTCGACGGTCAAAACTTCCAGTATTGGAAGAGCCGAATGGAATACTACTTGATGATGGACATGGATATGTGGTTCTCCGTCACAGAGGGATTCACACCATCAATCGACGACGAAGGAAGGGTTTTGGTGTCTTCTCTGTGGTCGACGGAACAGAGGAGAAGAGCCCAGGCCAATGCCAAAGCAACCATAACTCTGCAGTGCGGTTTAGTCAAGGACCAACTTAACAAAGTTGACCCCTTCAGTAGTGCTCAAGAACTTTGGAGGAAGTTGATGGAGCTACATGAAGGAACCAGAGATTCAAGCATAGCGAAGAGGGATCTCTACTTGAACCAACTTCAAAATTTCAGCATGAAGAAGACTGAAACTGTAAGTGAATTGCATGGTAGGTTTAAAGAAATACTCAATGGCCTCCATTCTGTTGGAGAGGCTATTGAGAATAGGGATTAGCCAGGTATGTACTCAAATCCTTCCCTAAGAATACTTTGTGGTCATCTATGGTGGATGCCTACAAAGTATCAAGGGATCTTTTAACAATTAAGATTGATGAATTATTTTGTGAATTGGAATTGCATGAACAAGCTAATCGAAGCCCAAAGGAGAAGGGTTTAGCTTTTATTGCATGAGATCGCAGCAAGGAGAGCAAGAAGAAGAAGGAGAAGAAGGAAGCTTCTTCCTCCTCTTCATCATCAGATTTGAATGGAGATGATGAGTCATCCTCTAGCGAGATGGCTAACTTTGTGAGAAGATTGATGAGAAGAAGCCAAAAATACAACAAGAATGATGTGAAGAAATACTTCACCAACAAAAAGAAAGGTAAAAGTTCTGAAATTAATCAGGATCAATCTAATGTAGAGTGCTTTCATTATCATAGGAAAGGTCACTTCATAAATGAATTCCCTAAGTACAAAAAGAAGGAAGAAAAGGCCAAGAGGAAGAAAGCATTGAAGGGTACTTGGGATGATACTTCATCCTAATCCTCCTCATCGGAAGAAGAAAGTGAGGAGAAGGGAGCAAAGCAAAAGGCTCTCATGGCATTGGAGAATTATGAAAATTCAGATTTGGATGGAGAGCTGAAGCATTCTGATGGGGAGCAATCAAATTCGGACTCTTTATCATCATCTTCGGATGATGATCAAGTAAACTCTCCCGATCTAGATAAATTGTATGAAATTATTGCTTGCTTGACAAATGCTCTGAAAAAATCCAAAACTAAGGTTAAATTACTGAAAACTGAATTAGAACTAGTTAAGAATACTAATACACTGTCTGATGATAGTGGTGCTCGAAATCTTCATTTGGAGGAGACCAAGGATGAGAATACATCCTTGAAGGCACAAGTGGAAGATCTCAAGTGCACACTTGAGAAATTTACCAATGGATCAAAGACATTAAACATGATCTTAGGAGCCTAACGTGCAGTCTATAACAAGGCTGGACTAGGGTTCAATTCACAACAAAAGAAACTTAGTTATATGTCCTTAGTGTCTAGGAAACCTGCATCTAGATCTAAAGTTTCTTTTGGTGGAATTGATGGACCTAAAATTGCTAAAGGAAAATCAGTTAATGCAAGAACTACTAGGTCTAAATTTGGTAATGGTAGAACTATCATTGCAGGTTTTATTTCTACTAGATCACCTTTTATTAGAACTTCTAAGGCTTGGATTCCTAGGAAGTTTGTAGTAGATGCAGAAGGACCCACCTTGTGGGTTCCAAAAGACAAAATTTTCCATGTTTAGCAGGGACCCGTCAAGGTGGAGCGTCCAACTACATGGTTTGTGGATAGCAGGTGCTCCAAACATATGATAGGGAACTCCTCTTTGTTTTCCTCAATTCATGCCAAAGACTGAGGTACAGTTTCCTTTGGTAATAATGGTAAATTGAAGGTTGTAGGAGTAGGTAACATTAACATTTCTGAAAAATTTGTAATTAGAAATGTATTGTTAGTTAAAGGGATGGCATTTAACTTGTTGAGTGTAAGTCAATTGTCTGATGCAAGGTATAGGGTTGAGTTTCACTCAACTCAATGCCTTGTGATCCACAGTGACACCAATGAAACCTTGCTAATAGGATCTAGGAAGGAAAATATTTATCAAGTTAGATTTAGTAGTGCTACTAACATGTCTTTTAAGTGTTACATATCCAAGGAAGAAGAGTCTTGCTTATGGCACAGGAGATTGGCCCATGTCAACATGAAAAACATCAAAAATTTTGCCAAGAATGAACTTGTAAGAGGACTGCCCTCAATCACCTACGAGAAGGATATGGTTTGTCGGGCATGCCAAAAAGGAAATCAAGTGAGATCTTCCCATAAAGGAAAGAATTCTGTAAGTTCTTTACAAGCATTAGATTTACTACACATGGATTTGTTTGATACTAGCACTATTAGATCTATCAATGGTAGTAGATATTACTTGGTTATTGTGGATAATTACACTAGATATACATGGACTTATTTTCTTAAACATAAGGACCAAACAGTAGAAACCTTCATTTTCTTTTGTAGAAGAGTTGAGAATGAGAAAAACTCAACAATTAAAATCATTAGAAGTGATCATGGAGGAGAGTTTGAAAATGCTAAACTTAAGGACTTTTATTTAGTGAAAGGATACAAACATGAATTCTCCACACCTAGAACACCACAGCAAAATGGTATTGTAGAAAGGAGAAATAGAGCCTTGCAAGAGGCAGCTAGGAGTATGCTAAATGAATATCAATTACCAAACTTCCTATGAGCTGAAGTAGTTAGTGTTGGTGCAATCGGCCCAGGTCACGATTGACCAGACTCGAGTTTGACTCGAGTGATATTTTGATGTTTGACATAGTATGTTTGACATTGATGTTTGACATTGATATCGGTTAATGTTTTGGGGAGATTGTTTATACAATCGACCCAGGTTATAATTGACCAGACTCGAGTTTGACTTGAGGGGGACTTTGATGGTTGACTAGGGTTAACCATGTGATTATGGGAAAGTCCAAGCATGGGTCTTGGCAAGGTAAGGTCCAAGTCATGAGTACTTGGCATGGAAATTCCAAGTGGGACACTTGGCATTTGGGAAAGTCCAAGTCTTGAGTACTTAGCACAAGGGAAGTCCAAGCATGGGTCTTGGCATGGAAAGTCCAACATGGGTTGGCAAGGGAATGTCCAAGCTTGAGTCTTGGCATTTGAGAAGTCCAAGGGGTTTGATATTGGCAGCGTAAAGTCCAAGCATGGAGTCTTGGCAGCATAAGTCCAATGGTTGGCGGCGTAAAGTTCCAGCGAAGTCTTGGCGGCGTAAGTCCAATGTGCCTTGGCGGTGTAGACACCGTTAGCATGACATAGCCGATAGAAGCACCTGAAGGCTAGCGCGATGGATGAACAAGTCATGGATCACTTGGAGGGATCCGAGAGGCGTGAGGATGATGGAGGTGGCTAGAAGGCTTTGGTCTAGGCTAAGCATGGTCTAGCAAGTATGGGGACACAATACTTGGGTCAAAACCTCATCTTTGAGGTTGGCAGTCGACTGACATTATGGCCGGTTCGACTGCCGTGAGTTGACTAGAGCTCGACTGCCATTTAGGGTTGAAATTTCCATGGCGATCAAGCTGCTATTAGAAACGATCGACTAATGGCCTGAGCGCTAATAGAGCTGATGGCGCCGACTACCATGCATGGTAGTCGACTACCAGTTGAGTCGCGAGCACAGAATGCTCCGTAGCCGACTGGGAAGTCGACTACGGGGCTGGCAGTCGACTGCCAATGTTGGCAGTTGACTGGTGAGAGTCCCATTGGAACTTTTCCAGCGTGGATTGAGCCGTTGTCTCACAACTACAGTGTTGGCAGTCGATTGGGGCCTTATGGCAGTCGACTGCCAGGCAAAAATCCAGCCCGACGTAGGATATAAAGGAAGCTCAGATGGAGGGTTTTTGCAGCGATTTTCTTGGGCGAAATTGAAGGGGAGAGTTGGTTCTTTCCAGTCCTTCAAAGCTAGTTCAAGGCAATCAAAGATCAAGAAATCAAAAGCTCTTGTAAAGTGTTTTTCCTTTACTTGAATTTGTATTTCATTATCGTATTTGCTTGTATTTATTTGTTTATTGTTGTAAAAAATTGTAAGAGGTTTTCTCCACCTCCGACTTGTGTCGAGAAGGAGTTAGTTTTGATTAGTTAGTGTGTGTGCATCACTAGAGCTCTTTAGAGCTCGATCCGTGGAGGAGGAGCCATTTGGTTCCGAACCATGTTATATACTTGCGTTTGTGTGTTTGTCTTTTCGTGTTATTGCTTTTATTATTATCATTCCGTTATGCTAACACGATTTGTAGACGCGATCATGATCGAATTCCATCATCGGTACTAGCATGCGCTATTCACCCCCACCCCATCTAGCGGTCAACGATCCCCAACAAGTGGTATCAGAGCGAGGCCGCTTTTGAAGTTTCACAACTAAGGGAGCACGCTAGAGGGTGAAGATCGAAGTCCAAGAACAATTAGGTTGGGACATCAACACACCGGTGCCCACACCCTATATTGGAAGAGAAGAATTGAAGATTTTATTATGATGAGAGATTTTGAGGAATGGTCCATTTTGATGGATGGATTTGAATATCCAAGAGGACCAAGAGGTGGATTCCTCAAAAAAAAGAGATGGACCGAAGAGCAAGTCCAAGCATCCGAGAAAAATGATAAGGTGATAAAATTTTTAATTGATTTAATGCCTAATAATATCTTGTGTATGTTAGGTAATTATGTAGATGCCAAGGAGCTATGGAGCCAAGTGGCAAAGCTCCATGAAAATTTATCATCGGTCCAAGAAGAAGAGGAAGAGGAGTACTCACCCTCTCAAGCTCAAGCAAGCACATCACCATCTAAAGAGCTTGAGGAGTCGGAAGTTGATAGGGAGTCAACTTCAAGATCGGTGGAGGAAGTGGAAGAAGCATCCACCTCAAGGATTGAGAGAGAGGAGAGAACTTCTACACCGGAACATCAAGAAGAAGCTTCGACATTCGGTCAAGATGAAGAAGCTCAAAATCTAATTCTGGCACCTACAACCACCCTAGGTAACTCAAGCATGTCAATTAATAATAAAATTCATATAATTTTCTTTGAGTGTAGGGAATCCAGACACTACAAGAGTAAGTGTCCAAAAAGGGTCAAGAAGGCTCAACATGTTCCAAAAGTCAAGGATGTCGGTGCCCCAAGTCAAAAGAGCAAGGATCATATCATATGCTTCAAGTGCAACTCAAAGGGGCATTATCGGAGTCAATGCCCTAGGGGGAAGATGAAGGGGCAAGAAGGAGCATTACAAGTAGGGGGAGCTTCTATAGCTAACCCTAAGGTATATTTAAACAATGCTTGTTCTTTAAATTCTAGTCAAAAGCATGCTAGGAATAATTTTAATAGTCTTGCTATTTATCATAAAGAGCATGCTAGGAATAGAGAATTTTGTTTAGGAGCCAAAAATGTCGACCTTTCAAAGAAGGAGAAATTTGGGACTAATGTCCCTAGAAACGTTCTTCCTAGGGAGCCTATTAGGAAAATAGGAGAACACTTAAATCTTAATCCTAAATGGACTAGACACATACCTAGTAAGTCCCATGCTCAAAGACCAAATCAAAATTCTAAAATTAGAATTAGAGAACCAAGCCTTGAGATCAAGGTTTGAGAAATTAGAAAAGACCCTCAAAATTATGCAAAATCAAATGCAAGGGTCTAATGGTCAAAGTCAAGGGTCAAAACCTCAAAGTCAACATCAAGGACCCAAGAAACAAAAGTCAACCAAGGGCAAGAATGGTTTGGGTCACAAACCTAAGCCTAAGGTGGCATATAATAGTGTTCCATTCGATTATGGAACACAAATTAGGTCTAGGAAGACCAAGGTCAATAGGGAAGTCATCCCTAAGAGTAACCAAGGTTTGTGCCTAGTGGCTAGGGTTTCTAGGAAACCTAGGGTGGACACTAAAAAGGTTGCAAGGGGGTTACCCCTAGAGTCAACCTAAGTAAGTCCCAAATGACCAAGGCTAACAAGCCTAGGAGGGTCATTAGGAGGGTATCTAGGGAGGTTATCCCTAAGGAATATCTAATTAACCCTAAGAGCTCAAATAGATTTTGGATTCCTAAGAGCGTGATTGATTCACGCTAGATAGGTTTAGGGTATGCCAACATTGATTGGATGGGTAGTTAACTCAACCATGGAAAAGGTGGCACTTTAGGATTATTTTCAAGGTTATGGATACCTTGGAAATATATTTGATTTTTGATCCTAAAAGATTTTAGGATGTGTCAATACATTCTTGGAATTATGAAAAATCAATCAAATTGGCACAATTTAGGTTTAGAGGCAATAGTGTGTCATTTTGGGTTTTTGGTACACTTGGGAGATTAGTGATAATATGGAAAAATATATTTAATTATATCAAATGACAATTAATATTAAAATTTAGGTATTATTATACCTATATATTTTATTTTTCATGTTTTATTTGTCATATAACATGTCATGACATCATGCTTATTTTTAATCATTTTATATGTCATGATTATGCTTAGGTTTAAGGTTAATGTCATGTATGCTTATATTTATATCTTATGTCAAGACATCATGATTATGAGTATGTGTTTATTTATACCATCTTTAATGCCATAATCATTCATGCATCTAAATTGAGTTAAGGACTTTGGCATGACTTGGAGTCCCATTTATAAGGGAATCAAGTGGAGTTGCCTTAGAAAATGCATGAAACCCTAGATTAGGGAGAACAAAACCAACATCTCATATTACATTGACATGTACGTGTATTTATACACCCTAGATATGTTGGGTTTCCGGCACCGCGGCGAGTGTGTGTTCGAACATATTTCGTAAATATGTGCGCAACGGAAGAAATAAAAATAATAAATCTAATTTATTACAACACCCACACAACACGCATGCATAGTACAACATGTGTAGACATAACCGTAAATTCAAATTTTGCAATAAAAAGAAATTTATACTACATATACCTGACGTATCACGTGTAGCGGGAAAGATATCAACCGGAACGATCCTCGCTAGAATCGTCTCTATCAGTATCTACGCCGAGTATCTTCAGGATGACTTCACAAAGTCACGAGCCTCGTCTTCGTACGAGTTACTAGCCTCGTGTTGAAGACGATGTGATCGAGAGAATATCACAATCCGAATCAAAAATTCGGATCCAAAACGAGTCCTCAAAAACTCGTTTCTCCGGAGAGGTATTCGTCAAGCGTTTGACGAATCCTTCGTCCTCCACCTATGAGGATTACCGGAGATCGAATCCCCGGCAAGGAAGCCTCTGTCGGAGCTTCAAACGTCGTCCAAACGACGCTCCGACACGAAATAAACAAGCTGTCCAGAAAAACTGGACAGCTTTGGTGGAGGAGTAGGGGCCGGCCAAAAAAGGAAGCTTGATGCTCAACTTGTCACCGGACCCAAATAAGATCACCGGAGGGTCGCCGGAGGATCACCGGCTAAAGCTAGGACGCCGGCAACTAGCTTGGACGGTGGCACAGAGCTGGACGCCGACCACTAGAGGAGAGGACGGGTGGGCGGCAACTAGGGATTGCTTGGATTTGGGCTTAACAAAACCCTTAAGCCCTATTTTATAGAGAACAAATTCTCCTAATGGTTATCGGATCATAACCAAAAGCCCGTTAACCCGCTCCATTAATTTAAGTTAAAATAAACCAAACCATGTTGGTCTATTTTAAGTTAAAATGAACCGAACCAACTTTTGGTTCAGTCGTTTAAAACAAACCAAACCCCTTTGGTTTATTCCCCTCCATTAGATTAAAACCAAACCAATTTGGTTCATCCATCATGTCTTCATAAGACACGACCCATCCATGCTTCCATTGCGGCTGAAACGATTTCATGCTCGCTCCTTGTTTGGTCCAACAAAACCTAGTTTCTCTCGGTCTAAGAATCTCATTCTCAAGCTCGTTTTAAATCCTTCGGATTACGCTCGTTGTGCGTGTGACCAAATAGGTTCTCAATTTATGTTTGCCGTCTATAATTAACCATTAATTATAGAACGATCATGAGTGGCACCTAGTTGTACATCATGATCCCCAATTAATCGAAAAGATCAACGGTTGATCTAGAACTATTTCTGAAACCCTTTAGCAGCTCCAAAGAATCGTGCCCCATTCTTTTCACTCATCTTATACCCACTTGGTTCAGGACGTGGTCTATAGTGTCAGTCCCCACTAGGTTGACTACATCACATCTAGCCCAAGTATCATTTCCTCATCCTACGGATTCTAGTTACTGCACATGTATCCAAGAGTACCTTACTCTAAACATGTAATGCTTTGTCTAAAGACTTTAGTAACAATCTGACGAGAGGCCATGGGTATACATCTCCTCGCAAGGAGTGGTGAATCCTTTATAGGCTATTCAAAAACCTTCGATCACTTCGACTTATACCAATTCATCTTGGGTCCACATCTCCTTGGAGATGCTTGCTTAAGATGTCAAAGCATAAGTCTTCATGATCAAGATGACTTGAATACCGCAAGTCAAAGGAACATCGCACATAAGCTACAGTAAGAACTTCATTAACATATCTATATATGCAGAGAACCATATGAAGTCGTATGGTTGGTCACTCCAATGAACTAGTTACCATAACTAGCATCCACGATTAACTCCGGACATCACAATGTCTCCAGCCAGTGAGAATCAGCTGCTTGGATACACCAAGGAGTATACCTCGTGCTAGTCTCGATAGAATTGATGGTGTCCAAATCCATCAATTCATCGACTAGGGATAATTCCGATATATCACAATTACACATGTAGAGATACTCACTAGTTCTGATCAAATAACAAATTCTCTCATGCTGTGAATCATATCATGGACATTCATTAAATGAGTTTAAGATCTAATCAAATACATGAAAATATGTATACTCAAATAGTGAATCTTCATTTATCATATAAATGGTTCAAACATGAGCCGATTGCCTTAGGACATCGCTCATATATATTACTAACAAACTCCCACTTGGCCTAATGTCAATCGCTACGGTATCCAATACCATAAGCTCTAACATTACCCACAAACTTACTTTGAGGTAATGCCTTAGTCAAAAGATCCGCTAAGTTCCTTTCAGTGGGGATTTTCTCGATTTGTATTTCCTTCCTACTAATGATCTCTTTGATCAGATGATAGCGGCGAAGCACATGTTTGGATAGTTGATGAGACCTTGGCTCTTTTTCCTGTGCAATTGCTCCATTGTTGTCGCAGTAGAGCGGTATTGCTTCAACAATGGCTGGAACCACACCAAGTTCATAAATGAACTTCTTGATCCAAACCGCTTCCTTTGCTGATTCCGAAGCTGCAATATATTCTGCCTCCGTGGTAGAATCTGCTACAGTGTCTTGTTTGGAACTTTTCCAACTTACTTCACCCCCATTCATGGTGAACACGTATCCAGACTGAGACCTTGAATCATCCTTGTCTGTCTGGAAGCTAGCATCCGTATACCCGCATCTCACTATGTCCCCTTCTCCATATATTAGGAACACATCCTTAGTTCTTCTCAAGTACTTAAGGATTGTCTTAACAGTTGCCCAATGATCCATTCCTGGATCAGACTGGTATCTACTCATGACACTCAGAGCATACGATACATCGGGTCTCGTACATAACATAGCATACATGATAGATCCTATTGCGGATGTATAGGGAATCTTACTCATGTAAATCCTCTCATCTTCTGTGCGCGGACACATAGACTTCGAAAGGTGTATCCCATGCATGATGGGTAGGAAACCTTTCTTGGATTCCGACATGCTAAACCTCTTTAGCACTCGGTCTATATATGTAGACTGCAAAAGACCAAGCAACCATTTTGATCTATCTCTATAGATCTTAATCCCGAGGATGTAGGTTGCTTCTCCCAGGTCTTTCATGGAGAATGTCTTGGACAACCAAATCTTAACTGACTGTAAGACTGAATCATCATTTTCTATAAGTAATATGTCATCAACATACAATACTAGGAACACGACTGCACTCCCACTAACCTTCTTGTACACACAAGGTTCGTCTGAATTTTGTGAGAAATCAAACTTTTTGATTGTCTCATCAAAACGGATATTCCAGCTCCTGGATGCTTGCTTCAATCCATATATGGACCGTCACAATTTGCATACCTTGGTTTTATCAACCGATGTGAAACCCTCAGGCTGTATCATATACACGTCCTCGAGCAAGTTTCCATTAAGGAAAGCTGTTTTCACATCCATTTGCCATATCTCATAATCATAATGAGCCGCTATGGCCAGGAGCATCCGAATGGATTTAAGCATAGCTACTGGCGAATAGGTTTCGTCATAATCAACACCTTGCTTTTGACGATATCCTTTCGCCACTAATGTAGCCTTATAGGTAATCACATTACCATCCATGTCGGTTTTCTTCTTGAAAACCCACTTGCACCCTATAGGCTTTATGCCTTCAGGGGGGTCAACCAAGTTCCAAACTTGGTTTTCATACATGGAATCCATTTCTGACTTCATGGCTTCAAGCCACTTATCTCTTTCTGAACTTGTCAGAACTTCTTCATAACTGGTAGGCTCCTCATCATCAATGAGTAACACATCGTTCGATTCACTTACAAGAAATCCATATCTCTCAGGAATATTGCGTGTTCTACCATATCTACGAAGATGTGGTTTTTTAATAGGTCCAGCCGATTGCTCATCACTATGAGTTATCGACTTTTGTGCTTCACTAGGTATCTCATCAATGTCTATTTGAGTCTCTCGAGCCTCCTCAAGCTCGACGACACTCCCACTGTTTTCTTGCAAGAGAAACTCTTTCTCTATAAATATAGTATGCCTTGAAACAAACACCTTTTGTTCCACAGGATGATAGAATTGGTAACCCCTTGTTTCCTTAGGGTATCCAATAAATAGATATTTATCAGACTTAGCATCCAATTTGTCTGATACAGTCCGCTTCACATAAGCAGGACAACCCCATATCTTCAAGTAAGATAAATGAGGTTTCTTACTATTCCATATCTCATATGGATTAGTGGAGACTACCTTGGTTGGCATTCTGTTTAATAAGTAAATAGCTGTCTGAAGTGCATAGCCCGAAAAGGACTTGGGAAGATTCGCATGATTCATCATTGACCTGACCATGTCCAACAAGGTCCGGTTACGCCTCTCAGATACACCATTATGCTGTGGTATGTATGGTGGAGTCTATTGAGACAATATATCATTATCTCTTAGATAATCAAGAAACTCTTGACTTAAGTATTCACCACCTCGATCTGATCGAAGTATTTTAATACTCTTGTCATGTTGTTTCTCTACTTCATTTCTGAATTCTTTGAACCTTTCAAAGGCTTCAGACTTGTGTTTCATCAAGAACACATAGCCAAACCGTGAGTGATCATCGGTGAAGGTAATGAAGTTGCTATAGCCTCCTAAAGCTTGAGTTGGCATAGGTCCACGTACATCAGTATGTATTAGACCTAGCAACTCTCCCACTCGTTCACCTTTTCCTGTAAAAGGTAACTTAGTCATCTTGCGTTTCAAGCATGATTTGCATGTATCGTATGAATCAAATTCAAACGATTCCAGAATTCCACATCGGTGTAATTCGGACATGCGTTTCTTGCTTTCATGGCCAAGACGACAATGCCACGTGTAGGAGTCTAATTGATTATCCTTTCGATCACACTTGTTGCTCGCTTCGATATTGAAAATGTCACTGGATACGTCCAACGTATAAATACCATTACTCAAAGTTCCAGTTCCATAAAGTACGCCATTCAAAGTTATATAACAACCATTGTTACTAAACGTCAAATGGTAACCATTTCTATTTAAGCAAGAAATAGAAACAATGTTCTTTATTAGAGAAAGAACACAATAGCAATTGTCCAGTTCCAAGACTAGTCCACTAGGGAGCTTCAGTAAATAAGTTCCGATGGCGACCGCAGCAACCTTTGCTCCATTGCCAACTCGCAAATTTGACTCCCCTCTAACGAGTCTTCTTCTATTCTTTAGCCCCTGTATGTCATTACATATATATGAGCCACACCCAGTATCCAATACCCAAGTGTCTAAGGAAATAGAATGACAATCAATAATGAAGATACCTGAAGAGGATGGGGCATCGGATCCCTTCTTCTTCTTCTTCACGGACTCAAGATAAATCTTGCAGTTTCTTCGCCAGTGGCCTTCCTTGCCACAATGATGGCAAGTGCCCTTTTGTGCTAGTTCTACCTTCTTAGCCTTCTTGTTCTTCCCTTTCTTCTGTTCCTTTGCCTTCTTCTTAGAACCTTTCTTTGAGGAATCAACTAACAGAACCGCCTTCTCCTCATGCTTCAAAGAAGGCTCCACAATCTTCAGCATATTGAGGACCTCAGCAATAGTGGATTCTAATTTGTTCATCCGATAGTTCATCACAAATTGTGCGAAACTCTTGGGCAAACAATGCAGAATTAAGTCAATACTTAATTCATGATCTATCACAAACCCGAGGGTGGCTAGCCGCTCGATGTACCCGTTCATCTTTAGCACAAACTGCACTGCAGACGAACCTTCATGCATCTTCATGGTGAAGAGGAGCCTGGAGACATCGAACCTTTCAGATCTCGCTTTCTCATCAAACAACTCATGAAGATGGAAGACCATGGTATTAACATCCATATGCTCATGCTGCTTTTGTAGCTCAAGTACCATCGGAGCTAGCATGATGCAACTCGCCAGTTCTGAATCTGCCACATGTTTTTGATAGGCCAACATTTGGTCTGGAGTTGCATCGTCCCTAGGACGGTTGGGAAGAGGCTCTTCAAGGACATATGCTAGCTTTTCCACCTTGAGAACAATTCTCAAGTTTCTAAGCCAGTCCAGAAAGTTAGGCCCTGTTAATTTGTTTGAATCCAAAATAGTGCGCAAATTCAAAGACGTCATGATCAATCGATTAACCTAGAAATACAAAACAAGCATATATGAGAAAATGATTTTTAAAATGCATCAATATACATTCATAAATCCCATTCATTTTTCGAATTTCAAAAACCCCAAAATCACTTCAGGAGATCGTAGGTCCATCTCCGAATGGGCTGATATCCAACATAGATATGAACAACCTTGGAGAGAGTCCAACAAGCCATTCATAAATACGATGGTAGGTATCAAATATACCGATTGCATATCACATATATGCAACCATCACAATGTGCTATCAACTTATTGAATGTTCACACATACATCGGGTTGTTAACTCATGAACAAGTATGCATCATATGCATAGCACCCAACTTCACCTCCCTTCACATCGACCTTGGAGAGAGTCCAAAAGATGATGCTCCAGGTTAAAAGCCAACCCATTAATCAAAAAATAGTTTTAAAATGGTTAGAGTGCATTCAACCAATTAGCCCGGCTTGGAGAGAGTCCAACAACCAAAGCTAACGATTGACCTCTGACTCTTATCATATTAGTATTAAACTATTCCATGGTTTGAACATGTTCGGGTTCGAGCCGGGCTTGGAGAGAGTCCAACAACCCAAACAAGAAACCGAACTCTGGTTCTAACCATATAATGAAAGATGTAGGCTTTAATATTGAGTAAGGGGTTTTATGTCTCATCCTCTTTGCATGCAAATAACTATTATCTACATGACATGGCATACATGGCATACATCTACATGTCACGACACGCATGTAATAAAGATATGCATCTAATGCAATTACATGACACACAATTATAACATGTACAAAATTTCCTTATATGTCATAACTATTTATCGAAATAAAATATGTTTGAAATTTGATTCTCCAAATCAAATCATGATTAAATTAGGAAACAAATTTCCAAATCTAATCACATTTTATGTAGGATATTTGAAGCCGCTAGAGGGGGGTGAATAGCGTAGTGTTCGTTCGTAGTTGGAATTCGATCATGGTTGTCTCTATAATTTCGTTAGTACGCAGTGGAAATAGAAATAATACAATAATGAAATACGACAAACACAACAAGAACACGAGTATGTAATGTGGTTTGGAACCGCACGGTTCCAACTCCAAGGATCGAGCTCTACGAGCTCTAGTGATGCACACGCAACCACTAATAAACACTCCTTCTCTGAACAATCCAGAGGCGGAGAAAGCTTGTACAAGATGATTACAACAATAATCAAATAGATACAAGAAAATACGATAATGAAATACAAATGCAAGTAAAGGAAAACACTTTACAAGAGCTTTTGATTGCTTGATCTTTGATTGCCTTGAACTAGCTTTGAAGAACTGGAAAGCACCAACTTTCCCCTTCAATTTCGCCCAAGAAAATCGCTATCTTTTCCTCCATCACGAGCTACTTATATAGCTTCAACCCGTGCTGGAAAAAGTCGATCAGTCGACTGATAACACTGTTGATTTGAGACAACAGTGTAATCCACGCTGGAAAAATCCAACGGCTAGGACATCAGTCGACTGATCTTGAGCATCAGTCGACTGATGAGCCATCACTCGACTGCTCGTCACAGTGGTCGAGTGAGACTCCATTTTGTGCCCCAAAATTCGAGCATTAGTCGACTGATCATAAGATGAGTCGACTGCTCCTTCACGGACTGGAACACCTAGTTGACTGCCTATCAATTGTAGTCGACTATTCAAATCCAATGAATTTTCACCCTTCATCATGCTTCCCAAAGCATATCCTAGGGTTAGGAGTGGTTAGGAACCTTAACCGCAGCTGAAATCGGGTTAAACAACCTTGTTTTCCCAAAATTAGATAATCAGTCGAGTGATTCAGATATCAGTCGACTGATACCATCATCAGTCGACTGCCACCCAGGGCAGTCTGTTAGGGCAATCTCTTACCATGATAAGGTTTTGATGTGTGTGGCAAAGGGTTTAAGTTAGTTTGTTATGTTGATTTGATATGTGCGTTGAAGTCATGCAGGGCTTAGTAATTCGCACATGGAGCCTTGGCGAGTTTCACAACTCATGACTTCATCCTTGAGTCGGTGAAGTATAGCTTTGCGGAAGCCGTGCGCTTGGAGCATCCGAGGGACCGCCGGACGAGGAGCTTAGAGTGAAGCCGGAGGAAGTAGACTTCGAGGAAAGAGATGCGAAGGAGCATTGCAGAGCCGTGCGCCTGATGCTCTAGAGGGACGTGGCCACGAATGAAGAAGACTTCGAAGGTGAGGGACTCCGAGAGATGAGAGTGAGCGAATGTAACCCGGGAAGGGGTAGCTCTTAGGTGAAACTTGGCCATTTGGCCAAGTGTCGGATGAGTTTTCCTGACACCAATCGATTGCCATGTCATGGCAGTCGACTGCTCTGAGTCGATAGTTAGATCGACTGGTCTAATATGGCTGAATCAAGTTGATCACCGATCGCCGCACGGGCAATGATCGGTGGTTGATCAATCGACCGCCAAGGAATGATGATACGATCGATGACACGCACGCACAGAATGGAGTCGATCTCGTGGAGCACTCGACTGATTGACATCAGTCGATTGATGGGTGCCATGAGTCGACTGATGCCAATACCGTTGGATGGAATCCAATATGGAAAACAGCCGTTATTGGGCAACGGCTCAGAGGACCGACCGATCGAGGCATCACGACCGCTCGTGTCAACGGGAAGAAACCCTCTTCCTCTATAAAAAGGAAGGGGATGAGGCTTTGGGAGGAAAATGCTTGAGCTCTAAACTTCTCCCAAAGTGCCATAGATGATTCCCTACTCTTCTTACTTGTTTTTACTTCAATCTTATTGTAAGAAGAGTGATCTTGATTGTAAAGGTTACCTCCACCTAGCTTGGTGCAAAGGAGAGACCAATAGTGATTGGCTTTGGCGGAGTTATTCACCGTGGATGAATCGAACCGTTGATTAGCGGCGTAGCCGTGAACCACGTTACATCTCGGTGTTTGTATTGTTTTGTTTATCTTTTGCTTTGTCTTTATTTATATTTGCATATTCCGCTTGCGCTAACATTTTGTAGACGAGCAAAATACGACATCCATCGAACGAGGGCTATTCACCCCCCTCTAGCCGGCCAATCGATTCCCAACAAGTGGTATCAGAGCTAAGGTCGCTCTTGAAGGACTATCTGCCGCGAGAGCACTACAAAAATATGGCCATCTCAAACATTCACCCACCGAAGTTCGACGGTGAATTCTCTTAGTGGAAGAAGCGAATGGAGGTATTCTTCGAAACCGACTTTGAAATCCTTTTAATAATGGAAAACGATTTCGAGTTGCCTAGGAACGATGATGGGGAGCCATTGGAAAAATCAAGGTGGAGCAAGAGGCAAAGAGAAGAATACTTGGCAAATTCAAAGGCCAAGCATCATCTATACAATGTCCTCCCCCAACAAGAAGTCAACCGGATAGGAGAGTGTGCTAGCGCCAAGGAAATGTGGGACAAATTAATAGAGATCCATGAAGGCACATCCGAGGCGAAGCTAGCAAGGAGAGACGTCCTTTGCTCCCAATTGTCCAATATCAAACTCGAAAAGGGAGAGAAGGTAAAATCCCTACACTCTAGATTTAAGGAAATTCTAACCGGTTTGACAAGTGTAGGTGAAAAGCTCTCCAACCGGGATATGGTAATGAAGGCTATAGATGCCTTTCCCTGGTCCTCAAGATGGAGCTCCATGGTGGATTCATTTTACATCTCCAAGAACTTGGAAGTAAGTTCCTTGGAGGAGTTTTTCTCAACAATGGAGCTCCACAAAACGAGGCTTGAAGGAATACAAGAAGAGCCAAAGTTTCAACCTTCAAGGGGAGTGGCACTAATAGCAAACAAGGGGAAGAAAAAGATAGAGATCCCCTCCTCCTCCGATGACGAAGCATCCTCCTCCTCCATGGATAGCACGGAAGAAGCGTATATGGTAAGGAGGGTAAGGCATGCTTTAAAGGGTTTTCATTTTAATAAATCTAATGATAGGAATAGAAGACCAAGGGGGAAAATCATTTGCTATAATTGCCAAGGAGAGGGACACATAAGGGATAATTGTCCCCTCCTAAACAAGAGCAAGGAAGAGAATAAAAAGAAGGAAGAAAAGAAGAAGAAGAAGGGGAGCAAGAAGAAAGAGGAGAAGAAGACAAAGGAAAAGGGGAAGGCCATGGCTCTCAAAGCAAAGACATGGGATGACCTTGCCTCCTCTTCCTCATCCGATGAAGAAGAGCATGTCTGCTCTAACCTTGCATTGATGGCTTTCGATGACTTGGATAGCTCCTCCTCCGAAAATGAAGGATCAAGCTCAAATGGAGAGAGCTCAAGTGAAGGGGGAGCCTCTACATCCTCATTCAAAGAAGAAGAAGAGGACATAGAAACTATGGTAACTAATCTTTCACCTAGTAAAATAGTTTCTATGATTTCTAGCCTCACTAAGGACCTATTTAGAGCTAAGAAGAAGAACAAAAGCATGCTAGATCAAATTAAGGACTTAGAAAATAAGTTAGAAAAAGCATGCTTAAATGGAAATGAAAATATTTCTTCTAGCTTAAATGATGCATGCTCACATGAATATATGTCATTTAATGTTAGTGATGCATGTATGGATGAAAAGGTAGATTACTTGACAAAAGCCCTAGAAAAATTCACTATAGGCTCCAACACCTTGACCATGATCATAGGGAGCCAAAGAGCTAGTTTCAACAAAAAGGGCCTAGGTTATAAAGAAAAGAAAAATGAAAAGGCCTACAAATGCCTAATTGCTAGGGGACAAGATAAGAAGAAAGAAATAGCTAGGAAATGGATTCCTAAGGAGTATCTAGTGAACCCCATAGGCAAGAACTTATTTTGGGTTCCAAAATCCATCCTTAAGGGTTAGGATAACCCTAGGGTAGTCAACCATATGCAATTGACCTATATCATATTTTGGTTGACTTAGGATGGCGGGACAACATTTTTAAATAGTGTTAGGTGATGATAACGTGCCTATAAATAGTTAATAATGCTTAAATCATGATGGTTAATGTAATTGCTATGTATGTTTGCAATCATGATTTATGATTTTGATATTTGGCACATAATCATGAGAAATAGGGTTAAATCATGCTTTAGGTGATACTTTGCTTATTATCATGATATAATACCTAATGCATGATTTTTAATTGATGAATACTTTAGGTTCATGATCATAATGTAGAATTAATTGATATATGCCTTTATGATCATGAGGATTGTTAGGATGATACTTAACCTTGATAGAATTGCTGAATATAATGGTTAAGTATATATAAATACCCTCTAGGATGCATCTCACACTCACAATAGGCTACTTTGATTGAAAACTTAGCATGGGTGAGATGTTAGGATGATACAAATGTCCACTAATGTCTGTGGCATTTAGATGATCATTTGAAGTATCAAAATAGCAATAATAGACCAATCATGGGGAAGACTTATGTTTAATTCATAGACATATTGCCCAAAGATCATGGTTGGATATTTCATATGTTTTCAAAACAATTTCTTAATCTAAAATCTATGTATTCATGTTTTGAAACAATTGGAACCAAAACTAGGTATTAAACTTGATACTTACATGATCAAAAACCCAGTAGTTTTTAAACCTTTTGGATTTTTGGCAAATACGTGAAAATATAATGATTTTTTATGAAGACCTATTTTTCACTGATAAAGAATCTTACAAGAAAAATGTTCCCCAAATTTCATGAGTTTTCGAATTTTCTGGAATTTTTAATGCATTTCTGAAATTCGGTCCGAAAATCAAAAAGTTCTCAAATGTGATCAGGTGGCCTAAAATCAGAATTCAGGTTTTAGACTAATTTTTGGTATTTTTCTTCTATTATACTTGATGTCATGAGTTTATAACTTAGTGTTAATCTTTTTGATGATGTCAAAGGGGGAGAAATAATTATGTTTAAGTTAATTATGATAGGGGGAGAAATTAGAGAGAGTTTCATGGATTAAGGGGGAGTTGCATGTTGCTATATCATGTTTATGTTTACATGCTTTCTTACCTTAAAATTTTATATCAAATGTTTTTACCTAACTTAAACGGATTGCCACACATCAAAAAGGGAGTGATTGTTAGGGCAATCTCTTGCCATGATAAGGTTTTGATGTGTGTGACAAAGGGTTTAAGTTAGTTTGTTATGTTGATTTGATATGTGTGTTGAAGTCATGCAGGGCTTAGTAATTCGCACATGGAGCCTTGGCGAGTTTCACAACTCATGACTCGGTCCTTGAGTCGGTGAAGGATAGCTTTGCGGAAGTCATGTGCTTGGAGCATCCGAGGGACCGCCGGACGAGGAGCTTGGAGTGAAGCCGGAGGAAGTAGACATCGAAGCAAGAGACGTGAAGAAGAATTGCAGAGTCATGCGCCTGATGCTGCCGAGCGACATGGCCGCGAACGAAGAAGACTTCGAAGGCGAGGGACTCCGATAGATGAGAGTGAGCGAATGTAACCCGGGAAGGGGTAGCTCTTAGGTGAAACTTGGCCATTTGGCCAAGTGTCGGATGAGTTTTCCCGACACCAGTCGACTTCCATGTCTTGGCAGTCGACTGCTCTGAGTCAATGGTTAGATCGACTGGTCTAATATGGCTGAATCAAGTTGATCAGTCGACTGCCGGCACGGGCAGTCGACTTGTGGCTTGATCAATCGACTGCCAAGGGACGGCAGTCGACTGATGACACTGTGCACGGGCACAAAATGGAGTCGATCTCGCGGAGCACTCGACTGATTGACATCAGTCGACTGATGGGTGCTATGAGTCGACTGATGCCAATACCGTTGGATGGAATCCAACGTGGAAAGCAGCCGTTATTGGGCAACGGCTACAGGACCAGTCGACTGATCAAGGGCATCAGTCGACTGCTCCTGTGTCAACGGGAAGAAACCCTCTTCCTCTATAAAAAGGAAGGGGATGAGGCTTTGGGAGGAAAATGCTTGAGCTCTAAACTTCTCCCAAAGTGCCATACACGATTCCCTACTCTTCTTACTTGTTTTTACTTCAATCTTATTGTAAGAAGAGTGATCTTGATTGTAAAGGTTACCTCCACCTAGCTTGGTGCAAAGGAGAGACCAATAGCTATTGTCTTTGGCGGAGTGATTCACCGTGGATGAATCGGACCGTGGATTAGCGGCGTAGCCGTGAACCACATTACATCTCGGTGTTTGTATTATTTTGTTTATCTTTTGCTTTGTCTTTATTTATATTTGCATATTCCGCTTGCGCTAACATTTTATAGACGAGCAAAATACGACATCCATCGAACGAGGGCTATTCACCCCCCTCTAGCCGGCCAATCGATTCCCAACACAGTCGACTGATAACTGAAAATCTCAATTTTCTGTTATCAGAAATGAATTTCAGAAAATCATAAATAATTATACATATATCAAAAAATCACGAAATTGGGTACGTATATTACTTATCACGCATACAATCGCTGAAAAATTTTGAAAAATATTTTAACCATGGAAATAGGAGATTGGTACAAAGTACAAAAACTATTAAAACATTAAAGTTTTTGATCTATTTTGTATCAACTTCTACAATGATGATGGCTATCAAAAGATAGACTTCACCAAGATTTTCTAAATTGTTTTTAAAATGTTCTTGAAAACCTATTTTGAACCATGGATTATTGGCTATATATACATAGCTTGTATAGTAGTTTTCCTCATGATTCTTAGTGATGATCGAAATAGGTTAAGTTCATCTAGATGCACTATCTATGCACCTTGAACCTAACTCATTATCCTAACATCTCACATGTTATCTAAGGTGTATACACACACATACATGTAAATTTAAATGTGAGATGTGGGATTAGGATTATTATGGCCTCATGCAAATTCTAGGCAACCCTACTTGATTCCCTTATAAATAGGACTCCAAGTCATGCCATTTTTCCTTAAATCAATTCTAATCAAAATAAATGCATGAATGATCATGGCACAAATTATAACAATAATAACGCATGGACAATAATCATGATGTCATGACATGTCATATAATCTGAAAACAAACATGACATCTAAAATAATCATAACCAATGCCATGACATGTTATATGATAAGATGAAATTTCATGTCATGATATAGCAACTTTCATAAACCAATATATTAATACAAATACACAATCAAACACATATGATTTTCACAAATAGAAGTTTCATTCAATTTAAGAAGATTTCAGTTTTTACATCCAAAATAGAGATTTGATATGCTCAATCTCACTACAAAACTGAAAAAGAAGAATTCTAACATCATCTAGATCTAGTCATCTTCAGACGGTGGAGGTGGAGGAGGCTGCTGGCTCAAAGTCCAGGCCCGCATCATCTCTTACATATCGAGCTGACGCTGCTCGATGCGGCTCTGGGACTCAGCAATCTGAATGTATCTATCCTCCATCCGACTAAGATGTGCGCCCATGGAGAGCTCTGACAGCCGAGAGTCGACTGTCTGTTGATAGTCCTGGAATCTGAACTCCAGTTGGCCAAGACAATCTGATGGATCCGCTGCTGATGCATCTGCTAGCATCTGATCCTCCTCATCAGCAGCGTCTGGATCCTCATAGTCCTCTGCAGCCTCTCTAGGGACCAGAGGCGGCTCTCCACGTGCCCTGGGCGGTGGTCGAGGTGCAAACTCATCTGTCCACGCCCCATTCGCAACTTCGTTAACGAGAAGTTACGAACTGATATACAGTCGTACACCTCAGATAGCGTCCTTAGTGATCCCCTGTGAATGTTGATGCCTACTGACTTTAACCATACAAACTGATATTTACTTTCCCTTGTACAGGGGAAATGAAATGCACAATGCAATGAAACATGTTCAATGCAATGTTTATGTATAATCTGTTACGCATGGCGTATAGTAAAAAGATATGGGGAGGCCGAATCTTGGCCATACCCCGAGTCACAATCGGAAGAAAACACCCAACAATGACCTTGTAGAGTACATTGTAAGGTGCGGATAGCTCAGTGATAGGAAATAAATTCTGAGCTGGTGGACGAGGATGACCAAAAACATGCTCATGCATGGAGTCCAAAGAGATATGGTCAAATGGCTCGGGTAAAGGGACATCAAAGGTAGGGTAGAAAATGAAGGTGTCATCCGACGGCTTACACTCAAGAAGCTCCTGCAATATCGCAGGAGTGAACTCTAAATCGCGTTTTGCAATGCGAGTAGTGTAGGTAGGGCCATCGTCTACCTTCTTTAAGTTCTGATAGAACTCCTTAAGGAGATCATCATTGATGGCATGTGTGCATAAGACAATTTTCATAAGATGATAATATGCAAATATGTCCATGACGTCTCTACAGTAACGTGTAAAGAAGTCCCTATCGATGTACCTAACCAACATAGGTTGGTACAATCGTGATTCACCCTCGGGTGGATCATTTCTACGGGATCTCCTATATGAATGTAATGCAACGATATGAAATGTAAGGGCACCAATACACGATTAGATTATAATATATTACAATGGAAAGGAAAAATTAGGGTTTTTTGAGTAAGAAAATTTTACTTCGGTGCCATTTAGAGGGATTATGAGAGAATAGTCGGATACCGCTGAAGGACTGGATGCCGGAACCCTAATCGAAAAAGAAGAAACAACCATTGGAAGTGAGTGGATTAGGGTTGTGAGACGAGTGAAAGCATGAGTGGAAGAGAGTGGCTATCAAACATAAGACTTAGGCGGCTGGCTCGGTCGGAAAACTCGTCGGAGAAAGGCAGCGGCGACCGAAGAGGAGAAAGGAAGTAAAGAATCGTCACGTGAAGACGCCGAACCCTAGCGGTTCGGCATTATAAAATCGCGATGCGGTCGGTGATGTGCGGCATCGGTCGGTGATCACGCAACTTATGAGTGGTTTTTAACCGAATCGTGATCAGCTGCTCGGCTCGACAATCATTTGCGAGTCTTACGTGTCGTGCTGATAACATCGATCGGTGATGTGGCCCATCGATCGGGATACACCACTCTTGGGTTTGTGTGTGTTCGAACATGTTTCGTAAACATGTGGACAGCGAAAGAAATAAAAATAATAAATCTAATTTATTACAACACCCACACCACACGCATGCATAGTACAACATGTGTAGACATAACCGTAAATTCAAATTTTACAATAAAAGGAAATTTATACTACGTATACCTGACGTATCACGTGTAGCGGGAAAGGCATCAACCGGAACGATCCTCGCTAGAATCGTCTCTATCCGTATCCATGCCGAGTATCTTCAGGATGACTTTACAAAGTCACGAGCCTCATCTTCTTATGAGTTACTAGCCTCGTGTTGAAGACGATGTGATCGAGAGAAGATCACAATCGGAATAAAAAATTCGGATCCAAAACGAGTCCTCAAATACTCGCTTCTCCAGAGAGGTATTCGTCAACAGTTTGACGAATCCTTCATCCTCCACCTATGAGGATTACCGGAGATCGAATCCCCGGCAAGTAAGCCACTGTCGGAGCTTCAAACGTTGTCCAAACAACGCTCCGACACGAAATAAATAAGATGTCTAGAAAAACTGGATAGCTTTGGTGGAGGAATAGGGGCCGGCCAAATAAGGAAGCTTGATGCTCACCTTGTCGCCGGACCCAAAGAAGATCACCGGACGGTCGCCGAAGGATCACCGGCTGAAGCTTGGACGTCCGACAACTAGCTTGGATGGCGACACAAAGCTGGGCGGCGGCTAGGGTTGGGCGCCGACCACTAGAGGAGAAGAGGGGAGGGCGGCAACTAGGGATTGCTTTGATTAGGGCTTAACAAAACCCTTAAGCCCTATTTTATAGAGAACAAATTCTCCTAATGATTATCGGATCATAACAAAAAGCCCGTTAACCCGCTCCATTAATTTAAGTTAAAATAAACCAAACCATGTTGGTCTATTTTAAGTTAAAATGAACCGTACCAACTTTTGGTTCATTCGTTTAAAACAAACCAAAACCCTTTGGTTTATTCTCCTCCATTGGATTAAAACCAAACCAATTTGGTTCATCCATCATGTCTTCATAAGACACGGCCCATCCATGCTTCCATTGCGACTGAAATGATTTCATGCTCGCTCCTTGTTTGGTCCAACCAAACCTAGTTTCTCTCGGTCTAAGAATCTCATTCTCAAGCTCGTTTTAAATCCTTCGGATTATGCTCGTTGTGCATGTGACAAAATAGCTTCTCGATTTATGTTGGCCGTCTATAATTAAGCATTAATTATAGAACGATCGTGAGTGACACCTAGTAGTACATCATGATCCCCAATTAACCGAAAAGATCAACGGTTGATCCAGAACTATTTCTGAAACCCTTCAGCAGCTCCAATGAATCGTGCCCTATTCCCTTCACTCATCTTATTCCCACATGGTTCAGGACTTGGTCTATAGTGTCAGTCCCCACTAGGTTCACTACGTCACACCTAGCCCAAGTATCATTTCCTCGTCCTACGGATTCTAGTTACTGCACATGTATCCAAGAGTACCTTACTCTAAACATGTAATGCTTTGGCCAAAGACTTTAGTAACAATCTGACGAGAGGCCATGGGTACACATCTCCTCGCAAGGAGTGGTGAATCCTTTATAGGCTATTCAAACACCTTCGATTACTTTGACTTATACCCAATCATACCGGGTCCACATTTCCTTGGAGATACTTGCTTAAGATGTCAAAGCATAAGTCTTCATGATCAAGATCACTTGAATACTGTAAGTCAAAGGAACATCGCACTTAAGCTGCAGTAAGAACTTCATTGACATATCTATATATGAACAGAACCATATGAAGTCTTACGGCTGGTAACTTCAATGAACTCGTTACCATAACTAGCATCTACGATTAACTCCAGACATCACAATGTCTCCAGCCAGTGAGAATCAGCTGCTTGGATACACCAAGGAGTATACCTTGTGCTAGTCTCGACAGAATTGATGGTGTCCAAATCCATCAATTCATCGACTAGGGATAATTTCGATACATCATAATTACACATGTAGAGATACTCACTAGTTGTGATCCAATCACAAATTCTCTCATGCTGTGAATCATATCGTGGACATTAAGTAAATGAGTTTAAGATCTAATAAAATACATGAAAATATGTATACTCAAATAGTAAATCTTTATTTATCATATAAATGGTTCAGACATAAGCCGATTACCTTAGGACATCTCTCATATATATTACTAACAAGATACATGTGAGATGTTAGGATATGAGTTAAGTTCAAGGTGCATAGTTTTTGCATCTAGATGAACTAAAAACTCATCTAATTTCAATTGTGGATCATTGGGAAAGCTTGTGTACAAGTCATGTACATAGAGCCCAAGGAATATGATCCAAAATAGGTTTTCAAAAACATTTTGAAATCAATTTATAAAACCTTGGTGAAGCCTATCTTTTGATAGCAATCACCAATGATGAAGTTGATACAAAGTGAGCCAAAACTTACAAGTTTTTCTTCACTTTTGAATTTTGAATCAATCTCACTATTTTATGGGTAAAATATTTTTCAAACATTTTTTACCCATTGTATTGCTTATAAGTAATGTACGTATGAATTTTTATGAATTTTCAAAATATATTGAATTACTTATGACTTTTCAAAATTCGATTCTAATGCTCATTATACTGTTAGCTTAAAAGATAACCGTCTGACTATGGATATCAAACGATGGAAGGACCTTCGCCAATCTATGTAGTTCAAAACGAATGGATTTATAAATAGCAAATACGTAACTGATAGCCCGTGTTCAGCTATGGTAAAGGTTCTTAACCACTCCTAACCCTAGGATATGCTTTGGGAAGCATTATAAAGGATGAAAATCCAATGAATATGGATTATGAGAGGTGTTAGGATAATGTATCAAATTTAAGGTGGGGAGAGTTCTTGTTTGAACTTTTAACCTTATTTTTGATGGTTTAGAGTTCCTATTGGCTTAGGGACTTCCCAAGGATATTGTTGGTGCAATTGTCGAGGGGGAGCAAGCCTTTAGGGGGAATTATCCATCTTGGGATAATGGATGTGATTTTCTTCTTGAAGGGGAGAAGTTATGGGAAGAATGTTATCAATTGGGAAAATTGATGGGATCTTGAGAAACCCAATTTGGAAATTGGGAGAGAGTATATGATTGCCTCTCTTAAGTGATATGAGACTTATCACTAGGATGATGTTAGGCATCCTAGGTATTTTTGGTCCAATGGGGAGATTGTAAGATCTCATTGGAACATGAGACATTACCTCCTTGGAGAGAACCTTTTTGATGTATGTCAAAAAGGGGGAGAAGGTTAAATTACCAATTTGGAAAATTGGTAAGGGAATTTGAGTTAGGGTCCTAACTCAAGGTTTGTTTTGTCAAACATCAAAAAGGGGGAGATTGTTGGTGTAATCGGCCCAGGTCACGATTGACCAGACTCGAGTTTGACTCGAGTGATGTTTTGATGTTTGACATAGTATGTTTGACATTGATGTCGGTTAATGTTTTGGGGAGATTGTTTATACAATCGACCCAGGTTATAATTGACCAGACTTGAGTTTGACTCCAGGGAGACTTTGATGGTTGACTAGGGTTGACCATGTGATTATGGGAAAGTCCAAGCATGGGTCTTGGCAAGGTAAAGTCCAAGTCAAGGGTACTTGGCATGGAAAGTCCAAGTTGGACACTTGGCATTTGGGAAAGTCCAAGTCTTGAGTACTTGGCACAAGGGAAGTCCAAGCATGGGTCTTGGCATGGAAAGTCTAACATGGGTTGGCAAGGGAAAGTCCAAGGCTGAGTCTTGGCATTTGAGAAGTCCAAGGGGTTTGATATTGGCGGCGTAAAGTCCAAGGGTGGAGTGTTGGCAGCATTAGTCCAATGGTTGGTGGCATAAAGTCCAAGTGGAGTCTGTTAGTAATATATGAGAGATGTCCTAAGGCAATCGCCTTATGTATGAACCATTTATATGATAAATGAAGATTCACTATTTGAGTATACATGTTTTATGTATTTGATTGGATCTTAAACTCATTTACTGAATGTCCACGATACGATTCACAGTATGAGAGAATTTGTGATTGGATCACAACTAGTGAGTATCTCTACATGTGTAATTGTGATGTATCGGAATTATCCCTAGTCGATGAATTGATGAATCTGGACAAAGGAGAATCACCGCTTGGATACACCAAGGAGTATACCTTGTGCTAGTCTCGACAGAATTGATGGTGTCCAAATCAATCAATTCATCGACTAGGGATAATTTCGATACATCATAATTACACATGTAGAGATACTCACTAGTTGTGATCCAATCACAAATTCTCTCATGCTGTGAATCATATCGTGGACATTAAGTAAATGAGTTTAAGATCTAATAAAATACATGAAAATATGTATACTCAAATAGTGAATCTTTATTTATCATATAAATGGTTCAGACATAAGCCGATTACCTTAGGATATCTCTCATATATATTACTAACAAGATACATGTGAGATGTTAGGATATGAGTTAAGTTCAAGGTGCATAGTTTTTGCATCTAGATGAACTAAAAACTCATCTAATTTCAATTGTGGATCATTGGGAAAGCTTGTGTACAAGTCATGTACATAGAGCCCAAGGAATATGATCCAAAATAGGTTTTCAAAAACATTTTGAAATCAATTTATAAAACCTTGGTGAAGCCTATCTTTTGATAGCAATCACCAATGATGAAGTTGATACAAAGTGAGCCAAAACTTACAAGTTTTTCTTCACTTTTGAATTTTGTATCAATCTCACTATTTTATGGGTAAAATATTTTTCAAACATTTTTTACCCATTGTATTGCTTATAAGTAATGTACGTATGAATTTTTATGAATTTTCAAAATATATTGAATTACTTATGACTTTTCAAAATTCGATTCTAATAGTTGAAATTCGAGAATTTCAGTTATGAGTCGACTGCCGCATGATGGCAGTCGACTGATGTAGGGCAGTTCGACTAATAACTGTATGTAGTCAACTGCTAAGCTGATTTTGGGAAAAACAAGGTTGTTTTAGCCAGTGTTCAGCTATGGTAAAGGTTCTTAACCACTCCTAACCCTAGGATATGCTTTGGGAAGCATTATAAAGGATGAAAATCCAATGAATATGGATTATGAGAGGTGTTAGGATAATGTATCAAATTTAAGGTGGGAAGAGTTCTTGTTTAAACTTTTAACCTTATTTTTGATGGTTTAGAGTTCCTATTGGCTTAGGGACTTCCCAAGGATATTGTTGGTGCAATTGTCGAGGGGGAGCAAGCCTTTAGGGGGAATTATCCATCTTGGGATAATGGATGTGATTTTCTTCTTGAAGGGGAGAAGTTATGGGAAGAATGTTATCAATTGGGAAAATTGATGGGATCTTGAGAAACCCAATTTGGAAATTGGGAGAGAGTATATGATTGCCTCTCTTAAGTGATATGAGACTTATCACTAGGATGATGGTAGGCATCCTAGGTATTTTTGGTCCAAGGGGGAGATTGTAAGATCTCATTGGAACATGAGACATTACCTCCTTGGAGAGAACCTTTTTGATGTATGTCAAAAAGGGGGAGAAGGTTAAATTACCAATTTGGAAAATTGGTAAGGGAATTTGAGTTAGGGTCCTAACTCAAGGTTTGTTTTGTCAAACATCAAAAAGGGGGAGATTGTTGGTGTAATCGGCCCAGGTCACGATTGACCAGACTCGAGTTTGACTCGAGTGATGTTTTGATGTTTGACATAGTATGTTTGACATTGATGTCGGTTAATGTTTTGGGGAGATTGTTTATACAATCGACCCAGGTTATAATTGACCAGACTCGAGTTTGACTCCAGGGAGACTTTGATGGTTGACTAGGGTTGACCATGTGATTATGGGAAAGTCCAAGCATGGGTCTTGGCAAGGTAAAGTCCAAGTCAAGGGTACTTGGCATGGAAAGTCCAAGTTGGACACTTGGCATTTGGGAAAGTCCAAGTCTTGAGTACTTGGCACAAGGGAAGACCAAGCATGGGTCTTGGCATGGAAAGTCTAACATGGGTTGGCAAGGGAAAGTCCAAGGCTGAGTCTTGGCATTTGAGAAGTCCAAGGGGTTTGATATTGGCGGCGTAAAGTCCAAGGGTGGAGTCTTGGCTGCATTAGTCCAATGGTTGGTGGCGTAAAGTCCAAGTGGAGTCTTGGCTACATAAGTCCAATGTGCCTCGGCGGTGTAGACACCGTTAGCATGACATAGCCGATGGAATCACCTGAAGGCTAGCGCGATGGATGAACAAGTCATAGATGACTTGGAGGGATCCGAGAGGCGTGAGGCTGATGGAGGTGGCTAGAAGGCTTAGGTTTAGGCTATGTGTGGTCAAGCAAGTATGGGGACACCATACTTGGGTTAAAACCTCATCTTTGAGGTTGGCAGTCGACTGGCATTATGGCTGGTTCGACTGTCGTGAGTTGACTAGAGCTCGACTGCCCTGTAGGGCTGAAATTACCTTGGCAGTCAACTGCTTATTGGAGCAGTCGACTGATGGAAGTCGACTGCTAATTAGAGTGATCGCCGACGATCGCCATGGATGGCGAGCCACTTGAGTCGCGAAAGAATGCTCCGTGAGCCGATCGAAGTCGACCATCGGTGGGCAAAGGATCGCCAATGTTTGCAATCGACTGGTGAGAGTCCCGTTGGAACTTTTCCAGCGTGGATTGAGCCGTTGTCTCACAACTACAGTGTTGGCAATCGACTGGGGCCTTATGGTAGTCGACTGCCAGGCCGAAATCCAGCCCGACACAGGATATAAAGTTAGCTCGGATGGAGGGTTTTTGTAGCAATTTTCTTGGGCAAAATTGAAGGGGAGAGTTGGTGTTTTCTAGTCCTTCAAAGCTAGTTCAAGGCAATAAAAGATCAAGCAATTAAAAGCTCTTGTAAAGTATTTTTCCTTTACTTGCATTTGTATTTCATTATCGTATTTGCTTGTATCTATTTGTTTATTGTTGTAAACAATTGTAAGAGGTTTTCTCCACCTCCGACTTGGGTCAAGAAGGAGTTAGTTTTGATTAGTGAGTGTGTGTGCATCACTAGAGCTTTTTAGAGCTCGATCCGTTGAGTAGGAACTGTTCGATTTCGAACCACGTTATATCCTTGTGTTTGTGTGTTTGTCTTTTCGTGTTATTGCTTTTATTATTATCATTCCGCTGCACTAACACGATTTGTAGATGCGATCACGATCGAATTCCATCAACGAACGGTAATGCACTATTCACCCCCCCCCTCTAGCATCCAATCGATCCCCAACAGTTAGCACTGTGAGCTATGTTCAAAACCAGGTTTTGATACATAGATTCTTAAGAAAAATATCACATGAACTTTGGTTTGGAAAGCCACCAACAATCAAGCACCTTAGAGTATTTGGTTGTACGGTGTATATCCTAAATACCAAGGATCATTTAGGAATTTTTTTTGCAAAAGCTGATGAGGGTATCCTTGTTGGATATTCCTTCACTAGCAAAGCTTATAGAGTCTACAACCATAGGACTAAGATAGTAGAAGAGTAAACTAATGTTGTGTTTGAAGAAAAAGGAATGAATATTGATTCGGATAGAAAATCGGTGGAGTTTGAGCTGGAATTGAGGAAGCTAGAATTGGAAGATATCAACCCTATAGGGGAAACATGAGTGGATTCTGATGAAGAGAGAGGTAGAGCTCAAGGGTCATCACTTGAGGTTAAAGAATCTGAATAGATTTCAGTAGTACCCGAACCATCTCAAGTAACAAGATCCACTAGGAATGCTACTAGCCATCCCCAAAACCAAATTATTGGAGGCATCCAACATGGGGTGAAGACTAGATCATTTTTCAGAAATGAAGGAAATGAAGTTGCCTTGATTTCTGAGATTGAACCCAAGTTAGTGGATAAAGCTTTGCTTGATCCAGAATGGATCATTGCAATGCATGATGAGTTAGGCTAGTTTGAGAGAAATCAAGTTTGGGATTTAATCCCTAGACCTGGTCAAACCTGTATTATTGGGACTAAATGGGTGTTTAAGAATAAGAGATATCATAGAGGAGAAATAGTTAGAAATAAGGCAAGGTTAGTAGCCAAAGGCTATAACCAAATTGAGGGGTTAGACTATGATGAGACTTATGCCCCTGTAGAAAGGTTAGAATCCATAAGACTAATGCTTGCTTATGCAGCATACAAAGGCTTCAAACTATATCAAATGGATGTGAAGTCAACCTTCTTGAATGGGGTCATCAAGGAGGAAGTCTATGTTGAACAACCCCCGGGTTTTGAGAATGCACAATTCCCAGACCACGTGTACAAACTAAAAAAGGCTCTTTATGGGCTTAAACAAGCACCTCATGCTTGGTATGAGCGGTTGTCAACCTTCCTAATTGAGAAAGGTTTTAGGAGAGGACAGATAGATCCCACACTATTCTTGAAAAGGGATGGTGAATACATATTTGTAGCCCAGGTTTATGTTGATGACATAATCTGTGGCTCAAACAATAGGGATTATCTCAATGAGTTGATTGGTCACATGGAAATTGAATTTGAGATGAGTCTAGTAGGAGAATTAACCTTCTTTATAGGACTTGAGATAAAGCAAACTAAGGAAGGGATTTTTATACATCAATCTAAGTATGCAATGGAGTTACTTAAAAAGTTTCATATGGAGGAAGCTAAGGAAGTAGGCACACCTATAGCTGTCAATACTCGTTTAGATAGTGATGAGAAAGGGAAGGCAATGGATTTGAAAAATTATAGGAGTATCATAGGGAGTTTATTGTACTTAATAGCAAGTCAACCTGATATTTTATTCTCTGTTGGTATGTGTGCTAGATTTTAAGCTTGTGGTAAGGAGTCTAACATGATTACTGTAAAAAGAATTATGAGATACTTAACAGGCACTATCAATATAGAATTGTGGTACCCCCGGACTAAATCTTTTGATTTAGTTGGCTATACTGACTCCGACTATACCAGATGCAAGTTGGACAAGAAAAGCACTAGTGGGGCTGTCATTTCTTAGGATCGGCCTTGGTTAGTTGGTCAAGCTGTAAACAACACTGTGTAGAACTTTCTACAACCGAAGCTGAATATGTAGCTATGGGAGAATGTGTATCACAATTGATATGGCTAACACATACCTTAGAAGATTATGGACTGACCTATAGGAATGTACAAGTGCTATGTGATAACATTAGCACTATTCATCTCACCAAAAATCCAGTTCATCACTCAAGGACTAAGAACATTGAAGTGAGGCATCACTTCATTAGAGATCATGTAGCTAGGGGAGATATTGAACTTAGTCATGTTGAGTCCAAGTCTAACCTAGCCGACATATTCACAAAACCTCTTCCCGAAAATGAATTTAGCCATTTGAGAAGAGAGTTGGGCATGTATGCTGCCCAATGAAGGACGATCCCTCCATGATCTTAGGTTAATATAAAAAATATATATTTAACAAGATAAATGGGAATTTAAATTGGGAAGACCTGGGATCATCTCACAAAAATGATAAGGATCACAAAACTATTTTTATATTGCTAGAAATGGGGCAAGATGATAGGATCAACTACTCTATTTCACATGCTTATTGCATCCCTGAGATAAAGTGGTTGATGAGACAAAAATCACTAATGTGACTAGTTATGGGGAAGACCATTACACATTCTTGTGTTTGTGGTTCCAAGATCATAACTAGACATTCCAATCAAGTAAAATTGGTTGGATCCTCTTTGAGACCAAGAACATAGATATCAACTGTTTAAAACAATCAAAAAGTGTGTTAGGTTATCATATCAAGTGTTTTTAACACTTACCTAAGCCTTAGGAATTACACAAAACTCAGTTAGAGTGTTCAGATATTGAAACCCAAATTTTTTGGCCCTTTCAACCGAGACAGACTCAATCGGCGCCCCGACTGGTACGAGTTTTCAGCACTAAGAATCGAGTGCGCTTTGATTGGAGCCTCGACTGGCCAATTCCGATCACACTTAGAACTAAGTGCACCTCGATCGTCACCTCGACTAATGTTACCAGTCGAGCTGACCCACTCATCGCCTCGACTGATGTCTCACAGATTTAAATTGGAACCCCTTCATTTCGCAATTTTTCTTCCCCACAATCATGCCCTCCCGACTGCAATGAGTGCCAGTTGAGCTCTAAATCTCCGTCCAAGCTTTACAACCTCAAAACAAGCCTTCTCTAGTCTAGGGTAAGGATCTTCTTCCTTCTCCTTGCCATTTCCCTTAACCCTAACCCTAATCTCTGACCACTCGACCACAACTAGGGTTCTAGCAGGAAAACATCCTCTTCTGCAGCAAGATCTTGTTCTTGGTTCTATGGCACTTAAGTAAGACTTTTTCCTTTCTCTACTTATGATTTTAGAGGATTACTAAGTAGCTAATCACTTTCCCCACTTGACATGCATCATTTCATTCCTTGAATTCATTCATGGGTCAATCTTGTGCGCATGACATATTTGACACATGACATACTTGTAGGAATGTATACTGATAAGTCTATCTTTTGTATGAACATCTTTATTTTGAAATAAGAATCACATGATCATTGTTTACATATTTTTATGGTTATGCATATTGTTTAATACTTTACATTGTAGATAACATGGTGTGTGGTGTCACACGGTAGATCATGTTATCGGCTCCTTGTAAAGTATAAGTAAAGGCTCATAACCGAGATGGCTTTGGACAAACCATCGGAATGGTTGTAGTGTGATTTGGTATTGGTTTGTCTTGACCATAAAATCACACTAGTGCACTTTGTGTGTATTGAGCAGGACCAACTTAGATGTGATTTAATTTATTACTGACTACATAATCGAATCGGACCTCAGATATCATTTAGTACATGCTCTTAATCCCGATATAATAACGGGCACATATACTTAGTATTCATCTCTTTGATTTACCAATGGGCGAGATTTATAGATTAAATCGATAGGCTCGGTAAGTTGAAAGATGATATTATTTATATGGTGTGTCGTTGATTATAGGAGGAAACCGTGTCCTATATATTAGGATGATGATCTCCCCTTGAGGAGCTGATAAGGTTCATCATGTAAACCCTGCAGGTGGACTTGGTCCGACATGATGAAAAGTTTGAGTGGTACTACTCATGGAGTTAGATGTTGATTAATTAATGGTCTGTAAATTAATTAATCGATGGACATTTGAGATCTTAAACACGGGAAGAAAATGTACAAATAATATATGGATCCCATATTATCATATGGGGGTTGGTGAGGTAGATCGATGATGATTCTTTAGTGGATTGGATTATCATTAGTGGATCGGACTTTATGTGGGCTTGATCCATGGGTGGCCAAGATCCAACTCCTCCTCATGGTCCCTAATGTAGCCTATTAACACCTCATGAAGCTTTTATCCAATGGATAGAAACAAAACTCTAGATCCATAGGTAGAGATTAAATCTCTAAGATCCGACGGTTGAGATTAAATCTCTAGATTCGACGGTTGAGATTAAATCCCTAAAACCAATGGTAGAGATTAAAAGGAGGCTTATTCCTAACTCTATAAACGGAGCTTGATGGGTTGGCGTGGAGAATAATCCAAGGAGAGCTAGGGTTTTGGGTGGCAAGAGAAGAATCCTAGTTGAGATAGGATTAGGGTTTGGAGGCTTAGGGTTTTGGAGGCTTGGGCGGCACCAAATAAGGAAGTTTTTCTTTTCTTCTTCCTTCTCCATTGGACAGTGCCCAAAGGCTCTCTTCTCTTCTCCTTGAGTGGTGGAAACAAACTTAGGGGTCTCCCTTTGTGTCTTGGTTGGTTTCCATCATCATCTCCCTCTCTTTGTTGGCCGGCGGCAAGGATTGTTTTTGTTCCTTGTTGGTTGGTTTTAGGGAGGAGAAAAACCTTGTTTCTATTCTTCCTTTTGCTTTGGAAGAGCAAGGAAGGAAGATTTGTGATCCAGGAGCTTCGACTTTTGGTAGAGCGTCGCCCACACGACGTCCGAAAGGAGTAAGGTCACACATTAGAAGATCGAGAGGTATATCGATTCTCTAATTTTTATATGTTACATGTTTGTATTTGTTTTTCAATTATGAGCATGATATAAATCTGTATATGGCTAAATAATACTTGGATTCCGATCATAAATACAAAATCTGGCAGTCCGGACATCGTCTATTCCGCAGCTACTCGTAGAATAGAGGATGGTCGCTTGAACAACGAGTTTGTTCAAGTCACCTCTCTAAACGAATAGCACGACGATGACTTAGTTGTTTGGGCAATCCCTTGTGTCTAGTATTAAATTTTTTAATCCGGGGACATCGATGGGATCGCCAAGAACAAACGACAAAGGTGAAGTAGGAAGGGAAGTTTCCTCTCATGGACTCGATAAGCAAAACCCTACAATTGGTATCATAGCTTCCGGGCAAAACCTACAATTTGTATCAGAGCCAAGGTTTCCGGTTTTATGTGTTTAGGATTCGGTTAATTTTTATGCACTTTTCATATATTATATGTGTCGGATAATAGTAGGATATGCGTAGTTTAACTCTTTGGTTGTAGGCATAAGATCCGACTATTATGGCCATATGTGTGTATGTGATTGTATGTGTGTATTTTGTTGAATCCTTGGGGTTGACGAGGCTAGTATTTGATTTTTTTGTAAATTAGATACGACATTGTTTAGCCACTCTTTATTTTATTTTACTTTCGATCTAGATTTCATGTACACTCCCTCGTGGAGTATAGGATCGATGGATGTAAATTAAAATAGGTTTTAGTCTCGGCTCGGATCTCCGGATGGCTCGTACATGACGTAGGAGGATCGGACGAGATGGCGATGCGACGGGAGTCATATTGAAGACAAAAGCCATAATAGTTGGAAAATAATTTATTTTTCATATTTATTCCTTTTTGTTTGATATGGATGTCGTAGGCTAGGATAATTCCTCAATTTCAATTTACTAAGTGAGAGAGGGAATTTTTTTAAAATTCCCACGGCTTCCATTACGATTTGACAAGTGATGCAAACAAACTTGTGCGTCGCCTCTGAGTGCCTTCCTCCATATCGGATGGGTTTGTTTGTGGATCACAAGGTCAAATATGGTTATAGGCAATTATAAAGGAGTGTGCGTACTTCCCCATCGGAAGGCACATAACCTGAGATAATTACCTTGGTACCGAGTAATGGTGAACACTTAGATACAAATATAAGTATCCTCCCCATTGGAGTCACTACTTTTATTTGTAGGGCCAAAGAGGAACCAAGTATTAATTTTACTTGTCAAAAAGTTAGGTTGACAAGATAGTAAAATTAATGGGTAAAACCTCCTCTTACAAATGTAGAATTCGTATACATCCACACTATCGTGGCATACGATATTCTCGGTGTTTTGAGGTGTTGGTTGATTTTAAAATTTTATTGTTTGAGGAATCAATAATTTTTTGAAATCTAATATTTTGATTTATGTGATTCTTAGGTTTTCTTTAAAAATGACTTTCAACCCACTTGCTGTGATACTGAAAGAGAACAAACTTACTAGACCCAACTATGTTGATTGGAAGAGGAATCTAGACATTGTCTTGACTGCTGAGGAATACAAATATGTACTCCTCGAAGAGTGCCCTCCTATGCCTGCAGATGATTCTGGGGAAAAGGAGAGAGAGAGCTATAAGAAGTGGGTCAAGGCCGATGAGATGGCGCGGTGTTACATTTTGGCATCTATGTCAAATGTACTGCAACATCAGCATCAAGCCATGCCCACTGCTTATGATATGATGCTCAATCTCAAGGAACTTTTTGGACACCAGAATCGGGCTACGAGGCAAGAAGCCATGAGAAACTTGATGACGACCTCCATGATCGAGGGAACACCCGTAAGGGATGATGTTCTCAAGATGATGGCTCATTTGAATGAGTTGGAGGTCCTTGGAGGTGAGATCGATGGGGAAACCCAAGTCGATATCATACTCCAGTCTCTACCTAGGAGTTTTGAGCAGTTTCGCCTGAACTACAACATGAACAAGAGGTTGTATTCGTTGGCGAACCTTCTGACAGAACTCCAGGCGGCAGAGGGGCTATTTCATCAGAGTGCTCAGGCGCATGCCGTGGTGACCCAAAAGGTTTCTACTTCTATGCCGAAAGGCAAGAAGAAGAAGAAACAAACTGGGGCGAAGGCAGTGGGAGTTACTCAGGGAGGAGTGAAGAAGCCGAAAGGCAAGTGCTTCACTTGTAAGAAGACTGGACACTGAAAGAAGGACTGCCCCAACCGCAAGAACAAAGGTATATCTTTTGGTCTAGTCGTTGAAACATGTTTAACAGTGTTATCTACCGGCACCTGGTGTGTAGATACGAGAGCCACTAATCATGTCTGCAATACTTTGCAGGGGTCCACGAAACCAGACGACTGGCTGAGGTGGATATTATCGTGTACTTGGGCGATGCCACGAAGGTGGTGGCTGTTGCAGTGGGAGATGTTCATTTATCTTTTGAGAAAAATAAAATTTTGGTTCTTAAGAATTGCCTTTATGTACCCTTATTTAGAAAGAATTTAATCTCGGTTTCTAAATTCTTTATGGATGGATATTCTATTTCTTTTAATGACAGGGTTGTTATAAGAAGGGAGAGGGACATTATCTGTTCGGGTACATTGATAGGAAATTTGTACACACTTGAACCAAAACCTCACACGATGCATATTGAAGTTAATAACTCATCTTCTAATTCCAATAAGAGAAAAGAACCTTCGAAGATGAACTAAACATATCTTTGGCATCTTAGGCTTGGTCACATTAACCTAAGCAGAATTCAAAGGTTGATAGCTGATGGACCTTTGGGTTCATTAGTGGTAGAGGTTCTCCCAACCTGTGAATCTTGCTTGGAGGGTAAGATGACCAAAAGGCCTTTTAATGGCAAGGGGTATAGAGCCAAAGATGTATTAGAATTGGTTCATTCTGATTTGTGTGGTCCTATGTCTATCCAGACTAGAAGTGGTTTTGAGTATTTCGTCTCTTTTATAGACGATTACTCGAGATATGGATACATTTACCTGATGCGCCACAAGTCTGAATGCTTTGACAAGATCAAAGAATTCAAGGCTGATGTGGAGAAACGTCAAGGTAAAAGTATCAAGACACTACGATCTGATCGTGGTGGCGAGTACCTCTTGTGAGAGTTTAGGAGCTACTTATTAGAGGCTGGGATTCAATCCCAATTGACTGCACCTTGCACACCCCAGCAGAACGGTGTAGTAGAGCGAAGGAATAGGACTCTTATGGAAATGGTTAGATTGATGATGAGTTATTCTGAGTTGCCAGATACATTCTGGGGATATGCTTTGGATACGGCGGTGTAAATTCTGAACTTGGTTCCATCTAAATCAGTGCCTTCTACTCCCACAGAATTGTGGACTGGGCGAAAGCCTAGTCTAAGACATATTCGGATTTGGGGGAGTCCAGCACATGTGCTGAAGGCAGATGCTGGTAAGTTGGAACCTCGTACAGAAGTACGCATGTTCGTTGGCTATCCCAGGGGAACGAAGCGTGGATTGTTTTATAGTCCTAGAGATCAGAGGGTGATCGTTAGCACGAACACCAGATTTCTAGAGGAAGACTATGTGATGAGCCACAAGCCCAAGAGTAAAATTGATCTGGAGGAGTTAAAAGGGGAAGTCACTTCTTTAGTACTACCGGTACAAGAGGATTTACCACATGTCACTGCACCGCGTGTCGCATAGGATACACAGGTGATACCTCGTCGTAGTGGGAGGGTTGTGAGACAGCCTGATAGATTCATGTTCTTGGGAGAATCTTCTGATTTGGTCCCTTGCGAACATGAACCTGATTCCTGGACATATGATGAGGCAATCCAAGATAAAGATGCAGTATCTTGGCAAAGTGCAATGAATGCTGAGATTGAATCTATGGATTTAAATCAGGTCTGGGAGCTAGTAGAACCACCCGATGGTGTAAAAACGATTGGATGCAAGTGGTTCTACAAGAGAAAGAGAGGAATAGATGGGAAGGTTGAGACCTTTAAAGCGAGGCTTGTTGGAAGGGGTATACTCAGAAAGAGGGTATCGATTATGAGGAGACCTTTTTGCCGGTAGCCATGCTTAAGTCTATCCGGATTCTCTTATGCATAGCAGCTCATATGGATTATGAGGTGTGGAAGATGGATGTCAAGACATATTTCCTTAATGGAAGTCTTGAGGAAAATATCTATATGAAGCAACAAGAGGGATTCATTGCTAAGGGCAAAGAGCATCTTGTATGTAAGCTTAATCGGTCCATTTATGGATTGAAGCAAGCTTCGAGGTCTTGGAACATCCACTTTGATGACGTAATCTAGTCTTATGGATTTATTCAAAGTCCGGATGAGTCTTGTGTATACAAGAGATGTGACGAAAATGTAGTGGTATTTCTTGTACTATACATAGATGACATTTTGTTGATTGACAACAATATCAAACTATTATCGAACATAAGGGTATGGTTGTCCAAACAGTTTTATATGAAGGACTTGGGAGAAGTGGGACACATCCTTGGGATCAAGGTTATAAGGGATCGTAGGAAAAGGATGTTGTGCTTATCCCAAGCATCATACATAGACACGATTTTGGATTGTTTTAGCATGCAGAACTCCAAGATGGGTTTTCTACCTTTCAGGCATGGAGTTCCTTTATCTAAGGAAATGTGTCCTAGATCATCTGAGGAGATAGAGGAGATGAAGGTGGTTCCTTATGCTTCGGCAGTAGGAAGCCTCATGTAGGCGATGCTATGTACCAGACCAGATATCTGCTTTGCCGTGGGCATGGTCAGCAGATATCAGAGTAATCCAGGGAAGGGACATTAGACTGCGGTAAAGCATATATTTAAGTACCTGAGAAAGACTAGGGATTATATGCTGGTTTACTGGGCAGACCAATTACTCCCTGTGGATTACACGGATTCCGACTTCCAATCTGATAGGGATAACAGTAAGTCTACCTCAGGTTTTGTGTTTACTATGGGAGGTGGAGCCATTGTATGGAGGAGTGTCAAGCAGAAATGCATGGTGGACTCCACCATGGAAGCTGAGTATGTGGCAGCCTCTGAGGCGGCCAAAGAAGTTGTGTGGCTCAGGAACTTTTTGATGGCCTTGGATGTGATTATTGGTTTGCCCAGAACTATCACAATTTATTGTGATAATAGTGGTGCAATTGCAAACTCGAAGGAACCACAAGCCCATAAGGCAAGTAAGCACATAGAGCGTAAGTACCACCTGATACGAGAAATCGTAAAGAGAGGAGAAGTTGCTGTGGCCAAGATTGCATCGGAGGATAACCTGGCAGATCCTTTCACTAAGGCTCTTCCGGCGAGAGCTTTTGATAAGCATGTGGAGGGAATGGGGATCAGATGTATGGCAGTTTGAGGATAGCATAGTCTTTTAGTATAAGTGGGAGATTATAGGGATGTATACTGATGTCACGCCCGCCCTTTTCCTAGGGTCCGAAGGGGCAGCGCGACGCGATCGTACATACATACATCGTAATACTTACAACGGAAGACTTTAGACATATATTTTTTTTTTTAAACATAAACATGCATCGCCATTTCGTAGGTACTTCTTCTTAACATAGAGCATGCATCGTTGTTTCATAAGTACTTAGTTTTTAATTCAATTTCATAAACAAATCATCTTAAGGAAAACATGCATAAGGGACATAACAGATCTCTTCCACCATGCCACTGCCACACACACTTTGCTCCTCCTGCTGCTCCCTTTAGTTTATCCACCCTTTACCCTTATCTGCAGTACAAGGGAATATAAACTATAAGCACATAGGCTTAGTAAGATCCTGTCCTACTCACAAAAACCATACATCGACATTAAGCATAGCATGTAACATTCATAACATATAAGCAGCATAACATGTAACATATATGACATAAGCAAACATAACATGTAGCATAAGTAACATAAGCAAACATAACATGTAACATATATAATATAGCAACATATCATGTACATATATGACATAATCAAACATAACATGCAACATATATAACATAGCAACATATCATGTACATATATGACATAATCAAACATAATATGCAACATATATAACACAGCAACATAGCATGTGAACATAACAATCATAACATGCAAACATAACAATCATAACAATCATAACATGCAAACATAACAATCATAACATGTAAACATAACAATCATAACATGTAAACATAACAATCATAACATGCAGACATATGCAGGATGCTCTTTGAAAACATATATTATAGGTACATAAACATAAATCTCAACATATTGGGCCCGACATTGTACCACATCATCATCATCATAGCGCGCATCCCTAAATAGACCCGAGGTAGCAAGTCTCGAACCTACTAGGTTACTAGGCCCGATCTTAGTCCATTGACCTAGGGGCCATCATCATAACATAAAAGCCCATCCTAGGCCCGATCTTAGTCCGTCGGCCTAGGGCATCTTGGAGCCCATCCCATACTAGGCCCGATCTTAGTCCGTCGACCTAGGGGCAATCATAACATAGAAGCCCATCCTAGGCCCGATCTTAGTCCGTCGGCCTAGGGCAACTTAGGAGCCCATCCCTTTGGACCTTGTTAGGGTCCTGGTACAAGCCATGCAGAAGGTAAAATACTTACATGCTTCTTATCATAACATGTCATATTTCACTTCGCAAACATATCATACTTCATTTCATAAACATATCATATTTCACTTCATGAACATATCATATTTCATTTCATAAACATATCATATTTCACTTCATAACATATCATGTTTCATTTCATGAACATATCATATTTCACTTCATAACATATCATCTTTCACTTCATAAACATATCATGTTTCATTTCATGAACATATCATATTTCATTTCATAATCATATAATGTTTCATTTCATGAACATATCATATTTTATTTCATAATCATTATCATATTTCACTTCATAACAAATCTTAAATATCACATACATATAGGGCATGCCATAAGGCATAAACATCAAGAGTAAGTAAACACTAACCTAGAGCATGTTATCTTCATCTAGCATCATTTAACATCACAAGTTAACATGAACTCACCTAAGCATGAAACACATGTTAACCTAACCTAGAGCATGTTATCTTCATCTAGCATCATTTAATATCACAAGTTATCATGAACTCACCTAAAGCATGGCATAAGGAACACATTAGGGGTCTTGGTCGAATGGTTCAAAAGGGGTTTCATGGGTCAACCACTTAACTAACTCATCTAAAAATCCCTCATCATCATATTAATACAAGATATAGCATGGATCATCATGGTGAGCCCAAGTTATGGTCTTGGCCGAGTGTTCAGGGGGGGGGCTTTTAGGGTTAAACTCTTAACCTAATCCATCTAGCATCCTAAATTCATCATATTCATACAAGTAAGGCATGGAACTTCATAGAGAACTCAAGTAGAGGTCTTGGACGAAAGGTCAAGAGGGATTTTAGGGTTAAACTCTTAACCTAATCCATCTAACATCCTAACCTCATCATATTCATACAAGTATGGCATGGAACTTCATGGAAAGCTTCAAGTAAAGGTCTTGGACGAAAGGTCAAGAGGACTTTTACGGTTAAACTCTTAACCTAATCCATCTAACATCCTAACATCATCAAATTCATACAAGTATGGCATAGAACTTCATGGAGAACTCAAGTAAAAGACTTGGCCAAATGGATCATGGAAAATTTGACACAAACTTCAATCGAAAAGCTACTTGTATGCAGGTGAGGGGATACTTACATCCTTCGCTTTGCTTTTTGGTTGGTAGATGACCTAAGGGAAGCAACCTAGCCTTTCTTCTTGCTGGATGACTTTCGGCCAGAGGATGGAAAGAAGGAGCTCTAGGGTTCGGTGAGGAAGGAGAAGAGGAGGAGAAAAGCAATTTTGATAACTCATGTATCCTCATTCCCCCTATTTATTCACTTGAAGAGTCCCTTAGTCTCCCTTACTGATGTGTATAAATCATGCTATGTTTTCACTACTCCATATACATGCATTGTATCTCATTTCATGTCCTAGGGATGTATTTTATCATGATTTAGTTAAGTTTAGCATATTTTGGACAAAGAGACTGCTTTTGGGTGTTTTCCATGTTAACAGGGCAAAGAAGTAGGCGTATCAAAACAACACAAAGGCAGTCATCATGACACGTCCGTGTCGAGTTCCAACCTTCAACACGCCTGTTCAAAGTTGACATGCCCTAATCAAAGTGTTGACACTACCGGGCGTATCAAAACAACACAGCGTGTTATCGCGATACGCCCGTGTCGGGAGTTCCAACGCTCAACACGCCCGGATCAGCTCGACATGCCCCAATTCAAGCGCTAACACGCCTGTGGGAAGCTCACGCGACACGCCCGTGCCTCATTTGGCACGGGCGTGTTTGTCCTCGACGGATTTCCTTTTCTGCGAGAGCCGCGATCTTCGTCTCAATTAAAGGAAAATCTTTTGCCTTAATTAAAGAGGAGGCAAAGGCTATAAAAGAGGAGATATTCTAACCCTAGAGGAGGACAGCGGGTCGTGAAAACGACGACAGAAGAAGGAGGATAAGGAAGGAGTCGACGATAGAGGAACACAGATGGCACTTAATATCGTAATTTCTTTCTCTAGCAATTCTTGCCAGACTATGGAGTAGTGTCTTGTAATTGTAGGATGGGGGAGTAGCCCTTGACGATTTATGATGGATGATGTAATCTATACTACTTGAATTATTGTTTGTTTTGATCTGGTTTTTTTATTCTTATTGATGAACCTAAGGAGCTAAGGGGAAGTACCTAACAGTGAACCCAAGTTCCTGAAACCCAGAACCAACTAGGGATTAACTCCTGCCAAGTAGCGGTGGTGTATCTATGAGGGCTTGCGGAGGTCTCGTGACAGGTCCCCTTAGCTGATTATGGTCCCGTGTGCAAACCTACCGTGAAAAGGAAATTTAGACTCTAAAGGAACTCTTATGGACTTAATGGATCTATCAAATCCTGTTTTTACCAAGTAACGGAGGAAAGACTAGGGAGGTTTACGGGGTTCTCGTGACAGGTCACCTTAGCTGATTATGATCCCCTACGCTCGAATACCGTGACAAGTAAATTGAGTTTGATAGGTACAGTTAGCATAGACCTCGAAAGGGGCCGTTGATTTACCTTAGGATAGGTTCCATCAAAACAACTCTAATAGGGGTAGGAAAGAATTAAATCACCTTATAAATTGTCGACGTGGTGAAACCCATATCCTGAGATTCTCCTCAACTATTGACTTTTAGCTCGTTCTTCTCATTCGTTGTTCTTGATCGCTCGTCTTTCGCTTAATCCACAAATTGATTGACTAGATAACTTGGTATCACGATCATTCGGTAATTGTCCCAATCCCTGTGGGATCGATATTTTTATTACTTGACGACAACCGTGCACTTGCGGAAAATAAGACATCAAGTTTTTGGCACCATTGTTGGGGATTGGCACTCAATATTGAATTGAGCGTGATTTAGTTAATCTAGATTTCTATTTTTATTCCTATTCTTTGTGTCTATTCTGAATTCTTGTTTTGGGAGCCTCTCTTGTTGTTGCATGCACAGACTTAATACAGAAATTCTCGATATTGATCCTGAGATAGAGAGAACGTTCCTTGCTAGAAGACCATTTCAGCAACATCAGGAATACAATCTGACCTCCGACATGACTGACCAAAACAAGAATAAACCTTTAATGGATTATGCAACACCTAGTACAAGGGGATTGAGATCGAGTATTAGAAGACCCCCTATTGAAGCGAACAATTTTGAATTAAAACCGGCTCTACTATCCATGGTCCAACAACATCAATTCGGAGGAGCACCCACTGAAGATCCAAATCTGCACTTGGAAGTATTTTTTGAATTTGGCGAAACTTTAAAACTGAATGGAGCCTCAGCTGATGCTATTAGATTGCGCTTGTTTCCTTTCTCATTGCGGGACAAAGCTAGAGCCTGGCTACACTCTCTTCTAGCAGATTGCATAACTACCTAGGATCAGCTGGAGAAAAGATTTTTAGACAAGTATTTTCCACCCAGCAAAACTGCAAGTCTTCATCATCAAATCACTAATTTTGCGCAAAAGGATGGAGAAACACTATTTGAAGCATGGGATGGATTTAAGGGATTACTACAACAATGCCCTCATCATGGGCTGGAGAAGTGGCTCATTGTTCATACTTTCTACAATGGAATCTTGTATGCTACTAAAGTTTCTCTTGATTCTGCTGTAAGAGGAGCTCTTATGAACAAAACATTGGATGAAGCATTTGAGATCATCGAGAATGTGGCAATGAATTCTCACCAATGGGCTACAGAACGAGGATATCAAACTAAAATGCCAGGTAAGTTTGAGGTAAGTACCCTTGATCTACTCAGTGCAAAATTCGATGCGTTAACTCAAAAGCTCAAACATTTTAATGTATCAGCTGTAAACTCATCTAATGTCACTTGCGAGATCTGTGGTGTAACAGGACATGTAGCGATGAATTGCCAAATCCTACATGCACCATCTGCAGGAGCTGGGATTGAGCAAGTAGATGCGCTAAATAATTTTAATCAGAAGCCTAATGGTGGCAACCCTTACTCGAACATGTACAATCCCGGTTGGAGGAATCATCCCAACTTTTCGTATAGAGCCAACCAAAATTCTTCTGGACAGAACAGTTTTGGAGCACCTTCGGGATTTTGGCTGGGACCCAAGTCGAGCTTAGAAAAGATGATGGAAATTTTTATTACTTGTTAGGGGAAGATAAATGATGAATTTTGACAACATATTGTAGAATCAAATCGGCAACATCAAATTAATACCGAGGCAATCAAGCAATTGGGAGGCAAGGTTGATAATTTGACTAATCACACAAGAATGCTCGAAAATCAAATTTCCCAAATTGCCAGCTCAGCATCAAGGACGCCGGGAAGATTTCCTAGAAATTCAGAAGTAAACCCAGTTGAGCATTGTAATTCCATAAGTTTGAGAAGTGGAAGGATTTTAGAAGGAGACAGAGCTCAACAAGCGGCCCCTGTGCTAAAGGACATGAGCGTGTCAGAGTTGGAAGAAGACAGCAGCACGCTTGGGATGAATAGAAAAGGAAGCCGACACACCCTAACCCAGGGCGTGTTGTTCAACACGCCTGAGGGAGAGAATGCCCACGAGCTCGCATCAGCCGACACACCCGTGTCGGGTCACTCCAGTAGCCAACACGCCCAGCTTGTGCCGAATGACATAGGCGTGTCGAATAAGGAACCAAGAACATATAAGCCCCCTATCCCGTTCCCTCAGAGGCTGATTAAGGAAAAATTGGATGAACAATTTGGTAAGTTCCTTGAGGTAATTAGGAAGCTATATATCAATATACCTTTTATAGAAGCTCTTCAACAAATGCCTACATACTCCAAGTTCTTGAAGGATATCTTAACCAATAAAAGAAAAGTCGAGGAGCATGTAACAGTGGCTCTTACTGAGGAGTGCAGTGCTTTAATTAAGAACATGGTACCTCCCAAACTAAATGATCCAGGTAGCTTTTCTATCCCTTGCATAATTAATGACTCAAATTTTGATAAGGCTTTTTGCGATTTGGGTGCCACTGTCAATCTGATACCTCTTTCCATATGCAAGAAATTGGATTTGGGAGAAATGAAACTAACTACTATGGCCTTATAGTTAGCCGATCACTCCATTAGATATCCTTTGGGAATCTTAGAAGATGTACCAGTGCAGGTGGGAAATTTTATTATTCCTGCCGATTTTGTAGTGCTTGACATGGATGAAGACCCATGCATTCCACTCATTTTGGGGAGACCTTTCTTGGCTACTGCAGGGGCAATGATAGATGTCAAGAACCACAAACTCTCACTTGCATTTGGAAATGACAAAATTGAATTCGACCTTTCAAAAGCTGTTAAACAACCTTCTATTTTTGATGTTTGTTGTAGGATTGACAGTTTCCAGTCAATAGCACTAGAAGGAGCACCAGAACAAACTTATCTTAATAAGCTCGAAGGGGATTTTGAGGATAAAGAGCTGGAGATTTCCGACCCCAACCTAACACCACAGAGCTGGTTGAGGAGGAAGAGGGGCAGAGCACATTCCTCAAGCCATATCCCCAAAACTAGGGAGTAACTGAGGGGTCAAGCTAACGACCTTAAACAATCGCTTCTTGGGAGGCAACCCAAGCTATTTTCATTTTTTTTAGTCATTTTATTTTATTTTATTTTTTAGTCAGGATTACAAGACACGACATGTTAAACGTGCCACTGCGTGCCAAATTGACACGACCCGCCTATGCCGAACGACACAAGCATGTTGAGGTTACCCGAAGACAACACAGGTCGAGCGTGCTGCCGAGCATGCCCATGTCGCACATTTCTCAACTGCGGCATGCCTGGGCCGAACTGCGGCACGCCCTAATTTTCCACTCGAGAGAGACCGGCGTAGGTGGAAAGTGGAGGATGCTAGTAGCGAAGACGATGACCATTGACCACCTTGAACTATTTTGTGAGTTTCGATTCACATCCTTTACTGCTTATGCTGTCTCTACTTAGATTTTTAGTTTGGTTAGTGCTATTTTGTTTGCATCTTTTCATATATCATAACATTGCATTTTTATATCATCTAGCATAATACAACTGAATATTGGTCGGATCATGATATTCCTTTTTGCCTATTTGATAAGAGCCCTATTTCACTTCTAACACGGTCTATAGGTCTGAGGTATCCAAAAAAGGATTTAAATCCCCCATATCGAACGAGAACTTGATTTTCCATTGGAGACTTGCCTGCGCAACTTGGTTACTGGAGAAACACTTTCACTAGAAGTATGATAAAAAAAAAAACCAAAAACTGGATTTGTTTTCAAGCACCCCTTTGAGACCAAGTAGTTACTGGGGAAACACCTAAAAGGTGCCCCTTTAAGACTAACTAGTTACTGGGGAAATGCTCTCTATAAATTCCTTTCCTTCTCTCTTAGAAAGTGCTCCTTTGAGACCTTTTGATGATAGGTAAGGATGATCCATGCATTAAGGCAGGTAAGTGCCTCTATGCCGGAAATAAGATTGCTCTACGATAGAAGGGATGTCAAATCCGGATTGATGTCCAATGACTTTAGTCCAACCTTTCATGTGCACTATATAGGGATCATTCAAACTTGGCAACGAGGAATGACTTGAAAAGATTAAGATCAGATTGTATACCTCTGGATGGTGTCTAGCATTCCCACAAATAAGTTGTCTTTTGAGTTTTCTTTGCTTGACGACAAGCAAAAGTTTAGGACTAGGGGATTTTGATGTGTATAAATCATGCTATATTTTCACTACTCCATATACATGCATTTTATCTCATTTCATGTCCTAGGCATGTATTTTATCATGATTTAGTTAAGTTTAGCATATTTTGGAAAAAGAGACTGCTTTTGGGTGTTTTCCGTGTTAACAGGGCAAAGAAGCAGGCGTATCAAAACAACACAGGTGTGTCATCAGCGACACGTCCGTGTCAGGAGTTCCAGCCTTCAACACGCCTGTTCAAGAAATTGACACGCCTCTCAAAGTGTTGACACGACCGACGTATCAAAACAACACAGGCGTGTTATCAGTGACACGTCCGTGTCAGGAGTTCCAACGCTCAACACGCCCCAGTTCAGCCTTTGACACGCCCCAATTCAAGCGCAACACGCCCTATGGGAAGCCCGCGACACGACTGTAACCTCATTTGGCATGGACGTGTTGTCTTGACTCTGGATTTCCTTTTCTGTGAGAGCCGCGATCTTCGTCTCAATTAAAGGAAAATCTTTTGCCTTAATTAAAGAGGAGGCCAAGGCTATAAAAGAGGAGATATTCTAACCCTAGAGGAGGACGGTGGGTGGTGAAAACGATGACAGAAGAAGGAGGATAAGGAAGGAGTCGACGACAGAGGAACACAGATGGCACTAAGTATCGTAATTTCTTTCTCTAGCAATTCTTGCCAGACTATGGAGTAGTGTCTTGTAATCTTAGGATGGGGGAGTAGCCCTTGACGATTTATGATGCATGATGTAATCTATACTACTTGAATTATTGTTTGTTTTGATCTGGTTTTTGGATTCTTATTGATAAACCTAAGGAGCTAAGGGGAAGTACCTAATAGTGAACCCAAGTTCCCGAAACCCAGAACGAACTAGGGATTAACTCCTGCCAGTGGTGGTGTATCTATGACGGCTTGCGGGTGTCTCGTGACAGGCCCCCTTAGCTGATTATGGTCCCGTGTGCAAACCTACCGTGAAAAGGAAATTTAGACTCTAAAGGAACTCTTATGGATTTAATGGATCTATCAAATCCAGTTTTAACTAAGTAATGGAGGTAAGACTAGGGAGGTTTGCGGGGGTCTCGTGACAGGTCCCTTTAGCTGATTATGATCCCCTACGCTCAAATACCGTGACAGGTAAATTGAGTTTGATAGGTATAGTTAGCGTAGACCTCAAAAGGGGTCGTTGATTTACCTTAGGATAGGTTCCATCAAAACAACTCTAATAGGGGTAGGAAAGAATTAAATCACCTTATAAATCATCGACGTGGTGAAACCCATATCCTGAGATTCTCCTCAACTATTGACTTTTAGCTCGTTCTTCTCATTCGTTGTTCTTGACTGCTCAGTGTCTTTGCTTAATCCATAAATTGATTGACTAGATAACTTGGTATCACGATCATTCAGTAATTGTCCCAATCCCTGTGGGATCGATATTTTTATTACCTGACGATAACCGTGCACTTGCGAAAAATAAGACATCACTTACCCCTAACTATAATTTCCCACATTCCTCTAATAATAAAATCTTGTTGGGCTTCTGGTTATTGGATGCATCTTTAGGGCTTGGCTATCTCTAGAGGTTTGGGGTTCAATTCCTAGGCTTTGCATCCTTTTTGGCTCATTTTCTTTTATTTTTGAAAGATCCCACATAAGGCCCATCATAATCAACCAAAGATTCTTGTAAAATTCCTAGAAATTTTACGGGCGTTACAACTGAAAAGTCTATCTTTTGTATGAACATCTTTATTTTGAAATAAGAATCACATGATCATTGTTTGTATATTTTTATGGTTATGCATATTGTCTAATGCTTTACATTGTAGATAACATGGTGTGTGGTGTCACACGGGAGATCATGTTATCGGCTCCTTGTAAAGTATAAGTAAAGGCTAACAACCGAGATGGCTTTGGACAAACCATTGGAATGGTTGTAGTGTGATTTGGTATTGGTTTGTCTTGACCATAGAATCACACTAGTGCACTTTGTGTGTATTGAGTAGGACCGAAATAGAGGTGATTCGATTTATTGCTGACTACATAATCAAATCGGACCTCATATATCATTTAGTACATGCTCTTAATCCAGATATAATAACGGGTACATATACTTAGTATTCATCTCTCTGATTTACCAATGGGCAATATTTATAGATTAAATCGATAGGCTCGATAAGTTGGGAGATGATATTATTTATATGGTGTGTCGTTGATTATAGGAGGAAACCGTGTCCTATATACTTGGATGATGATGTCTCCTTGAGGAGCTCATAAGGTTCATCATGTAAACCCTGTAGGTGGACTTGGTTCTGCATGATGAAAAGGTTGAGTGGTACTACTCATGGAGTTAGATGTTGATTAATTAATGGTCAGTAAATTAATTAATCGATGGACATTCGAGATCTTAAACACGGGGAGAAAATGTAAAAATAATATACGGAGCCCATATTATCATATGGGGGTTGGTGAGGTATATCGATGATGATCCTTTAGTGGATTGGATTATCATTAGTGGATCGGACTTTATGTGGGCTTGATCCATGGGTTGCCAATATCAAACTCCTCCTCATGGTCCCTAATGTAGCCTATTAACACCTCATGAAGCTTAGATCCAATGGATAGAAACAAAACTCTAGATCCATAGGTAGAGATTAAATCTCTAAGATCAGACGGTTGAGATTAAATCTCTAGATCCGACGGTTGAGATTAAATCCCTAGAACCAATGGTAGAGATTAAAAGGAGGTTTATCCCTAACTCTATAAAAGGAGCTTGATGGGTTGGCATGGAGAATAATCCAAGGAGAGCTAGGGTTTTGGGCGGCAAGAGAAGAATCCTAGTTGAGATTGGATTAGGGTTTGGAGGCTTAGGGTTTTGGATGCTTGGGCGGCACCAAATAATGAAGTTTTTCCTTTCTTCTTCCTTCTCCATTGGCCGGCACCCAAAGGCTCTCTTCTCTTCTCCTTGAGTGGTGGAAACAAGACTTAGGGGTCTCCCTTGGTGTCTTGGTTGGTTTCCATCATCATCTCCCTCTCTTTGTTGTCCGGCGGCAAGGATTGTTTTTGTTCCTAGTTGGTTGGTTTTAATGATGAAAAAAACCTTGTTTCTATTCTTCATTTTCCTTTGAAAGAGCAAGGAAGGAAGATTTGTGATCTTGGAGCTTCGACTTTTGGTAGAGCGTCGCCCACACGACGTCCGAAAGGAGGAAGGGCATACATTAGAAGATCAGGAGGTATATCGATTCTCTAATTTTTATATGTTGCATGTTTGTATTTGTTTTTCAATTATGAGCATGATATAAATATGTATATGGATAAATAATACTTGGATCCCGAATATAAACACAAAAGCTGGAAATCCGGACATCGTCTATCCCGCGGCTACTCGTAGAATAGAGGATGGTCGCTTGAACAACGAGTTTGTTCAAGTGACCTCTCTAAACGAATAGCACGATGATGACTTGGTTGTTTGGGCAATCCCTTGTGTCTAGGATTAAATTTTTTAATCCGGGGACATCGATGGGATCGCCATGAACAAATGACCAAGGTGAAGTAGGAAGCGAAGTTTCCTCTCACAGACTCGATAAGCAAAACCCTACAATTGGTATCAGAGCTTCCGGGCAAAACCTACAATATTAGACTAAAAAAAAAAGAGTCTGAGTCCTCCACCTCTAGGCCCTCATGAGAGAGGCCTTGCTCGGACCATCATTTTCCCTCAGAATATCATTTGCACACCTTTAGGACCCACGAGTTTGTACTCCTAAGCATCCGGTCCATAGATGGTCGTTTCTTCTCCAATAATGCACCATATGTTAGAGAGATGGTTGATCACTATAGACTCGGTAAGTTAGTCTACTGCGATCACGATATCAATGAAGACTCACTTGTCGAATTCTATAACAACCTACAACCCACTGAAAATAGGCTTTTCCATAAGTTGAGGGTAGCCAAAATGGATATCACTCTTACTCTTGCCATCTAGAGATCATTTCTAGGATTTAGAGAGTCCTCTTCTAACCTAAAATGCTATCCAACTCTTCCTGAAAATTTAGTAGGATTTGTCCTCAATTCCATCCACGAATCCTTATTTAGACGTCCTAGATATAAAGGAGTTAATTTTGTGTTATCCATGACACTAACGGCTCCTGACAACATCTTATACAAAGTCATTGTCGAATGCATTTTTCCCATAGTCACCAAAGGGCAAGCCAAAGTTAGGCCACATCATTTATTGGCTCTCCACCTTCTCAAAAATCACCTTGATTTTAACATAGCTTTAAACATGTTTCTGTGCATTGTCCATTTATCCATTCTAGTCAAGAAAAAGGTTTATATGCCTTTTGGTCACATACTCACTTTTTGGTTAGAATCCCTAGGCATAAACACATCCAGGGGAAAAGTGAGGGAGGCGAAAAGGCTGGACTATATCCATTGCAGAAATTTGTCTCTAGCCGGCATTATTCGCACTCCTACATGAGAGATTCAGTAAATAGATGGCCATCATGTTGGGGAGCATATGGATCTTGAGGAAGAACCTGCTCTTCCTGCTGAAGAACCACACCATCCGACTCCTAACCAAGCTAAACACTTAACCACTTTTACGAAGAAGCTATCTCAACTTCGTGAATCCCATGAGACTTTTGTGAACACAATCACCACGACAATATCAGATTTCCATCTACAAACCAACCAGCGATTGACTCAGATCCAACACACTCAAGATCAAATCCTTCGAGAGCAGATGGAAATCAAAGATATCTTGATCAATTGGACAAGTATCTCGGAGGAACCTTCTACACCAGCCCCCGACAAATAGAATCACGTTAAGATCTCAAATTGTGTCAATCCACCTAGGATGGTTGCACTATGGATATTTGTCTTTGTGTTTAGACTTCAAACTATGGGTGTTCTTGTGAAACCATTTTTGTGAAATAGTTTTTTGAAACGTCAACTTTTTGTTCATTCTGTTTTTTTTTGTATGATCTATTATTGGTTATGTGTGGATGAGTCGGTTAGTGTCTATCAAACTTATTATTGTGTGTGCAATCCTTGTTAGTGCCACCCGAACAATCCAAGCCTTGACTCCATCCCACCATTGTTAGTGTAATCATTAAGTGTGCACCTAATCAACCCTAAAAGAATGTTTGATTGAGGGGGAGCTCCGGTTTGGGAAGTCCACAGTATTAGTGGGAGCTTTCCCTATATTTTATACCCTAATCCTAGCAAAGATCTAAGTGTGTTTAAAGATTTCTAGGTATTATCATTTTTATTAAGAAAGTGTGCGAGGATTTTTTTTTTTCCAGTTCATATACCCAAATGTGAAGTGAAGTATCAACCTAATGTCATAAGGATATTTTCATTTGAAGATTCCTCAATCTTTCCCTTCACTAACCCTTTTGATATCTTAATGGGTAAAATATTTTTCCAACATTTTTCACCAATTGTATGTATCATAAGTATTATACGTATGAAATTTCACGATTTTTAAAGTTATGTATAATTACTTATTAATTTTCAAAGTTAATATCTGATAATTGAAAAGCGAAGTTTTCGATTATCATGATGGCGCCATGATGATGGCGATCGGTGATGAGCGCGGCCAATCGCGCGAAATTGCCCGCGTAAACCGCCTACTGAAAATCGCGTAAATCGCCGTGGAAACCGCCACTGGCGAACCATTCGACGAATGCCCTAGCGGAAACCGCCCTAGTGGAAACTGCCCTGGCACAATTATCAGTCGATTACTGCTTGGTGCCACTCGACTAATGAGCACTTCAATTGACTGATTTCTATAGGACTCAACTGATTAGTTGATTTCGGGAAAAACAAGGTTGTTTAGCCCGTGTTCAACTATGGTAAAGTTCCCTAACTACTCCTAACCCTAGGATATGCTTTGAGAAGAATTATTAAGAGTGAAAATCCATTGGATGTTGATTAGGAGAAGTGTTAAGGTGATGTATCAAATTTAAGGTATGGGAAAGTTCAATGTTGAACTTTAGACCTTATTTTTGATGGTTTAGAGTTCCTATTGGCTTAGCGACTTCCCAAGGACATTGTTGGTGCAATGGTCAAGGGGGAGCAAGCCTTTAGGGGGAGGAACTTATTCACCATGATATTTTTGTTGTTTGCCAAAGGGGGATAGTATGGGTTCAAGTTATTGTGATATTTGTGATATTATTCAAATGGAGTTAAATTAAAATTTCTGCCCATCTCTATTACATGTGAAATTTCTGCACTCCAAGTTATATCATCCCTATTACATGAATGATAAATTTCTGATATGAAATATTTCTTCCCATCTCTATTACATGTGAAATTTCTGCACTCCAAGTTATATCATCCCTATTACATGAATCATAATTTTCTGATATGAAATATTTCTGCACTTCATGCTATATTTCAAAAATTGAGATGAATTGTATTTATATCACCTAAACTTAAACCATGTTGTCAAACATCAAAAAGGGGGAGATTGTTAGTGCAATCAAGCCCATCTAATGTTTCAATGTTTAACAACAAGGTTTATGGCTCGTTCTTTGGCTAGGGTACATGGGCCCAATACTCGTTAGACAAAGAGGGCATCATAACATGCTGGTTCTTTGGCTAGGGTACTGGGAGTACTCGTTAGACAAAGAGGGCACATTAACGTGCTCGTTCTTTGCCTAGGGTACATGGAGTACTTGTTAGGCAAGGAGGGCGTCATAGTGCGCTTGGTCTTTGTCTAAGGTACATAGAGCATTCGTAAGTTGGAGAAGGCACCGTAGCGTGCTTGGTCTCTTACTAGGGTGCTTGAAACTCTAGGAGTGGCAACTTACTAGGGAAGATACTCATGTGCTTCAAATATTTACCGCATCAGTCGAGCCACCATGGGGGTCAGCTCGACTGACACTCTTGCACAAAGGCACAGAATCGAGTTGGCTCGACTACTTATCATTTGGTATAGCATAGAATCGAGCTGGCTTGACTACCAGCTTGACTGCTCACTACGTGGAATAGCACAAAACCAAGCCCTGCTCAACTGTGGGCTCAATTGTATACTCTGATTGCCAAACTCTAAACCCTATACCAGTCGAGTCGATTTGGTAGCGGCTCGACTGGTAGCTATAGATTCGGTCACATAACCAAGCCCGGCTTCGTTGTGGGCTCGACTGATAAATGTTTTTCGAGCACATACGCGAGTCAGACTCAAACTACGGGCTCGACTACGGAGGCAACAACGGGATGCTTCCATTTCGAGTAAAGATTCAAACGCGACGATTTCCAATTGGAGGAGCAGGTTCCTTTCCTGGCAAACCACCAAAGGTTGGAGGTGGTTACAGGGACAAGCTCAGGTGGTCAGATTTCGGTGGGGCATGATTTCTAGGGTTCCAATGGGGGAAGATAAAAGCTTTGCTGAAGAACAAGAGAAGCAGTTCTTGGGCTCTAGTTTTTGGTCTTTGAGTGATACAAGCTTCTTGTGATTCATTCTAAAGGAGAAGAAGAAAAAGCCTTGCTCTCATCTCGCCTCCTCTCCAACAAGTGCTCACAGCTGCTATCAATCATCTTCTTGCAAGTGCTACAACTTCATCTTCAACGCAAGAAGCCGCACAGCAATCTGTAACTTGTTTTAACTTCTTAGCTTACTATTCTTGATTATTTTCATTGCATTGTAAGCTTGTAAGAGGTGAAGTTTTCACCTCCAGAATCATTCCGATCCATTCATAGTAGACTTTCCTTTTAAGCTGCCTGTGGAGTAGGAACTACTGAGTTCTGAACCACATAAATACCTGAGTATTGGTTGTGTTTGTGCTTTGTGCTTTGTTTTCTATTTTCGCTACATAATCCGCTGTTTTATGGTTGAATTTGAGTTAGATTTTTCAACTCACTATTCAACCCCCCCTCTAGCGAGCCTCAATCCCAACATCCATCACCGATACAAAGTGAAGATGAGTTCGAGGAAGATGACTCATCGGTTCAAGAACTCGAAGATTTGGAGATTGAGAGATGTTCAATTTTAAAATCAAGGAAGGTGTAGAAGCCTCTACTTCTTGGATTGAGGGGGAGGATAAGTCTTCAATATCAAATTAATATGAGCCCTCTGATGTAATTGAGAGGTGTCCTAAGGAAATTGCCTTAGAAGCTATTAATAAAATTCACTATTTGATTGTACATTATCTATATATTTGATTGGATCTTAAACTCATGTACTGAAGACCACAATACAATGCATAACATCAGAGAAATTGTGATTGGATCACAATTAGTGGATATCTCATCATGTGTAAATATACAAGTATTGAAACTATCCATACTCGATGAATTGATGAGATTGGACATCATCAATTCTGTGAGACTAGCACATGTTATGCTTCTTGGTTTATCCAAGCATTCAGTACACACAGAGTGCAAGCATAGGGATGCTGAGAGTGAATATGTAGATTCTAGTTATGGTAACTAGTTCCTTGGAGTGGCCTGCTATGAGACTTCATATGGTTCTATATGTCATTGTAGATCTCATTGGAGCTTGAGTGCGAGCTTCCTTAGACTTGAGATATTCAAGTAACCTTGATCATGGCGCCTTGTACTTTGACTTCTTCATGTAGGATCGATGAAGTGTGGATTGGCCGACTAGAGAGGGGTGAATAGCCCTCTTTCGTTGGATGACGGAATTTGCTCGTCTACAAAGAAATAAGAGCAACGGAAACAAAACAAGACAAGAAAATAGAAATAAGAATACAAACAATGCTAACACTGAAATGTAACGTGGTTCACGTCTACGCCGCTAACCCACGGTCCCGATTCGTCCCCAGTGAATCACTCCGCAACCAATTCACTATCGGTCTCTCCTTTGCACTAAGCTAGGTGGAGGTAACCCTTACAACTCAAGAATACTCCTTCTTTTACAATAGATCTGAAAGAAAACTAAGAGAAGGAGTTTAATCTTGTGGAGCACTTGGATGATCACTTAGAGCATAAGCATTAGCCATCGAAAAGCCCACACCCTCTCTTTTTATAGAGAGGGATGATTTCTTCCCATTGGCCGCCACCAGTCGACTGCTGCCCTTGGCAGTCGACTGCCGCCACTACAACGGCCTTCGAACACGTCGGATCCCGATCGTTGTAGTCCAACGGATCCCTTGGCATTTGACTAATATATCCATCAGTCGACTGATGACTCGTAGTCGACTGCCCAGTCGGCTACGAGAGGTTCTGTGGCCCAAACCCTCTCGACCAGTCGACTGCTACCAACAACAGTCAACTGATGGTCTTGGCAATTGACTGCCAACATATGGAAGTCGACTTCTGGCCCAAAAACCATTCAGTCGGATACCAGTCGAATCACGTTCGACTAAGAGCAGTCGACTACCATTTCATGGCAGTCGACTAGTGTCAGGAATCCTCATCTGACACTTAGCCAAATGGCCAAGTTTCACTACCCCTTCCAGGGTTACATTCGCTCACTCTCATCCCTCGGAGTCCCTCGCCTTTGAAGTTATCTTCGCCCGGCCATGTTCCTCGGATGCGCCAAGCGTACGGCTCTGCAGCGCTATCCTTCACGTCTTGCCCTGAAGTCTACTTCCTCCGGCTTCACTCCAAGCTCCTCGTCCGGCGGTCCCTCAGATGCTCCAAGTGCATGGCTTCCACAAAGCTATCCTTCACCGACTCAAGGACCGAGTCATGAGAGGTGAAACTCATCAAGGCTCCATGTGCGAATTACTAAGTCCTGCAAGACTCCAATGCACATATAAAATCATAATACCAATCTAACTTAAACACTTTGCCACACACATCAAAACCTTATCACGGCAAGAGATTGCCCTAACATTCTCCCCCTTTTTTATGTGTGGCAATCCGTTTAAGTTAGGTAAAAACATTTGATAAAATATTAAGAAAAGAAAGCATGTGAATAACATGATTGGCAACTCTCTCCCTTAATACATGAAACTCCCCCTAAATATATTCCCCCTTACTTAAACATACATCTTTCTCCCCCTTTGACACTATCAAAAAGATTAAACAAAGTTTATATATCATGGCATCAAGTTTAGAGTGAAACATAAACCAAAAATATGCCTTAAAAACGTGTATCAGAAGTTGCTGGGAAGTTTTTCAGGTGAGCAGTCGACTGACACAATGAAATCTAGTTTTCTGATTTTCTGGACAAAATTCAGAAATGCACTATAAATTCCAAAAAATTCGGAAAATAGTGAAATTTGGGGAACACATTTATTTTAGGGTTCTTTATTAATGAAAAATAGTTTTCCTTGAAAAATATTATATTTTCAATGATTTGCCAAAAATCCAAAAGCTTTAAAAACAACTAGTGTTTTGATCAAGTTTGTATCCATTTTAACACCTAGTTTTGCTTTGGATTGTTTCAAAACATGAACACACAGATTTTAAAGTAAGAAATTGTTTTGAAAACATATGAAATATCCAACCATGATCTTTGGGCAATATGTCTATGAATTAAACATAAGCCTTCCCCATGATTGGTCTATTATTGCTATTTTGATACTTTAAATGACCATCTAAATGCCATAGGCATTAGTGGACCGTTAGTATCATCCTATCATCTCACCCATGCTAAGTTTTCGATCATGGTAGCATATGGTGAGTGTGAGATGCATCCTAAAGGTATTTGTATATACTTAACCATTATTTTCATGCAATTCTATCAAGGTTAAGTATCATCCTAACATCCAACATGATCATAAAGACATGTATAAATTAATTTCACATTATGATCATGAACCAAATGTATTCATTAAATTGTGATCATGCATTAGGTATTACATCATGATAATAAGGCAAATATCACCTAAAGCATGATTTATCTATTTATAGGTGGATTATCATCACCTAACACTATTTCAAAAATGTTGTCCCTCCTTCCTAAGTCAACCAACATATGATATAGGTAAATTGCATATGGTTGACTTCCCTAGGGTTTTCCTAACCCTTAAGGATGGATTTTGGAACCCAAAATAAGTTCTTACCTATGGGGTTCACTAAATACTCCTTAGGGATCTATTTTCTAGCAATTTCCTTCTTTGTTTCTTGACCCCTAGCTATTAAACATTTATAGGTCTTTTAATTTTTATTTTCTTTATATCATAAGCCTTTCTTGTTAAAACTTGCTCTTTGGCTCCCTATGATCATGTTAAGAGTGTTGGAGCCAATTGTAAACTTTTCTAGGGCCTTGGTCAAATGATCTACTTTCTCTCTTAAAGCCATATTTTATTCTATGCATGCATCATTAACATCCAAAGGCATATAGTTATCATGTGAGCATACATCATTTAAGCTAGAAGACATATTATCATTTATATTTAAGCATGCTTTTTCTAATTTATCTTCTAAGTCCTTAATTTGATGTAACATGCATTTATTTTTCTTCTTTTCCCTAAATAAATCCTTAGTAAGACTAGAAATCATGGAAACTATTTTACTAGGTGAGAGATTCGTTACCATAGTCTCCATGTCTTCTTCTTCTTCGGATGAGGATGGTAAAGAAGCTCCCCCTTCACTAGAGCTCTCCTCACTTGTGCTTGATCCTTCATTTTCGGAGGAGGAAGAGTCTAGGTCGTCAAAGGCCATTAGGGCAAGGTTGGAGTAGACATGTTCTTCCTCTTTGTGATGATGATGATGATGAAGTGGGATCATCTCATGTCCTTGCTTTGAGTTCTTTTGTTTTCCCTTTCTCCTTGGCTTTCTTCTCTTCTTCCTTCTTCTTACTTCCCTTCTTCTTCTTCTTTTCTTCCTTCTTTTTCCTTTCCTCTTTACTCTTGTTTAGGAGAGGTCAATTGTCCCTTATGTGTCCCTCTCCTTGATAATTATAACAAATCACCTTCCCCCTTGGTCTTCTCCTCCTATCATTAGATTTATTAAATTAAAACTTTTTAATGCACGCCTTACCCTCCTTACCATATAGGCTTCTTCCGTGCTATCCATGGAGGAGGAGGAAGATGTTTCATCGGAGGAGGAGGGGATCTCCATCTTCTTCTTCCCCTTGTTGGCCAAAAGTGTTACTCCTCTTGAAGGTTGAAATCTTGGCTCTTCTATTATTCCTTCAAGTCTTGTTTCGTGGAGCTCCATGGTTGAGAAGAACTCCTCAAAGGTACTCACTTCTAAATTCTTGGACATGTAGAAGGAGTCCACCATTGAGCTCCAATTCGATGACCGGGGAAAAGCATCAATTGCTTTCATGAGCATGTCGCGGTTTGAAAGTATTTCTCCTACACTCGTTAGCCCAATTAAAATTTCTTTGAATCTAGAATGTAAGGAGGTTACCTTTTCTCCCTTTTTAAGCTTGATATTTGATAGTTGGGAGCGGAGGAGATCTCTTCTTGCAAGCTTGGCCTCCAAAGTGCCTTCATGAAGCTCTACTACCTTCTCCCACATCTCCTTGGCACTTGCACACTCCCCTATCCTATTCACTTCTTGTTGAGGGAGTACATTGTAGAGGTGGTGCTTGGCTTTTGAATTTGCCAAATACTCCTCTCTTTGTCTTTTACTCCATCTTTATTTCTCCAATAGCTCCCCTCCTTCATTCCTAGGCATCTCGAAACCATTTTCCATAATTAATAAAATTTTGAAGTTGGTTTCGAAGAATACCTCCATTCTCTTTTTCCACCAAGAGAATTTTCCTTCAAATTTTGGTGGGTGAATGTTGGAGCCGGCCATTCTTGAATGTGCTTGTTGTGGCGGTTAGTCCTCGAAAAGCTTTCCTTGGCTCTGATACCACTTGTAGGGTCGATCAAGTGTGGATTGGCCGGCTAGAGGGGGGTGAATAGCCCTCTTTCGTTGGATGACGGAATTTGCTCGTCTACAAAGAAATAAGTGCAACGGAAACAAAACAAGACAAGCAAATAGAAATAAGAATACAAACAATGCTAACACCGAAATATAACGTGGTTCACGGCTACACCGCTAATCTACAGTCCTGATTCGTCCCCGGTGAATTACTCCATAACCAATTCACTATCAGTCTCTCCTTTGCACTAAGCTAGGTGGAGGTAACCCTTACAACTCAAGAACACTCCTTCTTTTATAATATATGCGAAAGAAAACTAAGAGAAGGAGTTTGAATCTTGTGGAGCACTTGGGTGATCACTTAGAGCATAAGCATTAGCCATCCAAAAGCCCACACCCTCTCTTTTTATAGAGAGGGCTGATTTCTTCCCGTTGGCTGCCACCAGTCGACTGCTGCCCTTGGTAGTCAACTGCCGCCACTACAATAGCCTCCGAACACATCGAATCCTGACCATTGCAGTCCAATAGATCCCTTGGCGATCGATGTATCCATCACCGATCGATGACTCAGTCGATCGCCGATCGGATGAGAGGTTCGGGCCCAAACCCTCTCGACCGATCGCAATCGCCATGATCGATGGTCTTGATCATGATCGCCAACATATGGTAGTCGACTGCTGGCCCAAAACCATTCAGTCGAATACCTATCGAACTGCGTTCGACTCAGAGCAATCGACTGCCATTTCATGGCAGTCGACTGGTGTCGGGAAGGCTCATCCGACACTTAGCCAAATGGCCAAGTTTCACTACCCCTTCCTGGATTACATTCGCTCACTCTCATCCCTCCGAGTCCCTTGCCTTTGAAGTTATCTTCGTCTGGCCACGTCCCTCGGATGCGCCAAGCGCACGGCTCTGTAGCGCCATCCTTCGTGTCTTTCTCTGAAGTCTACTTCCTCCGGCTTCACTCCAAGATCCTCGTTTGGCGGTCCCTCGGATGCTCTACGCGCACGACTTTCGCAAAGCTATCCTTCACCGACTCAAGGACCGAGTTATAAGAGGTGAAACTCGGCAAGGCTTCATGTGCGAATTACTAAGTTCTGCAAGACTCCAACGCACATATCAAATCATAATACCAACCTAACTTAAATCCTTTGCCACACACATCAAAACCTTTTCACGGTAAGAGATTGCCCTAACACTTCGTAGCCATCTACACAGTGGGTGTAAATTTGGGATGATTGGGTATAAGCCAAAGTGGTCGAAGGTGTTTGAATATCCCACAGAGGATTCACCACTCCTAATAAAGGAGATGTATACCCTAGGCCTCTTGTCAGGATTGTTACTCAGAAGTCTCTGGCCAAAGCAAGCATGTTAAGAAGATGGTCTTCTTGGGAACATGTAAGAGTAACATGAATCCACAGGACAAGGAAAATAACTTGAGGTAGGTGTGACATAGTCAGCCTAGTGGGGATGAACACAGAGACCATGTCTTGAACCAAGTGGGTATAGGATGAGTGAAAGGAACAATGCACAAACAACTGAAGTTGTTGAAGGGTTCAGAAAATGTTCTGAAGTAGATTTAGACTTTCCGGTCAATTGGGGGTCATGATGTACTACTATGTGCCACTCATGATCTATTCATAATTAAGGGGTTAATTATGAATGACCAACAAAACCGAGAACCTATTGGGTCACATGCACTATGGGTGATCTCAAGATGTAAAACAAATCTGAGAATGAGATTCTAGTTGAGAGAAGATATGTCTAGTTGGACAAGACCTAGGGGGTGTGAAACGGAGGCAATGGAACCTCCTATGGCCTTGTCGGACTTAGCATGACCTTATCACATTTAAACGAAGTTAAATGGACCATACATAGCCTCACGCGATCGTACCTAACTTGGCAAGGGTCATGTCTGGCTCTGACCAGATGAATGGTTAAACTAGGTTGTGCCCATAAGGACACATGACCAGGTCATGTGTCCTGGCATAGTCGTACCTTTTGGCATGGTCGTGTCGTGTGAATCAACACGATCGTGTCGTGGGTCTACCGATTTTTGAGATTTCTTTTTATAGAAATTTCATGTGTTGTTCTTACCTTAATTATGGGATAATTATGGTAAAATATGTTCTTTTTAAGCCTCATAAGATGACCTAATAAAGAGATCTATAAATAGATCCCTTGATAATCTTTGACAAAGGTTTTTGTTTAGGTTTTCCCTTGGTAGCTATTTTTCCTCCCACCTCTTCTCTTCTCTCCGCCGGTTGGCTAGCACCAATCAGAGACAAATGCTTGCTACTCTAGGAGTTGTCTTAGGTGATTCTGGCATGAACACTAATAGAGGCAAGGCCCGTTGGTCTTGATTGTGGTTTCGACGGATTCAAAAGTATCTCGAAGGTATAACTTCTCCTTCTCCTTGTGTGTTTTCATGCAATTATGCCAAAGCAACTTTTCCTGGCCCCCAGGGGATGTCTGGGATGGAATAAAATTATTTTATTCGCTTTATTCCACTGCACATGATCCCAAAATCTCTAACAAGTGGTATCAGAGCCACCTTGTTCATTTGGCATAGATTGCATGTTGTAGGAGAATGTTTAAAGCATGTTTGATGTTTTAATATAGTTGTGACATGTTTATCTATATGATAGATTAGAGTATGCTTGATTTTACATATAGGATATGTTTGTAACCTAAAAGGAAATACCGACGATGCACCTAGAAACACTGAAGGTGTTGGCCGCATTGTTAGAGCCTGAGCATAGACTCATGTTCACATCGGGAAATTTATTTCCTAATGTGACCTTGGTTTTTTTTTCATATTTAGGTTTATTTCCGTTTATAGATGAGACCCATAATAATCTAAAATCCCTCATACAAATATTAGGGTTACACCTTCCATTAATATGGTTGAACCAGAGTTGTTTTTCGTGTTTGAGTTGTTGAACTCACTCCAAACCTGGCATGACATCGAGCATGTTCAATTCATATGAGATTCAATGTTTATTTCAAGTTTGGGTTGTTGGACTCTTTCCAAGCCTGGCTTGTAAATTGGATGTGTTCAAATCATTTAAATTCGATCTCACGATTAATGAGTCGACCCTAACTGAAAGAATTGATTTGTTGGACTCTCTCCAAGGTCAATGTGGACAGAGGTGCAATTAGTTGATATGCATTGGATTTATATATGTTAATGAGTTAACAACCTAATGTATATGTGAACATTCAATTAGTTGATAGCATAAAGTGATAGTTATATATTTGATATATAATGGGTATTGTTGATACCTAATATTATGACTATGAATGACTTGTTGGACTCTCTCCAAGGTTGTTCTTAGTCATAATGGATATCAACGCACTAGAAGATCACCTACCATCTCTCAAATTCAAAGTGAGGGCTATTGAATTTGATAAAAATAGTGGGAGTTTCTTGTTAATATAAATTTTTTACATTACTATAAATTCATCTTTCTTATACACCTCTATTTGTATGTCTAGTTACTAATTAGAATAGCATGTCAACCTCCATTAATTTATATTCGATTTTGGACAACAACAAATTGACACGGCCAAACTTCTTGGACTGGCTTCGCAACCTGAGAATTGTTCTCAAAGCTGAAAAACTAGTTTATGTCCTTGAATAGGTTCTTCCCAAACCTATGACAGACAATGCATCTGGAGACCAAAAGTTGGCTTACCAGAAACATGTTGCTGACTCTAAGATGTCGAGTTGCATTTCTCTAGCATCAATGTCTTGTGAGTTACAGAAGCAACATGAGAATATGGATGCTAATACAATTGTCTTTCATCTTCGTGAGATTTTCGATCAGCAAGTGTGATCTGAAAGGTTTGAGGTCACCCAGCTCCTCATTCGCTCAAAGATGCAAAAGGATTCATCTGCAGTGCAGTTTGCACTAAAGATGAATAACTATATTTTGAGCGATTAGGATCATTATGGTTTTTCATGGACCATGAAATAAGTATTGACTTAATTCTTCACAATATGACTGGTAGTTATTTACAATTTGTGATGAACTATCAGATGAATAAGATTGAGTCCATGATTTTTGAATTGATAAATATGCTCAAAATAGTGGAGTAATCTGTTGCGAAAGAACAAAAAGTGGTAATACTAGTTAACTCCTCTAAGAAAAGTTCTAAAAGGAAGTCAAAAACCAAAGCTAAAGGTAAGAAGAAGGCAAAGAATGAAGAAATAACTCCCAAGCGTATCTGCCATCATTGTGGCAAGGATGGACAGTGGAAGAGAAACTACAAGCAGTATCTGGAGTCACTAAAGCATAAAAAGGCATTTGATGCCCAATCAACTTCAGATATATTTGTTATTGAATGTCATAGTTTTGTTATTGAATGTCATAGTGTTTCTTCTAGCACTTGGGTATTGGATATCGGGTGTGGCTTACATATATATAATGACATATAGGGGCTTAGAAATAGAAGAAGACTAGTTAAGGGTGTTGGATCGAAAGCACACTAGAGGGGGGGGGGTGGAGGGGGTGAATAGTAAGCATAAAAAACTTCTTTTCATTCGATTAAAAATCAATGTAATGCAGTGGAATGTAAAACAATAGAAAATAGATAGACACTTTATTTTTACTTGGTTCGCAACCAAAAGGTTGCTACTCCAAGTTCCCACTATCCTAGCCATGTACAAGGGGCAATCCACTATAGAGTCTTCTCCTCATTAGAGGTAGGATACAACGATTAAACAGAAAACCAAAACTCAAGAATAAGGCAACAAGCCTACCTCACCTTGTACCATAAAAGCTCTGAGTACAAAAATAAGTACAAATGAAAGAACTAAATGAATCTACTGATGAAGTAGAGTGGAGATCTTTGGCTTTGCATCGGTGTTACGGTGGCAATACCGTAGTGTAGAACTTTAGCATTGCGGGAGCACTTTGAGAGCAAAAAAGATGACCTAAAGGGTTAAAACCCCTTTGTTGGTGCAATCGGCTCAGGTCACGATTGACCAGACTCGAGTTTGACTCGAGCTGTGTTTTGATGTTTGACATTGATGTCTGACAAATGCTGGGGAGATTGTTGGTGTAATAGACCCAGGTCATATTTGATGTTTGACGATGGGTTGACAATTGTCATGGGAGAAGTTCATGTCCTGTGTACTTGGCATGAAAAGTCCAAGCTTGAGTCTTGGCATGGAAAGTCCAACATGGGTTGGCAAGGAAAGTCTAAGCATGTGTCTTGGCAAGGGAAAGTCCAAGCATGGGTCTTGGCATGGAAAGTCCAACATGGGTTGGAAAAGAAAGTCCAAGCTTGAGTCTTGGCAATTAGAAATTCCAAGGGAAATATTGGTGGCGTAAAGTCCAAGGGAGGAGTCTTGGTAGCATAAGTCCAATGGTTGGCGGCGTAAAATCCAAGCGGGAGTCTTGGCAGTGTAAGCCCAATGTGCCTTGGCGGTGTAGACCACATTAGCATGACAATAGCTAATGGAAGCACCTGAAGGCTAGCATATAGATGAAAAAGTCATGAATGACTTAGAGGGATCCGATAGGCGTGAGGCTGATGGAGGTGGCTAGAAGGCTTAGGTCTAGGCTGAGGGTGGTCTAGCAAGTATGGGGGCACCATACTTGGGTTAAAACCTCATATTTGAGGTGTATCAGTGGACTAGGACAATGGTCAGTCTACTGATGGGAGTCGACTAGGGTTCGACTACAGGAAGATGGCCTAACAGTCGACTGCCATCATTGGGCAGTCGACTGAAGGTGCCATCAGTCGACTGCTAGGGTATGACAGTCGACTGATGCTTCGGCCACGAGCATAGTAAGCTCTGTAATTGAGTGATCGACCTGAACACTCAATTGATTCAGACATTAGTCAATTGATGGGCATGATTAGTCGACTGATGGTCTATCCGTTGGAACTTATCCGACGTGGCTCATGCCGTTGTCTCACAACTTCTACAGGAGCAGTCAATGGATGGTCCAAATCAGTCGACAGCTAGGCAAAATCCAGCTCGAATGCAGGTTATAATAGCAGCTCGGAAGGAGGGATTTGGCATCGGTTTTCTTGGACGATTTAAAGCGATTTGCTAGTGCAAATCAGGGTCTTCAAGGCTAGTCCAAGGAAATCAATAAGAAAGCTTCCAAAAGAGTTTTTGTAAAGTATTCTTTACTTTTTTTGTTGTATTTCATTCATATTTTCTTGTTGTTCATTGTATTACTTAGAGTAATCACTTGTACGAGGTTTCTCCACCTTCAGATTGTTCCGAGAAGGAGTTATTTAGTAGTGGTGTGTGATTGGCATCGCTAGGGCTCATTACAGCCCAATCCATGGAGTAGGAACCATTCAGTTCTAAACCACATTATATTACATGTTGTAATTGTGTGCTTGTATATTTTGTTATTGTTTTATTTATACTATTTTCGTTGTGCACTAACCGAATTGTAGCAAGCATGCGATCACGAAAGAATTCCTCTGTCGACGACGTATGCGCTATTCACCCCCCTCTTATTGCATCGAGGTCCTAACAATTGGTATCAGAGTGAGGCTGCTCTTTAAGGATTAACAACCAAGAGAGCATCGCTAGAGGAAGAAGATGAAGTTTGAAGAACAATTAGGATGGGACGCACTTTATCAATGTATGTACTCGACTTAGGCCAAGTAATCTTTTAGATCTATCTCTATAGATCTTGATGCCTAGAATATAGGCAGATCACCTAAGTCTTTCATCGAGAAACAATTCCTAACCACATGGAGTGAGGGAATATCATTTCGATGAGAAGTATGTCATCTACATACAAGAAATACAACTGTGCTCCCACTATTTCTCTTGTAGACACAAGGTTCATCTTCATTCTTGATGAAACCAAACTCCTTGATTGCATCATCGAATCGAAGATTCCAGCTTCGAGAGGCTTGCTTTAGTTCATAAATGGACCTTTGCAGTTTGCATACCTTTCCAGGATGCTTTGGATCTTCAAAACCCTCAGGCTGTGTCATGTACACATCCTCGAGTAGCTTTCCATTCAGAAAAGCGGTTTTGACATCCATCTGCCAGATCTCATAATCGTGGTAGGTCGAATAGCAAGTATGATCCGAATGGATTTAAGCATCGAATCGTGGTGAAAAGGTTTCATCATAGTCAATACCATGAATTTGTTTGAATCCTTTAGCCACCAATCTACCTTTATAGGTATGCTTATTACCATCCATGTCAGTCTTTACTTTAAAGACCCACTTACACCCAATGGGTTTTACCCCTTCAGGTGGATCAACCAAGGTCCATACTTGGTTAGTGTACATGGATTCCATTTCGGATCTCATGGCCTCTAGCCATTTCTCGGAATCTGGGCTTATCATAGCTTCTTGATAGGATGTAGGCTCGTCAAGATCGACAAGCAATACCTCACCATTGTCAGTCAAGAGAAAAGAATATCTCTCGGGTTGACGACGGATCCTATCAGATCTACGAAGAGGTTGGTCTACTTGAACAGGTGTTTGCTCCACAACTCTTTGGGCAACACTTTCCTCATCCACAACACTTTGTGGTTCCTGTTCATTTTCCATCGAAGCCTTAGTGTTATCGTCATCTTGAACTTCTTCAAGATGAATTTTACTCCCACTAGTTTTTCTAGAAATAAATTCTCTTTCTAGAAAGACAGCATTTCTGGCAACAAACACCTTGCCAAGTGTGGGATTGTAAAAGTAATATACCTTAGTTTCCTTGGGATATCCTACAAAATAACACTTATCTGATTTGGGTCCTAGTTTATTTGAGACTTGACGTCTTACATAAGCTTCACAACCCCAAATCTTTATAAAAGACATTTTGGGACTCTTCCCAGTCCATATCGTATATGGTGTCTTTTCTACGGCTTTTGATGGGACGCGATTAAGTGTGAAAGCGGCTGTCTCTAGAGCTAGTCCCCAAAAGGAAGTAGGTAGATCAGTCTGGCTCATCATTGATCGTACCATATCTAATAGAGTACGATTTCTCCTCTCAGATACACCATTCCATTGTGGTGTTCCAGGTGGAGTGAGTTGGGATATTATCCCACACTCAGCCAGGTGATCACGAAACTCTTGACTAAGGTATTCACCACCTCGATCTGATCGAAGTAGCTTAATACGCTTACCAAGTTGCTTTTGTACTTCATTCTTGAATGCTTTGAACTTTTCAAAGGATTCTGACTTATGTCTCATCAAATATAAGTAGCCGAATCTACTCATATCATCAGTGAAAGTAATAAAGTATTTATAGCCTCCTCTGGCTTCGACATTGAAAGGGCCACATACATCAGTATGTATGAGTCCTAACAAGTCCGTCGCTCTCTCGCCATGTCCACTAAATGGAGTTTTAGTCATCTTTCCTAAAAGACTAGATTCGCATACCTCATATGATTCAAAATCAAATGAGTCCAATAATCCATCTTTATGGAGTTGGGATATGCGTTTTTCATTTATGTGACCTAGGCGACAGTGCCAGAGATATGTTTGGTTCAAATCATTCGATTTGAACCGTTTGGTATTTACGTTATAAATTGGGTTCTCTAAATCTAGAACATAGAGACCATTCATAAGTGGTGCATTACAATAGAACATTTCATTTAAATAAATGGAACAACATTTGTCCTTTATTATAAAAGAAAAGTTTTTCTTGTCTAAACAAGATACAGAAATTATGTTCTTCGTTAATGCAGGTACATAAAGGCACTCCTCTAGTTCTAAGATAAGCCCAGTGGGCAAAGACAAAGAATATGTTCCTACAAATGACAAAGAAGAACTTTGCGCCATTGCCTACTCAGAGGTCCACTTCGCCTTTTGCCATTAGTCTACTATTTCACCACTCACATTAGTACAAATGTGAGATGCACATCCGGTATCTAATACCCATGTAGAAGAAATAGATAGATTAACTTCTATAATGTGTATACCTGAGGCAGAAGTCCCACTTCTTTTCTTCTTTACTTCCTCAAGGTAGATTTTGCAGTTCCGCTTCCAGTGTCCAGTCTCACCGCAATGGAAACAGTCCCCTTCCTTAGGTACTTTACCTTTAACCTTTGAAGTGGATGAATTGGCCTTGCCTTTGGCTTGGGTCTTACCCTTGCCTTTGCGCTTACCTTTGCCCTTGTTGACCATTAGTACGTTACTAACTTTCTTTTTGAGATTCGGTTCAAATAGCTTAACATGCTGAGAATCTCAGGCAAAGGTTTATCAATTTCATTCATGTTATAATTCATGATGAATTGATTATATGCTTCCGGTAACGATTGCAGGATAACATCGGTTGCCAATTCTTGGCTCAGTGGAAAACCTAGTCTTTCAAGGTTCTCAACGTACCCAATCATTTTAAGTACGTGAGTTCCTACAGTGTTCCTTCTTGCATCTTGCATGCAAAAAGAGCCTTAGACACTTCAAAACGCTCGTGCCTAGCTTGTCCTTGATATAGTTGTTTCAAATGCTCAACCATATCATAGGCATCCATGTTCTCATGTTGCTTCCGAAGCTCAGAGTTCATGGTTGCAAGCATAAGGCATGACACATCTAATGCGTCATTTTGATGCTTCTTATAAACATCTTTTTCAGCACGAGTGGCGCGAGCGGGTATTTGAGTAGAGCTCTAGGACATACATTTTGCGTTCTTGCTTGAGGATAATCCTCAAGTTCCTATACCAAGAAAGTTCGCTCCATTGAGCTTGTCCTTCTCGGACAGATGATCGCAAGTTGAGGGTGTGTCGTGTTAGATGACATGGTGATCTACAACAATAAAATGCAAAATTAAGTATCATACCTAAGTCATTTAATTAGGCCTTTAATTAAATGAGGCTCTACTAAATTCTCATAGCTTTGATATGAGCAAATCATTGATGTAGGCAAACACTTTTAGCTTACATCATTAGCTACTATTTAGCTATAAATTTATATGGGATAAAGATCCACATCATAATTCGTCTTGAGTTAGCTTTGGCTAATTGCCCAAGACGTAGTATGATTAGGTAGACAATCTTTTGCCAATTACATCCGATGTAACTCTTTAATAGCTTTGGTTAAGTTTAGATTAGTTTAGTGTTTATTCTAAACTACTTCAGCCGTGGCGAGGCACAGGGCCTTCTTGGATATCGGAGCAACGACCACTTCTAAGACAAAGCTGATGTTCGGAAATCACATAAAACTAATTTTAAAACTTATGCTCAAAGCTAATATATGCCTCTACTTTCTTAACTAATTAAGAAAAACTTAATTAAGTCTTAACCAAGTTTGATAGCGGGACATCACGATTGTCCACTCGCACTCTTCCAAGATAAAATGCATTGCTTTGCTTTGGCAAACCCAATAACAAATGATCGAGGAAGTAGTGAGTACCAAACTTTGGTAGGCATATCGTATTTGACTTATTAAGATATAAACTTAAACATGCATCACATACATATTAGCATACATCACATATAAGCTAAATTAACATGCATCACATACAAGCTAAATTAACATGCATCACATACAAGTTAAACTAAGTGTGTCATGGTTATGGCCCTTATTCTACAATCTTCTCAAGCCAATGAGAAGATTGATTGGTCAACCTAGGGATAACATCTTCTCCCAAGTGCTTCCTTTTGGTTGTCTTGTGTTGTTGACTTCCTCCTTGTAACATTATCTTCCAATGGACCCTCCATCTTTGTTGTATATTACAAAAGGAGAAATACTCGAGTTACATTCGAGTCTAAAGCTAATGTTACAACAAGAATTTTAGGAGAAAGGCACGACACGCAGGCCGTATTAAGAATTACAACACACAATCACAAACTTTTTGGGACTAGGCCATAACCATGCACCATGTCAATTTTAACTTTTAAAAGACATCGGATATTTTATTATGTTTGAAAATTTGCTAATGCAATTATCAACTCATAATAAAATTCATCCTACTTCTATATCATATATAAATAGAGAAAAACTATTTTTATACGATCTTTCGCAAGTGGCTCTGATACCACTGTAGGGATTTCTATATGCCAAATAGCATATGCGCAACGGAAAAATTAGGATCCCTTCCTAGTGATCCTTGCGAAAGAAAACCTCATACAAAATAAATTTCTCTAAAACCAAACCTATCTTATAGGAGAGGATTACCTTTGTTGCGTGCCCTTGTTAATCCCGCTTTTCCTTTTGGTTTATTGGATCTTTAGCACGTTCAAATGTCCGTGCCTCTATACGTATCCACACGAGCAAGCTCTTGTCTCACAAAAGAAAAACTAGAAGGGCTCTCCTTTACTTCTTGCTAGAGAAGTCCCTAAAGGAGAGGAAGCTAGGGACAAAGAGAAGGGAAGAAGAAGACTACTCTTCTTGCTAGCCTACACTCACAAAACCACACAACCAAAGCTTCCACCAAGCTCTCAAGCTCTCACACAAGCACAATCACCCTTTGGCCACTCCATGGAGTCTTTTATAGGGTTGGAAAAACCCTTTCACCTCCTACCATTCAATGCAATCCATTGCATTGAGACACCTTGTTTGGCCAGCCACTTTAAGGAGACAAAAAAACACTTTGTCTCCTTCCACCTTATCTAGCTTAGGTGGCATGATTATGTGGCATGCTTGTGTGGCATTCATGCATGTTGAATTAATCTTATTAATTCAATAAGCCCACCTTATCTAGCTTAGGTGGCATGCTTATGTGGCATGCTTGTGTGGCATTCATGCATGTTGAATTAATCTTATTAATTCAATAAGCTTATGTTATCATATTGAATTAATCTCATTAAATCAATAAGGTAACATATTGAATTAATCTCATTAAATCAATAAGCTAAAATTCTCATTAAGCTTAAAGTCCAAAAACCATTTTGTACTTAAGCTTATTCCCAAATTATTCTAGTCAAACTAGAATGCACTAATTCTTCTAATCATCATGCTCTTTGTGTGTGACCCTATAGGCTCTCATAACGTTGGCAGTGGATCTAAACTCTTTTAGATACACAAGCAATGAGCAGCATCTAGCAATACATCATTGCTACCCAAGTTATGAAATAATTCAATATCCGACTAACCTTTCCGTGACTACTATAATGTATGACCGTGTCCTTCTATCCTTGATATCAGATTGACCAATGAGGCATAGACCGTGTCATCCTCGATCAATCTATGTGTTTCTTGATCCCTGAGTAAACTAACTCAAACAAATGTCAATATCTCATATTGACTCATTTGAGCATGGCCATGCGTTTTAGTAATTCTACTCAATCAAGGGGCCCACCGATATAACTCTCATCATATGAGAGGGATAGATCCCATCTACATCACTCACATCCCTCCACATAATTTGTTATATACCCAGTAATCGCCTTTATGGTCCACCCTGTTACGGGTGACGTTTGACGATACCAAAGTACATAATTCCTTATCTAGGGAACCGTAGTGACTTCAGGTTCGAGGACTATTCATACCAATAGTCACATGAGAAAGTTTATGACACTCATATAACGATCCATGAAACTTTCTCATGGCGGGTCAGTTCAGTATATATTCTCTAATATATACCCATGTGTCAACTTGATATCATATATCCATGACTTGTGAGATCAAGTCATCAATCGACCTACATGCTAGTCTTTATGTATTAATATTGCCCTTGCATATTAATACTTGACTAGGAACATTTAGGAAAGTGTTCTCTACAGCCTCTCATAATCAATTCTGCCAATTGATGTGCTGTAGATAAGAACCTACTTTTCTAGGGCATTATTATATTTAATTTAGCTGGCACAAGCAAGATGTAAATATAATAACCAATCCTTTGCCTTTATTGAATATGATACAAAATGTTCCCTTTTCAACCATCACATGATTGGCTCTAGGGCTATAACTAACAATGATCTATGTGATTCTTAGGATTTTCAAAATTGACTTTCAGTCCACTTACTGTGATACTAAAGGAAATAAACTTACTGTACCTAAATAATGTTGATTGGAAAAGATTCTAGATATTGTCTTATCTGCTAAGGTGTACAAGTATGCACTCTTCAAAGAGTATCCTCAAGCCATCATTGCTCAAAAGGGTTTCTACTTCTAAGCCGAAAGGCAAGAAGAAGAAGAAACAAGGTGAAGAAAAGATGGTGGGAGGATCTCAGGGAAGAGTGAAGAAGCCGAAAGGCAAGTACTTCACTTGCAAGCAGGATGGACATTGGAAGAAGGAGTGTCCCAATCCAAAACAGAACAAAGGTATATCTTTTGGACTAGTCATTGAAACATGATTAGCGGTGATATCTACCGGCACCTAGTAAGTAGATACGGGAGCCACTAATCATGTCTGCAACAATTTGCAGGGGTTCCAGGAAACCCGATGACTAGCTAAATGGGAGATTACCATTTACTTGGGCAATGCCATGATGGTGGAGGCTATTGCAGTGGGAGAAGTTTTATTTATCTCTTGAAAATAATAAAACTTTGGTTCTGGAAAATTCCCTTTATGTACCTTTATTTAGAAAGAATTTAGTTTCAGTTTCTAAATTATTATGGATTGATATTCTATTTCTTTTAATGACAGAGTTGTTATAAAAAGGAATAGGGAGAATATCTATTCAGGTACATTGAAAGGAAATTTGAACCAAAATCTCCTACGATGCAAATTGAAGTTAATAACTCATCTTCTAATTCCAATAAGAGAAAAGAACCTTCGAAGATGAACCAAACATATCTTTGGCTTCTTATGCTTGGTCACATTAACCTAAGCAGAATTCAAAGGTTGATAGCTGATGGACCTTTGGGTTCATTAGTGGTGGAGGATCTCCCAACCTACGAATCTTGCTTGGAGGGTAAGATGACCAAGAGGCCTTTTTCAAGGCCAAGGGGTATAGATCCAAAGATGTGTTGGAATTGGTTCATTCTGATTCGTATGGTCCTATGTCTATCCAGACAAGAGGTAGTTTTGAACATTTCATCTTTTTCATAAATGATTGTTCAAGATACGCATGACACTACGATCTTATCGTGGTGATGAGTACCTCTTGGGAGAGTTTAGGAACTACTTATCAGAGGCTGGGATTCTAATCCCAATTATTTGCGCTTTGGCACACCCGTGAGCGGTGTAGCGAGGCGAAGGAAAGGACTCTTATGGAGATGATTAGATCGATGATGAGTTATTCGACTTATCGATTCGTTCTAGGGATATGCTCTAGATATGATGATACATTCGAACTTTGGTTCCATCTAAATCGAGTGCCTTCTACTCCCACGGTGGGTGTGGGCGAAAGCCTAGTCTAAGAAATATTCAGATATGGGAGTCTGGCACATTGGTGAAGGCGAATCTTGGTAAGATGGAACCTCGCAAATGTATACGCATGTTCGTTGACTATCGAGAGGCGAAGGGTGGATTGTTTTATAGTCCTAGAGATCAGAGGGTGATCGTTAACACGAATGCCAGATTTCTAGAGGAAGACTATGTGATGAGCCATAAGCCCAAGGGTAAAATTGTTCTGGAGGAGTTAAAAAGGGAAGTCACTTCTTTAGTACCACCGGTACAAGAGGACATACCACATGTCACTGCACCGCGTGTCACAGAGGATACACAGGTGATACCTCATCATAGTGGGAGGGTTGTTAGACAGCCTGAGAGATTCATGTTCTTGGGAGAATCTTTTGATTTGGTCCCTAGCAAACATGAACCTGATCCCTAGACATACGACGAGGCAATCCAAGATATAAATACAGCATCTTTGCAAAGTGCAATGAATACTGAGATTGAATCTATGGATTCAAGTCAGGTCTGGGAGCTCTTGTGCACTGTAGCTCATATGGATTATGAGTTGTGTCAGATAGATGTCAAGACAGCTTTCCTTAATGGAAGTCTTGAGTAAAACATCTATATGAAGCAACCAGAGGGATTCATTGCTAAGGGCAAAGAGCATATTGTATGTAAGCTTAATCGGTCCGTTTATGGACTAAAGCAAGCTTTGAGGTCTTGGAACATCCGCTTTGATGAGGTAAATCCAGACTTATGGATTTATTCAAAGTCCGGATGAGTCTTGTGTATAGAAGAGATATGACGGAAACGTAGTAGTATTTCTTGTACTATACATAGATAATATTTTGGTAGTTGGCAACAATATCAGAGTGTTATCGGACGTAAGGGTATGGTTGTCCAAACAGTTTGGAAGGACTTGGGAGAAGTGGGTCACAACCTTGGGATCAAGGTTGTTGTGCTTATCCCAAGCTTCATACATAGACATGATTTTGGATCGTTTTAGCATGTAGAACTCCAAGAAGAGTTTTCTACCTTTTAGGTATGGAGTTCCTTTATCTAAGGAGATGTGTCCTAGATCATCTGAGGTGATAAAGGAGATGAAGGTGGTTCCTTATGCTTTGGCAGTAGGAAGCCTCATGTATGCTATGTACGAGACAAGATATCTGCTTTGCCGTAGGCATGGTTAGCAGATATCAGAGTAATCCAGTGACAGGGACATTGGACTGCGGTAAAGTATATATTGTAGTGCTTGAGAAGGACTAGGGATTATATGCTAGTTTACCGAGCAGACTAATTACTCCCTGTGGGTTGCATGGATTGCGATTTCCAATCAAATAGGAATAACAGTAAGTCTATCTCAGGTTTTGTGTTTACTTTAGGAGGTGGAGCCATTGTATGGAGGAGTGCCCAGCAGAAATGCGTGGCGGACTCCACCATGAAAGCTGAGTATGTGGCAGCTTATGAGGCGGCCAAAGAAGCTGAGTGGCTCAGGAACTTTCTGATGGACTTGGATGTGATTCCTGGTTTGCCCAGAAATATCACAATTTATTGTGATAATAATGGTGCAGTTACAAACTCGAAGGAACCACGAGCCCATAAGGCTAGTAAACACATAGAGTGCAAGTACCACCTGATACGAGAAATCGTAAAGGAGGTAGAAGTTGTTGTCGCCTAGCATGCATCAGAGGATGACCTGGTAGACCCTTTCACTAAGGCCCTTCTAGCGAGAGCTTTGATAGGCATGTGGAGGGAAGGGGAATCAGATGTATGGCAGTATGATGACAGCATAGTCTTTTAGTATAAGTGGGAGATTGTTGGGATGTATACTGAAAGCCTAGCCCTTTGGTATGAACATTTTATTTTGAAATAAGAATCACATGATCATTGTTTGCACTTTATATTAATATATGTGCATATTGTCTAATACTTTACATTGTAGATAACATGGTGCTTGGGTGTGGGACAGAAGATCATGTTATCAGTCCCTTGTAGAGTATAAGTAGAGGCTCACAACCAAGATGGTTTTGGACAAAGCATTGGCATGGTTGTAGTGTAGCTTGGTATTGTTTTGTCTTGAACATAAAGTTACACTAGTACACTTAGGTGTATTGAGCAGGACTGACATAGAGGTGATTCAATTTGTTGCTGACTACATAATTGAATCGGACCTCGGATATTATGTTGTACATGCTCTTAATCCCGATATAATAACGGACACATGTACTTAGTATTTATTTCTTTGATTTACTAGAGGGTGAGATTTCTATGGATTAAATCAATATGCCCGGTAAGTTGGGAAATGATATTATTTACATGGTGTGCCGTTGATTATAGGAGGAATCCGTGTCCTATGTATTAGGTTGATGATGTCCCCTTGAGGAGCTCATAAGGTTCATCATGTAAACCCTGCAGGTTGACTTAGTCAACATGATGATAAGGTAGAGTGGTACTACTCGAGGAGTTAGATGTTAATTAATTGATGGTCAGTAAATCAATTAATTGACGGACATCCGATATCTTAAACACGGGGAGATGGATGTACAAATAATATATGGAGCCCATATTAATTTATGAGGGTTGGTGAGGTAGTTCGATGATGATCCTCTAGTGGAATGGAACATCTTTGATAGATCAAGTTTGTGTGGTTCCGATCCATCGGGTGGCCAAGACCCAACTCCTCCTCATGGTCCCTATCGTAGCCTAATATAAACCTCATAAAGTCTAGATCAAATAATGGAAAACAAATCTCTAGATCCAACGGTTGAGATTAAATCCCTAGAACCGACGGTGGAGATTAAATCTCTAGATCCGACGGTTGGGATTAAAACCCTAGAACCGACGGTTGAGATTAAATCTCTAGATCCGATGGTTAGGATTAAAACCCTAGAACCGACGGTTGAGATTAAATCTCTAGATCCGACGGTTGGGATTAAAACCCTAGAACCGACGGTGGAGATTAAACCAAAGCCTAAACCTAACTCTATATATATATAGGCTTAAGGTGGGCGGCAAAGGTGATTGATGATGGATGGATTAGGGGATTAGGGTTTGCTTCCTTTGGAGGCTAGGAACCCTAGTTGGTTTAGAATCTTTTGGGCGGCTAGGGTTTGGGAGAGAGGTATGGAGCGGCAACAAGTGGAAGAAGAGTTTCTTCTTCTTCCTAAGGCATGGCCGGTCCCTTCCTTCTACCCTTCTACCTTGGTTGGTCCACATTCTATTCTTCTATCCCCTCTTCCATGGCCGGCGCATAGTTGATGGAGTTGGATGGCTTGGGCGGCAAGAAACCCTAAGGAGGAAACCCTAATTAGGGTTTGGCTCCTTTAGGGTTGGGCGGCCAAGGTTTGGAAGGAGGGTAGGTGGCATCTTGTGGAAGAGTTCTTCTTCTTCCTAGGAAAGGTGGCTGGTTTAGATCTCCTCCTTCCACCTTGGTTGGGCGGCAAGAAGACCAAAGGAGGAAACCCTAATTAGGGTTTGGCTCCTATGGTTGGGCGGCTAGGGATTGCAAGGAAGTTGGGCGGCAACTATAGGAGAGGAGCTCTTACTCTTCCTAGGTTGTGGCCATCTCCTTCCTCTATTCCCTCCACTGTGGCCGGCGCCCAACATATTCCCTTTCTCCTCTTTACTCCATCTTGGCCGGTGGCACAAGAAGCTAGGGTTTGTCCCTAGTTCGGTTCCTTGGTTATTTCCATTATGTTCTCTCTTTTCTTGGGGCCGGCGGCATCAATCCTTTTGTGGATTGGTGGTTGGCTCAAGCAAGAAGGGAAAGAGAGTTCTTCTTTCTTTGGATTGAAGAAGATCTAGGAAGCTTCAACTTGTGGAGGATCTTCGCCCACACGAAGTCTACAAGGAGGTTAGGACATACGATAGAAGTTCAAGAGGTATAAAAGTTTTATAACTTTTATTATTGTTCTTTGCATGTTCTTATTGATATGCTAGCTTATGTTCTTTATGTTAGTATATGTTGATTGTACTAGTTTACATTTGTATGTATTTGTATAATCATGGACCTCGAATAAGAAACACAAAAACCGGCGATCCGTCCATCGTCACTTCCGCGGCTAATCGACTAGAAGAGTTTGGTTGCTTGAACAACTAGTTTGTTCAAGCGATCGCTCGAGACGTTGGCACGACGACGAATTGGTTGTTCTTAGGAAACTCATCTCATCCGGATTAGTTTTCATTAGTGAAAATTTTAATCCAGGGACATGGGAGCCGATGAGCATTCCGAGGATTAGCACGATTCCTACAGTCCAAACATCCATCGATGACCTAGGTAACTCAAGCATTTTGATACAGATTAAAAATCATATAATTTTCTTTGAGTGTAGGGAATTTACGCATTATAAGAGCAAGTTCCCAAAGAAGGTAAAAAAAAATCCTTCAGTGCCTAAAAGTCAAGAGAAAACTAAGGATGTCAGTGCCCCCACCAAGTAAAGCAAGGAGCACGTGGTGTGCCTCAAGTGCCACCAAAGAGGGCATTATAGGAGTCAATGCCCTAGGGGAAGCAAGAAGGTCAAGGAAGGAGCATCACAAGTAGGGGGAGCTTTTAAAGCAATCCCTAAGGTAAATTTTAATAATGCACCTTCAACTTATGTAAAAAAGAATTCTTGGAGTTATGTTAATAATCTTGCTATTACTCATGTACAAGCATGCTAGAAATAGATTTTATTGTCTAGGTGCAAAATCATATAACATTTCAAATAAGGAGAAATTTGGGACTAATGTCCCTAGAAAAATCCTACCTAGGGAATCGATTAGGAAAGGAGAAGACCATTTAGGCATTAACCCTAAGAAGGGTAGGCATATGCCTAAGAAATGGAACAATGTCCAAAGAATAGATGAAAAATAAAAAATTTGATAATTAGAGCTAGAAAATCAATCCTTGGGGTCAAGGATTGAGAAATTAGAGAAGACCCTTAGGAATATACAAAATCAAATTAAGGGATCAAATGGTCAAAGTTAAGGGCCTAGGAGACAAGAGTCAACCAAGGGCAAGAAAGGTTTGGGGCACAAACCTAAGCCCAAGGAGACCTACCACAATGTTCCATTCGATTATGGAACTCAAGTTAGGTCTAGGAAGGTCAATAGAGAAGTCATACCTAGGGTTGACCAAGGTAAATGCCTAGTGGCTAGGGTTTCAAGGAAACCTAGGCAAGCCACTAAGAAGGTTACAAGGGGAGTCACCCCTAAAGTTAAACTAGGCAAGACCAAAATGACCAAGGCTTCTAAGCCTAGAAGGATCATTAGCAGGGTATCTAGAGAAGTTATCCCTAAAGGATACCTAGTTAACCGAAGTAGCTCCAATATATTTTGGGTTCCTAGTAGCGTGATCGATTCACGCTAGATGGGTTTAGGTGTGTCAACCTTGGTTGGAAGGGTAGCTAACCCAACCATAGCAAAGCTGGCACTTTAGGTAATTTTTCAAGGTTATGAATACCTTGGAAATAGGTTTGATTTTAAATCCTAAAAGATGTTAGGTTGTGCCAATATTATTTAAGAAGTTTGATAAATCAATCAAATTGACACAACTTAGGTTTAGAAGTCATAGTGTGTCATTTTGGGTTTTTGGCTCACTTGGGGAATAAATGATAATAACAAAAAATGGGTTTAATGATAAAATATGGCAATTAATGCTAAAATTTAGGTATTATATAGCTTTATATTTTATTTTCCATGCTTGATTTGTCATATACCATGTCATGATATCATATCAACTTTTGATCATATAATGTCATGATTATGCTTACGGTTTGGCTTTCAATGTCATGTATATTTAAATTTAATCATATGCCATGACATCATGATTATGAGCACATATTTATATCATCATTAATGTCATAATCATTCATGCACTAATAAAAATTGAGTTAAGGACTATGACATGACTTGAAGTCCCATGTATAAGAGAATTAAGTAGTCTTGCCTTAGAAAAATACATGAAACCCTAGATTAGGATGAACAAAACCCACATCTCACATTACATTGATATGTATGTGTATTGATACACCCTAGATACATGTGAGATGCTAGGATATGAGTTAAGTTCAAGGTGCATAGATTTTGCATCTAGATGAACTCAAACTCATCTAAAATCATAAATGGATCATTGGGAAAGCTTATTTTAAAGCCATGTACATTAAGCCCAAGGAACATGTGTTGGGATGTATACAGAAAAGTTTATCTTTTGTATGAACATCTTTATTTTTGAAATAAGAATCACATGATCATTGTTTGCATATATTTAAAGTTCTGCATATTGTCTAATACATTACATTGTAGATAACATGGTGTGTGGTGTCACACGGGAGATCATGTTATCGGCTCCTTGTAAAGTATAAGTAAAGGCTCACAACCGAGATGACTTTGGACAAACCATTGGTATGGTTGTAGTGTGATTTGGTATTGGTTTGTCTTGACCATAGAATCACTCTAGTGCACTTTGTGTGTATTGAGAAGGACCGACTTAGAGGTGATTCGATTTATTGCTGACTACATAATCGAATTGGACCTCAGATATTATATTGTACATGCTCTTAATCCCGATATAATAACGGGAACATATACTTAGTATTCATTTCTTTGATTTACCAATAGGCGAGATTTATAGATTAAATCGATAGGCTCGGTAAGTTTTGAAATGGTATTATTTATATGGTGTGTCGTTGATTATAGGAGGAAACCATGTCTTATATATTAGGATGATGATGTCCCCTTGAGGAGCTCATAAGGTTCATCATGTAAACCCTGCCGGTGGACTTGGTCCGACATGATGATAAGGTTGTGTGGTACTACTCATGGAGTTAGATGTTGATTAATTAATGGTCAGTAAATTAATTAATCGACGGACATTCGAGATCTTAAACACGGGGAGAAAATGTACAAATAATATATGGAGCCCATATTAACTTATGGGGGTTGGTGAGGTAGATCAATGATAATCCTCTAGTGGAATGGATAATCATTAATGGATCGGACTTTATGTTGGCTTGATCCATTGGGTGGCCAAGATCCAACTCCTCCTCATGGTCCCTATTGTAGCCTATTAACACCTCATGAAGCTTAGATCCAATGGGTGATAACAATACTCTAGATCCAACGGTAGAGATTAAATCTCTAGATCCGACGGTTGAGATTAAATCCCTAGAACCAATGGTGGAGATTAAAATAAGGCTTGAGCCCAACTCTATAAATAGACCATTAAGGTGGGCGGCAAGGCTTGATGGCTTAAGAGGATTAGGGTTTGATTCCCTTGGGCGGCAAGTAATCCTAGTTTTGTTAGGATTAGGAGTGGGCGGCTAGGGTTAGGGTTTGGGTGTTGGTTGTGGGCGGCAACATGAGGGGAAGGCCTTTTCTTCTTCTTCCAAGGTTTGGCCGGCAACCTATCCTTCCTCCCTCTACTTTGGCCGGTGCTCAACCTATCCTTCTTCCCCTCTTCCATGGACGGCAATTAGGAGAGCTAGGTTTAGGGTTTTTTGGCGGCTACAAGGAGAAGGATTGGTTTCTTTTTCCTTCTCCAAGTGTTGGCTGGCGCCCATCAACCCCATTGATTCTCCTTTGGCCGGTTCCCATACTCCATGTTCTCTTCCTTGGTCGGTGGCAACATCGAGTCTATTGACTTGGTGGCCGATTCTAGATAGGAAGAAGTGTTTTGTTTTATGATCTTCTTTTGTTCGGAGTGAACAAGTAAAGGAAGATTGGTGATCTAGGAGGCTTCGACTTTTGGAAGATCGTCGCCCACACGACGTCTAAAAGGAGGAAGGACATACAATAGAAGATCAAGAGATATAACAAGAGGTATAATCTTGTTTATTTTGATTAGTGTTCCTTTGTATTATGTTTATAATTGCTTTTCAATTATATGCATATTTTATGTGGATGTTTACTTTATGTATGTGGCTAATATAAGTTAGACCCCGAACATAAACACAAAAGCCGGTGATCTGTACATCGTCTATTCTGTGTCTACTCGTAGAATAGAGGTAGGTCACTTGAACAACAAGTTTATTCAAGTGACCACTCTAAACGAATAGCACGATGATGACAAGGTTGCTTAGGTGTTTCCTTTTGTCTAGGATTAAATTTTTTAATCCGGGGACATTGATGGGATCGCCATGAACAAGCGACCGAGTTGAAGTGGGAAGCGAAGTTTCCCCTCACGGACTCGAAGACATAACCAACAACATGATCTAATATAAGGTTTTAAAATCATTTTGAAAAAATCTTGGTGAAGTCTATCTTTTGATAGCAATCACCATTGATGAAGTTGATACAAAGTGAGCTAAAACATTGAAGTTTTTCTTCACTTTTGAACTTTGTGTCAATTTCACTATTTTATGGGTAAATTATTTTTCAAATATGTTTCACCCATTGTATTGGTTATAAGTATTATATGTATGAAGTTTCACGATATTTCGAGTTACGTATAATTACTTATTCATTTCTAAAATTTAGTTCTGATAATAGAAAATCAGAATTTTTAGTTATTAGTCGACTAACGCCTGGTGGCAGTCGACTGATGGATATGGCAGTCGACTGTTAACTAAGAGAGTCGACTGCAAGAGTTGATTTCGGGCAAACAAGGATGTTTGGCTCATGTTTCAGCTATGTTAGGGTTCCATAACTGCTCCTAACCCTAGAATATGCTTTGGGAAGTATTAAAAAGAATGAAAATCCATTAGATATGGATTAGGAGAGTTGTTAGGGTGATGTATCAATCTTAAGGTGTGGGAAAGTTCAATGTTGAACTTTAGACCTAATTTTTGACGGTTTAGAGTGCCTATAGACTTAGAGACTTCCTAAGGACATTGTTGGTGCAATGGTCATGGGGGAGCAAGCCTTTAGGGGGAGGTATCCATCTTGGGATGATGGATGTATTTTTCCTCATGAGGGGGAGAAATGAGAATTTGAGATGCCCAATTTGGAAATTGGTAGAGTTTGTAAGATTGCCTCTCTTAAGTAATATGAGACTTATCACTAGGAAGATTGTAGGCATCCTAGATGTTTTTGGACCAAGGGGGAGATTGTAAGATCTCATTGAGATATGAGACATTGACCTCCTTGGGGAGAACCTTTTTGATGTATGTCAAAAAGGGGGAGAATTAATGGGAGAATATTAGAATTACTACTCGGGAAATTTGGTAAGGGAATTTGAGTTAGGGGCCTAACTCAAAGGGTTTTTTTGTCAAACATCAAAAAGGGAGAGATTATTGGTGCAATCGACCCAGATCGCGATTGACCAGACTCGAGTTTTACTCGGGTAGTGTTTTGATGTTTGACATTGATGTCTAATATTGATGACCGACAAATGTTGGGGAGATTGTTGGTGCAATCGACCCAGGTCATATTTGATATTTGATGATAGGTTGACCATTATCATAGGAGAAGTCCAAGTATTGTGTACTTGGTATGAAAAGTCCAAGCTTGAGTCATGGCATGGAAAGTCCAACATGGGTTGGCAAGGAAATTCTAAGCATGGGGCTTGGAAAAGGAAAGTCCAAGCATGGGTCTTGGCATTGAAAGTCTGTTGGGTTTTCCGAACCGCAAAAACTACTTTTTGCGTTGTAGAAACCTCGAAAGCCCCGGCCACGGATCCGTGCGAAGTATAAAAAATAAAACTAACATGTATGTGTTTAATACCTTTAGATCTACTCTAGATCTACATGATAAGAAGTTACCCTTGAAGCGATGCCCTTCGCTAATCCCGCTCGTCCAAATGGATTGCCGAAACTCAAGAGTGTCAAGTGCACACTCCTCTATTGGTATCCACACAAGCAATAGGTGGAGAAAAGACAATCTTGAGTGTGCTAGAACTCCTTGAAGGTCTCGGCAATGGAGGATTGGGAGAGCAAGAGAGGAAGAGAGCCAAGGAAGAAGAAGATGGAGTTACCCAAAAACAATTCCTCCTCATCAAGAAGTGGCCAGCCACTTTAACCTTGGGGGGTTACATGCATGCATGTAACTCCAAGAGCCAATGGCTCTTGGTCTCCCTCATAAGATGGCACCACATGATAAGTCAATGATGATGTGGAGCATCATCATTTGCCGTCCATGCCAAGTCATCATCATGACATGGCATTTGGTCAAGTCAAACTTGACCTTTCATCTTCCCTCTCAAGTCAAGTCAAACTTGACCTCTTATCTCCCATGGTTGATCAAATCCAACCATTTGATTCAAGTAAATTTTAATTTAATGAATCTCAATTTATTAATTTAAATTGATTTGATGAATCAAATCTAAATTAGACTCATTCAACACTTGAATCAAATTGAGTCCAACTCAATTAGTCTAATTAGGATTACTCTTAATCCAATTTGGTTCATCCCATGAACTTAATCCTCATGGTTCATAATATGAACCTAATCCCCATCTAATTGTCCTTTGTGTGTGACCCTATAGGTTCTTGTAACATTGGTAATGTCCCTAAATCGATTTAGGAACATAAGCAATGAGCGGTATCTAGCAACACATCATTGCTACCCAAGTTACAAGAATGTTGAGCTCCAACATCACCTTTGTGACTACTAATTGTGACTCTCACAATATGTGACAATGTCCCTCTATCCTTGACATCTAGATTGTCCAATTGAGGCATAGACCGTGTCATCCTCAGTACAATTTATATCTTTAACTACAAGTAGACCCACTCTAATCAAATTAGCTCAATATCTCATATTGACTCAATTGGGCATGGTCATGCACTTCGTGGTCTCACTCTATGAAGAATATCGATGTCACCCCCGTCATATAGGAGGGATAGATCTCATCTATATCACTCACGTCCCTTCGCATAATTTGTTGCATACCCAGTAATCGCCTTTATAGTCCACCCATTTACGGGTGACATTTGACGAAGCCAAAGTATGCAACTCCTTATGTAGGGAGCCATGATGACTTCAGTGTTGGGTTTCCGGCACCGCGGCGAGTGTGTGTTCGAACATGTTTCGTATATATGTGCACAACGGAAGAAATAAAAATAATAAATCTACATTTATTACAACACACACAACACACGCATGCATAGTACAACATGTGTAGACATAACCGTAAATTTAAATTTGCAATAAAAGGAAATTTAACTACGTTATACCTTTCGTATCACGTGTAGCGGGAACGACATCGACCAGAACGATCCTCGCTAGAATCATCTCTATCCGTATCCACGCCGAGTATCCTTAGGATGACTTCGCTAAGCCATGAGCTTCATCTTCGTACGGGTTACTAGCCTCGTGTTGAAGACGACGTGATCGAGAGATGATCACGATCCGAATCCAAATTCGGATCCAAAGACGAGTCCTCAAAACTCGCTTCTCCGGAGAGGTATTCGTCAACCGTTTGACGAATCCTTCGTCCTCCACCTATGAGGATTACCGGAGATCGAATCCCCGGTAAGATAGGCGCTGTTGGAGCTCTAACCGTCATCCAAACGACGCTCCGATGAGAGAAGAACAAGCTGTCCAGAAAACTGGACAGCTTTGGTGGAGGAGTAGGCGCCGGCCAACCAAGGGAAGCCAAGTGCTCACCTTATCGCCGAAGCCTAGGAAGATCACCGGAGGGTCGCCGGAGGATGACCGGCTGAAGCTTGGACGCCGGCAAGGATTTGGACGGCGGCACAAGGGGTTGTGCAGCAACCTAGGGTTGGCGCCGAAAATCCAAGGAGAGGATGGAGAGGTGGGCGGCAACCACAAGCTAGGGTTTTTGGATTCGGGCTTAACAATCCCTTAAGCGCTCTTTTATAGAGAACTAATTCTCTTAATGGTTATTGGATCATAACCATGAGGTCCGTTAACCTGCTCCATTAATATAAGTTAAAATAAACCAAACCATGATGGTTTATTTTAAGTTAAAATGAACCGAACCAACTTTTGGTTCATTCGTTTAAAATAAACCAAACCCTTTGGTTTATTCTCCTCCATTGGATTAGAACAAAACCATTTTAGTTCATCCATTATGTCTTCATAAGACACGGCCCATCCACGCTTCCATTGCGACTGAAACGATTTCATGCTCGCATCTTGTTTGGTCCAACCAAACCTAGTTTCTCTCGGTCTGAGAATCCCATTCTCAAGCTCGTATTATATCCTTCGGATTACGCTCGTTGTGCGTGTGACCAAATAGGTTCTCGGTTTATGTTGGCCGTCTATAATTAACCATTAATTATAGAACGATTATGAGTGGCACCTAGTAGTACATCATGATCACTAATTAACCGAAAAGATCAACGGTTGATTCAGAACTATTTCTAAAACCCTTCAGCAGCTTGAATGAATCGTGCCCCATTCCCTTCACTCATCTTATACCCACTTGGTTCAGGGCATGGTCTATAGTGTCAGTCCCCACTAGGCTGACTACGTCACACCTAGCCCAAGTATCATTTCCTCATCCTACGGATTCTAGTTATTGCACATGTATCGAAGAGTACCTTACTCTAAACATGTAATGCTTTGGCCAAAGACTTTAGTAACAATCCGACGAGAGGCCATGGGTATACATCTCCTCGCAAGGAGTGGTGAATCCTTTATAGGCTATTCAAACACCTTCGATCACTTCGACTTATACCCAATCATCCCGGGTCCACATCTCCACAGAGATACTTGCTTAAGATGTCAAAGCATAAGTTTTTATGATCAAGATGACTTGAATACCGCAAGTCAAAGGAACATCGCACTTAAGCTACAGTAAGAACTTCATTGGCATATCTATATATGCAGAGAACCATATGAAGTCTTATGCCTGGTCACTCCAATGAACTAGTTACCATAACTTTTTGGGCTTTTTCGAGCCGCAAAAACCGCTTTTTGCGTTGCGGAAACCTCGGAATCCCCGGCCATGGATCCGTGCGAAGATTTATTAAAATAAAACATGTATGTGCTTACTAAAAACCCTAGATCTACCTTAGATCTAAGAGGTTAGATCATTACCCTCGTAGAGACGCCCTTTGCTTATCCCGCTCGTCCAAAAGTTCGCCGAAACTCGAGAGTGTCAAGTGCACACTCCTCTATTGGTATCCACACAAGCAATAGGTGGAGAAAGAGACAAACTTGAGTCTGCTAGCACTCCTAGAAGATCTCGACAAGATGAGGAAGGAGATGGAGAGCTAGAGAGGAAGAGCACCAAGGAAGAAGATGATGGAATGAGTAACTCACAAAAATGAATTCATCATCATAACCCCTAAAGTGGTCGGCCACTTCATGGAAGGCGGGTTACATCCATGCATGTAACTCCCATGACCCTTGGTCTCCCTCATGATGTGGCACCAATTGACCAAGTCAATGATGATGTGGAGCATCATCATTGGCCGGCCATGCCAAGTCATCATCATGACATGGCATTTTGTCAAGTCAAACTTGACCTTTCATCTTCCCTCTCAAGTCAAGTCAAACTTGACCTCTAATCTCCCATGGTTGATCAAATCTAACCACATGACTCAAGTCAATTTAATTTAATGAATCTCTATTCATTTGATTTAAATTGATTTGATGAATCAAATCTAAATTAGACTCATTCAACACTTGAATCAACTTGAGTCTAACTCAATTAGTCTAATTTGGATTACTCTTAATCCAATTTGGTTCATCCCATGAACCTAATCCTCATGGTTCATCATATGAACCTAATCTCCATCTAATTGCTCTTATGTGTGTGACCCTATAGGTTCTTGTAACGTTGGCAATGTCCCTAAATGGATTTAGGAACATAAGCAATGAGCGGTATCTAGTAACACATCATTGCTACCTAAGTTACAAGAATGTTGAGCTCCAACATCACCTTTGTGACTACTAATTGTGACTCTCACAATATGTGACAATGTCCCTCTATCCTTGACATCTAGATTGACCAATCGAGGCATAGACCGTGTCATCCTCGGTACAATCTAAATCTTGAACTCCAAGTAGACTCACTCTAATCAAATGAGCTCAATATCTCATATTGATTCATTTGGGCATGGCCATGCACTTCGTGGTCTCACTCTATCAAGAATATCGATGTCTCTCCCGTCATATAGGAGGGATAGATCCCATCTAGATCACTCACATCCCTCCGCATAATTTGTTACATACCCAGTAATCACCTTTATAGTCCACCCATTTACGGGTGACGTTTGACGAAGCCAAAGTATGCAACTCCTTATGTAGGGAACCATGGTGACTTCAGGTCTAAGGACTAATAGTCATACTAATAGCCACATGAGAAAGTATATGACACTCATATAACGATCCATGATACTTTCTCATGGCGGGTCATTCAGTATACATTCTCCAATGCATACCCATGTGTCAACTTGATATCTCATATCCATGACTTGTGAGATCAAGTCATCATGTTGACCTACATGCTAGTCTCTACGCATTAACATTGTCCGTGAATGTTAATACTTGACTAGGAATGATTAAGAGTAGTGTTATTTATATCATCTCATTATCGATTCAACTAATCGATTGATATAGATAAGAACCTACTACTCAAGGACATTATTATATTTAGTTATTTGGCACCAATACAAGTAAATATAATAACCATGCCTTTATAAATAGGAATATGATACAATAAAGTCCATACAACAATCATCACATGATTGGCTCTAGGGCTTTCACTAACAATCTCCCTCTAGCACTAGTGCCAATCACCGTAGTATCTAATACCCAATGACCAAGTGTGACCATCATACTTTTTCTGTGCCAAAGCCTTGGTCAAGGAATCTGCGATGTTAGCCTCTGTGGGTACTCTGCAAATCTTCACATCTCCTCTATCGATAATCTCTCGAATGAGATGGAAGCGCCGTAGTATGTGTTTGGTCCGCTGGTGTGGGCGAGGTTCCTTAGCCTGTGCAATCGCTCCATTGTTGTCACAATGGAGCTCTATGGGATCTGCAATGCTAGGAACCACCCCAAGCTCAGTAATGAACTTGCGGATCCAAACTGCCTCCTTTGCTGCCTCAGATGCAGCGATATACTCGACTTCTATTGTACAATCAGCAACTGTGTCCTGCTTCGAACTCTTCCAGCTCCCAGCGCCACCATTCAAGCAAAACACAAACCCTGACTGCGATCTATAATCATCCTGGTCAGTTTGGAAGTTGGCATCGTTGTAACCCCTTACAGCTAGCTTCTCATCGCCTCCAAATATCAAGAAATATTCTTTAGTCCTTCTCAAGTACATAAGAATATTCTTGACTGCTATCCAGTGACGCTCACCTGGATCTGACTGGTATCTACTCGTCATGCTCAAAGCATACGAGACATCAGGACGAGTACATAGCATGGCGTACATGATAGATCCTATAGCAGATGTGTAAGGGATCTTATCCATGCGGTCTCTCTCCTCTCTAGAAGAGGGACTTTGAGTCTTCGAAAGACTCACACCATGTGACATCGGCAGAAGTCCTTTCTTGGAATTCTGCATGGCAAACCGAAGTAATACCGTGTCAATGTATGTACTCTGACTTAGGCCAAGCAATCTCTTAGATCTATCTCTATAGATCTTAATGCCTAGAATACAGGCTGCTTCACCTAAGTCCTTCATTGAGAAGCACATCCCGAGCCAAGTCTTCACAGACTGTAGCGAAGGGATGTCATTCCCAATGAGCAGTATGTCATCCACATACAATACAAGGAAGACAACTGTGTTCCCATTAACCCTCTTGTAGACACAGGGTTCATCTTCATTCTTGATGAAACCAAACTGTTTGATCGCATCATCGAATCGAAGATTCCAGCTCCGAGAAGCTTGCTTTAGCCCATAAATGGACCTTTGTAGCTTGCATACCTTCCCAGTATGCTGTGGATCTACAAAAACCCTCAGGTTGTGTCATGTACACATCCTCGAGTAAGTTTCCATTCATAAACGCGGTTTTGACATCCATTTGCCAGATCTCAGAATCGTGGTATGCTGCAATAGCAAGCAAGATCCGAATGGACTTAAACATCGCCACTGGAGAAAAGGTTTCATCATAGTCAATACCATGAATTTGCTTGAAACCTTTAGCCACCAATCGGCCCTTATAGGTATGCGTCAGTCCATCCATGTCAGTCTTTCTCCTAAAGACCCACTTACACCCAATGGGTTTGACCCCTTCAGGTGGATCAACCAAAGTCCATACTTGGTTAGTGTACATGGATTCCATCTCGGATCTCATGGCCTCTAGCCATTTCTCAGAATCTGGGCTCATCACAGCTTCCTGATAGGAAGTAGGCTCATTCTCAAAGAGCATAACGTCATCATGGTCAGACAAGAGAAATGAGTATCTCTCAGGCTGACGACGTACCCTATCAGACCTGCGAAGAGGTAAGTCTACATGAACAGGTGGTTGTTGCATAACTCTTTGTGCAACAACCTCATCACCCACAACACTTTGTGGTTCCTATTCAACCTCCATCAAGGCCTCAGTGCTATGGTCCTTATATTGAATTTTTTCAAGATCGAAGGTACTCCCACTAGTTTTTCTAGAAACAAAATCCCTTTCTAGAAAACTCTAGTCTTTGCCACAAACACTTTGTGCTGACTGGGAATGTAGATGTAATATCCCTTTATATCCTTGGGATATCCAACAAAATAGCACCTATCGGATTTGGGCCCCAGTTTGTCTGAGACTTGACGTCGAACGTAAGCCTCACAACCCCAAATCCTCATGAAAGACATCATGGGATTTCTCCCTGTCCATATCGTATATGGTGTCTTTATCACAGCCTTGGATGGTACACAGTTAAGGGTAAAGGTTGTTGTGTCTAGAGCATATCCCCAAAAGGATATAGGAAGATCTGTGTGACTCATCATAGATCGTACCATATCTAATAGGGTACGATTCCTCCTTTCGGATACACCATTCCACTATGGTGTTCCAGGAGGAGTGAGTTGGGATAGAATCCCACACTCAGCTAGATAGTCACGAAACTCATGGACAAGGTATTCTCCACCTCGATCTGATCGAAGTATCTTAATACTCTTGCCAAGCTGGTTTTGTACTTCATTCTTGAATTCTTTGAACTTTTCAAGGGATTATGATTTGTGTGTCATGAGATACACATAACCATATCTACTGAAGTCATCAGTAAATGTAATGAAGTACCTGTAACCACCTCTAGCAGCAACATTGAAAGGACCACATACATCACTATGTATAAGTCCTAACAAATCTGTTGCTCTTTCACTGTGTCCACTAAAGGGAGTCTTGGTCATCTTGCCTAAAAGGCAAGACTCGCATGTCTTATATGATTCAAAATCAAATGAGTCTAGCAGCCCATCCTTATGGAGCTGAGATAAGTGACTCTCATTTATGTGACCGAAGCGACAGTGCCAGAGATAGGTTTGGTTCAACTCATTTGTCTTGAACCTCTTGGTACTTATGTTATAGATAGGGCTCTCTAAGTCTAGAAAGTAGAGTCCGTTCATTAGAGGTGCACTACAATAGAACATATCATTTAAATAAACTGAACAACATTTGTTCTTTATTATAAATGAAAATCCTTTCTTGTCCAAACAAGAAACTGAAATGATGTTCTTGGTTAAGGCAGGTACATAACAACATTCATCTAATTCTAATACAAGCCCATAGGGCAGAGATAGATCATAAGTTTTTACAGCAACAGCAGCAACCCTTGCTCCATTGCCTACTCGTAGGTCTACCTCACCCTTTGTCAATGCCCTGCTATTTCTCAGCGCCTGCACATTGGTACAAATGTGAGATGCACATCCGGTATCTAATACCCATGATGAAGAAATAGATAGATTGACTTCTATAACATTTATACCTGAAGTAGAAGTCTCACTTCTTTTCTTCTTAAGATCTTCCAGGTACGCTTTGTAGTTACGCTTCCAGTGTCCAGCTTCCTTGCAGTGGAAGCAAGCCCCTTCCTTGGCTACCCCTCCTTTGGGTTTAAGTTCTTTGCCTTTTCCCTTGGCTTGGGACTTTCCCTTACCTTTAGGCTTTCCCTTGCCTTTCTTCTTTTGCACCATCAAAATGGTGTCAGATTTTCCCTTCTTAAGGTTAAGCTCAGCAGTTCTCAACATGCTGGGCATTTCAGGCAATGGCTTATCAATTTCATTCATGTTATAATTCATGACAAATTGATTGAAGGCTTGTGGCAAAGATTGCAAGATCAGGTCAGTGGCCAGCTCTTGACCAAGTGGGAATCCCAACCTTTGTAGGTTCTCTACGTACCCAATCATCTTGAGTACATATGTACCTACGGGAGTCCCTTCTTGCATTTTGGACCCAAATAATGCCTTAGAGACTTCATATCTCTCATGCCTAGCTTGTCCTTGATATAGTTGACGAAGATGTACAACTATATCATAAGCATTCATGAACTCGTGTTGCTTCTGAAGCTCAGAGTTCATGGTCGCGAGCATAAGACATGACACATCTAATGCATCATCTTGATGCTTCTTGTAAGCATCTTTGTCAGCTCAGGCGGTGGCGGAGGTGCCTCGGAATGGGGGCTCTAGGGCGTACTGACTTCCTTTCTTGGGTGAGAACAATTCTCAGGTTCCTGTACCAGTCCAGGAAATTTGCTCCATTGAGCTTGTCCTTCTCAAGGACAGAATGCAGAGAGAGAGTGTTCGTATTTACCGACATAGTTATCTACAACATACAATGCAGAGAATTAATATCATATTCCTTTTATCATTTAATTAGGCCTTTAATCAAATGATGCTCCCACTAAATTATAGGAATTTTATAGAATTGAGTTATTGATGTGGTCAAACCACATTACTAGATTCATACAAACTAGCTATAATTCTTGTGGGACAAGATCCACATCATACTAAGCCTTGAGTTAGCTTTAGCTAAATCGCCCAAGACTTAGTACGATCGGTGGGTAACACATTACTGATTACATCTCTATGCAACTCTTGTTTATAGGATCAAGACCCACATTTACAAAAGACCTTGAGTTAGCTTTGGCTAAATCGCCCAAGATTTAGTGTAAATGCGATCTTAACCTATCTTTCCAACGATTGGAATATGTCTATAGTTCTACTCGATCCAATTGAGTTTAACTAGTTTTGCTCAATCTAATTGAGCTTACTCTAACCCAAGCATGATAGTCGGGACCAAGATTGTCCCTCCGCAACCTACCAAGATAATATGCGTTGCTCTGCTTTGGCAGATTCAACAACAACAAATGATTGAGGTAGTGATGGGTATCAAGGCTCGGTAGACATTTTCGAGTTTATTCGATTATGATCTAATCTAATCGTAATGTGTATCTTATATGCATTTAGGCCTTTATTATCCTATATTAGCATGCATCACATACATACATTCATTATTCTAGCATGCATCATATACATACAAGAAAATTATCCTAGCATGCATCATATACATACAAGCATTATTCTACTAGCATGCATCACATACATACAAGCAAAATCAATTAAATATATATATATATATATATATCAACATATATATATATATATATATAATTAAATGTGATATAGTCATGGCCCTACTACGATCTTCTCAAGCCAATGAGAAGATCGGACGGTCAACCTAAGGCTAGCGGCTTCTCCAAGCGCTTCCTTTGACCGCCATGTGTCGTCGTCACCCTTCTCGTAATCTTGTCTTCGAGTGGACTTTCCACGGCTCCATTTTGTATATTACAAATATGAAACTCGAGTTACATTCGAGTCTAAAACTATTTACAACTAGAATATCAAAAGAAGAAGTACGATGCGCAGGTCGCATACACTATACAACATGCACAACCACAAAACGGCACGCAGGCCGTATTATGAATTATAACACACATAATTTAATCAAATTGGGGTCATTGGGACATGACAATCACAGAATTATACATAATTCTAAATTATGTTTTTTTACAGAAATTTCTATAATTTTTCCTAATTTTTTCAAATTAATGAGTCACCTCTCCGTAACAGTCCCGCTAAGCGGTTTCCGGACGCGATCGCGGGACAAAGCCCCTTTCGGGGATAGGGGCAGCACCCATACTCGTAAAATTAACTTTGCGAGTGTCCCTACTGCGATCCTACAGCGACTTAAGTCGCTGTCCCAAAAACCTAAAGCTAGAACTCGCCGTTTCGGAGTGTTTTTCTCGACGATTGAACCCTACAAGTGTCCCAACACTCGTTTCTTCGACTCTTTGAAAAAAATACCCAAAAATTCTATAAAATTAGGAAATTTACAGAAACATATAAATCTGTAATTTTTATATCTAATACAAAAATTATAAAAATGAAACACATACATGCTTCGCACGTGGCTCTGATACCACTGTTGGGCTTTTCCGAGCCGCAAAAACCGCTTTTTGCGTTGCGGAAACCTCGGAATCCCCGGCCATGGATCCGTGCGAAGATATATTAAAATAAAACATGTATGTGCTTACTACAAACCCTAGATCTACCTTAGATCTAAAAGGTTAGATCATTACCCTCGTAGCGACGCCCTTCGCTTATCCCGCTCGTCCAAAAGTTCACCGGAACTCGAGAGTGTCAAGTGCACACTCCTCTATTGGTATCCACACAAGCAATATGTGGAGAAAGAGACAAACTTGAGTGCGCTAGCACTCCTAGAAGATCTCGGCAAGATGAGGAAGGAGAGGGAGAGCTTGAGAGGAAGAGCACCAAGTAAGAAGATAATGGAATGAGTAACTCAGAAAAATGAATTCATCATCATAACCCCTAATGTGGCCGGCCACTTCATGGAAGGGGGGTTACATGCATGCATGTAACTCCCATGACCCTTGGTCTCCCTCATGATGTGGCACCAATTGACCAAGTCAATGATGATGTGGAGCATCATCATTGGCCGGCCATGCCAAGTCATCATCATGACATGGCATTTTGTCAAGTCAAACATGACCTTTCATCTTCCCTCTCAAGTCAAGTCAAACTTGACCTCTAATCTCCCATGGTTGATCAAATCTAACCACTTGACTCAAGTCAATTTAATTTAATGAATCTTTATTCATTTAATTTAAATTGATTTGATGAATCAAATCTAAATTAGACTCATTCAACACTTGAATCAACTTGAGTCTAACTCAATTAGTCTAATTTGGATTACTCTTAATCCAATTTGGTTCATCCCATGAACCTAATCCTCTTGGTTCATCATATGAACCTAATCTCCATCTAATTGATCTTATGTGTGTGACCCTATAGGTTCTTGTAACGTTGGCAATGTCCCTAAACGGATTTAGGAACATAAGCAATGAGCGGTATCTAGCAACACATCATTGCTACCCAAGTTACAAGAATGTTGAGCTCCAACATCACCTTTGTGACTACTAATTGTGACTCTCACAATATGTGACAATGTCCCTCTATCCTTGACATCTAGATTGACCAATCGAGGCATAGACTGTGTCATCCTCGGTACAATCTAAATCTTGAACTCCAAGTAGACTCACTCTAATCAAATGAGCTCAATATCTCATATTGATTCATTTGGGCATGGCCATGCACTTCGTGGTCTCACTCTATCAAGAATATCGATGTCTCTCCCGTCATATAAGAGGGATAGATCCTATCTACATCACTCACATCCCTCCGCATAATTTGTTACATACCCAGTAATCGCCTTTATAGTCTACCCATTTACGGGTGACATTTGACGAAGCCAAAGTATGCAACTCCTTATATAGGGAACCATGGTTACTTCAGGTCTAAGGACTAATAGTCATACTAATAGCCACATGAGAAAGTATATGACACTCATATAACGATCCATGATACTTTCTCATGGCGGGTCATTCAGTATACATTCTCCAATGCATACCCATGTGTCAACTTGATATCTCATATCCATGACTTGTGAGATCAAGTCATCATGTTTACCTAAATGCTAGTCTCTACGCCTTAACATTGTCGCTGAATGTTAATACTTGACTAGGAATGATTAAGAGTAGTGTTCTTTATATCATCTCATTATCGATTCAACCAATCAATTGATATAGATAAGAACCTACTACTCAAGGACATTATTATATTTAGTTATTTGGCACCAATACAAGTAAATATAATAACCATGCCTTTATAAATAGGAATATGATACAATAAAGTCCATACAACAATCATCACATGATTGGCTCTAGGGCTTTCACTAACATAACTAGCATCCACGATCAACTCCGGACATCACAATGTCTCCAGCCAGTGAGAATCAGCTGCTTGGATACACCAAGGAGTATACCTCGTGCTAGTCTCGACATAATCGATGGTGTCCAAATCCATCAATTCATCGACTAGGGATAATTCCGATACATCACAATTACACATGTAGAGATACTAACTAGTTGTGATCCAATCACAAATTCTCTAATGCTGTGAATCGTATCGTGGACATTCAGTAAATGAGTTTTAGATCCAATCAAATACATGAAACATGTATACTCAAATAGTGATTCTTCATTTATCATATAAATGGTTCATACATAAGGCGATTGCCTTAGGACATCTCTCATATATTACTAACAGAATCCCACTTGGCCTAATGTCAATTGCTACGGTATCCAATACCATAAGCACTAACATGACCCTCAAACTTACTTTAAGGTATTGCTTTAGTCAAAGGATCCGCTAAGTTCCTTTCAGTGGGAATTTTCTCTATTTGTATTTCGTTCCTACTAATGATCTCTCTGATAAGATGATAGCGGCGAAGCACATGTTTGGATCGTTGATGAGACCTCGACTCTTTCGCCTGTGCAATCGCTCCATTGTTGTCGCAGTAGACCGGTATTGCTTCACAATGGCAGGAATCACACCAAGTTCATAAATGAACTTCTTGATCCAAACCGCTTCCTTTGCTACTTCCGAAGTTGCAATCTATTCTGCCTCAGTGGTAGAATCCGCTACAGTGTCTTGTTTGGAACTTTTCCAACTCACTGCGCCCCCATTCAAAGTGAACACGTATCTGGACTGAGACCTAGAATCATCCTTGTCTGTCTGGAAGCTGGCATCCTAATACCCGCGTATCACTATGTCCCCTTCTCCATATATTAGGAACACATCCTTAGTTCTTCTTAAGTACTTAAAGATCGTCTTGAAAGCCACCCAATGATCCATTCTTGGATCAGACTGGTATCTGCTCGTGACACTCAGAGCATACGATACATCGGGGCTCGTACATAACATAGCATACATGATAGATCCTATTGCGGATGCATAGGGAATCTTACTCATGCAAATCCTCTCATCTTCTGTATGCAGACACATAGACTTCGAAAGGTGTACCCCATGCCTGATGGGTAGGTAACCTTTCTTGGATTCTGACATGCTAAACCTCTTTAGCACTCGGTCTATATATGTAGACTGCGAAAGACCAAGCAACCGTTTCGATCTATCTCTATAGATCTTAACCCCGAGGATGTAGGTTGCTTCTCCCAGGTCTTTCATGGAGAATGTCTTGGATAACCAAACCTTAACTGACTGTAAGATTGAAACATCGTTTCCTATAAGTAATATGTCATCGACATACAATACTAGGAACACGACTGCACTCTCACTAACCTTCTTGTACACACAAGGTTCATCTGGATTTTGTAAGAAATCAAACTTTTTGATCGTCTCATCAAAACGGATATTCCAGCTCTTGGATGCTTGCTTCAATCCATAAATGGACCATTGCAATTTGCATACCTTGGTTTTATCGACCGATGTGAAACCCTCAGGCTGTATCATATACACGTCCTCGAGCAGGTTTCCATTATGGAAAGCTGTTTTTACATCCATCTGCCATATCTCATAATCATAATGAGCCACTATGGCCAGGAGCATCCGAATGGATTTAAGCATAGCTACAGGTGAATAGGTTTCGTCATAATCAACACCTTGTTTTTGACGATATCCTTTCGCCACTAATCTAGCTTTATAGGTAATCACATTACCATCCATGTCAGTTTTCTTCTTGAAAACCCACTTGCACCCTATACGCTTGATGTCTTCAGGTGGGTCAACCAAGTTCCAAACTTGGTTTTCATACATGGAATCCATTTCCGACTTCATGGCATCAAGCCACTTATCCCTTTCTGAACTTGTCAGCACTTCTTCATAACTGGTAGGCTCCTCATCATCAATGAGTAACACGTCGTTCGATTGACTTACGAGAAATCCATATCTCTTAGGAATGTTGCGTGTTCTACCAGATCTACGAAGGTGTGGTGTTACAATAGGTCCAGCCGATTGCTCATCACTATGAGTTGTCGGTTGTTGTGCTTCACCAGGTATCTCATCAATGTCTATTTGAGTCTCTCGAGCCTCTTCAAGCTCGATGACACTCCCACTATTTTCTTGCAAGAGAAACTCTTTCTCTAGAAACACAGCATGCCTTGAAACAAACACCTTTTGTTCCACAGGATGATAGAATTGGTAACCCCTTGTTTCCTTAGGGTATCCAATAAATAGACATTTATCAGACTTAGCATCCAATTTGTCTGATACAGTCCGCTTCACATAAGCTGGACAACCTCATATCTTCAAGTAAGATACATGAGGTTTCTTACCATTCCATATCTCATATGGAGTAGTAGAGACTACCTTGGTTGGTATTTTGTTTAACAAGTAAATAGCTGTCTGAAGTGCATAGCCCCAAAAGGACTTGGGAAGATTCACATGATTCATCATTGACCTGACCATGTCCAACAAGGTCCGGTTACGCCTCTCAGATACACCATTATGTTGTGGTGTATATGGCGGAGTCCATTGAGACAATATGCCATTGTCTCTTAGATAATCAAGAAACTCTTGACATAAGTATTCACCACCTCGATCTGATCGAAGTATTTTAATACTCTTGTCATGTTGTTTCTCTACTTTATTTCTGAATTCTTTGAACCTTTCTAAGGCTTCAGACTTGTGTTTCATCAAGAACACATACCCAAACCGTGAGTGATCATCGGTGAAGGTAATGAAGTAGCTATAGCCTCCTAAAGCTTGAGTTGACATAGGTCCACATACATCAGTATGTATTAGACCTAGTAACTCTCCCACTTGTTCACCTTTTCTAGTAAAAGGTAGCTTAGTCATCTTGCCTTTTAAGCATGATTCGCATGTATCGTATGAATCCAATTCAAACGATTCCAGAATTCCACATCGGTGTAATTCGGACATGCATTTCTTGCTTACATGGCCAAGACTACAATGCCATATGTAGGAGTCTATTTGATTATCCTTTCGAGCACACTTGTTGCTCGCTTCGATATTGCAAATGTCACTGGATACTTTCAACGTATAAACACCATTGCTTAAAGTTCCAGTCCCATAAAGAACTCCATTCAAAGTTATGTAACAACAATTGTTACTAAAAGTCAAATGGTACCCATTTCTATTTAAACAAGAAATAGAAATGATGTTTTTTATCAACGAAGAAACATAAAAGTAATTGTCCAGTTCTAAGACAAGTCCTGCAGGGAGTTTCAACAAATACGTTCTGATGGCGAGTGCAGCAACCTTTGCTCCATTCCCAACACGTAAATTTGACTCTCCCTTGACGAGTCTTCTTCTATTCCTTAGCCCATGTTTGTCATTACATATATGTGAGCCACACCCAGTATCCAATACCCAAGTGTTTGAGGAAATAGAATGACAATCAATAACGAAGATATCTGAAGAAGATGGGGCATCCGATGCCTTATTCTTCTTCACGGACTCAAGATAAATCTTGCACTTTCTTCGCAAATGGCTCTCCTTGCCATAATGATGGCAAGTTTCCTTTTGTGCTAGTTCTACCTTCTTAGCCCTTCTCTTCTTTCCCTTTTGCTGTTCCTTTGACTTCTTCTTAGAACCTTTCTTCGAGGAATCAACTAACAGCACCGTCCCCTGCTCATGCTTCTCAGAAGGCTCCACAGTCTTCAGCATGTTGAGCAGTACCACAGATGAACCTTCTTGCATCTCAGAGGTGAAGAGGAGCTTGGAGACTTCGAACCTTTCGAATCTCACTTGCTTATTAAACAACTCATAAAGATGAAGGACTACGATATGAGCATCCATATGCTCATGCTGCTTTCGTAGCTTGGGTTCCATCGCGGCTAGCATGATGCAACTTGTCAGTTCAGAATCAGTCACATGTTTCTGATAGACCAACAATTGGTCCGGAGTTGCATCGTCACTAGGATGGGCGGGAAGAGGCGCTTCGAGGACATACGCAAGCTTTTCACCTTGAGAACAATTCTCAAGTTTCTAAGCAGTCCAAGAAGTTCAACCCAGTCAATTTATTCGAATCCAAAATGGAACGCAAATTCAAAGACATCATGATCAATTTTAGAAATACAAAACGATCATATATGAGAAAATGATTTTAAAATGCATCAATATACATTTATAAATCCCATTCATTTTTTGAATTTCAAAAACCCCAAAATCACTTCGATTAATCGTAGGTCCATCTCCGAATGGGCTGATATCCATCATAGATATGAACAACCTTGGAGAGAGTCTAACAAGCCATTCATAACTATGATGGTAGGTATCAACTATACCGATTGCATATCACGTATATGCAACTATCACAATGTGCTATCAACTAATTGAATGTTCACACATACATCGGGTTGTTAACACATTAACAAGTATGCATCATATGCATAGCACCCAACTTCACCTCCCTTTACATCGACCTTGGAGAGAGTCCAACAAGCCGATGCTCCAGGTTAAAGCCAACCCATTAATCGAGAAATAGTTTTAATATGGTTAGAGCGCATTCAACCAATTATCCTAGCTTGGAGAGAGTCCAACAACCAAAGCTAACGATTGACCTCTGACTCTTACCATATTAGTATTAAACTATTCCATGGTTTGAACATGTTCGAGTTCGAGCCGGGCTTGGAGAGAGTCCAACAACCCAAACAAGAAACGGAACTCTGGTTCTAACCATATTAATGGAAGGTGTAGGCTTTAATATTGAGTAAGGGTTTTAATGTCACATCCTCTTTGCATGCAAATAACTATTATCTACATGGCATGGTATACATGACATACATCTACATGTCACGACACGCATAGCATAATGATATGCATCTAATGCAATTACATGGCATACAATTATGTCATGTATATAATTTCCTTATATGTCATAACTATTTATGGAAATAAAATATGTTTAAGATTTGATTCTCCAAATCAAATCATGATTAAATTAGGAAACAAATTTCCAAATCTAATCACATATTTTATTTATGGAAATGGTTGATCAAGGAAAGTCAATTTAGGAAACCAATTTCCTAAATCATAAAAATTACTTATGGAAATAAAATATTTTAATATTTGATTTCCCAAATCAAATCATGATTAAATTAGGAAAAAAATTTCCAAAATCTAATCAAATATTTTATTTATGGAAAATATCAATTTCCATAAATACTTCCAACTTTCCAAAAGTGGAAGATTTCCATAAATACTTCTAGAATTTCCAAAATTAAAAAATTTCCATAAATACTTCTAACTTTCCAAAAGTAGAAAATTTCCAGAAATATCATTATGACTATTGCAAAATAATTTTACGATTATGTTGAAACACAACCTAGGCTCTGATACTACTGTTGGGTTTCCGGCACCGCGGCGAGTGTGTGTTCGAACATGTTTCGTAAACATGTGCACAGCGGAAGAAATAAAAATAATAAATCTACATTTATTACAACACACACAATACACGCATGCATAGTACAACATGTGTAGACATAACCGTAAATTTAAATTTGCAATAAAAGTAAATTTAACTACGTTATACCTTTCGTATCACGTGTAGCGGGAATGACATCTACCGGAACGATCCTCGCTAGAATCGTCTCTATCCGTATCCACGCCGAGTATCCTTAGGATGACTTCGCTAAGTCACGAGCTTCGTCTTCGTATGGGTTACTAGCCTCGTGTTGAAGACGACGTGATCGAGAGATGATCACGATCCGAATCCAAATTCGGATCCAAAGACGAGTCCTCAAAACTAGCTTCTCCGGAGAGGTATTCGTCAACCGTTTGACGAATCCTTCGTCCTCCACCTATGAGGATTACCGGAGATCGAATCCCCGGTAAGTTAGGCGCTGTCGGAGCTCTAACCGTCGTCCAAACGACGCTCCGATGAGAGAAGAACAAGCTGTCCAGAAAACTGGACAGCTTTGGTGGCTCACCTTATCGCCAGATCACCGAGGATCACCGGAGGGTCACGGAGGGGGACCGCTGAAGCTTGACCGCAAGGAGTTGGACGGCAAAGGGCGGCGGAACCTAGGTTGGCGCCAAAATCCAAGGAGAGGATGGGGCGGCAACCACAAGCTTAGGGTTTTGGATTAGGCTTAACAATCCCTTAAGCCCTCTTTATAGAGAACTAATTCTCTTAATGGTTATTGGATCATAACCATTAGGCCCGTTAACCCGCTCCATTAAGATAAGTTAAAATAAACCAAACCATGATGGTTTATTTTAAGTTAAAACGAACCGAACCAACTTTTGGTTCATTCGTTTAAAATAAACCAAACCCTTTGGTTTATTCTCCTCCATTGGATTAGAACCAAACCATTTTAGTTCATCCATTATGTCTTCATAAGACACGGCCCATCCACGCTTCCATTGCGACTGAAACGATTTCATGCTCGCTTCTTGTTTGGTCTAACCAAACCTAGTTTCTCTCGATCTGAGAATCCCATTCTCAAGCTCATTTTAAATCCTTCGGATTACACTCGTTGTGCGTGTGACCAAATTGGTTCTCGGTTTATGTTGGCCGTCTATAATTAACCATTAATTATAGAATGATCATGAGTGGCACCTAGTAGTACATCATGATCCCCAATTAACCGAAAAGATCAACGGTTGATTCAGAACTATTTCTGAAACCCTTCAGCAGCTCGAATGAATCGTGCCCCATTCCCTTCACTCATCTTATACCCACTTGGTTAAGGACATGGTCTATAGTGTCAGTCTCCACTAGGCTGACTACGTCACACCTAGCCCAAGTATCATTTCCTCGTCCTACGGATTCTAGTTACTGCACATGTATCGAAGAGTACCTTACTCTAAACATGTAATGCTTTGGCCAAAGACTTTAGTAACAATCCGACGAGAGGTCATGGCCAAAGAGTGGTGAATCCTTTATAGGCTATTCAAACACCTTCGATCAATTCGACTTATACCCAATCATCCCGGGTCCACATCTCCATAGAGATGCTTGCCTAAGATGTCAAAGCATAAGTCTTTATGATCAAGATGACTTGAATACCGCAAGTCAAAGGAACATCGTACTTAAGCTACAGTAAGAACTTCATTGACATATCTATATATGAAGAGAACCATATGAAGTCTTACGGCTGGTCACTCAAATGAACTAGTTACCATAACTAGCATCCACGATCAACTCTGGACATCACAATGTCTCTAGCCAGTGAGAATCAGCTGCTTGGATACACCAAGGAGTATACCTCGTGCTAGTCTCGACAGAATCGATGTTGTCCAAATCCATCAATTCATCGACTAGGGATAATTCCGATACATCACAATTACACATGTAGAGATACTCACTAGTTGTGATCCAATCACAAATTCTCTCATGCTGTGAATCGTATCGTGGACATTCAGTAAATGAGTTTAAGATCCAATCAAATACATGAAACATGTATACTCAAATAGTGAATCTTCTTTTATCATATAAATCGTTCATACATAAGGCGATTGCCTTAGGACATCTCTCATATATTACTAACATTCAGGTCTAAGGACTAATAGTCATACTAATAGCCACATGAGAAAATATATGACACTCATATAACGATCCATGATACTTTCTCATGGCGGGTCATTCAGTATACATTCTCCAATGCATACCCATGTGTCAACTTGATATCTTATATCCATGACTTGTGAGATCAAATCAACGTGTTGACTACATGCTAGTCTCTACGCATTAACATTGTCCCTGAATGTTAATACTCGACTAGGAATGATTAAGAGTAGTGTTTTCTATATCATCTCATTATCGATTCAACCAATCGATTGATATAGATAAGAACCTACTACTTAAGGACATTATTACATTTAGTTATTTGGCACTAATACAAGTAAATATAATAACCATGCCTTTATAAATAGGAATATGATACAATAAAATCCATACAACAATAATCACATGATTGGCTCTAGGTCTTTCACTAACAATATCCCACTAGCTCTAGTGCCAATCACCATAGTATCTAATACCCAATGACCTAGTGTAACCATCATGCTTTTTCTGTGCCAAAGCCTTTGTCAAGGGATCTGCAATGTTAGCCTCTGTGGGTACTCTCCAAATCTTCACATCTCCTCTATCGATAATCTCTCGAATGAGATGGAAGCGTCGTAGTATGAGTTTGGTCCGCTGGTGTGAGCGAGGTTCCTTAGCCTGTGCAATCGCTCCATTATTGTGACAATAGAGCTCTATAGGATCTAAAATGCTAGGAACCACCCCAGGCTCAGTAATGAACTTGCCGATCTAAACTGCCTCCTTTGCTGCCTCAGATGAAGGGATATACTCGACTTCAGTTGTAGAATCAGCAACTGTGTGTTGCTTTGAACTCTTCCAGCTCACAGCGCCACCATTCAAGCAAAACACGAACCTTGACTGCGATCTATAATCATCCTGGTCAGTTTCGAAGTTGGCATCACTGTAACCCTTTACTGCTAGCTCCTCATTGCCTCCAAATATCAAGAAATATTCTTTAGTCCTTCTCAAGTACTTAAGAATATTCTTGATTGATATCTAGTGATGCTCACCTAGATCTGATTAGTACCTACTCGTTATGCTCAAAGCATACAAGACATTAGGATGAGTACACAACATGGAGTACATGATAGATCCTATAGAAGATGTGTAAGGGATCTTATCCATGCGGTCTCTCTCCTCTCTAGAAGAGGGACTTTGAGTCTTCGAAAGACTCACACCATGTAACATCGGCAGAAGTCCCTTCTTGGAATTCTGCATAGCAAACCGTAGTAATACCGTGTCAATGTATGTACTCTGACTTAGGCCAAGCAATCTCTTAGATCTATCTCTATAGATCTTGATGCCTAGAATACAGGCTGCTTTACCTAAGTCCTTCATTGAGAAGCACGTCCCCAGCCAAGTCTTCACAGACTGTAGCGAAGGGATGTCATTCCCAATGAGTACTATGTCATCCACATACAATACAATGAAGACAACTGTGTTCCCATTAACCCTCTTCTAGACACAGAGTTCATCTTCATTCTTGATGAAACCAAACTGTTTGATCGCATCATCGAATCGAAGATTTCATCTCCGAGAGGCTTGCTTTAGCCCATAAATGGACCTTTCCAGCTTGCATACTTTCCCAGTATGCTGTGGATCTTCAAAACCCTCAGGTTGTGCCATGTACACATCCTGGAGTAAGTTTCCATTCTGAAATGCGGTTTTGACATCCATCTGGCAGATCTCATAATCGTGGTATGCTGCAATAGCAAGGAAGATCCGGATGGACTTAAACATCACCACTGGAGAAAAGATTTTCATCATAGTCAATACCATGAATTTGCTTGAAACCTTTAGCCACCAATCGTCCCTTATAGGTATGCGTATGTCCATCCATGTCAGTCTTTCTCCTAAAGACCCACTTACACCCAATGGGTTTGACCCCTTCAGGTGGATCAACCAAAGTCCATACTTGGTTGGTGTACATGGATTCCATCTCGGACCTCATGGCCTCTAGCCATTTCTCAGAATCAAGGCTCATCATAGCTTCCTGATAGGAGGTAGTCTCATTGTCAATGAGCATAACGTCATCATGGTCAGACAAGAGAAATGAATATCTCTCAGGCTGACGATATACCCTATCCGACCTGCGAAGAGGTAGGTCTACATGAACAGGTGGTTGTTCCACAACTCTTTGTGCAACAATCTAATCACCCACAACACTTTGTGGTTCCTGTTCAACCTCCATCAAGTCCTCAGTGTTATTATCCTTATCTTGAATTTCTTCAAGATCGAACGTACTCCCACTAGTTTTTCTAGAAACAAAATCCCTTTCTAGAAAAACCCCAGTCTTTGCTACAAACACTTTGTGTTGACTGGGAATGTAGAAGTAATATCCCTTTGTATCCTTGGGATATCAAACAAAATAGCACCTATCAAATTTGGGTTCCAGTTTGTCTGAGACATGACGTCGAACGTAAGCCTCACAACCCCAAATCCTCATGAAAGACATCTTGGGATTTCTCCCTGTCCATATTGTATATGGTGTTTTTATCACAGCCTTGGATGGTACATGGTTAAGGGTAAAGGCTGCTGTGTCTAGAGCATATCCCAAAAGGATATAGGAAGATCTGTGTGACTCATCATAGATCGTACCATATCTAATAGGGTACGATTCCTCCTTTCGGATACTCCATTCCACTGTGGTGTTCCAGGAGGAGTGAGTTGTTAGGGTGATTTATCAATCTTAAGGTGTGGGAAAGTTCAATGTTGAACTTTAGACCTTATTTTTTCATGGTTTAGAGTGCCTATAGACTTAGAGACTTCCTAAGGACATTGTTGGTGCAATGGTGATTGGGGAGCAAGCCTTTAGGCAGAGGTATCCATCTTGGGATGATGGATGTATTTTTCCTCATGAGTGGGAGAAATGAGAATTTGAGATGCCCAATTTTAAAATTGGTCGAGTTTATAAGATTGCCTCTCTTAAGTAATATGAGACTTATCACTAGGAAGATTGTAGGCATCCTAGATGTTTTTGGACCAAGGGGAAGATTGTAAGATCTCATTGAGAAATGAGACATTGACCTCCTTGGGGAGAACCTTTTTGATGTATGTCAAAAAGGGGGAGAATTAATGGGAGAATATTAGAATTACTACTTGGGAAATTTGGTAAGGGAATTTGAGTTAGGGGCCTAACTCAAAGGGTTTTTTTGTCAAACATCAAAAAGGGGGAGATTGTTGGTGCAATCGGCCGAGATCATGATTGACCAGACTCGAGTTTGACTCGGGTATTGTTTTGATGTTTGACATTGATATCTAATATTGATGACCGACAAATGTTGGGGAGATTGTTGGTGCAATCGACCCAGGTCATATTTGATATTTGACGATAGGTTGACCATTATCATAGGAGAAGTCCAAGTCTTGTGTACTTGGTATGAAAAGTCCAAGCTTGAGTCATGGTATGGAAAGTCCAACATGGGTTGGCAAGGAAAGTCCAAGCATGGGTCTGGGAAAAGGAAAGTCCAAGCATGGGTCTTGGCATTGAAAGTCTGTTGGGTTTTCCGAACTGCAAAAACCGCTTTTTGCGATGCGGAAACCTCGGAAGCCCCGGCCACGGATCCGTGCGAAGTATAAACAATAAAAGTAACATGTATGTGTTTAATACCTTTAGATCTACTCTAGATCTACATGATAAGAAGTTACCCTTGAAGCGATGCCCTTCGCCTATCCCGCTCGTCCAAATGGATTGCCGAAACTCGAGAGTGTCAAGTGCACACTCCTCTATTGGTATCCACACAAGAAATAGGTGGAGAAAAGACAATCTTAAGTGTGCTAGCACTCCTTGAAGGTCTCGACAATGGAGGATTGGGAGAGCAAGAGAGGAAGAGAGCCAAGGAAGAAGATGATCCAAGGAAGAAGAAGATGGAGTTACCCAAAAACAATTCCTCCTCATCAAGAAGTGGCCGACCACTTTAATAATGGGGGGTTACATGCATGCATGTAACTCCAAGAGCCAATGGCTCTTGATCTCCCTCATGTGATGGCACCACATCATCATTGGTCGGCCATGCCAAGTCATCATCATGACATGGCATTTGGTCATGTCAAACTTGACCTCTTATCTCCCATGGTTGATCAAATCCAACCATTTGATTCAAGTAAATTTTAATTTAATGAATCTCTATTCATTAATTTAAATTGATTTGATGAATCAAATCTAAATTAGACTCATTAAACACTTGAATCAAATTGAGTCCAACTCAATTAGTCTAATTAGGATTACTCTTAATCCAATTTGGTTCATCCCATAAATCTAATCCTCATGGTTCATCATATGAACCTAATCCCTATCTAATTGCCCTTTGTGTGTGACCCTATAGGTTCTTGTAACGTTGGTAATGTCCCTATATCGATTTAGGAACATAAGCAATGAGCGGTATCTAGCAACACATCATTGCTACCCAAGTTACAAGAATGTTGAGCTCCAACATCACCTTTGTGACTACTAATTGTGACTCTCACAATATGTGACAATGTCCCTCTATCCTTGACATCTAGATTGACCAATCGAGGCATAGACCGTGTCATCCTCTGCAATCTAAATCTTGAACTCCAAGTAGACTCACTCTAATCAAATGAGCTCAATATCTCATATTGACTCATTTGGGCATGGCCATGCACTTCGTGGTCTCACTCTATCAAGAATATCGATGTCACCCCCGTCATATAGGAGAGATAGATCCCATCTACATCACTAACATCCCTCCGCATAATTCGTTACATACCCAGTAATCGCCTTTATAGTCCACCCATTTACGGGTGACGTTTGACGAAGCCAAAGTATGCAACTCCTTATGTAGGGAACCATGGTGACTTCAGGTCTAAGGACTAATAGTCATACTAATAGCCACATGAGAAAGTATATGACACTCATATAACGATCCATGATACTTTCTCATGGCGGGTCATTCAGTATACATTCTCCAATGCATACCCATGTGTCAACTTGATATCTCATATCCATGACTTGTGAGATTAAGTCATCTTGTTGACCTACATGCTAGTCTCTACGCATTAACATTGTCCCTGAATGTTAATACTCGACTAGGAATGATTAAGAGTAGTGTTCTCTATATCATCTCATTATCGATTCAACCAATCGATTGATATAGATAAGAACCTACTACTCAAGGATATTATTATATTTAGTTATTTGGCACCAATACAAGTAAATATAATAACCATGCCTTTATAAATAGGAATATGATACAATAAAGTCCATACAACAATCATCACACGATTGACTCTAGGTCTTTCACTAACAATCTCCCACTAGCACTAGTGCCAATCACCGTAGTATCTAATACCCAATGACCTAGTGTGACCATCATGCTTTTTCTATGCCAAAGCCTTGGTCAAGGGATCTGCGATGTTAGCCTCTGTGGGTACTCTGCAAATCTTCACATCTCCTCGATCGACAATCTCACGAATGTGATGGAAGCACCGATATATTCGGCCTCTGTTGTAGAATCAATAACTGTGTCCTGCTTGGAACTCTTCCATCTTACAGTGCTACCTATTCAAGCAAAACACGAACCCTGACTGCGATCTATAATCATCCTGGTCATTTTGGAAGATTGCATCGCTGTAACCCTTCTGACTAGCTCCTCATACGCCTCGAATATCAAAGAAATATTCTTTAGTCCTTCTCAGTACTTAAGAATATTCTTGGTACTATCGATGGCGCTCACTGGATCATAGTATCTACTCGTCATGCTCAAAGCATCTGAGACATCGGAACAGTACGACATGGCGTACGCAGTAGATCCTATAGCAGATGCGTAAGGGATCTTATCCATGCGGTCTCTCTCCTCTCTAGAAAAGGGACTTTGAGTCTTCGAAAGACTCACACCATGTGACATCGGCAGAAGTCCTTTCTTGGAATTCTGCATGGCAAACCGAAGTAATACCGTGTCAATGTATGTACTCTGACTTAGGCCAAGCAATCTCTTAGATCTATCTCTATAGATCTTGATGCCTAGAATACAGGCTGCTTCACCTAAGTCCTTCATTGAGAAGCACGTCCCCAGCCAAGTCTTCACAGACTGTAGCGAAGGGATGTCATTCCCAATGAGTAGTATGTCATCCACATACAATACAAGGAACACAACTGTGTTCCCATTAACCCTCTTGTAGACACAGGGTTCATCTTCATTCTTGATGAAACCAAACTGTTTGATCGCATCATCGAATCGAAGATTCCAGCTTCGAGAAGCTTGCTTTAGCCCATAAATGGACCTTTGCAGCTTGCATACCTTCCCAGTATGCTGTGGATCTACAAAACCCTCAGGTTGTGTCATGTACACATCCTCGAGCAAGTTTCCATTCAGAAACGCGGTTTTGACATCCATCTGCCAGATCTCATAATCGTGGTATGCTGCAATAGCAAGCAAGATCCGAATGGACTTAAACATCGCCACTGGAGAAAAGGTTTCATCATAGTCAATACCATGAATTTTCTTGAAACCTTTATCCACCAATCGGCCCTTATAGGTATGCGTAAGTCCATCCATGTCAGTCTTTCTCCTAAAGACCCACTTACACCCAATGGGTTTGACCCCTTCAGGTGGATCAACCAAAGTCCATACTTGGTTAGTGTACATGGATTCCATCTCGGATCTCATAGCGTCTAGCCATTTCTCAGAATATAGGATCATCACAGCTTCCTGATAGGAGGTAGGCTCATTCTCAATGAGCATAACGTCATCATGGTCAGACAAGAGAAATGAGTATCTCTCAGGCTGACGACGTACCCTATCAGACCTGCGAAGAGGTAGGTCTACTTGAACAGGTGGTTGTTCCACAACTCTTTGTGCAACAACCTCATCACCCACAACACTTTGTGGTTCCTGTTCAACCTCCATCAAGGCCTCAGTGCTATGGTCCTTATCTTGAATTTCTTCAAGATCGAAGGTACTCCCACTAGTTTTTCTAAAAAAAAATCCCTTTCTAGAAAAACCCCAGTCTTTGCTACAAACACTTTGTGCTGACTGGGAATGTAGAAGTAATATCCCTTTGTATCCTTGGGATATCCAACAAAATAGCACCTATCGGATTTGAGTCCCAGTTTGTCTGAGACTTGACGTCGAACGTAAGCCTCACAACCCCAAATCCTCATAAAAGACATCTTGGGATTTTTCCCTGTCCATATCGTATATGGTGTCTTTACCAAAGCCTTGGATGGTACACGGTTAAGGGTAAAGGCTGCTGTGTCCAGAGCATATCCCCAAAAGGATATAGGAAGATCTGTGTGACTCATCATAGATCGTACCATATCCAATAGGGTACGATTCCTCCTTTCGGATACACCATTCCACTGTGGTGTTCCAGGAGGAGTGAGTTGGGATAGAATCCACACTCAGCTAGATAGTCACGAAACTCATGGCTAAGGTATTCACCACCTCGATCGAAGTATCTTAATACTCTTGCCAAGCTGGTTTTGTACTTCATTCTTGAATTCTTTGAACTTTTCAAAGGATTCTGATTTATGTGTCATAAGATACACAACCTTATCTACTGAAGTCATCAGTAAATGTAATGAAGTACCTGTAACCACCTCTAGCAGCAACATTGAAAGGTCTACATACATCACTATGTATAAGTCCTAGCAAATCTGTTGCTCTTTCGCTATGTCCACTAAAGGGAGTCTTGGTCATCTTGCCTAAAAGGCAAGACTCGCATGTCTCATATGTTTCAAAATCAAATGAGTCTAGCAGCCCATCCTTATGGAGCTGAGATAAGCGACTCTCATTTATGTGACCTAAGCGACAATGCCAGAGATAGGATTGGTTCAACTCATTTGACTTGAACCTCTTGGTACTTATGTTATAGATAGGGCTCTCTAAGTCTAGAAAGTAGAGTCCGTTCATTAGAGGTGCACTACAATAGAACATATCATTTAAATAAACTGAACAACATTTGTTCTTTATTATAAATGAAAAACCTTTCTTGTCCAAACAAGAAACTGAAATGATGTTCTTAGTTAAGGCAGGCACATAACAACATTCATCTAATTCTAGTACAAGCCCAGAGGGCAGAGATAGATCATAAGTTCCTACAGCAACAGCAGCAACCCTTGCTCCATTGCCTACTCGTAGGTCCACCTCGCCCTTTGTCAATGCCCTGCTATTTCTCAGCCCCTGCACATTGGTACAAATGTGAGATGCACATCCGGTATCTAATACCCATGATGAAGAAATAGATAGATTGACTTCTATAACATTTATACCTGAAGTAGAAGTCTCACTTCTCTTCTTCTTAAGATCTTCCAGGTATGCCTTGCGATTCGCTTCGATGTCCGCTTCCTTGCAGAAGAAGCAAGCCCCTTCCTTGGCTACCCCTCCTTTGGGTTTAAATTCTTTGCCTTTGCCCTTGGATTGGGACTTTCCCTTACCTTTAGGCTTGCCCTTGCCTTTCTTCTTCTGCACCATCAAAATGGTGTCATTTTCCTTCTTAAGGTTAAGCTCTGCAGTTCTCAACATGCTGAGCATCTCAGGCAATGGCTTATCAATTTCATTCATGTTATAATTCATGACAAATTGATTGAAGGCTTGTGGCAAAGATTGCAAGATTAGGTCAGTGGCCAGCTCTTGGCCAAGTGGGAATCCCAGCCTTTGTAGGTTTTCTACCTACCCAATCATCTTGAGTACATATGTACCTACGGGAGTCCCTTCTTGCATTTTGGACCCAAATAATGCCTTAGAGACTTCATATCTCTCATGCCTAGCTTGTCCTTGATATAGTTGACGAAGATGTCCAACCATATCATAAGCATTCATGAACTCGTGTTGCTTCTGAAGCTCAGAGTTCATGTTCGCGAGCATTAGACATGACACATCTAATGCATCATCTTGATGCTTCTTGTAAGCATCTTTGTCTTTCGCGAGGCATTGGCGGGAGGTGCCTCGGAATGGGTGCTCCGGGGCGTCTGACTTCCTTTCTTGGGTGAGAACAATTCTTAGGTTCTGTGCGATCCGGAAATTTGCTCCATTGAGCTTGTCCTTCTCAGAGACGGATCGCAGAGAGAGTGTTCGTGTTTGTTGACATAGTAATCTACAACATACAATGCGGAGGATTAATATCATATTCCTTTTATCATTTAAATTAGGCCTTTAATCAAATGATGCTCCCCTGAATTATAGGAATTTTGTAGAATCGAGTTATGGATGTGGTCAAACCACATTTATTAGATTCAAACAAACTAGCTATAATTCTTGCGGACAAGATCCACATCATACTAAGCCTTGAGTTAGCTTTGGCTAAATCGCCAAGACTTAGTACGATCGGTGGGTAACACATTACCGATTACATCTCTATGCAACTCTTGTTTATAGGATTAAGACCACATTTACAAAAGACCTTGAGTTAGCTTTGGCTAAATCGCCAAGATTTAGTGTAAATGCGATCTTAACCTATCTTTCCAGATTGGAATATGCCTATAGTTCTACTCGATCCAATTGAGTTAACTAGTTTTGCTCAATCTAATTGAGCTTACTCTAACCCGAGTCGTGATAGGCGGGACCAAGATTGTCCCTCCGCACCCTACCAAGATAATATGCGTTGCTCTGCTTTGGCAGATTCAACAACAACAAATGATTGAGGTAGTGATGGGTATCAAGGCTCGGTAGGCATTTTCAAGTTGATTCGATTATGATCTAATCTAATCGTAATGTGTATCTTATACGCATTTAGGCCTTTATTATCCTATATTAGCATGCATCATATACATACATTCATTATTCTAGCATGCATCATATACATACAAGAAAATTATCCTAGCATGCATCATATACATACAAGCACTATTCTACTAGCATGCATCACATACATACAAGCAAAATCAATTAAATATACATATATATATATCATTAAATGTTATATAGTCATGGCCCTACTACGATCTTCTCAAGCCAATGAGAAGATCGGACGGTCAACCTAAGGCTAGCGGCTTCTCCAAGCGCTTCCTTTGACCGCCATGTGTCGTCGTCACCCTTCTCGTAATCTCGTCTTCGAGTGGACTTTCCACCGCTCCATTTTGTACATTACAAATATGAAACTCGAGTTACATTCGAGTCTAAAAACTAATTACAACTAGAATTTCAAAATAAGAGGTACGACGCAGTCGCATACACTATACAACACGCCTGACCACAAAAGCGGCCGTATTATGAATTACAACACACTTATTCAATCAAATTGGGTTCATTGGGCCATGACAATCACAGAATTATACATAATTCTAAATTATGTATTTTTACAGAAATTTCTATAATTTTTCCTAATTTATTTCGAATTTATGAGTCAACTCTCCGTAACGGTCCCGCTAAGCGGTTCGGAGCGATCGCGGGACATGGCCCCTTCGGGGATAGGGGCAGCGCCCTACTCATAAAATAAACTTGCGAGTGTCCCTACAATGATCTTACAGCGACTTAAGTCGCTGTCCCAAACCTAAGCGAGAACTACTTGATTAGAGAGTTTTTCTCGACGGTTGAAGCCTACAGTGTCCCAACACTCGTTGCTTACTCTGAGAAAAATACCCAAAAATTCTATAAAATAAGAAAATTTACAGAAACATATAAATCTGTAATTTTTATATCTAATATAAAAACTACAAAAATGAAACACATACATGCTTTGCGTGGCTCGATACCCTTTGTTGGGTTTTTCAGAAGCCATAAAAAGCTTTGCGTTTCGAAACCTCGGAAGCCCACCACGGATCCGTCACAGTATAAAAATTATAATTACATGTATGTGCTTACAGAAATCCTAGATCTACCTTAGATCTAAGAGGTTAGAACGTTACCCTCGTAGCGACACCCTTCGCTTATCCTGCTCGTCCAAAAGTTCGCCGGAACTCGAGAGTGTCAAGTGCACACTCCTCTATGGTATCCACACAAGCAATAGGTGGAGAAATGCCTTAGAGTGTGCTAGCACTCCTTAGGAATTTCGGCAAGATTAGGTTTTGAGAGGTAGAGCTTGAGAGGAAGAGCACCAAGGTTGAAGATGAAGTTATTGGAATAACTCACCAAATGAATTCACCACCCATAACCCCTAAGTGGCCGGCCACTTCATGGAGGGGGGGTTACATGCATGCATGTAACTCCCATGACCCTTGGTCTCCCTCATGATGTGGCACCAATTGACCAAGTCAATGATGATGTGGAGCACCATCATTGGCCGGCCATGCCTAGTCATCATCATGACATGGCATTTGGTCAAGTCAAACTTGACCTTTCATCTTCCCTCTCAAGTCAAGTCAAACTTGACCTCTAATCTCCCATGGTTGATCAAATCTAACCACTTGACTCAAGTCAATTTAATTTAATGAATCTCTATTCATTAATTTAAATTGATTTGATGAATCAAATCTCAATTAGACTCATTCAACACTTGAATCAACTTGAGTCTAACTAAATTAGTCTAATTTGGATTACTCTTAATCCAATTTGGTTCATCCCATGAACCTAATCCTCATGGTTCATCATATGAACCTAATCTACATCTAATTTCCCTTATGTGTGTGACCCTATAGGTTCTTGTAACGTTGGCAATGTCCCTAAACCGATTTAGGAACATAAGCAATGAGCGGTATCTAGCAACACATCATTGCTACCCAAGTTATAAGAATGTTGAGCTCCAACATCACCTTTGTGACTACTAATTGTGACTCTCACAATATGTGACAATGTCCCTCTATCCTTGACATCTAGATTGACCAATCGAGGCATAGACCGTGTCATCCTCGGTACAATCTATATCTTGAACTCCAAGTAGACTCACTCTAATCAAATGAGCTCAATATCTCATATTGACTCATTTGGGCATGGCCATGCGCTTCGTGGTCTCACTCTATCAAGAATATCGATGTCACCCCGTCATATAGGAGGGATAGATCCCATCTACATCACTCACATCCCTCCGCATAATTTATTACATACCCGATGTCGCCTTTATAGTCCACCCATTTACGGGTGGCGTTTTGAAACCAAAGTATGCAACTCCTTATGTAGGGAACCATGGTGACTTCAGGTCTAAGGACTAATAGTCATACTAATAGCCACATGAGAAAGTATATGACACTCATATAAAGATCCATGATACTTTCTCATGGCGGGTCATTCAGTATACATTCTCCAATGCATACCCATGTGTCAACTTGATATCTCATATCCATGACTTGTGAGATCAAGTCATCTTGTTGACCTACATGCTAGTCTCTACGCATTAACATTGTCCCTGAATGTTAATACTCGACTAGGAATGATTAAGAGTAGTGTTCTCTATATCATCTCATTATCGATTCAACCAATCGATTGATATAGATAAGAACCTACTACTCAAGGACATTATTATATTTAGTTATTTGGCACCAATACAAGTAAATATAATAACCATGCCTTTATAAATAGGAATATGATACAATAAAGTCCATACAACAATCATCACATGATTGGCTCTAGGGCTTTCACTAACAATACTTGCTTTGCACGTGGCTCTGATACCACTGTTGGGTTTTTCGAGCCGCAAAAACCACTTTTTGCGTTGCGGAAACCTCGGAAGCCCCGACCATGGATCCGTGCGAAGTATAAAAAATAAAACTAACATGCTTGTGTTTAATACCTTTAGATCTACTCTAGATCTACATGATAAGAAGTTACCCTTGAAGCGATGTCCTTCGCTTATCCTGCTCGTCCAAATGGATTGCTGGAACTCGAGAGTGTCAAGTGAACACTCCTCTATTGGTATCCACACAAGCAATAGGTGGAGAAAAGACAATCTTGAGTGTACTAGCACTCCTTGAAGGTCTCGGCAATGGAGGATTGGGAGAGCAAGAGAGGAAGAGAGCCAAGGAAGAAAAAGATGGAGTTACCCAAAAACAATTCCTCCTCATCAAGAAGTGGTCGGCCACTTTAACCTTGGGGGGTTACATGGATGCATGTAACTCCAAGAGCCAATGGCTCTTGGTCTCCCTCATGAGGTGGCACTACATGATAAGTCAATGATGATGTGGAGCATCATCTATTGCCGGCCATGCCAAGTCATCATCATGACATGGCATTTGGTCAAGTCAAACTTGATCTTTCATCTTCCCTCTCAAGTCAAGTCAAACTTGACCTCTTATCTCCCATGGTTGATCAAATCCACCCATTTGATTCAAGTCAATTTTAATTTAATGAATCTCTATTCATTAATTTAAATTGATTTGATGAATCAAATCTAAATTAGACTCATTCAACACTTGAATCAATTTGAGTCCAACTCAATTAGTCTAATTAGGATTACTCTTAATCCAATTTGGTTCATCCCATGAACCTAATCCTCATGGTTCATCATATGAACCTAATCTCCATCTAATTTCCCTTTGTGTGTGACCCTATAGGTTCTTGTAATGTTGGCAATGTCCCTAAACCGATTTAGGAACATAAGCAATGAGCGGTATCTAGCAACACATCATTGCTACCCAAGTTACAAGAATGTTGAGCTCCAACATCACCTTTGTGACTACTAATTGTGACTCTCACAATATGTGACAATGTCCCTCTATCCTTGACATATATATTGACCAATTGAGACATAGACCGTGTCATCCTCGGTACAATCTATATCTTGAACTCCAAGTAGACTCACTCTAATCAAATGAGCTCAATATCTCATATTGACTCATTTGGGAATGGCCATGCACTTCGTGGTCTCACTCTATCAAGAATATCGATGTCACCCCTGTCATATAGGAGGGATAGATCCCATCTACATCACTCACATCCCTCCTCATAATTTGTTACATACCCAGTAATCACCTTTATAGTCCACCCATTTACGGGTGACGTTTGAAGAAGCCAAAGTATGCAACTCCTTATGTAGGGAACCATGGTGACTTCAGGTCTAAGGACTAATAGTCATACTAATAGCCACATGAGAAAGTATATGACACTCATATAACGATCCATGATACTTTCTCATGGTGGGTCATTCAGTATACATTCTCCAATGCATACCCATGTGTCAACATGATATCTCATATCCATGACTTATGAGATCAAGTCATCGTGTTGACCTACATGCTAGTCTCTACGTATTAACATTGTCCCTGAATGTTAATACTCGACTAGGAATGATTAAGAGTAGTATTCTCTATATCATCTGTTTATCGATTCAACCAATCGATTGATATAGATAAGAACCTACTACTCAAGGACATTATTATATTTAGTTATTTGGCACCAATACAAGTAAATATAATAACCATGCCTTTATAAATAGGAATATGATACAATAAAGTCCATACAACAATGATCACATGATTGGCTCTAGGGCTTTCACTAACAAAGTCCAACATGGATTGGCAAGGAAAGTCAAAGCTTGAGTCTTGGCAATTGGAAAGTCCATGGGGAATATTGGTTGCGTAAAGTCCAAGGGAGGAGTCTTGCTAGCATAAGTGCAATGGTTGGCGGTGTAAAGTCCAAGCGGGAGTCTTGGTAGCGTAAGACCAATGTGCCTTGGAAGTGTAGACCACATTAGCATGACAATAGCTGATGGTAGCACCTGAAGGCTTGTGTATGGATGAACAAGTCATGGATGACTTGGAGGGATCCAATAGTCGTGAGGCTGATGGAGGTGGCTAGAAGGCTTAGGTCTAGGCTAAGGGTGGTCTATCTAGTATGGGGGGACCATACTTGGGTTAAAACCTCATGTTTGAGGTGTATCAGTCGACTAGGACTATGGTCAGTCGACTGATGGGAGTCAACTAGGGTATGACTGCAGGAAGATGGCCTAGCAGGTGACTGCTAGCATTGGGCAGTCGACTGATGGTGCCATCAGTCGACTATTAGGGTATGGTAGTCGACTGATGCTTCTGCCACGATCACAGTAAGCTCTCTAGTCGAGTAATCGACCCGAACACTCGACTGATCGAGACATCAGTTGACTGATGGGCATGATCAGTCAATTGATGGTCTATCCGTTGGAACTTATCTGACGTGGCTCATGGCGCTGTCTCACAATGACAACAGAAGCAGTCGACTGATTGTCCAAATCAGTCGAGTGATAGGCGAAATCTAGCCCGAATGCAGGTTATAAAAGCAGCTCGGAAGGAGGGATTTGGCACTAGTTCTCTTGGACAATTTGGAGTGATTTGCTGGTGCAAATCAGGGTCTTCAAGGCTAGTCCAAGGCAATCAACAAACAAGCTTCCAAAAGAGTTTTTGTAAAGTGTTCTTTACTTCTTTTGTATAATTTTATTCATATTTTCTTGTTGTTAATTGTATTAGTTAAAGTAATCACTTGTATAAGGTCTCTCCACCTTTAGATTGTTCCGAGAAGGATTTATTTAGTAGTGGTGTATGATTGGCATCGCTAGGGCTCATTCGAGCCTAATCCGTGGAGTAGGAACCATTCGATTCCAAACCACGTTATATTGCGTGTTGTGATTGTGTGCTTTTATATTTTGTTATTGTTTTATTTCTACTATTTCCGCTGTGCACTAACTGAATTCTAGCAAACATGCGATTGCGAAAGAATTCCTTCGTCGACGACGTACGCGTTATTCACCCCCCCCCTCTAGCGGCACTGAGGTCCTAACACCCTCTTCTTTTATAGAGGTCCAACCCCCTAAACGTTGAGTGGAAGATCTGATCCAAATAGACACCTCACCCTAAGAAAAGGGGTTCTTATCTTGACCTTCATCGATCTGGATAGTTTGAATAGCAGTCGATTGATAACCCTCATCAGTCGATTTCCAATAGCCAATAGTCGACTACGAGCTTGGTTATTCAATTGCAATAAAGAATTAGCACAAAACAATAGAAAGATAGTAAATATGATGACTCCTTACCATCCGATCTCGACCTAGACCTTCCACTGGAAGTCTTAGTCGGATTGTCGTCTACGATTGTCCCCATACGGAGGACACGACCGTACCATCTCTCTTTGCACTCGTGCTTACCTCCTGTCCTTTCTGACCAGTCACTTAACTTCTGGTCTTCACCTGAGTTCTTTGACTTCCATGAAGTTCTCTCGGTGTCGCCCGACTACCACAGTTTCTCGGCTTGAGATTCTCCGGGTGTCACTGACCTTTAACTTAGCTTAACCATTTCCTGCACACTTAATTTAGCTCATGAGATAACAATAAGACCTTAACTTGGGGTCTTTTCCATAATCAAAACCTAGGTTTGATTATTTGGTGTCCCTGCGCCAACAATCTTCCTCTTTTTTATATATGGCAAATCGACACCAAGTTAAGGGAAAATTAAGTGTAAAACAAGACGAGTAGTAAATGTGAAACACAATTCGCATGAGTATAAAATAAGCATAAACATGAAAAAAGCATGAATATGAAAGAGTGCATAACTAGTAACTTAGCATAAATAAGAGAAAAAAAAAATTTCAAGTCCTCCCCCTTGAGGTAACCTCCCCCTTGACCTTAGGTGAGTACTTGAAAAAGAAAGCTTAGCTCTCCTAGCTCTCCCCCTTAATGTTTGCCACTAAAAAGGTTAAGCAAGTTAAGTTATCAAAAAATAATTTTTTTTATCCCTTAACTTTAGCCTTTTTCTCCCCTTTTTTCCATAAATCGAAAGGTATGGGGGGTTGTAAAAAAAAAACTTTATAAAATAAGCGAGTATAATTTTTAAGCCCAATCATGTCCTGTATATATTTTGAAAATAAATAATTTCAAAATAATCTTAACTAGTAGTATGTTCAACTCTTTATGACTTAATTGATATAAAATGATCAATAAGTCATGGATAGAGTTGGTTATTTTAAATATTTATACTCCATGGTTCATATCGATACACTGGATCTACATCTGGAACCACGAGTAAGGTCCTAAAATCGCATGCTCATCTACATGGCTAAGTACACAAACACATTGATCCTATGTGTTGTGAGATGTGTTGGCTCCTTAAATATATAGATGCATGCTTGCTAAGGTAAACCCTAAGCTAGTTCCATTTAGCATGAAGAAGAAAAAAATAGAGTATGTAAGAAAAGTATAATTTTTAAATCCTACTCTATTACGCACATTCCTAATTTTTGTTTAACTAGACTAAACTCTGCCTCAGGTAAGGGTTTGGTCAAGATATCTTCTAGGTTCGATTTAGACTCAACATATTTGAGTTGTATTGTTCCATTTGCTATGTGTTCTTGAATGAAATGGTGTTTAACCTCTATGTGTTTAGTCCTAGAGTGACTAATTGGGTTCTTAGTTAGGTTAATGTAACTAATGTTGTTAATGAAAGGTTTAGTGTGATTAAAGTTTAATTGAAAATCTTGGAGAGTGTGCTTCATCCAAAGAAGTTGAGCCACACACTCACCCATTGCAATGTTTTCGGCTTTGGCGGTTGATAAGGCAACACAATGTTGCTTTATACTACACCAGCTAACTAGACTTGAACCGAGGAGTTGGCAGCAACCACTCGTGCTCTTCCTATCGAGTTTACTATCAGAGTAGCCAATTAGCTCGAACTCATTAGACCGAGGCTACCAAATTCCTATGTTTAATGTTCTTTTTAGGTACCTAAAGATGTGTTTGACTAGTGTTAGGTGCGACTCCTTAGCGCAAGATTGAAATCTCGGACACATACTTACCGCAAAGAGTATATTGGGTTGACTTGCAGTTAAGTAAAGGAGGCTACCTATTGCACTCCTATAGTATTGTATCCGTTTTGGTTAAAAAAATCGGTAAACCTATGGTTTTTGAATTCACTACCATAATCACTTCTAAGTCTTTTAACTTAAGATTCTTTTCATTTTCTATTAATTGACATAAGTTGGTGAGTTGTTCTAAGGTTTCACTTTTATGTTTAAGAAACCTAACCCAAGTGAACCTCGAGAAGTCATCGACTATGACTAGATAATATTGACTTCCATTTAGTGACTTGGCTCTATGAGAATCAAATAGGTCTAAATGTAAGAGCTCAAGTACACTTTTGGTTCTTTCTTGGTTTGTTAGTTGATGTGAGGTGCTAGTTTGTTTACCTTGTTGACACACATTATAAATTTTATTTTCCATGTTATTAAGGTAGGGTAGACCTTTGACTAAACCACTCTAACCCATTTTATGTATGAGTCTTGGGTGAGAGTGGCCGAGTCGTCAGTGCCACAATGATGTGAGCAAAACATATAGAATTTTAGGAGTAGTTTTTGTTCATATCCCATTGCATTTTATATTTGATTCTTACATATTTCACTTTATTTTGCATGCATTTCCTATTTTCTGGTTTGGAGATCTTCTCTTTGTACTCTTGTGTGCAGGAAATATTCTACGGGAAAATGGCGCACTTTTAGAGCGAAAAGAAGGCATTTGGTAGCTAGAACAGAAGGACCCACACCCTGGCCCTGTGAATCCACACGGCTCGCACCCCAGCACCACACACGCTCTGGTCGTGTGAATCCACACGGTCGTGTGGTACTGGGTGATTTCGACGCAATTATGTTATTTTCCAAGTTTCGTGGAGATCCGACATGATGTCTATATAAAGGAAGTTACGTCCAAACCTTAGGGGAGAGGCCCGACGTTCGGGACAAAGACACCGATTCCTCTTAGGATTAGTAGCACTCCTAATTTTTGTGGCTCTGCTAGCAATATTGTAAATGCACTTCAATGCTAGAGAGAAGAGCACATTGCATTGTAATTCACGTTCCTTGCGCAATTTACATTATTTCTATGAATTTGATTATGCTTTGTGTTTCTCTTCTCGTATTCATTGAGTAGATTCTCCAATTCTAGGATTAGGGAGTAGTTTGTGTGCGTAGAATAGCTATTTTAAATATATTTCTGTTCTTGAATTTATATTTGCAATTGATATTTGTTTAGATCGATAGTTTTTCATTTTGGTTTTCTATCTACTGTACGTAGCTGATACGAGGGGTGAAAACCCTCGTATCAAAGATTTAGGAGAACTTAGGAGGAGCCTAGGGGTTGACCTCTCTCCAGTAACCGCGGATAGAAGGGTTTGATAGAGTTAGAAATGAGACACGTTTCGATTCGTCATAGGGATTGATTCGGCATCCTCGTACTGCCTACCCCATCCTAAAGCTAGGGGTTGACTTGGTATAGCAGAGGTAGTTCCCGATAAATGTGAAAGCTCATCGGGGAAGTGTATGATGTCCCTTCCATAAAACCGTAGTTAGAAATCAAGACGACATTCAATTGATAGTGTGTTTTGTGACACACAGGCGAAATCGAAGTCCAAGAATCCCATTCAATGACTCGTAGCAAACCTTCTCTTCCTCCGTGTGACACCGTACTTGAGTTAAGTCCATCGTCAACCTCTCATTCATTAACCCTAGAATTTCTAATCCGAACAACAACACATCCACTGAACAATCGGTACTCAAATCTCAGTCCCTGTGGGATCAATAATCTTTTTATTACTTGACAACATCCATGCACTTGCAGACGTTGAGCACGAGCGTGCTTCGAGTCCTCGATGATTCCCATCGCAAGATTTAAGGTCGTGTTCGCGTGCATCAAGTTTTTTTGGCACCATTGTCGGGGACTGTTGATTCGATATCGAATCAAGAGGTGGGTAATTGGATAGGACCTAGAGTAGATCTACTTTCTAGTTTTACTTTATTTTAGTTTATATATTTTTAAAATTTTGTTATCTCTATTCAGTTAAGGGTTATTGTCCTAGTCTTTATTAATTTCCTAGGCTAGAATTACTTTTCTTGTTTTATTTTATTTTATTTCAGTTTTGTACATTATGTTGCTCTTTCCTTATTCATATTTTCTTGTAGATAAACATGCATGCTTTTTCGCATGATTATGGTCAAGTTAATGTTGTGAGTTTTGGTAACATTTATTGTGAGCATTGTGGTGAAACATGGCATAATGGCATACCATTAATGATTGTCCGGATACATTTGAACCTTCGCAATTTGAGCAAGAAGATGTCACTTATGATTACAACTAGGGGCCACGAGATAATTATTATTCAAATAGTTATGACCCTGGCTACTTGAACCCTCAATATTATTTTCCAAGTGAGCACGAGTGCTATGAATCATCATGTAAATTTTATCCTTAACCAAGTCCCCGCTTAGAAGCCTCGCTAGCCGATTTTACTAAGGAATGCGAGGAGCATAGCTGACAATTTGTGGAGATTATGCAATGAGATCTAGCAAGAGAAGAAACAAAATGACAAGAAGGTGGCTTAGATGACTGGATTATCCCTAATATGGCAGAGACTCACCTTGAGCGAATGGATGAGGAAGACGTGGATGACATAGGAAGTAAAGAAGGACAATCCATTGAACCACCACTTGAAGAAGAACTTGAGGGTTATATAATGTATACTTTAATCGAGGAGTGCATTGCTTCAATCAAAACACCTCCTAACCTTAAGGATTTAAAAGATCATACCTTAACCCTCACCGAAACTTTAGCTTCCAATAACAAAGCCCACTTTGTGATTTGTAATGATAAAGTTCCATTTGACAAAATAGAATCAGCTGTTCAATCTTTTGGTGAAGATATTTGTGGTGAGTTATATTATTTACATCATATGGATAAGATGGAATATAATGATCAAACTCCTGACGATTCGTTGAGGTTAAGCATGTTCAATCTCAAGCCAAGGAAAGTAGCGAACAAGTATCTTGCCCCTCCACGAGCAAGATTTAAGGGATATAGTGATGGAGGACTAAAAAGCAAGAGGAAAAAAGTGAGCAAGTATCTTGCCCCTCCATGAGCAAGATTCAAACATATCAGGGGAGGGAGAAAGATCTCCTATGGCCATCAGAGCTAAGCTGAAGCATAGCGGTATGGTCGAGCTAAAGACCATAAATAAGCGCTTCTTGGGAGGCAACCCAAGTTTAGATTCTAAGTTTGTTTCCTATTAGTTTATTGCATTCGTTTATTTTGAACTTTGTTTTATATTCGTTTATCATGTTTCATTTGAATTAGGACTAGAAAGGACTTGCTAGGTAGACACAAAAATCACTTTTGAACTTACATGATAGAGAATGTAAGGAGAATTCGAACCATTGTGCACCAGGGGAGAGAAATGGGTGGCACACAGCCCAACTGTGTGTTTTCACATGGTCATGCCTCGAATTCTAGCAGTGCACATGGCTCGGCCATTTGAATCCACAAGGCCATGGTGCGTGAGTTATAAGTAGGCCACACCGTGTATTTTGCCCCAAAACTCACCGTGTGCTTTGATTTCCTTTGTCCTAGCCATGTGAAATCATCTTCCCCACCACTTAGGGGCCTCTTCAACCCTCAAGGAAGCTCAATAGAAGCGAGGATGAGAAGGACAAGGCAAGTGTCGCCTCGATCTGCTACCTCGGAACGAAGAGGAAGGAGAAGAGATGGCCCACAAGCTCCGGAGGAAGGTGACACTCATCCAACCCTCCTTTTTCATAATAATGAGCATAGAGATAGATATAATATGTTTTCTACTCGTAAAATCACCGCAACTAGATTTTTAGATGAAGAACTTCTAGAAACCCTAGGCTTGTTGGGTGATCTTCATGCCGTATTTGCATAAATGGGGTGGGAAGAGATCATGGGAATAAGACACTCAACATACCCTAGGATAGTTTTAGAATTTTTGAGTTCTTTAGAAGCAGAGATTCTAATGGGAAGAGAGAGCGACGAGGGAAGGATCACATTTAGGTAATTTAATATCAAACACGAGTGGACTTTACACCAATGGAATAATTGTTTTGGATTGCCTAGTGGAGGAGTGCGGAGGACTCCTAATGGGTTCAATGCATGGATCTTTTGGTCCGACTTAACAGGGGAACATAACTATGATCCTTCTAGGGCCAAAGCCTTGCGCCTCCAAAACCCAATCTTCCGGTATCTTCACTGGGTCATGGCAAGCACCATCTTTGGGAGGGGAGAGAGTGATGGTAGAGTGAGGGTGAGTGAGCTACTTTATCTATGGGACATGCTACAAGAAAGGAGTAGTTTCGATGTAGGGTCCCATTTCATTAGACATCTAGTGAAAATGGGCAAAGCAGCGAGAGGAGAGATTATCTTGGGGGACTAATCACCCAGATTTGCCATAGGATGGGGTACAACTACATTACACTAGAAAGAGTAGAGGGGAGCACTAGGATTGAGCTAGGAGTGTGTATGGCAATGAAAATGATTGCGTGAGAGGGACACTCCTTGTGCTTTGTAAGGAAAACCTTATCATCCCTTAGGCTCCCCGAACTCGATTGTACCACCATCACCACACGCTCCAACTAGCATTTGAACCAGATAGTGGAGTCCCCACCATATGAGGGACCCTCCACTTCGGCACCCATCTCTTCCCCTACACATTACTCCCCCTCAAATCCACACATGTATAGGAGCCCACCTAGTCCACGTCGACATGAGCTTGTACCACCACCTTGTTCTAGTTTTGAGTGGGATGCAGGTACCATTGCCTATGATTTTTTGGAGTTACGATCGTGCCTCGACGATATATACAACGAATAGAAGACATAGAGGCAGCGATGGGGGGAGCAGAGCGCCTACACACATGCGGAGTTTCAAGACTTATGGGAGCACTTCCAGCAAGCCAAGGAGTTCTACGATGAGGCTCAAGTTTATTTTCAGGAGGAAGCTACCCGTCGCAAGGAGGAGGTCATACATCACTATGAGGTTCGTCATCACATGAGTGCCCAGCAGGCACAGTGGGCCCGAGAGGAAGAGCACCGATCAGCCGCTGCATCCACTAGCTCACAGATCGACCACATGTACATGTGGCATCAGTGGTTGAGCACCAGATTCTCCTAGGAGCCAGACATGCCAAGGCTACCAGACTTCTCACCTTGAACACCGTATTAGAGGTATAATTTCATATAAGTCTGGGGGGCAAGTTTTGATTTATTTTGTTTCTAGCAATAGTTTCTTTCCTGATATTTGCATTTTAGTTAGCATTCATTTGTTCATTCATAGGTTGTTTAGTCTCTTTCGGCACTTAGTCTTTGCTATCTATAAGCTACCTCAGTAGTATTTTTAAAGTTTTTTTCATGAGTTGTTTCCATGGATAGCTTAACTTCATTTACCTCATGGTAATTTATCTGCTCTAATTAATGTTCTAGACTTACACTAGTTAGCTTTTATTTTTACACCTAAACATGACGAACATTCTGAAAGGAAAAATCTAGTACATAACTAGTAATGATTTATCTTAATAATTTAGTACTTTGGAATCCATATGTGACTCTAGATTTAGCATTTTAGTTACTGGAGATGCTTGGATCGCGAAAGCCCATTTGGAAAAATCAAAATCCCAAGAGAGAAAGAAAAGAAAAAGAAAAAAAATGGAATAAGAAAAGAAAAAAAAAGAGGGAAAGAAAAAGATAGTGAGAAAAATTGAAAAAAAGATTATGAGGGATAAGAAAACAGTTATTGTGGGTGGAAATGGTGAAGGTTTTTCGGAACCGAAGCTTTGATACCACTTGAAGGTAGGAAACTTCGCTTCCCACTTCAACTCGGTCGCTTGTTCATGGTGATCCCGTCTACCTCCCTGGATAAAAAAAAATTATCCTTGACAAAGATGGATTACTCAAGCAACCATTTCATCATCGTGCTATTCGATTAGAGTAGTCACTTGAACAAACTTGTTGTTGAAGCAACCAACCTCTATTCTACGATTAGCCGCAGAATAGACGATGTACGGATCACCGATTTTTGCGTTTGTATTCGGGATCCAAGTAAATTAGCCACATAACAAAACATACAACATGCATAAAATTGAAAAACAATTATAGACATAATACAAAAGAATATAAACAAGAATTATACCTCTTGATCTTCTATTGTATGTCCTTCCTCCTTTTGGACGTCGTGTGGGTGACGATCTCCCAAAAGTCGAAGCCTCCTAGATCACCAATCTTCCTTTCCTTGTTCACTCCGAACAAAGAAAGATGATAAAACAAAACTCTTCTCCTTCCTTTAACCGACCACCAAGCTCCAACCTTGATGCTTGCCACCAGCCAAAGGAGTGTATGAAGGAGATGGGTGCCGAACAAGAGCTCCAAAGGAAGAACCTTCACCCTTGTTGCCGCCGGCCAAGGAGAAGAATAAGAAGAGGTTGGGCGCTGGCCAAGGAAAGGATGAAGAAGATGGGCGCCAGCTACCTTTGGAGGAGAAGGAAACAAACCCTAAAATTTTCCAATTGTTGCCGCCCAACCCCCTTTCCTAAACCCTAGCCACCCAAGCCAAAACCCTAATCACCCTTTCTTATCTTGTCGCCCAAGCCTATGCACTTATTTATAGAGTTAGGCTTAAGCCTTCTTTTAATCTCCACCCTCGGATCTAGGGATTTAATCTCAGCCGTCAGATCTAGATATTTAATCTCAACTGTCTGATCTAGAGATTTAATCTCCACCGTCGGATCTAGAGTTTAATTTTCTATCATTGGATCTAGGCTCCATGAGGTTTTAATAGGCTTCAATAGGGACCTTGAGGAGGAGTTGGATCTTTGCCACCCAATGGATCAAGCCCACATAAAGTCTGATCCATTAATGATAATCCATTCCACTAGAGAATTATCATTGATCTACCTCACCAACCCCCATAAGTTAATATGGGCTTCATATATTATTTGTATATTAATCTCCCCATGTTTAAGATCTCGAATGTCCGTCAATTAATTAATTTACTGATAATTAATTAATCAACATCTAACTCCATGAGTAGTACCACACAACCTTATCATCATGCTGGACCAAGTCCACCTGTAGGGTTTACATGATGAACCTTATGAGCTCCTCAAGGGGACATCATCATCCTAATATATAGGACATGGTTTCCTCCTCTAATCAACGACACACCATATAAATAATATCATTTCCCAACTTACCGAGCCTATCAATTTACTCTATAAATCTCGTCCATTGGTAAATCAAAGAAATAAATACTAAGTATATGTGCCCATTATTATATCGGGATTAAGAGCATGTACAACATAATATCTGAGGTCCGATTTGATTATGTAGTCAGCAATAAATCAAATCACCTCTATGTCAGTCCTGCTCAATACACACAAAGTGAACTAGTGTAATTCTATGGTTAAGACAAACCAATACCAAATCACACTACAACCATACCAATGGTTTTTTCATAACCATCTCGGTTGTGAGCCTTTACTTATACTTTACAAGGAACTGATAACATGCTCTCCCGTGTGACACTACACACCATGTTATCTACAATGTAATATATTAGACAATATGCATAACCATAAATATGCAAACAATGATCATGTGATTCTTATTTCAAAATAAAGATGTTCATACAAAAGATAGACTTTTAAGTATACATCCCAACAAATGGTTAGGTGCTCCTTTGAGACCGAGTTAGGTTACTGGGGAAACACCTACCAATTTCTCTCAATACCGAGCACGCCTTTAGGACTTTGTGGTAGATCTAGACAACAACCCTCGCTTTGGGCGGGTAAGTGCCTAAGAGTTAGAGACCTTAGAAAAACTATAGGATGATGACTTAACTTACCATGGAACGAGTATCCCCTAAGAAGATTCGCTTAACACGTGCACGAGAAGCTAACTTAGTGAATTTTTAGAACATATCTATTTTGCTTTGATTGAAAATACCACTTGAGAAATCTAGTTAAAATGCCAAGTATGGGACAATGCCTTTTTAAAAATTTTATTGCACTAATGTTTGCTTGAGGATAAGAAAAGACTTAAGTTTGGGGAAATTGTTGTGAGCAAAACATATAGGGTTATAGGAGTAGTTTTTGGTCACATCCCATTGCATTTTATATTTGATTCTTGCATATTTCACTTTATTTTGCATGCTTTTCCTATTTTCTAGTTCGGAGATCTGCTCTTTGTACTCTTCTGTGCAGGACAACATTCTACGGGGAAAATGGTACACTTTTAGAGCGAAAAGAAGGCATTTGGCAGCTAGAACAGAAGGACACACACCCTAGCCCTGTGTATCCACACAGTTCGCATCCCAGCGCCACACACAGCCTGGCCGTGTGAATCCATAGGGGTCATGTGGCGATGGGCAATTTCGATGCAATTCTGTTATTTTTCAGGTTTTGGGGAGATCTGGCGTGATGTGTATATAAAGGAAGCTACGATCAAACCCTAGGGGAGAGTTTCGACAGCTGGGATGGCACAACGGTGCCCTAAAAAGCACCAGAAACTCACAATGGGGAAAAAGGAAGTCAATCGAGGATCAAGTTCTACACTTCAACGCCAGAAAGAAGAGCCACATTGCATTGTAATTCACTTTCCTTACGCAATTTATATTATTTATATGAATTCAATTATGCTTTATGTTTCTCTTCTTGTATTCATGGAGTAGATTCTCCAATTCTAGGATTATGGAGTAGTTTGTTTGCAATTGATGTTTGTTTAGATCTATAGTTATTAGTTTTGGCTTTCTATCTACTGTGCATAGTCGATATGAGAAGTGACAACCCTCGTATCAAAGATTTAGGAGAGCTAAGAAGGATCATAGGGGTTGATCTCTCTACGATATCCGTGGATAGAAGGGTGTGATAGAGTTAAAAACGAGACACGTTCCGATTCATCAAAGGGATTGATTCGACATCCTCCTGCCGCTTACCCCGTCCTAAAGCTAGGGGTCAACCTGGTATGGCAGAAGTAGTTTCCGATATATGCAAAAGGTCATTGGGGAAGTGTATGATGTCCCTTCTACAAAATCGTAGTTAGAAATCTAGATGACATTCAATTGATAGCGTGTTCTATGACACACAGGAAAAATTGAAGTCCTTGAATCCCATTCAAAGACTCGTAGCAAACCTTCTCTTCCTCCGTGGGACACTATACTTGAGTTAAGTCAACCATCAACCTCTCATTCGTGAACCCTAGGATTCCCAATCCGAACAACAACACGTCCACTAAACAATCGGTAATCAAATCTTAGTCCTTGTGGGATCGATAATCTTTTTATTACTTGATGACATCCATGCACTTGCGGGCGTTGAGCATGAGTGCACACTTCAAGTCCTTGACGGTTCCCGTCGCGAGATTTGAGGTCGCGTTCACATGCATCACACAACTAAGATTTTTGTTGCTATGTCATAAGACACTTGGTTGAGGAGTTGGGTAGGTTAATTGTGTAAATGTTGCTATTCCTAGTTCCTTTAAGTATTGTTTTTGAGGTATCATTAGTTTTAATTAAACATTCATTTTGTAAGAAGGTAACCTTGTATTTATTATCACATAATTGGCTTACGCTAAGTAAATTAAAATCTAAATTCTCAACTAAAAGTACATTACAAATTATAAAGTTGGAGTTCAGCTCAATATCACTTGAACCGATGTTTTTGAGCTTCCCATTGTTTTCGAAGGCTACCTACCGATCCTTGACTTTTGAATCTAAGCTTCAAAAATTTTAGTCAGTCTCTTGTCATGTAACAGGAGCACCCATTGTCCAACATCCATTGATCCTACACATATAGTAGTTGGATTGAACATTAGAATTTTAAGAGTTGGTTGAACATTTTAGCCTAGTAGTCATCTCACCATTTCTACATGATCAAACATGTTAACATTATATGTTTTTTAGTTGACTTTAATTTTACTTGATTAAATTTAGTGTTTTGAAACTAATCGACCTTAGGTTTGATTCAAATTTAACCCTTAGCTCGTCAAGTTAACTTTTCGATAAATTAGCTTCCAGGTCATGACGAGGCACAAAGACCATCTTTGATCGAAACAACGACCACTTCCTTAGACAAAGTCAAATTCAAGAAATTGATTACTTGAGTCACTTAAGATTACTTCTTGTTCTAACTAATTAAGGATATGGCAAGGTAGCTTCAACTAGTTCAACTTAGTCAAGTACACCAAGCTAGATAAGCTTTATCTAGCTTGAACACACAGAACATTATTTCCCTAACGTACTATCATCTCGCCGCATCCTAATACTATGTTGTCAAGATTGATTGGTTATTAACCCTATCTAGCTATTCTAAAAATTAACTAAGCATGCAAGTCTAATTCAAGAAATAAAACAAACAAGTTTAGTACTAGACACCCTAGACCATTGAATCGATTCGGTCTTTCCACGTAGTGGATTTGGTTCTTGGGAACCCATTGATTATTGGATCCTTATTGTGAAATTAAAAACGTCTTAGGGATCCATGCTTGGACTATTTGTCTATTTCGATTCACGATTGACATATACGATTTATTGGTTGTGGATGATCTAAATCCTAGCCCAGCCTTATTGTACACGACCCTTTGTGATCCAAGAAGTAAGTCAAGCCCCTTGGATCCCAAAGTAAACCTTTCCAACATTTTCCTAAGATCTTGGACTTGTCCTTTCAAGAGAGACTTCTCTTCTTCAAGTTTTTCAGCTCGAGTTGAGTTATCCTCTTGAGCTCAACTAGTCAAAGAGGTTAGGGAGACCTTATGTTTAAGGAGTTTCACCTCCTCAACTAAGGTCTTGACCTTGGACTCGGACTTAGCTAACTTTTTAGTTAAATATTTAATTGCATTTTAAAGCGTATCAATTAAAGACTGACTTTTCTTGATCGAATCTCTTGAACCGGATACGGTTCCATGGCTTGTCTTGAATTGAAGTTCATCTTCAGATCCGGAGTCGGACTCGATCTTAGACTTGTCGCTTGCTTCGAGTTTGGACTCGTCTTCGAGTTCTATCAGCTTGGCCATGAACGCGAGATTGTTGAACTCGTCTTCCTCCAACAATAACTCCTCCCATGTTGCATTGAGTGCCTTCTTCTTGAATTTAGATGGTTTGTTCTTTAGTCTTGGGAAATCCGATTTGATGTGGCCCATCTTGTTGAATTCGTAGCATCTATAGTTGGAACTTTTCTTTTCCTTGGATTGCTTGATCGGGCATTTTTGGCTCTTGATCATCTTCCGAACTAGATTCACTAGTTTGGTCTTCATCTCATCGTTCACCTCCGATTCGTACTCTTCTTCTTCTTCAGGAGGTGATTTGCTCTTAGCCTTCTTCTTTTGACCTGCAACCAACACAATACCTTTCTCGATAGGGATCGCATTAGATTGTTCATGTAGTTCAAATTCTAAAAAAAGTTTGTCTAACCTAATCTTAGATAAATCTCTAGATTCCTTGTAGGCATCAACCATGGATGCCCACAAGGTGGTCCTAGGAAATGCGTTTAACGCGTACCTTATTATGTCCCGATTCTCCACCTTTTGTCCAATCGAGTGGAGTTCATTCATGATCTCCTGTATCCTTGCATGTAATTGAGTGACAGTCTCATGTTCCTGCATTTTTCAAATTAAACAATTTATTTAGTAATAAATCTTGGTTACATACCTTTGCGTCGGTCGTTTCTTCGTGTAGCTCAATGAGCTTGTTCTATAAGTCCTTTGCACTTATGAATGGTCCGACCCATTTGAGCTCCTCCTTGGAAAGACCGCATTGTAGGATTTGGGTTGAATTTGCATCAACCTCCACTTGATGCTTCATGGCATTGGTCCACTTGTCGCAATCTAGAAACTCACTGTCTTCGTTGATAGGTAGCGAGAATCCAGTTTGAATAACGATCCAGATCTCTTCTTGGGTTTTAAGTAGCACTCCATACGACCCTTCCAGTAATGGAAGTCATCTCCATTGTAAAACGGAGGTCGAGCGGTGCTAAACCCTTCGAGATGGACATCTAAACCAAATCTTGCAAACAAAAAGACACGAAAAAAGATCCAAGACTTTGCCTTGGATTAGTAGTGCAGGAAAAAATAGTAAAGAAAAAAAATGAAATGAAAAACAATACGAAAAGAAAAGAAAATTGCTAGATTAGTGGTTGCACCAAATCGTAGCACCCCTGCTCTGATACCAATTGTTGGATAGAAAGCACGCTAGAGGGGGGGGTGAATATCGAGCGTAAAAAACTTCTTTCGTTCGATTAAAATCAAAGTAATGCAAAGGAATGTAAAAAATAAAAAATATATAGACACTTTATTTTTACTTGGTTCGCATCCAAAAGGGTGCTACTCCATGGCCCCGCGATCCTAGACCGTCCTCCTCGTTTGAGGTAGGAGACAACGATTACACAAAAAACCAAAACTCAAGGATGAGGCAACAAGCCTACCTCACCTCGTACAATAAAAGCTCTGAGTATAAGAATAAGTACAAATGAAAAGAACTAAATCAATCTACCAATGAAGTAGAGTGGAGATCTATGGCTTCACGTCGGCGTTATGGCAGCGTTACGAATGTGTAGAACTTCACGTTGCAGGAGCACTTTGAGAGCAAATAAGATGACCTAAAGGGGTGAAAACCCCCTTCTTTATGGCCCTCTAGCCCCCTAAACATTGCGTGGAAGATCTGATCCAAATGGACACCTCACCCCAAGAAAAAGGGTTCTTATCTTGACCTTCATCAAGTTGGACAGTTTGAATTGTACTCAACTGATGTCCCTCATCAATCAACTAATGCTAGCAGTAGTCGACTGCCAATAGCCAGCATTCGACTGCCAGCTTGGTTATTCAACTATGACAAAGAGTTAGCACAAAACAAACGAAAGATAGTAAATATGATGATTCCATACTATCCGATCTCAACCTAGAACTTCCACTGTTAGTCTTAGTCGGATCGCCGCCTACGATCATCCCCGTATGGAGAACACGACCTTACCATCTCTCTTCACACTCGTGCTTACCTTCTGTCCTTTCTGACTAATCACTTAGCTTCCATTCTTCACCTTAGTTCTTCGACTCCCACGAAGTTCTCCCAGTGTCGCCCGACCACCACAGTTTCTCAGCTCGACATTTTCTGGGTGTCGCTGACCTTCAGCTTAGCTTAACCATTTCCTGCACACTCAATTCAGCTCATGAGATAACAATAAAACCTTAACTTTGGGTCTTTGTCATAATCAAAACCTAGGTTCGATTATCTGGTGCCCCTGCACCAACAAAGGGAGAAGCAGATCTAAGGGTTGGCAATAGAGCAAAAGTTGTTGCAGTAGCCAAGGGTACTTATATGTTGCGACTTCCTACGGGACTAGTTTTAGAGTTAGATGATTGTTTTTATATTTTTTCATCAATAAAGAACATTGTTTCTATTTCGTGTTTGAATAAGAAAGGTTATCATTTGACATTTAGTATTATTTGTTGTTACATTACGTTAAATAGTGTTCTTTATGCTACTGAGATATTAACTAATGGAATCTACACGTTAGATACATCCAACAAGATATTCAATATCGAATCAAATAGAAAATGCATTAAGTTAGATAATCAATTATCCTCACAATTATGGCATTGTTGTCTTGGTCATATAAGCAATGAATGCATGTCTAAACTGCAGAGGCATGGCATTTTGGAGTCTTATGAATCAGATTCATTAGAGACATGTGTTTCATGCTTAAAGATGACTAAACTACCTTTCAGAGGAAAGGGTGAACGAGCAGTTGAGGTATTGGGCCTTATACATACTGATGTATGTGGACCAATGTCAACTCATGCCATAGGAGGTTATAGCTACTTCGTTACCTTTATCGATGATTATTCATGATATGGGTATTTGTATCTATTAAGATACAAGTCTGAAGTCTTTGAAAGGTTTAAAGATTTTAGAAAGAAAGTAGAGAAACAACTTGGAAAAAGTATTAAAGTACTTCAATCAGATCGAGGTGGTGAATACTTAAGCCAAGAGTTCCAAGATTATCTTATGGACAATGACATCTTGTTCCAAAAGACTCCACCTTACATGCCACAACATAATGGTGTGGCTGAAAGGCGAAATCGAACCTTGTTGGACATAATTAGGTCAATGATGCAGCATGCAAGCCTTCCAACAATCTTTTGGAGTTACACACTCGAGACTTTGTTTACTTGTTAAATAGGGTCCCGACTAAGGCAATCTCTACTACTCCATATGAGATGTGGAATAGTAGAAAACCTCATTTATCTTATTTGAAGATATGGCGTTGTCCTACTTATGTGAAGAGGACAATATCAAACAAGTTGGAGGCTAAGTCTGATAAGTGTCTATTTATTGGTTACCCTAAGGAAACGAGGGGTTACCAATTCTATCACACATTGGAACAAATAGTGTTTGTTTCAAGGCATGTTGTATTCCTAGAGAAGGAGTTTATCTTACAGGAAAACAATGGGAGTGAGGTTGAACTAAGTGTAGTTCAAGAGGCTCTGGTAGACATAAAAGAGATGTCTAGTCAAGAACCATAGTTGATTACTCATTCGGATGAGGTAATAGCTGAACCTGATAATACACCAACTCCTCATAGATCTAGTAGGACATGTAGGATTCCTGAGAGATATGGATTTCTCATAAGTGAATCTAATGACGTGTTGCTCATAGATGATGAGGAACCTACTAGTTACGATGAGGCACTGAATAGTTCAGACAGGGATAAATGATTAATAGACATGAAATCAGAAATGGATTCCATATATGAAAACCTAATTTGGAACTTGGTAGACCCACCCGAAGGCATAACACCTATAGGGTGCAAGTGGGTTTTCAAGAAGAAAACCAACATGGATGGTAATATTACCTATAAAGCTAGATTAGTGGCAAAAGGCTATCGTCAAAGACAAGGTGTTGACTATGACGAAACCTTTTCATCAGTAGCTATGCCTAAATTCATTTGAATACTCCTAGCCATTGTTAGTAATATATGAGAGATATCCTAAGGCAATCGCCTTATGTTTGAACCATTTATATGATAAATGAAGATTCACTATTTGAGTATACATGTTTTCATGTATTTGATTAGATCTTAAATTCATTTACTGAATGTCCACGATACGATTCACAGCATGAGAGAATTTGTGATTGGATCACAACTAGTGAGTATCTCTACATGTGTAATTGTGATGTATCGAAATTATCCCTAGTCGATGAATTGATGGATTTGGACACCATTCATTATGTCGAGACTAGCACGAGGTATACTCCTTGGTGTATCCAAGCAGCTGATTCTCACTGGCTGGAGACATTGTTATGTCTGGAGTTAATCGTGGATGCTAGTTATGGTAACTAGTTCATTGGAGTGACCATTCGTAAGACTTCATATGGTTCTCTGCATATATTGATATGTCAATGAAGTTCTTACTACAGCTTAAGTGTGATGTTCCTTTGACTTGCGGTATTCAAGTAATCATGATCATAAAGACTTATGCTTTGACATCTTAAGCAAACATCTCTAAGGAGATGTAGACCCCGGATGATTGGGTATAAGTCGAAGTGATCGAAGGTGTTTGAATAGCCTATAAAGGATTCACCACTCCTTGCGAGGAGATGTATACCCATGGCCTCTCGTCGGATTGTTACTAAAGTCTTTGGCCAAAGCATTACATGTTTAGAGTAAGGTACTCTTCGATACATGTGGAGTAACTAGAATCCGTAGGACGAGGAAATGATACTTGGGCTAGGTGTGACGTAGTCATCCTAGTGGGGACTGACACTATAGACCATGTCCTGAACCAAGTGGGTATAAGATGAGTGAAGGGAATGGGGCACGATTCATTCGAGCTGTTGAAGGGTTTCAGAAATAGTTCTGGATCAACCGTTGATCTTTTCGGTTAATTGGGGATCATGATGTACTACAAGGTGCCACTCATGATCGTTCTATAATTAATGGTTAATTATAGACGACCAACATAAACCGGGAACCTATTTGGTCACACGCACAACGAGCGTAATCCGAAGGATTTAAAACGAGCTTGAGAATGAGATTCTCAGACCGAGAGAAACTACGTTTGGTTGGACCAAACATGGAGCTAGCATGAAATCATTTCAGTCGCAATGGAAGTGTGGAAGGGTCGTGTCTTATGAAGACATGATGGATGAACCAAATTTATTTGGTTCTAATCCAATGGAGGAAAATAAACCAAAGGGGTTTGGTTTGTTTTAAACGAATGAACCAAAGTTGGTTCGGTTTGTCTTAACTTAAAATAGACCATCATAGTTTGGTTTATTTTAACTTAAATTAATGGAGCGGGTTAACGGGCTTTTGGTTATGATCTGATAACTATTAAGAGAATTTGTTCTCTATAAAATAGGGCTTAAGGGTTTTGTTAAGCCCTAATCCTTGCAACCCTAAAGTTGCCGCCCACCCTCTCCCTCTTCTCCAAGTGGTTGGCGCCCAACTTCTTGCCGCCGCCCAAGCTCCTCCAACCGGCGTCCAGCAGCTGCCGTCCTCCCCACTTGCCGGTGTCTATCTGTTTCCGGAGTTGCTCCAGTGATCTTCCTTGGCTCCGGCGACAAGGTGAGCATATTGCTTTCCTTATTTGGCCGGCGCAAGGTCTCCACCAAAGATGTCCAGATTTCTGGACAGCTTGTTTCCTTCTTATCGGAGCGTCGTTTGGACGATGTTTGGAGCTCCAATAATGCCTTCCTTACTGAGGATTCGGTCTCCGGTAATCCTCATAGGTGGAAGACAAAGGATTCGTCAAATGGTTGATGAATACCTCTCCGGAGAAGTGAGACTTTGACGACTCATTTTGGATCCGAATTTTGATTCGGATCATGATCTTCTCTCGATCACATCGTCTTCAACACGAGGCTAGTAACCCATACGAAGATGAGGCTCATGACTTTGTGAAGTCATCCCGAATATACTCGGCGTGGATACGGATAGAGACGATTCTAGTGAGAATCGTTCCGGTTGATGCCTTTCCCGCTACACGTGATACGTCAGGTATACGTAGTATAAATTTCCTATTATTACAAAATTTGATTTTACGGTTATGTCTACACATGTTGTACTATGCATGCGTGTGATGTGTGTGTTGTAATAAATTAGATTTATTATTTTATTCCTTCCGCTGTGCACATGTTTACGAAACATGTTCGAACACACACTCGCCGCGGTGCCGGAAACCCAACAGTGGTATCAGAGCCCAGGTTGTGTTTCGACATAATCGTAAAATTAGTTTGCGATAGTAATAATGATATTTCTGAAAATTTTCTACTTTTGGAAAGTTAGAAGTATTTATGGAAATTTTTTAATTTTGGAAAGTCTAGAAGTATTTATCGAAATCTTCTACTTTTGAAAAGTTGGAAGTATTTATGGAAATTGATATTTTCCATAAATAAAATATTTGATTAGATTTTGAAAATTTGTTTCCTAATTTAATCATGATTTGATTTGGAAAATCAAAACTTAAAATATTTTTATTTCCATAATTAGTTTTGATGATTTAGGAAATTGGTTTCCTAAATTCACTTTCCTTAATCAACTATTTCCACTAATAAAATATGTGATTAGATTTGGAAATTTGTTTCCTAATTTAATCATGATTTGATTTGGAGAATCAAATCTTAAACATATTTTATTTCCATAAATAGTTATGACATATAAGGAAATTTTGTACATGACATAATTGTATGCCATGTAATTGCATTAGATGCATATCATTATGTCATGCGTGTCGTGACATGCAGATGTATGCCATGTATGCCATGCCATGTAGATAATAGTTATTTGCATGCAAAGAGGATGAGACATAAAAACCCTAACTCAATATTAATGCCTACACCTTCCATTAATATGGTTAGAACCAGAGTTCCGTTTCTTGTTCGGGTTGTTGGACTCTCTCCAAGCCCGGCTCGAACCCAAATATGTTCAAACCATGGAATAGTTTAATACTACTATGGTAAGAGTCAGAGGTCAATCATTAGCTTTGGTTGTTTGACTCTCTCCAAGCCGGGCTAATTGGTTGAATGCGCTCTGACCATATTAAAATTATTTCTCGATTAATGGGTTGGCTTTAACCTGGAACATCGGCTTGTTGGACTCTCTCCAAGGTCGATGTAAAGGGAGGTGAAGTTGGGTACTATGCATATGATGCATACTTGTTAATGTGTTAACAACCCGATGTATGTGTGAACATTCAATTAGTTGATAGCACATTGTGATAGTTGCATATACGTGATATGCAATCGGTATATTTGATACCTACCATCGTAGTTATGAATGGCTTATTGGACTCTCTCCAAGGTTGTTCATATTTATGATGGATATCAGCCCATTCGGAGATGGACCTACGATCTCCCGAAGTGATTTTGGGGTTTTTTGAAATTCAAAAAATGAATGGGATTTATGAATGTATATTGATGCATTTTAAAATCATTTTCTCATATATGCTCGTTTTGTATTTCTAGGTTAATCGATTGATCATGACGTCTTTGAATTTATGCACTATTTTGGATTCAATCAAATTGACTGGGCCTAACTTCCTGGACTGGCTTAGAACATTGAGAATTGTTCTCAAGGTGGAAAAACTAGCATATGTCCTTGAAGAGCCTCTTCCCAACTCCAAGGGACGATGCAACTCCAGACCAAATGTTGGTCTATCAGAAGCATGTGGCAGATTCTGAACTGGCGAGTTGCATCATGCTAGCTGCGATGGTACCTGAGCTGCAAAAGCAGCATGAGCTTATGGATGCTAATTCCATGGTCTTCCATTTTCATGAGTTGTTTGATGAGCAAGCGAGATCCGAAAGGTTCGAACTCTCCAGGCTCCTCTTCACCATGAAGATGCAAGAAGGTTTGTCTGTAGTGCAGTTTGTGCTAAAGATGAACGGGTACATCGAGCGGCTAGCCACCCTCGGGTTTGTGATGGATCATTAATTAAGTATTGACTTAATTCTGCATTATTTGCCCAAGAGTTTCTCACAATATGTGATGAACTATCAGATGAACAAATTAGAATTCACTATTCCTAAGCTCCTGAATATGCTGAAGATTGTGGAGCCTTCTATGAAGCATGAGGAGAAGGCGGTTTTGTTAGTTGATTCCTCAAAGAAAGGTTCTAAGAGGAAGGCAAAGGAACAGAAGAAAGGGAAGAACAAGAAGGCTAAGAAGGCAGAACCAGCACAAAAGGGCACTTGCCATCATTGTGGCAAGGAAGGCCACTGGCGAAGAAACTGCAAGATTTATCTTGAGTCCATGAAGAAGAAGAAGGCATCCGATGCCCCATCCTCTTCAGGTATCTTCGTTATTAATTGTCATTCTATTTCCTTAGACACTTGGGTATTGGATACTGGGTGTGACTCATATATATGTAATGACATACAGGGGCTAAGTAATAGAAGAAGACTCATCAGAGGGGAGTCAAATTTGTGAGTTGGCAATGGAGCAAAGGTTGCTGCGGTCGCCATCGGAACTTATTTGCTGAAGCTCCCTAGCGGACTAGTCTTAGAACTGGACAATTGCTATTGTGTTCCTTCTCTAATAAAGAACATTGTTTCTATTTCCTGTTTAAATAGAAATGGTTACCATTTGATGTTTAGTAACAATTGTTGTTATATAACTTTGAATGGCGTACTTTATGAAACTGGAACTTTGAGCAAAGGCATTTATACGTTGGACGTATCCAGTGACATTTTCAATATCGAAGCGAGCAACAAGCGTGCTCGAAAGGATAATCAATTAGACTCCTACATGTGGCATTGTCGTCTTGGCCATGTTAGAAATAAAGGCATGTTCAAATTACACCGATGTGGAATTCTGGAATCGTTTGAATTGGATTCATACGATACATGCGAATCATGCTTAAAAGGTAAGATGACTAAGTTACCTTTTACCGGAAAAGGTGAACGAGTGGGAGATTTACTAGGCCTAATACATAGTGATGTATGTGGACTTATGTCAACTCAAGCTTTAGGAGGCTATAGCTACTTCATTACCTTCACCGATGATCACTCACTGTTTGGGTATGTGTTCTTGATGAAACACAAGTCTGAAGCCTTTGAAAGGTTCAAAGAATTCAGAAATGAAGTAGAAAAACAACATGACAAGAGCATTAAAATACTTCGATCGGATCGAGGTGGTGAATACTTAAGTCAAGAGTTTCTTGATTATTTAAGAGACAATGGTATATTGTCTCAATGGACTCCACCATATACACCACAGCATAATGGTGTATCTGAGAGGCGTAACCGGACCTTGTTGGACATAGTCAGGTCAATGATGAATCATGCGAATCTTCACAAGTCCTTTTGGGGCTATGCACTTCAGACAGCTGTTTATTTGTTAAACAGAATGCCAACCAAGGTATTCTCTACTACTCCATATGAGATATGGAATAGTAAGAAGCCTCATGTATCTTACTTGAAGATATGGGGTTGTCCTGCTTATGTGAAGCGGACTGTATTAGACAAATTGGATGCTAAGTCTGATAATTGTCTATTTATTGGATACCCTAAGGAAACAAGGGGTTACCAATTCTATCATCTTGTGGAACAAAAGGTGTTTGTTTCAAGGCATGCTGTGTTTCTAGAGAAAGAGTTTCTCTTGCAAGAAAACAGTGGGAGTGTCGTCGAGCTTGAGGAGGCTCGAGAGACTCAAATAGACATTGATGAGATACCTGGTGAAACACAACAGCCGATAACTCATAGTGATGAGCAATCGGCTGGACCTATTGAAAAACCACATCTTCGTAGATATGGTAGAACACACAACATTCCTGAGAGATATGGATTTCTCATAAGTGAATCGAAAGACGTGTTACTCATTGATGATGAGGAGCCTACCAGTTATGAATAAGTGTTGAAAAGTTCTGAAAGGGATAAGTGGCTTGATGCCATGAAGTCGGAAATGGATTCTATGTATGAAAACCAAGTTTGGAACTTGGTTGACCCACCTGAAGGCATCAAGCCTATAGGGTGCAAGTGGGTTTTCAAGAAGAAAACCGACATGGATAGTAATGTGATTATTTATATGGCTGGATTAGTGGCGAAAGGATATCGTCAAAAACAAGGTGTTGATTATGACGAAACCTATTCGCTTGTAGCTATGCTTAAATCCATTCGGATGCTCCTGGCTATAGCGGCTCATTATGATTATGAGATATGGCAGATGAATGTGAAAACAACTTTCCTTAATGGTAACCTGCTCGAGGACGTGTATATGATACAACCTGAGGGTTTCACATCGTTTGATAAAACCAAGGTATGCAAATTGCGATGGTCCATATATGGATTGAAGCAAGCATCCAGGAACTAGAATATCCGTTTTGATGAGACAATCAAAAAGTTTGATTTCTCACAAAATCCAGACGAACCTTGTGTGTACAAGAAGGTTAGTGGGAGTGCAGTCATGTTCCTAGTATTGTATGGCGATGACATATTACTTATAGAAGATGATGTTTTGGTCTTACAGTCAGTTAAGATTTGGTTATCCAAGACATTCTCCATGAAAGACCTGGGAGAATCAACCTACATCCTTGGGATTAAGATCTATAGAGATAGATCAAAACGGTTGCTTGGTCTTTCGTAGTCTACATATATAGACCAAGTGCTAAAGAGGTTTAGCATGTCGGAATCCAAGAAAGGTTTCCTACCCATCAGGCATGGGATACACCTTTCGAAGTCTATGTGTTCGCGAACAGAAGACGAGAGGATTTGCATGAGTAAGATTCCCTATGCATCAGCAATAGGATCTATCATGTATGCTATGTTATGTACGAGGCCCGATGTATCGTATGCTCTGAGTGTCACGAGTAGATACCAGTTTGATCCAGGAATGGATCATTGGGTGGCTATTAAGATGATCCTTAAGTACTTAAGAAGAACTAAGGATGTGTTCCTAATATATGGAGAAGGGGACATGGTGATATGCGGGTATACTGATGCCAGCTTCCAGACAGACAAGGATGATTCCAGGTCTCATTCTGGATACGTGTTCACCTTGAATGGTGGCGTAGTGAGTTGGAAAAAGTTCCAAACAAGACACTGTAGCAGATTCTACCACTGAGGCAGAATACATTGCAGCTTCGGAAGCAGCAAAGGAAGCGGTTTGGATCAAGAAGTTCATCTATGAACATGGTGTGATTCCATCCATTGTTGAAGCAATACCGATCTACTGTGACAACAATGGAGCTATTGCACAGGCCAAAGAGCACTCATCAATGATCCAAATATGTGCTTCGCCGCTATCATCTTATCAGAGAGATCATCAGTAGGAAGGAAATACAAATTGAGAAAATCCCCATTGAAAAGAACTTAGCGGATCCTTTGACTAAGGCATTACCTCAAAGTAAGTTTGAGGGTTATGTTAGAGCTTATGGTATTGAATACCGTAGCGATTGGCATTAGGCGAAGTGGGAGTTTTTTAGTAATATATGAGAGATGTCCTAAGGCAATCGCCTTATGTTTGAACCATTTATATGATAAATGAAGATTCACTATTTGAGTATATATGTTTTCATGTATTTGATTAGATCTTAAACTCATTTACTGAATGTCCACGATACGATTCACAGCATGAGAGAATTTGTGATTGGATCACAACTAGTGAGTATCTCTACATGTGTAATTGTGATGTATCGAAATTCTCCCTAGTCGATGAATTGATGGATTTGGACACCATTGATTCTGTCGAGACTAGCACGATGTATACTCCTTTGTGTATCCAAACAGCTGATTCTCACTAGCTGGAGACATTTTGATGTCCAGAGTTAATCGTGGATGCTAGTTATGGTAACTAGTTCATTGGAGTGACCATTCGTAAGACTTCATATGGTTCTCTACATATATTGATATGTCAATGAAGTTCTTACTACAGCTTAAGTGCGATGTTCCTTTGACTTGCAATATTCAAGTAATCTTGATCATAAAGACTTATGCTTTGACATCTTAAGCAAGCATCTCTAAGGAGATGTGGACCCGGGATGATTGGGTATAAGTCAAAGTGATCGAAGGTGTTTGAATAGCCTATAAAGAATTCACCACTCCTTGCGAGGAGATGTATACCCATGGCCTCTCGTCGTATTGTTACTAAAGTCTTTGGCCAAAGTATTATATGTTAAGAGTAAGATACTCTTCGATACATGTGCAGTAACTAGAATCCGTAGGACGAGGAAATGATACTTGGGCTAGGTGTGACGTAGTCAGCCTAGTAGGGACTGACACTATAGACCATGTCCTGAACCAAGTGGGTATAAGATGAGTGAAGGGAATAGGGCACGATTCATTCGAGCTGCTGAAGGGTTTCAACAATAGTTCTGGATCCACCGTTGATCTTTTCGATTAATTAGGGATCATGATGTACTACTAGGTGCCACTCATGATCGTTCTATAATTAATGGTTAATTATAGACGGCCAACATAAACCGAGAACCTATTTGGTCACACGCACAACGAGCGTAATCCGAAAGATTTAAAACGAGCTTGAGGATGAGATTCTCAGACCGAGAGAAACTACGTTTGGATGGACCAAACATGGAGCGAGCATGAAATCGTTTCAGTCACAATTGAAGCATGGATGGGCCGTGTCTTATGAAGACATGATGGATGAACTAAATTGGTTTGGTTCTAATCCAATTGAAGAGAATAAACCAAAGGGGTTTGGTTTGTTTTAAACGAATGAACCAAAGTTGGTTAGGTTCATCTTAACTTAAAATAGACCAACATGGTTTGATTTATTTTAACTTAAATTAATGGAGAGGGTTAACGGGCTTTTGGTTATGATCCGATAACCATTAAGAGAATTTGTTCTCTATAAAATAGGGCTTAAGGGTTTTGTTAAGCCCTAATCCTTGCAACCCGAAAGTTGCCACCCACCCTCTCCCTCTTCTCCAAGTGGTGGGCGCCCAACTCCTTGCCGCCGCCCAAGCTCCTCCAATCGGCGTCCATTAGCTCCCGTCCTCCCCACTTGCCAGCATCTAGCTGTTGCCGGAGGAGCTCCGGTGATCTTCCTTGGCTCCGGCGACAAGGTGAGCATATTGCTTTCCTTATTTGGCCGGCGCAAGGTCTCCACCAAAGCTGTCCAGATTTCTTGACAACTTGTTTCCTTCTTGTCGAAGCGTCGTTTAGACGATGTTTGGAGCTCCGACAGCACTTCCTTAGTGGAAATTCGATCTCCGGTAATCCTCATAGGTGGAGGACGAAGGATTCGTCAAATGGTTGACGAATACCTCTCCGGAGAAGCGTGTTTTTGAGGACTCGTTTTGGATCCGAATTTTGATTCGGATCGTGATCTTCTCTCGATCACATCATCTTCAACAGGAGGCTAGTAACCCATACGAAGACGAGGCTCATGACTTTGTGAAGTCATCACGAATATACTCGCCGTGGATATGGATAGAGACGATTCTAGCGAGAATCGTTCCGGTTGATGCCTTTCCCGCTACACGTGATACTTCAGGTATATGTAGTATAAATTTCCTATTATTGTAAAATTTGAATTTACGATTATGTCTACATATGTTGTACTATGCATGCGTGTGATGTGTGTGTTGTAATAAATTAGATTTATTATTTTATTCCTTCCGCTATGCACATGTTTACGAAACATGTTCGAACACACACTCGCCGTAGTGTCGGAAACCCAACAGCCATAGCGGTTCATTTTGATTATTATAGATGGATGTGAAAATAACTTTCCTTAATAGAAACCTATTTGAGGATGTATATATGATACAACCTGAGGGTTTTACATCCATTAACAACAACAAAGTATGCAAGCTTCAACGTTTCATTTATGGATTGAAGCAAGCATCCATGAGTTGGAATATCCATTTTGATGAGGCAATCAAATAGTTTGATTTCTCACTAAATCCTGAGGAGCCCTGTGTGTATAAGAAGATTAGTGGGAGTGCGTTCGTGTTCCTAGTATTGTATGTCGATGACAAATTAATTATACGAAACGATATTCCTATTTTGCAAACAGTCAAGGTCTGGTTATCCAAAATGTTCTCCATGAAAGACATGGGAGAAGCAAACTATATTTTGGGGATTAAGATATATAGAGATAGATCGAATCTGTTGCTTGGTCTTTCACAGTCTACATACATAGACAAAGTGCTAAAACAATTTACCATGGAAGAATCCAAGAAAGGTTTTATTCCCATGAGGCATAGGATTCACCTTTCGAAGTCAATGTGCTCGCACAGTAAAGATGAGAGAATTCGCATGAGTCAGATTCCATATGCATCGGCTATAGGATTGATCATGTATGCTATGTTATATACGAGGCCCGATGTATCATACGCTTTAAGCATTACGAGTAGATACCAGTCGGATCCTAGTATGGACCATTGGGTGGCTGTCAAGACAATCCTTAAGTACTTGAGAAGGACTAAGGATTTGTTCTTGGTATATGGAAGAGGTGATATGGTAGTAAGCGGGTATACTGATGTCAGCTTCCAAACAGATAAGGATGATTCCAAATCTCAGTCTGGATACATATTCATCTTGAATAGAGGTGAGGTGAGTTGGAAAAGTTCCAAACAAGATACCGTTGCTGATTCTACTATGAAGGCAGAGTACATTGCAGCTTCTGAAGCAGCAAAGGAGGCGGTCTGGATCAAGAAGTTCATTACTGAACTTGGAGTAGTTCCGAGCATTGTTAAAGCATTACTAGTTTACTACGACAATAATGGCACCATTGCACAGGCGAAGGAACCATGATCTCATCAGCGATCCAAACATGTACTACGACGTTACCATCTAATCAGAGAGATCATAGGTAGAAGAGATGTACAGATAGAGAAAGTTTCCATTGATAAGAATCTAGCAGATCCATTGACAAAGCCTCTTCCCCAAGAAAAGTTTGAGAGGCATATAGAATTAGATATTAAGGCGATTGGTTGTAGGCCAAGTGGGAGTTTGATGTAATTAAGAGGTGTCATAAGGCAATCACCTTAGAAGTTATTAATAAAATTTACTATTTGAGTGTACATTATCTATGTATTTGATTGGATCTTAAACTCATGTACTAAAGTCCACAATACAATGCATAGCATGAGAGAAATTGTGATTGGATTACAATTAGTGGATATCTCATCATGTGTAAACATGTAAGCATTGAAACTATCTCTAGTCGATGAATTGATGAGATTGGACATCATCAATTCGATGAGACTAGCACATGTTATGCTTCTTGGTTTATCCAAGCATTCAGTACTCACTGAATGGAAGCATAAGAATGTTGAGAGTGAACATGTGGATGCTAGTTATGGTAACTAGTTCATTGGAGTGGCCTACTATGAGACTTCATATAGTTCTATATGTCGTTGAAGATTTCATTGCAGTTTGAGTGTGAGCTTCCATAGACTTGAGGTATTCAAGTCACCTTGATCATGGTGCCTTGTACTTTGACTTCTTCGCAGCCATCTACATAGTAGGTGTAACTCCGGGATGATTGGGTAAAAGGCAAAGTGATCGAAGGTGTTTGAATAGCCCACAAAGGATTCACCACTCCTGATAAAGGAGATGTATACCCTAGGTCTCTTGTCAAGATTGTTACTCTGAAGTCTCTGGCTAGAGCAAGCATGTTAAGAAGATGGTCTTCTTGGGAACATGTTGGAGTAACTTGAATCCACAAGACAAGGAAAATAACTTGGGCTAGGTGTGACGTAGTCAACCTAGTGGGGATGAACACAGACCATGTCATGAACCAAGTGGGTATAGGATAAGTGAAAGGAAAAGAACAACTGAAGCTGTTGAAGGATTCATAAAATTTTTTGAAATTGATTTATACTTTTCGATCAATTGGGGGTCATGATGTACTGCTAGATGTCACTAATGATCTATTCATAATTAAGGGGTTAATTATGAATGGCAAATATAATCGGGAACCTATTGGGTCACATGCACTATGAGTGATCTCGAGATTTAAAATAAGTCTGAGAATGAGATTCTCATTGAGAGGGGATATGTCTGGTTGGACCAGACCAAGGGGGTGCGAAATGGAGGCTATGGAACCTCTTATGGCATTGTCAGACTTAGCACAACCATATTACACTTAAACGAAGTCAAACGGACCATACAGAGCCTCCCATGGCCGTTCCTAACTTGGCAAGGGTCATGCTTGGCACTGGCTAGAAAAACAACTGAACTAGGATGTGCCTAGAAGGACACATGTCCAGATCATGTGTTCTGGCACGACCGTGCCTTTTGGCTTGGCCAGCCCGTGTGAATCCACATGGTTGTGTGGCGGTTCTATCGATTTTGGAGATTTCTCTTTATAAAAATTTCCTGGTTTGTTCTTACCTTAATTTTGGGATAATTATGGTATGATATCTTCCATTTAAGCCTCATAAGATGACCTAATCAAGAGATCTATAAGTAGATCCCTTGATAATCTTTGACAAAGGTTTTTGTTTAGGTTTTCCTTTGGTAGTCATTTTTCCTCTCTCCTCTTCTCTTGTCTTCGCCGATTGGCTAGCACCAATCAGAGACAAAGGCTTGCTGCTCTAAGAGTTGTCTCAGTGATCCCAACGTGGATACTGATAGAGGCAAGGCCTATTGGTCTTCCTTGTGGTTTCGACAGATTCAAAAGAATCTCGAAGGTATAACTTATCCTTCTCCTTGTGTGTTTTCAAGTGATTATGCCAAAGCAAGTTTTCCTAACCCCCAAGGGATGTCTGGGACGGAATAAAATTGTTTTATTTTCTTTATTTCGCTGTGCATGATCTCTAAATCTCCAACACCCTCGACATTTGGAGCCAATAAAAAACCATCCCATGTTTCCCCTAACACCAAGTAAGATAACACAAGCTCAATATGTAAAAATAAAGAGTATATTATATGCTTTGAGTGCAGAGAATGTTGGGATGTATATTGAAAAGTCTATCTTTTGTATGAACATCTTTATTTTTGAAATAAGAATCACATGATCATTGTTTGCATATTTATGATTATGCATATTGTCTAATACATTACATTGTAGATAACATGGTGTGTAGTGTCACATGGGAGATCATGTTATCAGTTCCTTGTAGAGTATAAGTAAAGGCTCACAACCGAGATGGTTTTGGACAAACCATTGGTATTGTTGTAGTGTGATTTGGTATTGGTTTGTCTTGACCATAGAATTACACTAGTACACTTTGTGTGTATTGAGCAGGACCAACGTAGAGGTGATTTGATTTATTACTGACTACATAATTGAATCGGACCTCGGATATTATGGTGTACATGCTATTAATCCCGATATAATAATGAGCACATATACTTAGTATTTATTTCTTTGATTTACCAATGGGCGAGATTTATAGAGTAAATTAATAAGCTCGGTAAGTTGGGAAATGATATTATTTATATGATGTGTCGTTGATTATAGGAGGAAACTATGTCCTATATATTAGGATGATGATGTTGCCTTGAGGAGCTCTTAAGGTTCATCATGTAAACCCTGCAGGTGGACTTGATCCGGCATGATGATGAGGTTGAGTGATACTACTCATGGAGTTAGATGTTGTTTAATTAATTGTCAGTAAATTAATTAATCGACGGACATTCGAGATCTTAAACATGGGGATATATTTGTACAATTAATATATCGAGCCCATATTTAATTATGAGGGTTAGTGAGGTAGATCAATGATAATCCTCTAGTGGAATGGATTATCATTAATGGATCGGACTTTATGTGGATTTGATCCATTGGGTGGCCAAGATCCAACTCCTTCTGATGGTCCCTGTTACAGGCTATTAAAACCCTCATGAAGCTTAGATCCGATGGTGGAAAATGGAACTCTAGATCCGACGGTGGAGATTAAATCTTTAGATTTGACGATTGAGATTAAATCCCTAGATCCGATGGTGGAGATTAAATTTCTAGATCCGACGGTGGAGATTAAAAGGAGGCTTAAGCCTAACTCTATAAATACGGCTTAAGGGGTGGGTGGCAAGGTATCTTGGAGGCTAGGGTTTTTGATTGGGCGGCTAGGGTTTTGGAGGAGTCTTGGGCGGCAACACAAGTGGAAGGTTTTCCTATCTTCCTAGGGTTTTGGCCGATGCCACTCTTCTCTATTCCTCTCCTTGGTCGGCATCCCAATCTTCTTCCTCTCATCCTTGGCCGGCACCAAGAGATAGGGTCTCTTCCCTTGGAGCTTTTGGTCGGTGCTCATACTCCCTATTTCTCTCTATGCCCGGCGGCAAGCATCAAGCTGGAGCTTGGTGGCCAGTCCTAGATAGGAGAAGAGTTTTGTTTCATTCTTCCCTTTGTTCGGAGTGAGCAAGGAAGGGAAGAACGTGATCTAGGAGGCTTCGACTTTTGGAAGATCGTCACCCACACGACGTCGAAAAGGAGGAAGGACATACAATAGAAGATCAAGAGGTATAACAAGAGGTATAATTCTTGTTTATGAATCTTTTATTATTATATTCATGTTATACATTTTGTATGTGGCTAATTTACTTGGACCCCGAAGACAAACACAAAAATTGACGATCCATACATCTTCTATTCCATAGCTAATCGAAGAATAGAGGTAGGTTTCTTGAACAACAAGTTTGTTCAAGTGACCACTCTAATCCAATACCACGACGATGGAATAGTTGCTTGGGTAATCCTTCTTTGTCGAGGATTAATTTTTTAATCCGGGGATGTAGACGGGATCGCCATGAACAAGCGACCGAGTTGAAGTGGGAAGCGAAGTTTCCTCCCATCAAGTGGTATCAGAGCCACAGTTTTTGATTTTGTGTGTTTAGGATTTAGTTAATTTTATCCACTTTTCATATATTGTATGTGCCGGATGATAGTAGGATGTACGTAGGCTAACTTTTTGATTGCAGGCATAAGATCCAATTATTATAGCCATATGTGTGTGTTTGTGATTGCATGTGTGTAATATTATTTGAATCCTCGGGGTTGACGAGGCTAGTATTTAATTTTTATAATTAAGTACGACATTGTTTAGCCACTCCTTTTATTTTAGTTTACTTTAGATCTAGATTTCATGTACACTCCCTCGTGGAGTATAGGATCTTTGGATATAAATTAAAATAGTTATTCTCGGCTTGGATCTCCGGATGTGTCACGCCCCGAGAGTATACCGTGCCGAAAAGCAAAAGGATAACATATCCCCGGTACCTGGCAACATATCGGGTTAATACAAGGCCCGTAGGCCCACAACAACAATATAATACAAAGATATCAACATACCAAACACAGCGGAAACATACTACAGATAAAACAAGATACAAAGACCCAACTGTGCACTCCGGAGTGACTTGACATGACAAGGAACATAATAGAAACCACATCAAAGGCCAAATACATACAACACATCCGTATATCACCAATACGGAAACAATACACAATAAAACCTCCAAAACGACAATCCACAGAAATACAACAATATGAATTAAATATCCATCCGTCCGGGGTGAGATGGGATCAGCTGGCGCAGCTCCGAACATCCAAGGAAATCTTCTACCTGTTACTTGTGCGACAGGAAACCCAGGGTCCGGGGTGGTGAGTATAAACTCAGGGGTAATATATAGAAAGTGCATGAACAACATATAAGGATATAGAGATCTACAAGTATACATGTGAAGATCTATAGGTATATAGCATGAGTCCAATAGACATACAGTCCTATCCAAATCTAGTAGAAAATAACCACAGTATAGGCATACTCAATGTATATACTAAACTGATCAACTGAACATGAAATAATGTACCAACGTACCTGACGATCTGCAACACCAGAAGCTATATTATCCTAAAAAGATATACAATAACATTACCCATATAACGTGCAAAGTCAATCCATACCTGAACATGAAATGATGTACAAGCATATGCAACAATCATAGCTCAATCAAATGCAGCATCTCACAGGCATATGTAAATCATATATAAAATGCATGCATACATATATATCAGCAATGCATATGCATGGTCACTGTCTGCGGACCCGTCCAACCACGACCCCAGAGTGGCCAGGGTGGCACGACAATGACAACTAGCCCGACTCCAGCTACCACTACTCTCGAGTGGCCGAGTTGGGTAGTATGTTTGAGTAGCGTATAAGCGTAAAGAGCTAACTACTCCTAGGGGTCCCTGCTACAAGCCACACCGTCCCTACCCATGAGTAGACAAGCGCCGCACACAAGACAACTGTACATCACACAACCACCGTCTATAGTGGCGAGTGCTAACACCACACTCCATAGTGGCCAGGTGCGCATCTCTAGCTACCACCATCTATAATGGTCGAGCGCGGCACATAATATGCTCTACCCTCAACCCTGCTACTACTACCCCGAGTGGTCGAGGAGGCAGGATGATTGACGACCCATCTCAACCACAAGGAAGACCCAGTCAACAGCATGCATGCAATGTAATGATGCATAGCTCCATACATGTATCCTCGCCACACTCCCTAACCCACGGGGAGTCCTAGTCAACCAAAAGTCAACTATGCAAGGACTACAATCCACAAGACTCTCTCTATCGCACAAAGAGTCATACACATCTGACAATCAACCATGTATGACCTCTAGTCATTAGCGAGATACTATCGACAATCCATATAACCATACATAAATATACGATCCATAATGGATATACCATCACGCAAGGACCTCTAGTCCATGGCCACATACTGACAACCACACACTTATCTATGCACAGACAACTAGATCCACTATAGATGCACCACTAATACGGGTATGATATAAAAATCGACTCCATAATCCAATCCATCACCTAACCCTAGTGATGTAACACAGTAACCCAATCTGAGGTCACAAAGATAACCCTAACCTCATGTACTTACTGAACATCTATCAGCTAACACAAAATAGGGTTTGTAGTTGATATCCATGATAGATAATCAATGAAATAACAACAATATATCTCAAAGGTCAAAGGCAGTACAAGCATATGATTAAACATGAGTGGATTTAAGGTAATCAGGTATAAACATGTATCAACATTCATGCACTGGAGTTTGATCAAAACTACCGAACCAGGTAGATATTACCCACATGATACATAATCCGTGCTATCCATCTCCACATTCATGTATCCATCACCATCAACGTCCTGTAACAATAGGATACAATTAAGTACCATCACATATCTAATGATCGAATCAACTCCTACATCAACCTTATATCTTGATCAATTAATCGAACAATCTAATACTACAAGATGAATGAATTCATATTAACCAATCAATCTACCACATTCATCTATATCAATCCACAATATTAACTATAAATATACCAATCGGACATACCTTGCATTTCCGAATTAGATCCACAAGGAAATCTCTTCTTCAACACAATCGCGTGCCAATTTCCATAACTGAGCTCACATCTCATCAACACCACCAATTAGCCGTCGACCACACTATACTCCCAAAATAGAGTAAACAAGCTAAATGAAATCCTGCCACAGCTTCTTCTTGATACCGATGACAATTAATTTGCACATCTAGCATCAATCGACAACCACCATAAACACATAGAAATACAGATGAAACAATAGGCATACCTAAAACTTACACATCAGATCATCTCCGACAGCCCTTTCTCGTCTACTATTCACCGAGCAATCCAATCTCCATACACTGCCTAAAAACATGGATCCAAGCTACTGGTAGTGAAAATAGAAGCAAGGATTGATTTCATCCCAATCAAAGGGAGAAGATCGACTGCTTACCCAAATCTTGGCAGAACTCATGAAATCCAGCTCACGATCGGAGACCCGGCAGTTCCACCACCGACCCTCAGCTCCCAGCAAAGACTCTTCGCCAGAACTCTTGATTGGAAACCCACGATCGGAGGACTTCCAGCGAGGCGATCTCATGTGCATCGACGACAGTTGCGTTTGAAAGAGGAAATGGGAACGGCGCTCGCGCGAAGGATCACTGATCTCGAAGGATAAGGATCAGCTGGGGGGGCGCCATCGCTGAGCTGCTCTCACATCGACACAGACTAACTGAGATCGGCCGTCGAGATTGCGTGGAGACGAAATCGTGAAGAAACAAAGGAGAAGAGGGCGATCGCGGTGGATGCCTCGCTTGGTTCGTTTGATCCCTTTAAAGGTCATTCGACCAACCCAAACTGGTTCAACTCCAACCCAAGTTCAATCCAAACGAATTTAGCCCATTTCCAGCCCAAGCCCAATACCATCCCAAGCCCAATACCAGCCCAATTAGTCCACTTATTGAGCCCAATTTAATCCAATAATTAAACCCAATTAATTAAAGGGTTAATCCATATGAATTTTAATTTTTTTTTCTTCGTATCTTACATTCTCCCCCACTAATAAAAATTTGGTCCCCAAATTTCTGACTCATGTACGAGTATGAGATGTCACAATAACCATCTCAAGTATTTGGCGAAAGTCACACCTCAAGTGACTAAGTGGGGTACTGAGCTCGAATATTAGATTCCAACTCTTATATACACTCTCAACCAACCTATTACAAGGTAAATCATTGTACTAAAGTGGAGCTCTATACCCGTAATCGATGGGAGACTTTGCAAGAATCGTAAGGTGAATCATGAATCACCATCGGCAATGATACTCAAGGATACTCCATGCATATAATTCCATCAAGCAATCCAACGAAATCCATCTTATGACTCAGAAGAAAATGAGCGGACCTAGCTAATCGATCATCGACTACCCAAATCCTATCAAGTCCTTGCCAAATTCTAGATAATCTCCCAACATAGTCTAACGTACTAGGCTCTCACTTCTTCATGGTACGTGACCCTACCGGTCACTAATATTCCACCTTTACTTGTTGCCACACACAACCTCAAATTACGGAATCAACCATATCCCATATCTCGTTCCACCAACAGAAACGCCCCAATACTCACTATTTTTGGATACACTCCGAATAAATCATCACTCTCGAATGAAGAGTCTCCTAAAACAACTCTTCCTAAAGCGAATGCAACTCTGGGAACCACCATCCTTCCCAAAGATGGAGATTTATTCTCACTGTTAGTAATATATGAGAGATGTCCTAAGGCAATCGCCTTATGTATGAACCATTTATATGATAAATGAAGATTCACTATTTGAGTATACATGTTTTAAGTATTTGATTGGATCTTAAACTCATTTACTGAATGTCCACGATACGATTCACAGCATGAGAGAATTTGTGATTGGATCACAACTAGTGAGTATCTCTACATGTGTAATTGTGATGTATCGGAATTATCCCTAGTCGATGAATTGATGGATTTGGACACCATCAATTCCGTCGAGACTAGCACGAGGTATACTCCTTGGTGTATCCAAGCAGCTGATTCTCACTGGCTGGAGACATAGTGATGTCCGGAGTTAATCGTGGATGCTAGTTATGGTAACTAGTTCATTGGAGTGACCAGCCGTAAGACTTCATATGGTTCTCTGCATATATAGATATGTCAATGAAGTTCTTACTGTGGCTTAAGTGCGATGTTCCTTTGACTTGCGGTATTCAAGTCATCTTGATCATGGAGACTTATACTTTGACATCTTAAGCAAGCATCTCTAAGGAGATGTGGACCCGGGATGATTGGGTATAAGTCGAAGTGATCGAAGGTGTTTGAATAGCCTATAAAGGATTCACCACTTCTTGCGAGGAGATGTATACCCATGGCCTCTCATCGGATTGTTACTAAAGTCTTTGGCTAAAGCATTACATGTTTAGAGTAAGGTACTCTTCGATACATGTGGAGTAACTAGAATCCGTAGGACGAGGAAATGATACTTGGGCTAGGTGTGACGTAGTCAGCCTAGTGGGGACTGACACAATAGACCATGTCCTGAACCAAGTGGGTATAAGATGAGTGGAGGGAATGGGGCACGAATCATTCTAGCTGATTAAGGTTTTCAGAAATAGTTCTGGATCAACCGTTGATCTTTTCGGTTAATTGGGGATCATGATGTACTACTAGGTGCCACTCATGATCATTCTATAATTAATGGTTAATTATAGACGGCCAACATAAATCGAGAACCTATTTTGTCACACGCACAACGAGCGTAATCCAAAGGATTTAAAACGAGCTTGAGAATGGGATTCTCAGACCGAGAGAAACTAGGTTTGGTTGGACCAAACATAAAGCGAGCATGAAATCGTTTCAGTCACAATGGAAGCGTGGATGGGCCGAGTCTTATGAAGACGTAATGGATGAACCAAAATGGTTTGGTTCTAATCCAATGGAGGAGAATAAACCAAAGGGTTTGGTTTATTTTAAACGAATGAACCAAAAGTTGGTTCGGTTCGTTTTAACTTAAAATAAACCATCATGGTTTTGTTTATTTTAACTTATCTTAATGGAGCGGGTTAACGGGCTTTATGGATATGATCCATTAACCATTAAGAGAATTAGTTCTCTATAAAAGAGGGCTTAAGGGATTGTTAAGCCCTAACGAACTAATCCAAAACCCTAGCTTGGCCGCCCAACCCCTCTTCCTCTTGTTGGCGTCAACTCCATTGCCGCCCAACCCTTGAGCCGCCGTCCAGCTCTTTGCCGGCGTCCAAGCTTCAGCCGGTGATCCTCCGGCGACCCTCCGGTGATCTTCCTAGGCCTCGGTGAAAAGGTGAGCACTTGGCTTCCTTGTTTTGGCCGGCGCCTACTCCTCCACCAAGCTGTCCAATTTTCTGGACAGCTTCTTCTCCTCTCGTCGGAGCATCGTTTGGACGATGGTTAGAGCTCCGACAGCGGCTAACTTACCGTGGATTCGATCTCCGGTAATCCTCTGAGGTGGAGGACGAAGGATTCGTCAATTGGTTGACGAATACCTCTCCGGAGAAGCGAGTTTTGAGAACTCTTATTAGGATCCGAATTTGGATTCGGATCGTGATCATCTCTCGATCACATCGTCTTCAACACGAGGCTAGTAACCCGTACGAAGACGAAGCTCATGGCTTAGCGAAGTCATCCCGAGGAACTCGGCGTGGATACGGATAGAGACGATTCTAGCGAGGATCGTTCCGGTTGATGCCGTTCCCGCTACACGTCATATGAAAGGTATAACGTAGATAAATTTCCTTTTATTGCAAATTTAAATTTACGGTTATGTCTACACTTGTTGTAATATGCATGCGTGTGTTGTAATAAATGTAGATTTATTATTTTTATTGCTTCCGCTGTGCTCATGTTTGCGAAACATGATCGAACACACACACGCCGCGGTGCCGGAAACCCAATAGTGGTATCAGAGCCCAGGTTTTGTTTCGACATAATCGTAAAATAGTTTTGCGATAGTCATAATGTTATTTCTGGAAATTTTCTAATTTTGGAAATTTAGAAGTATTTATGGAAATTTTTCAATTTTTGAAAGTCTATAAGTATTTATGGAAATCTTCCACTTTTGGAAAGTTGGAAGTATTTATGGAAATTGATATTTTCCATAAATAAAATATTTGATTATATTTTGGAAATTTGTTTCCTAATTTAATCTTGATTTGATTTGGGAAATCAAATCTTAAAATATTTCATTTCCATAAGTAGTTTTAATGATTTAGGAAATTGGTTTCCTAAATAGATTTTCCTTAATCAAATAATTCCATGAATAAAATATGTGATTAGATTTGGAAATTTGTTTCCAAATTTAATTATGATTTGATTTGGAGAATCAAATCTTAAACATATTTTATTTCCATAAATAGTTATGACATATAAGGAAATATATACATGACATAATTGTATGTCATGTAATTGCATTAGATGCATAACATAATGTCATGTGTGTCGTGACATGTAGATGTATGTCATGTATGCCATGCCATGTAGATAATAGTTATTTGTATGCAAAGAGGATGAGACATAAAACCCTTAAACAATATTAAAGCCTACACCTTCCATTAATATGGTTAGAACCAGAGTTCCGTTTCTTGTTTGGGTTGTTGGACTCTCTCCAAGCCCGGCTCGAACCCGAACATGTTCAAACCATGGAATAGTTTAATACTAATATGGTAAGAGTCAGAGGTCAATCATTAGCTTTGATTGTTGGACTCTCTCCAAGCTGGGCTAATTGGTTGAATGCGCTCTAACCATATTAAAACTATTTCCCGATTAATGGGTTGGCTTTAACCTGGAGCATCGGCTTGTTGGACTCTCTCCAAGGTCGATGTAAAGGGAGGTGAAGTTGGGTGCTATGCATATGATGCATACTTGTTAATGTGTTAACAACCCGATGTATGTGTGAACATTCAATTAGTGGATAGCACATTGTGATAGTTGCATATACGTGATATGCAACCGGTATAGTTGATACCTATTGTCGTAGTTATGAATGGCTTGTTGGACTCTCTCCAAGGTTGTTCATAAATATGATGGATATCAGCCCATTCGGAGATGGACCTACGATCTCCTGAAGTGATTTTGGGGTTTTTGAAATTCGAAAAATGAATGGGATTTATAAATGTATATTGATGCATTTTAAAATCATTTTCTCATATATGCTCGTTTTGTATTTCTAAGATTGATCATGATGTCTTTGAATTTGCATTCCATTTTGGATTCGAATAAATTGACTGGGTCGAGCTTCATGGACTGGCTTAGAAGCTTGAGAATTGTTCTCAAGGTTGAAAAGCTTGCAAATGTCCTCGAAGCGCCTCTTCCTGCCTGTCCTAGTGACGATGCAACTCTGGACCAATTGTTGGCCTATCAGAAACATGTGAGTGATTCTGAACAAATGAGTTGCATCATGCTAGCCGCGATGGAACCCAAGCTATGAAAGCAGCATGAGCATATGGATGCTCATATCGTAGTCCTTCATCTTTGTGAGTTGGTTGATGAGCAAGTGAGATTCGAAAGGTTCGAAGTCTCAAAGCTCCTCTTCACCTCTGAGATGCTAGAAGGTTCATCTGTGGTACTGCTCAATATGCTGAAGACTGTGGAGTCTTCTGAGAAGCATGAGCAGGGGACGGTGCTATTAGTTGATTCCTCGAAGAAAGGTTCTAAGAGGAAGTCAAAGGAACAACAGAAGGGAAAGAAGTGAAAGACTAAGAAGGTAGAACTAGCACAAAAGGAAACTTGCCATCATTATGGCAAGGAGAGCCATTTGCGAAGAAAGTGCAAGATTTATCTTGAGTCCGTGAAGAAGAATAAGGCATCGGATGCCCAATCTTCTTCAGATATCTTCGTTATTGATTGTCATTCTATTTCCTCAAACACTTGGGTATTGGATACTGGGTGTGGCTCACATATATGTAATGACATACATGGACTAAGGAATAGAAGAAGACTCGTCAAGGGAGAGTCAAATTTGCGTGTTGGGAATGGAGCAAAGGTTGCTGCAGTCGCCATTGGAATGCATTTCTTGAAACTCCCTACAGGACTTGTCTTAGAACTGGACAATTGCTTTTATGTTCCTTCGTTGATAAAGAACATCATTTCTATTTCTTGCTTAAATAGAAATGATTTCCATTTGACGTTTAGTAACAATTGTTGTTATATAACTTTGAATGGCATACTTTATGGAACTGGAACTTTGAGTAATGACATTTATACGTTGGACGTATCCAGTGACATTTTCAATATCGAAGCGAGCAACACGCGTGCTCGAAAGGATAATCAAATATACTCCTATATGTGGCATTGTCGTCTTGCCCATATAAGCAAGAAACGCATGTCCGAATTACACCGATATGGAATTCTGGAATCGTTTGAATTGGATTCATACGATACATGCGAATCATGCTTAAAAGGCAAGATAACTAAGTTACCTTTTACTGGAAAAGGTGAACGAGTGGGAGAGTTACTAGGTCTAATACATACTGATGTATGTGGACCTATGTCAACTTAAGCATTAGGAGGCTATAGCTACTTGATTACCTTCACCGATGATCACTCACGGTTTGGGTATGTGTTCTTGATGAAACACAAGTCTGAAGCCTTTGAAAGGTTCAAAGAGTTCAGAAATGAAGTAGAGAAATAACATGACAAGTGTATTAAAATACTTCGATCGGATCGAGGTGGTGAATACTTGAGTCAGGAGTTTCTTGATTACCTAAGAGACAATGGTATATTGTCTCAATGGACTCCGCCCTATACACCACAGCAAAATGGTGTATCTGAGAGGCATAACCGGACCTTGTTGAACATGGTCAGGTCAATGATGAATCATGCGACTCTTCCCAAGTCCTTTTTTGTTTACTTAGTTAAGCGTAATGTCTACCAAGGTAGTCTCAACTACTCCATATGAGATATGGAATAGTAAGAAACCTCATGTATCTTACTTGAAGATATGGGGTTGTCCTGCTTATGTGAAGCGGACTATATCAGACAAATTGGATGCTAAGTCTGATAAATGTCTATTGGATACCCTAAGGAAACAAGGGGTTACCAATTCTATCATCCTATGGAACAAAAGGTGTTTGTTTCAAGGCATGCTGTGTTTCTAGAGAAAGAGTTTCTCTTGCAAGAAAACAGTGGGAGTGTCGTCGAGCTTGAGGAGGCTCGAGAGACTCAAATAGACATTGATGAGATACCTGGTGAAGCACAACAGCCGATAACTCATAGTAATGAGCAATCGGCTGGACCTATTGTAACACCACATCTTCGTAGATCTGGTAGAACACGCAATATTCCTGAGAGATATGGATTTCTCGTAAGTGAATCAAACGACGTGTTACTCATTGATGATGAGGAGCCTACCAGTTATGAAGAAGTGCTGACAAGTTCAGAAAGGGATAAGTGGCTTGGTGCCATGAAGTCAGAAATGGATTCCATGTATGAAAAACCAAGTTTGGAACTTGGTTGACCCACCTGAAGGCATAAAGCCTATAGGGTGCAAGTGGGTTTTCAAGAAGAAAACCGACATGGATGGTAATGTGATTACCTATAAGGCTAGATTTGTGGCGAAAGGATATCGTCAAAAGCAAGGTGTTGATTATGACGAAACCTATTTGCCTGTAGCTATGCTTAAATCCATTCGGATGCTCCTGGCCATAGCGGCTCATTATGATTATGAGATATGGCAGATGGATGTGAAAACAGCTTTCCTTAATGGAAACCTGCTCGAGGACGTGTATATGATACAACCTGAGGGTTTCACATCGGTTGATAAAACCAAGGTATGCAAATTGCGACGGTCCATTTATGGATTGAAGCAAGCATCCAGGAGCTGGAATATCCGTTTTGATGAGACAATCAAAAAGTTTGATTTCTCATAAAATCCAGACGAACCTTGTGTGTACAAGAAGGTTAGTGGGAGTGCAGTCGTGTTCCTAGTATTGTATGTCGATGACATACTACTTATAGGAAATGATGTTTCAATCTTACAGTCAGTTAAGGTTTGGTTATCCAAGACATTCTCCATGAAAGACCTGGGAGAAGCAACCTACATCCTCGGGATTAAGATCTATAGAGATAGATCGAAACAGTTGTTTGGTCTTTCGCAGTCTACATATATAGACCGAGTGCTAAAGAGGTTTAGCATGTCTGAATCCAAGAAAGGTTTCCTACCCATCAGGCATGGGATACACCTTTCGAAGTCTATGTGTCCGCGCACAGAAGACGAGAGGATTTGCATGAGTAAGATTCCCTATACATCCGCAATAGGATCTATCATGTATGCTATGTTATGTACGAGGCCCGATGTATCGTATGCTATGAGTGTCACGAGCAGATACCAGTCTGATCCAGGAATGGATCATTGGGTGGCTGTTAAGATGATCCTTAAGTACTTAAGAAGAACTAAAGATGCGTTCCTAATATATGGAGAAGGGTACATGGTGATACGTGGGTATACGGATGCAAGCTCCAGACATACAAGGATGATTCCATGTCTCAGTCTGGGTATGTATTCACCTAGAATGGAGGCGCAATAAGTTGGAAAGGTTCCAAGCTTGACACTATAGCGGATTCTGCCACTAAGGCAGAATACGTTGCAGCTTTGGAAGCAGCAAAGGAAGCGGTTTGGATCAAGAAGTTCATCTATGAACTTGATGTGGTCTCATCAATGATCTAAACATGTTCTTCGCCGCTATCATCTTATCAGAGAGATCATCAGTAGGAACGAAATACAAATCGAGAAAATTCCCACTGAAAGGAACTTAGCGGATCCTTTGGCTAAGGCATTACCTCAAAATAAGTTTGAGGGTCATGTTAGTGCTTATGGTATTGGATACCGTAGTGATTGACATTAGGCCAAGTGGAAGTCTTTTAGTAATATATGAGAGATGTCCTAAGGCAATTGCCTTATGTATGAACCATTTATATGATAAATGAAGATTCACTATTTGAGTATACATGTTTTATGTATTTGATTGGACCTTAAACTCATTTACTGAATGTCCACGATACGATTCACAGCATGAGAGAATTTGTGATTGGATCACAACTAGTGAGTATCTCTACATGTGTAATTGTGATGTATCGGAATTATCCCTAGTCGATGAATTGATGGATTTGGAAACCATCAATTCCGTCGAGACTAGCATGAGGTATACTCCTTGGTGTATCCAAGCAGCTGATTCTCACTGGCTGGAGACATAGTGATGTCCGGAGTTAATCGTGGATGCTAGTTATGGTAACTAGTTCATTGGAGTGACCAGTCGTAAGACTTCATATGGTTCTCTGCATATATAGATATGTCAATGAAGTTCTTACTGTGGCTTAAGTGCGATGTTCCTTTAACTTGCGGTATTCAAGTCATCTTGATCATGGAGACTTATGCTTTGACATCTTAAGCAAGCATCTCAAAGGAGATGTGGACTCGGGATGATTGGGTATAAGTCGAAGTGATCGAAGGTGTTTGAATAGCCTATAAAGGATTCACCACTCCTTGCGAGGAGATGTATACCCATGGCCTCTCGTCGGATTGTTACTAAAGTCTTTGGCCAAAGCATTACATGTTTAGAGTAAGGTACTCTTCGATACATGTGGAGTAACTAGAATCCGTAGGACGAGGAGATGATACTTGGCTAGGTGTGACGTAGTCAGCCTAGTGGGGACTGACACAATAGACCATGTCCTGAACCAAGTGGGTATAAGATGAGTGAAGGGAATGGGGCACGAATCATTCGAGCTGCTGAAGGGTTTCAGAAATAGTTCTGGATCAACCATTGATCTTTTCGATTAATTGGGGATCATGATGTACTACTAGGTGCCACTCATGATCGTTCTATAATTAATGGTTAATTATAGACGACCAACATAAACCGAGAACCTATTTGGTCACACGCACAACGAGCGTAATCCAAAGGATTTAAAACGAGCTTGAGAATGGGATTCTCAGACCGAGAGAAACTAGGTTTGGTTGGACCAAACATAAAGCGAGCATGAAATCGTTTCAGTCGCAATGGAAGCGTGGATGGGCCGAGTCTTATGAAGACGTAATGGATGAACCAAAATGGTTTGGTTCTAATCCAATGGAGGAGAATAAACCAAAGGGTTTGGTTTATTTTAAACGAATGAACCAAAAGTTGGTTCGGTTCGTTTTAGCTTAAAATAAACCATCATGGTTTGGTTTATTTTAACTTATCTTAATGGAGCGGGTTAACGGGCTTTATGGATATGATCCATTAACCATTAAGAGAATTAGTTCTCTATAAAAGGGGGCTTAAGGGATTGTTAAGCCCTAACGAACTAATCCAAAACCCTAGCTTGGCCGCCCAACCCCTCTTCCTCTTGTTGTCGTCAACTCCATTGCCGCCCAACCCTTGAGCCGTTGTCCAGCTCTTTGCCGGCGTCCAAGCTTCAGTCGGTGATCCTCCAGTGATCTTCCTAGGCCTCGGTGAAAAGGTGAGCACTTGGCTTCCTTGTTTTGGCCGGCGCCTACTCCTCCACCAAGCTGTCCAGTTTTCTGGACAACTTCTTCTCCTCTCGTCGGAGCATCGTTTGGACGACGGTTAGAGCTCCGACAGCGGCTAACTTACCGGGGATTCAATCTCCGGTAATCCTCTGAGGTGGAGGACGAAGCATTCGTCAATTGGTTGACGAATACCTCTCCGGAGAAGCGAGTTTTGAGAACTCATATTAGGATCAAAATTTGGATTCGGATCGTGATCATCTCTCGATCACGTCGTCTTCAACACGAGGCTAGTAGCCCGTACGAAGACGAAGCTCGTGGCTTAGCGAAGTCATCCCGAGGAACTCGGCGTGGATACGGATAGAGACGATTCTAGAGAGGATCGTTCTGGTTGATGTCGTTCCCGCTACACGTCATACGAAAGGTATAACGTAGATAAATTTCCTTTTATTGCAAATTTAAATTTACGGTTATGTCTACACTTGTTGTAATATGCATGCATGTGTTGTGTGTGTTGTAATAAATATAGATTTATTATTTTTATTGCTTCCGCTGTGCTCATGTTTGCGAAACATGATCGAACACACACACGCCGCGGTGTCGGAAACCCAACACTCACAAGAGAGATTAATCCAATGTCCAAAATTCACTCTGTCACCCCGAACTGAAAGTAACTGGAAGACTATGAGGACTAATCTCGCTAGTTTCTCAACCAGCATACACATAATATACGTCTCATTCAACTGCATCGAGATTGCTCCTAATCTCTGAAATGATGCATCTGCGTACAATACCCTTCCATCCATACAGGAAGGATTAACTAACACTGACACAAAAGTCAGCCCCCTTCTAGGCCTTGAAACCTAGCTTCCCAAGCTTTCGACCAAGTGATTTTCATCACCTTCCTGGTCCAACAAATCAACGATATAGTCACGCTAGTAACATCCTATCAACCTCTACAGTAATAGCCAACTCAATCTAGGGAAACCATAACTTCCCTTAAGGTTGTGAGTATATCCAAAAATATATCATCCACAGATATGATGACAATCGATCTCAAATACTCCAAGGGTGCATTTGGTTGGGGTTTTTTTTTTATAACCTTGTTAGGTTATCAACAAAAACCTTGTTTGGTTTAGGTTATAAACAATTACATAGTAATTGATCATTACCAAGTTATGAACAAAAACCTTTTTAGGGGGAATCGGAAAACCATAGAGAACCAAGGTTTTTGTTGATTCCCAGGGTTAAGGAAACTTTTTTCCAATATTACCCCAAGCAATATATTAAATGACAATTTGTAAAAACTCAATCGATTTGTCGTCCGTCATCGGTACTTGCCGTCTTTAATTCTCGCATTTACCCGTCGTCAGCCGTCGCCGATCCTCCACCACCGCCACCATGCCGCCGTCGCCGCCCGTCGCCATGTGCCCATCTAACCATCGCCATGTCCGCCATGTCAGCCACCGCCTGCGCCATCGCCGCCATCCCGCCCGCCCGCCATGCGTGTGTCTTGCCAGCCGTCGCCAATGCGCCATCCATCCGCCGCCACGCCGCCGCCGCCATCGCCGCTTCGTCGCCGGCGCCTCAGTCTTGGCCGTCGCCGCCATGCCGTTGCCCGGTCGTCATCGCCGCCCTCGCCGGCCGCCGTCGCCATCGATCGCCCGTCGCCGTCGCCTTGCCGCCGCCGCCGATCGCCATCGTCCGGCCGCCTCGTCGATCGCCGCCATTGCCGCCATCGCCGTCGCCCGCATGCCACCGATCGCCGTCGTCGCCATCGCCGCTCGCCCGTCGGGCCGGCCACCGCCGTCGCCGGCCATCGACGCTGGCTGACATCGTCGCATCGTCGATCGCTTGGCCATGATCACTGCCATCGTCATTAATATTTCTATCGTTGTTGTCGAATTGATTGAGGAAAGACAAAGGATAATTTAGTAAAATGTTAAACTAAGTTATATATTAAAACCTCCAACCAAACAAGGTTTTTATCTAAGGATATACTTTATTCTAAGGTTATGTTTTATTTTCTGGTAATCACATAACCAAGGTTATGTATGATTACTTGAACCAAACGCACCCCAAGAGTACTTGATTCCTCAAATCCATGAACGACTAAATCGTCGATAAGTCTAACAAAATTATCAATTAGCTCTATACACCTACATCCTTTACTCTATGCTAATGATAGCTCAATCTTCACATTGACAATGATAATTGTATGACAATAAGTCACTACAATATCAACCATCCAGTCGTAGATTAACCCTAGGGTATACACAGGTATCCTTTAGCTGATCTAAACAGATCATCTATCGATGCCGAAGGATATTCATTCTCAACTACCTATATTCCAATCATCGATAATCGATGCATAACCACAAAGGTCTAACCCTCTTTTAAAAAAGAGTTACGAGTCTTTTCAAGAAGAAACACTAGGAAAGATAAATCTCCCATCCAATACCTCATATATTCGCAACTTACGTTCTTACAATTTCCACAGTGTTTAGCAATACTAATACCAATAAAATCATCTCCCGGTATGAGGTCTTCAATATCGAAACTATTCCCGAAATCACCCCCAATCGCATATTCCACTTGCCCATACAATGACAAGCCCGGGAGTTCATCCGAAACTATATCCGAATACTCTCGGATTATACGCACACCCGAAATACACGTTCTACCTCATTTCAACAATTTAACTATCCATAAGGATATGTCTATAGTAGAGGTATGTCCAGCAAAGGCTAAGGGTATCCCTTGACTTCTTGGTCGTTGATCAACATCTCACCTGACGGTAGAGAAAAATCACCAACCCACAAGTCGATAGGAACCCTTCCAAGTCGATAGGAACCCTTCTAATCCTATATAAGTACATTCTAGACAAAGCTACCTGTAACTACAGTATATCTCGATATATTCGCAAATAGGGTAACCTAAAGTAATACCCCGAATGACCAATTCTTCGGTCTACTATCTCTCTTCTCGAGTAATCATGTAAACTCGCCCAACAACTATTCTGGACGACTGAGCTCATGTAGATGCAAAAGACTACCATGGAGGAACTGATGTCAACTGCTGATACTGAGGTGCAATACTCAAAATGTCTGCAATGGAGATGGTAAACACTGTTGTACTAGCAAAGGGTACACATCCAACTGTACAATACTGAAGAATTATCAACATCGTAGCACGCTCCAACTCTGTAAATGGTATAGCTGCAACCAGAGAATACGACATAGATACGACCATCATCATAAACTCTCTCTCCTCTGTACAAAGCATAACCATGCCTGGGAAGGTAACAGTTGCTGTCATCTGGAAAGGTAACAGTTGTTGTCTGAATGTCTGAGTCTTCTGAGATGTCTTCTGCTGATAGTACTAAGTAAATTGCTTCTCCCAGATGGAAGTATCAAAGGGCTCTAACTATATCTAAGGTGGTAAATCGCTGCTGATATAATAACCCAATCTTCTGTAATGATCTCGACTTTCGTGGTTGTGGATCATCCTCTCGAAAGCTTCATCCATAGTCTTCAACTGAGTCTTCAAGGTACATACTCTCCTCGTAGATATTGGCTGCTTATAGTAGAAATGGATAAAATGATCCATCGGATAATCTGACTCTGCATCTCGTCGTGACCCGCAATGCACGCACATCATCTCCCTTCGGAGTCTTTTCTCTGATTTCACTGATAAACATAAGAAGATGTTGATGATCTGCAATCGATCTTCTATGATCGGAGCTCTCCAATAGTCGCTCGGGACCTACGACTCCAATCTGGTTCCTTTGTCAAACATTCGAAGACTTCTAATTCCAATAATTTGACTTGCAATATCTGCTTATCAAATCTCTAACTCTTAAAATACTTGCTACGGAGTCATTTCTATACACATGACTCGGTCTAACGCCTTCCAATAGGATCGGATAGGAGACCCAAACATCCTCATCAATATGTCAACCGATAAACCGTAGGTGGCTTAAGACATGTCGATCACATTCTTGAGTTATTATGTGGTCGTAACCCTCGCAAGTCTAGCGACTCTGCATGGTACCTTCGTTACCAAACGATCACCCTACTCGATGCCCAAGAATTCCCTGACAATGAGCTAAAGAAGATGACGTGGGGAATTACTATCTCACAACATCACTGAACTGTGACCAAGTGATACATTATTTCCTGTAGGTTACTTTCTATCTCTTCCACCAAATACCAGCTAAATTCGGATAATGGTATTCAACTAACACTACTATCTTCGTATAACCCGAGTCAAGTACTCCAAAAGTACTCCCAATGTTATACAACCTAGAACGACCAGTCCAGGGATCAAAATCCACATGAATATCATCCACTAATTTTCTACTATCTGCACCAGCAATAGTATACTCGCTTAGTCCTTTACCCCATAGGTAATGATCTGACCAACATAATTAGTGAAAATCTTAGGACTGTAATCCTTGATCTCCACAAGAGATGTGACTAACTAACCACTGCTTTCCGACTCGGAATCAGTGGGCTCTCAAAGGTAATTACCTTTTCGATAGCAAGTACATGTCTAATAACCTCAACATGTCGTTCCCGTGGTCAACTCAAACCACGGTTACAAATACTAACCAACACCCTAGAAGTCATCCATGTTATAAGCAACAAAATTCATAGCCAACAGAAGGATATGTAATAACAGTTATCATACCTTAACCCTTGCGGCTCGGAGATGACCCGCAATAGCAAGATCCCAGAACTCACAAAACCAAAACCGAGTAAAGCAAAACTCGTTGTCCGAACGAAATCAAATACGAAAATGGACTTCGCAACCTAGGGCTTTGATACCAATAAAATTGTCACGCCCCGAGAGTATACCGTGTCGAAAAGCAAACGGACAGCATCTCCCCTATACGTGGCAACATATCGGGTTAATACAAGGCTCGCAGGCCCACAACAATAATATAATACAAAGATATCAACATACCAAACACAGCGGAAACATACTACAGATAAAACAAGATACAAAGACCCAACTGTGCACTCCGGAGTGACTTGACAAGACAAGAAACATAATAGAAACCACATCAAAGGCCAAATACATACAACACATCTGTATATCACCAATACGGAAACAATACAGGATAAAACCTCCAAAACGACAATCCACAAAAATACAACAATACAGATTATATATCCATCCGTCCGGGGTGAGATGGGATCAACTGGCGGAGCTCCGATCATCCAAGGAAATCTTCTACCTGTTACATGGGCGACAGGAAACGCAGGGTCCGGGGTGGTGAGTATAAACTCAGGGGTAATATATAGAAAGTGCATGAACAACATATAAGGATATAGAGATCTACAAGTATACACGTGAAGATCTACAGGTATACAACATGAGTCCAATAGACATACAGTCCTATCCAAATCTAGTAACAAATAACCACAGTATAGGCATACTCAATGTATATACTAAACTGATCAACTGAACATAAAGTAATGTACCAACATACCTGACGATCTATAACACCATAAGCTATATCATCCTGAACAGATATACAATAACATAACCCATATAACGGGTAAAGTCAATCCCATACCTGACCAACACTCAGACATATGAACAGTATATAATCACATGTAATAACATCCCGGTCCATACCACACTATGACCTGACGCTAATCAAACGCATACAACAGTCTGGACCAACACATATATCATGCTCAACACACAACAATATAAAAAATGCAAATGGCATGTATGATGATATACAAGCATATGCAACAATCATAGTTCAATCAAATGCAGCATCTCACAGCCATATGTAAAACATATATCAAATGCATGCATACATATATATCAGCAATGCATATGACTTCCGTGAAATCAGCCTCAAGGCCCTTGGAGGCCGTAGTAGGAATATGTTCTAAAACTTAAGAAAGCCTTCTATGGACTTTTCCAAGCTCCTAGCTGGGTACGGTGACACTTTAGCAATACGTAACTGAAGTAAAGAGCTAACTACTCCTAGGGGTCCCTACAGCAAGCTACGCCGTCCCTACCCATGAGTAGACAAGCGCCGCACACAGGACAACTGCACGTCACACAACCACCGTCTATAGTGGGCGAGTGCTAACACCACTCTGCACAGTGGCCAGGTGCGCATCTCTAGCTACCACCGTCTATAGTGGCTGAGCGCGGCACATCCAATGCTCTGCCCTAAACCCTGCTACCACTACCCTGAGTGGCCGACAAGGCAGGATGACTAATGACCCGTCTCAACAACAAGGGAGACCCAGTCAACAACATGCATGCAATGTAATGATGCATAGCTCCATACATGTATCCTCGCCACACTCCCTATCCCACGGGGAGTCCTGGTCAACCAAAAGTCAACTATGCAAGGACTACAATCCACAAGACTCTCTCTATCGCACAAAGAGTCATACACATCTGATAATCAACCACGCTAAGACCTCTAGTCAGTGGCGAGATACTATCGACAATCCATATAACCATACACAAATATACGATCCATAATGGATATACCATCACGCTAGGACCTCTAGTCCATGGTCACATACTGACAACCACACACTTATCTATGCACAGACAACTAGATCCACCATAGATGCACCACTAATACGGGTATGATATAACAATTGACTCCATAATCCAATCCATCACCTAACCCTAGTGATGTAACACAGTAACCCAATCTGAGGTCACAAAGATAACCCTAACCTCATGTACTTACTGAACATCTATCAGCTAACACATAATAGGGTTTGTAGTTCATATCCATGATAGATAATCAATGGAATAACAACAATATATCTCAAAGGTCAAAGGCAGTACAAGCATATGGTTAAACATGAGTGGATTTAAGGTAATCAGGTATAAACATGTATCCACATTCATGCACTAGAGTTTGATCAAAACTACCGGACCAGGTAGATATTACCCACATGATACATAATCCGTGCTATCCATCTCCACGTTCATGTATCCATCACCATCAACGTCCTATAACAATAGGATACAATTAAGTACCATCACATATCTAATTATCGAATTAACTCCCACATCAACCTTATATCTTGATCAATTAATCGATTAATCTAATACTACAAGATGAATAAATTCATATTAACCAATCAATCTACCAATCCATCTATATCAATCCACAATATTAACTATAAATATACCAATCGGACATACCTTGCATTTCCGAATTAGATCCACAAGGAAATCTCAGCTTCCACACAATCGTGTGCCAATTCCCATAACTGAGCTCACATCTCATCAACACCACCAATTAGCCGTCGACCACACTATACTCCCAAAACAAAGGAAACAAGGTGAAAGAAATCCTACCACAGCTTCCTCTTGATACCGACGACAATTGATTTGCACATAGCATCAATCAACAACCACCATAAACACATAGAAATACAGATGAAATAATATGCATACCCAAAACTTATTGATCAGATCTTCTCCGGCAGCCCTTTCTCGTCTCCTATTCACCGAACAATCCAATTTTCAAACAGTGCCTAAAAACATGGATCCAAGCTACTGGCAGTGAAAATCACAAGCAAGGATGGATTTCATCCAAATCAAGGGGAGAAGATCGACTGCTTACCAAAATCTTGATAGAACTCGTGAAATCCAGCTCACGATCGGAGACCCGACAGTTCCACCGCCGACCCTCGGCTCCTAGGAAAGACTCTTCGCCGGAACTCTTGATTGGAAACCCATGATCGGAGGTCTTCCAGCGAGGCGATCCCGTGTGCGTCGACGGCAGTCGCGTTTGAAAGAGGAAATGGGAACGGCGCTCACGCGAAGGATCACTGACCTTGAAGGACAAGGATCAGCTGGTCGGCCCCGTCACCGAGCTGCTCTCACATGGACACCGACGAACTGAGATCAGCCGTCGAGATTGCGCAGAGACTAAATCGTGAAGAAACGTAGGAGAAGAGGGTGGTCGCGATGGATGCCTCACTCGGTTCGTTTGATCCCTTTAAAGGTCGTTCGGCCAACCCAAACTGGTTCAGGTCCAACCCAAGTTCAATCCAAATGGATTTAGCCCATTTCCATCCCAAGCCCAATACCAGCCCAAATTAGTCCACTTATTGAGCCCAATTTAATCCACTAATTAAACCCAATTAATTAAAGGGTTAATCCATATGAATTTTAATTTTTTTTTCTTCGTATCTTACAGGATGACTTGTACATGGCGTAGGGAGGAGCGGACGAGATGGCTATACGACGGGAGGCATATTGGAGAACAAAAGCCATAATAGTTGGAAAATATTTTTTTTCATATTTATTGCTTCTTGTTTGATATGCATGTCGTGTGCTAGGAAAATTCCTCAATTTTAAATTACTAAGTGGGAGAGGGATATTTTTTATAAATTTCCACCGCCTCCATTACGATTTGACATGTGATGCAAACAAACTTGTGCGTCGGCTCTGAGTGCCATCCTCCCCATCGAATGAGTTTGTTTTGCGGATAACAGGGTAGAATATGGTAAGAGGAAATTATTAAGGAGCGTGTGTACTTCTCCATCGGAAGGCACATAACCCGAGATAATTTCCTTGGTATCGAGTAATGGTGAACACTTAGATGCAATAGGAGTATCCTCCCCATCGGAGTCACTGCTTTTATTTGTAGGGCCGAAGAGGAACCAACTATTAATTTTATTTGTTAAAAAGTTAGGTTGACAAGATAATAAAATTAATGGGTAAAACCTCCTCTTACAAATGTAGAATTTGTATACATCCAAACGATTGTGGCATACGATATTCTCTGTTTTTTTGAGGTGTTGGTTGATTTTGAAATTTTATTGTTTGAGGAATCAATAAATTTTTTAAATCTAAAGTTTTGATCTATGTGATTCTTAGGTTTTTCAAAAATGACTTTCAACCCACTTGCTGTGATACTGAAAGAAAATAAACATATTAGACCCAATTATGTTGATTGGAAGAGGAATTATGATATTGTCTTGACTGTTGAGGAGTACAAGTATGTACTCTTCGAATAGTATCCTCCTAAGCCGGGAAAGGAGCTGGAAGTCCTTGGAGCTGAGATCGATGGGGAAACCCAGGTCGATATCATTCTCCAGTCTTTGCCTAGGAGTTTTGAGCAGTTTCACCTGAATTACAACATGAATATGAAGTTGTATTTGTTGGCGGAGCTTCTGATAGAACTCCATGCGGTAGAAGGGCTTGCTCAGGCTAAGGCCATGGTTGCTCAGAAGGTTTCTACTTCTAAGCCGAAAGGCAAGAAGAAGAAGAAACAAGGTGGAGCAAAGGTGGTGGGAGGATCTCAGGGACGAGTGAAGAAGCCGAAAGGTAAGTGCTTCACTTGCAAGCAGACTGGACATTGGAAGAAGGACTGTCCCAATCAGAATCAGAACAAAAGTATATCCTTTGGTCTAGTCGTTGAAACATGTTTAGCGGTTTTATCTACCAGCACTTGGTGTGTAGATACGGTAGCCACTGATCATGTCTACAATACTTTGCAGGGGTTCAAGAAAACCAGACGACTAGCTTAGGGGGAGATTACTATTTACTTGGGCAATGCCACTAAGGTGGTGGCTATTGCAGTGGGAGATGTTTATTTATCTTTTGGGAAGAATAAAACTTTGGTTCTGAAAAATTGCCTTTATGTACCTTTATTTAGAAAGAATTTGATTTCGGTTTCTAAATTGTTTATGAATGGATATTCTATTTCTTTTAATGATAGAGTTGTTATAAAAAGGGATAGGGAGATTATCTATTCTAGTGCATTGATAGGAAATTTATATACTCTTGAACCAAAAGCTCCCACAATGCAAATAGAAGTACATAACTCATCTTCTAATTCCAATAAGAGAAAAGAACCTTCGAAGGTGAACCAAACATATCTTTAGCATCTAAGGCTAAGTCATATTAACCTAAGCAGAATTCAAAGGTTGATAGCTGATGGACCTCTGGGTTCATTATTGGTGGAAGATTTCCTAACTTGAGAGTCTTGCTTGGAAGGTAAAATGACCAAGAAGCCTTTTAAGGCCAAGGGGTATAGAGCCAAAGATGTGTTGGAATTGGTTCATTCTGATTTGTGTGGTTCTATGTCTATCTAGGCAAGAGGTGGTTTTGAATATTTCATCTCTTTTATAGACGATTATTTAAGAAATTGATACATTTACTTGATGTGCTGCAAGTCTGAATGCTTTGACAGGTTCAAAGAATTCAAGGCTGATATGGAGAAACGTCATGGTAAAAGTATCAAGACACTACGATATAATCATGGTGGTGAGTACCTCTTGGGAGAGTTTAAGAATTACTTATAAGAGGCTGAGATTTAATCCCAATTATCTGCACCTAGCACACCCTAGCAGAATCGTGCAGCGGAGCGAAGGATTAGGACTCTTATGGAGATGGTTTGATCGATGATGAGTTATTCTGAGTTGCTAGATTCATTCTGGGGGTATGCTCTAGATACAACAGTGTATATTCTGAACTTGGTACCATCTAAATCAGTGCCTTCTACTCCCACAGAATTGTAGACTGGGCGAAAGCCTAGTCTGAGATCGGATTTGGGGGAGTCTAGCACATGTGCTGAAGGCAGATGCTGGTAAGTTAGAACCTCGTACAAAAGTGTGCATATTCATTGGCTATCCTAGAGGAATGAAAGGTGATTTGTTTTATAGTCCTAGAGATCAGAGGGTGATCATTAGCATGAATGCAAGATTTTTATAGGAAGACTATGTGATGAACTATAAGCCCATGAGTAAGATTGTTCTAGAGGAATTGAGAGGGGAAGTCACTACTTCAGTACCACCGGTACAAGAGGATATACCACAAGTGACTGCACCATGTGTGACAGAGGATACACAGGTGATAACTCATCGTAGTGGGAGGGTTGTTAGACAGCCTGATAGATTCATGTTCTTGGGAGAATCTTCTGATTTGGTCCCTGGCGAACATGAACCTGATCCCTGGACATATGACAAGGCGATCCAAGATAAAGATGTGGTATCTTGGCAAAGTGCGATGAATTCTGAGATAGAATCTATGGATTCAAATTAGGTCTGGGAGCTAGTAGAACCACCCAATGGTGTAAAAGCCATTGGATGCAAGTGGATCTATAAAAGAAAGAGAGGAATAGACGAGAAGGTTGAGACCTTCAAACCAAGGCTTGTTACGAAGGGGTATACTCAGAAAGAGGGCATCGATTATAAGGAGACCTTTTCGTCGGTAGACATGCTTAAGTCTATCTGGATTCTCTTATGTATTGCTGCTCATATGGATTATGAGGTATGGCAGATGGATGTCAAGATAGCTTTCCTTAATGGAAGTCTTGAGGAGAACATCTATATGAAGCAACCAGAGGGATTCATTGCAAAGGGCAAAGAGCATCTTGTGTACAAGCTTAATCGGTCCATCTATGGATTGAAGCAAGCTTCGTGGTCTTCGAACATCCGCTTTGATGAGGTAATCCAGTCTTATGGATTTATTCAAAGTTTGGATGAGTCTTGTGTATACAAGAGATGTGATAGAAACATAGTGGTATTTCTTGTACTATACGTAGATCGCATTTTGTTAATTGACAACAATGTCAAGGTGTTATCGGATTTAAGGGTATGGTTGTCCAAACAGTTTGATATGAAGGACTTGGGAGAAGTGAGACACATCCTTGGGATCAAGGTTATAAGGGATCGCAGGAAGAGGATGTTCTGCTTGTCTCAAGCTTCATACATAGACACCATTTTGGCTCATTTTAGCATGCAAAACTCCAAGAAAGGTTTTCTACCTTTCAGGCATGGAGTTCCTTTATCTAAGGAGATGTGTTCTCGAACATCTAAGGAGATAGAGGAGATGAAGGTGGTTCCTTATGCATCGGCAGTAGGAAGCCTCATGTATGCCATGCTATGTATGAGACTGGAGATCTGCTTTGTCGTGGGAATGGTTAGTAGATATCAGAGTAATCAAGGATAGGGACATTGGACTCCAGTAAAAAATATATTCAAGTACCTGAGAAAGAATAGGGATTATATGTCGGTATACCAGGCAGATCAATTACTTCCTGTGGGTTATACAAATTCTGATTTCCAACCAGATAGAGATAATTGTAAGTCTACCTCAGGTTTTGTGTTTACTTTGGGAGGTGGAGCCATTGTATGGAGGAGTGTCAAGCAGAAATGCGTGGCGGACTCTACCATGGAAGCTGAGTATGTGGCAGCCTCTGAGGTGGCCAAAGAAGTTGTATGGCTCAGGAACTTCTTGATAGACTTGGATGTGATTCCTGGTTTGCCCAGAACTATCACAATTTATTGTGATAACATTGGTGTAGTTGCAAACTCGAAGGAACCACGAGCCCATAAGGAAAGTAAACACATAGAGCGCAAGTACCACCTGATACGATAAATCGTAAAGCGAGGAGAAGTTGTTGTGGCCAAGATTGCATCAGAGGATAACCTGACAGATCCTTTCACTAAGGTCCTTCCAGCAAGAGCTTTTGATAGGCATGTGGAGGGAATGGGAATTAGATGTATGGCAGTATTAGAATAGCATAGTCTTTTAGTATAAGTGGGAGATTGTTGTGATGTATACTGAAAAGTCTATCTTTTGTATGAACATCTTTATTTTTGAAATAAGAATCACATGATTATTGTTTGCAAATTTATGGTTATGCATATTATCTAATACATTACATTGTAGATAACATGGTGTGTAGTGTCACACGAGAGATAATGTTATCAGTTCCTTGTATAGTATAAGTAAAGGCTCACAACCGAGATGGTTTTGGACAAACCATTGGCATGGTTGTAGTGCGATTTGGTATTGGTTTGTCTTGACCATAGAATTACACTAGTACACTTTATGTGTATTGAGCAGGATCGACTTAGAGGTTATTCGATTTATTACTGACAACATAATTGTATCGGACCTCAGATATTATGGTGTACATGCTCTAAATCCCGATATAATAATGGGCATATATACTTAGTATTTATTTCTTTGATTTACCAATGGGCGAGATTTATAGAGTATATCGATAGGCTCGGTAAGTTAGGAAATGATATTATTTATATGGTGTGTCGTTGATTATAGGAGGAAACAGTGTCCTATATATTAGGATGATGATGTCCCCTTGAGGAGCTCATAAGGTTCATCATGTAAACTCTGCAGGTGGTCTTGGTCCGGCATGATAATAAGGTTGAGTGGTACTACTCATGGAGTTAGATGTTGATTAATTAATTGTAAGTAAATTAATTAATCGACGGACATTCAAGATCTTAAACACGGGGAGATATTTGTACAATTAATATATGGAGGCTATATTTAATTATGGGGGTTGGTGAGGTAGATCAATGATAATCCTCTAGTGGAATGGATTATCATTAATGAATCGGACTTTATGTGGGCTTGATCCATTGGGTGGCCAAGATCCAACTCCTCCTCATGGTTTCTATTGTAGCCTATTAAAACCCTCATGAAGCTTAGATCCGATGGTAGAAAAAGGAACTCTAGATCCGACGGTGGAGATTAAATCTCTAGATCTGACGGTTGAGATTAAATCCCTAGATCCGATGGTGGAGATTAAATCTCTTGATCGGACGGTGGAGATTAAAAGGAGGCTTAAGCCAAACTCTATAAATATGGCTTAAGGGGTGGGCAGCAAGGTATCTTGGAGGCTAGGGTTTTTGATTGGGTGGCTAGGGTTTTGGAGGAGTCTTGGGTGGCAACACAAGTGGAAGGTTTTCCTATCTTCCTAGGGTTTTGGTCGGTGACCCTCTTCTCTATTCCTCTCCTTGGTCGACATCCCAATCTTCTTCCTCTCATCCTTGGCTGGCGGCAAGAGCTAGGGTCTCTTCCCTTGGAGCTTTTGGCTGGTGCCCATACTCCGTATTTCTCTGTTTGGCCGGCAGCAAGCATCAAGCTTGGAGCATGGTGGCCGGTCCTAGATAGGAGAAGAGTTTCGTTTCATTCTTCCCTTTTGTCAGAGTGAGCAAGGAAGGGAAGAACGTGATCTAGGAGGCTTCAGCTTTTGAAAGATCGTCGCCCACACGACGTCCAAAAGGAGGAAGGACATACAATAGAAGATCAAGAGGTATAATTCTTGTTTTTTTAATCTTTTCTTATTCTATGCATGTTGTACATTTTGTATGTGGCTAATTTACTTGGACCCCGAAGACAAATACAAAAACCGGCGATCCGTACATCATCTATTCCGTGGCTAATCGAAGAATAGAGGTAGGTTGCTTGAACAACAAGTTTGTTCAAGTGACCACTCTAATCGAATAGCACGATAATGGAATGGTTGCTTGGGTAATTCCTCTTTGTCGAGGATTAATTTTTTAATCCGGGGACGTAGACGTGATCGCCATGAACAAGCGACCGAGTTGAAGTGGGAAGCGAAGTTTCCTCCCATCAGAGAAAAGGGGCATTATAAGTGTGGGTGTTCACAATTAACCAAGAAGAAAGTTCAAGTTGCACAAAGGGCTAACAAAAAAAAAAGGAAATTAGTACCCTAATACGCAAAGGGAAAAAAGGAGCATTGTGTGATTTTTCATATAATTAAGGGGGAGGCACTCAACCAAGGACAAAGGTGGAAACTTAAATCTAGGGGGAGATCATTTCATAATGAAATTTTAATATATCATGGAAAAAGCATGCTAGAATTAAGTTTTATCATTTAAGTGCTCAATATCATGATCATAAGCCTAAAAATAATTCTAGGTTTATTAATTAAAGAACTACTCTACCTAAGGAGAACTTTAGAACTCTTCAAGATAGACTTAATTTACCTAAGGATAGAAAGGATGAGAAAAATCTTGACAATAACCCTAAAAAAATAGACATTTGCTTAGGAAGGAAAATAATCATGGAATGTTTGGAACATAAAAAATTGACATATTAGAGGAAGAAAATGACGTCTTGATGTCAAGACTAAATAAATTAAAAATGCCCTTAAAAATATGAAGAATGTGTTTAAATGGTCAAATGGACAAAATCTAAGATTTGATTGGCAAGAGTAATCTTGGAACAAGAAGGGTTTGGGATGCAAGCCTAAGTCCAATAAGAACATTCTCGCATACTATAGAGTTCCATATAACTATGGAACTAGTCCTAGGTCTAGGAATGTCAAGGTTGCAAGTGAAGTTATCCCTAGAGTTGACCCTAATGAGACTATAATGACTAAGGCTTCCAAGAAGCCTAAGAGAATCATTAGAAAAGTATCAAGGGAGATTATCCCTAGTGAATATCTAGAAAACTCAAGGAGCTCCAATATGTATTGGATTCCTAGGAATGTGATTCTTTCACACTAAATGAGTAATATGTTGTGTCAACTTAAAGTGGAAAGGTGGTTAACTTAACTATAGTAAGTTGACACTTTAGGGAATTTTTGAGGTATAGTGATACTTTGAAAATGAAATTAGAATTGTATCTTAAAAGATTCTAGAATGTGTTAATGAAATTTTAATGTTGAGTTGATAATAAAGGACACATTATGTTAGAGTCTATAATGTACCAAGTTTTGAGTTTTGACATACTTGAGGGAGTTGGTTTGTTCTTCTATCAAATTTAGTATTTGATATAATTTTAAATAATGGCGATTAGATTGAACACTTAGGTATTTTTATATCTTATTTTTTTACTCAAATTACCATGCCTTATGTGTCATACAATATGTCATGACATCATGTATCATATGATTGTATTGAACATTCGATACTTAGGTTATTTTTTGTCTTGTCATGACATCATGCATCATGTAAGAATGGTAGATTTTCTAATAAAAGCTATGTATTTAATCTATACAATGATCAATTTCATGCATTTATTTATTTCCAATTAAGAAAAATTGATATTATTTGACATCCTAGGTAAGGTGATCAAATTAAATATGCCTAGATAGAAATGCATGATCCCTTAGTCAAGGGAAGAACTATTTTACATATCACAAAAATCATAAAATAACTTATGTGTGATTGAGACACTCTAGACACAATTGAGATGTTAGAATAATGAGTTAAGTTCAAGATGTTGATATGGTGCTTCAAAATGAGCTAAACTTCATCAAATAGTATAAATTTCATATGGACAAATCATAAGGAAAGCTAATGTACAAGTCATGTACACTTATCCCATTGATCATAATTGAAAATAGGATTTGAAAATATATTTAAAATCATTGTGAAAAATCTTAGTGAAGTCTATTTGTTGATAGAGATCAATATTGATGATATTGATATAAAGTTGGGATGAAACATTAAAGTTTTCAATGACTTTCAATTTTGTGTCAGCCTTTAAAATTATGAGTACTTTTACATAAAACTATTTTTATCTTATAGTATTTGACGTAAATAATGTATGTATAAAGTTTTAAAAAATACAGAATAAATTTATGTATTTTTGAATTTTATCTGAAAATAATTTGTATGTTTATTAGATACCAGTCAATTGATTCAAAAATCAATCGATTTGAACTAGTGTCAATCGAGTGGTGGGCCTTCTCAGTAGACTTAGAGCTGAATTTGGCTAAACAAGTCTGGTTTAGACATTTATCGATAATCATAAGTATGTTAACTACTCCTAACCTTTTAATATGTTTGGCCAAGCATTAAAAAGGGAAATGCTTTCAATGAAAATGAATGGAAGAGTTAAATAGCGTGAGAATCAACTTGAGAATGAGGTTAAAATTTAAGGTTAAACTTTTGATCTCATGTTTAGAATTTGGAATCGCCTATAGTCCTAGGAACTCTTCAAAGACATTGTTGGTGCAATGGTTAAGGGGAAGTAAGTCTTTAGGGGGAGATCTTCTCTCAAACTATCATAAGTGAATTATCAAAGGGATATTGAAGGGTTTAAAGATGTTAATGGATGGAATGCATGGAGAATGAGGTAAAACTAAGTGAAATATTTTTGGTGTATGTCAAAGGGGGAGAATGAAGGGTTAAGTTTAGAAACCTTCATTATTATTTAGCATAAGAAGTGGTGAATTGGGGTCAAGGGATAGCCTAACTTAAAGATATTATAAAACATAAAAAAAAATGAGGAGATTAATGGCGCAATTGACCTCAAGTCAAGGTTAACCATGCTAGAGTTGAGTTAAGATGTTTGACAATAATGAAACTTGGTGGTCGAAAGTCCAACAGGGCATTGGCAAGCATAGAGAGTCTAAACAAGTCAAGGAGGACTAGATGTTTGGTGATGGAAAGTCTTGACAGATCAATGTTGATCGGATGTTAGGCACGAGAAGAAAAATCCAAGTACGTTAAGGAGGACTAGATGCTTGGTATCGATAAAGCTCTTGTAGATCAAGATTGATTGGATGCTAAACACGAGAAGAAAAGTCCAAGTAAGTCAAGGAAAACTAGATACTTGGTATTGATAAAGTCCTAGTAGATCAAGATTGATCAGAAGCCAGACATGAGAAGAAAAGTCCAAGCAAGACAAGGAGGATCAGATGCTTGGTATAGGTGAAGTTCTAGCATGTCAAGTTAAACGGATGCTTGGTAAATGAAGTCCTAACATGTCAAGGTCGGTTGAATACTATATTAGAAAGGTCTTGGTAGGTTGAGATCAATCGGATACCAAGTAAAGCTATAGTTAGGTTAAGAAGAGGCTTAAACTAAGATATTAGTTGACTGATAGGGTATACTAGTTGATTTATTAACCCTAAATTCAAAGGTTATGGGTTTTGGAGAGGTTCATGTATGACCAGTTGACTGGTAATATTATTCAAGCAAGAAGTGAGTTTAGAACTCAACTGTTAGAGGTTAGTCGATTTGTGTTGTTGTAGCAGGCCATAGAATATTTGGTAGTTGACTTGTGCTACTATGGCAGTGGATAGATTGTTTAGCAATCGATTAATACACTCTAGCACAATAGAATCAGAAGTGGATTAAGCCATTTAATTGACAGATTAAAGAAACAGTCAGACTTACAGGGGGACTAATCGATTGGTAGGTAAGACCAGTCGACTAATCAATGAAAATCAACTTGATGGCCACTTAATAAAAGAGGGTTGGTGGTGATTTGAAGGTGTCGATTCTTGGAGACTTTGAAGGGGAGTTGTTGTTGTATTCCAAACCTTCAAGGAGATTTCCATAGCAACCAAACAACAATCTAGCTATAATCATTTATGTAAAGTATTTTTCATTTGTATTTCATTTTATATTATTAATCTATGTATTTGGTTGCACTTGTTATAAAAGAATAGATTGTAAGATGTTTCTTCATCTTTGAAAGGAATTTGGCAAGGAGAAAGGATAGCGGATATCGCTAGGAGCTAAATCGTGGAGTAAGAATCGAGGGTTCCAAACCACATAAAATCGGTTTGTATTGTACTTGTGATTTGTATTTTTTTTTATGTTTGTTTCCGTTGCACATTAACTTCTTGTAGACGATCACAAATGTAAGAACACAATTGACAGTCAAGATGAATCACTATTCACCCCTCGCTTCTAGTGATGTCTATTGGTGCAATCAACCTCTAAGGTTTTGATGATTGACAATATATAGTTGTTTGATTTGATATGGTGTGTTAAGTGTGCAGAACTTGAATAGTCTTAACCAAGATCAAATACGCTAGGAGAATCTCGGTGGGTCAACAGAGTTTGGACATTTTAGAGAGTCACAGTGATCGAAGGATCAAATGCTAAGAAACAAGTCAAAGGACCAAGGGTAAGCAAGGTAAGGATCTTGGTGGAGTGGTAAGGTCACGTCCTCAGTACGCGGACAACCCTAGGTGTTGATCCGACTAAGGGTTCCGAGGGGGCGATGGCAAAGTCAAGATCAGACAGTCAAGACTATCATTGCTACATTATATACAGTGTGTTAATCTTGTAATGTAGGTGACTAGATGATAATTCGTACAACAGTCAATTGGGATGAACCAACATTCGATTGGTCCAGTCGACTAAGGTGAAGAGAATCGGTCAAGAGCCAAGTTGCCACATCAGGATAAGATTTGTAGATAAATAGGATCTAGATCTGGATCTAGATCTGGACTAAGTCAAGATGACTAATCTATAAAAGAAGGGATTATACACAAACCCTAAGGATGATCTCCTATGTGCCTTGTTCTCAATATTTGCAATAAACGATCGTGATACAATGCTCTAACTCGACCACACACTTTATACATCACTTCTTGTGTCGGTATATTTATCTTATATTTAAATCTTGTACCTAATTTCTAAAAGAAGTGGTAAGGTTGTTACCATCTTCTTTACATTTATATAATCACATCTCTTACCTCCAATGAGGAAGAGACTTTCTAATGAATTGTCCATCAAATGTGGTCAAGGATCATGGGTCTTGGATTAGCAATCTTTTGGCAGTGAACTAAGTGAAAATAAGCATATGTTTTATCTTTGTCTTTATTTTTTTTCATTGTGTTTTACTTTGATTTCACATGTTTTAATGAAACAGAAGAAAAGTTTTAAAAATGCTATTCACCCCCCCTCCCCCTCCAACTAGCGTTCTTTCCAGTTCAACAATTGGTATCAGAACGGGGGCACTTAGATTCGGTGTAACCACCAGTTGAGCAACTTTTTTTCTTCTTTTGTTATTTTTCATTAAAATTATGTTTTCCCCACACTACTAGTACAAGATCAAGTCTTAGTAAATTGTATGTTTTTTCTTTCTTGTATCGAAGTCCTTAAACTTAATTAACTGTCGAAGGAGAATGGAAATAAAATGCAAGGAGGAGCTTTCCCATGGCATAGAATTGAGGGGGAGAATGGTAAAAAATTAAATTTTAATTTTAAAATTCATATTACATGTTTCAAGTGCAGGGAGAGAGAACATTATAAAAATAAGTGTTCTTCTAGTAAGACTCAAACGACACAACCAACAGTAAAGGAAGATCCAATGTTAGGAGTCCAGAAGAACAAAGAGCACATTATGTGATTTGGGTGCAAACAGTTCAGTCATTACAAAAATCGGTGCCCAGAGAGAAAGAAAAAGCTTGTGGAATTAGGGGATGCGAGTAAGGTTATCAGATTTAAAGTTTTTATAAATTGTATTTTTGAAAGGCATGACAATTTAGATGTTAATTCTAGTTTTATTAATGATGTTCAATTGAATTTACATAAGTCTAGTTCAATTAATAATGATGTAGATATTAATTCAATTAATTCAACTAAAAATAAATCAAATAATTCAGATTTAATTATATTAAATAATAAAACTATTAATAAAAAAAATAATCAATTTAATCTGACCATTGATAAACTAAATCGAAAACTTGATCAAAGATTTAGTTTAGTCAACTTAGATCTAGATCAAACCAAGACTAAAACTAATCCAAGACTTAGTCAGATTAATCAAACACTAGATGAGACCCTTCAAAACCTAGTTCAGAATTATCAAACCCAATATCTGATTAATCAAGATAATTACGAATTAAAAAATTCTAATCCTAATTTGAAGAATTCTACTTTGAAAAATTTTAATAATCCTAATTTGAAAAATTCTACTTGGAAAAATTCTAATAATCCTAATTGGAAAAAATTCTATTTTGAAAAATTCTAATCCTATTTTGAAAAGATCAAATTTGAAAAATTATAAATCTATTTTGAAAATTCTAATCCATTTTGAAATAGTCTAATTTGAAACATTCAAAATATAACTTAATTAAGAATTCAAAATTAGATAATCAAACTAATAAAATTAATTATAATAGACTATCATTTGATTATTCACAAATTAATAATTTAGATGTTCAACCTTCAACTCTTAAAAGTTCAATTACTAATTATATAGAGTTGGGTTACAAGTCTAAGTTAGCTAAAAATCAAGATCCTAAAATTTATAAACCTAATTATTATAGAGTACCTTATAACTATAAAACGACTAAAATTCTACCCTAGAAAACTATTAGAAACCAACTACTTTAAATTGGTTGATTGATATAAATATGTTCTTCTCATTCATTCATATCTTGTTTATTTATAATTTATCATATTTATTAATGTCATGTCATATAGCCTTAAATTAATTATCATAGATCAGTTAGATATGATCCAGAATTGATTGATACTTGACAACATAGTATCAAAACACGGTGAGATGATAGTACGTTAGAGAAACTTAGTCAAGTGTATTCAGGTAGGATAAGGAGTATCTGACATGGTGCACATAACAAAGTGGAACTAACCAAAGCTACCTCACCACATCCTAAACTAGTTAGACTAGGGGTTCTCATTAAGTTAACTAAGTGCATAATTTCTTAAGCTAGCTTTGTCTAAGAAAAAGGTTGTTGATCTGATTACGAAGTCCCCTGTGTCTCGCCACGATCTGGAAGCTAACTTTAGAAATGTTCACTTAATTGGCTGAAGGATAAACTCAAATTTAAACCAAGATCAAACAATCTTCTTACTTGAAAACCATCTCACAATACCCATAAGGTTAATATGTTTTGTCTGTATTGAGACACATAGAACGGGTGAGATGTTAAGGATAATTAAATTTAAAACACTATTGAAAATGGTTTCAAAATCTATAAATATATATTTTCTTTAAACTACTCTTTTATTAATTGTTGTGTGCAACTATACATAATTTTTAAAATTTTACATTTTCTTAAAATGTTTATTAATTGACTAGTACTAAACTTCCAGATCCTTAGGTCAATTTTAGACCCTCTAGACACTTAGAAAAGTCTTTCTTGTGGTTAATAAAGGTTTCCTATAGGTGTGTCAGATTAAGGGGGTGGTTCTAATTGAAATATCAGTATCTATAGGAGTTTTCAAAATGTATTTGAAAATTCGTGATTTGAAATTAACAATACTTTCAAAATGTTCAATGTTTCACAATTCTTTAAAAAATAATTTGGAAATTTCTATTACAACTTTTGAAAATTAATATTTTGAAAGCATATTTGTTAAATCCTTTTGTTTTCAAAGTTATTAAAAAATTCAACTTGAAACAATCTTGAGAAAATTTCTTACACTATCATAATGAGCATGCATTAAAAATACAACTTTTATACAATTAAACATATACACGACTTTAATAACTTAAAAAATGCTTCAAAAATATGGTCTTAAATTTTGAAACAAATTATTAGAGTTCTTTCTCAAAAATTTTTAGCAATGTTAAAGGTTGGAAGGTAAAATTTTAACCTAGGTTAAACATTGTTGGTGTAGATTTTAAGAAATTTATGTTACATTCTTTTAGATATATGTCAAAGGGGGAGAGGGTAAAGTTAATTAAGAAAAATTTAAATTTTTTTAAGTATTTATAATGTTAAAGTAATGTTTTTAAAACACATTACTAAATGTTAGGTATACAATATTTCCAAAAAGATAAATCATTGTTCATGCAAAATCTAAAGAACATAAGATCACATATTTTGATGTATCCCAAAGGGGGAGAGTAGACTTAAGTTAGACAAATTTAATATCTCTAGGTACCTCTAGTTTGACATAAGACTTATTAGACTCGAGGCTAACTTAAGTGTATTGTCAAACATCAAAAAGAGGGAGATTGTTGGTGAAATCAACCTCTAAAGTTTCGATGTTTGACAATATATAGTTGCTTGATTTGATATGGTGTGTTACGTATTGAAAACTTAAATAGTCTTAGCCAAAATCAAAGACTCCAGGAGAATTTCAGTGGGTCAGCAGAGTCTAGACATCGAAGAGAGTCATGGTGATTGAAGGATCATATGCTAAGAAACAAGTCAGAGGACAAAGGGTAAGCAAGGTTAAGGACATTGTGTGGAGTGGTAAGGTCGCATCCTTGGTACGGGGAAACATTAGGTGTCGATCTGACTAAAGGTTCGAGGAAATGCCAAAGTCAAGATCTAATAGTCGAAGATTGTCATTGCTACTCTATATAAAGTGTGTTAATATTGTAATGCAGGTGACTAGATGAAAATTCGTACAAAAGTCGACTGGGATGGAGTAGCAATCGACTGAGGTGAAGAGGATCGATCAAGAGCTAAGTTACCACATCATGATAAGATTTACGGATAAATAGGATCTTGATCTGGACCAAGTCAAGGTAGCTAATCTATAAAAGAAGAGATTAGACACAAACTCTAAGGATGATCTCCTAAGTGCTCTTGTTCTCAATCTCTGTAATCAACGATCGTGCTACAACACTACAACTCCGACCATGCACTTCTTATATATCACTTCTCATGTCGGTATATTTATCTTATATTTAAATATTGTACCAAACTTCTAAAAGAAGTCGTAAGGTTGTTATCGTCTTCTTTATATTTGTATAATCGCATCTCTTACCTCCAACGAGGAAGAAACTTTCTAGTGAATTTCCCATCGAAAGTGATCAAGGATCGCGAGCCTTGGATTAGTAGTCTTTTGTCTATGAACCAAGTAAAAAATAAATGTGTGTTTATCTTTGTCTTTATATTTTCCACTGCATCTTACTTTAATTTAATGTGTTTTAACGAAACAAAAGAAAAGTTTTAAAAAATCTATTCACTCCCCTCCTTATAACTTACATTTTGACAAGATATTTTATATTCATTCCTCGATGTTTTGATCCATTCGTATGCGTAATTCGATATACTTATCATATTTTATGACTAAGGATCATTTTAGAGCTTTAATGCAAATACATGATAATTTAATGTTCTTAGCACTAATTGTTGTGTACTTTATTTTTCTAGGGGATATCAAATGAAAATTGTGAAATCACTGTAGCAGTGCGAGGAAAATCAGAAAGAAGCATGACCTAGCCGTGTCTTTTGGCATGGTCGTGTCTTTTGACACGGGCGTGTCGCTGTGAAACCCTCTCGTTTGGGCAGATATAAAATGGATTTTTAGGGGGTTTGGAGGGCATCTCTTCATCCCTTGAGCCCTAGCAGCCGCCTCCACCTCCCTTCCATCCATTTTCCTCCTCGGATTCGAGGAGGAATTGCTTCATTGAGGGATTTAGGTGGCGTCCTCCATCTCCACAACTCATCCACCTTCTCCTTCAGATTCGAGGAGGATTCTGGCCCCAACGACACTTCTTCGAGCTCAACCAGATCTGCGAGAGTTTACAGCATCCATCAAGCTACTTGATTTAGGAGTTTGTGGCATCGCACATCCACCGTCGTTTGCGGAGTCTCGATCGAGCTCTATTGGACCTAGCCGGAGGAACTTGTTCATACACTGGGCCTATCTTGAATTGATTAGATAATTTATTTTCTTGTTTACTTTACTTGAACTATAATTTTGTTTGCATGTCAATTGTTAGGTTAATTGCCTTTTACATTTATCTTAATTTTGAATCATGCACATTAAGCGTTTTATCTTAATTTCTCTTCTAGTTTTTATTGCTTTAATTCTTATATTGTTCTATTTGTTGCATGTTTTAATTACTTGCATTGTTAGATTAGCATTTTAATTACCTTGCAATCGTAGGTTAGAATTTAAATCACAAACCCCCCCATTTACATTAGAAAACCCCAAGCAATAATGGAAGCGATCCTAAGAAAACCACTCTACTGATTGCATTCGTTGGGAGACGACCTGAGTCATCTCTATGCTACATTAGTGTAGAGGGGGTTCAGTTTAATTATAAATTTTATTTTGATACATTGTAGCGGTGCGCCACATTATGAGTTAGCTATCAAAAAATGGCACCATTGTCGGGGACTGTAATGGTGCTTGGTAGACTTAGGATTGTTTACCCATTTTTCTAAAAAAAAAATTAAAAATCCAAAAATTTTGTTTAGGGCTTCATTCTTTTATTTCTTGTATCCATGTATTTATCATGTATACTTCCTGTGTCTTTCGATTTGTTTGTTAGTGTTTCAGGAAAGAACAAGAAATTTCTTTAAATATGGATCCATATTATCAGCAATTTAGAGATTTCAATGGTCTTTATTATTCAGGCACTCGACAACAGGAGTATAATCAGCTTGAACATCAACAGTATTAGTACAAACCTCAATATCATTAGCTTGTTCCTAAGTATCATCAGTCCTATCAGCAAAATAGGTATAATTCAATTTTTAGTACATCTTTTCATAATTTTGATTTAGATTTCAGGTATGGTAACACACCACAATATGCTCTTGAGCAGCCTTACTGCTATCCAACCCTACCATTTATCAATACTTACATGCCCAATTGGGGAGATCAATTAAGTTACAATTATGGATAAGCACATCAGGAAAAGACTCAGAATTTTTCAGCTTATAAGAGTCCATTAGGATTACAAGATGACACAGTGTGTGATGGATTACAACCATTCCAACAAGCTGAGTCAACTACCTTGGAAATATACCAAGACTACTATGAAGAAACCCTTGCTCCCAGTCAAGCATGTATAGAGACACTAGAAAAGCTTTTATAGCTAGGATCATTGCTACTACAACACCAACAACAAATGAGTGATAGACATCAACAACAGCAACAACGGATATAGAATATGCAAATCTAGCTGGATCAAATTGCATCATCCATTAGACAAACACAAGCATAAGATTCCTCTCAGTTTTCCTCAGAGATCATTTCTGATGGTAGTGATGTGCTTAAGAAGATGGATTTAAAACATGATTGTGATATGTATGTTTCTACCGCAGAACTCTTACTATGACTCTTCATCAATGATGTGCATGATGATGATGTACTATCTCGATGTTCTAAATAATGATGAAGTTGTTCAAATGGTCAATGACTCGAGGATGATAAAACTAAGGGTCTTTGATTTACTCGTGATGTTATTTAGACATGCCCTATATTATAGAAGAAATGGAGGCCCATATACAAATGCTAGGACTTGCCAGCAACACCAGAAGACAAGTGAGATAGTGGCGGTAAGTATTTGTGATGAACTGATTTCCTTGGGAGTGGTGGATAGTTGAAGACCCCCAGACTGGACACTCCCATCTGAGCTGAAGACTCCAACACCTCTGCTGAAGAAGGCCCTGACATCCCATGCAATAATCCAGCCCCAAGGATGAACACTTTATCCGAATCATCTTCATCTCGTAGTAGATATTACATATGATGAGGTGATCATATTGGAGGGAGAGACATGGACCTATATTGATCACACCATGAAGGTGCTCACCTCCATTCATTCCATCCCACCCCAAAGATGGATGCTTACTTTGAATCTTCTTCAACCACCAGATTGATTTCTTCTGAGCACTCCACGCTAAGTGTCTTCATCAACCTTTCCTTTTCCAACCACTAGGACCTCAGAGGAGTTTGCTCCATCTCTTCTTCTTTTCTTTTTCTTTGTATATACATTTCTTTTACTTCATTTGTTTTTATTTTAGTTGTTATGTTTTGTTTGTTGAGTTTTTGTTTTATCAGGTTTTGAGATAAATTCCCTATACACTCCTTTATATCTTCTTAGAAGTCATGAAATATAGTTAAATTTGACTATCAAATTTTGGGATTTATTGTCATGAATGGATTATTTGATTGCATGTGGTTACTACTTGGTGATGGATTCTGTGTTGATAGACTGAGTTGATTATTTTTGTTTTCCTAGTGAGGATTGAGCCTATTTTTATTACTTGTGTGTGATTCACTTGTGGTTATTGTAACTCTAGAACTTGCTTTGATTCTTTTGAGACCACACAACAATAGATTTGCATGATTATTATGAAGGCAATCTCATTTTTTTCTTTATTTCTTTTGTCGCCACATGCTTATTGAAAAACATTCTAGTCGTTCATCATTTCTATTTTTCTTTCCTTCCATTACTTTCTTCTCCATTTCTATTTTTTGATGTGAAATACTTGGATGTTCCATGATGAGTGTTTTGCTCAAGATGGACAAAAGGTTAAGTGTGGGGGAGAGGAGTAGCTCAAGGAAATTTAGTGTAAGCATAGGCAAGTCGTGCTTGATCACCATAAGTTAGTCATGCTCTTTATCTTTTTAACTGAACTTGATGTTGGAGCATAGGGAAGTGCACTACATGTCGGAAAAAAAAGAGTTTGAAAAAAAAAGAAAAATAATCTAAAAAAAAGAGAAGTTGAAATAAAAAGAATAAACATTTGGGTGCCCATGAAATAAAAAAAAGTATTGTAAAAATTTTGACATGTTGTGTCATTTTCTTTTTTATGCATTATAGTATCTTTGTGATGGCCATCCCTTGTTGCAACCATTGAAAGATTTATTGTATATCATGAGTAGATTTGTATTGAAAAATGTGACAAGGGTTGTTTACATATTTATTGTATTGGAAGAAAAAAAAATTAGGGCAATGCTTTCTTTGTACTCATCTATGTAGCATTCAATTATTTCCATATCTTGCACTATTTTCTTTGTCTCTTTCATTTCTTTTCCTTGCATACACACCATCATTACTTTTATTTCATGATTCCCTTACATTCCTAATAAGCCTTCATAGATTGTGCATTCTTCTGTATATAATAGTGGTGAAGAGTAGAAGAGAAGCAAGCATATGGTAGTGCATAAACTATGAGTAGCTTTAGTGAACTCCACTATTACATGCTTATGTGAGCAAGAGAAACCACCACTTATCTTGTGAGGCTTAGTCATTCTTAGTTTATTCATGTTGGATTAAAGTTACCATGTTTGTCAACCCATGTAAGATTTTAGTCCATGAATGCTTGAGTCTTTGAGAATTGACGATCTTAGGTAACTTTCTTTCACAATTTTCTATGTATGATTGAGAATTGCTAGGGGAATGCATCTTTAGTCTTTTTCTTAGTTTTGTTTACTTTCACGAAGCGTGCAAGAATAAATGTGGGGGAATTGATAACTCACATTCAGACATGATATTTTATATTCATTACTCGATGTTTTGATCCATTCGTATGCGTAATTCAATATACTTATCATATTTTATGACTATGGATCATTTTAGAGCTTTAATGAAAATGTAGGGGATCATTGGAACGCAAGAGGGGGGTGAATAGTGTCATTCTATGCATGATGGAAATCGTTCGTGTTTGATCGTCTACAATCTTGTTAGCATAGCGGAATAGTAATAACAAAGAAATATAACAAGATACACAATAACAACATGGTCATATAAAGTCGTTCGAAACCGCACGGTACCTATTCCACGGATCGGGCTCAAATGAGCCCTAGCGATTCCACAAGCACACCACTATGTAATAACTCCTTCTCGAAACAATCCGGAGGTGGAAAAAACCCCTTACAATTGATTACAACAGTAATACGAATGACAAACAATCAAATACAATGCAAATACGAAAACAAGTAAAGAGAACTTTACAAAACTTTGCTTTTGATTGCTTGAATGCTTGGTAGCTTGGATTGCACTTGGAGACCCTGATTTGCAATAGCAAATCGCCCCAAAAGCCCTCAAGAAACGATGGCTTTTTCCTCCTTCATGAGATCCATTTAAAGCTTCAACCTGTGCTGGAAAACGCCGATCAGTCGACTGCTCGGGACCATCAGTCGACTAATGCCACTGTTGTCGTGAGACAACGGCTAGATCCACGCTGGAAAAATCCAACGGATCCATCATAAGTCGACTGATCATGACCATCAGTTGACTGTTCAAGCCATCACTCGGCTGCTGACCGCAGCGATCGAGTGAGACTCCATTCTGTGCTCTAAAACCTGAGCATCAGTCGACGGATCACAAGATCAGTCGATTGCTCATCCAATCAGTCGACTACCAAGCTCTGTCAGTCGACTGCTGGGATACATCCTGCAGTCAAACCCTAGTTGACTCTCACTAGTCGACTGCAATATGGCACCAGTCGACTAGAACACCTCAAACATGAGGTTTTAGCCCAAGTATGGTTCCCCCATACTTGCTAGACCACCTTTAGCCTAGACCTATTCCTTTTAGCCACCTCCATAAGTCTCACACCTCTCGGATACCTCCAAGTCATCCATGACTTGTTCATCCATCGCGTTAGCCTTCAGGTGCTTCCATCGGCTATGTCATGCTAACGGTGTCTACACTGCCAAGGCACATTGGACTTACGTCACCAAGACCCCGCTTGGACTTTACGACGCCAACCATTGGACTTATGTTGCCAAGACTCCCGCTTGGACTTTACACCGCCAATATCAAACCCCTTAGACTTCTCAAATGCCAAGACTCAAGCTTGGACTTTCCCTTGCCAACCCATGTTGGACTTTCCATGCCAAGACCCATGCTTGGACTTTTCCTTTCCAAGACCCATGCTTGGACTTTACATGCCATGTACTTAAGACTTGAACTTTCCATGACATGGTCAACTCCAGTCAACCATCAAAGAGTCCCGCGAGTCAAACTCGAGTCCGGTAAAACATAACTCAGGCTGATTGTATAAACAATCTCCCCAAAACATCAACAGACATTAATGTCAAACATCAATGTCAACTCACTTTGTCAAACATCAAAACTTCACTCGAGTCAAACTCGAGTCTGGTCAATCGTGACCTGGGTCGATTGCACGAATAATCTCCCCCTTTTTGATGTTTGACAAAAACACATACTTTTGAGTTAGAACACTAACTCAATTCTTCTTACAAATTTCGCAAATTGGTAATCCCATACATTCTCCCCCTTTTTGACTAACATCAAAAAGGTTCTCTCCAAGGAGGTCAATGTCTCATGTCCTAATGATATCTTACTGAAGGTAGGAAACTTCGCTTCCCACTTCAACTAGGTCGCTTGTTCATTGCGATCCCTTCTACGTCCCCGGATAAAAAAAAATTATCCTTGACAAGAAGGGATCACCCAAGCTTCCATTTCATCATCGTTCTATTTGATTAGAGTTGTCACTTGATCAAACTTGTTGTTTAAGCAACCAACCTTTATTCTACGATTAGCCGCGAATAGACGATGTACGAATCACCGACTTTTGTGTTTGTATTCGGGGTCCAAGTATATTTAACCATAAAACATAACAAACAACATGTATATGATTGAAAAACAATTATAGACAAGTTACAAAAGAATATAAATAAGCGTTATACCTCTCGATCTTCCATTGTATGTCCTTCCTCCTTTTAGATGTCGTGTGGGAAACGATCTTCCAAAAGTCAAAGCCTCCTAGATCGCGATCTTCGTTTCCTTGCTCTCTCCGAACAAGAGGAAGTATAGAAACAAAACTCTTCTCCTTCCTTTAACCAACCACCAAGCACCAACCTTGATGCTTGCCACCGGCCAACAAGAAGAAGAGATGAGGAAGTGGGCTGGCCAAAAGGTTCAAGGGAAGACCCTAAGCTCCGGCCAAGGATTAACGGAAGAAGGTTGGATGCCGGCAAAAACAAGGAGAGAAGAGGAAAGGATGGGCACCAGCAACCTAAGGAAGAAGAAGGAAAAACTTTTCTTAATTGTGGCCGCCCAAGCCTCCAAGCCCCCTTGCCGCCCAAAACCCTAATCCACTTCTTCAATAAATTCTCCTACCACCCACCCCTTATCCTCTTTTTATAGAGTTAGGCCTAAGCCTCCTTTAATCTCAACCGTCGGTTCTAGGGATTTAATCTCAACCGTTGGATCTAGAGATTTAATCTCAACCGTCGGATCTAGAGTTTTGTTTTCCACCATCGGATCTAGGCTCCATGAGGTTTTAATAGGCTACAATAGGGACCATGAGGAGGAGTTGGATCTTGGCCACCCAATGGATCAAGCCCACATAAAGTCCGATCCATTAATGATAGTCCAATCCACTAGAGGATTATCATTGATCTACCTCACCAACCCCCATAAGTTAATATGAGCTCCATATATTATTTGTACATTTTTCTCGCCGTGTTTAAGATCTTGAATATCCGTCGATTAATTAATTTACTGAAAATTAATTAATCAACATTTAACTCCATGAGTAGTGGCACTCAACCTTATCATCATGTCGGACAAAGTCCACCTGCAGGGTTTACATGATGAACCTTATGAGCTCCTCAAAGGGACATCATCATCCTAATATATAAGACACGGTTTCCTCTTATAATCAACGACACACCATATAAATAATACCATTTCCCAACTTACCGAGCCTATCGATTTACTCTATAAATCTCGCCCATTGGTAAATCAAAGAAATGAATACTAAGTATATGTGCCCGTTACTATATCGGGATTAAGAGCATGTACAATATAATATCTGAGGTCCGATTCGATTATGTAGTCAGCAATAAATCGAATCACCTTTAAGTCGGTCCTTCTCAATACACACAAAGTGTACTAGTGTGATTCTATGGTCAAGGCAAACCAATACCAAATCACACTACAACCATTCCAATGGTTTGTCAATAACCATCTCGGTTGTGAGCCTTTACTTATACTTTATAATGAACTGATAACATGATCTCCTGTGTGACATTACACACCATGTTATATACAATGTAATGTATCAGACAATATGCATAACCATAAATATGCAAACAATGATCATGTGATTCTTATTTCAAAAATAATGATGTTCATACAAAAGATAGACTTTTCAGTATACATCCCAACAATTTCCCACTTATACTAAAAGACTATGTTGTGTTTATACTGCCATACATCTGATTCCCTTTCCCTCCACATTCCTATCAAAAACTCTCGCTAGAAGGGCCTTAGTGAAAGGATCTGCTAGGTTATCCTCCGATGAAATCTTGGCCACAACAACTTCTCCTCTCTTTACGATTTCTCGTATCAGGTGGTTCTTGTGCTCTATGTGTTTACTTGTCTTATGGGCTCGTGGTTCCTTCGAGTTTGCAACTGCACCACTATTATCACAATAAGTTGTGATAGTTTTGGACAAACCAAGAATCACATCCAAGTCCATCTAGAAGTTCCTGATCCACACAGCTTCTTTGGCCAGCTTAGAGGCTGGCACATACTCAGCTTCCATAGTGGAGTTAGCAATGCATTTCTGCTTGACACTCCTCCATACAATGGCTCCACCTCCCAAAGTAAACACAAAAGCTGAGGTAGACTTACTGTTATCCCTGTCTGATTTGAAGTCGAAATCTGTGTAACCCACAGGGAGTAATTGGTCTGCCTGGTAAACTAGCATATAATCCCTAGTCCTTCTCAGGTACTTCAATATATGCTTTACCACAGTCCAATGTCCCTGTCCTGGATTACACTGATATCTATTGACCATGCCCACGACAAAGTAGATATCTGGTCTCATACATAGCATCACATACATGAGGCTTCCTACTGTCGAAGCATAAGGAACTGCCTTCATCTCCTCTATCTCCTTAGATGTTCTAAAACACATCTCCTTAGACAAAGGAACTCCATGCCTGAAAGGTAGAAAACCTTTCTTGGAGTTTTGCATGCTAAAACGATCCATAATGGTATCTATGTATGAAGCTTGAGATAAGCACAACATCTTTTTCTTGCGATCCCTTATAACCTTGATCCCAAGGATGTGTCCCACTTCTCCCAAGTTCTTCATATCAAATTGTTTAGACAACCATACCCTTACGTCCGATAACACCTTGACATTGTTGCCAATTAACAAAATGTCATCTATGTATAGTACAAGAAATACCATTACGTTTCCGTCACATCTCTTGTATACACAAGACTCATCCGGACTTTGAATAAATCCATAAGACTGGATTACCTCATCAAAGAGGATGTTCCAAGACCTTGAAGCTTGCTTCATTCCATAAATGGACCGATTAAGCTTGCACACAAGATGCTCTTTGCCCTTTGCAATGAATCCTTCTGGTTGCTTCATATAGATGTTTTCCTCAAGACTTCCATTAAGGAAAGCTGTCTTGACATCCATCTGTCATACCTCATAATCCATATGAGCAGCAATACATAAGAGAATCCGAATAAACTTAAGCATGGCTACCGACGAAAATGTCTCCTCATAATTGATACCCTCTTTCTGAGTAAACCCCTTCGTGATAAGCCTCGCTTTGAAGGTTTCAACCTTCCTGTCTATTCCTCTCTTTCTTTTGTAGATCCATTTGCATCCAATGGTTTTTACACCATTGGGTGGTTCTACTAGCTCCCTGACCTGATTTGAATCCATAGATTCAATCTCAGCATTCAATTCACTTTGCCAAGATACTGCATCTTTATCATGGATTACCTCGTCATATGTCCAGGGATCAGGTTCATGTTCACCAGGGACCAAATCAGAAGATTCTCCCAAGAACATGAATCTATCAGGCTGTCTAACAACCCCCCTTCCCCCACTACGATGAGGTATCACCTGTGTATCCTCTATGACACGCGGTGCAGTGACTTATGGTATATCCTCTTGTACCGGTTGTACTAAAGTAGTTACTTCAATTCCTCTAGAACAATCTTACTCATGGGCTTGTGGTTCATCATATTGTCTTTCTCTTGAAATCTGGCGTTCGTGCTAACGATCACCTTCTGATCTCTAGGACTATAAAACAAACCACCTTTCGTTCCTCTAGGATATCCAACGAACATGCACACTTCTATACGAGGTTCCAACTTATCAGCATCTGCCTTCAGCACATGTGCTGGACTCTCCCAAATTCGAATATGTCTCAGACTAGGCTTCGATCCACAATTCTATGGGAGTAGAAGGCACTGAATTAGATGGAACTAAGTTCAGAATGTACACTGCCATATCTAGAGCATATCCCCAGAACAAATCTGGCAACTCACAATAACTCATCATCAATCTAACCATCTTCATAAGAGTCTTATTCCTTCGCTCTGCTACACCATTCTGCTGGGGTGTGCCAGGTGCAGACAATTGGAATTGAATCTAAGCCTCTGATAAGTAATTCCTAAACTCTCCCAAGAGGTACACACCACCATGATCTGATCATAGTGTCTTGATACTTTTACCTTGATGCTTCTCCACATCAGCCTTGAATTCTTTGAACTTGTCAAAGCATTCAGACTTGCACCGCATCAAGTAAATGTATCCATATCTTGAATAATCGTCTATAAAAGAGACGAAATACTCAAAACCACCTCTAGCCTGGATAGACATAGGACCACACAAATCATAATTAACCAATTTCAACACATCTTTGGCTCTATACCCCTAGGCCTTAAAAGGCCTCTTGGTCATTTTACCCTCCAAGCAAGATTCGTAGGTTGGGAAATCTTCCACCACTAATGAACCCAAAGGTCCATGAGCTATCAACCTTTTAATTATGCTAAGGTTAATATGACGAAGTCTTGGATGCCAAAGATATATTTGGTTCATCTTCGAAGGTTCTTTTCTATTATTGTAATTAGAAGATTAGCTATTCACTTCTATTTGCATCGTAGGAGCTTTTGGTTCAAGTGTATACAAATTTCCTATCAATGCACCAAAACAGATAATCTCCCTATTCCTTTTTATAACAACTTTGTCATTAAAAGAAATAGAATATCCATCCATAAACAATTTATAAATCGAAATCAAATTCTTTCGAAATAGAGGTACATAAAGGCAATTTTTAAGAACAAAAACTTTATTTCTCTCAAAAGACAAATAAACATCTCCCACTGCAACAGTCGCCACCTTCGTGGCATTGCCAAAGTAAACGGTAATCTCCCTCATAGCTAGTCGTCTAGTTTCCTGGAATGCCTATAAAGTATTGAAGACATGATCAGTGGCTCCCGTATCTACACACCAGGTGCCGGTAGATAACATCGCTAAACATGTTTCAATGACTAGACTAAAGGATATACCTTTGTTCTGCTTTCAGTTGGGACAATCCTTCTTCCAATGTCTAGTCTGCTTGCAAGTGAAGCACTTGCCTTTCGGCTTCTTCACTCGTCCCTGAGATCCTCCCACCACCTTTGCTCCACTTTGTTTCTTCTTCTGCTTGCCTTTCGGTTTAGAAGTAGAAACCTTCTGAGCAACCATGGCTTGAGCTTGAGCAAGCCCTTCTGCCGCCTGGAGTTCTGTGAGAAGCTCCGCCAACGAATACAACTTCTTATTCATGTTGTAATTCAGGCGAAACTGCTCAAAACTCCTAGGTAGAGACTGGAGAATGATATCGACCTGGGTTTCCCCATCGATCTCAGCTCTAAGGACTTCCAGCTCATTCGCAGGTTTAGGAGTACACTCTTCGAAGAGTACATACTTGTACTCCTCAACAGTTAAGACAATATCTAGATTCCTTTTCCAATCAACATAATTGGGTACAGTAAATTTAGTTTTCTTTAGTATCACATCAAGTGGGTTGAAAGTCATTTTTGAAAAACCTAAGAATCACATAGATCAAAACATTAGATTTCAAAAAATTATTGATTCCTCAAAAAATAAAATTTTAAAATCAACCAATACCTCAAAACACCGAGAATATCATATGCACGATAGTGTGGACGTATACGAATTATACATTTGTAAGAGGAGGTTTTACCCATTAATTTTATTATCTTGTCAACCTAAATTTTTGACAAATAAAATTAATAGTTGATTCCTTTTCGGCCCTACAAATAAAAGTAGTGACTCCGATGGGGAGGATACTTATATTTGTATCTAAGTGTTCACCATTACTCGGTACCAAGTTAATTATCTCGGGTTATGTGCCTTCCAATGGGGAAGTACACACGCTCCTTAATAATTTCCTATAACCATATTTGACCTTGTGATCCGCAAACAAACTCATCCAATAGGGAGGAAGGCACTCAGAGCCGATGCGCAAGTTTGTTTGCATCACATGTCAAATTGTAATGGAGGCCATGGGAATTTATAAAAAATATCCCTCTCCCACTTAGTAATTTAAAATTGAGGAATTTTCTAGCCTACGACATGCATATCAAACAATAAGCAATAAATATGAAAAAGAAGTATTTTCTAACTAATATGGCTTTTGTCTCCAATATGACTCTGTCAGACGCATCTCGTCTGCTCCCTCTCGCCAAGTACAAGCCATCCGGATATCCGAGCAGAGAAAAACTATTTTAATTTACATCCATCGATCCTATACTCCATGAAGGAGTGTACATGAAATCTAGATCGAAAGTAAACTAAAATAAAAAGAGTGGCTAAACAATGTCATATCTAATTACAAAAATTAAATACTAGCCTCGTCAACTCCGCGGATTCAACAAAATATACAATTACACACATACAATCACATACACACATATGGCCATAACAGTTGGATCCTATGGCTGCAACCAAAAAGTTAACCTACGAACATCCTACTATTATCTGGCACATATAATATATGAAAAGTGCATAAAAGTAACCGAATCATAAACACACAAAATCGGAAACCGTGGCTCTGATACCACTTTAACATAGGAAACTTCGCTTCCCACTTCAACTCGGTCGCTCGTTCATGGCGATCCCTTCTACGCCCTCGGATAAAAAAAAATTTATCCTTGACAAGAAGGGATCACCCAAGCTACCGTTTCATCATCGTGCTATTCGATTAGAGTTGTCACTTGAACAAACTTGTTGTTCAAGCAACCACCCTCTATTCTACGATTAACCGCGGAATAGACGATGTACGGATCACCGGATTTTGTGTTTATATTCGGGGTCCAAGTATATTTAACCATAAAACAAAACATACAACATGTATATGATTGAAAAACAATTATAGACATGTTACAAAATAGTATAAACAAGCGTTATACCTCTCGATCTTCTATTGTATGTCCTTCCTCCTTTTGGACGTCATGTAAGCGATGATCTTCCAAAAGTCGAAGCCTCCTAGATCGCGATCTTCCTTTCCTTGCTCGCTCCGAGCAAGAGGAAGTAGAGAAACAAAACTCTTTTCCTTCCTTTAACCAACCACCAAGCACCATCCTTGATGCTTGTCGTCGGACAACAAGAAGAAGAGATGAGGAAGTGGGCCGGGCAAAAGCTTCAAGGGAAGACCCTAAGCTCTGGCCAAGGATTAAGGGAAGAAGGTTGGATGCCGATAGAAATAAGGAGAGGAAAGGATGGGCGCCGACCACCTAAGGAAGAAGAAGGAAAATCTTGTAGGGATGTATACTGAAAAGTCTATTTTTTGTATAAACATCTTTATTTTTGAAATAAGAATCACATGATCATTGTTTGCATATTTATATGGTTATGCAATATTGTCTAATACATTACATTGTAGATAACATGGTGTGTGGTGTCACACGGGAGATCATGTTATCGGCTCCTTGTAAAGAATAAGTAAAGGCTCACAACCGAGATGGCTTTGGACAAACCATCGGAATGGTTGTAGTGTGATTTGGTATTGGTTTGTCTTGACCTAGAATCACACTAGTGCACTTTGTGTGTATTGAGCAGGACTGACTTAGAGGTGATTCGATTTATTACTGACTACATAATCGAATCAGAACTAAGATATTATTATGTACATGCTCTTAATCCTGACATAATAACGGACACATATACTTAGTAGTCATCTCTTTGATTTACCAATGGGAGAGATTTATAGATTAAATCGATAGGCTCGGTAAGTTGGGAGATGATATTATTTATATGGTGTGTCATTGATTATAGGAGGAAATCGTGTCCTATATATTAGGATGATGATTTCCCCTTGAGGAGCTCATAAGGTTCATCATGTAAACCCTGCAGGTGGACTTGGTTCGGCATGATGAAAAGGTTGAGTGGTACTACTCAAGGAGTTAGATGTTGATTAATTAATGGTCATTAAATTAATTAATCGACGGATGATCGAGATCTTAAACACGGGGAGAAAATGTACAAATAATATATGGAGCCCATTGTTAGTGCATATAAGATCCACATATCTCCACAATGGTATGATATTGTCCACTTTGGGCCCAAGCCCTCATGGTTTTTATTTTTGGGCTTTACCCAAAAGGCCTCATACCAATGGAGATATCTTTTTTCTTATAAGCACATGATCTTTTCCATGTCTTACCAATGTGGGACTTTGATTGTATTCCCCTACTCCCAACAATCCCCCTCAAACGAAGGACCACATTGGGCCCCCTCGCCTATCCCTCCTCGAAGGATTTTCTGCTTGATGTCCGATCTTGACCCACGGGACTTCCTGCGGTTGTTCGGTCCCCCCGACCCAACTAGACTTCCTTCCTGATGTCTGGTTCTCTTGATCCGGACGTGGGAGCTCAACTTCCTTCGTTCGAGGTTCATGGCTTGACATGGACCATGGCTCTGATACCAAATGTTAGTGCATATAAGATCCACATATCTCCACAATGGTATGATATTGTCCACTTTGGGCCCAAGCCCTCATGGTTTTATTTTTGGGCTTTACCCAAAAGGCCTCATGCCAATGGAGATATCTTTTTTCTTATAAGCACATGATCTTTTCCATGTCTTACCAATGTGGGACTTTGATTGTATTCCCCATACTCCCAACACCCATATTATCATATGGGGGTTGGTGAGGTAGATCAATGATGATATTTTAGTGGATTGGATCATCATTAGTGGATCAGACTTTATGTGCGCTTGATCCATGGGTGGCCAAGATCCAACTCCTCCTCATGGTCCCTAATGTAGCCTATTAACACCTCATGATACTTAGATCCAATGGATAGAAACAAAATTCTAAGATCCATTGGTAGAGATTAAATCTCTAAGATCCGACGGTTGAGATTAAATATCTAGATCCGACGGTTGAGATTAAATCCCTAGAACCAATGGAGGAGATTAATTCATGACTTATCCCTAACTCTATAAAAGGAGGGCATGGGAGTTGGCGTGGAGATCATCAAGGAGAGCTAGGTTTTGGGCGGCAAGAGAAGGAATCCTAGTTGACATAGGATTAGGGTTAGGGTTTGGAGGCTAGGGCGGCACCAAATAAGGAAGGTGATTGTTTCTTCTTCTTCCTTCATTGGCCGGCATCCAGATTGTTTTCCAGCCCTCTTCCAACCTTGGTCGGTGGCCAAAGCTTCTCTTCTCCCTCTCTTTAGGTGGTGGAAATAAGATATAGGGCTTCCTTTGGTGTCTTGGTTGTTTTCCATCATCATCTTCTTCTCTTTTGTGGCCGGTGGCAAGGATTTTGTTTGCTCATTGTTAGTTAGTTTTAGGGAGGAGAAGAACCTTTTTTCTATTCTTCCCCTTGCTTTGGAAAAGCAAGGATGGAAGATTTGCGATCTTGGAGCTTTGACTTTTGGTAGATCGTCACCCACACGACGTCCAAAAGGAGGAAGGACATACATTAGAAGATCAAGAGGTATATCTATTCTCTTTTCTCTTTTGTTTGTTGCTTGTTTTTTTTTTCAATTATAAGCATGTTATAAATCTGTAAATGGATAAATAATACTTGGATCCCGAGCATAAACATGAAAACCAACGATCCACACATTGTCTATTCCGCGGCTACTCGTAGAATAGAGGACGGTCGCTTGAACAACTAGTTTGTTCAAGTGACCTCTCTAAACGAATAGCACGACGATGACATGGTGGTTTAGGCAATCCCTTTTATCTAGGATTATTTTTTTTTAATCCAGGGACATCGAAGGGATCGCCATGGACAAGCTACTGAGGTGAAGTGGGAAGCGAAGTTTCCCCTCACAGACTCGATAAGCAAAACCCTTCAATTGGTATCAGAGCCAAGGTTTCCGGTTTTGTGTGTTTAGGATTCGGTTAATTTTTATGCACTTTTTCATATATTATATGTGTCAGATAATAGTAGGATATGCGTAGTTTAACTCTTTGGTTGCAGGCATAAGATCCGACTATTATGGCCATATGTGTGTATGTGATTGTATGTGTGGAAATATTTATTTTGTTGAATCCTCGGGGTTGACGAGGCTAGTATTTAGTTTTTGTAAATTAAATACGGCATTGTTTAGCCACTCTTTTTTTTATTTTACTTTCGATCTAGATTTCATGTACACTCCCTCGTGGAGTATAGGATCGATGGATGTAAATTAAAATAGGTTTTAGTCTCGGCTCGGATCTCCGGATGGCTCGTACATGGCGTAGGAGGAGCGGACGAGATGGTGATGCGACGGGAGACATATTGAAGACAAAAGCCATAATAGTTGGAAAATAATTTTATTTTTCATATTTATTGCTTTTTGTTTGATATGCATGTCGTAGGCTAGGAAAATTCCTTAATTTCAAATTACTAAGTGGAAGAGGGAATTTTTTTTTTTAAATTCCCACGGCCTCCATTACGATTTGACAAGTGATGCAAACAAACTTGCACGTTGGCTATGAGTGCCTTCCTCCATATCGGATGGGTTTGTTTGCGGATCACAAGGTCGAATATGGTTATAAAAAATTATTAAGTAGCATGTGTACTTCCCATCGTAAGGCACATAACTCGAGATAATTACCTTGGTATCGAGTAATGGTGAACACTTAGATACAAATATAAGTATCCTCCCCATCGGAGTCACTGCTTTTGTTTGTAGGGCAAAAGAGGAACCAACTATTAATTTTACGTGTCAAAAAGTTAGGTTGACAAGATAGAAAAATTAATGGGTAAAACCTCCTCTTACAAATGTAGAATTCGTATACGTCCACACTATCGTGGCATACGATATTCTCGGTGTTTTGAGGTGTTGGTTGATTTTAAAATTTTATTGTTTGAGGAATCAATAATTTTTTGAAATCTAATGTTTTGAATTATGGGATTCTTAGGTTTTCTTTAAAATGACTTTCAACCCACTTGCTGTGATACTGAAAGAGAACAAACTTACTGGACCCAACTATGTAGATTGGAAGAGGAATCTAGACATTGTCTTGACTGTTGAGGAATACAAATATGTACTCCTCGAAGAGTGCCCTCCCAAGTCTGCAGATAATTCTGGGGAAAAGGAGAGAGAGAGCTATAAGAAGTGGATCAAGGCCGATGAGATGGCGCGGTGTTACATTTTGGCATCTATGTCAAATGTACTGCAACATCAACATCAAGCCATGTCCACTGCTTATGATATGATACTCAATCTCAAGGAGCTTTTCGGACACCATAATCGGGCTGCGAGGCAAGAGGCCATGAGAAACTTGATGACGACCAACATGATCGAGGGAACACCCGTAAGGGATCATGTTCTCAAGATGATGGCTCATTTGAGTGAGCTGGAGGTCCTAGGAGCTGAGATCGATAGGGAAACATAGGTCGATATCATACTCTAATCTCTGCCTAGGATTTTTGAGCAGTTTCGCCTCAACTACAACATGAACAAGAGATTGTATTCATTGGCGGAACTTCTGACAGAACTCCAGGCGGCAGAGGGACTATTTTGTCAGAGTGCTCAGGCGCATGCCGTGGTTACCCAGAAGGTTTCTACTTATAATCTGAAAGGAAAGAAGAAGAAGAAACAAACCGGGGCAAAGGCGGTGGGAGGTACTCAGGGAGGAGTGAAGAAGCCAAAAGGCAAGTTCTTCACTTTTAAGCAGACTGGACACTGGAAGAAGGACTGCCCCAACCGCAAAAACAAAGTTATATCTTTTGGTCTAGTCATTGAAACATGTTTAGCAGTGTTATCTACCTGCACCGGGTGTGTAGATACGGGAGCCACTGATCATGTCTGCAATACTTTGCAGGGGTTCCAAGAAACCAGACGACTGGCTGAGGGCGAGATTACTGTGTAGTTGGGCGATGCCACGAAGGTGGCGGTTGTTGCAGTGGGAGATGTTCATTTATCTTTTGAGAAAAATAAACTTTTGGTTCTTAAGAATTGCCTTTATGTACCCTTATTTAGAAAGAATTTAATTTCGGTTTCTAAATTGTTTATGGATGGATATTCTATTTCTTTTAATGACAGAGTTGTTATAAGAAGAAATAGGGACATTATCTGTTCAGGTGCATTGATAGGAAATTTGTACACACTTGAACCAAAACCTCCCACGATGTAAATTAAAGTTAATAACTCTTCTTCTAATTCCAATAAGAGAAAAGAACCTTCGAAGATGAACCAAACATATCTTTGGCATCTTAGGCTTGGTCACATTAACCTAAGCAGAATTCAATGGATGATAGCTGATGGACCTTTGGGTTCATTAGTGGTGGAGGATCTCCAAACCTGTGAATCTTTCTTGGAGGGTAAGATGACCAAGAGGCCTTTTAAGGCCAAGGGGTATAGAGCCAAAGATGTGTTAGAATTGGTTCATTCTGATTTGTGTGGTCCTATGTCTATCCAGGCTAGAGGTGGTTTTGAGTATTTCGTCTCTTTTATAGATGATTACTCAAGATATGGATACATTTACCTGATGCGCTGCAAGTCTGAATGCTTTGACAAGTTTAAAGAATTCAAGGCTGATGTGGAGAAACATCAAGGTAAAAGTATCAAGACACTATGACTTGATCGTGGTGGTGAGTACCTCTTAAGAGAGTTTAGGAACTACTTATCAGAGGTTGGGATTCAATCCCAATTGACTGTACCTGGCACACCCCAGTAGAACGGTGTAGCAGAGCGAAGGAATAGGACTCTTATAGAGATGGTTAGATCAATGATGAGTTATTCTGACTTGCCAGATTCATTCTGGGGATATGCTCTAGATATGGCGGTGTACATTCTGAACTTGGTTCCATCTAAATCAGTGCCTTCTACTCCCACAGAGTTGTGGACTGGGCGAAAGCCTAGTCTAAGACATATTCGGATATGGGGGAGTCCAGCACATGTGCTAAAGGCGATCTTTGGTAAGTTGGAACCTCGTATGCGCTTGTTCGCGTTGGCTATCCCAGAGGAAAGAAGGGTGGATTGTTTTATAGTCCTAGAGATCAGAGGGTGATCGTTAGAACGAATGCCAGATTTCTAGAGGAAGACTATGTGATGAGCCACAAGCCCAAGAGTAAAATTGTTCTGGAGGAGTTAAAAGGGGAAGTCACTTCTTTAGTACCACTGGTACAAGAGGATATACCACATGTCACTGCACCGTGTGTCACAGAGGATACACAAGTGATATCTCATCGTAGTGGGAGGGTTGTGAGACAGCCTGATAGATTCATTTTCTTGGGAGAATCTTCTGATTTGGTCCCTGGTGAACATGAACCTGACCCCTAGACATATGACGAGGCAATCCAAGATAAAGATGCAGTATCTTGGCAAAGTGCAATGAATGCTGAGATTGAATCTATGGATTCAAATCAGGTCTGGGAGCTAGTAGAATCACTCGATGGTGTAAAAACCATTGGATGCAAGTGGATCTACAAGAGAAAGAGAGGAATAGATGGGAAGGTTGAGACCTTCAAAGCGAGGCTTGTTGCGAAGGGGTATACTCAGAAAGAGGATATAGATTATGAGGAGACCTTTTCGCCGGTAGCCTTGCTTAAGTCTATCCGGATTCTCTTATGCATAGCAGCTCATATGGATTATGAGGTGTGGAAGATGGATGTCAAGACATCTTTCCTTAATAGAAGTCTTGAGGAAAACATCTACATGAAGGAACCAGAGGGATTCATTGTTAAAGGCAAAGAGCATCTTGTGTGTAAGCTTAATCGGTCTATTTATTGATTGAAGCAAGCTTCGAGGTCTTGGAACATCCTCTTTGATGAGGTAATCTAGTCTTATGGATTTATTCAAAGTTCGGATGAGTCTTGTGTATACAAGAGATGTGACGAAAACATTGTGGTATTTCTTGTACTATAAGTAGATGACATTTTGTTGATTGGCAACAATATCAAGGTTTTATCGGACGTAAGGATATAGTTGTCCAAACAGTTTGATATGAAGGACTTGGGAGAGGTGGGACACATCCTTGGGATCAAGGTTATAAGGGATTGCAGGAAAAGGATGTTGTGCTTATCCCAAGCTTCATACATAGACACGATTATGGAGCGTTTTAGCATGCAGAACTCCAAGAAGGGTTTTCTACCTTTCAGGCATGGAGTTCCTTTATCTAAGGAGATGTGTCCTAGATCATCTGAGGAGATAGAGGAAATGAAGGCAGTTCCTTATGCTTCGGCAGTAGGAAGCCTCATGTATGTGATGCTATGTACAAGACCCTGATCTCTAGGACTATAAAACAAACCATCCTTCGTTCCTCTAGGTTACACAACGAACATGTGTACTTCTGTATGAGGTTCCAACTTACCAAAGATTCACGCCTTCACATGTCGGAGTCCCCATATCCGAATATGTCTTAGACTAGGCTTTCGCCCAGTCCACAACTCTGTGGGAGTAGAAGGCATTGATTTAAATGGAACCAAGTTCAGAATGTACACCGCCATATCTAGAGCATATCCCCAGAACGAATCTGGCAACTCAGAATAACTCATCATCGATCTAACCATCTTTATAAGAGTCCTATTCCTTCGCTCTGCTACACCATTATGCTGGGGTGTGCCAGGTGCAGTCAATTAGGATTGAATCCCAACCTCTGATAAGTAGTTCCTAAACTCTCCCAAGAGGTACTCACCACCACGATCATATCGTAGTATCTTTATACTTTTACCTTGACGTTTCTCCACATCAGCCTTGAATTCTTTGAACTTGTCAAAGCATTCAGACTTGCGGCACATCAGGTAAATGTATCCATATCTTGAGTAATCGTCTATGAAAGAGATGAAATACTCAAAACCACCTCTAGCCTGGATAGACATAGGACCACAAAAATCAGAATGAACCAATTCTAACACATCTTTGGCTCTATACCCCTTGGCCTTAAAAGGCCTCTTGGTCATCTTAGCCTCCAAGCAAGATTCGCAGGTTGGGAGATCCTCCACCACTAATGAACCCAAAGGTCTATCATCTATCAACCTTTGAATTCTGCTTAGGTTAATATGACCAAGCCTAAGATGCCAAAGATATGTTTGGTTCATCTTCGAAGGTTCTTTTCTCTTATTGGAATTAGAAGATGAGTTATTAATTTCAATATGCATGGTGGGAGCTATTGGTTCAAGTGTGTATAAATTTTCTATCAATGCACCTGAACAGATAATGTCCCTATTCCTTCTTATAACAACTCTATCATTAAAATAAATAGCATATCCATCCAAAAACAATTTAGAAACCGAAATTAAATTCTTTCTAAATAAGGGTACATAAAGGCAATTCTTAAGAACCAAAAGTTTATTTTTCTCAAAAAATAAATGAACATCTCCCACTACAACAGCCGCCACCTTCGTGGCATCGCCTAAGTACATGGTAATCTCCCCCTCAGCCAGTCGTCTGGTTTCCTAGAACCCCTGCAAAGTATTGCAGACATGATCAGTGGCTCCCGTATTTACACACCAGGTGCCGGTAGATAACACCGCTAAACATGTTTCAACGACTAGACCAAAAGATATACCTTTGTTCTTGCGGTTGGGGCAGTCCTTCTTCCAGTGTCAGTCTGCTTACAAGTGAAGCACTTGCCTTTCAGCTTCTTCACTCCTCCCTGAGTACCTCCCACCGCTTCGCTTGTTTCTTCTTCTTCTTGCCTTTCGGCTTAGAAGTAGAAACCTTTTGGGTCACCATGGCATGTGCCTGAGCACTCTGACGAAATAGCCCCTCTGGCGCATGGAGTTCTGTCAGAAGCTCCACCAATGAATACAACCTCTTGTTCATGTTGTAGTTTAGGAGAAACTGCTCAAAACTCCTAGGTAGATACTGGAGTATGATATCGACCTGGGTTTCCCCATCGATCTCAGCTCCAAGGACCTTCAACTCATTCAAATGATCTATCATCTTGAGAACATGATCCCTTATGGGTGTTCCCTCGATCATGGTGGTCGTCATCAAGTTTCTCATGGCTTCTTGCCTCGCAGCTCGATTCTGGTGTCCGAAAAGATATTTGAGATTGAGCATCATGTCATAAGCTGTGGGCATGGCTTGATGCTGATGTTGCAGCACATTTGATATAGATGCCAAAATGTAACACCGTGCCATCTCATCGGCCTTTACCCACTTCTTATAACTCTCTCTCTCCTTTTCCCCAGAATCTTCTGCAGGCCTAGGAGGGCACTCTTTAAGGAGTACATATTTGTATTCATCAGCAGTCAAGACAATGTCTAGATTCCTATTCCAAACAACATAGTTGGGTCCAGTAAGTTTGTTCTCTTTCAGTATCACAGCAAGTGGGTTGAAAGTCATTTTGAATGAAAACCTAAGAATCACATAAATCAAAACATTAGATTTCAAAGAATTATTGATTCCTCAAATAATAAAATTTTAAAATCCACCAACACCTCAAAACACCGAGAATATCGTATGCCACGATAGTGTGGACGTATACGAATTCTACATTTGTAAGAGGAGGTTTTACCCATTAATTTTACTATCTTGTCAACCTAACTTGTTGACAAGTAAAATTAATAGTTTGTTCCTCTTTGGCCCTACAAATAAAAGCAGTTACTCCGATGGGGAGGATACTTATATTTGTATCTAAGTGTTCACCATTACTCGGTACCAAGGTAATTATCTCGGGTTATGTGCCTTCCGATGGGGAAGTGCACATGCTCCTTAATAATTCCCTATAACAATATTTGACCTTGTGATCTGCAAACAAACTCATCCGATGGGGAAGAAGGCACTCAGAGTCGATGCGCATGTTTGTTTGCATCACATGTCAAATCGTAATGGAGGCCGTGGGAATTTATAAAAAATACGCATATCCTACTATTATCTGACACATATAATATATAAAAAGTATATAAAAATTAACTGAATCCTAAACCCACAAAACTGGAAACCTTGGCTCTGATACCAATTGAAGGGTTTTGCTTATTGAGTCCGTGAGGGGAAACTTCGCTTCCCACTACACGTTGGTTGTTTGTTCATGGCGATCCCATCGATGTCCCCAGATTAAAAAATTTAATCCTATACAAAAGGGATTGCTCAAACAACCAAGTCATCATTGTGCCATTCGTTTAGAGAGGTCACTTGAACAAACTCGTTGTTCAAGCAACCATACTCTATTCTACGAGTAGCCGCGGAATAGACGATGTACGGATCGCCGGCTTTTGTATTTTTGATCGGGATCCAAGTATTATTTAGCCACAAACAGAATATTATATGCTCATAATTGAAAAACAAAAACAAACATGTTACAAAAGAGAATGAAGAATAGGTATACCTCTCGATCTTCTAATGTATGACCTTCCTTCTTTCGGACATTGTGTGGGCGATTATCTACCAAAAGTTGAAGCTCCTAGATCACAAATCTTCATTCCTTGCTCTTCCAAAGCAAGAGGAAGAATAGAAACAATTCTCTTCGCCTTCCTATAGCCAACCAACAAGCAACAAGAAGAATGCTTGCCGCCGGCCAACAAGGAGAAGGAGATGATGATGAAAACCGACCAAGACACTAAGGGAAACCCCTAAGTCTTGTTTCCACCACTCAAGGAGAAGAGAAGAGAGTCTTTCGATGCCATCCAATGGCAGGAAAATGGCGAGAAAAGCTGTCGGACGCCGGCCACTTTGAAGGAATAAGAAGAAAGGAAAAACTTCCTTATTTGGTGCCGCCCAAGCTTCCAAAACCCTAAGGCTCCAAACCCTAATCCTATCTCAATTAGGATTCCTCTCCTTGCTGCCCACCTTGCCCTCCTTTATAGAGTTAGGGATAAGCCATGATTTAATCTCCTCCATTGGTTCTAGGGATTTAATCTCAACCGTCGGATCTAGAGATTTAATCTCAGCAGTTGGATCTTAGAGATTTAATCTCTACCTTTGGATCTAGAGTTTTGTTTCTATCCATTGGATCTAAGCTTCATGAGGTGTTAATAGGCTACATTAGGGACCATGAGGAGGAGTTGGATCTTGGCCACCCATGGATCAAGCCCACATAAAGTCCGATCCACTAATGATAATCCAATCCACTAAAGATTATCATTGATCTACCTACTAACCCCATAAGTTAATATGGGCTCCATATATTATTTGTACATTTTCTCCCGTGTTTAAGATCTTGAATATCGTCGATTAATTAATATATTGACATTAATTAATCAATATCTAACTCCATGAGTAGTACCACTCAACCTTTTTCATCATGCGGACCAAGTCCACTGCGGGAGTTTACATGATGAACCTTATGCGAGCTCCTCGAGGACATCATCATCCTAATATATAGGACACGGTTTCCTATTATAATCAACGCACACCATATAAATAATATCATCTCCCAACTTCTGCAAGGCCTATCGATTTAATTCTATAAATCTCGCCCGTTGGTAAATCAAAGAGATGAATACTAAGTATATGTGTCCATATTATATTAGGAATTAAGAGCATGTACATAATAATATCTAAGGTCCGATTCGATTATGTAGTCAGCAATAAATCGAATCACCTCTAAGTCGGTCCTGCTCAATACACTCAAAGTGCACTAGTGTGATTCTATAGTCAAGACAAACCAATAGCAAATCACACTACAACCATTCTGATGGTTTGTTCAAAACCATCTCGGTTGTGAGCCTTTACTTATACTTTACAAGGAGCTGATAACATGATCTCCCGTGTGACACCACACACCATGTTATCTACAAAGTAATGTATTAGACAATATGCATAACCATAAAAATATGCAAACAATGATCATGTGATTCTTATTTCAAAATAAAGATGTTCATACAAAAGGTAGACTTTTCAGTATACATCCCTACAATCACAAGATCAGTCGACTACTCGTCCAATCAGTCGACTACCAAGCTCTATCAGTCGACTGCTGGGACACATCCCGCAGTCAAACCCTAGTTGACTCTCACCAGTCGACTGTCATATGACACCAGTCAACTGGCACACCTCAAAAATGGGGTTTTATCCCAAGTATGGTTCCCCCATACTTGCTAGACCAACCTTAGCCTAGACCTAAGCCTTCTAGCCACCTCAATCATCCTCACGCCTCTTGGATCCCTCCAAGTCATCCATGACTTGTTCATCCATCGCGCTAGCCTTCAGGTGCTTCCATCAACTATGTCATGCTAACGGTGTCTACACCATCAAGGCACATTGGACTTACGCCGCCAAGACTCCGCTTGGACTTTACGCCGCCAACCATTGGATTTATGTTGCCAAGACTCCTGCTTGGACTTTACAACGCCAATATCAAACCCCTTGGACTTCTTAAATGCCAAGACTCAAGCTTGGACTTTCCCTTGCCAACCCATGTTGGACTTTCAATGCCAAGACCCATGCTTGGACTTTTCCTTGCCAAGACCCATGCTTGGACTTTATATGCCAAGTACTCAAGACTTGGACTTTCCATGACATGGTCATCTCCAGTCAATCATCAAAGTCTCCCTCGAGTCAAACTCGAGTCTAGTTAAACATAACCCAGGTTGATTGTATAAACAATCTCCCCAAAATATCAACAGACATTAAAGTCAACTCACTTTGTAAAAAATCAAAACATCACTCGAGTCTGATCAATCGTGACCTGGGTCGATTGACCCAACAGCAAATACATGCTAATTTAATGTTCTTAGCACTAATTGTTGTATACTTTATTTTTATAGAGGATGTCAAATGAAAATTGTGAATTCACTATAGCAGCGCGAGGAAAATCAGAATCATGCACGACCTGGCAATGTCTTTTGCCATGGTCATGTATTTTGATACGGCCATGTCATGGTGAAACCCTCTCGTTTGGGCAGATATAAAATGGATTTTTAGGGGTATGAAGGGCATCACTTCTTCCCTTGAGCCCTAGTAGCTGCCTCCACCTCCCTTCCATTCATTTTCCTCCTTGGATTCGAGAAGGAACCACTTCATCGAGGGATTTCGACGATGCCCTCCATCTCCATAGCTCATCCACCTTCTCCTTCGGATTCGAGGAGGAGTTCCGCCCCAACCAAACTTCTTTGAGCTCAACCGAATCAGCAAGAGTTTGGAACATCCATCAAGCTACTGGATTCAGGAGTTTGCACCATCCCACATCCACCACCATTTGCAGAGCCTCGATCACGCTTCATTAGACCTAGCTGGAGGAACTTGCTAATACACCGGACCTATCTTGGGTTGATTAGATCATTTATTTTCTTGTTTACTTTATTTGAACTTTAATTTTGTATGCATGTCAATTGTTGGGTTAATTGCCCCTTACATTTATCTTAATTTTGAATCATGCACATTAAGTGTTTGTCTTAGTTTCTCTTATAGTTTTTATTGCTTTAATTCCTACATTGTTCTTTTTGTTGCATGTTTTAATTACTTGCATTGTCAGATTTGCATTTTAATTACCTTCCAATCGTAGGTTAGAATTTAAATCACAACCCCCCCCCCCCATTTACATTAGAAAACCCCAAGCAATAATGGAAATGATCCTAAGAAAACCACTCTACCGATTGCATTCATTGGGAGACGACCTGAGTCATCTCTATGCTACATTAGTGTAGAGGGGGTTCAGTTTATTTATAAATTTGGTTTTGATACATTGTAGCGATGTGACACATTACAAGTTAGCTATCACCCCCCCCCCCCATACACACACACAATGTTCTTTCCAATCCAACAATGTTAAGGTCCAAACAATGCGTGCTAATTCTAAACCTTCCTTGCCTATGAAGGTGGGCTCATATCCTTCCACTAAATGCACCTCTCTCTAAGTGCTTCACTCAGTGCCAATCTACTCCACCTCTATTTGAGCCCTCTTCTGATCAAGCCAGTTGGCTCTCATATAACACTTACAAATGACTTGTTGATCTCCTCTGACTTCCCCCACTTCCTTTCCTATGAATGATTTTATTTTTTGATGGTAGGGTGCAACAACTCCTCTAAAGGCGCTAAAGGTCGAGTGGGCCAAGGTAATGTTATAGGCTAAGGGAGAATTTTCCACCGTGAAGATGACTATAATTGTCTTATGCTTTGGCTCCTCATCTAGTGAGACAATAGTTTAAACTACATACACAGAGAACTCAAATAGAAGTGTGAACATTGGTTGCAAATCTGACACACATCTCCATATTCTCTAATTTCTTCATGAAAAGTACATTGACGAAACCACCATAAATGATAAATACCTATGCAACTTCATAGTTGGTCAATGTTGCTTGAATGATCAATGCATCGTTATGAGGTGTTAATGTAGAGAAAACTAGATCGTGACATTCACAATATCACGGGCGAAATACTTCACACAACCACAGTGGAAACAAAAATTACAAACTGGATCCCTCCAGAGATCCATGCAAAACATATAAGTCATTTCGATTGTCCTACATTATCTAGATCTTATCTAGAAGAAGAAAGATACCTTCGATGCGAGTCCTTCGTAATCCCGCTAATCCAAACCCTCTCGGATCTCAATATGGTAAGTACAATCGTATCTCCATGATATTCACACTGACACTCAGCGGTTTTAGAGTCACGTTGTGCTAGTGACCCTAGCAAAATGCCAAGAACACTTGGAAGAAAGAAGGAGAAGAATGAGAAGGCTTCTTGGTTTGCACATCCAACACCAAAAAGCCACACAAGCTTTCACGTTTAAAGCCCTTTTAGCCACCAACTCCATTATCTTTCAATCAATACCATGACCCTTGGTATTCCATTTCATCAATGAATAAAACCTCTCATCTCCTCATCATGAATACCAAGGCACTTGGTATTCTCTTACATGATTAATCACATTAATCATGCAAAGTGATAGATGACCTTTGGATTTTCTGCATGATGAATCATCTTCCATGGTTTAACTTAAGTCTAACTCAAGTTTAACCAGCTTGAGTCTAACTCAAGTCTTGTCCATTTGCTCAATTGTTATTTTAGTCAACTAAAAGAAACCATCTCCAAAAATAGAATATCATTTGTGTGTGACCCAATAGGCTCTTGTAACGTTAGCAATGTGTCTAAAACCCCCTTTTAGACACATAAGTAATGAGCGACATCTAGAAATACATCATTGCTATCCACGTTACAAGAAAGTCGAGATCCGACAACCTTTACGTGACTATTATCATGTATGACAATGTCTTCTATCCTTGATATTTTAGATCGATCAATGAGGCATAGACCGTGTCATCCCCTTATCGATCTTTATGTTTCTTGATCCCCAAGTAGACTCACTCAAACAAATGAGCTCAATATCTCATATTGACTCATTTGAGCATGGCCATGCATTTCGTGGTCATACTCTATCAAGAGGCCAATGATATCACTCCCATCATATGGGAGGGATAGATCCCATCTACATCACTCACATTCCTCCGCATAATTTGTTACATATCTAGTAATCGCCGTTATAGTGCACCTATTATGTGACATGTGACGCGATCGCATACCAAAGTACATAACTCTATATAGGGCCTCTAAGGACTATTCATACCAATAGTCACATGAGAAAGTATATGACACTCATATAACGATTCATGACACTTTCTCATGGGACCATTCAATACATATATTCTCCAATATATATACCCATGTGTCAATGTGATATCACATATCCATGACTTGTGAGATCAAGTCATCCATTGACCTACATGCTAGTCTCAATGTATCAATATATCCCTTTGTCTATTAATACAATACTTGACTAGGAATGTTTAAGTATAGTGTTATATATAGCTTCTCATAATCAATTCTACCAATTGATATACTGTAGATTAGAATCTACTATTCAAGGGTATTATTATATTTATTTGGCTGCCACACGCATAAAGTAAATATAATAATCAATCTTTGCCTATTATTAATGAAATATGATACATATGATCCCTAATCAATTATCTCATGATTGACACTAAGGGCTGACACTAACAGTTAAGACTCCTTCTAGGTCTCGGGCACCAAACTCAATTACTTGCCCATCTTGGACCTTTAAGCTTACCAATACATGTAGCCCCACTAATTGTATGCCTTCTATGATCGATTGGCATTACCATTGGTGGCACACTTTGATATCATAGTAATGACCTCCTGAGTGAGTAAGTTGTTCTTCTCAGACCTCCTACCATGTCTCCACTCGAGTAGAGGTGTATTATATCTTCCTACTCAAGAACAGGCTCTATCAGTTCCATTGGGTGTGGGGGGAGAGATGGGGTTAATGCTTGATAAGGGATGGTCACCACTAGCATGGCTTGAATCTATTGGTGGGCAATTGTGATGTACTTTATTTCTTGGTTCTACTTGACATAGTCCTATGTAAAGTGTCCATATGGAATAGAAAATACTTGATTGGAGGTGAGGTCCCCGCTTGACACTCAACGACCTCTTCAAGATCCATTGCTCATCATAGATTTGTAGAGTCATCTCCTTAGACACCTTCAAGGGGTATTGTATAAAGGGAACCATTGTAGCATAGGTCATGATGGGGGTTGATGCTCTAGCTAGTTGTCCATAATTTCTACGAGGCGAATAGAATGCTATTTCTATCAAGTATTTTGTGCTTCCTCAACATGGATATATTTCTCCACCTGACTAAGCAACTCTTCATAATCCTATGGATGCCTCTTAGTAAGGGATTGGAAGAAGTATCCCTCCCTCAAGTCCTAGGTAAAAGCACTGGTCAAGATTTTAGGGCAACCAAAGGGGCTTTCCAAACCTCCTAGGTGAACCTCTATATGTACTCTCCCAAAGACTTTTGCACTTTCTACTTCAAATTAAATAAGATAAGAGATGCTAGTGGCTATCTTTTGCAATCGGGTAAGTGATTTAAGAACAAATTTGAGAAATCTTCAAAATATTAGATGGAATCTGGCTTCAGAGTGTTGAACCATTGCTATGCCAACCAGACTAAGTGTTGGTGCAATCGACCAAGTTTACAATTGATCGGACTTGAGTTTGACTCGAGTAATATTTTGATGTTTAAAAATGGGATGACCATTGTTTGACAATGGGTTAACTATATTGTTGACCATATGATGGAAAGTCCAAGTCATGAGTACTTGGAAATGGAAAGTCCAAGTCATGGGTACTTGGCAAGGAAAGTCCAAGTCATGGGTACAGGGCAATGAAAAGTCCAAGTCATAGGTACTTGGCAAGGAAAGTCCAAGTCATGGGTACTTGGCATGGAAAGTACAAGCATGGGTCTTGGCATTTTGAAAGTTCAAGGGTGTGATATTGGCAGCGTAAAGTCCAAGTTTTTGTCTTTGCAACATAAGTCCAATGTTTGGTTGTGTAAAGCCCAAGCGTTTGTCTTGTCAGTGTAAGTCCAAATGTACCTTGGCATTGTAGACATTGTTAGCATGACAATAGCCGATGGAAGCACCTAAAAGCTAACATATGGATGAACAAGTCATGAATGGCTTAGAGGGATACGATAGGCATGAGGCTGATGGAGGTGGCTAAAAGGCTTAGGTCTAGGCTAAAGGTGTCTAGCAAGTATGAGGGCATCATACTTGGGTCAAAATCTCATGTTTGAGGTATATAAGTTGACTAGTCGAGTGTTTTTACACTTGACAAGTTAGTCGACACTGATCAGTCAACTGGGTTATAATCAAATGATTGGTAGGAGTCGACTGATTCTCGATCGTAGATTCACATATCTTCATAATGGCATGATATTGTCCACTTTAGTCCCAAGCCTTCATGGTTTTATTTTTGTTCTTTACCCAAAAGGACTCATACCAATGGAGATATCTTTTCATCTTATAAGCACATAATCTTTTTCATGTATTACCAATGTGAGACTTTGATTGTATTGCCAATACTCCAATAATCCACCCCCCCCAATGAAGGACCACATTGACCCCCCCCCCCTCAAGCTTATCTGTCCTCGAAAAATATTCTCTTCTTGATGCCCAATAATTAACCCACCAAAACTTCCTGCCAACTGTGTGGTCCTCCTGACCCAGATGGACTTTCTACCAATTGCCCAACCCTTCTGGTCCAACTGGACTTCCTGCCTGGTGTCTGGTTCTCTTGATCTGGACATAGGAGCTCAACTTCCTTTATTCAAGGTTCATGGCTTGACATGAACCATGACTCTGATACCAACTGTTAGTGCCTATAAGATTACATATCTCTACAATGGCATGATATTGTCCACTTTGGGCCCAAGCCCTCATGGTTTTATTTTTGGGCTTTACCCAAAAGGTCTCATACCAATGGAGATATCTTTTCATCTTATAAGCACATGATCTTTTCCATGTATTACCAATGTGGGACTTTGATTGTATTTCCAATACTCCAATAGGCACTCAACTTCTAGCATTAGGCGGATCGGTGGTGTGTAGCGGATCGCCATGGATGATCGTGATGGATACGACACAGGCGAGGTAGGCTCTACGGTGGCTCAAGCTGTATATGTGCATCACCAAGCTAGGGTTTTGTAGTTGATTGATCGACTATTTATTGGAGTTTCTCCAGCGTGGATCGAGTTATTGTGAGACAATGGCTACAGAAGTAATCGACTGATAGGCGAAAATCAGCCTGAGTTGCATCTTTAAAAGGAGCTGGAAGGGGAGATTTTTGGCAGCGATTTCTTTGGCAATTTGAGGTGATTTGTTGGTGCAAGTCAGAGTTTTCAAGTGTGGCTCAAGCAATCAAACAAGCTAGCATTCAAAGCATTCTTTGTAAAGTTTTCTTTACTTGCATTTTATTATATTTGCTTGTATCTCTTGTATTACTTGTGTAATCATTTGTTTGAGATTTCTCCACCTCCGGATTGTTTCGAGAAGGAGTTTTATTAGTAGTGTGTGCTTCACTAGAGCTCACTCGAGCTCGACCCATGGAGTAGGAACCCTAAGATTCCGAAAATCATTATATCGCTTTGTCTCTTGTGAGTGATTGTTGTATTCGTCTTCATCTTCGTATTTGTATTTTGTATTTCCACTGTGCTAACCTAATTATAGAGACAAACGTGATCAATTTCCATCAATAAATGAAAATGCTATTCACCCCCTCTAGCGCATCATCCGATCCCCTACAAGTGGTATCAGAGTGACGCCGCTCTTCAAGGTTTAATCGTCAAGAGAGCACTGCTAGAGGGAAGAAGAAGATGGAGGAGCCAAGTTTTAGACTAGACCAGGACATTAACACACCACCATCCTACGATGACTATGGATTTGAAGGTTTCACTCAATTAAAAATAGGGATTGAGAACTTCCTATTGATGGTGGATATCAAGCTATGGTTCGTCTTGATAGAAGGTTGTGAATTCCCAAGGACCAAGAAGGGTGGAATTCTCAAGGTTGAAAAATGGGCCAAGGAACAACTCAAGGAGTTCAAGACAAATATCAAGGTAATTAAAATGCTAAGCGATTTAATTCCTAATGATGTTTTGTTCAAATTAGGTGAATATAAGGATGTAAAGGAATTTTGGAGCGAATTAGTAAAATTTCATGAAAATTCTGAATCAACACAATCAAAGGAGGAAGAGGAGTGTTCATCCTCCCAAGCTCAAGAAGAAAGAACATCATTGTCATCTCAAGAGCTTGAGGATTTGGAGGTTGATAGGGAATCAACATCCAGATCCGTAGAGGAGCAAGAATTATAGGAAGCCTCCACCTCTAGGATTGAGGGGGAGGAGAAAATTTCCACACCAGAGCAAAATCAAGAGGATCCATCAAACTCCGGTTGAGAAGAAGCGGAAGTTCAAATTTCCCCTTCCATGGAAGGTAACTCAAGCACTTTAATTAAAAATAAAAATCATATTATGTGTTTTGAGTATAGGGAATATGAGCACTATAAGAGCAAGTGTCCTAAGAAGGTCAAGAAGGCTCAATCGATGCCAAAGGTCAAGGATGCCAATGTTCCCACTAGGAAGAGCAAGGAGCACATAGTGTGTTTCAAATGTCACCAAAAGAGACATTATAGAAGCCAATTCCTTAGGGGGTGGAAGCCTAGCAAGGGTGAAGAAGGAGCATCAAATGTAGCGGGAGCTCCTAAAGCATGCTAAAAATGTATCGTATTGCTTAGGTGCTAATTCTGACAATATTAGGGTTAAGGACAAATCTAGGAACAATAATGTCACGCCCCGAGAGTATGTTGAGCCGAAAAGAAAACGGACGGTATCTCCCCTATACGTGACAACATATCCTATTAATATAAGGCCCTTGGGCCCACAATAATGATAACATATACAAATAAAAACATAACAACATAACAAAACACAGCGAAACTAACACAACTACAATACAAACCACACACCATGCATATCGGTATGACTAACATCAAATTAAACAAACGTCGTAACAAAACCAGAAAAGAAAGGTACAACAACAGCAGTGTCCAACACTACAAAACATCGCATAAAACCAAATACATATCGAGAAGTACACAGAATACTCAAAAAGCTTGGACCCTCGGGGTTGAGATGAGATGATGTCAGCCGTCGGTGCTCTAAGTCCATCACGAAGTCAGTTACTTGTTACCTGGGAGATAGAAAAACCCAGGATGTGTGGTGGTGAGTATAACTCAGCAGTAATATGAGAGAACATGTATGTATATCAAATATCACATGTAATTCAACAATAACCTACAGGTACATCAGGTATACACCAGCATAGTATATAAATACATACGTATACTCCCTAAACAAAATGAACAATGTAAAATGCAGACATACCTGGAAGTCTGCTACGCTACATATATCCAACCTGAGCATATATCCACAATATACAACATGAAGAGTAATATTAACTCTCACTATAATCATGATACAGATCAAAGGTATCTAATGGTCTGACCAACAAGTATATAGGTATCCGACAGAATCGTATAATAGATGCGAGTAGCATGTATGAAGATTATGTACAACCAAATGCAACAAGCATAGTACAATCAAATGCAACATCACAATAAGCATATATATATATCTATATATATATATATATATATATATATATATACCAATCACAATCAACCATATATATATATATATATATATATATATATATATATATATACATGCATATATGTATATATGACAATATGCAAAATGTCATAAGACAAACAATCTGACAAGCATGGTCATGCAGACCTACTACTACCATGACCCGGTGTGGCCTAGGTGGCACGACTTGACAACTGTCCCAACTCAACACCAACCATCGCTTCTAGAGTGGCAGTCGTGAGATGAACAAGTAGTATATGAGCGTAAAGAGCTCACTACACAATGGGGGTCCCTGCTGCTGGCCACTCCGACTAAAACTACCTATGAGTGGTCGAGTGCCATGCAGACAACAGAACAACTCCAACTACCTACCATCTATAGTGGAAGAGTGCGGCCAACAAATGCTCTTCCCTCACACGATTCTCCTCCGAGTAACTGGGAGGTAGGATATTGACGACCCCTCTCAACCACAAGGGAGACTATGTCAGTAGTATGCATGCAAATGACATGAATGTATAGTCACACATATAGACATCCACAAACTCTATATTCTCGAGTCATACCAATCGATCAATGAACTCTTTATCTGCAGAGTCGTGACAATCGATCACATTACTCTCTATCACGAGAGTCGTACTCACGATCATAACACTCTCTATCCCAGAGATTCATACCAATCGATCGAGCGCTCTCTATCTTGCAGAGTCGTACTCAATTGATCATAATAAGCTAGGACCACCGGTCCATAGTGACACACTAATCACAAATCACCCGACCATTTACACAACACATGATCGATAGTAAACATGCAACATAAGGGTGTTGGAATCAATCCTACATTCAGGACCTTACTTACCCACGAATGCCCTTTTTACCCAATTTACAAATCAGGTCATCAACGTACTTCACTATTTACACATAACTAAGCATTTATAGGTTTGCTTACATCACATCTGTAACTCCTAATCATGATGAAGAAAAATGTGATAACAACAATAGATAATATATAGCCAAAGAAAAAGTATCAAGCACAAGAATAAATAAGAGCGAAGTCAAGGTAATATGATCACATAACATTATCATATATCTAAATCTGCATGCAATAACAACTACCTGACCAGGGTAGGAAATTACCCGCTTGATAGTGTAGACTATTTGGAAGTATCTTTTGCCTTCACGTCCATGAATTTATCTCGATTCAACATCCAGCACACAACATAGAACATAATTAAGTTCTATTGTACATCGCATAATCGAATCAAACTCCACATCAACTTCGTATCTCAATCTATAAGATTGAGTTAGTTATCCAATTAACCTAATCAATCCTTCACATCCATCCCTATATTTCATCATCAACCAACACCAGATCAGATAACGAAATAACCAATAGTATACATCCATAACAACCTAGCTCCTACCTCACCTAGGTTTGCTTCAATTGCTAAATAGCTCCATCCAAATCAACTCGTTGAACTGCAACAACTCAGTTAAATTTGAGGCAGATTCCAATTCTAATAATTCTAAACTTGACATTACACAGCATTCAAATTTATCTCCAACCTACCAAATTTGATTCTTTAATCCCACCAACAAATCAATGGCAATAATCCTACCAGAAATAAGAGAAGTGTAGGTTATTTGAAAATCTATTGATTGACCCACAAAACACTCACAACCCGTTCATACCCAAGAACAACCCTATTCACAGCCAAATCACAACCGTTCATAGCTCCTTTACAACCATATCACAGCTTCATCCACTCATTATAGCCGACACAACTTCATATCCAACTCCATCGATAGGAAAAACCACTCAACATATCACACAACCCAAATTTAGCAGTTTACAGCTAACAGAGAGGGGATAGAACAAGCTTACCAACCCTGGACTCCACCGGTAGCAATCCCCAATACCGGCATCCCTGTTCACTGGATGCTATCGGGGGCTCATAATCCCTACCCAAATACCAAAATCCCGTTCAACCAAGGAAACTCACAGAAGGATTTTGATCTCATCCAAGGTAAGGAGAAGATCGACACCAACTCACCTAACTTTGGCGACGATCCTCTGTTCACCGACAAAATTGACGCCAACACACCTACTGCCCCAGCTCCAGCGACGATCAGCCAAGCCAACTCACAATCAAGATGAACGATGTTGTTGTCGTTCCCTGGCACCACCGATCACTCCCTCATACCATGCTTGGCGACACTTATCGGCATCATCTCCTCCAACCGGATCTCCTACCAGTAAGGCATCACTAGGGGTTGGCACGCGGTGGAGTCGGGGGGTAGAGAAATCGCGGGAGGGAGAAGGCAAAGAGGTGTCAGCTGCGAAAAGAGAACGATGAGGCAGGGAGGGAGAAATCGTGATGGAGAAGTAATGAAGAAAACGGCTGGAAATGCTCGGGCAGAGAAATTGCGTGGAGTGAGAAGAGAAATCGGGATCACCAGTGGAAAAGGGAGGAAATGCGATCGGGTTCGGGTTTATACCAAGTTGCTTTAAGCTTGGCCTTGAGTCCAAACCTAACTTAAGTTTAGCCCAACACCTCATTAAACCCCCAACCAACTACCTAAGTAATTAATATGCATACTTAATTAATTTTATTTTTTTTCCAATATCTTACAAATAACCCTAGAACAATTCTATCTAAGGAAGTAATTAGGAAGGTAGAATATCACTTAGGCATTAACCCTAAGAAGGGTTGGCATATGCCTAAGAGGAGAAACCATTCCCAAAAGATTAATGAACAATCAAAATTAGGAAAATTAGAATTAGAAAACCTAGCTTTGAGGTCAAGCGTTGAAAAATTAGAGAAGACCCTTGCCAAAATGACAAATTCAATTAAAGGGTCTAGGAGTCAAAATTTAGGGTTTAGGAGGCAAGAGCCTTCCAAGGAGAGAAAAGGTTTGGGGTCACAAACCTAAGCCCAAAGAGACCTACCATAGTGTTCCAATCAATTATGGAACCATCTATAGGTATAGGAAGACCAAGGTAACTAGGGAAGTTATCCCTATGGCTAGCCATTGTATGTGTCTAGTGCCCAAGGTTTCCATGAAACCTAGGAAGTGTTAGTGAAAGCCCTAGAGCCAATCATGTGATGATTGTTGTATGGACTTTATTGTATCATATTCCTATTTATAAAGGCATGGTTATTATATTTACTTGTATTGGTGCCAAATAACTAAATATAATAATGTCCTTGAGTAGTAGGTTCTTATCTATATCAATCGATTGGTTGAATCGATAATGAGATGATATAGAGAACACTACTCTTAATCATTCCTAGTCGAGTATTAACATTCAGGGACAATGTTAATGCATAGAGACTAGCATGTAGGTCAACAAGATGACTTAATCTCACAAGTCATGGATATGAGATATCAAGTTGACACATGGGTATGCATTGGAGAATGTATACTGAATGACCCGCCATGAGAAAGTATCATGGATCGTTATATGAGTGTCATATACTTTCTCATGTGGCTATTAGTATGACTATTAGTCCTTAGACCTGAAGTCACCATGGTTCCCTACATAAGGAGTTGCATACTTTGGCTTCGTCAAACGTCACCCGTAAATGGGTGGACTATAAAGGCGATTACTGGGTATGTAACAAATTATGCGGAGGGATGTGAGTGATGTAGATGAGATCTATCCTCCTATATGACGGGAGTGACATCGATATTCCTGATAGAGTGAGACCACGAAGTGCATGGCCATGCCCAAATGAGTCAATATGAGATATTGAGCTCATTTGATTAGAGTGAATCTACTTGGAGTTCAAGATTTAGATTGTACCGAGGATGACACGGTCTGTATGCCTCGATTGAATCTAGATGTATAGAGGACATTGTCACATATTGTGAGAGTCACAATTAGTAGTCACAAAGGTGATGTTGGAGCTCAACATTCTTGTAACTTGGGTAGCAATGATGTGTTGCTAGATACCGCTCATTGCTTATGTTCCTAAATCGGTTTAGGGACATTGCCAGCGTTACAAGAACCTATAAGTCACACACATAAGAGCAATTAGATGGAGATTAGGTTCATATGATGAACCATGAGGATTAGGTTCATGGGATGAACCAAATTGGATTAAGAGTAATCCAAATTAGACTAATTGAGTTAGACTCAAGTTGATTCAAGTGTTGAATGAGTCTAATTGAGATTTGATTCATCAAATCAATTTAAATTAATGAATAGAGTGTTGGGATGTATACTGAAAGCCTAGCTCTTTTGTATGGACATCTTTATTTTGAAATAAGAATCACATGATCATTGTTTGCACGTTATATTTATATGTGTGCATATTGTCTAATATTTTACATTGTAGATAACATGGTGCGGGTGCGTACGAAGATCATGTTATCAGTCCCTTGTAGAATATAAGTAGAGGCTCACAACCAAGATGGTTTTGGACAAACCATTGGCATGGTTGTAGTGTAGCTTGGTATTGTTTTATCTTGAACATAGAGTTACACTAGTACACCTCGGTGTATTGAGCAGGACCGACATAGAGGTGATTCCATTTATTGCTGACTACATAATTGAATCGGACCTCGGATATTATGTTGTACATGCTCTTAATCCCGATATAATAACGGGCACATGTACTTAGTATTTATTTCTTTGATTTACAAGAGGGTGAGATTTCTATGGATTAAATCAATATGCCCGGTAAGTTGGGAAGTGATATTATTTACATGGTGTCGTTGATTATAGGAGGAAACCGTGTCCTATATATTAGGTTGATGATGTCCCCTTGAGGAGCTCATAAGGTTCATCATGTAAACCCAGCTGGTTGACTTAGTCAACATGATGATAAGGTTGAGTGGTACTACTCGAGGAGTTAGATGTTAATTAATTGATGGTCAGTAAATCAATTAATTGACGGACATTCGATATCTTAAACACGGGGAGATGGATGTACAAATAATATATGGAGCCCATATTAATTTATGGGGGTTGGTGAGGTAGTTCGATGATGATCCTCTAGTGGAATGGAACATCATTGATGGATCAAGTTTGTGTGGTTCCGATCCATCGGGTGGCCAAGACCCAACTCCTCCTCATGGTCCCTATCGTAGCCTTATATAAACCTCATGAAGTCTAGATCAAATGATGGAAAACAAATCTCTAGATCCGACGGTTAGGATTGAATCCCTAGAACCGACGGTGGAGATTAGATCTCTAGATCCGACGGTTGGGATTAAATTCCTAGAACCGACGGTTGAGATTAAATCTCTAGATCCGACGGTTGGGATTATTTCCTAGAGCCGACGGTTGAGATTAAATCTCTAAATCCGATGGTTGAGATTAAAACCCTAGAACCGACGGTGGAGATTAAACCAAGGCCTAAACCTAACTCTATATAAAAGGGAGAGGAAAGGTTGGATAAGGTGGGCGGCAAGAAAATTGGGAATTAGTTCCTATATTTTTGGCTACCTCATCAATAACCAATTTTCTCCTAAGTTCTATATAAGGGAGCATGGGTTGGGCGGCAACTAAGTTTGATGGATGGTTCATGATGGATGCTAAGGAAATTAGGGTTTTGCCTAGCATTACTTGGGTGGCAAGCAACCTCAAGGAGGAAACCCTAATTAGGGTTTTGGTTCCTTAGGTTAGGCCAAGGTGGTGGAGCTAGAGGGGGCGGCAACCTATGGATGAGCTTGTCTTCTTCCTTGGAGGTGGCTAGCTCCTAGATCTCTCCTCTCCACCATGCTTAGGCGGCAAGACACCTATGGAGGAAACCCTAATTGGATTAGGGTTTGGCTCTTTGGATTAGGCGGCTAGGTTTGGAAGTTATGGTTGGGGCGCAACTATAGGGAAGGGCTCATCTTCTTCCTTCTAAGGGTTGGCGGCCACTACCTTCTCTTCTCTACCTTGGGCAAGAAATCCAAAGGAAGCTTGGTTGGGCGGCTAGGGTTTGAAAGGTAAGGTAGGTGGCAACTATAGGGGAAGTGTTCTTCTTCTTCCTAGGGTGTTGGCCGGTTCCTATCCTTTTTCCTATACCTTTGGTGGTGCCCAACCTATTCCTCTTTTCCCTTTGTTTTCCTCTTGGCCGGCGGCACTAGGAGCTAGGGTTTGTCCCTAGTTGGTTGTAGTTGTTTCCATTATGTTCTCTCTATTCTTGGGGGCCGGCGGCATCAATCCTTTGTGGATTGGTGGTTGGCTCAAGCAAGAAGGAAAGAGAGTTCTTCATTCTTTGGATTGAAGAAGATCTAAGAAGCTTCAACTTGTGGAGGATCTTATCCAACACGAAGTCTACAATGAGGTTAGTACAAACGATAGAAGATCAAGAGGTATAAAAGTTTTATAACTTTAATTTCAGATCTGAGCATGTTCTTATATATGATGATTATACATGTGTGTATATGAATATATATTGTATAATCATGGACCCCGAAGACAAACACAAAAACCGGCGATCCGTCCGTCGTCTCTTCCGCGGCTAACCGACTAGAAGAGTTGTGTTGCTTGAACAACTAGTTTGTTCAAGCGATCGCTCGAGTCGTTAGCACGACGTCGAATTGGTTGTGCTTAGGAAACTCATCCCATCCGGATTAGTTTTCATTAGTGAAAATTTTAATCCGGGGACATGGGAGCCTATGAGCATTCCGAGGATTATACGGTTGCCAACAAATGGTATCGAGCTTACGGGCAATACCAACAATTGGTATCGAGCCACGGTTTCGGTTTTGTGTTTTGGATTATTTCACGCACTTATCATATATTGTGTATGCCGGATAATAGTAGGATGTGCGTAGGCTAACTTTTTGGTTGCAGGCATAAGATCCAACTATTATGGCTATATATGTGTGTATGTGATTGCATGTGTGTGTGATTGTATATTATTTGAGTCCTCGGGGTTGACGAGGCTAGATTAGTATTTAATTTTTGTAATTAAATACGGCATTGTTTAGCCGCTCATTTTAGTTTACTTTCGATCTAGATTATTTGTACACTCCTTCTTGGAGTATAGGATCGATGGATGTAAATTAAAATGTTTTATCTCGGCTCGGAACTCTTTGGTGACTTGCGCACGGGAAAAGATGGAGAGGACGAGGTGGCGACACGACGGGACGCATATTGGAGAACAATGCCATAATAGTTGGAAAAATTCTGATTTTTCCATATTTATTGCTGATTTGTTTTATATGCATGTTGTGTGTGCTTGAAAATTCCTCATTTTCAATTTACTAAGTGGGAGAGGGATATTTTAATTAATTCCCGCGGCCTCCATTACAATTTGACGTGTGATGCAACAAACTTGCGTGTCGGCTCTGAGTGCCTTCCTCCCTGCGGATGAGTTTGTTTGCGGATCACTAGGTCAAATAATGGTTATAGGAAATTATCTAGGAGCGTGTGTACTTCCACAGCGGTAAGGCACATAATCCGAAATAATTCCCTTAGTATCGTGTAATGGTGCACACTTAGATGCAAATAAAAGTATCCTCCCCATCAGTCACTGCTTTTATTTGTAGGGCCAAAGAGGAACCAACTATTAATTTTATTTGTCAAAAAGTAAGGTTGACAAGATAATAAAATTAATGGGTAAAACCTCCTCTTACAAATGTAGAATTCGTATACGTCCACACTGCGTGGCATGCGATATTCTCGGTGTTTTGAGGTGTTGGTTGATTTCGAAATTTTATTGTTTGAGGAATCAATAATTTTTTGAAATCTAAAGTAATGATCTATGTGATTCTTAGGATTTTCAAAATTGACTTTCAGTCCACTTATTTTGATACTAAAGGAAATAAACTTATTGTACCCAAATTATATTGATTGGAAATGAATCCAAATATTGTCTTATCTGCTAGTATGCAATCTTCAAAGAGTGTCCTCAAGCCATCATTGCTCAAAAGGGTTTCTACTTCTAAGCCGAAAGGCATGAAGAAGGAGAAACAAGGTGGAGCAAAAGTGGTGGGAGGATCTCAGGGAGGAGTGAAGAAGCCGAAAGGCAAGTACTTCACTTACTAGCAGACCGGACATGAGAAGAAGGATTATCCCAATCCGAAGCAAGAACAAAAGTATATCTTTTGGTCTAGTCATTGTAACATGGTTAGCGGGGTTATCTACCGGCACCTGGTGTGTAGATACGAGAGCCACTAATCATGTCTGCAATACTTTGCAGGGGTTCCAGGAAACCCGACGACTAGCTAAAGGGGATATTACCATTTACTTGGGCAATGCCATGAAGATGGCGGCTATTGCAGTGGGAGATGTTTTATTTATCTTTTGAGAAAAATAAAGTTTTTGGTTCTTAAGAATTTCCTTTATGTACCCTTATTTAGAAAGAATTGATTTGATTTCTAAATAGTTTTGGATGGATAATCTATTTCTTTTCATGACAGATTTGTTATAAAAGGAATAAGGAAATTATCTATTCAGGTACATAGATAGGAAATTTATAAATTGAACCACAAGCTCCCACAGTGCAAATAGAAGTTAATAACTCATCTCCTAATTCCAATAAGAGAAAAGAACCTTCGAAGATGAACCAAACATATCTTTGGCTTCTTAGGCTTGGTCACATTAACCTAAGAAAAATTCAAAGGTTGATAGCTGATGGACCTTTGGGTTCATTAGTGGTGGAGGATCTCCCAACCTACGAATCTTGCTTGGAGGGTAAGATGACCAAGAGGCCTTTCAAGGCCAAGGGGTATAGAGCCAAAGATTTGTTAGAAATGGTTCATTCTGATTTGTGAGGTCCTATGACTATCTAGGCAAGAGGTGGTCTTGAATATTTCGTCTCTTTTATAGACAATTATTCAAGATAAGGATGACACTACGATTTGATCGTGGTGGTCAGAACCTCTTGGGAGTATAGGAACTACTTATCGAGGTTGGGATTCAATCCCAATAGGCACTGGCACACACACCCAGTGAGCGGTGTAGCGAGCGAAGGAATATGACTCTTATGGAGATGGTTAGATCGATGATGAGTTATTGACTTGTTTTATAGTCCTAGAGATCGAGGTGATCGTTAACACGAATGCCGATTTCTAGAGGAAGACTATGTGATAAGCCACAAGCCCAAGGGTAAAATTGTTGCGGAGGAGTTAAAGGGAAGTCACTTCTTTAGTACCACGGTACAAGAGGACATACCACATGTCATCGCAGCGTGTCACAGAGGATACACAGAAGATACCTCGTCGTAGTGGGAGGGTTGTTAGACAACCTCTTAGATTCATGTTTTTGGACAAATCTTCTGATTTGGTCCCTAGCGAACATGAACCTGATCCCTGGACATATGACGAGGCAATCCAAGATATAGATGCAGCATCTTTGCAAAGTGCAATGAATACTGAGATTGAATCTATGGATTCAAATCAGTCCGGAGCTCTATGCATAGCTCATATGAATTTATGAGGTGTGACAGATGGATGTCAAGACAGCTTTCCTTAGTGGAAGTCTTGAGGAATCCATCTATATGAAGCAACCAGAGGGATTCATTGCTAAGGGCAAAGAGCATCTTGTATGTAAGCTTAATCGGTCCATTTATGGATTGAAGCAAGCTTCGAGGTCTTGGAACATCCGCTTTGAGGAGGTAAATCCAGTCTTATGGATTTATTCAAAGTTCGGATGAGTCTTGTGTATACAAGAGATGTGACGGAAACGTAGTGGTATTTTTGTACTATATGTAGATGACATTTTGGTGGTTGGCGACAACATCGAAGTGTTATCAGACGTAAGGGTATGGTTGTCCAATGAGTTTGATATGAAGGACTTGGGAGAGGTGAGACACATCCTTGGGATCGAGGGATCGCTGGAAAAGGATGTTGTACTTATCCCAAGCTTCATACATAGGCACGATTATGGATCATCTTAGCATGCAAAACTCCAAGAAAGGTTTTCTACCTTTCAGGCATGGAGTCCCTTTATCTAAGGAGATGTGTCCTAGATCATCTGAGGAGATAGAAGAGATGAAGGCGGTTCTTTATGCTTCGGCAGTAGGAAGCCTCATGTATATGATGCTATGTATGAGACCCGATATCTGCTTTGCCATAGGCATGGTCAGCAGATATCAGAGTAATCCAGGACAGGGACATTGGACTGCGGTAAAGCATATATTGTAGTGCCTGAGAAGGACTAGGGATTATATGCTAGTTTACCGGGCAGACCAATTACTCCCTGTGGGTTACATAGATTCTGATTTCCAATCTGATAGGGATAACAGTAAGTCTACCTCAGGTTTTGTGTTTACTTTTGGAGGTGGAGCCATAGTATGGAAGAGTGTCAGCGAAATCGTGGTGGACTCTCTACCATGGAAAGTGAGTGTATGGCGACCTCTTAGGCGCCAAAGAAAGTATGGCTCAGAAACTTCCTGATGGACTTGGATGTGATTCCTGGTTTGCCGAGAACTATCACAATTTATTGTGATAATAATGGTGCAGTTGCAAACTCGAAGGAACCACGAGCCCATAAGGCTAGTAAACACATAGAGTGCAAGTACCACCTGATACGAGAAATCGTAATGGAGGTAGAAGTAAGTCATCGCCTAGATTGCATCAGGAGGATGACACAGTAGACCTTTTCACTAAGGCCCTTGCGAGAGCTTTGATAGGCAAGTGGAGGGAAGGGGAATCAGATGTATGGCAGTATGATGACAGCATAGTCTTTTAGTATAAGTGGGAGATTGTTGGGATGTATACTGAAAGCCTAGCTCTTTTGTATGGACATCTTTATTTTGAAATAAGAATCACATGATCATTGTTTGCACGTTATATTTATATGTGTGCATATTGTCTAATATTTTACATTGTAGATAACATGGTGCTTGGTGTGCGAGAAGATCATGTTATCAGTCCCTTGTAGAATATAAGTAGAGGCTCACAACCAAGATGGTTTTGGACAAACCATTGGCATGGTTGTAGTGTAGCTTGGTATTGTTTTATCTTGAACATAGAGTTACACTAGTACACCTCGGTGTATTGAGCAGGACCGACATAGAGGTGATTCCATTTATTGCTGACTACATAATTGAATCGGACCTCGGATATTATGTTGTACATGCTCTTAATCCCGATATAATGCACATGTACTTAGTATTTATTTCTTTGATTTACAGAGGTGAGATTTCTATGGATTAAATCAATATGCCCGTAAGTTGGGAAGTGATATTATTTACATGGTGTGCCGTTGATTATAGGAGGAATCCGTGTCCTATATATTAGGTTGATGATGTCCCCTTGAGGAGCTCATAAGGTTCATCATGTAAACCCTGCAGGTTGACTTAGTCAACATGATGATAAGGTTGAGTGGTACTACTCTAGGAGTTAGATGTTAATTAATTGATGGTCAGTAAATCAATTAATTGACGGACATTCGATATCTTAAACACGGGGAGATGGATGTACAAATAATATATGGAGCCCATATTAATTTATGGGGTTGGTGAGGTAGTTCGATGATGATCCTCTAGTGGAATGGAACATCATTGATGGATCAAGTTTGTGTGGTTCCGATCCATCGGGTGGCCAAGACCCAACTCCTCCTCATGGTCCCTATCGTAGCCTTATATAACCCTCATGAAGTCTAGATCAAATGATGGAAAACAAATCTCTCGATCCGACGGTTAGGATTGAATCCCTAGAACCGACGGTGGAGATTAGATCTCTAGATCCGACGGTTGGGATTAAATTCCTAGAACCGACGGTTGAGATTAAATCTCTAGATCCGACGGTTGGGATTATTTCCTAGAGCCGACGGTTGAGATTAAATCTCTAAATCCGACGGTTGAGATTAAAACCCTATAACCGACGGTGGAGATTAAACTAACGCCTAAACCTAACTCTATATAAAAGGGAGAGGAAAGGTTGGATAAGGTGTGTGGCAAGAAAATTGGGAATTAGTTCCTATATTTTTGGCTACCTCATCAATAACCAATTTTCTCCTAAGTTCTATATAAGGGAGCATGGGTTTGGCGGCAACTAAGTTTGATGGATGGTTCATGATGGATGCTAAGGAAATTAGGGTTTTGCCTAGCATTACTTGGGCGGCAAGCAACCTCAAGGAGGAAACCCTAATTAGGGTTTTGGTTCCTTAGGTTGGCGGCCAAGGTGGTGGAGCTAGAGGCGGCAACCTATGGATGAGCTTGTCTTCTTCCTTGGAGGTGGCTAGCTCCTAGATCTCTCCTCTCCACCATGCTTAGGCGGCAAGACACCTATGGAGGAAACCCTAATTGGATTAGGGTTTGGCTCTTTGGATTAGGCGGCTAGGTTTGGAAGTTATGGTTGGGCGGCAACTATAGGGGAAGGGCTCATCTTCTTCCTTCTAAGGGTTGGCCAGCCACTACCTTCTCTTCCTCTACCTTGGGAGGCAAGAAATCCAAAGGAAGCTTGGTTGGGACTAGGGTTTGAAAGGTAAGGTAGGTGGCAACTATAGGGGAAGTGTTCTTCTTCTTCCTAGGGTGTTGGCCGGTTCCTATCCTTTTTCCTATACCTTTGGTGGTGCCCAACCTATTCCTCTTTTCCCTTTGTTTTCCTCTTGGCCGGCGGCACTAGGAGCTAGGGTTTGTCCCTAGTTCGGTTTGTAGTTGTTTCCATTATGTTCTCTCTATTCTTGGGGCGGCGGCATCAATCCTTGTGGATTGGTGGTTGGCTCAAGCAAGAAGGAAAGAGTTCTTCATTCTTTGGATTGAAGAAGATCTAAGAAGCTTCAACTTGTGGAGGATCTTCACGAAGTCTACAAGGAGGTTAGGACATACGATAGAAGATCAAGAGGTATAAAAGTTTTATAACTTTAATTTCAGATCTGAGCATGTTCTTATATATGATGATTATACATGTGTGTATATGAATATATATTGTATAATCATGGACCCCGAAGACAAACACAAAAACCGGCGATCCGTCCGTCGTCTCTTCCGCGGCTAACCGACTAGAAGAGTTGTGTTGCTTGAACAACTAGTTTGTTCAAGCGATCGCTCGAGTCGTTAGCACGACGACGAATTGGTTGTGCTTAGGAAACTCATCCCATCCGGATTAGTTTTCATTAGTGAAAATTTTAATCTGGGGACATGGGAGCCTATGAGCATTCCGAGGATTAGCACGGTTGCCAACAAATGGTATCAGAGCTTCTGGGCAATACCAACATAGAGATTCATTATATTAAATTGACTTGAGTCAAGTGGTTAGATTTGATCAACCATGGGAGATTAGAGGTCAAGTTTGACTTGACTTGAGAGGGAAGATGAAAGATCAAGTTTGACTTGACCAAATGCCATGTCATGATGATGACTAGGCATGGCCGGCCAATGATGATGCTCCACATCATCATTGACTTTGTCAATTGGTGCCACCTCATGAGGGAGACCAAGGGACATGGGAGTTACATGCATGCATGTAACTCCCTCTCCTTGAAGTGGTCGGCCACTTTAGGGGTTTCATTAGGTGAATTCATTTGATGAGTTACTCTCATTACTTCATCTTCAACCTTGGAACCTTTCCTCTCAAGCTCTCCCTCTCCCATCCCTCTCTTTGGCCGAAATTCCTAAGGGAGTGCTAGCACACTCTACGGCATTTCTCTCCACCTATTGCTTGTGTGGATACCATAGAGGAGTGTGCACTTGACACTCTCGAGTTTCAGTGAACTTTTGGACGAGCGGGATAAGCGAAGGGCGTCGCTACGAGGGTAACGTTCTAACCTCTTAGATCTAAGGTAGATCTAGGATTTCTGTAAGCACATACATGTAATTATAATTTTTATACTTGCGGATCCGTGGTGGGCTTAGGGTTTCATGATATGCAGCGGTTTTGCGGCTCGGAAAAACCCAACAGTGGTATCAGAGCCACGTGCGAAGCATGTATGTGTTTCTTTTTTGTAGTTTTTATATTAGATATAAAAATTACAGATTTATATGTTTCTGTAAATTTTTTTATTTTATAGAATTTTTGAGTATTTTTCTCGTAGAGTCGAAGCAACGAGTGTTGGGACACTCGTAGGCTTCAACCGTCAAGAAAAACTCTCCGAATCGGCGAGGTCTCGCTTTAGGTTTTGGGACAGCGACTTAAGTCACTGTAAGATCATTGTAGGGACACTCACGAAGTTTATTTTGCGAGTAGGGGCGCTGCCCCTATCCCCGAAAGGGGCCATGTCCTGCGATCGCGCCCGGAAACCGCTTAGCGGGACCGTTACGGAGAGTTGACTCATAAATTCGAAATAAATTAGAAAAAATTATAGAAATTTCTGTAAAAATACATAATTTAGAATTATGTATAATTATGTGATTGTCATGGCCCAATGACCCCAATTTGATTGAATAAGTGTGTTGTAATTCATAATACGGCCTGCGTGCCGTTTTGTGGTTGTGCGTGTTGTATAGTGTATGCGACCTGCGTGTCATACCTCTTATTTTGAAATTCTAGTTGTAATTAGTTTTTAGACTCGAATGTAACTCGAGTTTCATATTTGTAATGTACAAAATGGAGCGGTGGAAAGTCCACTCGAAGACGAGATTACGAGAAGGGTGACGAGGACACATGGCGGTCAAAGGAAGCGCTTGGAGAAGCCGCTAGCCTTAGGTTGACCGTCCGATCTTCTCATTGGCTTGAGAAGATCGTAGTAGGGCCATGACTATATCACATTTAATGATATATATATATGTTGATATATATATATGTATATTTAATTGATTTTGCTTGTATGTATGTGATGCATGCTAGTAGAAAAATGTTTGTATGTATATGATGCATGCTAGGTTAATTTTCTTGTATGTATATGATGCATGCTAGAATAATTAATGTATGTATATGATGCATGCTAATATAGGATAATAAAGGCCTAAATGCGTATAAGATACACATTTCGATTAGATTAGATCATAATCGAATCAACTCGAAAATGCCTACCGAGCCTTGATACCCATCACTACCTCGATCATTTGTTGTTGTTGAATACGCCAAGCGAGCAAGCGCATATTATCTTGGTAGTGCGGAGGGACAATCTTGGTCCCGCCTATCACGACTCGGGTTAGAGTAAGCTCAATTAGATTGAGCAAAACTAGTTAACTCAATTGGATCGAGTAGAACTATAGGCATATTCCAATCGTTGGAAAGATAGGTTAAGATCGCATTTACACTAAATCTTGAGCGATTTAGCCAAAGCTAACTCAAGGTCTTTTCTAAATGTGGGTCTTAATCCTATAAACAAGAGTTGCATAGAGATGTAATCGGTAATGTGTTACCCACCGATCGTACTAAGTCTTGGGCGATTTAGCCAAAGCTAACTCAAGGCTTAGTATGATGTGGATCTTGTCCCAATTATAGCTAGTTTGTATGAATCTAGTAAAGTGGTTTGACCACATCCATAACTCGATTCTACAAAATTCCTATAATTTAGTGGGAGCATCATTTGATTAAAGGCCTAATTAAATGATAAAGGAATATGATATTAATTCTGCATTGTATGTTGTAGATAACTATGTCGACAAACCACGAACACTCTCTCTCTGCGATGTCGCCCAGGAAGGACAAGCTCAGGGAGCAAATTTCCGGTGATACAGAACCTGAGAAGTGTTCTCACCCAAGAACGGAAGTTGTACGTCCTGGAGCAGCCCATTCCGGAGGCACCTCCTGTCAATGCCTCGCGAGCTGACAAAGATGCTTACAAGAAGCATCAAGATGATGCATTAGATGTGTCATGTCTAATGCTTGCGACCATGAACTCTAAGCGAAGCAACACGAGTTCATGAATGCTTATGATATGGTTGGACATCTTCGTCAACTATATCAAGGACAAGCTAGGCATGAGAGATATGAAGTCTCTAAGGCATTATTTGGGTCCAAAATGCAAGAAGGGACTCAGAGGTACATATGTACTCAAGATGATTGGGTACGAGAAAACCTACAAAGGTCGGATTCCCACTTGGCCAAGAGTGGCCATGACCTAATCTTGCAATCTTTGCCACAAGCCTTCAATCAATTTGTCATGAATTATAACATGAATGAAATTGATAAGCCATTCAAAATGCTCAAAGATGTTGAGAACTGCAGAGCTTAACCTTAAGAAGGGTAAATCTGACACCATTTTGATGGTGCAGAAGAAGAAAGGCAAGGGCAAGCCTAAAGGTAAGGGAAAGTCCCAAGCCAAGGGCAAAGGCAAAGAACTTAAACCCAAAGGAGGGGTAGCCAAGGAAGGGGCTTGCTTCTTCAAGGAAGCAGACATCGAAGCGTGAATCGCAAGGCATACCTGGAAGATCTTAAGAAGAAGAGAAGTGAGACTTCTACTTCAGGTATAAATGTTATAGAAGTCAATATATCTATTTCTTCATCTTGGGTATTAGATACCGGATGTGCATCTCACATTTGTACCAATGTGCAGGGGCTGAGAAATACCAGGGCATTGACAAAGGGCGAGGTGGACCTACGAGTAGGCAATGGAGCAAGGGTTGCTGCTGTTGCTGTAGGAACTTATGATCTATCTCTGCCCTCTGGGCTTGTACTAGAATTAGATGAATGTTGTTATGTGACTGCCTTAACTAAGAACATCATTTCAGTTTCTTGTTTGGACAAGAAAGGTTTTTCATTTATAATAAAGAACAAATGTTGTTCAGTTTATTTAAATGATATGTTCTATTGTAGTGCACCTCTAATGAACGGACTCTACTTTCTAGACTTAGAGAGCCCTATCTATAACATAAGTACCAAGAGGTTCAAGTCAAATGAGTTGAACCAAACCTATCTCTGGCATTGTCGCTTAGGTCACATAAATGAGAGTCGCTTATCTCACCTCCATAAGGATGGGCTGCTAGACTCAGTTGATTTTTAATCAAATGAGACAAGCGAGTCATGCCTTTTAGTCAAGATGACCCAGACTCCTTTAGTGGACATAAATAAAGAGCAACAGATTTGTTAGGACTTATACATAGTGATGTATGTGGTCCTTTCAATGTTGCTGCTAGAGGTGGTTACAGGTACTTCATTACATTTACTGATGACTTCAGTAGATATGGTTATGTGTATCTTATGACACATAAATCTGAATCCTTTGAAAAGTTCAAAGAATTCAAGAATGAAGTACAAAACCAGCTTGGCAAGAGTATTAAGATACTTCGATCAGATCGAGGTGGTGAATACCTTAGCCATGAGTTTCGTGACTATCTAGCTGAGTGTGGGATTCTATCCCAACTCACTCCTCCTGGAACACCACAGTGGAATGGTGTATCCGAAAGGAGGAATCGTACCCTATTAGATATGGTACGATCTATGATGAGTCACACAGATCTTCCTATATCTTTCTGGGGATATGTTCTAGACACAGCAGCCTTTACCCTTAACCGTGTACCATCCAAGGCTGTCATAAAGACACCATATACGATATGGACAGGAAGAAATCCCAAGATGTCTTTTATGAGGATTTGGGGTTGTGAGGCTTACGTTCGACGTCAAGTCTCAGACAAACTGGGACCCAAATCCGATAGGTGCTATTTTGTTGGATATCCCAAGGATACAAAGGGATATTACTTCTACATTCCCAGTCAGCACAAAGTGTTTGAGGCAAGACGGAGTTTTTCTAGAAAGGATTTTGTTTCTAGAAAAACTAGTGGGAGTACTTCGATCTTGAAGAAATTCAAGATAAGGACCATAGCATTGAGGCCTTGATGGAGGTTGAACAGAACCACAAAGTGTTGTGGGTGATGAGGTTGTTGCACAAGAGTTGTGGAACAACCACTGCTCAAGTAGACCTACCTCTTCGCAGTCCGATAGGGTACGTCGTCACCGAGAGATACTCATTTCTCTTGTCGACCATGATGACGTTATGCTCATTGAGAATGAGCCTACCTCCTATCGAAGCCGTGATGAGCCCAGATTTCGAGAAATGGCTAGACGCCATGAGATCCGAGATGGAATCCATGTACACTAACCAAGTATGGACTTTGGTTGATCCACCAAGGGTCAAACCCATTGGGTGTAAGTGGGTCTTTAGGAGAAAGACTGACATGGATGGACTTACGATACCTATAAGGGCCGATTGGTGGCTAAAGGTTTCAAGCAAATTCATGGTATTGACTATGATGAAACCTTTTCTCCATGGCGATGTTTAAGTCCATTCGATCTTGCTTGCTTTTGCAAAGATACCACGATTATGAGATCTGGAAGATGGATGTCAAAACCGCGTTTCTGAATGGAAACTTACTCGAGGATGTGTACATGACACAACCTGAGGGTTTTGTAGATCCACAGCATACTGGGAAGGTATGCAAGCTGCAAAGGTCCATTTATGGGCTAAAGCAAACTTCTCGGAGCTGGAATCTTCGATTCGATGATGCGATCAAACAGTTTGGTTTCATCAAGAATGAAGATGAACCCTGTGTCTACAAGAGGGTTAATGGGAACACAGTTGTGTTCCTTGTATTGTATGTGGATGACATACTACTCATTGGGAATGACAACCCCTTCGCTACAGTCTGTGAAGACTTGGCTGGGGACGTGCTTCTCAATGAAGGACTTAGGTGAAGTAGCCTGTATTCTAGGCATCAAGATCTATAGAGATAGATCTAAGAGATTGCTTGGCCTAAGTCAGAGTACATACATTGACACGGTATTACTTCGGTTTGCCATGCAGAATTCCAAGAAAGGACTTCTGCCGATGTCACATGGTGTGAGTCTTTCGAAGACTCAAAGTCCCTCTTCTAGAGAGGAGAGAGACTGCATGGATAAGATCCCTTACGCATCTGCTATAGGATCTATCATGTACGCCATGCTGTGTACTGCCCGATGTCTCGTGATGCTTTGAGCATGACGAGTAGATACTGAGATCCGTGAGCGCCATCGATAGTACCAAGAATATTCTTAAGTACTTGAGAAGGACTAAAGAATATTTCTTGATATTTGAGGCGATGAGGAGCTAGTCAGAAGGGTTACAACGATGCCTTCCAAACCCACTGTGATGATTATAGATCGCAATGTGGTTCGTGTTTTGCTTGAATAGGTAGCATCGTGAGTCGAAGAGTTCCAAGCAAGACACGCTATTGATTCTACAACAGAGGCCGAATATATCGCTGCTTCCATCTCATTCGTGAGATTGTCGATCGAGGAGATGTGAAGATTTGCAGAGTACCCACAGAGGCTAACATCGCAGATCCTTGACCAAGGCTTCGCACGTAAAAAGCATGATGGTCACACTAGGTCATTGGGTATTAGATACTACGTGATTGGCACTAGTGCTAGTGGGAGATTGTTAGTGAAAGCCCCTAGAGCCAATCATGTGATGATTGTTGTATGGACTTTATTGTATCATATTCCTATTTATAAAGGCATGGTTATTATATTTACTTGTATTGGTGCCAAATAACTAAATATAATAATGTCCTTGAGTAGTAGGTTCTTATCTATATCAATCGATTGGTTGAATCGATAATGAGATGATATAGAGAACACTACTCTTAATCATTCCTAGTCGAGTATTAACATTCAGTGACAATGTTAATGCATAGAGACTAGCATGTAGGTCAACAAGTTGACTTGATCTAAGAAGTCATGGATATGAGATATCAAGTCGATACATGGGTATGCATCGAGAATGTATACCGAATGACCCGCCATGAGAAAGTATCATGGATCGCTATATGAGTGTCATATACTTTCTCATGTGGCTATTAGTATGACTATTAGTCCTTAGACCTGAAGTCACCATGGTTCCCTACATAAGGAGTTGCATACTTTGCTTTCACAAACGTCACCCGTAAATGGGTGGACTATAAAGGCGACATCGGGTATGTAACAAATTACGCGTGAGGGATGTGAGTGATGTAGATGGGATCTATCCTCCTATATGACGGGTGACATCGATATTCTTGATAGAGTGAGACCACGGCGTATGGTTATTACATGCCCAAATGAGTCAATATGAGATATTGAGCTCATTTGATTAGAGTGAGTCTACTGAGTTCAAGATTTAGATTGCACTGAGGATGACACGGTCTATGCCTCGATTGGTCAATCTAGATGTCAAGGATAGAGGGACATTGTCACATATTGTGAGAGTCACAATTAGTAGTCACAAAGGTGATGTTGAGCTCAACATTCTTGTAACTTGGGTAAATGATGTGTTGCTAGATACCGCCATTGCTTATGTTCCTAAATCGGTTTAGGACATTGCCAACGTTACAAGAACCTATAGGGTCACACACATAAGAGCAATTAGATGGAGATTAGGTTCATATGATGAACCATGAGGATTAGGTTCATGGGATGAACCAAATTGGATTAAGAGTAATCCAAATTAGACTAAGTGAGTTAGACTCAAGTTGATTCAAGTGTTGAATGAGTCTAATTGAGATTTGATTCATCAAATCAATTTAAATTAATGAATAGAGATTCATTATATTAAATTGACTTGAGTCAAGTGGTTAGATTTGATCAACCATGGGAGAGTAGAGGTCAAGTTTGACTCTGGACGGAGAGGGAAGCAATACGTAACTAGGCATGGCCGGCCAATGATGATGCTCCACATCATCATTGACTTTGTCAATTGGTGCCACCTCATGAGGGAGACCAAGGGACATGGGAGTTACATGCATGCATGTAACTCCCTCTCCTTGAAGTGGCCGGCCACTTTAGGGGTTTCATTAGGTGAATTCATTTGATGAGTTACTCTCATTACTTCATCTTCAACCTTGGAACCTTTCCTCTCAAGCTCTCCCTCTCCCATCCCTCTCTTTGGCCGAAATTCCTAAGGGAGTGCTAGCACACTCTAAGGCATTTCTCTCCACCTATTGCTTGTGTGGATACCATAGAGGAGTGTGCACTTGACACTCTCGAGTTCCGGCGAACTTTTGGACGAGCGGGATAAGCGAAGGGCGTCGCTACGAGGGTAACGTTCTAACCTCTTAGATCTAAGGTAGATCTAGGATTTCTGTAAGCACATACATGTAATTATAATTTTTATACTTCGCACGGATCCGTGGCCGGGGGCTTCCGAGGTTTCATAGCAAAAGCGGTTTTTCTCGGAAAACCCAACAGGTGGAGAGAAATGCCTTAGAGTGTGCTAGCACTTTAGAATTTCTCTCACCGCTGTTTGTTTCGAGCAAAACCGCATAGCGTCTCGAAGCTCGATGATGTGCATAAAAATTATATGTACAGCTGCAATCCTGATCTACAGATCTAGGTTACCAAGATAGAACGGCGAAGGTTCATGCTAGTCAATGATGATGTGAGCATCATTGGTGCCACCTCATGAGGAAGACCAAGGGACATGGGAGTTACATGCATGCATATAACTCCCTCTCCTTGAAGTGGCCGGCCACTTTAGGGGTTTCATTAGGTGAATTCATTTGATGAGTTACTCTCATTACTTCATCTTCAACCTTGGAACCTTTCCTCTCAAGCTCTCCCTCTCCCATCCCTCTCTTTGGCCGAAATTCCTAAGGGAGTGCTAGCACACTCTAAGGCATTTCTCTCCACCTATTGCTTGTGTGGATACCATAGAGGAGTGTGCACTTGACACTCTCGAGTTCCGGCGAACTTTTGGACGAGCGGGATAAGCGAAGGGCATCGCTACGAGGGTAACGTTCTAACCTCTTAGATCTAAGGTAGATCTAGGATTTCTGTAAGCACATACATGTAATTATAATTTTTATACTTCGCACGGATCCGTGGCCGGGGGCTTCCGAGGTTTCCGCAATGCAAAAAGCGGTTTTTGCGGCTCGGAAAAACCCAACAGGAAGACCACTAAGAAGGTTTCTAGGGAGGCAATCTCTAAGGTTAGCCTAGGCAAGACCCAAATGACCAAGGCTTCAAAGCCTAGAAGGGTCATTAGGAAGGTATCAAGGGAGGTCATCCCTAGTGAATACCTTGTAAACCCAAGGAGTTCCAATAGGTATTGGATTCCTTGAAGCATGATTAATTCATGCTAGATGGGTTAGATTGTGTCAACCTTGAATGGATATGTAGTTAACCTAACCATAGTAGTCTTGGCACTTTAGATCATTTTCAAGGTTATGTGATACCTTGGAAATGATGTTTAGTTTATATCCTAAAAGATTTTATGATGTGCCAATTAAATTTGAGAGGTTTGAAATTTGATCAAATTGGAACAAGTTAGGTTTAGAGGTCATGGTGTGCCATTTTGGGCTTGTGGCACACTTGGGAGATAAGTGGTAATATGGAAAAATGAACCTAATTATAACAAATGACAATCAATACTAAAATATAGGTATTCTTATACCTTTACACTTTATTTGCCATGCTTTACTTGTCATATGTCATGTCATGACATCATATTCATTTTAATCATATTATATGTCATGATAATGCATAGGTCTATTTTTAATGTCATGTATATTTTGGTTCATTTATATGCCATGACATCATGATTATTGGCACATGCTTATTTATTCTATCATTATATGCCATGATCATATTTCATGCATTTAATTTAATTAAAATTGATTTAAAGACTATGACATGATTTGAAGTCCCATGTATAAGTGAATCAAATAGTGTTGCTTTAGAAAAATGCATGAGACCTTAGATTAGGAAGAACAAAACCCACATCTCACATCAAATTGATATGTGTATGTATTGATACACTTTAGACACATGTGAGATGTTAGGAAAATGAGTTAAGTTCAAGGTGCATAGTGTTTGCATCTAGATGAACTCAAACTCATCTTATATCATTGATGGATCATGGGGAAAGCTAATGTGCAAGTCATGTGCATTGAGCCCATAGATCATGGTCCAATATAAGGTTTTAAAATCATTTCAAAATCATTTTGAAAAACATTGGTGTAGTCTATCTTTGATAGAAGTCACCATTGATGATGTTGATACAAAATAGGTCAAATACATTAAAGGTATCAATGGTTTTGAATTTTGTATCAATCTCACTATTTTATGGGTATTTTATTTTTTAAATATTTTTCACCCATTATGATTGACATAAGTATTATACATATGAAGTTTCATTATTTTTTGAATTATGTATAATTACTTATGATTTAACAAAACTCATTTTCTGAATCTGATTTGTGCACATTGTAGAAATTAGTCGACTGATTGCTGATCAAGTCGACTGCCAATGCTGATTTTGGGTAAACAAGATTGTTTAGCGCATGTTTCAACAATGTTAGGCTACCCTAAATGCTCCTAACCCTAGGATATACTTTGGAAAGCATTGGAAGTGTGAAAATCCATTGGATATGGATTAAGAGAGTTGTTTATAGTAAGAATAAAATTTTAAGGTGTGTGAAAGTTCAAGTTTGAATTTTTAATCTTAATTTCGAGAACGTAGTGTTCCTATAGGCTTTGGGACTCTCCAAGGACATTGTTGGTGCAATGGTCAAGGGGGAGCAAGCCTTTAGGAGAAGGATATCCATCATGGAATGTTGGATGTGTATTCCTCATAAGGGGGAGAATTTGGAGGAGTAAGGATTGCCTCTCATTTAGTGATATGGGACTTATCACTAGGAAGAGTGAAGGTATCCTCAATGTGTTGGTGCAGTGGGCACCAAAGTCGAACCGGTATTTTGATTATGGCAAAAGGCTCAATAGTTAAGGGTATATTTGTTATCTTACGAGCTCAATTAAGTGTGCAGAAATGCTAAAGTTGAGCGGAAGGTCTGCGACACCCGGTGGGAACCGAGGTGGTCGGGCAACGCCAGAGGGACTTCGGAGGAAGCCGAGGTACTCGGGTGAAGACCGGAAGCGAGGCTACAAGGTAAGCTCGTGTGAAAGCGAAGCAAGGTCGTTAAGCGTAGATCCGACCCAATACCTCCAATGGAAGGTCTAGGTCGAGATCAGATGGTTAGAACCATCGTACTTTATATTTTAAGCTAACTTGTATGCTGCTCAAAACCCTTTGACTACGATCAAGCTGCTAGTCAAGTTCGACCTCGAGAAGAGCTCGAATTTCAAGGGTGAATTTGGACTTGACTCGTGTTTTGGTACAAAGGGTGATGTGGCATCAAGGTGGACATCCAAACCATCACCAAGCTTCCTTGTGGTGGACGCCCAAAATAAGGTGAGTTGGCACAAGATGGTTGGCTCCCATAATGTGGCACAAGTTGAATGGCTCCAACAAGTTGGCGCCCAAGGAGGTTGGATGTGGCACAAGGTGGTTGGATGAAACACCTCATCCTTGAGTTGGCGCACAAGAAGGTTGGAGGTGGCACAAGGTGGTTGGATGAAACACCTCATCCTCAAGTTGGCGCCCAAGGAGGTTGGAGGTGGCACAAGGTGGTTGGATGAAACACCTCATCCTTGAGTTGTCGCACAAGAAGGTTGGAGGTGGCACAAGGTGGTTGGATGAAACACCTCATCCTTGAGTTGGGATAAGAACCTCACCTTGGACACTACCTATGTCTAAATTCATAGATCAATATCCATAAATAGACATGTTCACTCCAAGCAAAAACAAGAATTCAAGAGCTCTCAACACGCCGTCGTAACGCCGCTACTACTACTCACATTTGCTACGACGAAGTGCCGCCGACAACGAAAGCTACATCTTCTACTTATAAGAGTTGTCGGTATATTTATTTAAGTTCTACTTCTTTAAATTGTCTTTGTGCTTTAATCGTAACAAGGAAAGTGGGAGTGTCCCTTTGCCTTGATTTCTTTTTGTAATCGTTGCTCCTACCTCCAACGAGGAGGAGTGGTTTTAGTGAATTGCCCTCCGTACGTGATCAAGGATCACTAGGGCCGTGGATTAGCAATCGAAAGATTGTGAACCACGTAAAAATATCTTGTCTACTTTATATTTCCGCTGTGCATTCTCTACTTGCTTTTTACTTATTGCAAAAGTTTTTAACGACACCGTATCGCTATTCACCCCCTCTGGCGACACTTCGATCCAACAATTGGTATCGAGTAGGCGCTAAGATTGGTGAAACCACCAATCTAGCTTTGTTTTCTTTTTACAGATTTTTATTTATTTATTTCTGTTTTTTATAATTATTTCACTTGCTTATCTTCTCCTACATATAGAATTGCATTAGAGGCTTTAGGATCCGGATAAGGTTGTCCTTGGGTTAGATCGAGTAAGGTTGTCCTCGGAACTTCAGCGACATTCGCATTTGATTGTTTATTTCTTTTGCAAGTTACATTTTATATATCTTTTTACTTCCCTTTCTAATCCAAGGCGAAAGTCTTGGAATATTCTTTCGTGTGTGTTTTGCAAGATTCTTTTCGTTCTTCTTCTTGTTTTTAAATGGCCCATCTCGAAGGGTTTAGCTTCCTTGACCCCGTTTACAACGGTAATGACTTTCCTTATTGGAAGGGTCGGATGGAATGCTTTCTTAAAACCCAAATCGAGATGTGGATCGTAATCAAACCGGTTTCACACTTCCTAATGAAGATGGTGAATCTTTGGGTTACGATCAATGGTCAAATTCCATGAAAAACAAGTAGAAGCCGATGCCAAGGCAACTCAAATCTTGCAATGTGGGTTGTCAAGGAAGAGTTCAACCGCGTCGGCCCCTTCATTAGTGCAAAGGACTTATGGACCAAGCTAGTGGAACTACGAAGGCACGACGACGAAGGTATGTAAAGAGATTTACTTTTAAATAAATTGTATAACTTGAAAATGCAGGAAAAGCGAGACCGCAACTCAACTACATGCTCGTATCCAAGACGCCGTCAACCAACTCCATGCCATCGGACAAAGGTCGAGAATCGCGACCTTATCGGTATTCTCTTAACTCGTTTCCTAGGACCACCTTGTGGGCATCCATGGTCGATGCCTACAAGGTCTCGAGGACCTTTCTAAAATTAGGTTAGGCGAATTGTTTTTGGAACTTGAATTACATGAGCAAACTAACGTGGTCGGGCCGAGAAGAGTATTGCGTTAGTTGCGAGTTCCAAGAAGAAGAAGCCGCAAGCAAGCCACCCCGGAGGAAGAAGGCGATATCCAAGCTCTAATGGCCAAGCCGACCGACTCGAAGAAACCGAAGAAGAGTCCGAGTCCGAATCCGATGATGAGCTTCCATTCAAGACAAGCCACGGATCCGTATCCGGTTCAAAAGAATCATTAAGGGTAAGTCGGATTAGTTACTTAATACTTTGTATGGTGCAATTAAATTTTTAAATAAGAAACTAGCTAAGTCCGAGTCCAAGGTCGAGACCTAATTGAGGAGGTTAACCTCCTCAAACATGAGGTCTCCTAACCTCTTCGACTACTCGTATTCAAGAGGAGGACTCAACTCAAGTTGAAAAGCTTGAAGTTGAGAACTCGCTTTTGAAAACACAAGTCGAAGACCTTAGAACTGCGTTGGAAAGGTTCACTTTGGGATCAAGGGACTTGACCTCTTACTTGGATCACAAAGGGCCGTGTACAACAAGGCCGGACTCGGGTTTAACTCAAATACAACCAATAAGTCATATATGTCTATAGTAAACCAACATAAGAAAAATGTCCAAGCATGGGTCCCTAAGATCACTTTGATTTCAACTTTAGGATCTAACATGTATTGGGTTCCCAGGACCAAATTCACTATGTGAATAGACCCACTCGATTCAATGGTCAGGGGAGCCAATACAAAATGTATTTTGTTAAGTCTTAAAATTGCATGCTTAGTTTTTCCTTTATTTTTAGAATGGTTAGATAGGACTCATAACCAACTAAAATCCTGCGAAAGATTGAGCCTCGGGAGCCTCTTTTCAAAAATAAATCAACTAAAATCCTCTGAAAAGATTGAGCCTCGGGAGCCTCTTTTCAAAAATAACTAGTTAGACCAAGATGTAGTCTCAAGTAAGTCGAGTTATCAATTTCTTGAAATTAGCTTTGTCTAAGGTAAGTGGTTGTTCCGATCAAAGAAGGCCTCTGTGCCTCGCCACGACCTGGAAGCTAATCTCTTGAAAAGATTACTTGATGAGCTTAGACTAAATCCGAATCTAACCTAATGTTGGTTAATTTAAATTCATTAAAATTAAAATTGAAAGTCATCTCACAGTAACACATAGGAATAACATGTTTTGATCATGTAGATATTGGTGAGATGATTTAGGTTTAAAAACTCACAAACAACCCTTTAGTAATTCCATTGATCCTACACATAAGAGTCGAAGAAACCATTAATATAGTTTTTCGAAGGACACGAACCGTTCAATCCTTAACAAAACCAACTAGCAAATCAACTTATAAGCGAACCCGACTACGATCTTGAACTTGAATCTCGTCCTAACCCAAGTCATCCTATCGACCAAGTGATAGATGACCCTAACCCGAGTCACACTAAGACTCAAACAAATAATCCTATCAATCAAGTTATAGGTGATCCAAATTTAGGGGTTCGAACTAGAGCTTCATATCGAAACCTTAGTCAAATCTCATTAATTTCCAAAATCGAACCCAAAACTATTGAACAAGCACTTCTTGATCCCGACTGGATTATTGCTATGCAAGAAGAGCTAGCTCAATTCACTAGAAATGAAGTCTGGGAATTAGTACCACCACCTAAAGAAAAATCAATTATTGGTGGGTATTTCGAAATAAACTTGATGATAAAGGTGAAGTAGTTAGAAATAAAGCCAGGTTAGTCGCAAAAGGGTTTAGTCAAGTCGAAGGTTTAGATTACGATGAGACCTACGCCCCCGTAGCAAGACTAGAGTCCATCCGAATGTTGTTAGCATATGCTGCACATCGAGGTTTTAAATTGTTTCAAATGGATGTCAAGTCAGCATTTTTGAATGGATACATTAAGGAAGAAGTTTACGTCAGTCAACCTCCCGGATTCGAAAATCTAGATAAACCTGACCATGCCCTTAGACTTAAGAAAGCCCTATATGGACTCAAACAAGCCCCAAGAGCTTGGTACGAAAGGCTTTCGATCTATCTTAAGTCCAAAGGATTCAACCAAGGTTTAGTCGACCCAACCTTATTCGTTAAAACCGTAGGAAAAGAAATCTTTATAGCCCAAATCTATGTAGATGATATAATTTTTGGAACTACCAACTCGATCCTGCTAATCGAATTCATCTCACTTATGGAAAGTGAATTTGAAATGAATTTAGTAGGAGAGTTAAGTTTCTTCTTAGGTTTACAAATTAAACAAACTAAAGATGGAATATATTTACATCAACAAAAATATACTAAGGACTTAATAAATCGATTTGGAATGCAAGATGCTAAAATAATCAATACACCTATGGCAACTAATGTTAATATAAACGAAGATGTAGAAGGAAAACCCGTTGACCTAAAATACTATAGGAGCGCAATAGGAAGTCTCCTATACTTAACCGCGAGCCGACCCGACATTTTATTCACGGTAAGTATGTGCGCAAGGTTACAAACTGTGAGGAGTCTCACCTAACCCTAGTCAAGCGTATCCTTAGATATCTAAAGGGCACGCTAAACGTAGGTATTTGGTACCCTAGATCTACCGAGTTTAATCTAATCGGCTACTGACTCGACTATGCCGGTAGTAAACTCGATAGAAAGAGCACGAGTGGTTGTTGTCAAATCCCTCGAGTCTAGTGAGTTAGTGCAGAGGAAGCGACATTGCGTTGCCTTATCTACCACCGGAATACGCTTGCGATGGGTGAGTGTGTCTCTACTCCTCTGGATGAAGCACACTCTCCAAGACTTTAGCTTAATCTTTAACAACATTAAAAGTTAGGTATGTGCGTAATAGAGTAGGATTTAAATTTTTCTATATATGTACTCTATTTTTGCTTCTTTTTATGAAATTAGCCTAAGTCTTACCTTAGAAATCATATTGGGAACTTGCTTGGACTTACAAACCCTAAAATATATTTACAAACTTTTTGAGTTAAGGCAAAAGGAGAAAGTCACAAAAGTAACAAATTAACCAAAATTAAAGGGAAGAAAGTAAACAAAATTATTACCTTTTATATTAAGTAATTCGATTACTTAAGCAACTATTAAGGGGAGTAAAATTATTTTCAAGAACTCACCTTGGTCAAGGGGAGGTTACCTCAAAGGGGAGAACTTGAAACAATAATATTTCTCACTCATGCTTAATCATTATGCTAGCTCATTCATATTTAATCTTTATGCTAGCTCATTCATATTTAATCTTTATGCTAGCTCACTCATGCTTAATCTTTATGCTAGCTCATTCATACTTAATCATTATGCTAGCTCATTCATATTTAATCATTATGCTAGCTCATTCATATTTAATCTTTATGCTAGCTCATTCATATTTAATCTTTATGCTAGCTCATTCATGCTTAATCTTTATACTAGCTCATTCATATTTAATCTTTATGCTAGCTCATTCATGCTTAATCATTATGCTAGCTTACTGTTATGCTTAATTTTTCCTTAACTTTTGTGTCGGTTTGCAATGAATCAAAAAGGGGGAGATTGTTGGTGCAGTGGGCACCAAAGTCGAACCGGTATTTTGATTATGGCAAAAGGCTCAATAGTTAAGGGTATATTTGTTATCTTACGAGCTCAATTAAGTGTGCAGAAATGCTAAAGTTGAGCGGAAGGTCTGCGACACCCGGTGGGAACCGAGGTGGTCGGGCGCAGAGGACTTGAGAAGCCAGGTACTCGGGTGAAGACCAGCGAGGCTACAAGGTAGCTCGTGTGAAAGCGAAGCAAGGTCGTTAAGCCGTAGATCCGACCCAATACCTCCAATGGAAGGTCTAGGTCGAGATCGGATGGTTAGAACCATCGTACTTTATATTTTAAGCTAACTTGTATGCTGCGGTCAAAACCCTTTGACTACGATCAGCTAGTCAAGTTCGACCTCGAGAAGAGCTCGAATTTCAAGGGGTGAATTTGGACTTGACTCGTGTTTTGGTACAAAGGGTGATGTGGCATCAAGGTGGACATCAAACCATCACCAAGCTTCCTTGTGGTGGGGCCCAAAATAAGGTGAGTTGGCACAAGATGGTTGGCTCCCATAATGTGGCACAAGTTGAATGGCTCCAACAAGTTGGCGCCCAAGGAGGTTGGAGGTGGCACAAGGTGGTTGGATGAAACACCTCATCCTTGAGTTGGCACAAGGAGGTTGGAGGTGGCACAAGGTGGTTGGATGAAACACCTCATCCTCAAGTTGGCGCCCAAGGAGGTTGGAGGTGGCACAAGGTGGTTGGATGAAACACCTCATCCTTGAGTTGGCGCACAAGAAGGTTGGAGGTGGCACAAGGTGGTTGGATGAAACACCTCATCCTTGAGTTGGGCTAAGAACCTCACCTTGGACACTACCTATGTCTAAATTCATAGATCAATATCCATAAATAGACATGTTCAAGCCAAGCAAATAACACGAATTCAAGAGCTCTCAACACGCCGTCGTAACGCCGCTACTACTACTCACATTTGCTACGACGAAGTGCCGCCGACAACGAAAGCTACATCTTCTACTTATAAGAGTTGTCGGTATATTTATTTAAGTTCTACTTCTTTAAATTGTCTTTGTGCTTTAATCGTAACAAGGAAAGGGGGAGTGTCCCTTTGCCTTGATTTCTTTTTGTAATCGTTGCTCCTACCTCCAACGAGGAGGAGTGGTTTTAGTGAATTGCCCTCCGTACGTGATCAAGGATCACTAGGGCCGTGGATTAGCAATCGAAAGATTGTGAACCACGTAAAAATATCTTGTCTACTTTATATTTCCGCTGTGCATTCTCTACTTGCTTTTTACTTATTGCAAAAGTTTTTAACGACACCGTATCGCTATTCACCCCCCCCCTCTAGCGACACTTTCGATCCAACACAATGTTTTTCTACCAAGAGGGAGGTTGTAAGATTTCATTGGTATATGATACATTGATACCCCTGGAGAGTCTTTTTGATGTATGCCAAAGGGGAAGAAGTGAGGTTTAAGTTAGGTAAACCTTCACTATGCTTTGGCATTGGAAGTGTTTAAGTTTAGGTATTGTTAGCCTTACTTAAAGGTATTGTCAAACATCAAAAAGAGGGAAATTGTTAGTGTAATCGCCCTAGGTCATGATTGACCGGACTCGAGTTTTACTCGTGTAGTATTTTGATGTTTGACTATGGGATGACCATTGTTTTAACTATATGGTTGACATGGGATTGACCATATGATGGAAAGTCCAAGTCATGGGTACTTGGCAATGGAAAGTCCAAGTCATGGGTACTTGGCAAGGAAAGTCCAAGTCATGTGCACTTGGCAATGGAAAGCCCAAGTCATGGGGTACTTAGCAAGGAATGTCCAAGTCATGGGTACTTGGCATAGAAAGTCCAAGCATGAGTCTTGGCATTTGAAAAGTCCAAGGGTGTGATATTGGCAGTGTATAGTCCAAGCTTGTATCTTGGCAACATAAGTCCAATGTTTGGCGGCGTAAAGTCCATGCGTGTATCTTGAAAATATAAGTCCAAATGTACCTTGGAAATGTAGACATGGTTAGCATGACAATAGTCGATGAATGCACCTAAAGGCTAATGTATGGATGAAGAAGTCATGAATGACTTGGAGGGATCCAATAAGCGTGAGGCTGATGGAGGTAGCTAGAAGGCTTAAGACTAGGCTAAAGGTGTCTAGCAAGTATGAGGGCATCATACTTGGGTCAAATCCTCATGTTTGAGGTGTATCAGTTGACTGGGGTTATGGACCAATCAACTAGTCGAGTTTTTTGACACTTAACAATCTAGTTGACATTGATCAGTCGACTGGGGTTAAGATCAGTAGACTTGTAGGAGTTGACTGATGCTCGACTGTGGTCGAGTGGCCTTAGCACTCAATCACGCATTGGACAATGCCGTGTGTAGCGATATCGTCATGGATGGAAAGTCGCACGATGGATGTGGCCACAGAAGCGAGGCAGGCTAAACCAATAGCTCGACTTCCTGTGCATCAGTCAACTGCTAGGGTTTGGCAGTCGACTGATCGGCTATCCATTGGAGTTTCTCCAGTGTGGATTGAGTCATTGTGAGACACTAGTTACAGGAGCAGTCGACTAATAGGTATGAGCAGTCGACTGCTAGATGAAAATTAGCTCGTGTTGCTTTAAAAGGAGCTCAAGGAGATTTTTTGCGATTTTTGAGCGATTTGAGGTGATTTGCTAGTTCAAGTCAGGGTCTTCAAGTGCGGCCCAAGCAATCAAATAAGCAAGCATTCAAAACATTCTTTGTAAAGTTTTCTTTACTTGCATTTTATTATATTTTCTTGTATCTCTTGTATTACTTGTGTAATCATTTGTACAAGGTTTCTCTACCTCCGGATTGTTCTGAGATGGAGTTTTATTAGTGGTGTGTGCATCACTAGAGCTCACTTGAGCTCGACCCATGGAGTAGGAACCCTAAGGTTCCGAACCACATTATATCGCTTTATCTCTTGTGAGTGATTGTTGTATTCATCTTCATCTTCGTATTTGTATTTTGTATTTCCGCTGTGCTAACAAAATTATAGAGATGAACGTGATTGATTCCCATCAACGAACAAAAACTCTATTCACCTCCCCCTGTAGCACATCATCCGGTCCCCTACACTAGGGTGGTTTAGAAGACTCTATATTTGACTCCCTTCGAATATTTATGTAGGAGAGTTGCATTTTCAAATCGGCATAGATGATCCTTGAGGTCTATTTTACCTTTGTACTCCCTATCTATGGTGGTTAGAAACTAGCTTGTAATTCTATCTCCAATATAGTTAATCAAAAGGCACCCTCGTGTCAAACTACCTTCTTGGGTGGTGGTCTGATTGGGCTTCTTGGACCCCTCTTTGAGTGGGAAGGTGTCACCGCCTCTCGAGAACTCTAGATAGTAGACTCTTGAATTGGTGCACCTAACGTCAACACCTCAATTTCTACATCCATCGCGCTTGACATTGTCTCACTACTTAGTTCACGATAGCCATAATAAGTTGCACAAGTTGTCCCAATGAAATAAGGCCAACTATCATCTCCAAGACTACCTTAAGCGATGTCTGGCCTCCAAGGCTTCTTCTTGTGATATGCTAGTATTTTTCTAGTGCTTACCATCATCTACATTATAGCCCATCCCTTTCCCGTATACGACATAAAAAATATGACTATTGTCTTCCTAGTGGATTTTGATTGATAGAGACAATATCCTCTTCATCACAACTACCTTAGAACTTGCACATCGAGATCGGTTAGAAGGCATCAGTGAGAGCAAACATGATCCCTCCAATGATCAAGTCAGCTCCACCTAAAAGAGAATAAAGTGTGGAAAAATTAGAGATGCACATGTAGAGAGCATAACTCTTTCCTGGGGCTACTTACCCTTTTATACTCTCAACCTTCTAGGCATCCATGTGGGCCACCAACTCCTACTTCTGTTGGATTGCATTGCAAAACTTGTCGACTAGTGAGGGTGATAACATCAGCGCTATATGCATGTTGCTACTAGGATACCCATGTTATGCCCTTTTGATTGTAACTTGACAATATCCAACAACAATTATTGGTAGTCACCACCCTATCGGTTGAACCCATCAGGCCTATCAAAGAGGTTGGAGGGTTGTCCATTTCAAAGAGGTTGTATGAAGCATAGGGATGTTCTTGGTCAAGAATGTTCCATGGTGTGTGCTAGCCAAGTAATGTATTGAGCTGGAATGTATTTGGTCGAGAATTTTCCCATAGTGTATGTAAAATACGAAAAAAAAAAAAATGGATTAACTCCTGTAATTAATTAGGATTTAATTAGTGGATTAATTGGGTTAATTAGGGGATTAATTGGGCTGGAAATGGGTTTGAACTTGGGCTGAATCCATTGGGCTGAAGCTATTGGGCTAAATTCATTGGGCTTGGGCTGGAAATGGGCTTGACCGAATTGGGCTAAATTAGATTGGATTTGGATTAGTGTTGGGTTAACTTAAACTAGGCTAGCTTAATCCTAAGAGACCGGTTCTTAAAGGCCGAACTCCACCCAATCGGCGCATTTCTTCTTCGCGATTTCTTCCCTGCCTCGTCGCCGCGGCTGGTCTCGTCCGACGCCAACCTCGATCGGCAGTCGCCTGGGATCGCGGAGCTTAGTGCATCGGCATCTCCTCTTCTTTGTGCTTTCGTCGTCGCCAGCCTCACTGCCGATCGCCTCCAGCCATCGGGTCAGCCGGCATCCCGTGAGAAGATCTCGAGTTCAGATGGAAAAGGGGGCGAGCGGTGAACTCTACTCGGTGACCTTCTCGAGTTGGATTTGAGCTGTGTAACGAGCAATCCTTCTTGGCGTCGCTGGAGTGAAAGGCTGAGTGTGAGGGAGCTGGCTTGTCATGGAGCTAGGTAGGGGTCGATCTCCTTCCTTCTTTGAGATGTGAATTGAGAGTTTGCTGAGGATTCCTTAATTTAGCGTTAATCTCTGGGTTTGGGCAGTGATTAGATTGGCGTCGTTGGATCACTCGGTGAGCGGGGAGGGTTGCTTGTGAGATTCCGATGGGTTTTACGGCATTTTCTCCTGCATTGCTTAATGGTGAATCCATAGGTAGGTTATTGAATCGATTATCGATCTTGGATGGGATCTAATTTTTCTACGTGGTGTTCTCTTCTTCAATCTCGTTATCGCTCGAGCTCAGTCGTCGTCGCGAGCTCAGTCATCGGAATACGATCGATTTGGTTGTGTTATAATGGGCAGATTGTGATGGGGTATTGGTATGGAACTTACTGCAGTGGTTGGTGAGTGCGATTTTGTGTTTTTGGAGATTGGATTGCTCGGTGAATAGGAGATGAGAAAGGAGATGATTTGATCGTAAGTTTGGGTATGTCTATTGTTTCATTTGTATTTCTATGTGTTTATAGTGGTTGTCGATTGATGTTAGATGTGCAAATCAATTGTCTTTGGTATCAAGAGGAAGCTGTGGCAGAATTTCTTTCACCTTGTTTCCTCTGTTTTAGGTGGTGTTGATGAGATGTGAGCTCAGTTATGGGAATTGACACACGATTGTGTGGGAGCAGAGATTTCCTTGTTGATCTAATTCGGAAAAGCAAGGTATGTCCGATTGGTATATTTATAGTTAATATTGTAGACTGATTGGTTAATATGAATTCATTCATCCTGTAATATTAGATTGTTCGATTAATGGATCGAGATATATGGTCGATGTGGGAGTTGATTCGATCGTTAGATATGTGATGATACTTAATTGTATCCTATTGTTCAGGGCGTTGAGGTGATGGATACATGAACATGGAGATGGATAGCACGGATTATGTATCAGGTGGGTAATATCTACCTGGTCCGGTAGTTTTGATCAATTCCAGTGCATGATCTTGGATATATATGTTTATACCTGTTTACCTTAAATCCACTCATGTTAATCATATGCTTGTACTGCCTTGACCTTTGAGATATAAACTCTGGTACTTCATTGATTATCTAGCTCGGATAGGAACTATAAACCCTATTATGTATTAGCTGATAGATGTTCAGTAAGTACATGTGATTAGGGTTATCTTTGTGACTTCAGATTGGTTTACTGTATTACATCACTAGGGTTAGGTGATGGTTTGAATTATGGAGTCGATTGTTATATCATATCCGTATTAGTGGTGCATTTATGATGGATCTAGTTTTCTGTGCATAGATAAGTGTATGGTTGCCGGATGTGACCAGGGACTAGAAGTCCTAGTGTGATGGTATATCCATTAGGGATTGTATGCCTGTGTATGGTTATATGGATGGTCGATTGTATATCGCTACTGACTAGAGGTCTTAGCGTGGTTGTCTGTCAGATGAGTATGACTCTTTATGCGATAGAGAGAGTCTTATGGATTGTAGTCCTTGCATAGTTGACTTTTAGTTGACCAGGACTCCCAGTGGGATAGGGAGTGTCGCGAGGATACATGTATGGAGCTATGCATCATCACATTGCATGCATCTTTGTTGGTAGGTCTCCTTGTGGATTGAGACAAGTCGTCGATCATCCCTGCCTCCCGGCCACTCGAGTAGTGGTAGCTTGAGGTTGAGGGCGAGCATTGGATGTGCCGCCACTATGGATGGTGGTAGGCTGGAGATGATCCTTTGTCGCAGTGGTGTTAGCACTCGCCCACTATAGGCAGTGGTTGTGTGAGTGCGATTTTCTGTGTGCATTTGTCTACTCATGGGTAGGGACAAGCGGGCTTGCGCAGGGCCCCTAAGTAGTTAGCTTTACGCTTATACACTACTCATACTACTCCAACTCGGCCACTCGAGAGTGGTGGCAGTGGAAGTCGGGCTAGTTGTCATTTGTCGTGCCACCACCCACTCTAGGGTCGTGGTTGGGCGGGTCATGAGCAGTGACCATGCATATGCATTGCTGATATATATGTATGCATGTATTTGATATATGTTTTACATATGCCTGTGAGATGCTGCATTTGATTGAGCTATGATTGCTGCACATGCTTGTACATCATGATACATGCCATTTGCATTTTATTTCTTGCTATGTGTTGAGCATGATACATCGTTGATTGATTTATTATATACATTTGATTAGCATCATGTCATTGTGTAGTACAGGACCAGGGTTATTATACTGGTGATCATATCTTTATTCATATGTACGAGTATTGGTGGTATAGGATTGACGATGCGTTATATGGTTATGTTATTGTATACTGTTCGAGGATGATCTAGCATATGGCGTTCTGAGACCGCTTGATGCGTGGTATATTACTTCATGTTGATTGATCGATTTAGTATATACATTGAGTATGACTTTCTGTAGTTACTTGTTATTAGAGTTGGATAGGGTGTATGTCTATTGGACTCATCTTTGTATACTGTAGATCTTCACATGTATACTTGTAGATCTATCCTTATATGTTGTTCATGCACTTTCTATATATTACCCACGAGTTTATACTCACCACCCCGGGACCCTGGGCTTCCTATCGCCCAGATAACAGGTAGAAGATTTCCTTGGACGTTCGGAGCTCCGCCAGCTGATCCCATCTCACACCGGACGAATAGACCTATTTTTCGTATTGTTGTATTACTATGCATTGTTGTTTTGTGGTTTTAACCGGTATTGTTTCCGTATCTGTGATATACGGACGTATTGTTTGTATTTGGCTTTCCTTTATTTGCTTATTAGGTTTCTTATTGTGTCAAGTCACTCCAGTGCAGTTGGGTCTTTGTATCTGTTGATCTGTTTGTATTGTTTCATTTGTGTTTATTATATTTGATATGATGATATGCGTATATCATATTGTTGTTGTGGGCCTCACGGGCCTTGTATTAACCGATATGTTGCCACGTCTGGAGGAGATGCCGTCGTTTGCTTTTTTCGGCATACTCTCGAGGTGACAATTTTATTAGTATCGAGCCCTAGGTTCGAAGTCCATTTCTGATTTTATTTCGTTCGGACATCGAGTTTTGCTTTACTTGGTCTTGGTTTTGTGAGTTACGGGATACATTTGCGGACATCTCCGAGCTACAAGGTTTAAGGTATGTTAATTGTTATTACATATCCTTCTGTTGGCTATGCATTTAGTTGCTTATAACAGTGCATGACTTATAGGATATTTGTTAGTATTCGCAACCGTGGTTTGAGTTGACCACGGGAACGATATGTTGAGGGTATTAGATATGTACCTGTTTCGAAAAAGGTAATTACCTTTGAGGCCATTGCGTCTGAGTCGAAAAGTAGGGATTAGGTAGTCACAGCTATTGTGGAGATTAAGGATTTCGGTCCTAAGATTTTCACTAATTATGTTAGTCAGATCATTACCTATGGTGTAATGGACTAAGCGAGTATACTATTACTGATTCAGATAGTAGAAAATTAGTATAAGATGTTCATAGGGATTTTGATCCCTGAATTGGTCGTTCTAGGTTGTATAACTTTGGGAGTACTTTTGGAGTACTTGACTCGGGTTATACGAAGATAGTAGTGTTAGTTGAATACCATTATCCGGATTTAGCCGGTACTTGGTGGAAGAGATAGGAAATAACCTACGGAAAATAACGTATCACTTAGTCGCGGTTGGTGATGTTGTGAGAAGTATATTTTCCCACATCATTTTCTTTGACTCATTGTCAAGGAATTCTTGGGCATTAGGTCGAGTGATCGTTTGGTAATGGAAGTACCATGCAGAGTCGTTAGACTTGCAAAAGTTACGACCATTTAATAGCCCAAGAATGTGATTGGGTTGGTTTTGGCCACCCACAGGTTATTGGCTGACATCTTGATCAGGATGTTTGGGTCTCCTATCGGATCCTATCGGAAGGCATTAGACCGAGTCATTTGTATAGAAATGACTCTGTAGCAAGTATTTTAAGAGTTAAAGATTTGATAAGCAGATATTGCAAGTCAAATTATTGGAATCAGAAGTCTCCGGATGTTGGATAAAAGGAGCAAGATTAAAGTAATGAGTCACGAGTGACTATTGGAGAGTTTTCCGATCATAGAAGACCGTTTGCAGATTGTCAGCAACTTCTCATGTTTATCAGTGAACTCAGAGGAAAGACTCCGAAGGGAGATTATGTGTGTGCAGTGCGGGTTACGACGAGACACAGAGTCAGATTATTCGATGGACCATTGTATCTGTTTCTACTATAAGCAGCCGGTATCTACGAGGAGAGTATGTATTTCAAGACTCTTGAAGACTATGGATGATGCTTTCGAGCGGACGATCCACAACCTCGAAAGCCGAGATTATTACAGAAGATTAGGTTATCACATCAGCAGCGATCTACTACCCCAGATATAGTTGGAGTTCTTTGATACTTTCATCCGGAAGAAGTAAGTTACTCAAAGAAGATCACCAAGACATCTCGAAGATTCGAGACATTCGCATAACAATTGTTACCTTCGCACGCAACAACTATGTACCTTCCAGAGTAGTTATGATTTGTTCAGAGAGAGAGTATACGATGGTCGTATCTATGCGATTCTTCTTGCGTATACCTTTCAGAGATGGAGCGTGCTATGATGTTTATTCTTCAAGATATAACGGATGCGTATCTTTTGCCAGTACAACAGTGTTTATCATCTCCAATGCAATTGTTTCAGATTGTACCTCAGTTCCAGCAGTTGATTTCAGTTCCTCCATGATAGTCTTTGCATCTACATGAGCTCAGCCGTCCAGAACAGATGTTGGACAAGTTTACAAGATTACTCGAGAAGAAGTATGGAAGACCGAAGGATCGGTCCTTCGGGGTATTACTTTAGGTTATCCTATTTGTGGATATATCGAGAGATACTGGTAGTTTACAGGTATCTTTGTCTAGAACATTCTTGATAGGGTTTGAAGGGTTCCTAGCGACGGGTGGTTGGTGATTTTCTCTACCGTTTGGTGAGATGTTGATCAACAACCAAGAAGGCAAGGGATACCCTTAGCCTTTGCTAGATATACCTCTACAATAGACATATCCTTATGGATAGTTAGATTGTTGGAGCGTTGGTATACTAGGACTCTCGGATGTACGTATAATTCGAGAGTATTCGGAGATAGTTTTGGATAAACTCCTAGGCTTGCCACTGCATGGGCAAGTGGGATATGCGATTGAGGTGATTTCGGGAATAGTCTTGATATTGGGGACCTCATACCGGGAGATGATTTTATGGGTATCAGTGATGCTAAACACTATGGGAGATTTATCTGCCTCAGTGTTTCTTCTTGAGAAGACTTGTAACTCTTTGTTAAAAGAGAGTGACCTTTGAGTTATGCATCGATTATCGATGATGGAATGCAGAGTTGTTGTGAATGAATATCCTTCTTCGTTGTGGATAGATGATTTGTTTAGATCAGCTAAATGACATCTGTGTATATCCTAGGGTTGGTCTACGACTGGAGGGTTGATATTGTAGTGACTTAGTGTCATACAATTATCATTGTCGGTGTGATGATTGAGCTATCTGTAGCTTAGAGTAAAAGGATGCAGGTGTGTGGAAGACGACATTTCATACTTGGTATGAATTTTAGGAGATGTTGATTATGTTGTTAGACTTATCGACGATTTAGTCGTTCATGGATTTGGGGAATCAAGTATTCTTGGAGTATTTAAGATCGGTTGTCATCATATCTGTGGAGGATATATTTATGGATATATTCCCAATCTTGAGGGAAGTTGTGGTTTCCCTAGATTGATTTGGGATTCACCATAAATGTGGATATGATGCTCTAGAGTTATTATACCGTTGACTTGTTGAACCAAAAAGGTGATGGAAATCACTGGTCGAAGTTGTGAAGCTAGGTTTGTGGCCTAGAAGGTGACTCCACTTTGTGTCAGTGTTAGTTAATCCGTTCGATATGGATGGAAGGGTATTGTACGTAGATGCATCATTTCAGGGATTAGGAGCGATCCCGATGCAGTTGAATGAGACGTATATTATGTGTATGCTAGTTGAGAAACTAGCGAGATTAGTCATTATAGTCTTCCAGTTACTTTCAGTTCTTGGTGATATAATGAATTTTGGAACAGTAGATTGGTTTCGCTTGTGAGAAAGTAATTCTCCGTTTCCGAGGAAGGATAGTGATTCCCAGAGTTGCATTCGCTTTAGGAAGAGTTGTTTCAGGAGACTCTTCATTCGAGAGTGATGATTTATTCGGAGTGTATCCGAAAATAGTGAGTATTGAGACGTTCCGGTTGGTGGAACGATATATGGGACACGGTTGATTGCGTAGTTTGGTGTTGGGTATGCCAACAAGCAAAGGTGGAATATTAGTGACCAGTAGGGTTACGTACCGAGATAAAAGTGGGAGCCTAGTGCGTTAGACTGTGTTGGGAGATTATCTAGAAATCGAAAAGGACTTGATAGGATTTGGGTAATCGATGATCGATTAGCTAGGTTCGCTCATTTTCTTCCGAGCCGTAAGATGGACTCCATTGGATCGCTTGATGGAATTATATCCATGGGGCATCCTTGGGTATCATTTCTGATAGTGATCCATGATTCACCTTACGATTCTGGCAAAGTCTCCCATCGGTTACGAGTATAGAGCTCCACTCTGGTACATTATGTACCTTCTTAGATAGGTTGATTGAGAGTATATAAGAGCCGGAATATAATATTCGAGCTCAAGACTTCACTTAGTCACTTGAAGTGTGACTTTGCTCGAAACTTGAGATGATTATTGTGACATCTCGCAAGTGATAAGTCGGAAATTTGGGGACCAAATTTTTATAAGTGGGGAGAATGTAAAATACGAAAGAAAAAAATGGATTAACTCCTGTAATTAATTAGGATTTAATTAGTGGGGTTAATTAGGGGATTAATTAGGGAAATGGGTTTGAACTTGGGTCAATCCATTTATTGGGCTAAATTCATTGGGCTTGTGAAATGGGCTTAACCGGATTGGGCTAAATTAGATTGGATTTGGATTAGTGTTGGGTTAACTTAAACTAGGCTAGCTTAATCCTAAGAGACCGGTTCTTAAAGGCTGAACCCCACCCAATCGGCGCATTTCTTCTTCGCGATTTCTTCCCTGCCTCCGGGTCTCGTCCGACGCTAACCTCGACGGCGATTGCTCGGGATCGCGAGCTGGTGCATCGGCATCTCCTCTTCTTTGTGCTTGCCGACCTCACACCGATCGCCTCGACCATCGGGTCCACGGCATCCGTGAGCATATCTCGAGTTCGGATGGAAAAGGGGCGCGGTGAACTCTACTCGGCGACCTTCTCGAGTTGGATTTGAGTCAGGCAACGAGCAATCCTTCTTGGCGTCCGGAGTGAAAGGCTAAGCGTGAGGGAGTCGGCCGCTTGTCGCGAGCTAGGTAGGGGTTGATCTCCTTCCTTCTTTGAGATGTGAATTGAGAGTTTCTTGAGGATTCCTTAATTTAGCGTTAATCTATGGTTTTGGGCGTGATTAGATTGGCGTCGTTGGATCACCGGTGAACAGGAGGGGTTGCGGTTGTGAGATTAGATGGGTTTTCGGCATTTTCTCCTGCGTTTAATGGTGAGCAATCACATCGCCATCGAGCAAGGTAGGTTATTGAATCGATTATCCGATCTTGGATGGGATCTAATTTTTCTCGTGGTGTTCTCTTCTTCGTGTGCAATCTCGTTGTCGCCGAGCTCAGTCGTCGTCCAAGACGAGCTCGTCATCGAATCTGGCTCGGATCGATTTGGTTGTGTTATAATGGGCAACAGATTGTGATGGGGTATTGGTATGGAACTTACCTGCAGGTGGTTGGTGAGCTGCGATTTTTGTGTTAGGCAGTGTTTGGAGATTGGATTGCTCGGTGAATAGGAGATGAGAAAGGGTCGAGATGTTTTGATCGGTAAGTTTGGGTATGTCTATTGTTTCATTTGTATTTCTATGTGTTTATAGTGGTTGTCGATTGATGTTAGATGTGCAAATCAATTGTCTTTGGTATCAAGAGGAAGTGTGGCAATTTCTTTCACCTTGTTTCTCTGTTTTTAGGTGGTGTTGATGAGATGTGAGCTCGATGGGAATAGGAATTGACACGATTGTGTGGGAGCAGAGATTTCCTTGTTGATCTAATTCGGAAAAGCAAGGTATGTCCGATTGGTATATTTATAGTTAATATTGTAGACTGATTGGTTAATATGAATTCATTCATCCTGTAATATTAGATTGTTCGATTAATGGATCGAGATATATGGTCGATGTGGGAGTTGATTCGATCGTTAGATATGTGATGATACTTAATTGTATCCTATTGTTACAGGACGTTGAGGGTGATGGATACATGAACATGGAGATGGATAGCACGGATTATGTATCAGGTGGGTAATATCTACCTGGTCCGGTAGTTTTGATCAATTCCAGTGCATGATCTTGGATATATATGTTTATACCTGTTTACCTTAAATCCACTCATGTTAATCATATGCTTGTACTGCCTTGACCTTTGAGATATAAACTCTGGTACTTCATTGATTATCTAGCTCGGATAGGAACTATAAACCCTATTATGTATTAGCTGATAGATGTTCAGTAAGTACATGTGATTAGGGTTATCTTTGTGACTTCAGATTGGTTTACTGTATTACATCACTAGGGTTAGGTGATGGTTTGAATTATGGAGTCGATTGTTATATCATATCCGTATTAGTGGTGCATTTATGATGGATCTAGTTGTCTGTGCATAGATAAGTGTATGGTTGCCGGATGTGACCAGGGACTAGAAGTCCTAGTGTGATGGTATATCCATTAGGATGTGTATGGTTATATGGATGGTCGATTGTATATCGCCTTGACTAGAGGTCTTAGCGTGGTTGTCATCGGATGATGAGTATGACTCTTGATGCGATAGAGAGAGTCTTATGGATTGTAGTCCTTGCATAGTTGACTTTTAGTTGACCAGGACTCCTAGTGGGATAGGGAGTGTCACGAGGATACATGTATGGAGCTATGCATCATCACATTATTGTGGAGTCTCCCTTGTGGATTGAGACAAGTCGTCAGTCATCCTGCCTCCCCAGCCACTCGGGGTATTGGTAGTAGGGTTGAGGGCGGAGCATTGGATGTGCCGCGCTCGGCCACTATGGATGGTGGTAGCTGGAGATGCGCACCTGGCCACTGTGTAGAGTGGTGTTAGCACTCGCCCACTATAGACGGTGGTTGTGTGAGGTGCAGTTGTCCTGTGTGCGGCGTTTGTCTACTCATGGGTAGGGACAGCGTGGCTTGCAGCAGGGGCCCCTAGGAGTAATTAGCTTTTTACGCTTATACACTACTCAGTCATACTACCCAACTCGGCCACTCGAGAGTGGTGGCGGTGAGTCGGGCTAGTTGTCATTTGTCGTGCCACCACAGCCACTCTGGGTCGTGGTTGGGCGGGTCATGACGATGACCATGTATATGCATTGCTGATATATATGTATGCATGTATTTGATATATGTTTTACATATGCTTGTGAGATGCTGCATTTGATTGAGCTATGATTGTTGCACATGCTTGTACATCATGATACATGCCATTTGCATTTTATTTACTGCTATGGGTTGAGCATGATACATGCGTTGTTTCAGACTGTTATATGCATTTGATTAGCATCATGTCATTGTGTGGTATGGACCGCGTTATTATACAGGTGATCATATACTGTTCATATGTCTGAGTATTGGTCAGGTATGGGATTGACCTGTACGTTATATGGTTATGTTATTGTATACCTGTTCAGGATGATCTAGCATATGGCGTTACAGACCGCCAGGTACGTGGTATATTACTTCATGTTCAGTTGATCAGTTTAGTATATACATTGAGTATGACTTTACTGTAGTTACTTGTTATTAGAGTTGGATAGGACTGTATGTCTATTGGACTCATGCTGTATACCTGTAGATCTTCACATGTATACTTGTAGATCTATCCTTATATGTTGTTCATGCACTTTCTATATATTACCCCTGAGTTTATACTCACCACCCCGGGACCCTGGGCTTCCTGTCGCCCAGATAACAGGTAGAAGATTTCCTTGGACGTTCGGAGCTCCGCCAGCTGATCCCATCTCACACCGGACGAATAGACCGGTTTTCCGTATTGTTGTATTACTATGGATTGTCGTTTTGTGGTTTTAACCGGTATTGTTTCCGTATCTGTGATATACGGACGTATTGTATGTATTTTGCTTTCGCTGTTGCTTCTATTAGGTTTCTTGTTGTGTCAAGTCACTCCGGAGTGCACAGTTGGGTCATTGTATTCTGTTGATCTGTTTGTATTGTTTCCGCTGTGTTTATTATATTTGATATGATGATATCTGCGTATATCATATTGTTGTTGTGGGCCTATGGGCCTTGTATTAACCCGATATGTTGCCACGTACAGGGGAGATGTCGTCCGTTTGTTTTTCGGCACGGCATACTCTCGGGGCGTGACAGTGTAAGTTAAGTAATGTGCTAACTGAGTGAGGATGTTCCTAGTTGAGAATATTCCCATGGTGTGTGCTTGCTTTCCAATCATGGGATATTTCGATGGTGTATGGTGGTTGAGTGCCAATGTTCCCATAATGTGTGTTGATTGAGTCGGGATTTTCTTGGTCTTCTCGTAGTGTGTGCAAATTGAGTGGAGATTTTTAGGTTGGAGATGTTCCTATAATATGTGCAGGAATGTTCTCGGTTGGGAATATTCACATGATATGTGTTGGCTTAGTAGAGATGTTCTCGGTCGATGAAGTTTCAATATATACACTACAAAAAAACATCCAATTAGTGATGAATTTTAGCAATGAAAATAATTCGTTGCTAATCTACAATGAATTTAGCGGTGAATTATTAAATCATCGTATATTTGTAATGAAATTTGCTGCAAAAGAGATTTTGTCACAAAAATAGCAACAAACTAAATATTTGAAGCTACCCCACCACATCCTAAACTAGTTAGACCAAGATTTAACTCTAAAGTAAATTAAGTGTATAATCTCTTAAGTTAGCTTTGTCTAAGGAAGTGGTCGTTGTTCCGATCAAAGATGACTTTTGTACCTCGCCACAACCAGGAAGCCCTCTTTCAAAATATTCACTTAACTAACTAAAGGTTAAATCCGAATCTAACCCAAGGTTAATTAATTTTCAAGTTATTAAAATTGAACTAAGTAAAAATAAACCCCTCATCTCACAAAACACATAAGGTTAACATGCTTTGAGACACATAAAATGGGTGAGATATTAAGGATAATTAAAATAAAAATAACATAATTTTTTAAGTGCCTTCAAAATCAATAAATAAATATTTTCTTAAAACTAGTTATTAATATTCATGATAGTTGTGTAGGTATGCTTAATTTTTGATAATCTATAAAAAAACACCTTACTACATATTAAGTATATAATCTTTTCAAAATCATTATTAGTGCAGAGGGAAAAGAAAGACTTAAATTGATCCTACACCTCTTGTTATCTCTAGGTTGGTATACGATCCTTAGGACTTAAATTGATAAGTCGAAATTAACTTCAAAGTATAGAATTTTTTTAAAAGTAAAGGACACATTCTTGGATTCATAAAAGTGTTTACTATTTCATATTTTATTATTTGGATATTTGAAAATGAACTTATCAAAGTTATTTCAAAAAATTTAAATAAGTCTTGATATTTTTCAGCTTCAAAATGCTTTTAAAACTCTAAATTTCCAAGTTAAACATTCAATATAAGTGTTTTTTTAATTATATTTCTTTTTGATATATGTCAAAAGGGGAGAGGTAAAAGACATAATTCAAAGTCAATTCAAAAATATTATTACTTTGTCACCACAAATTAAGGGGGAGGTACACTTAAAGGGGAGTTTAATTAAGGAGGAGTTGGGTCATACACTTATTTTCCTTAACTTTGAATTGTGTTGCCATAGATCAAAAAGGGGGAGATTATTTTTTGAAAGGGCACCAGATAGTTGAACTTAGGTTTTGATAATGGCAAATATTCAAAGCTAAGTTATTTTATTATCTCATGTGCTGTGTTGTGTGTGCAGGTAATGTGTTAGACTTTGCTAAGGTTAAAGACGCTAGGAGAATCTCAGAAAGTAGAGAAACCTCGGTAGTCGAGTGACCGGAAGCTAAGCGACAGGTTAGAAGGACCAAAGGTAAGCAAGGTAAGAACTTTGTGTAGAGAGGGCAGGTCACATCCTCAATACAGGGATGATGTGAGCATTGTATATAGGGTTTTAGCTATCATTTTAGTGCACCTCTTACCTCGTTTTTAGAGTATTCAATGCATATTATCTTTGTTTTCTCCACTTTTCTATTATTTTCGTTTGGGGATCTGCTTTTGTTAATTTTATGTGTAGGACAATATTTTTGGAGCAAAAATGAAGCATTTTATGGAGCACGGGCTTTATGGAACATGCTTTGGTCGTGTCCCAAGACACGGGCATGTTCCTGAAGCGAAATGGATCATAACAGAGGCTCCAGAGTGACACATGGCTGGCCATGTTAAATTAGCATGACTGTATTAAATTTCCAGCCTAATTTTCATCCAAGATTTCAGTTGTTTCTAGCCTTGCACATGACCCGGCTATGTGAATTTCACACAACCGTGTGGCGGCGCCACAAATTCAAGGAAATATGGTTTTCAAGCATTTATGGAAAGCCGGAGTCACCTCTATATATAGGAAACTCATCTAAGAGACTGGGGATTATTTTAAATCATGAGGATCGAGAGGGGAGCCACCCTAGGGCTTCCAAGCACAAAAACTGGGTCGTCCAAGGGCCCCCACCCTATTAGAGGATGCTGTTCTAGAGCTTCTCTACCTGTCGAGATCATATTGATGCAAATTTCTTCACCATGACTCCAGTTCTGAATGCTAGCAGCACCCCAAGACTCTCTTCACATCGAGACTAAGCATTCTTTTCCTTTTATGTATTTTTTTTTTTGGTTTACTCTTGGTTTGTCGATGTCTTATGGTTGGATCTCTATCTTATGGAGTAGATTTATGTGATTCTTTGATTAGGAAGTAGCCTATCTTGACTTGTAAACATATGTATGCAATGAATTCATGTTATCTTACATCGCTTTCATTATATATGCTTGCTTTTTATTCTATGATATAATTATTCATGGTCTAGCTTTATTGTGTTAATCTGATTTAGATGGCAAAAGTACTAGGTTGTATTTTAGAGCTATGGGGAAGGACTGAAAGGAGAACCCAATCCTCCGAAACATAGAGAACCAAGACATGGGGGAATCGACTATAAGTGAGGAGTTAATCTGCTGGGGTTCTCGTGATAAGTTCCCTACACGACTAAGGTTACCCCACAAGTAGATTGATTCATTGCGAGGATCCATAGGTATCATAGACTGTAATAAACCTATTCTAGCAGGAAGCCCAAAGTAGAAGAAATTAACTCTAAAGATGTGGGGGATTCCCAAAGATAGCAACCCCCTAAGCTCTAACGATTCGAAAGAGAAACTTGGCTAGGAATAGTGACGTAGTTCCAAAAGATCACATCGGATAAAATAGGATATCCTACCTACATGAACAACCATTGAGAATTAGGAGTAAGACATATGTTTACAATCATTTAGGTGAAACTGAAAACATAGAATCATTTCGTCAATCATAATAGGGATTCAGTGATAGTAGCATCCCGATAAAAGTGATCTCCTAATCCTCTCATTTTCACTTTCAACCCTTTTTGCGTACCAACCAATTGATTCACTATAAACATTCTATATTCACTTAGTAAACCTGTACTCAATTTCCAATCCCTGTGGGATCGATATTTTATTACTTGATGATAATCGTACACTTGCGGGCATTGAGAGCAGTGTGAGCTTCAAGTCCTTGGTGATTTCCATCGGAGATTTGGGATCGTGCTCACGTGCATCAGGGGACAACCATAGGTGATAATCCGACTAAGGCTTCCGGAGGAAGGCCGAAGTCAAGATTGGACAGTCTAGACTGTCACACTCATGTCATTTTGCATTTCTAGTATTAATCTTGTGTTGCAGTTGTCAAGTTGGAACCTCAAGTATAGTAGTTTACTAGAAGGTTCGGTAGTCGACTGGGGCCAGTCGACTGCCAATAGGAGCAGTCGACTAGTGTGCGCGTGAAGAGCCAAGTGTCACCTCAAGGATAAGATTTGTGGATAAACTTCTATCTAGATCTTGATCCAGATCTAGATCTCAACATGTTAGGGTTTGGAAGGCTATAAAAGAAGGGGTGAGGCATCCTCTATTCATCAATTAAAAAGCTCCTAAAGTGCTCCGTCAATCCAAAGCTCTTGTCTCCACACAACAACGTCATAACGCCGACAAAGCTTTCACCTTTTACTTCTTAAGTTTGTACTTTCATTTCTTTAATTATTAATTGCTAAGAGGATAGGTAAGATTGTTACCTCCTCTACATTTTTTGTATTGCTTCATATCTCTTACCTCCAACGAGGAAGGGAGTTTTAGTGAATTATGCTTCGAAGGCGATCAAGGATTGTGGGGCCTTGGACTAGCAGGCAGTTGGCTGTGAACCAAGTAAATAAATACTTGTGTTTTGGTTTTTTCTCCTTTGCTTATTCTGCTACGATATACTTTGTGTTTTACGTGTTTTACGAACAAAAGAAAAAAAAATTAAATATGCTATTCACCCCCCTCCCCCGCACTCCTCTAGCGTCTTTCTTGATCCTACAAGGATGATAATGATTCTTCATCTTCAGATGTTGAACACCTCTCAACTTACGAGTCTTCATGAGCTTGAGATGTGGGCCACTCTTACTTAGACTCCTTTACTAGTGTTGATGAATGCTTCTCAAGGTGCTCTACCAATTTGCTCCATATTTCCTTAGCATCATTAACTTCACCTAATTTTGACATAATATCGTTAGGAATTATATTAGTTAGAAGTTTTGTTACCTTAAAATCGGTCTTAAATTTTTGGTGTTGCTGCTTGGTCTATTTCTTGATTTTAAGCAGTCCTCCCTTCTTGTCCATTGGAGGTTCAAATCCATCCATGATAATGAAACAATCTTCTATGTCAATCCACAAGAAGGTCTCCATCCTTGCCCTCCATGTTAGAAAATCTTCTCGGTCGAATGATGAGGGGATCTGGGTGTCATAGCTAAATCCATCACTTGGCTATATCTTCTCTTCAACCTCTAGCGCTTTGCTCCCTCTATTGTTAATCCTTGAAGAGTGACCAACTTTGATACCACTTGTTGGAGATCAGTTGTCTTGCTAGAGGGGGTGAATAGCGTCGTTCGCTTTCACTTTGATTCGATCGCGTGCTTGTCTAAAAGATATTAATGTGTAACAGAATATACAAAATAAAATGCACAAACTCAAATACAACACAAGCACAACACAAGATTTACGTAGTTCGGAACTAGGGTTCCTACTCCACGGGGCAAGCTCTAATTGAGTTCTAGTGATACACACTTCCACTATCAAACTTCTCCTTCTCAGTATGACAACGGAGGTGGAAAAACCTATTACAATAGAATCTTACAACAATAAGAAATAAGAACAAGAAAATACAATAAGCAAATTAAACAAGAAGTGTAAATCACTTTGCAAACTGGAGCTTTTGATTGTTTGCTTGTTGGTTGTTTTAGGATGCCTTTGAAGACCCTGAAATGCACCAACACTTCATCTCAAATCGCTCAACAACCACTTTTGAAATTCTCCTTCGTGAACTCCTTTTAAGCCTTCACACGACCTAGATTTTCACCTAGCAGCCGACTGCCCACAGTATTGTTGTCTCATAACAAACTTAATCCATGTTGGTCCTAACGTATACCGAGCGATGATCATTACCATCGATTGACTACCAACCCGATGAGTCATTGTCCACTCGACTACTGGACATTCTGTGCCTGAGTACATTACTATCAGTTGACTTCCCAAGGCCAATTGACTTGTCTAACCCACAGTCGACTGCTAGAGCATAGTCATTTTATGCTCGTGTCCACAGACACCAGTCGATTGCCCATATATGGTGACAGTTGAGCCTCAATCGACTACATGATCAGTCGACTGGTAATAATCTCAGCCGACTTCTCGAGTCAAACTAGGCTTCCAAGTGTCATGCACTTGGCCAGTCTACTAGTCCATAACCTCAGTCAACTGGTAAACATCAAACATGAGATTCAACTCAAGTATGATCCCCTTATACTTGATACTTATCTTTATCCTAGTCCTAAGCCTTCAGGTCACTTCCATCAGCCTCACACCCTTAGTTTGAGTCCATGACTCCTTAACCTTGGGCTAGCCTTCAAGTGGCTCCATCAACTATGTCATGCTAACCTGATACGCCGCCAAGACTACACCTTTGGACTTACGTGGCCAAGACTATACCCTTGGTCTTTCCTTTTCTAAATATCCATATTTGGACTTTTCACCATCATGACTACACACTTGGACTTACGTAGCCAAGACTACACCCTTGGTCTTTCCTTTTCCAAAGTTCACTTGGACTTTATGCCGCCAAAACTATATACTTGGACTTATGCTTCCAAGACTTCACCTTTGGACTTCCCTTGCCAACAATCCATATTTGATCTTTCCTTGCTAGGTATTCATACTTGGACTTTCCATTACCAAGACCATTCCTGGACTTTCAATGCAAAGTATCCAAACTTGGACTTTCGAGATTGATTGATCGAACAATCTTCCCCAAATAATCTCCACATTAGACTTTTGATATCTCAATCATCCACTAGTCATATGGTCAACATATAGTCAAACCATATTGTCAAACAATGGTCAACCCCATTGTCATACATCATAACCCTCGAGTCCCACTCGAGGCTGCTTAATCTTGACCTCAGTCAATTGCACCAACACTTAACTCCTTATAATCTTCCATCTTGAATGTTCATGAAAACACCGTATATGTATTTAACATTCATTGTTCTTGTCCCACAAAATTCGAAGAAGTTAATAGATATTTACATGCTACCACTGATTATGAAGCTAAAACAATAATGGAATGAGGGTGTTTCTACATATGATGTTCATCCTAATCAGATGTTTATAATGAAAATTGCACTTCTTGGGATCATAAATGATTTTTCAACTTATGGTATGTTATCAGGATAGAGTACCATTGAGATCTTGGAACGTCCAATATGTATGAAGAGATTAAAATCATTCAAATTGAGACATGGGAAGAAGGCCAATTATTTTGATTGTTATAGATAATTTTTACCACCAAATCATATATTCAGAGGGAATAAAAAAGAATTCATTAAAAATAGAATTGAAAGAACACCTCCTCCATTGACATTAACTGGTGAATGCATATGATATAGAGTGCTTCACTTTTCATTTGTTATTGAAGAACCAAATGTTACAATGTATGACTATGAAAGTATGCATAAATGGACTAAACGAAGTATATTTTGGGATTTACCATATTGCCAGAGTCATTTGATTAATTATAATCTTGATGGAATGGATATTGAGAAGAATATTTTTTTATAATCTGATAAATACAGAGATGGATATTTCTGAAAAAATGAAATACAATCTAAATGCAAGAAAAGATGTGTCTCCTTTGTAAATGGCCCACTCTTGCTATTGATGAAAGTAGTAGGGGATCAAAGCCAAAGGTAGTTTATACATTAGATAAGGATCAGAGATGGATTATTTGCAAATGGTTGAAATTATTGAGATTTTCTAATGGTTATGTCTTTAATCTTGGAAGATGCGTTGATATAAAGGAATGCAAATTGATTGGTTTGAAAAGTCATGTCTGTCATATATTCATGGAAAGGATAATTCATATTTTTTTTAAGGAAATCTTACCAAGTTTTGTATGGGGTGCCATTACATATTTAAGCATTTTCCTTCATGATATTTTCTCGACAGTGTTGAGACATTCACATGTGGAGACATTAGAGAGAGACATTCCAATCATTTTGTATAATTTAGAAAGAATATTTTCACTATCATTTTTTGATTCCATGGAACATCTTTTGGTTCACTTACCATATGAGGCCAAAGTTGGAGGTCTTGTTCAATTTCGATGGATATAACCATTTGAAAGGTGAATTTTTCATCAACTATACTTCATTATAAATACATTATAAAATTACTAATTTTATTATATATTAATTTATAATATATTTTGTTATATTACCATTATATTTCTATACTATTTGAAGAAAAAAGTAAAAAATAAACCATGTGTTGAGACTTCTATTGTTAATGCATATATTGTGGAAGAAGTTACAACTTTTGCATCATATTATTTTAAGTCTCACGTTTAGTGCAAAAGGCGAAGAGCAGGAAGAAATGATGATGATCATATTGATCCAAATTTGAAGTTATTCTCAATTTTTAACTACCTCGGTCGACCGAGTAGACCATGTACACGTAGATACTTAACTGGCCATGAATGATAAGCTGCCCACACATATATTTTACTGAACTATTTAGAAATAATGTCATATTTCCAGTTAGTATATATTTTTTATATTATGTATTCCCTATGTCATAAATTTTCTGTGTTATAATTTTTTTTATGTTAGGATTTTCCAAAACCTATATTTTGAGCTTCAGTGCATGAGTTTGATCGCTTCTGTGATGAAGAATTTACACCATGGTTCAAAAAATATGTAAGTAGTATATAATAAATTGTTTAAATTTTAAGTTTAATGCATATTTATTTGAGTTTAAGTTCAAGATAATCAAGATAATGTAGAGCAAGAATTCTGCCTTGAGGTCCAAAATCAATGGTACAAACTTAGCCAATATATTTCATAAACGGATATAATTTTCATACTCAAGAATAGGAATAGGAAACATTACAATAAATAGTAAAGTTTGTGTTTAGTTATCTAATGATTGAGGCACGAGAAATGATTTTATGGTTTGTTCGATGAAATTTTAGAAGTAGAGTACCCTGGATCATAATTGTGAGTAGTTTTATTTATATGTCTCTGATTTGACCCTGTCGAAGACATAAAGGTACATTTAAAGTTTAATTTGGTTAAAATAAATCATAATAAATTGTATATGAGATATGAATTATTTGTGTTGGTACAACAAGTGACTCAAGTATTTTATGCTTCATATCCTAGTTTGAAACATGACAAAATTTATTGGTGGGTTGTTTGTAAAATAAAAGAAAGGAAAAAAAATTGAGGAACATTGAGAAGACATAGCATATCGACAAGAGGAAGTTCTAAACAAATTTCAGATCGAAAAAATAATATTCCAACATTATTAGATCCTACCAGAGTAGTGATAGACGTTGAAGCAAATGAAATTAATGAAGATGAAGATGAGAGATTTAATTTTGAGAAGGAAGATGAGATGAGGAGGATGATGATAATGATATTGAAGAGACAGACGATGAGGATGAAAATGATAATGAGAACTTTGATTTTTTATTATGAGTATCTTTTATTCAATGTCAAATGATTTTTGTAGGGACTTTGACTTGCGCTAGAAGGAGGATGAATAGCATCGCTTCGCGATTTTGTTATTCTTGATCATGTCGGGCTTGTCTACAAAAGTGTTATACGCCGCAGAATACAATATAAATATAAATAAAGATAAAAACACAAATACAACACCTTATTTTACACGGTTCGTAACTCAAGTTCCTATGCCACGGTGACTCTCTAGAGATATATCTTCACTAAGAACTTCTCCTTCTCGGCAACACGCTAGAGGTGGAGAAACCTCTGACAATAAATAAAAAAACAACTAAATACAATTATAATATAAAATAAAGAACTAAAAAAATTTACAAGAAATGAGATTTGCTTAATTGATGATTTGTTGCTTTAAATGGCTTGGAAGATTTGGATTGCAATAACAACTCCCCTTCAAAGTCCTCACGAAACCACTAGAAGAAATCCTCCGTGAACCCTCCTCTTTATAACCTACTCGAGCTAGATTTTCACCTAGCAATCGACGCCAAAAGTCATCGCTGATGCCGCCTATCCATTGTCTCAAAAGGACTAATCCACATTGAATTGTTCCTAACGTATACTTGGGCAGTCGGCTAGGCTTACCAGAAATATATTACCAAGGCCTCAGTCGACTGCCCAGTCGACTACTAGAGCTTCTATGCTCGTGTCCACTATCACCAGTCGATTACCCATTATTAGAAATTGATTGTTTTGGACCAATCAACTAGTGCAAGCCACTAGTCCACTGTTAAGGCACAACAAGCAATCGAGCCTCAGTCAACTACTCTACTAGGCGATTAGGTCATAACCCCAATCAACTGATCGAGTCGTCTATGTTGAGGATCGAACATCAAGCTAGAGGGGGCGCGATTGTTAGTACAGGTGCACTAGATAATCGAACCTAGGTTTTGATTATGGCAAAGATCCAAAGTTAAGGTCATAGTGTTATCTCATGAGCTGAATTAAGTGTGCAGAAAATTGTTAAGCTAAGCCGAAGGTCAGAGACACCCGAAGAATCCCGAGTCGGGAAACCGTTGTGGTCGAGTGCCACCGGGAGAACTTTGTGGGAGTCGAAGAACCCAAGTGAAGACCGGAAGCAAAGCAATAAATCATAAAGGACCAGAGGTAAGCACGAGTGTGAAGTGAGATGGTAAGGTCGTGTCCTTTGTACAAGGACAACCATAGGCTGCGATCCGACTAAGATTTCCAGTGGAAGATCTAGGTCTAGATCGAACGATAAAGAACCGTCATATTTACAATTTTCTGTGCTAACCTTTTATTGCAGGGAAGTGGCTAGGCTGACAGTCGACTGCTGGTCATTGGAAATTCGACTAATGCACATCAGTCGACTGATGCACATCAGTTGACTAATGGAAGGCATCAATTGACTGATGGCGATGAATCAGCCTTTTGCGCTAGGTTAAACAGGATAATGTTTGACATGACCACTTCGCGATAAGATAAGGTGTCACCTCGTTATAAGTTCCAAAAGTTGAGGTTCTACAGACTTATTCTAATGCACAAATATATAAAAGAAGGGGAGGACTCTAACCCAAAGATCATTTGTTTTGCTCTCAAAGTGCTCCCGCAACGCCAAAGCTCTAACGCCGACGCAACGCCATGTTCAAAATATCTTCGTCGGTAGCAATAAATATTACTTTTTATTTATTATATTCTTGGTTTTAATCGTAACGAGGTGAGGTAGGTTTGTTGCCTCATCCTCGTGTTTTCGGTTTTTGTGACCGTTGTCTCCTACCTCCAAAGAGGAGGAGACTCTATAGTGGATTGCCTCTTTGTACACGGCCAAACATCGTGGGGCCTTAGATTAGCATCCAGTGGACTGTGAACCAAGTAAAAATAAATTGTGTTATTTATTTTCCCACTGTGCTTGCTCTTATTTTAACATCGAAAAGAAAGATTTTACGCTCACTATTCAACCCCCCCTCTAGCAACGCTTTCGATCCAACAGGGGTGAAAAGCAATTTCTTCAATTTTGTTCGTTCGATCGTGATTGTGTGCACATCTATAATTTATTAGTAATATGCAATAGAATAATAAAGTAAAACAACAAATACAAGCACACACACAACAACAATATTTTTATGTGTTTTGGAACTAGAGATACTACTCCACGACAATGCTATAGTGATTTACCCTTACTATAAACCTCTCCTTCTCGGTATGACACCGGAGGTGGAAAAACCTTGTACAAGTTCTTACAACAATAATAAATACAACTAAAACAAGCAATTACAAAATGAATGAATAAAGAAAAAACTTTACAAATGAGCCTTGATTTCTTGGTCACACTTTGGTTGCTTTGGATAGCTTGGAAGGTCTGGAAAGCATCAACTTTTCTCCTTCAAGATCACCAAGAATCGACAACTCCAAATCCTCCATGAAGCATCCTTATAAAGCTGAGCTCGGGCTGATTTTCCAACTTTCAGTCGACTACTCTTACCAATAGTTAACTGACCTCAATACCATTCTCACAACAAATCCATCCACACTGGAATCTGCCGACGGAAACATCAATCGACTACTGCCTAGTAATCGACTGATCAGTCGACTATGCAAGAATCTATCGACTGTTATAGTGTCATCAGTCGACTGCCCATCCAAGACAATCTATTGCTCAAGGCTAGTCGACTACCCATACATGGTAGTCAATTGCCACAACCTTGTCGTAGAGTCGACTCCTCGACCAGTCGACTGGGGCATAACCCCAATCGACGGCTCCGAGTCAACTAGACTCTCGAATGTCAAACACTCGATCTGTTGACTAGTTCATAACTATAGTCGACTGGTAAACCTCAAACATGAGGTTTAACCCAAGTATGATTCCCTCATACTTGATACTCACCCATAGCCTAGACCTAAGCCTTCTAGCCACCTCCATCAGCCTCATGCCACTTGGATCCCTCGAGTCCGTGACTCTTCATCCTTCGCATTAGCCTTCAGATGCTTCTATCGGCTATGTCATTCTAGCTGGGTCCTTTGCCAAGGTTAATTTGAACTTATGCTACCAAGACTCCATGCTTGTACTTTACGCTACCAAAACATTACTATTGGACTTCATTAGAAAGATCTATTTAGACTTATGCCGCCAAGACTCATACTTGGACTTTATGCCGCCAACCTATACCGTTGGACTTTCACATTGCTAAGATTCATTTGGACTTATAACGCCAAGCCCCATGCTTGGACTTTCACATTGCCAAGATCCATTTGTCCTTATGGCACAAAGACCCATGCTTGGACTTTACGCTGCTAAATCTACCGTTTGACTTCCCAATTGCCAAAGTTCACTTAGACTTTACCCTGCCAAGACTACATGGTTGGACTTATGTCACCAAGACTATACCTTTGGACTTTACCATTGCCAAGTACCCATGACTTGGACTTTCCAATTGCCAAGACCATGCTTGGACTTTTTCATGCCAAGACTATTTTGGACTTTCCATGCCAAGACCATGCTTGGGCATTCCATGCCAAGTATCTAAACTTGGACTTCCAAGGTTGATTGCTCCAACAATCTCCCCCAAATAATCTCCCCCATATGACTTTGGATATCCCAATCATCCACTAGTCATATGATTAACATATGGTCAAACGATATTGTCAAACCATTATAAAAAATCAAAACACTACTCAAGTCTCTCTCGAGTTTAGTCAATATTGACTCAAGGCTTATTGCACTAACAATCTATCCCTTTTTGATGGTTGACAATATTTTTAAGTTAGGCTAACAATAACCCAACTTAACTCTTCCAATGCCAAAGCATAGTGAAGGTTTACCTAACTTAAACCTCACTTTTCCCCCTATGCCATACACCAAAAAGACCACCAAGAGTTTTCCAATGTTCCGTCTCCCAATGAGATCCTACATTCTCCCCCTTGATCCAAAAACATTTAAGATGCCTTCACTCTTCCTAGTGATAAATCACATATAACTAAATGAGAGACAATCTATAATAAAGGTTTACCAAACCCTCACTTCTCCCTTTTCATCAAAATTGCATCCATCATCCCAAGATAGACACACTCCCCCTAAAGGCTTGCTCCCCCTTGACCATTGCACCAACAATGTCCTTGGAGAGTTCCTAAGCCTATAAAAAACTTAAACCATGAAAATTAAAGGTAAAAGTTGAAACTTGAACTTTAACCTCCGTTAAAAATTGATACTCAATCCTAAATAAGTCTCCTAATCATTTTCAATTATTCTTTCACCCTTCCAATACTTTCCAAAGCATATCCTAGGGTTAGGAGACATTAGGGTGCCATAAAATAGTTGATACATGACTAAACAAATATTGTTTAGTCAAAACCAGCTTCAGAAGTCATCTAAAATAAAAAACTAGTCAACTTCCTTATCACCAGTCAACTACTCCAAGCAGCAGTCGACTGGTTTTTGCAAAATGCAGAAATCAGTTTCAAAAATTGAGTTTTCAAAAAGCACAAGTAATTATGTGTAATTTTAAAAAACTTGAAAATTCATATGTATATTACTTATTTCAAATACAATGGGTGAAAAACAATTTTAAATTAAAATACCCATTAAATTGCAAAATTGATACAATGTTCAAAACTATTGAAAATATCAATGTTTTTGCCTATCTTTGTGCCATATTGTTCAATGGTGATTGCTATTCAAAGATAGACTTCAACAAGGTTTTTCAAAATGATTTTAAAATGTTTTTCAAACCTTATTTTGAACCATAGTCTATGGGTTAGATGTACATAACTTGTACATTAGCTTTCCTCATGATTCATCCATGTAATATTATGAGTTTGAGTTCATCTAGATGTAAGAACTATGCACCTTGAACTTAACTCATTTTCCTAATATCTCAGATGTGTCTAGGGTGTATCAATACACACACATGTAAATTTAATATTTTTTTGAGATGTGTTTTTTTGTTCTTCCTTATCTAAGGTCTCATGCATTTCATCTAGGCAACTCTGTTTGATTCCCTTATCATGAGACTTCAAATCATGTTATTGTTCTTAATTTTATTTTAAATATCCTAAATGCATGAGATATGATCATGTCATAGATGATAGCATAAATTAAAATATTTTTCAATAATCATGATGTCATGACATAAAGACAGACCTAAATGCAAACATGACATATTAACTTAATATTTTCATGAGATTTTATATGATCAAATGAAATATGATGCCATGACATGACACATGACAAATAAAATATAAAGATATAAAAATACCTATATTTCAAGACTAATTGTCATTTATTATTATTAAACTCATTTTTTTTATAATAAACTAAATTCCCAAGTGTGTCAAAACCTCAAAATGGCAAACTGTGACTCTAACCTATCTTGTGCCAATTTTGATTGACTTTTCAAACTTCTTAAATTTTATTGGCCCATCCTAAAATCTTTTAGGATAATATTCTATCTCATTTCCAAGGTATCACATTATCTTGAAAATACCTTAAAGTTTCAACTCTACCATGTAAGGTTAACTACCCATCCATTTAAGGTTGACACACCCTAAACCCTTCTAGTGTGATGGAATCACGCTCCTTGGAACCCCATGCCTATTGGGGCACCTTGGGTTAACTAGGTACTCCCTAGGGATAACTTTCCTAGCTACCCTCCTAATGTCCCTTCTAGGCATGGAAGCCTTGGTCATTTTGGTCATGTCTAGGTCAACTCTAGGGATGACTTCCCTTGTGACCTTTTTAGTGGCATTCCTAGGTTTCTTTGAAACCTTAGCCACTAGACACTTGCAATGGTCGACTCTAGGGATAACTTCCTATAGGATCAAGTAAACTGAGATAGGGGGTGAATTTTGATATTTAATATTTTTTATTTTAGAAACTTATTTTATATTGTCAAATAAGAGTACACAGTAGAAATTAAATGCAGTTTAGACACAACAGTTTACTTGGTTCACAACCCTGACTGGGTTGCTACTCCAAGGCTCGTAGCTCTCCCGAGAGCTACCTTGATGGGCAATTACTAAATGCCCTCCGACTCGAGAACTCTCAACTTTGGAGGGTTTCGCTTTTTACATATAATAGACATAGGTAACACACTACCCACTCTTGAATTTAAATACAGAAGTGAAAATGTAAATGAGCAAATACAAGATGTATACCAACACTAAGTAGATGGTAGAAGTATGCTCGGAGTGTCGGAAGATAGCCTTGTTGTGGAAGTTTAGCTTTGGTGGATGAGAATGGATTTCGACAGCACTTCGATGTAAATTGGATATTCTTACTCAGATCTGGTCGAGCTCATATTTCATAAACCTTTTACAGTCGACTGGAATGCCTTCTAATTGACTCCACATTAGCCCGTCGATATGGAATTCGTGGTCTTCCAATCGACTTAAACCTCTCCAATCGACTCCACGTCACTCGGCTCCGCATTGAGAAATTTGCCTCTTTAGTCGACTCAAACCCTTCAGTCAACTGAAACCCTTTCGATCTGCATCGCACGATCTCTGATTGATCACAAGTTGATCCTGCCAAATAGGTATCTAGTCGACTGATACATTGTTGGGATGTATACTGAAAGTCTATCTTTTGTATGAATATCTTTATTTTTGAAATAAGAATCACATGATCATTGTTTGCATATTTATGGTTATGCATATTTTTCTGATACGTTACATTATAGAAAACATAGAGTGTAGTGTCACACAGGAGATCATGTTATCAGTTCCTTGTAAAGTATAAGTAAAGGCTCACAACCAAGATGGTTATGGACAAACCATTGGTATGGTTGTAGTGTGATTTGGTATTGGTTTATCTTGACCATAGAATTACATTAGTACACATTGTGCGTATTGAGCAGGACCGACATAGAGGTGATTCAATTTATTGCTGACTACATAATTGAATCGGGCCTCAGATATTATGGTGTACATGCTCTTAATCCCGATATAATAACAGGCACATGTACTTAGTATTTATTTCTTTGATTTACCAATGGGCGAGATTTATAGAGTAAATCGATAGGCTCGGTAAGTTGGGAAATTATATTATTTACATGGTGTGTCGTTGATTATAGAAGGAAACTGTGTCATATGTATTATGATGATGATATCCCCTTGAGGAGCTCATAAGGTTCATCATGTAAACCCTGCAGGTGGACTTGGTCCGGCATGATGATAAGGTTGAATGGTACTACTCATGGAGTTAGATGTTGATTAATTAATTGTCAGTAAATTAATTAATTGACAGAGATTCGAGATTTTAAACATGGGGAGATATTTGTACAATTGATATATGGAGCCCATATTTAATTATGGGGGTTGGTGAGGTAGATCAATGATAATACTCTAGTGGAATAGATTGGACTTTATGTGGGTTTGATCCATTGGGTGGACAAGATCCAACACCTCCTAATGGTCCCTATTGTAGTCTATTAAAACCCTCATGAAGCCTAGATCCAATGATGGAAAATGAAACTCTAGATCCAATGATGGAGGTTAAATCTCTAGATCCGATGGTGGAAATTATATCTCTAGATCTGATGGTTGAGATTAAATCTCTAGATCCTAAGGTGGAGATTAAAAGGAGGCTAAAGCCTAACTCTATAAATAAGGGCTTAGGGCTTCGACGTGGAGATGATAAGACAAGGGTTAGGGTTTTGGAGTTGGCTTAAGAGAAGAGGTGGGCGGCAACCCTAGGGTTTCCTCTTCCTATTGGGCAGCAACAACAAATTCTAGGGTTTGGGGCTCCTCTTGGCCGGCGACATCTCAATCACCCTCTCTCTCTCTAGATCGGAGACAACTCCTCTCTCTCTCTCTCTCTCTCTAGGTTAGTCAGCGGCAACCTTTCTTCAAGGTTGGCCGACGCTCCTACATCCACTCCTTGGCCGGCGGCAACATCAATCTTGGAGCTTGGTGCCCGGTTCTAGATAGGAGAAAGAGTTTCGTTTCATTCTTCCCTTTGTTCAGAGCGATCAAGGAATAGAAAAACGTGATCTAGGAGGCTTCTACTTTTGGAAGATCGTCTCCCACACGACACCCGGAAGGAGGAAGGACATACAATAGAAGATCAAGAGGTATAACAAAAGGTATAAGCTTGTTTACTTTTATAAGTGTTCTTTTTATTATGTATATAATTGTTTACAATTGTATGTGGCTAATTTACTTTACCCCGAAGACAAACACAAAAATCGGCGATCTGTACATCGTCTATTCTGTGGCTAATCGAAGAAAAGATGTAGGTCGCTTGAACAACAAGTTTGTTCAAGTGACCACTCTAATCGAATACCACGACGATGGATCGGTTGCTTGGGTAATCCCTCTTTATCAAGAATTAATTTTTTTTATCCGGGGACGTAGATGGGATCGGCATGCACAAGCGACCAAGTTGAAGTGGGAAGCGAAGTTTCCACCTTCAAGTGGTATCAGAGCCACGGTTTCCAGTTTTGTGTGTTTTGGATTCGGTTAATTTTATGCACTTATCATATATTGTATGTGTCGAATGATAGTAGGATGTGCGTAGGCTAAATTTTGGTTGCATGCATAAGATCCAACTATTATGGCCATATGTGTGTGTATGTGATTGGATGTGTATAATATTATTTGAATCCTCGGAGTTAACGAGGCTAGTATTTAATTTTTATAATTAATTACGACATTGTTTAGCCACTCTTTTTATTTTAGTTTACTTTCGATCTAGATTTCATGTACACTCCTTCGTGGAGTATAGGATCGATGGATGTAAATTAAAATAATTATTCTCAGCTCGGATCTCCGGATGGCTTGTACATGGCGTAGGGAGGAGCGGACGAGATGGCGATACGACGGGAGGCATATTAGAGAACAAAAGCCATAATAGTTGGAAAATATTTTTTTTTCATATTTATTGCTTCTTGTTTGATATGCATGACGTGTGCTAGGAAAATTCCTCAATTTTAAATTACTAAGTGGGAGAGGGATATTTTTATAAATTCCCACGGCCTCAATTACGATTTGACATGTGATGCAAACAAACTTGCGTGTCGACTCTGAGTGCCTTCCTCGTCATCGGATGAGTTTTTTTTTGCAGATAACAGGGTCGAATATGGTTATAGGAAATTATTTAGGAGCGTGTTTACTTCCCCATCAGAAGGCACATAACCCGAGATAATTGCCTTGGTACCAAGTAATGGTGAACATTTAGATGCAAATAGGAGTATCCTCTCCATCGGAGTCACTGCTTTTATTTATAGGGCCGAAGAGGAACCAACTTTTTATTTTATTTGTCAAAAAGTTAGGTTGACAAGATACTAAAATTAATGGGTAAAACCTCCTCTTACAAATGTAGAATTTGTATACGTCCACACTATTGTGGCATACGATATTCTCGGTGTTTTGAGGTGTTGGTTAATTTTAAAATTTTATTGTTTGAGGAATCAATAATTTTTTGAAATCTAATGTTTTGATCTATGTGATTCTTAGGTTTTTCAAAAATGACTTTCAACCCGCTTGCTGTGATAATGAAAGAGAATAAATTTACCGGACCCAATTATGTTGATTGGAAGAGGAATCTTGATATTGTCTTGACTGCTGAGGAGTACAAATATGTACTCTTCGAAGAGTGTCCTCCTAAGCCTGCGAATGATTCTAGAGAAAAGGAGAAAGAGAGTTATAAGAAGTGGATAAAGGCTGATGAGATGACATGGTGTTACATTTTGGCTTCTATGTCAAATGTATTGCAACATCAGCATCAAGCCATGCCCATTGCTTATGACATGATGCTCAATCTCAAGAAGCTTTTTAGACACCAGAATTGGGATGCTAGGCTAGAAGCCATAAGGAACTTGATGACAACCACCATGATCGAGGGAACACCCGTGAGGGATCATGTTCTCAAGATGATGGTTCATTTGAATGAGCTGGAAGTCCATAGAGCTGAGATCGATGGGGAAACCCAGGTCGATATAATTCTCCAGTCTCTACCTAAGAGTTTTGAGCAGTTTTGCCTGAATTACAACATGAACAAGAGGTTGTATTCGTTGGCGGAGCTTCTAACAGAACTCCAGGCAGCAGAGGGGCTTTTTCGTCAGAGTGCTCAGGCTCAGGCCATGGTTGCCTAAAAGGTTTCTACTTCTAAGCTAAAAGCCAAGAAGAAGAAGAAACAAGGTGGGGCAATGGTGGCGGGAGGATCTCAGGGAGGAGTGAAGAAGACGAAAGGCAAGTGCTTCACTTGCAAGTAGACTAAACACTAGAAGAAGGACTGCCCCAACCGAAAGCAGAACAAAGGTATATCTTTTGGTCTAGTCTTTGAAATATGTTTAGTCGTGTTATCTACCGGCACATGGTGTGTAGATACGGGAGCCACTGATCATGTCTGCAATACTTTACAGGGGTTCCATGAAACTAGACCATTGCCTGAGGGGGAGATTACCGTTTACTTGGGCAATGCTACGAAGGTGGCGGCTATTACAGTGGGAGATGTTTATTTGTCTTTTGAGAGAAATAAAATTTTGGTTCTGAAAAATTGCCTTTATTTACCTTTATTTAGAAAGAATTTGATTTCGGTTTCTAAATTATTTATGGATGGATATTCTATTTCTTTTAATGACAGAGTTGTTATAAAAAGGAATAGAGATATTATATGTTCTGGTGCATTAATAGGAAATTTATATACCCATTGAACTAAAAGCTCCCACGATGCAAATAGAAGTGAATAACTCATCTTCTAATTCTAATAAGAGAAAAGAACCTTCGAAAATAAACAAAACATATCTCTGGCATCTAAGGTTAGGTCATATTAACCTAAGTAGAATCCAAAGGTTGATAGCTGATGGACCTCTAGGTTCATTAGTGGTGGAAGATTTCCCAACCTGTGAATCTTGCTTGGAAGGTAAAATGACCAAGAGGCCTTTTAAGGCCAAGGGGTATAAAGCCAAAGGTGTGTTGGAATTTGTTCATTCTGATTTGTGTGGTCCTATGTCTATCCAGGCAAGAGGTGGTTTTGAATATCTTATCTTTTTTATAGACGATTATTCAAGATATGGATACATTTACTTGATGCGTCGCAAGTCTGAATGCTTTGACAGGTTCAAAGAATTCAAGGCTGATGTTGAGAAACGTCAAGGTAAAAGTATCAAGACACTACGATCTGATCATGGTGATGAGTACCTCTTGGGACAGTTTAGGAATTACTTATCAGAGACTAGGATTCAATCCCTATTGTCTACACATGGCACACCCCAGCAGAATGGTGTAGCGGAGCGAAGGAATAGGACTCTTATGGAGATGGTTAGATCGATGATGAGTTATTATAAGTTGTCAGATTCATTCTGGGGGTATGCTCTAGATACGACAGTGTATATTCTGAAGTTGGTACCATCTAAATCAGTGCCTTCTACTCCCACAGAATTGTGGACTGGGCGAAAGCCTAGTCTGAGACATATTTGGATTTGGGGGAGTCTAGAACTTTTGGTGAAGGCAGATGCTGGTAAGTTGGAACCTCGTACAGAAGTGCGCATGTTCGTTGGATATCCTAGAGGAACGAAAGGTGGTTTGTTTAATAGTCCTAGAGATCATAGGGTGATTGTTAGCAGGAACGCCATATTTCTAGAGGAAGACTATGTGATGAACCACAAGCCCATGAGTAAGATTGTTCTGGAGGAATTGAGAGGGGAAGTCACTACTTTAGTACCACCGGTACAAGAGGGTATACCATAATTGACTGCTCCGCGTGTCACAGAGGATACATAGGTGATACCTCGTTGTAGTGGGAGGGTTGTTAGACAGCCTGATAGATTCTTGTTCTTGGGAGAATCTTCTGATTTGGTCCCTGGTGAACATGAACCTGATACCTAGACATATGACGAGGCAATCCAAGATAAAGATGCGGTATCTTGGCAAAGTGCAATGAATTCTGAGATAGAATATATGGATTCAAATCAGGTCTGGGAGCTAGTAGAACCATCCAATGGTGTAAAAACCATTGGATGCAAGTGGATCTACAAAAGAAATAGAGGAATAGACGGGAAGGTTGAGACCTTCAAAGCGAGGCTTGTTGCGAAGGGGTATACTCAAAAAGAGGGCATCGATTATTGGGAGACCTTTTCGCCGGTAGTCATTCTTAAGTATATCCGGATTCTCTTATGTATTGATGCTTATATGGATTATGAGGTGTGGAAGATGGATATTAAGATAGCTTTCCTTAATGGAAGTCTTGAGGAAAACATCTATATGAAGCAACCAGAGGGATTCATTGCAAAGGGCAAAGAGCATCTTGTGTACAAGCTTAATCGGTCCATTTATGGATTGAAGCAAGCTTCGAGATCTTGGAACATCCACTTTGATGAGGTAATCCAGTCTTATGGATTTATTCAAAGCCCGGATGAATCTTGTGTATACAAGAAATGTGGCGGAAACATAGTAGTATTTCTTGTACTATACGTAGATGACATTTTGTTAATTAGCAACAATGCCAAGGTGTTATTAGACGTAAGAGTATGGTTGTCCAAACAGTTTGATATGAAGGACTTGGGAGAAGTGATACACATCCTTGGGATCAAGATTATAAGGGATCGTAGGAAAAGGATATTGTGCTTATCTCAAGCTTCATACATAGACACCATTTTGGCTCGTTTTAGCATGCAAAACTCCAAGAAAGGTTTTCTACCTTTCAAGCATGGAGTTCCTTTATCTAAAGAGATGTATCCTAGAACATCAAAGGAGATAGAGGAGATGAAGGCAGTTCCTTATGCTTCGGCAGTAGGAAGCCTCATGTATGTTATGCTATGTATGAGACTGAATATCTGCTTTGCCATGGGCATGGTTAGCAGATATCAAAGTAATCTAGGACAAGGACATTGGACTGCGGTTAAGCATATATTGAAGTACCTGAGAAGGACTAGGGATTATATGCTGGTATACCAGACAGATCAATTACTCCCTGTGGGTTACACAAATTTCGACTTCCAATCAGATAGGAATAACAGTAAGTCTACCTCAGGTTTTATGTTTACATTGGGAGGTGGAGCCATTGTATGGAGGAGTGTCAAGCAGAAATGCGTGGCGGACTCTACCATGGAAGCCTCTTAGGCGGCCAAAGAAGCTGTATAGCTCAGGAACTTCTTTATGGACTTGGATGTGATTCCTTGTTTGCCTAGAACTATCACAATTTATTGTGATTATAGTAGTGCAGTTGCAAACTCGAAGGAACCACGAGTCCATAAGGCAAGTAAACACATAGAGCGCAAGTACCACCAGATACAAGAAATCGTAAAGCGAGGAGAAGTTGCTATGGCCAAGATTACATCAGAGGATAACCTAACAGATCCTTTCACTAAGGCCGTTCCAGCGAGAGCTTTTGATAGGCATGTGGAGGGAATGAGAATTAGATGTATGGCAGTATGAGGACAGCATAGTCTTTTAGTATAAGTGGGAGATTGTTGGGATGTATACTGAAAAGTCTATCTTTTGTATGAATATCTTTATTTTTGAAATAAGAATCAAATGATCATTGTTTGCATATTTAAGGTTATGCATATTTTTCTGATACGTTACATTGTAGATAACATGGTGTGTAGTGTCACACAAGAGATCATGTTATCAGTTCCTAGTAAAGTATAAGTAAAGGCTCACAACCGAGATGATTATGGACAAACCATTGGTATGGTTGTAGTGTGATTTTGTATTGGTTTGTCTTGACCTTAGAATTACACTAGTACACTTTGTGTGTATTGAGCAGGACCGACATAGAGGTGATTCGATTTATTGCTGACTACATAATTGAATCAGACCACGGATATTATGGTGTACATGCTCTTAATCCCAATATAATAATGGGCACATATAATTAGTATTTATTTCTTTGATTTACCAATGGGAGAGATTTATAGAGTAAATTGATAGGCTCGGTAAGTTGGGAAATGATATTATTTACATGGTGTGTCGATGATTATAGGAGGAAATCGTGTCCTATATATTAGGATGATGATGTCCCATTAAGGAGCTTATAAGGTTCATCATGTAAACCTTGCAGGTGGACTTGGTCCGACATGATGATAAGGTTGAGTGGTACTACTCATGGAGTTAGATGTTGATTAATTAATTGTCAGTAAATTAATTAATTGACGGACATTCGAGATCTTAAACATGGGGAGATATTTATACAATTAATATATGGAACCCATATTTAATTATGGGGGTTGGTGAGGTAGATCAATGATAATCCTCTAGTGGAATGTATTATCATTAGTGAATCGGACTTTATGTGGGCTTAATCCACTGGGTGGCCAAGATCCAACTCCTCCTCATGGTCCCTATTGTAGCCTATTAAAACCCTCATGAAGCCTAGATCCGATGATGGAAAATGAAACTCTAGATCCAATGGTGGAGGTTAAATCTCTAGATCCGACGGTGGAGATTAAATCTTTAGATCCGACTGTTGAGATTAAATCTCTAGATCCGATGGTGGAGATTAAAAGGAGGCTCAAGCCTAACTCTATAAATAAGGGCTTAGGGCTTGGGCGTGGAGATGATAAGACAAGGGTTAGGGTTTTGGAGTTGGCTTGAGAGGAGAGGTGGGCGGCAACCCTAGGGTTTCTTCTTCCTATTGGGCGGCGACAACTAATTCTAGGGTTTGGGGCTCCTCTTGGCCGGCGGCATCTCAACCTCCCTCTCTCTCTGTAGATCGGTGGAAACTCCTCTCTCTGTGCATCTCAACCTTTCTTTGAGGAATCAACTAACAGAACCGCCTTCTCCTCATGCTTCACATAAGGCTCCACAGTCTTCAGCATATTGAGGAGCTCGGGAATGGTGGATTCCAATTTGTTCATCCGATAGTTCATCATAAATTGCGAGAAACTCTTGGGCAAACAATGCAGAATTAAGTCAATACTTAACTCATGATCCATCACAAAACCGAGGGTAGCTAGCCGCTCGATGTACCCGTTCATCTTTAGCACAAACTGTACTACAGACGAACCTTCTTGCATCTTCGTGGTGAAGAGGAGCCTAGAGACCTCGAACCTTTCGGATCTCGCTTGCTCATCGAACAACTCATAAAGATGGAAGACCATAGTGTTAGCATCCATATGCTCATGCTGCTTCTGCAGCTCAGGTACCATCGCCGCTAGCATGATGCAACTCGCCACCGTAACCGCCACATGCTTCGATAGACCAACATTTGGTCCGAGTTGCATCGCCCTTAGACGGCCAGAAGAGGCTCTTCAAGGACATATGCAAGCTTTTCCGCCTTTGAGAACAATTCTCGTGTTTCTAAGCCACCCGTGAAGTTAGGCCCACTTGGCTTTGTTCAATCCAAAATAGTGCGCAAATTCAAAGACGCTATGATCAATTTATGACCTAGAAATACAAAACGAGCATATATGAGAAAATGATTTTAAAATGCATCAATATACATTTATAAATCCCATTCATTTTTCAATTTCAAAACCCCAAAATCACTTCGAGATTGTAGGTCCATCTCCGAATGGGTCGATATCCATCATAGTTATGAACAACCTCGAGAGAGTCCAACAAGCCATTCATAACTACGACTGTAGGTATCATCTATACCGATTGCATATCACGATATGCAACTATCACAATGTGCTATCAACTAATTGAATGTTCACACATACATCGGGTTGTTAACACATTAACAAGTATGCATCATATGCATAGCACCCAACTTCACCTCCCTTTACATCGACTGAGAGAGTCCAACAAGCCGATGCTCTGTGTTAAAGCCAACCCATTAATCGACATAGTTTTAATATGGTTAGAGCGATTCAACCAATTAGCCTAGCTTGAGAGAGTCCAACAACCAAAGCTAACGATTGACCTCCGACTCTTACCATATTAGTATTAAACTATTCCATGGTTCTGAACATATTCGAGTTGAGCGGGCTTGGAGAGAGTCCAACAACCCAAACAAAAGCAGAACTGCAGGTTCTAACCATATTAATGGAAGGTGTAGGCTTTAATATTGATTAAGGGTTTTTATGTCTCATCCTCTTTGCATGCAAATAACTATTATCTACATGGCATGGCATACATGGCATACATCTACATGTCACGACACGCATGACATAATGTTATGTATCTAATGCAATTACATGGCATACAATTATGTCATGTACATATTTCCTTATATGTCATAACTATTTATGGAAATAAAGTATGTTTAAGATTTGATTCTCCAAATCAAATCATAATTAAATTAGGAAACAAATTTCCAAATCTAATCACATATTTTATTCATGGAATTATTTGATTAAGGAAAATCTATTTAGGAAACCAATTTCCTAAATCATTAAAACTACTTATGGAAATAAAATATTTTAAGATTTGATTTCCCAAATCAAATCATGATTAAATTAGGAAACAAATTTCTAGAATCTAATCAAATATTTTATTTATGGAAAATATCAATTTCCATAAATACTTCCAACTTTCCAAAAGTGGAAGATTTCCATAAATACTTCTAGACTTTCCAAAATTGAAAAATTTCCATAAATACTTCTAAATTTCCAAAATTTAGAAAATTTCCAGAAATACATTATGACTATCGCATAAAACCATTTTTACGATTATGTGAAACACAACTGGGCTCGATACCCTTTGTTGGGTTTTAAAGGCATGGCGTGTGTGTGTTCGATCATGTTTACGTAAACATGAGCACAGTGAAGCAATTAAAAATAATAAATCTATATTTATTACAACACACACAACACGCATGCATATTACAACAAGTGTAGACATAACCGTAAATTAAAATTTGCAATAAAAGAAATTTATCTTTATACCTTTATTATGGCGTGTAGCGGGAAACGGCATCAAGCGGGCGATCCTCGTAAGAATCGTCTCTATCCGTATCACGCCGAGCTCCTCGGGATGACCCGCTAAGTCACGAGCCGTCTTCGTGCGGGTTACTAGCCTCGTGTTGAAGGCGGCGTGATCGAGAGATGATCACGATCCGAATCCAAATTCGGATCCTAAAGCGAGTTCTCAAAACTTCGCTTCTCCGGAGAGGTATTCGTCAACCGTTTGGCCAGATCGCCGTCCTCCCACCTCAGAGGATTACGGAGATCAAATCCTCGGTAAGTTAGCGCTGTCGGAGCACTAACCGTCGTCAAGCGGCGCTCCGACAACAAAGAAACAAGCTGTCCAGAAAAACTGGACAGCTTTGGTGGAAGGAATAGAGGCGGCTAAGGAAGATGGAAGCTCACCTTATGCACCCGAACTCAAAGGAGATCAGAGGAGGTCGCGGAGGTTCTCCGGCTGAAGCTTGGATGCGGCAAAAGACTTGGGCTGCACACAAGTGGGCGGCAACAGGTTTGGCGGCGCCGAATAGGAGGGTTAAGTATTTTATAGAGAACTAATTCTCTTAATGGTTAATGGATCATATCCATAAAGCCCGTTAACCGCTCCATTAAGATAAGTTAAAATAAACCAAACCATGATGGTTTATTTTAAGTTAAAAACGAACGAACCAACTTTTGGTTCATTCGTTTAAAATAAACCAAACCCTTTGGTTTATTCTCATCCATTGGATTAGAACCAAACCATTTTGGTCCATCCATTATGTCTTCATAAGACCACGGCCCATCCGCTTCCATTCCATTTGAAACAATTTCATGCTCGCTTTATGTTTAGTCGACCAAACATAGTTCTCTCGATGCGAGAATCCCATTCTCAAGCTCGTTTTAAATCCTTTGGATTACACTCGTTGTCGTGTGACCAAATAGGTTCTCGGTTTATGTTGGCCGTCTATAATTAACCATTAATTATAGAGCGATCATGAGTGGCACCTAGTAGTACATCATGATCCCCAATTAGCGAAAGATCAGCGGTTGATCGAACTATTTACGAAACCCTTGATGGCTCGAATGAATCGTGCCCCATTCCCTTCACTCATCTTATACCCACTTGGTTGGGACATGGTCTATGTGCCGATCCCCACTAAGTGACTCGTCACACCTAGCCCAAGTATCATTTCCTCGTCCTACGGATTCTAGTTACTCCACATGTATCGAAGAGTACCTTACTCTAAACATGTAATGCTTTGGCCAAAGACTTTAGTAACAATCCGGCGAGAGGCCATGGGTATACATCTCCTCGCAAGGAGTGGTGAATCCTTTATAGGCTATTCAAACACCTTGATCATGACTATACCCAATCATCCGGGTCCACATCTCCTTAGAGATGTTTGCTTAAGATGTCAAAGCATAAGTCTCCATGATCAAGATGACTTGAATACCGCAAGTCAAAGGAACATCGCACTTAAGCCACAGTAAGAACTTCATTGACATATCTATATATGCAGAGAACCATATGAAGTCTTACGGCTGGTCACTCCAATGAACTAATTACCATAACTAGCATCCACGATTAACTCCGGACATCACTATGTCTCCAGCCAGTGAGAATCAGCTGCTTGGATACACCAAGGAGTATACCTCGTGCTAGTCTCGACAGAATTGATGGTGTCCAAATCCATCAATTCATCGACTAGGGATAATTCCGATACATCACAATTACACATGTAGAGATACTCACTAGTTGTGATCCAATCACAAATTCTCTCATGCTATGAATCGTATCGTGGACATTCAGTAAATGAGTTTAAGATCCAATCAAATACATAAAACATGTATACTCAAATAGTGAATCTTCATTTATCATATAAATGGTTCATACATAAGGCGATTGCCTTAGGACATCTCTCATATATTACTAACACCACTTCCTAGGCATGCACTTTGAAGAGCTTCCCTAACTTACTATCAATTCACTTGTCTTAGTACTAGGTTGTTCAAGTTTAAACTACTTTGTTTCCTATCTAGTCCATACTAAATTAAGCAAGTAAAGTAAACTAAAGCATGCAAGTGTTTTATCTAATTAAGAAAACAATCAACGAGTTAGCTCCCCCTGCATAGTAGCTTTGTTGGGTCTTATTCACTAACTAAACTTGTTCTTTGGGAATCCAAAATTGGTTCGATCCAACTTGATTGACTAAGCTGGTCTTAGGAACCCAATCTTGGACTTGACCCTTAGCATTTCTATTAAACAAGGACATGTATGATCTATATGTGTCTTTAGCCTTATATCCGAGACCCAAGAATCATATTGAGATACTTGGATCCCAATGTGAACCTTTCCAATGATCCAGTGAGATCTTCTACTTGCCTTTTTAGGACAGAGTTCTCTTCCTCAAGCTTTGCAACTCGAGTTGAGTCTCTATCATTAATTTGGCAAGTCGAAGTCTTTGAGTTGACTGTCTCCTTAAGTACTTGAATTTCCTCAACAAGCGAGTCGACTCAATTCTCAGACTTGGCTAGTTTCCTATCTAGGCATGCAATTATATTGTACAACTTATCTTCTTGGGGAGATGTTACCTCGTTTGAAGTTTTGGAAACGAATGGGGATCCATGGCTTCTCTCGGACTCAGACTCGGAGTTTGTCTCGTCTTCGGACTCGTCGGTTGCCACGAGTGCTATGAAGCAATTCGTTGATATTTCCACGTCCAATTCTTCTGACGATGACTTGTCCAATTTTACCTTAGAGCTTTCTTTCTTTTCCTCTTTCTTGATTTGGATTTCTTTCCTTTTGTGTTCGTTCCTGCCATCAAAACTAGACCATCCTCGAATTGACTCAAATTAGCCTGTTTATGTAACTTAATTAATTTATCCCATAACTCTTTTGAATTTTGAATGGACCCAACTCAACTTAGCTCCTCATTTGTGAGTTCACATTGCAAGGTGTTTAAAGCCTTGTAATCGACTTGAGTCTTTTTCCTAAAGTTTGCGGTCCATTTCTCCAGTTCTAACAACTCACCCGAGTCGTCTACCGCAGCTACGAACCCTTTCTTAATTGAGAACCAGACCTCTAGGTCGGTTTTCAGAAAACACTTCATTCGCCTCTTCAAGAGAGAAAATCCTCCCCATTGAAGATAGGAGGGCGAACGGTGTGGTATCCCTCTAAGTGTAAAATTATTAATGAAATAAACTCTAAATTTAGAAAATTAAATTAAATATTTAGTAAGGCAAGAAAAATTAAATCTAATATTTTCTATGGCAAGAAAAATTAAATCTAAAATTTAAATATGCAAAAAATGATTTTAATTAATTTAAATATACATAAAGTGATTTTAATTAAATTAAATATGCAGAAAATGATTTTTACTAATTTAAATATATAGAAAATATTTTTTTACTAATTTAAATATGCAAAAAATGTTTTATACTAATTTAAATATCTAGAAAATGTTTTTTGCTAATTTAAATATGCAGAAAATAAATTTTTTACTAATTTAAATATGCAAAAAATGATTTTTACTAATTTAAATATGCAAAAAATATTTTTTTTAATGCAGTAAAAATTAATCTAAAGCAATAAAAATTAATCTAAAGCAATGAAAATTAATTTAAAGCAATGAAAATTAATCTAAAGCAATGAAAATTAATCTAAAGCAATGAAAATTAATCTAAATTAATCTAAAGCTCATGATGGTAGTTTTACCAACTCGGAGCGCCCCCGCTCTGATACTAATTGTAGGATCGAGAGAGGGGGTGAATCTCGGTATTTAATATTTTTTATTTTAGAAACTTATTTTATATTGTCAAACAAGAGTACGCAGCAGAAATTAAATGCAGTTTAGACTCAACAATTTACTTGGTTCCAAACCCTGATTGGGTTGCTACTCCAAGGCTTGTAGCACTCCCGAGAGCTACCTTGATGGGCAATCACTAAATGCCCTCCGACTCGAGAACTCTCGACTATAGAGGGTTGCACTTTTTATAAATAATAGAGATGGGTAACACACTACCAACTCTTGAATTTAAATATAGAAGCGAAAAAGTAAATGAGCAAATACAAGACGTATACCGACACTAAGTAGATGGTAGAAGTGTGCTTGGAGTGTTGGAAGATCGCCTTGTTGTGGAAGTTTAGCTTAGGTGGACGAGAATGGATTTTGACAACACTTCGACGTAAATTGGATATTCTTACTCGGATCTAGTCGAGCTCATATTTTATAAACCTTTTCCATTTGACTAGAATGCCTTCCATTTGACTCCACATCAGCCCGTCAATATGAAATTCGTGGTCTTCCTGTCGACTCCACGTCACTCGGCTACACATCGAGAAATTTGCCTCTTTAGTCGACTGAAACCCTTTCCATTTGTGTCACACGATCTCTGATTGATCACCAGCTGATCCTGCCAAATAGGTATCCATTCGACTAGATTACAGTCGAATTGATTACATCCAGTCGACTAATCCAGTCGAGTATCATGTTGGATACTCGGTGGCCCCAATAGCTGTCGTTTCCTGACTTTCTCCCACAACACAGGAGATCTGCAGGGTCTACCGTATAAGGCCTCTAATGGAGCCATCAAAATAGAAGAGTGGTAGCTGTTGTTATAGGAAGATTCCACTAAATGAACGTGGTCCTCCCAACTGCCTCTGAAATCCATGACACTGGATCTGAATAGATTCTCCAACGTCTGAATGATACGCTCATACTGTCCTTCCGTTCGCGAATGAAATGCGGTACTGAATCGAAGCTCTGCGCCCATAGTCTAATGCAAACTTGTACCAAAATCGTGAGATAAATTACAGGTCTCTATCATCTCGACTACTAAGTCCCACGCGGACTTTTCATCGAATCGACGCCTAGATTTGTCCCCCTACAGAGGACTCATCCTCACCTCTTCACTCGAGGCTTACCTACCGGCTACCTGCCAAACTTACCACTCTTGACATCCAATCTGACCCACCAAGGCTTCCACTAGCTGTATGGTCTGCCTGACCCAACTGGACTTTTTATCGATTGTCTGGTCTCCTGACTCAACTGGTCTTCATGCCAAATGTTCGGTCCACGCGACCAATCTGGACTTCTTGGCTGGTGTTCGGTCCTCCTGATTTGTCAAGATACGTGCCTAGTATCCGGTCAACACGACCTACTAGGACTTCCTGTTAAGCCTGCACACTTAACACTAATATTTGAACACAAGTGAATCCTAACATTTAACTGTGGTTCATACATAAAAAATAAGGAGTGATGCTCACTGCATCAACACTTCCCTAGTGACCTTGGTATTCCTAGACCTAGAATTGGTTCCATAGTTAAATGGAACATTATGGTAGGTCAACATTACCTCCTTGGACTTAGGCTTGTGACCCAAGCCTTTCTTGTCCTTAGTTGGTTCTTGCCTCCTAACACCTAAGGTTTGGCCATTAGACCTTTTAATTGAATTTTTCATCTTATTAAGGGTTTTTTCTAATTTCTCAAGCCCTGACCTCAAGACTTGATTTTCCATTTCTAATTTCTAAATTTTTGATTTTTTATTAATGATGGACGCAAACACGACCTCAAATCTCGCGACGGAGGCCATCGAGGACTCGAAGCGTGCGCTCGTGCTCAACGGTCATTAGTGCACGGATGTTGTCAATTAATAAAAGATTATCGATTCCACAGGGATTGAGATTCGAATATCGATATGTTCAGTGGTTGAAATTGTTCGGAATGTAAACTCTAAGAGGTTTTGATTTGTGAGGGATGTCGGTGGACTATAATCTATACGGTGTCACACGAAGGAAGAAGAGAGTGTGCCGAGGTCTTCAAAGGTGATTCTAGGACTTCGGTTTCAAAACAATCTTTGTCAACTAGCGTTGTCTAGTTTTGTGGAAGGAACATCATACACTCTCTCGATGAGACACCGCATCTACTAGGAGCTATCTCCGCCTTAAAAGGATGGGATAGATGGTACAAAGATACTGAATTAATCCCTACGATGAACCATTTCCGATTCCATCGCATCCTTCTACCCACGATTACAGGAGATCAGGTTTATTCCTAGGTTCCTTGTATAAAATCCCCTAAATCTTTGATATGAGGGTTGTCACCCCTTGTATTTCTTAAGCACAACAGATAGAAAACCAAACATGCATAGATATAGTATAAATAATTTCCAATTGCCAAATTAAACTCAAAGATAGAATTTAACGTGAACCAACATATAATGTGCACAAAAGCTACTCCCTAATCCTAGAATCGAAAGAACTACTCCATGTATATAAGGGAGGAATCACAAGGCATGTACATGTTCGAATACATCAGAAATAAAGCGCAGGAACAAGGGATTACAATGCCTTCGTGGTCTTCTCTCCGGCATTGAAGTGCAAGCGTGGACCTCCGGTAGTGTTCTTCCTCCCCGTTGTGAGTTTCTGAAGCTTTTTAGGGCTTCAGTGTGCCATCCAAGCCATCGTGCCTCCTTCCTAGGGTTTGGGCGGAGCCATCCTTATATAGACATCACCTCGGACCGCTGTAAAATCTGAAAAAAGCCCTAGTCGTGCATATCTGGTGGGTCGCCACACGGTCGTGTGTTTCCACATGGCCAGGTCGTGTACGACCCTGGGGTGACCGATCTCTCCCATTGGACACGACCGTGTGTAGTCACACGCCCTGGTTGTGTCCCACTCTGCGTCTAGCTATAAAATATCCTTCTTTTGCTCCGAAAGTGTGCCTTTTCCCCCTAAATGTTGTTCTGGAAGCAAAAGTACAAAGAGCAGTCCTCCGAATGAGAAAATAGGAAATGCATGTAAAACAGAGTAACATATGCATGAAACTAACATGAAGTGTAATGAGATGTGAGTGAAAATTACTCCTAAACCCCTAAATGTTTCGCTCACATCACTTCCCCCATACTTAAATCTTTGCTTGTCCTCAAGCAAACCTTAGTGCCATGAAATTTAAAAAGATATTGTTACATACTTAGCATATTAACTAAATTTATCAAGTGGTATTTATAATCAAAGCAAAATAAATATATTCTAGAAATTAACTAAGTTAGCTCCTCGTGCTCGTGCTAAGTGAATCATTCTTAAGTGATGCTCGTTCCATGGTGAGTTAAGTCGTCATCCCATAGCTTTCATAAGGTCTCCGGCTCTTAGGCACTTACCTGCTGAAAGAGAGGGTCATTCCCTAGATCAAGCATAAAGTCTCAAAGGTGTGCTCGGTATTGAAAGAAATTGGTAGGTGTTTCCCTAGTAACCTAACTCGGTCTCAAAGGGGCACCTAGCCATTTTCACCCACGATAACTGTTTTTTATCCCTCATAATCTTCTTTCTCTCTCTCTCTCTCTTTTCTTTTCCTTTCCCTCTTTTATTTTTCGGCTCACCGGGATTTTGATTTTTCCGAATGGACTTACACAATTCGAGCATCTCCAGTAACTAAAATGCTAAATTTAGAGTCACCTATGGATTCCAAAGTACTAGACTACTGAGATGAATCATAACTAGGTATGTAGTAGATTCTCCCTTTCAGAACGTTTGACATGCAAAGGTGTAAAAATAAAGCTAACCAGTGTAAGTCTAGAACATTCATTAGAGCAAATAAAATAAAATACCACGAGATAAATGAAGTTAAGATACCTATAGGAACAACTCATGTAAGTAACTTTAAAAATACTACTAAGGTAACTTTACAGATAACAAAAACTAAGTACGACAAGAAACTCAACAACCTATGCATGAATAAATGAATGCTAATAATAATGCAAATACTAGGAAAGAAACTACTGCTAGGAACTAAACAAAATAAAATTTGGGGTCCCCCCAGACTTAAATGAAAATATACCTCTAGTATGGAGGAGGAGGTGGAAAGTTTGGGAGCCTCGGCATCTCGAGATCCTGGGATAACCAACTGCTGAGCCACTGATGTCACATGTACATGTGGTCAATCTGGGAGCTGGTGGATGCAGCGGCTGCTCGGTGCTCCTCCTCCCTAGCCCACTATGCCTGTTGGGCATGCATGTGCTGTCGCATCTCCCGGTGGTAGGCATCCTCTTCTTGGCGACGAGCAGCCTCCTCCTAGAAGTATATGCGGGCCTCGTCATAGAACTCCTCAGCCCCACTGGAAGTCCTCCAGGAAGCCATGGAACTCTGCCTGCGTGTAGGCGCTCTGATCCTCCCATCGCTACTTCTGCGTCTGCTGCTCAGTGTATATGTCATCGAGGTGCGATCGAAAGTCTGAGAAATCATAGGCTAATGTACCTACATCCTGCTCAAAGGTGGAAAAATGTGGTGGTGCAGGTGCAGACTCATGTTGGCATGGACTTGGTGGCCTCCTATGCATGTGTGGACTAAAGAGAGAGTGTTGTAAAGGGGGAGAGATGGGCACCGATGTTGGTGGTCTATCATGTGGAGGGGATTCCACTATCAGGTCCAAGCACCAGTTGGCGCGTGTAGTGATGGTGGTACGATGAGGGTCGGGGAGCCTAAGGGCCATCAGATTTTTCCTTACAAAGCATAAGGAGTGTCCTTCTCTCACAATCATCTTCATGGCCATGCACACTCCTAGGTCGATCCTAGGGCTCCCCTTTATACTCTCTAATGCAGTGTAATCATACCCCATCCTATGGCAAATGTGGGTAAGTAGGCCCCCCATATTAATCTCTCCTCGTGCTACTTTGCCCATCTTCACTAAGTGTCTGATGAAGTGGGACCCTACATTTATTCTACTCCTTTCTTGTAGCATGTCCTAGAGGCAAAGCAGCTCGCTAACTCCAACTATGTCACTCTCCCCATGACCAAATATAGTACTGGCCATGATGTAGTGGAGGTATCGGAAGACGGGGTTTTGGAGGAACGACGCTTTGGCCCTAGAAGGGTCATAAGCGTGCTCCCCCATCAACTTGGTCCAAAATACCCAAGAGTTGAACCCAAAAGGGATTCATCTCTCTCCCCCACTCGGCAAGCCAAACCATGTATTCCACTGGTGAAGGGTCCATTCATGCTCAACGTTAAAAAGCCTAAAAGTTATCATACCCTCCTCTCTCTCTCTCTCTACCCGTTAAAATTTCCACCTCTAAGGAACTCAAAAATTCTAGAACCATTCTAGGGTAGGTTGGGTGCCTTATTTCCATCATCTCTTCCCACCCCATTTTTGCAAATAGGGCTTGAATATCACCCAACAACCCTAAAGACTCTAGCAAATTTTCATCTAAGTACCTAGTAGCAGTGAGTTTACGAGTAGAAAATATATTATATCTATCTCTATGTTTATTATCGCGAAAAAGAAGAGTGGATAGGGTGTTACCCTCCTCCGAAGCTTGAGGGGCGTCGGCTCTCCTTGTTCGTCGCTCCGAAGCACCGGATCGAGGTGCTACATGCTTGGTCCTCCTCATCCTTGCTTCTTTTGGCTTCCTTTGAGGATAGAAGTGCTTCTACGTGGCGGGGAAGACGAAACCATATGGCTAGGGCAAGAGCACTCGAAGCACATGACGCAAATGGGGCGAAAACACACGGCTCGCCCCTTTTAACCTTGCACGACATGGCCGTGTGAAAACACACAGCCAGGCCGTATGCACCTCGGGTCAGTTAGGTACGGTCGTGGGAAAACACACGGCTAGGCCGTGTGCCCCCATTTTTCTCCCCTTTTTGTGTAATGGTCTGAATTTCCTCATACACTTCGCCGTGTAGGCTAATATGAATTTTATTTTTGCCTAGCAACATTCTTTTCTAGTCCTAATTCTAAATGGAATGGAAATCAAAATTAAAATTAAATAAATGAAGGCAATACAATCAAAGGGAAATATAAAACTAAACTTGGGTTGCCTCCCAAGAAGCGCTTTGTTTAAGGTCATTTAGCTCGACCACACTCCACTATCAACTTGGCTCTGGAGGTTCAGTGAACCTCCATTCATCCGTCTCAGAAGCTTCATCTGGTGGTTTCGGCTTCATTCTGCTAAACGTGAAGTCGTTGAGGTAGGGGGCTCTGTGCTCCAAAAGGTTGAAGAGGATGATCTCCTCATCTACCTCCAGGGAGATCTAGTGTGCCTTCATGTCTATGCACGCCCCTATAGTCACTAGAAAAGGCCTTCCCAGAATGATGGAATTCTAGGGATCTGGTCTTGTGTCCAGTATGATGAAGTCCGTGGGTATCATGAAATCCTCAATCATCACAGGCACGTGTGCTAGCAAGCCGACAGGTTCCTTGACTGAGTCATCCCCCTTATGAATACCAAGATTCACTTGTTGTAGCCCATTCAATTCCATCTTCAGATAGTATGCGTAGGGCATCACACTGACTGATGACCCCAAGTCGCATAGAGCTTTATCGAAGCTCTCCCCATAAATTAAGCAAGGGATAACAAATTCACAGGGGTTCTCAAGCTGTAGTGGAGTCTTATCTTCAATTTTAACTTGGTCAAGTAGGGTGGTAATCATGGTTGCACACCCCTTGTCGAATTTGCTATTCTGCCCCACTACTTCCTCTTTAGCTTGACTCACCTGAGAGCTCTTCATAGGTTGCGACACGGTTTGGGCTATCTGGGCCACTTGTGTCTCCAATATCCATGTGTGACTTGCAAGGCCGTCAACGATGGCCTTCAAGTCTCTGAGTGATTCTTCAGACATCTGATGTTGGCGACGAAATTCCTCATTGACCTTAGTTTGGGTAGCAATGAAGTCCTCCATCATCAGTTCCAGTCTGGACTTCTGTGGTCGCTGGCCATTGCCCTACTGCTGCCCATACCCCCTGATGGTTGTGAGTTTCCCGAGTTATTCTTATAGGAGAAATTCGGGTGATTCCTCCATTCGGGATTGTAGGTATTGAAGTATGGATTGTTGGGCCTTTGGTTGTAGTCCCCAACCGCGTCAATATGCTCAATCTGCTCCTCTGAGGTTCCCTACCCTCCATAGTGGTCCTCTCGATATACTGCCACTCCCTCTCCAAAGTCAATGGCCGCGCATGCAGATGAAGGATTCAAAGATTCGAACTGCTACTGGCGCATCCATCCCCTTCTTGCTAGTGGTCCATGGAGTTGATAGTGTATCGTCCCATTGCGGTGGTTGACCACGTTGAAGCCCATTGATGGTAGTTTGGGCCACCTCTTCATCGGCTCCTCTTGCCTTCCTCTATGGTCTTGTTCATGAGTGCTCCTCTGCGGCATAGAATCCGGGGACATCTTCATGGCGTGCGTGATCCATTGTAGAAGATGTGGATCACGACCACCCTCGATCCAGTGGTGGGGCATTGGTAGAGTATTAGCCCTTTAGCGATCCCAGAAAGCCGAAGACTCTCCTTTTGGCGGAAGCTCGTGATGAGATGGCGCATGTGAGAAGTCTTGCTTGGTGGGAAGTATTTGTTCAGAAACTGCTGCTCGTATTGCTCCCATGTAGTGATGCTCCCCGAAGGTAGGGAGTGAAGCCATGCCTTAGCCTTATCCCACAATGAGAACGGGAATAGGCTCAGGCGAATCACGTCAGTAGGGACTCCGTTCATTTTCATTGTCGAGCAGATTTCGAGAAATGCCTCAAGGTGTCGATTCGGGTCTTCAGTCGCAGCTCCCCCGAATTGACTCTGTTGGACCATATGTATGAGTGTCGGTTTCAGCTCAAAGTTATTTACCAAAATAGATGGTCCAGTTATACTCGGCCTAAATCCTCTAGCACTAGGATTTGCAAAGTCCCGCAGAGGTCGGCTACCTATGTTCACTTCGGATGCAGCTTGATCCTCCATCCTTCGCTGCTCTGCTTTCCAACAATGAAAGGTTCGTTCAATTTCTAAGTCGATCGGAATCAGGCCATCCGATCCTATGCGTCTAAGCATACGACGAACCGAGCCACAAAAATTAGGAGTGCTACCTAATCCTAGGAGGTAGAAAATAAAACAATCTAGCTAATAAAACTTAAGATGCAATAAGGAAATGGAAAACTACTGCTAAAAAAAAAATTAAAAACTAAATCTAAATATGGAAAATATAAAACTAAAGTAAATAAAGCAAACTAGAAAGAAAATAAAGCAAGTAAATTTAATCTAATCCTATGTCCGATCCAATTTTCCACTGTTCGGTTTGATATCGAGTCGATCAGTCCCCAACAACGGCGCCAAAAACTTGATGCACGCGAACGCGACCTCAAATCTCACGACGGAGGCCGTAGAGGACTCGAAGCGTACCCTCGCGCTCAATGCCAGCAAGTGTATGGATGTCGTCAAGTAATAAAAGATTATCGATCACACAAGGACTGGGATTCGAATATCGATATGTTCAGTGGTTGAAATTGTTCGGAATATAAACTCTAAGAGGTTTCGATTTGTGAGGTATGTCGGTGAGTTATACTCTATATGGTGTCACACGGAGGAAGAAGGGAGCGTGTCGAGGTCTTCAAAGGTGATTCTAGGACTTCGGTTTCGCTTGTGTGTGGCAAAACAATGCTGTCAACTGCCATTGTCTTGACGTTTAGCTATGGTTTTGTGAAAGGGACATCATACACTCTCTCGATGAGCCACCGCATCTACCGGGAGCTATCTTCGCCTTAAAAGGATGGGATAGACAATACGAGGATGCCGAATCAATCCCTATGATGAATCATTTCCGGTTCCATCGTATCCATCTACCCATGGTTACAGGAGATCTGGTTTACCCCTAGGTTCCTTGTATAAAATCCCCTAAATCTTAGATACGAGGGTTGTCACCCCTCGTATCACCTAAGCACAGCAGGTAGAAAACAAAACACGCATAGATATAGTATAAACAACTTCCAATTGCCAAATTTGTTAGTAATATATGAGAGATGTCCTAAGGCAATCGCCTTATGTATGAACCATTTATATGATAAATGAAGATTCACTATTTGAGTATACATGTTTTATGTATTTGATTGGATCTTAAACTCATTTACTGAATGTCCACGATACGATTCACAGCATGAGAGAATTTGTGATTGGATCACAACTAGTGAGTATCTCTACATGTGTAATTGTGATGTATCGGAATTATCCCTAGTCGATGAATTGATGGATCAGGACACTATCAATTCTGTTGAGACTAGCACGAGGTATACTCCTTGGTGTATCCAAACAGCTGATTCTCACTGGCTGGAGACATAGTGATGTCCGGAGTTAATCGTGGATGCTAGTTATGGTAACTAGTTCATTGGAGTGACCAGCCGTAAGTCTTCATATGGTTCTCTGCATATATAGATATGTCAATGAAGTTCTTACTGTGGCTTAAGTGCGATGTTCCTTTGACTTGCGGTATTCAAGTCATCTTGATCATGGAGACTTATGCTTTGACATCTTAAGCAAACATCTCTAAGGAGATGTGGACCCGGGATGATTGGGTATAAGTCAAAGTGATCGAAGGTGTTTGAATAGCCTATAAAGGATTCACCACTCCTTGCGAGGAGATGTATACCCATGGCCTCTCGTCGGATTGTTACTAAAGTCTTTGGCCAAAGCAATACATGTTTAGAGTAAGGTACTCTTCGATACATGTGGAGTAACTAGAATCCGTAGGACGAGGAAATGATACTTGGGCTAGGTGTGACGTAGTCAGCCTAGTGGGGACTGACACAATAGACCATGTCCTGAACCAAGTGGGTATAAGATGAGTGAAGGGAATGGGGCACGATTCATTCGAGCTATCAAGGGTTTCGTAAATAGTTCGGATCAATGTTGATCTTTTGGTTAATTGGGGATCATGATGTACTACTAGGTGCCACTCATGATCGCTCTATAATTAATGGTTAATTATAGACGGCCAACATAAACCGAGAACCTATTTGGTCACACGACAACGAGTGTAATCCAAAGGATTTAAAACGAGCTTGAGAATGGGATTCTCGCATCGAGAGAAACTATGTTTGGTTGGACCAAACATAAAGCGAGCATGAAATTGTTTGATGCAATGGAAGCGTGGATGGGCGTGTCTTATGAAGACATAATGGATGGACCAAAATGGTTTGGTTCTAATCCAATGGATAAGAATAAACCAAAGGGTTTGGTTTATTTTAAACGAATGAACCAAAAGTTGGTTCGTTCGTTTTAACTTAAAATAAACCATCATGGTTTGGTTTATTTTAACTTATCTTAATGGAGCGGTTAACGGGCTTTATGGATATGATCCATTAACCATTAAGAGAATTAGTTCTCTATAAAATAGGATTAAACCCTAACCCTAAACCTAATCATCTAGTTGCCGCCAACACCTAGTTGCCGCCCAACACATTGTGGCCGCCAACATCTTGTTGCCGCCACTTGGTGCAGCCTTCCAACTTGTTGCCGCGAGCAAGCTTCAGCCGTGAACCTCCGGCGACCCTCCGTGATCCCCTAAAAGGTTCGGCATCAAGGTGAGCTTTGTCTCCTTGTTTTGGCCGGCGCCTATCTCCTCCACCAAGCTGTCCAGTTTTCTGGACAGCTTCTTCTCCTTCTCGCCGGAGCGCCGCTTTGGACGACGGTTAGTGCTCGACAGCGGCTAACATACCGGGATTTGATCTCCGGTAATCCTCTGAGGTGGAGGACGGCGATTCGCCAAATCAAGCGGTTGACGAATACCTCTCCGGAGAAGCGAGTTTTGAGAACTCGCTTTGGATCCGAATTTGGATTCGGATCGTGATCATCTCTCGATCACGTCGTCTTCAACACGAGGCTAGTAACCCGTACGAAGACGAAGCTCGTGACTTAGCGAAGTCATCCCGAGGAGCTCGGCGTGGATACGGATAGAGACGATTCTTACGAGGATCGTTCCGGTTGATGCCGTTCCCGCTACACGTCATACGGAAGGTATAACGTAGTTTAATTTCTTTTATTGCAATTTTAATTTACGGTTATGTCTACACTTGTTGTAATAGCATGCGTGTGTTGTGTGTGTTGTAATAAATATAGATTTATTATTTTTAATTGCTTCCGCTGTGCTCATGTTTACGAAACATGATCGAACACACACATGCCGCGGTGCCGGAAACCCAACAAAATTAAACTCAAAGATAAAATTTAACGTGAACCAACATGTAATGTGCACACAAGCTACTATCTAATCCTAGAATCGAAGGAACTACTCCATGTATATAAGGGAGGAATTACAAGGCATGTACATGTTCGAATACATCAGAAATAAAGTGTAGGAACAAGGGATTACAATGCCTTCGTGGTCTTCTCTCCGGTGTTGAAGTGCAAGTGTGGACCTCCGGTGACGTTCTTCCTCCCTATTGCGAGTTCCCGAAGTTTTTTAAGGCTTCGGTGTGCTGTTCTAGCCATTATGCCTCCTCCCTAGGGTTTGGGTGGAGCCATCCTTATATAGACATCACCTCGGACCGCTGCAAAATCCAGAAAAAGCCCTAGTCGCACAAATCTTGTGGGGCACCACACAACCATGAGTTTCCACATGGCCAGGTCGTGTGCGACCCTAGGGTGGCCGATCTCGCCCATTGGACACGGTCGTGTGTAACCACATGCCATGGTCGTGTCCCACTCTGTATCTAGCTGCAAAATGTTCTTCTTTTTGCTCTGAAAGTGTGCCTTTTCCCCCTAAATGTTGTCCTGCATGCAAAATACAAAAAATAGACCTCCGAACCAGAAAATAGGTAATGTGTGTAAAAGAGAGTAACATATGCATGAAACTAACATAAAATGTAATTAGATGTGAGCGAACACTACTCCAAAAATCCTATATGTTTCGCTCACATCAATTAACCTTTTGAGAATTCTTTTTAGGCATATATCTATTTTCTTGGGATTTATGCCTCGGTTGTCTGCCTTCCAATCCTTAGGTGTGTGTAGGGATGTATACTGAAAAGTCTATCTTTTGTATGAACATCTTTATTTTGAAATAAGAATCACATGATCATTGTTTGCATTTTATGGTTATGCAATATTGTCTAATACATTACATTGTAGATAACATGGTGTGTGGTGTCACATGGGAGATCATGTTATCGGCTCCTTGAAAAGTATAAGTAAAGGCTCACAACCGAGATGGCTTTGGACAAACCATCAGAATGGTTGTAGTGTGATTTGGTATTGGTTTGTCTTGACCATAGAATCACACTAGTGCACTTTGTGTGTATTGAGCAGGACCGACTTAGAGGTGATTCGATTTATTGCTGACTACATAATCGAATCGGACCTTAGATATTATTTTGTACATGCTCTTATTCCCGATATAATAACGGGCACATATACTTAGTATTCATCTCTTTGATTTACCAATGGGTGAGATTTATAGATTAAATTGATAGGCTCGGTAAGTTGGGAGATGATATTATTTATATGGTGTGTCATTAATTATAGGAGGAAACTGTGTCCTATATATTAGGATGATGAGGTCCCCTTGAGGAGCTCATAAGGTTCATCATGTAAACCCTGCAGGTGGACTTGGTCCGGCATGATGAAAAGGTTGAGTGGTACTACTCATGGAGTTAGATGTTGATTAATTAATGGTCAGTAAATTAATTAATTGACGGACATTCGAGATCTTAAACACGGGGAGAAAATGTACAAATAATATATGGAGCCCATATTAACTTATGGGGGTTGGTGAGGTAGATCAATGATAATCCTTTAGTGGATTGGATTATCATTAATGGATCAGACTTTATGTGGGCTTGATCCATGGGTGGCCAAGATCCAACTCCTCCTCATGGTCCCTAATGTAGCCTATTAACACCTCATGAAGCTTAGATCAAATGGATGAAAAGAAAACTCTAGATCCAAAGGTAGATATTAAATCTCTAGATCCAACGGTTGAGATTAAATCTCTAGATCTGACGGTTGAGATTAAATCTCTAGATCCGACGGTTGAGATTAAATCCCTAGAACCTATGGTGAAGATTAAATCATGGCTTACCCCTAACTCTATAAAAGGAGGTGATAGGGGTGGGAGGCAACTTGATGGCTTAGGGGATTAGGGTTTGCTTCCTTTGGAGGCTAGGAATCCTAGTTTGTTTTGGATTAGGTTTGGGCGACTAGGGTTTGGGAGATAGGGGTGGGTGGCAACATGAGGAAGAGCTCTTTTCTTCTTCTTCCCAAGTTGTTGCTAGCACATATACTTCTCCCCTCTACCTTGGCCGGTGCTCATCCTATTCTTCTTCCCCTCTTCCATGGTCGGCCATTAGGAGAGATAGGATTAGGGTTTGGAGGCTTAGGGTTTTGGAGGCTTGGGCAGCACCAAATAAGGAAGTATTTTCCTTTCTTCTTCTTCTCCTTTGGTGGCCGGCGCCCACAACCTTCTTTCCAGTCCTTTGCTAGCATCCAAACTCCCTCTTCTCCTTCTCCTTAGGTGGTGGAAACAAGATATAGGGCTTTCCCTTGGTGTCTTGGCCAGTTTCCACCATAATCTCCTCCTCCTTCTTGGCCACCGGCAAGCTCCATCCTTGGAGGTTGTTGGTTGTTTGAAAGAAGAAATAGAGCATTTTTCTATTCTTCCTCTTGCTTGGAACGAGCAAGGAAGGAAGATTGGCGATCTAGGAGCTTCAACTTTTGGTAAATCGTCACCCACACGACGTCCGAAAGGAGGAATGTCATGCATTAGAAGATCGAGAGGTATATCTATTCTCTAATCTCTTTTGTTACTTGCTTGTATTTGTTTTTCCAATTATGAGCATGATATATTTTGTTTGTGGCTAAATAATACTTGGAACCCGAACATAAATACTAAAACCGGCGATCCGTACATCGTCTATTCCGCAGCTACTCGTAGAATAGAGGTTGGTCGCTTGAACAACGAGTTTGTTCAAGTGACCTCTCTAAATGAATAGCACGACGATGACTTGATTGTTTGGGCAATCCTTTTTGTCTAGGATTAAATTTTTTAATCCGGGGACATCGATGGGATCGCTATGAACAAACAACCAAGGTGAAGTGGGAAGCGAAGTTTCCCCTCACGGACTCGATAAGCAAAACCCTACAATTGGTATCAGAGCCAAGGTTTCCGATTTTGTCTGTTTAGGATTTGGTTAATTTTTATGCACTTTTCATATATTATATGTGCCGGATAATAGTAGGATATGCGTAGTTTAACTCTTTGGTTGTAGGCATAAGATCCGACTATTATGGTCATATGTGTGTATGTGATTGTATCTGTATATTTTGTTGAATCCTCGGGGTTGACGAGTCTAGTATTTAATTTTTGTAAATTAGATACGGCATTATTTAGCCACTCTTTTTATTTTAGTTTTCTTTCGATCTTGATTTCATGTACACTCCCTCGTGGAGTATAGGATCGATGGATGTAAATTAAAATAGATTTTAGTCTCGGCTCGGATCTCCGGATGGCTTGACATGGCGTAGGAAGGCTGCGACGGGAGACATATTGAAGACAAAAGCCATAATAGTTGGAAAATAATTTATTTTTCAAATTTATTGCTTTTTGTTTGATATGCATGTCGTAGGCTAGGAAAATTCCTCAATTTCCAATTACTAAGTGGGAGAGGGAAATTTTTATAAATTCCCATGGCCTCCACTACGATTTGACAAGTGATGCAAGCAAACTTGCGCGTCGGCTCTGAGTGACTTCCTCGCCATCGGATGAGTTTGTTTAAGGATCACAAGGTCAAATATGGTTATAGAGAATTATTAAGGAGTGTGTGCACTTCCCCATCGGAAGGCACATAACCCGAGATAATGGCCTTGGTACCGAGTAATAGTGAACGCTTAGATACAAATATAAGTATCCTCCCCATCGGAGTCACTGCTTTTTTTTGTAAGGCCAAAGAGAAACCAACTATTAATTTTACTTGTCAAAAAGTTAGGTTGATAAGATAGTAAAATTAATGGGTAAAACCTCCTCTTACAAATGTAGAATTCTTATACATCCACACTATCGTGACATATGATATTCTCGATGTTTTGAGGTGTTGGTTGATTTTAAAATTTTATTATTTGAGGAATCAATAATTTTTTGAAATCTAATGTTTTGATTTATGTGATTCTTAGGATTTTCAAAAATGACTTTCAGTCCACTTGTTGTGATGCTGAAAGAGAACAAACTTACTGGACCCAACTATGTTGATTGGAGAGGAATCTAGACATTGTCTTGACTGCTAAGGAATATAAATATGTACTCTTCGAAGAGTATCCTCCTAAGCCTGGGAATGAGCTGGAAGTCCTTGGAGCTGAGATCGATGGGGAAACCCAGGTCGATATCATTCTCTAGTCAACAGAAAGGCTTGCTCAGGCTCAGGCCATGGTTGCTCAGAAGGTTTCTACTTCTAAGCCGAAAGGCAAGAAGAAGAAGAAACAAAGGTGGTGGGAGAATCTCAGGGAGGAGTGAAGAAGCCGAAAGGCAAGTACTTCACTTGCAAGCAGGATGGACATTGGAAGAAGGACTATCCCAATCCGAAGCAGAACAAAGGTATATCCTTTGGTCTAGTCGTTGAAACATGGTTAGCGGTGTTATCTACCGACACCTGGTGTGTAGATACAGGAGCCTCTGATCATGTCTGCAATACTTTGCAGGGGTTCCAGGAAACCCGACGATGAGCTGAGGGAGAGATTACCATTTACTTGGGTAATGCCATAATGGTGGCGGCTATTGCAGTGGAAGAAGTTTTATTTATCTTTTTGAGAAAAATAAAACTTTGGTTCTGGAAAATTCCCTTTATGTACCTTTATTTAGAAAGAATTTAATTTCAGTTCTAAATTGTTTATGGATGAATATTCTATTTCTTTTAATGACAGAGTTATTATAAAAAGGAATAGGGGCATTATCTGTTCAGGTACATTGATAGGAAATTTGTACACACTTGAACCAAAAGCTCCCACAATGCAAATAAAAGTTAATAACTCATCTTCTAATTCCAATGAGAGAAAAGAACCTTCGAAGATGAACCAAACATATCTTTGGCATCTTAGGCTTAGTCATATTAACCTAAGCAGAATTCAAAGGTTGATAGCTGATGGACCTCTGGGTTCATTAGTGGTGGAAGATTTCCCAACCTGCGAATCTTGCTTGGAGGATAAAATGACCAAGAGACCTTTTAAGGTCAAGGGGTATAGAGCCAAAGATGTGTTAGAATTGGTTCATTCTGATTTGTGTGGTCCTATGTCTATCCAGGCTAGAGGTGGCGTTGAGTATTTCGTCTTTTTCATAGACGATTATTCTAGATGATACTACAATTTGCTCGTAGTGGCGAATACCTCTTGGGAGAGTTTAGGAACTACATATCAGAGGCTGGGATTCAATCCCAATTGTCTGCACCTGGCGCACCCTAGCAGAATGGTGTAGTAGAGCGAAGGAATAGGACTCTTATGGATATGGTTAGATCGATGATGAGTTATTTTGAGTTGCCATATTCATTCTGGGGATATGCTCTAGATACGGCGGTGTACATTCTGAACTTGGTTCCATCTAAATCAGTGCCTTCTACTCCCACAGAATTGTGGACTGGGCAAAAGCCTAGTCTAAGACATATTCGTATATGGGGGAGTCCAACACATGTGCTGAAGGCAGATGCTGGTAAGTTGGAACCTCGTACATAAGTACTCATGTTCGTTGGGTATCCTAGAGGAATGAAGGGTGGTTTGTTTTATAGTCCTAGAGATCAGAGGGTGATCGTTAGTACGAACGTCAGATTTCTAGAGGAAGACTATGTGATGAGCCACAAGCCCAAGAGTAAAATTGTTCCGGAGGAATTAAAAGGGGAAATCACTTCTTCAGTACCACCGGTACAAGAGGATATACCACAAGTCACTGCACCGCGTGTCACAGAGGATACATAGGAGATACCTCGTCGTAGTGGGAGGGTTGTTAGACAACCTGATAGATTCATGTTCTTGGGAGAATCTTCTGATTTGGTCCCTGGCGAACATGAACCTAATCCCTGGACATATGACGAGGCAATCCAAGATAAAGATGCATTATCTTGGCAAAGTGCAATGAATGCTGAGATTGAATCTATGGAATCAAATCAGGTCTGGAAGCTAGTAAAACCACCCCATGGTGTAAAAACCATTGGATGCAAGTGGATCTACAAAAGAAAGAGAGGAATAGATGGGAAGGTCGAGACCTTCAAAGCAAGGCTTGTTACGAAGAGGTATACTCAGAAAGAGGGTATCGATTATGAGGAGACTTTTTCATTGGTAGCCATGCTTAAGTCTATCCGGATTCTCTTATGCATTGCAGCTCATATAGATTATGAGGTGTGATAGATGGATGTCAAGACAACTTTCCTTAAATGGAAGTCTTGAGGAAAACATCTATATGAAGCAACCATAGGGATTCATTGCGAAGGGCAAAGATCATCTTGTATGTAAGCTTAATCGGTCCATTTATGGATTGAAGCAAGCTTCGAGGTCTTGGAACATCTGCTTTGATGAGGTAATCCAGTCTTATGGATTTATTCAAAGTCTGGATGAGTCTTGTGTATACAAGACATGTGACGGAAAAGTAGTGGTATTTCTTGTACTATACGTAGATGACATTTTGGTGATTGGCAACAATATTAAGGTGTTATCGGATGTAAGGGTATGGTTGTCCAAACAGTTTGATATAAAGGACTTGGGAGAGGTGGGACACATCCTTAGGATCAAGGTTATAAGGGATCGTAGGAAAAAGGATGTTGTGCTTATCCCAAGCTTCATACATAGACACGATTATGGATCGTTTTAGCATGCAGAACTCCAAGAAAGGTTCCTTATCTAAAGAGATGTGTCCTAGAACATTTGAGGAGATAAAGGAGAAGAAGGTGGTTCCTTATGCTTCGGCGGTGGGAAGCCTCATGTATGTGATGCTATGTACGAGACCAGATATCTGCTATGACGTGGGCATGGTCAGCAGATATCAGAGTAATCCAGGACAAGGACATTGGACTGCGGTAAAGCATATATTGAAGTGCCTGAGAAGGACTAGGGATTATATGCTAGTTTACCGGCGGACAATTACTCCTGGGGTTACAGTTACGACTTCCAATCAGATTGGGATAACAGTAAGTCTACCTCAGGTTTTGTGTTTACTTTGGGAGGTGGAGCCATTGTATAGAGGAGTGTCCAGCAGAAATGCGTGGCGGACTCCGCCATGGAAGAAGCCGAGTATGTGGCGACCTCCGGCCAAAGAAGGAACTTCATGATGGACTTGGATGTGATTCCTGGTTTTCCCAGAACTATCACAATTTATTGTGATAATAATGGTGCAGTTGCAAACTCGAAGGAACCATGAGCCCATAAGGTAAGTAAATACATAGAGCGCAAGTACCACCTAATATGAGAAATCGTAAAAGAGGTAGAAGTTGTTGTCGCCTAGATTGCATCAGAGGATGACCTGGTAGACCTTTTCACTAAGGCCCTTCTAGCGAGAGCTTTGATAGGCATGTGGAGGGACGGGGAATTAGATGTATGGCAGTATAATGGCATCATAGACTTTTAGTATAAGTGGGAGATTGTAGAGATGTATACTGAAAAGTCTATCTTTTGTTTGAACATCTTTATTTTGAAATAAGAATGACATGTTCATTGTTTGCATTTTTATGGTTATGCAATATTGTCTAATACATTACATTGTAGATAACATGGTGTGTGGTGTCACATGGGAGATCATGTTTTCGGCTGCTTGTAAAGTATAAGTAAAGGCTCACAACCGAGATGACTTTGGACAAACCATCGGAATGGTTGTAGTGTGATTTGGTATTGGTTTGTCTTGACCTTAGAATCACACTAGTGCAATTTGTGTGTATTGAGCAGGACCGACTTAGAGGTGATTCGATTTATTGCTGACTACATAATCGAATCAGACCTCAGATATTATTTTGTACATGCTCTTAATCCCGATATAATAACGGGTACATATACTTAGTATTCATCTCTTTGATTAACCAATGGGCGAGATTTATAGATTAAATCGATAGGCTCGGTAAGTTGGGAGATGATATTATTTATATGGTGTGCCGTTGATTATAGGAGGAAACCGTGTCGTATATATTAGGATGATGATGTCCCCTTGAGGAGCTCATAAGGTTCATCATGTAAACCCTACAGGTGGACTTGGTTCGGCATGATGAAAAGGTTGAGTGGTACTACTCATGGAGTTAGATGTTGATTAATTAATGGTCAGTAAATTAATTAATCGACGGACATTCGAGATCTTAAACACAGGGAGAAAATGTACAAATAATATATGGAGATCATATTAACTTATGGGGGTTGTTGAGGTAGATCAATGATAATCCTTTAGTGGATTGGATTATCATTAATGGATCAGACTTTATGTGGGCTTGATCCATGGGTGGCCAAGATCCAACTCCTCCTCATGGTCTCTAATGTAGCCTATTAACACCTCATGAAGTTTAGATCCAATGGATGAAAACAAAACTCTAAATCCAAAGGTAGAGATTAAATCTCTAGATCTGATGGTTGAGATTAAATCTCTAGATCCGACGGTTGAGATTAAATCCCTAAAACCTATGGTGGAGATTAAATCATGGCTTATCCCTAACTTTATAAAAGGAGGTGATAGGGGTGGGCGGCAACTTGATGGCTTAGGGGATTAGGGTTTGCTTCCTTTGGAGGCTTGGAATCCTAGTTTGTTTAGGATTAGGTTTGGGCGGCTAGGGTTTGGGAGATAGGGGTGGGCGGCAACATGAGGAAGAGCTCTTTTCTTCTTCTTCCCAAGTTGTTGCCAGCACATATACTTCTCCCCTCTACCTTGGCCGGTGCTCATCCTATTCTTCTTTCCCTCTTCCATGGCCGGCCATTAGGAGAGATAGGATTAGGGTTTGGAGGCTTAGGGTTTTGGAGGCTTGGGCGGCACCAAATAAGGAAGTATTTTCCTTTCTTCTTCCTCTCCTTTGGTGGCCGCCGCCCACAACCTTCTTTCCAGCCCTTGGCCGGTGTCCAAACTCTCTCTTCTCCTTCTCCTTAGGTGGTGGAAACAAGATATAGGGATTTCCTTTGGTGTCATGGCCAGTTTCCACCATAATCTCCTCCTCCTTCTTGGTCGGTGGCAAGCTCCATCCTTGGAGGTTGTTGGTTGGTTGAAAGAAGGAATATAGCTTTGTTTCTATTCTTCCTCTTGCTCAGAATGAGCAAGGAAGGAAGATTGGCGATCTAGGAGCTTCAACTTTTGGTAGATCGTCGCTCACACAACGTCCGAAAGGAGGAAGGTCATACATTAGAAGATCGAGAGGTATATCTATTCTCTATTCTCTTTTGTTACTTGCTTGTATTTGTTTTTCCAATTATTAGCATGATATATTCTGTTTGTGGCTAAATAATACTTGGATCCCGAACATAAATATAAAACCCGGCGATCCGTACATCGTCTATTCCGCGGCTACTCATAGAATAGAGGTTGGTCGCTTGAACAACGAGTTTGTTCAAGTGACCTCTCTAAACGAATAGCACGACGATGACTTGATTATTTGGGCAATCCTTTTTGTCTAGGATTAAATTTTTTAATCCAGGGAAATCAATGGGATCGCCATGAAAAAACAACCAAGGTGAAGTGGGAAGCGAAGTTTCCCCTCACGGACTCGATAAGCAAAACCCTACAGTGTGGTGGTTCTAGAATTGTCCTTAGGCAAATTAACATATTTAGCACCTAAACAAAAATATTTGTTTCTAGATTGTTCCTTAGGCTTACTATTAGCATGTTTCTTATGGTTAACAATTGCAAGTAAATTAAAATCATTCTTAGCATGCTTCTTAACCTTATATAAAGAACGAGCATTATTGAAATATACCTTAGGGTTTACCTTATCTCCCCCTACATATGAAGCTCCTCCTTTGTCCTTCTTGGAGTGACTCCCTCTATGATATTGACTTCTATAATGCCCACTTTTATTGCACTTGAAGCACATCACATGATCCTTACTCTTCCTTATCGAGGCTTCGACCTCCTTTGACTTTTCTTTGGCCTTTGACACTTGAGTTTTCTTCATGGCCAATTTTGAGCATTTACTCTTGTAATGCCCATGTTCCCTACACTAAAAGCACATTATATGATTTTTATTTTTATTTATCATGCTTGAGTTACCTTCTTGGTTCGTAGGGGAATGATGGATTTCTTCTTTATTTCTTTCGGAGGTAGATGGTTCATCTTGATTTTACTCCGAAGTTGGTAGCCTCTCCTCCCCCTCAATCCTAGAGATGGAGACTTCCTCTAATTCTTCTACTTCAAATGTCAAACACCTCTCGACCTCTAAATACTCACATTCTTGAGTCGATGATGAGCTTTCCTCGGCTTTCTTCTTATCTTGTGCTGGTGAGAGTTTTTCGTGAAGCTTGACTAGATTTTTTCACAACTCCCTTGTATCCCCAATTCTTTTAATCTAAACAAGATAACATTAGTAATTAAATTTAATAGCAGGTTTGCTACCTTGTCGTTTCTTTCAAAATTTTCAAATTGCTTCTCCGTCCATTTCTTCTTCTTGAGTATTCTACCCTTCTTGTCCATAGGAGCTTCAAATCCTTGCATCAAAACAAACCAATTTTCTATTTCATACATTAGAAAATTTTCCATCCTCACCTTCTAATATGCGAAGTCTTCTCGATTAAAGAAAGGTGGAACCATGATGACATCCCCCAATCTATCTTGAACTCCATTTCTTCTAGTGTGTGCTCTCTTGGTTTTTAATCCATTGAAGATTGTCTCTGATACCAATTGTAGGGTTGGTAATTAGGGTGACTTGTTCTTCTGAGTGACCGAGCTCTGATACCACTTATTGAGGATTGAATGTCATGCTAGAGAGGGTTGAATAGTGATTTCTTTGATTTCACTCATTCGATCGTGATTGCATTCTCATATACAATTTTTTAGTAATACACAAGAGAAATAATAAAATAAAGTAATAAATACAAACAAACATACAATAACAAGATTTGTATGTAGTTCGGAACTAGGGTTCCTACTCCACCATAGTTCTATAGTGATCTACCCTCACTATAAACCTCACCTTCTTTGTATGACACTAGAGGTGGAGAAACCTTATACAAGTGTATATAAAATTAAGATATACAACCAAAACAAGCAATTACAACAAGAATGAATACAAGTAAAGAAAACACTTTTCAAATGAGCTTTGATTGCTTGATCATGCTTTGGTTGCTTTGGATAGCTTAGAAGGTCTGGAAAGCATTATCTTTTCTCCTTCAAGATCACCAAGAACTGGTAGCTCCAAATCCTCCATGAAGCCTCCTTATAAAGCTGAGCTCGGACTGATTTTCCACCTTCTAGTTGATTGCTCTTACCCAGCAGTCGACTAGCTTCAATACCATTGTGTCATAACAACTCCATCCATGCTAGAATCTGCCCAACGGATACATCGACAGTTGACTACCCTTACCAGCAGTCAACTGCCCTTACTAGCATTCGTCTACTGCCTAGTAGTCGACTACATAAAAATCTATTGACTGCTACAATGCCATAAGTTGACTGCTCAAGGCCAGTCAACTACCATAGCCTTACTGAGTAGTAGACTCCTCGACCAGTCGATTGGAGAATAATCCTAATCAATTGCTCCGAGTCAACTAGGCTCTGGAGTGTCAAATGCTATACCAGTTAACAGGTCCATAACCCCATCAACTAGTTAACCTCAAACATGAGATTCAACCCAAATATGATACCCTCATACTTGATACTCACACATAGCCTAGACCTAAGCCTTCTAGCCACCTCCATTAGCCTCACACCTCTTGGATCCCTCGAGTCTATGACTCTTCATCATTCGTGCTAGCCTTCAAGTGCTTCCATCAGCTATGTCATGCTAACTAAGTCCTTTGCCAAGGTTAATTTGGACTTATGTTGCAAAGACTCCATGCTTGGACTTTAAGTTTCCAAAACCTCACCCTTGGACTTCCTTGCCAAGATCTATTTATACTTACATCGCTAAGACCCATGCTTAGACTTTACGCCACCAAACTTATGTTGTGCAATCAACTCAGGTCACGATTGATCAGACTTGAGTTTGACTCAAACAATATTTTGATGTTAGACAAAATGTATGACATGTGAGTGTCATAGGATGTCCAAGAATGGGGCTTGGCATTGAAAGTCCAAGCATGGGGCTTGGTGTTGGGAAAATCCAAGCATAGGGCTTGGTGTTGGTAAAGTCTAAGTGTGTAGTCTAGGCATGTAAAATCCAAGCATATGGCTTGGTGTTTGTAAGTCCAAGTGTGTAGCCTTGGCAATGAGAAGTGTTGAGGACTTGGTAAAGTCACTAGTCTCGTAGGTTTAGGTTCCTTGAGTCGGTGAAGGATGACATTGCGAAAGTCGTGTGCTTAGTGCATCTGAGGGGCCGCCGGACGAGGGAGCGAATGAAGTGAGGCCAAAGGGAAGTAGACTTCGAGGGCAAGATGCAAAGGATGACATTGCGAAGTCGTGCTCTTGGTGCATCCGAGGGGCGTAGGCTAAGGGAAGAGGGCTTCGGAGGGGAACTCTATGAGAGGATGAGGTGGACTTGGCCATGTGGCTAAGACAAAGTGTCAGATACTCAAACATGATGTTTGAGGTTTACCCGATGGTCGGATGCTTAAAAAATATATTTGTTTGAGGTTTTACCCGACAATAGTCGACTGATATAGATATCAGTCGACTAGTCCGAGTCAACTACTAGTTGACTAGTGTCAACTAGGGTTTCTATGGCCAACAGTCGACTGCCAAGGCTTGGTAGTCGACTGATAGCACCATCAGTCGACTGCCAAGGGATGTCAGTCAACTGATAGAGGTGAATGTAGGCACAGAACCATTTTGAGTTGACTGATTGACTAGATCACTCTACTGATGGTTTGATCAGTCGACTGATGGACATGATCAGTCGACTGATGGTGGATTCGTTGGAACTTGTTTAGCGTAGATCGAGTCATTATGAGACAACGACTACAAGAGCAGTCGATTGTTGGTCTCGATCAATCGAGTGATTGGCACAAAATCAGCTCGATGCAGGTTATTTAAGGAGCTCTAGATGGAAGATTTTGCAACTATTTTTGGGAAGATTTTGGAGGGGAATTGTTATTGCATTCTAGACCTTCAAGAGAAAACCAAAGCAAGCAATAAGAAAGAGTTCAAAAGACATTTGTTTTAACATTTTTTTTACGTATTTCATTTTGCCTTTGTATTTTCTTGTACATTTTTGTATTACTTTATAATTGCTTGTACGAGGTTTCTCCACCTCTGACTTGTTGTTGAGAAGAAGTTTGGTTAGTGTCGTGCGCATAACTCGAGCTCAGTGAGCTCAGCCCGTGGAGTAGGAGCCCTATGATTCCGAACCACATATATCGTCGTGTATTGTGTGTGCTTGTATATTTCCTTTGTGTTTGTATTCGTATTTCTGCTGCGCATACTAACGAATTGTAGACGAGCATGCAAGAGCGAATGATTTCCATCAAGTACATCAAATTGGGCTATTCACTCCCTCTAGCCAGCCACCAATCCTCCAACAAGTGGTATCAAAGCGAGGAGGTTGTCATCAGACTCACCACCGCAACAATCAACCGAAATGTCCGCCATCAACATCCATCCACCAAAATTCGAAGGAGAATTCTCATGGTGGAAGAAAAGGATGGAGGTATATTTTGAAACCGATTTTGATATTATGTTAATAATAGAAAATAGTTTTGAAGTACCTCGGGATGAAGAAAACAAGCCGATGGAAAAATCAAGATGGACACAAGAGCAACGTCAATAATTCAAGACAATGGTTAAGGTAACAAAAATGCTATTAGATTTAATACCTAACCAAATCTTGTGCCATCTAGGTGAATACCGGGATGTCAAGGACCTATGGGATAAATTGGTAAGATTCCATGAAAATCCCAAACCAACACAAGTAGAGAAGGATGTCGAGGAAGAATTGCCATCAACATCGGAGAATGTAGATGAATTGAAGGAAACCTCCACCTCTAGTATTGAGGGGGAGGAGAGGTCTTCCATCCCGGAGCAAGAATAAGAAGAAGCATGTACATTCAGGAGAAGTAAAGATCAAGAGGTTTCCACCACCTTAGGTAACTCAAGCATTATAATTAAGAATAAAAATCATATTATATGCTTTGAGTGTAGGGTAGCCATGCATTACAAGAGCAAATGCCCAAAATTGCCTAAGGAGAAAGTACCAACACCAAAAGTCAATCAAAAGTCAAAGGATGTCTGAGTCCTCGCTAAGAAGAGTAAAGAGCACATTGTGTGCTTCAAATGCAACCAAAGAGAACACTACCAAAGCCAATGCCCTAGGGGGAAGAAGAAGGGGCAAGAAGAAGGGGCAAGAAGGAGCTACACAAGTAGGGGGAGCTTCCAAAGCAAACCCTAAGTTATACTTTAATGTACCTTCTAGTTCTTGGATTAAGAAGCATGCTAGAAGTTATTTTAATTCACTTGCTATTGTCCATGAACATAAGCATGCTAGTAGAAATAGATTTTATTATTTAGGTTCCAAGCATGTTAAATTACCTAAGGACAAACCTAGGAACAACAATTCTATACCTATTTTACCTAGGGAGACCATAAGGAGGATATAAGAGAATTTGGACATTAACACCAAAAAGTCTAGGCATATGCCTAGGAAGTGTCATTCCCAAAGAAAGAATGAAAAATCAAAATTGGGAAGACTAGAATTAGAAAACCAAGTCTTGAGGTCAAGGCTTGAGAAACTTTAAAAGACCCTAGAAATTATGACAAATTCATTTAAGGGGTCAAACGGTCAAAATCTAGGTCCTAGGAGGCAAGAACCGTCTAGGGGTAAGAAAGGTTTGAGTCACAAACCTAACCCCAAGAAGAATTATCATAATGTTCCATTCAATTATGGAACTATTTATAGGTCTAGGTAAACCATGGTTAATAAGGAAGTTATCCCTAAGATTAGCCATGGTGTGTGTCTAGTAGCTAAAAATTCAAAAAAATTTAAGGTAGCCACTAAGAAGGTCAAATGGGGAGTTACCTCTAGAGTTAACCTAGGAAAGACCCAATTGACTAAGGCTTCAAAACCAAAAAGCGTCATTAGGAAGGTATCTAGGGAAGTTATCCCTAGTGAATACCTTGTTAACCCAAGGAGCTCCAATAGGTATTGGGTTCCTAGGAGCGTGATCGATTCACGCTAGATGGGTTAGGGTGTGTCAACCCTAAGTATATGGGTAGTTAACCTAGACATGGTAGAGTTGACACTTTAGGATGTGCCAATATGGTTTGAAAAGATGAAAATTGATTAAATTGGAACAATTAGATCTTAGAAGTTATGGTGTGTCATTTTCGATTTTGGCACACTAAGGGGATAGTTGGTATTAAAGCAAAATAGTGTTGGTGCAATCGACCCAGGTTGACTCAAGTTTGACTCGAGCAGTATTTTGATGATAGACAAAACTTATGACATGGGATTGTCATAGGAAAGTCCAACATGGAGTTGGCATGGAAAATCCAAGCATGGAGCTTGGTGTTGAAAAGTCCAAATCATTGCGAAGCCGTGCGCTTGGTGCTTGGTGAGAAATACATTGCGAAGCCATGCGCTTGGTGCATGTGGGAAGTCTTTAGGACTTGGTAAGTTCACTAGGCTCGGGGTCCTTGAGTCGGTGAAGGATGGCATTGCGAAGCCGTGTGCTTGGTGCATCCGAGGGACTGCCGGACGGGGAGCGTATGGAGTAGGCCCAAAGGGGAAGCATACTTCGAGGGCAAGAGACGCGAAGGATGGCGTTGCGAAGTCGTGCGCTTGGTGCATCCGAGGGATATAGGCCGAAGGAAGAGAGCTTCGGTGGGGAACTCCATAAGGGATGAGGTGGACTTGACCAAGTGGCTAAGACTGAGTGTCGGATGCTCAAATAGCTTGATGTTTTACCCGACATCAGTCGACTGTTCTAGGTCGTATGTGTTCGACCAGTGTTCGACTAGTGTTTGGCTGGATCAAGTCAACATCAGTCGACTGATCGCACTGTGCACGGGCACAGAAGCTAGTCGAGCTCGCCAGCACTCGACTGATGGGTTACCAGTCGACTGATGGGTACCATCAGTCGACTGATGTGTGATCCGTTGGAACTTGACCAACGTGGATCTGGCCGTTGTGAGACAACGACTACAGGACCAGTCGACTGATGGTCACGATCAGTCGACTGATGCGCGCGAAATCAGCTTGATGCAGGTTATAAATGGAGCTCAAGATGGGGGATTTCGCCAAGACTTTTGTGAAGCTATTGGAGGGGAATTGCTGTTGCATTCCAAACCTTCAAGAGCCATCTAAAGCAAGCAACAAACAAGTGATCAAAAGCAATCGGCGAAAAGTGTTCTTTTGTATTGTATTTGTATTCTTGTTTGTATTTCTATATTACATTGTAATTGCTTGTGAGAGGTTTCTCCACCTCCGACGTGTTGTCGAGAAGGAGTGGTTTAGTTAGTGTCGTGCGCATAACTAGAGCTCGGTGAGCTCGCCCGTGGAGTAGGAACCATTTGGTTCCGAACCATATATATTGTCGTGTCTTGTATGTGATTGTTTATTGTTGTTTTTGTTGGCATCGTGCTATTCCTCGTAAGGCTCATTGGCTCCCATATCCCCAGATTAAAATTTTTAACAAATGAAAACTAATCCGGATGGGATGAGTTTCCTAAGCACAACCAATTCGTCGTCGTGCTAACGACTTGAGCGATCGCTTGAACAAACTAGTTGTTCAAGCAACACAACTCTTCTAGTCGGTTAGCCGCGGAAGAGACGACGGACGGATCGCCGATTTTTGTGTTTATCTTCAGGGTCCATGATTATACAAATACATGCAATCACATAAACTAGTATAATCAACATATACTAACATAAAGAACATAAGCTAGCATATCAATAAGAACATGTAAAGAATAATAATAAAAGTTGTAAAACTTTTATACCTCTTGATCTTCTATCGTATGTCCTAACCTCCTTGTAGACTTCATGTGGGCGAAGATCCTCCACAAGTTGAATCTTCCTAGATCTTCTTCAATCGAAAGAAAGAAGAACTCTCTTTCCCTTCTTGCTTGAGCCAACCACCAATCCTCAAAGGATTGATGCCGCCGGCCCCAAGAATAGAGAGAACAAAATGGAAACAAAACTCATCTCTTATCTAGAACCAACCATCAAGCTCCAAGCATGATGTTTGCCGCCGGCCCAAAGAGAGCAAAAGTATTGCCGACCAACCTTGAAGAAGGTTCCGCCGGCCAAGAGAAGAGGAGAGGATGCTCCGCCCATGAGATGAAGATGAGAAGCTTCTCCCTTGCCTCCTTGCCGCCGGCCACATCCCATAGGCCATGGGCACCGCCCAACCATTAGTGTACTAGTGGTCCTGCTCAATACACCTAAGTGTACTAGTGTAACTCTATGTTCAAGATAAAACAATACCAAGCTACACTACAACCATGCCAATGGTTTGTCCAAAACCATCTTGGTTGTGAGCCTCTACTTATACTCTACAAGGGACTGATAACATGATCTTCTGTGCCACACCCAAGCACCATGTTATCTACAATGTAAAGTATTAGACAATATACACATATATAAATATAAAGTGCAAACAATGATCATGTGATTCTTATTTCAAAATAAAATGTTCATACCAAAGAGCTAGGCTTTCAGTATACATCCCAACAATCTCCCACTTATACTAAAAGACTATGCTGTCATCATACTGCCATACATCTGATTCCCCTTCCCTCCACATGTCTATCAAAGCTCTCGCCAGAAGGGCCTTAGTGAAAGGATTTACCAGGTCATCCTCTGATGCAACCTAGGCGACAGCAACTTCTACCTCCTTTACGATTTCTCGTATCAGGTGGTACTCGCACTCTATGTGTTTACTAGTCATATGGGCTCGTGGTTCCTTCGAGTTTGCAACTGCACCATTATTATCACAATAAATTGTGATAGTTCTGGGCAAACCAGGAATCACATCCAAGTCCATCAGGAAGTTCCTGAGCCACTCAGCTTCTTTGGCCGCCTCATAGGCTGCCACATACTCAGCTTCCATGGTGGAGTCCGCCACACATTTCTGCTGGGCACTCCTCTATTCAATGGCTCCACCTCCTAAAGTAAACACAAAACCTGAGGTAGACTTACTGTTATTCCTATTTGATTGGAAATCGCAATCCATGCAACCCACAGGGAGTAATTGGTCTGCACGGTAAACTAGCATATAATCCCTAGTCCTTCTCAGGCACTACAATATATGCTTTACCGCAGTCCAATGTCCTTGTCCTAGATTACTCTGATATATGCTGACCATGCCCACGACAAAGCAGATATCTAGTCTAGTGCAGAGCATCGCATACATGAGGCTTCCTACTGCCGAAGCATAAGGAACCACCTTCATCTCCTCTATCTTCTTTGATGTTGGGACACATCTCTTTAGATAAAGGTACTCCATGCCAAAAAGGTAGAAAACCTTTCTTGGAGTTCTGCATGCTAAAATGATCAAGATTGTGTCTATGTATGAAGCTTGGGATTAGCACACTAACCTTGATCCCAAGGATGTGTCCCACTTCTCCTAAGTCCTTCAAAACTGTTTGGACAACCATACCCTTACGTCTGATAACACTCTGATATTGTTTCCAACTACCAAAATGTCATCTACGTATAGTACAAGAAATACCACTACGTTTCCGTCACATCTCTTGTATACACAAGACTCATCCGGACTTTGAATAAATCCATAAGTCTGGATTTACCTCATCAAAGCGGATGTTCCAAGACCTCAAAGCTTGCTTCAGTCCATAAATGAACCGATTAAGCTTACATACAATACGATCTTTGCCCTTAGCAATGAATCCCTCTGGTTGCTTCATATAGATGTTTTCCTCAAGACTTCCATTAAGGAAAGTTGTTTTGACATCCATCTGTCACACCTCATAATCCATATGAGCTGCTATGCATAAGAGCTCCCAGACCTGACTTGAATCCATAGATTCAATCTCAGTATTCATTGCACTTTGCCAAGATGCCATATTTATATCTTGGATTGTCTCGTCGTATGTCTAGGGATCAGGTTCATGTTTGCTAGGGACCAAATCAGAAGATTCACCCAAAAACATGAATCTAAGAGGCTGTCTAACAACCCTCCACTCTGACGAGGTATCATCTGTGTATCCTTTGTGACACGCGGTGCAGTGACATGTGGTATATCCTCTTGTACCGGTGGTACTAAAGAAGTGACTTCCCTTTTTAACTCTTCTAGAACAATTTTACTCTTGGGCTTGTGGCTTTATCACATAGTCTTTCTCTAGAAATCTGGTGTTCGTGTTAACGATCACCCTTTGATCTCTAGGACTATAAAACAAGTCAGAATAACTCATCATCTATCTAACCATCTCCATAAGAGTCCTATTCCTTCGCTCTGCTACACCGTTCTGCTGGGGTGTGCCAGGTGCAGTCAATTGGGATTGAATCCCAACCTCTGATAAGTAGTTCCTAAACTCTCCCAAGAGGTTGTCACCACCATGATCAGATCGTAGTGTCATCCATATCTTGAATAATCATCTATAAAAGAGACGAAATATTCAAGATTACCTCTTGTCTGGATAGACATAGGACCATACGAATCAATATGAACCAATTCCAACACATCTTTGTATCTATACCCCTTGGCCTTGAGAGGCCTCTTGGTCATCTTACCCTCCAAGCAAGATTCACAGGTTGGGAGATCCTCCACCACTAATGAACCCAAAGGTCCATCAGCTATCAACCTATTGAATTCTGCTTAGGTTAATGTGACCAAGCCTAAGAAGTCAAAGATATGTTTGGTTCATCTTCGAAGGTTCTTTTCTCTTATTGGAATTAGAAGATGAGTTATTAACTTCAATTTGCATCGTGGGAGGTTTTGGTTCAAATTTCCTTTCAATGTACCTGAATAGATATTCTCCCTATTCTTTTATAACAACTCTGTCATTAAAAGAAATAGAATATCCATCCATAATAATTTAGAAACTGAAACTAAATTCTTTCTAAATAAAGGTACATAAAGGGAATTTTCCAGAACCAAAGTTTTATTATTCTCAAGAGATAAATAAAACTTCACCCACTGCAATAGCTGCTACCATCATGGCATTGCCCAAGTAAATGGTAATCTCCCCTTTAGCTAGTCATCGGGTTTCCTGGAACCCCTGCAAATTGTTGCAGACATGATTAGTGGCTCCCGTATCAACTCACCAGGTGCCGTAGATATCACCGCTAATCATGTTTCAATGACTAGTCCAAAAGATATACCTTTGTTCATTTTGGATTGGGCAGTCCTTCTTCCAATGTCCATCCCGCTTGCAAGTGAAGTACTTGCCTTTTCGCTTTTCACTCTTCCTGAGATCTCTCCCACCATCTTTGCTCCACCTTGTTTCTTCTTCTTCTTGCCTTTCGGCTTAGAAGTAGAAACCCTTTTGAGCAACGATGGCTTGAGGACACTATTTGAAGAAGCGTACTTGTACTCCTTAGCAGATAAGACAATATCTTGAATCTTTTCCAATCAACATTATTTAGGTACAGTAAGTTTATTTCCTTTAGTATCACAGTAAGTGGACTGAAAGTCAATTTTGAAAATCCTAAGAATTACATAGATCATTACTTTAGATTTCAAAAATTTATTGATTCCTCAAACAATAAAATTTCGAAATCAACCAACACCTCAAAACACCGAGAATATCGCATGTCACTCAGTGTGGACGTATACGAATTCTACATTTGTAAGAGGAGGTTTTACCCATTAATTTTATTATCCTGTCAACCTTACTTTTTGACAAATAAAATTAATAGTTGGTTCCTCTTTGGCCCTACAAATAAAAGTAGTGACTCTGATGGGGAGGATACTTTAAATTTGCAACTAAGTGTGCACCATTACACGATACTAAGGGAATTATTTCGGATTATGTGCCTTACCGCTGTGGAAGTACACACGCTCCTAGATAATTTCCTATAACCATTATTTGACCTAGTGATCTGCAAACAAACTCATCCGCAGGGAGGAAGGCACTCAGAGCCGACATGCAAGTTTGTTGCATCACACGTCAAATTGTAATGGAGGCCGCGGGAATTAATTAAAATATCCCTCTCCCACTTAGTAAATTGAAAATGAGGAATTTTCAAGCACACACAACATGCTTATTATTACTGTATATTTCAATAAAAATTATTGATTCCTCAAATAATAAAATTTTGAAATCAACCAACACCTCAAACACCGAGAATATCGCATGCCACGATAGTGTGGACGTATACGAATTCTACATTTGTAAGAGAAGGTTTAACCTATTAATTTTATTATCTTGTCAACCATACTTTTTGACAAATAAAATTAATAGTTGGTTCCTCTTTGGACCTACAAATAAAACTACTTTTTATTTGCATCTAAGTGTGCACCATTACACGGTACTAAGGGAATTATTTCGGATTATGTGCCTTACCGCTGTGGAAGTACACACGCTCCTAGATAATTTCCTATAACCATTATTTGACCTAGTGATCCGCAAACAAACTCATCCGATGGGGAGGAAGGCACTCAGAGCCGACGCGCAAGTTTGTTGCATCACATGTCAAATTGTAATGAAGGCCGCGGGAATTAATTAAAATGTCCCTCTCCCACTTAGTAAATTGAAAATGAGGAATTTTCAAGCACACACAACATGCATATAAAACAAATCAGCAATAAATATGGAAAAATCAGAATTTTTCCAACTATTATGGCATTGTTCTCCAATATCGTCCCGTCGTGTCGCCACCTGTCCGTCACCTTAATTTACATCCATCAATCCTATACTCCACGAAGGAGTGTACAAATAATCTAGATCGAAAGTAAACTAAAATGAGTGGCTAAACAATGTCGTATTTAATTACAAAAATTAAATACTAATCTAGCCTCATCAACCCCGAGGATTCAAATAATATACAATCACACACACAACCACATACACACATATAGCCATAATAGTCGGATCTTATGCCTGCAACCAAAAAGTTAGCCTACGCACATCCTACTATTATCCGGCATACTCAATATATGATATGTGTATGAAAGTAACGAATCAAAACACACAAAACCGGAAACCGTGGCTCTGATACCATTTGTTGGCATCGTGCTATTCCTCGTAAGGCTCATTGGCTCCCATATCCCCGGATTAAAATTTTTAACAAATGAAAACTAATCCTGATGGGATGAGTTTCCTAAGCACAACCAATTCGTCGTCGTGCTAACGACTTGAGCGATCGCTTGAACAAACTAGTTGTTCAAGCAACACAACTCTTCTAGTCGGTTAGCCGCGGAAGAGATGACGGATGAATCGCCGGTTTTTGTGTTTATCTTCGGGGTCCATGATTATACAAATACATGCAATCACATAAACTAGTATAATCAACATATACTAACATAAAGAACATAAGCTAGCATATCAATAAGAACATGTAAAGAACAATAATAAAAGTTGTAAACTTTTATACCTCTTGATCTTCTATCGTATGTCCTAACCTCCTTGTAGACTTCGTGTGGGCGAAGACCCTCCACAAGTTGAAGCTTCCTAGATCTTCTTCAATCCAAAGAAAGAAGAACTCTCTTTCCCTTCTTGCTTGAGCCAACCACCAATCCTCAAAGGATTGATGCCGCCGGCCCCATGAATAGAGAGAACAAAATGGAAACAAAACTCATCTCTTATCTAGAACCAACCATCAAGCTCCAAGCATGGTGTTTGCCACCGGCCCAAAGAGAGCAAAAGGATTGCCGACCAACCTTGAAGAAGGTTGCCGCCGGCCAAGAGAAGAGGAGAGGATGCTCCGGCCATGAGATGAAGATGAGAAGCTTCTCCCTTCCCTCCTTGCCGCCGGCCACATCCCATAGGCCATGGGCGCCGCCCAACCATTAGGGTTGTAAACCCTAATGGTTGCCGCCCATGCATTAGGGTTCTCAACCCCAATCTTGCCGTCCAAGTATTAGGGTTCTCCACCCTAATTCTTGCCGCCCATGGTCTCTCCAAAACCCTAATCTTTGTTAACGCCTTAAGCCAAGAATCTCTATTTATAGAGTTAGGCTTAAGCCTTGTTTTAATCTCCACCGTCGGTTCTAGGGTTTTAATCTCAACCGTCGGATCTAAGGATTTAATCTCAACCATCGGTTCTAGGGATTTAATCCCAACCGTCAGATCTAGAGATTTAATCTCAACCGTTGGTTATAGAGATTTAATCTCCACCGTCGGTTCTAGGGATTTAATCCCAACCATCGGTTCTAGGGATTTAATCCCAACCGTCGGATCTAGAGATTTAATCTCAACCGTCGGTTCTAGAGATTTAATCTCCACCGTCAGTTCTAGGGATTTAATCCCAACCGTCGGATCTAGAGATTTAATCTCAACCGTCGGTTCTAGAGATTTAATCTCCATCATTTGATCTAGACTTCATGAGGTTTATATTAGGCTACGATAGGGACCATGAGGAGGAGTTGGATCTTGGCCACCCGATGGATCGGAACCACACAAACTTGATCCATCAATGATGTTCCATTCCACTAGAGGATCATCATTGAACTACCTCACCAACCCCCATAAATCAATATGGGCTCCATATATTATTTGTACATCCATCTCCCCGTGTTTAAGATATCGAATGTCCGTCAATTAATTGATTTACTGACCATCAATTAATCAACATCTAACTCCTAGAGTAATACCACTCAACCTTATCATCATGTTGACTAAGTCAACCTGTAGGGTTTACATGATGAACCTTATGAGCTCCTCAAGGGAACCTCATCAACCTAATACATAGGACACGGATTCCTCCTATAATCAACGGCACACCATGTAAATAATATCATTTCCCAACTTTCCGAGCATATTGATTTAATCCATAGAAATCTCACCCTCTAGTAAATCAAAGAAATAAATACTAAGTACATGTGCCCGTTATTATATCGGAATTAAGAGCATGTACAACATAATATCCGAGGTCCGATTCAATTATGTAGTCAGCAATAAATTGAATCGCCTCTATGTCGGTCCTGCTCAATACACCTAAGTGTACTAGTGTAACTCTATGTTCAAGATAAAACAATACCAAGCTACACTACAACCATGCCAATGGTTTGTCCAAAACCATCTTGGTTGTGAGCCTCTACTTATACTCGGGTGATAACATGATCTTCTGTGCCACACCCAAGCACCATGTTATCTACAATGTAAAGTATTAGACAATATGCACATATATAAATATAAAGTGCAAACAATGATCATGTGATTCTTATTTCAAAATAAAATGTTCATACCAAAGAGCTAGGCTTTCATTATACATTCCAACAGTTATTTCTATTGTTATTCCACTGCGTATATTAACGACAATTGTAGACAAGAACGCAAGAACGATCGTATTCCACCATACGATGATTGAGGGCTATTCACCCCCCTCTAGCCAGCCTCCGATCGACCCTACAAATAGATTTAATCTTAGAAATTGCAATTTCAGCTTAACACTTAGGTATTGTATACCTTAGTATTTTATATACTTGCCATGATTTATTTCCCTTGCCATGTCATGACATCATATTTATTTTTATCATATAAAATGTCATGATAATACTTAGGGTTAGCTAAAATGTCATGTTATTTTTAGGCTTGTATCACATGTCATGACATCATGATTATTGACACATGCTCTTATTTTTTCGATCATTTATGCCATAATCATTATTCATGGATTAAATAAAATTGAGTTAAGGACTAAGGCAGGATTTAAAGTCCTATGCATAAGGGAATCAAATAGTGTTGCCTAGCATATGCATGAGACCCTAAATGAACAAAACCTACATCTCACTAGAACACTTGAATTGTATGTGCTTCATACAACTAAATACAAGTGAGATGTTTAGAAAAATGAATTTAAAGTTTTTAAAATCATTTCAATATCATTTTGACAAATCTTGGTGAAGTCTATCTTTTGATAGCAATCACCATTAAATGAGGTGATACAAAGTAGGGTCAAACATTGAAAATTTCAAGAGTTTTGAACTTTGTATCAATCTCACTAGTTTATGGGTATTTTATTTTTCTAATATTTTTTACTCATAATTTTGTAATAAGTAATGTACGTATAAATTTTCAAGATTTTTCAAATTACATATTTTTATTTATGAATTTCATAAATTCGTTTCTGACATATGATTTCTACACTATGCAGAAATCAGTCGACTGCCATGGATGACAGTCGACTGAAGTCAAAATCAGTCGACTGGTATTTGAAGGAGTCGAGTGATAATGCTGATTTCAGGTAAACAATGTTTGTTAGGCCCATGTTCAACTACTTCTTGGTTCCCTAACTACTCCTAATCCTAGGACATGCTTTAGAGAGCATTAGAAAGGGTGAAAATTCATTGGATATGGATTAGGAGAATTGTTTAGGATGTGTATCGAATCAAGGGAGGCACAAGTTCAATGTATCGAATCAAGGGAGGCCCAGACTTTGAATAAATCCATAAGACTGAATTACCTCATCAAAGAGGATGTTCCAAGATCTCGAAGCTTTCTTCAATCCATAAATGGACCAATTAAGGTTGCACACAAGATGCTCTTTACCCTTTGCATTGAATCTCTCTGGTTGCTCCATATAGATGTTTTCCTCAAGACTTTCATTAAGGAAAGCTGTCTTGACATCCATCTGTCATACCTCATAATCCATATGAGCAGCAATACATAAGAGAATCCGGATAGACTTAAGTATGTCTCTGTGAAAGGTCTCCTCATAATCGATACCCTCTTTCTGAGTATACCCTTTTGCAACAAGCCTTGCTTTGAAGGTCTCAACCTTCCCATCTATTCCTCTCTTTCTTTTGTAGATCCACTTGCATCCACTAGTTTTTACACTATTGGGTGGTTCTACTAGCTCCCAGACTTGATTTGAATCCATAGATTCTATCTCAGAATTCATCGCACTTTGCCAAGATACCGCATCTTTATCTTGGATTGCCTCGTCATATGTCCAGGGATCAGGTTCATGTTCGCCAGAGACCAAATCAAAAGATTCTCCCAAGAACATAAATCTATCAGGCTGTCTAACAACCCTCCCACTATGATGAGGTATCACCTGTGTATCCTCTGTGACATGCGGTGCAGTCACTTGTGGTATATCCTCTTATACTGGTGATACTGAAGTAGTGACTTCCACTCTCAATTCCTCAAGAACAATCTTACTCATGGGCTTGTGGTTCGTCACATAGTATTCCTCTAAAAATCTAGCATCCATGCTAACGATCATCCTTATATCTCTAGGACTATAGAACAAACCACCTTTCATTCGTCTAGGATAGCCTACGAACATGTGCACTTCTGTATGAGGTTCCAACTTACCAGCATCTGTCTTCAGCACATGTGCTGGACTCCCCCAAATCTGAATATGTCTCAAACTAGGCTTTCGCCCAGTCCACAATTCTGTGGTAGTAGAAGACACTGATAGATGGTGCCAAGTTTAGAATATACACTGCCATATCCAGAGTATACCCCCAGAACGAATCTGGTAACTCAAAATAACTAATCATTAATCTAACCATCTCCATAAGAGTCATATTCCTTCGCTCCGCTATAACATTCTGCTGGGGTGTGACAGGTGCAAACAATTGGGATTGAATCCCAGCCTCTGATAAGTAATTCCTAAACTCTCCCAAGAGGTACTCATTGTTGGCAACCGTGCTAATCTCGGAATGCTCATAGGCTCCCATGTCCCCGGATTAAAATTTTCACTAATGAAAACTAATCCGGATGGGATGAGTTTCCTAAGCACAACTAATTCGTCGTCGTGCCAACGACTCGAGCGATCGCTTGAACAAACTAGTTGTTCAAGCAACCAAACTCTTCTAGTCGATTAGCCGCGGAAGAGACGACAGACGGATTGCCGGTTTTTGTGTTTCTTATTCGGGGTCCATGATTATACAAATAGATGCAAATGTAAACTAGTATAATCAACATATACTAACATAAAGAACATAAGCTAGCATATCAAATAAGAACATGCAAAGAACAATAATAAAAGTTATAAAACTTTTATACCTCTTGATCTTCTATCGTATGTCCTAACCTCCTTGTAGACTTCGTGTGGGCGAAGATCCTCCACAAGTTGAAGCATCCTAGATCATCTTCAATCCAAAGAAAGAAGAACTCTCTTTCCCTTCTTGCTTGAGCCAACCACCAATCCACAAAGGATTGATGCCGCCGGCCCCAAGAATAGAGAGAACAAAATGGAAACAAAACTCATCTCTTATCTAGGACCAACCATCAAGCTCCAAGCATGATGTTTGCCGCCGGTCCAAAGAGAAGATGGAATGGAGTATGGAAGCCAACCGAAAGAGAAACACTAAGGGTATGGGCGCCGGCCAACACTTGGAGAAAGGAAAGGAAAACAATCCTCCTCCTTGTTGCCGCCCAAACCCTAGACAAAGCTTTCCTAATTTCCGGCCAAGGATGAAGGGAAGGAGAATAGGTTGAGCTCCGGCCAAGGTATAGGGAACATGGATAGTGGCCGGCCAACACTTAGAAGGAAGAAGAAGAAGATCTTCATCTCCATGTTGCCGCCCAACCTAATCCCAAAACCCTAACCCTAGCCGCCCAACCCCATCAACCAAACCCTAACCCTAATCCATATCTCTTATCTACCGCCCAAGCCTAAGCCCCTATTTATAGAACTTAGGAGAAAGTTGGTTATTGATGAGGTAGCCAAAAATATAGGAACTAATTCCCAATTTTCTTGCCGCCCAAGGGTAGCAAGGAATTAGTAAAAAAAATTTCTTCCTATAATCTTGCCGCCCAAGGTGGCATAGGAAAATTTTTTTTTCACTAATTCTAAAAAAAAAAAATTTTTTTAACTAATTCTAATCTTGCCGCCCAAGGTGGCATAGAATTAGGAAAAAAAAATTATCAATCTTTTAAACTTGCCGCCCACCTTATCCAACCTTTCCTGTCCCTTTTATATAGAGTTAGGTTTAGGCCTTGGTTTAATCTCCACCGTCGGTTCTAGGGTTTTAATCTCAACCGTCGGATTTAGAGATTTAATCTCAACTGTCGGTTCTAGGGTTTTAATCCCAACCGTCGGATCTAGAGATTTACTCTCAACCGTCGGTTCTAGGGATTTAATCCCAACCGTCGGATCTAGAGATTTAATCTCCACCGTCGATTTTAGGGATTTAATCCCAACCGTCGGCTCTAGAGATTTGTTTTTCATCATTTGATCTAGACTTCATGAGGTTTATATTAGGCTACGATAGGGACCATGAGGAGGAGTTGGGTCTTGGCCACCCGATGGATCGGAACCACACAAACTTGATCCATCAATGATGTTCCATTCCACTAGAGGATCATCATCGAACTACTTCACCAACCCCCATAAATTAATATGGGCTCCATATATTATTTGTACATCCATCTCCCCGTGTTTAAGATATCGAATGTCCGTCAATTAATTGATTTACTGACCATCAACTAATTAACATCTAACTCCTCGAGTAGTACCACTCAACCTTATCATCATGTTGACTAAGTCAACCTGCAGGGTTTACATGATGAACCTTATGAGCTCCTCAAGGGGACATCATCAACCTAATACATAGGACACGGTTTCCTCCTATAATCAACGGCACACCATGTAAATAATATCATTTCCCAACTTACCGGGCATATTGATTTAATCCATAGAAATCTCACCCTCTGGTAAATCAAAGAAATAAATATTAAGTACATCTGCCCGTTATTATATCGGGATTAAGAGCATGTACAACATAATATCCGAGGTCCGATTCAATTATGCAGTCAGCAATAAATTGAATCACCTCTATGTCGGTCCTGCTCAATACACCTAAGTGTACTAGTGTAACTCTATGTTCAAGACAAAATAATACCAAGCTACACTACAACCATGCCAATGGTTTATCCAAAACCATCTTGGTTGTGAGCCTCTGCTTATACTCTACAAGGGACTGATAACATGATCTTCTGTGCCACACCCAAGCACCATGTTATCTACAATGTAAAGTATTAGACAATATGCACATATGTAAGTGCAAACAATGATCATGTGATTCTTATTTCAAAATAAAGATGTTCATACAAAAGAGCTAGGCTTTCAGTATACATCCCAACACTCATTACCACGATCAGATCGTAGTGTCTTGATACATTTACCTTGACGTTTCTCCACATCAGCATTGAATTCTTTGAACTTGTCAAAGCATTCAGACTTGTGGTGCATCAAGTAAATATATCCATATTATGAATAATCGTCTATAAAAGAGACGAAATATTCAAAATCACCTCTAGCCTAGATAGACATAGGACCACACAAATCAGAATGAACCAATTCCAACACATCTTTGGCTCTATACCCATTGGCCTTAAAAGTCCTCTTGGTCATTTTACCTTTCAAGCAAGATTCGCAGGTTGGGAAATCTTCTACCACTAATGAACCCAATGGTCAATCAGCTATCATCCTTTGAATTCTACTTAGGTTAATATGACCTAACCTTAGATGCCAAAGATATGTTTGGTTCATTTTCAAAGGTCCTTTTCTCTTATTAGATTTAGAAGATGAGTTATTTATTTTATTTGCATCGTGGGAGCTTTTGGTTCAAGGGTATATAAATTTCCTATCAATGCACCAGAATAGAAATCTCCCTATTCCTTTTATAACAACTCTGTCATTAAAAGAAATAGAATATCCATCCAAAAACATTTTAGAAACTAAAATCAAATTCTTTCTAAATAAAGGTACATAAAGGAAATTTTTCAGAACCAAAGTTTTATTCCTATCAAAAGATAAATAAACATCTCCCACTACAACAACCGCCACCTTCGTAGCATCGCCCAAGTAAATGGTAATCTCCCCCTCAACTAGTCATCTGGTTTCCTGGAACCCCTATAAAGTATTGCAGACATTATCAGTGGATCCCGTATCTACACACCAGGTGTCGGTAGATAACACCGCTAAACATGTTTCAACGACTAGACCAAAAGATATACCTTTGTTCTACTTTCGATTGTGGCAGTCCTTCTTCCAATGTCCAGTCTGCTTGCAAGTGAAGCACTTGCCTTTCGGCTTCTTCACTCCTCCCTGAGATCCTCCTGCTACCTTTGCTCCACCTTGTTTCTTCTTCTTCTTGCCTTTTGGCTTAGAAGTCGAAACCTTCTGAGCAACCATGGCCTGAGTCTGAGCACTCTAATGAAAAAGCTCCTCTACCGCCTGGAGTTCTGTCAGAAGCTCCACAAACGTATACAACCTTTTATTCATGTTGTAGTTCAGGCGAAACTGCTCAAAACTCCTAGATAGAGACTGGAGTATGATATCGACCTGGGTTTCCCCATCGATCTCAACTCCAAGGACTTCCAGCTCATTCAACTGAGCCATCATCTTGAGAACATGATCCCTCATAGGTGTTCACTCGATCATGGTGGTCGTCATCAAGTTCCTCATGGATTCCTGCCTAGCAACCTGATTCTGGTGTCCGAAAAGCTCCTTGAGATTGAGCAGTGGGCATGACTTGATGCCGATGTTGCAATGCATTTGACATAGAATCCAAAATGTAACACCACGCCATCTCATCAGCCTTAATCCACTTTTTATAACTCTCTTTCTCCTTTTCCCCAGAATCATCCGCAGGCTTAGGAGGACACTCTTCGAAGAGTACATACTTGCAATCCTCAGCAGTCGAGACAATATCAAGATTCCTTTTCCAATCAATTATCCAGTAAGTTTATTCTCTTTTAGTATCATAACAAGTGGATTGAAAGTCATTTGTGAAAAACCTAAGAATCACATAGATCAAAACATTAGATTTCAAAAAATTATTGATTCCTCAAACAATAAAATTTTAAAATCAACCAACACCTCAAAACACCGAGAATATCGTATGCCACGATAGTGTGGACGTATATGAATTCTACATTTGTAAGAGGAGGTTTTACCCATTAATTTTATTATCCTATCAACCTAACCTTTAGACAAATAAAATTAATAGTTGGTTCCTCTTCGATCATACAAATAAAAGCAGTGACTCCGATGGGGACGATACTCCTATTTGCATCTAAGTGTTCACCATTACTCGATACCAAGGCAATTATCTCGGATTATGTGCCTTCAGATGGGGAAGTACACATGCTCTTAAATAATTTCCTATAACCATATTCGACCATGTGATCTGCAAAACAAACTCATCCGATGGGGAGGAAGGCACTCAGAGCCGATGTGCAAGTTTGTTTGCATCACATGTCCAATCATAATGTAGGTCGTGGGAATTTATAAAAAATATCCCTTTCCCACTTAGTAATTTATAATTGAGGAATTTTCCTAGCATATAACATGCATATCAAACAAGAAGCAATAAATATGAAAAAAAATATTTTCCAACTATTATGGCTTTTGTTCTCCAATATGCCTCCCGTTGTATAGTCATCTCGTCTGCTCCTCCCTACGCCATGTACAAGCCATCCGGAGATCCGAGCCGAGAATAATTATTTTAATTTACATCCATCGATCCTATACTCCACGAAGAAGTGTACATGAAATCTAGATCGAAAGTAAACTAAAATAAAAGAGTGGCTAAACAATGTCGTACTTAATTACAAAAATTAAATACCAGCCTCGTCAACTAGAGGATTCAAATAATATTACAATTACACACATCCAATCACATACACACACATATGGCCATAATACTTGGATCTTATGCCTACAACTAAAAAGTTAGCCTACGCACAACCTACTATTATCCGGCACATACAATATATGATAAGTACATAAAAGTAACCGAATTCTAAACACACAAAACCGGAAATCGTGGCTCTAATACCACTTGAAGGAGGACGAAGCTTCGCTTCCCGTTTCAACTTGGTCGCTTGTGCATGACGATCCCATCTACATCCCCGGATTAAAAAATTAATCCAAGATGAAGACGGATTACCCAAGCAACCGATCCATCATCGTGCTATTCGATTAGAGTGTTCTCTTGAACAAACTAGTTTTTCAAGCAACCTAACTCTTTTCCTTGATTAGTCACGGAATAGATGATCTATGGATCATCGGTTTTTGTGTTTATCTTCGGGGTCCAAGTAAATTAGCCACATGCAATTGCATACATCATACAAAGAAACAAAAAGAAACAAAAGGAAACAAAAACAAGAATTATATCTCTTGTTTACCTCTTGGTCTTCTATCATACGTCCTATCCTCCTCTTGGATGTTGTGTGGGCAACGATCCTCCAAGAGATGAAGCCTCCTAGATCACGTATCTTCCTTTACTTGTTCGTTCCGAAAAAAGGAAGATAATAAGCTCTCTTCTTCTCCTATCTAGTTCCGGACACAAACCCTTTGGAAGAAGATCAAACCTCTTCCTCCTCTTTGTTGTTGTCGTCGGCCACTAAGGAGAGGGAGATGGAGATGATGATGGGCACCGGCAAAGAGCTCCAAGGGAAGAAAGCCTAACTCTTGCCGCCGACCAAGGGAGAGGATTAAGGTGGTGCGCCGGCAATGAGATGGGAGAACGTGTGTCGCCCAAACCAAGGAAGCAAACCCCAAGGTAGGTTGCCGCCCAAACCAAGGAAGCAAAACCCTAGAACCACCTCTAACCTCTCAAGCCTCTCACACCAAAAACCAAAACCCTTGAACCAAAAATCTGATCCCACACCCAAGCCATTAGGCCTTCCTTTTATAGAGTTAGGCTTAAGCCTCCTTTGAATCTCCACCGTTGGATCTAGGCTTTCATGAGGTTTTTAATAGGCTACAATAGAGACCATGAGAAAGAGTTGGATCTTGGCCACCCAATGGATCTGGCCCACATAAAATCCAATCCATTAATGATAATCCATTCAACTAGCGGATTATCATTGATCAACCTCACCAACCCCATATATAAATATGGCCTCCATATATCAATTGTACAAATATCTTCCCATGTTTAAGATCTCGAATGTCCGTCAATTAATTAATTTACTATCGATTAATTAATCAACATCTAACTCCATGAGTAGTATCACTAAACTTTATCATCATGTAGGACTAAGTCCACCTACAGGGTTTACATGATGATCCTTATGAGCTCCTCAAGGGGACATCATCATCCTAATATATAGGACATGGTTTCCTCCTATAATCAATCTTCTATTTTAGATTTATCTTCCGCTGTGTCTACTCGTGATTTACCGAACGAATTCAAAGAAAAGTTTCTATCGCTATTCACCCCCCCCCCTCTAGCGATCCGCTTCGATCCAACAATTGGTATCAGAGCCGGGAGCGCTCAGATTCGGTGCAACCACCGGTCGAGCATTTTTATTTTCGTATTTATCGTTTTAAGATTTCTTTCACACTACTAATCCAAGACCAAGTCTTGGTACATAGTTTTTGGTTGTGTTTTTGCAAGTATTAATCGCCTTCGGAGTACCTCACGATCAAACGAGCATAACTTTTGCTACAAGTGGACTCACGAAACGATCTACCCACCAAATCGAAGCTCTCTGAGAGATCTACACTTCTTATAGGGGTTTACCCCATAACAAGCTGTTTTTATCCCCAAAAATCGACGTTTAGTACCCTTTCAGGGACATCGAAGGTTGTGAGTACTTACTTTTTGTTTAGTTTCTTATCTCTTTGTTTAACTTTCTATTTCTCGTTTGTTTCCTTTTATTTTCCATACCACTAATCCAAGACTCGCAAGTTTTTTTTGTTTTTTTTGTGTGTGCAAGTTTTTCTTTATGGCCCACATTGAGGGGTACAGCACCACCCGACCTCCGTTCTTTAGCGGAGATGATTTCCATTACTAGAAAGGTCGGATGGAGTGTTTTCTAAAAACACAAGTCGAGTCTTGGATAATCATCCAAACTGGCTTTGCTCTACCCACCAATGATCAAGGCGAGCCCTTGGATTTCAACAAGTGGACCAATGCAACCAAGAGGCAAATCGAAGCCGATGCAAGAGCAACCCAAATATTGCAATGCGGTTTGTCTAAGGAAGAGCTCAACCGCATCGGACCCTTCATCAGCGCAAAAGATCTGTGGACAAAACTCATAGAACTACACGAAGGGACTAACAACGCGAAGGTAAGTAAGCGTGATTTGCTACTTAATAAATTGTATAACCTAAAAATGCAGGAATGTGAGACGGCAACGCAACTACACTGCGCCAGCGTCGAGGACATTGTCAACGGCTTGCACACCATCGGACACAAGGTCGAAACCGTGACCTCCTAAGGTATGTTCTTAACTCATTTCCTAGGACTACCTTGTGGGCATCCATGGTTGATGCCTACAAGGTTTCTAAGGACCTTTCAAAGCTTAGGTTAGACGAGTTATTTTCCGAGTTTGAACTTCACGAGCAAACTAATATGGTTCGGGCCGAGAGAGGTATTTCTCTACTTGCAGGACAAAGAAGCAAGACACCCACCAAGCAAGAAGATGGACTCGAACCGAAGGCGAATCGAGTCCGAATCCGAAAGGTGGAAGCAATAGTGAAGCGTAGTGCGGAAGATCGTTCGGAGGAAAGGAGGCTACTAAAACACAAAAGAGGGCACAATTCAAATCAAGTCAAAGAAGGCGTTTCATGCAACATGGGACAACAAAGAAGGCGGCGGCATAGCATGCATGGCAAGACCTGAAGAGTCCGAGTCCGAGTCCGAATCTGAATCAAACTACAACACCGACTCCGAACTCGAGGACTACTTCGAGAAGCAACTCAAAGCCGGACCGAAAGATAAAATCAAGGTTAGCTGCTCACTAATTCATACGCTTTACAATACAATTAAATTGCTAACTAGGAAATTAGCTAAATCCAAGTCTAGGGTCGAGTCCTTGGTTGAGGAGGTTGAAACCCTCAAACAAGAGACACCCCTAAACTCTTCGACTAGTCGAGTTCAAGAGGAGGACTCAACTCGAGTTGAAAACTCAAGAAGAGAACTCTCTCTTGAAAGGCCAAGTCCAAGAGCTCAAAGCTCGGTTGAACAAGTTCTCGACGGGGTCCAAGAATCTTAACCGACTTCTTGGAACTCAGAGAGCCGTGTACAACAGAGCCGGACTCGGATATAGCTCAAAGACTACGAATATATCTTACATGTCTATCGTAAACCGTAGTCATCATCGAGTCCAAGCGTGGGTCCCGAAAACTTTATTAAACTCACATATAAGGACCAATAGGTTTTGGATTCCCAAGGATCAAGTTCATTACTTCACCAGACCATATCGGTTCAATGATCCAGGGGGAGCTAATACCAAAATAGTATATCCAATAACCTAAACCTCTTATTTCTTTTAGAATGGTTAGATAGGACTATAACTCATCAATGTTTGATAACATAGTACCAGGACGCGGCGAGATGATAGTACGCTAGGAAAGCGGAGTCTTGTGTATTCGAGCTAGATAAGGCATATCTAGTTCGGTTCACTCGACCGAGTGGAACTAGCTGAAGCTACCTCGCCGTATCCTAGACTAGTTAGACTAGGAAGTGGTCTTAGGTGAGTCAAGTTACTACTTTCTCGAAATTGGCTTTGTCTAAGGAAGTGGTTGTTTTTCCGATCAAAGAAGGCCCCTGTGCCTCGCCACGACCTGGAAGCCAAGATCTTGAAAAGGTGACTTGATGAGCTTAGGATCAAATCCGAATCTAACGCAAGGTTGACAAGTTTCAAATCATTAAAACTTAATCAAGATAAAATTGGAATCATCTCACACAACATATAAGGTGACCAATTCTAAGACACTTAGAATGGGTGAGATGAATAAGGAATAATTTCAATTTACATAATCTTTTCAAAAATGCTATCTATTTTTCAAACTATTGAGCGTAAACATTTATTTTCAGACAAAAATCTAAATATACAACCTTCTAGGTCAATGTTTAGCGCCCCCTAACTCTTCTGTACCTTATATATTTGATTAAGGGGGAGAGCAAACTAACTCTAAGGGTTTTATATATTTGATTAAGGGGGAGAGAAAACTAACTCTAAGGGTTTTATATATTTTCAAAAGTTATTAGCGTATAAGTATTGTGGAACTCAAAGCTAATTTTATAAGTATTTTGAAAATCAAACTTAGTTTCCAAAAACTTTCATTATTGGTGCAGAAGGCTATACCTCGAACCAAATTAAATCAAGACACATGCTTGGACTCATGTTAGATAATCTTTATGCATGCTACCTTTTCTATTAAAAAACCCCTACTTTTTAAATAAAACCCAACACTTTTTTTGATTCATGGCAAAAGGGGGAGAAGAGCATAAGTTAATGGGGAGAACAAAATTTAAATTTTTGAAAATTAAAACTTTTGTTTTAAAACTCACTGAAGGTTAAGAGGGAGTTCACTAAAAATGAGCGTAACGTTTATCTTACTCATTTTCTGCTTTATATTTTCCCTTAACTTTGCGTAAATTTGCCATAGGATCAAAAAGGGAGAGATTGTTGGTGCAGGGGCACCTAAGTCGAACCTGTATTTTGATTATGACAAAAGACGCAAAGTCAAGGATATATCATTATCTCACGAGCTGAATCGAGTGTGCAGAAAAGTGCTAAAGCTGGAGCTGAAGGCTAGCGACACCCGGAGGAAGCCGCGGTAGTCGGGCGACACTCGAGTGACTTCGGAGGGAGCCGAAGGAATCGAGTGGAAGGCCGAAAGAGAAAGCGACACAGTAAGTATCGAGCTAAGCTCATGTGTGCGAGCGTAAGTGAGGTCGTATCCTCTTTACGGGGATGATCTTAAGCGTAGATCCGACCAAAGACATCCTATAGATGGTCTAGGTCGAGATCGGACGGTCGACGACCGTCGGAATTATGTTTTTGTTGAGCTAACTTTGACTTGCAGCAAGCATCAGTCGACTGCCAGCTTGGAGGACTCGACTGCCGTCAATCACCGATCACGGAGGTCGGATCAATCAATCGATGGCTACCATCGATCGATGATGTCTATCACCATTTTTCAAGGAGGTTTTGTGCCCAATTCCTATTGGTTGAAGACCCATTCGATGAGGGGCTTAAAGGCTATAAAAGGAGGGCTTGTCCTAGGGTTTTTCATCAATTAAAAAGCTTCCAAGTGCTTCCGATACGCTACGAGTCTCCGACATCCCTCTACGGAAGGAGACGACGACTCAAGCTCCAAGATTCAAGTCTTCAAAAGTCGTCGGTATAATCTTTAATTTATATAAGTTGTTCTCATTTTGAGCTTTAAATCATATCAAGGAGAGGGGGAGTGTCCCTCTACCTTGAGTCTTTCTTGAGTTTTTGTATTCGTTTAACTCCTATCTCCAATGAGAAGGAGTTCGTTTAGTGTTTTGCCCTCCGTGCGTGGTCAAGGACCACTAGGGCCTTGGAGTAGTAGCCTTCGACTACAAACCAAGTAAAAAACCCATTGTCTCTTCTATTTTAGATTTATCTTCCACTGTGTCTACTCGTGATTTACCGAACGAATTCAAAGAAAAGTTTCTATCGCTATTCACCCCCCCCTCTAGCGATCCGCTTCGATCCAACAGTATATCCTGTCAATGACCCCGGCTGGAAGTGGTAGCGCCAACATCCAATAGCATTGAACACCCTGCAGGATCAAGGATATTAGTTGAATTTTTCCCGCATATGATAGAGTTGCCTTCGGCCAGGAGCTGATCCGTTTCATGAGAGCCTCCAACAGTGGGCTATAATCTGCAATCTTTAGTTTTTGCGAGGCTATTGGTATTCCTAAGTAGCGAAATGGCATCTCCCCTTCACTGAAACCTGTGATGGCTAGTAGCAATTCCTTCTCCCTTTGTCCCACCCCTACCATATATATATTTGATTTCACCATGTTTGCTGTTAGGCCTGCCATGTTTGCGAATTGCGATAAGTAGTCCATCAATATTTGCACTGATTGTGTGTCACCTCGGCTTAGGAGCAGCAGGTCATCAGCGTATACAATATGGGTTATTCTTTGGTGCTCACACTTTGGATGAAACCGAAAGTCTGACCGGCTAGTGCGCTTCGCAAGTAGTCGTGCGAGATACTCCATGCATAGCCAAAATAGGTATGGGGATAGGGGGTCTCCTTGTCTAAGTCCTCTCCCTCCTTTGAAAAACCCATGGATGTTCCCATTGATAGCTACTGAGTATGATGTGGTAGTGACACATTCTTTAATCCACATGATATACTTTTCAGGAAACTGCAGTGCTTTGAGTACCTCCTGCAAGAAGCCCCAGTGAACTGAATCAAACGCTTTATGCAGGTCCACTTTAAGTATGCACCGTGGAGACACCCTTTTCCTTGTATAGTTGTGCATCAGTTCTTGTGCTAGGTGTATGTTGTCCACTATGCTACGTCCTTGCACAAATGTCGTCTGCGAAGGGTGAAGGAGGTGATCTGCGATGTCTACCAGCCTACTTGCTAGGATCTTGGAGATTATTTTGTAGAAGACTGTGCAGCAAGAAATCGGTCGAAAGTCTTGCACCTTACTAGCATGTTCTATTTTCGGGATTTGTGAGATCAACGTGTGATTCCAAGATTTTAGTAGCTGGCCATTTTCGAAGAACTCCTTGACTGCCATTATGATGTCTTGCTTTACTATATCCCATGCATGTTTAAAGAACTTTGAGTTGTATCCGTTCGGCCCTGGAGCTTTGAGGTCTCCAATGTCAAAGAGAGCTTCTTTTATTTCTTCTTCTGTTGGTAGCTTGATTAGCCTTACTTGTTGTGCTTCGGTTAGTTGTTTGCCAAATTGCATGCAATCCCCTTGAAACTCAGTTCTTTTCCCTTGTTCACCTAAGTGCCCTTGGAAATAGGTTAGGAATTCCTGCACCACCTCCTCCGCTGAGTTCGTGGCTTCCCCATTATTCTTTTCAATTGCCACTATTTCCCTTCTTTTATTATTCCGCTTAACCATGGCATGAAAAAAGGTTGTGTTCTTGTCTACTCCTCTGAAGTACTCATGCTTGGCTTTTTGTAGGTAGAACAGTGATTACGCCCTTTCTGATAGTTATCCTCCATGTGACCTTGACTTAGACCTTCCTGCTGTAATTCCTCCAGCTGCTGCCGAGCCTGCTTTGCTTTCTCTTGGATGTGCTGATAATGCAGTTGATTGAGCTTTTTTAGATCTGTTTTAAGTAGTTTAAGCTTCTGCTTCAGCCTGTATTGCATCGTGCCTTGTACATTTCTGAGGCTACTGCTATTCCATTTATCCTCCACCAACTGTCGAAAATCAGGATGTAATACCCACATATTATAGAATTTGAACGCCTTGGGTTTCTCCCTTGTGTTTCCCAGTACTGTCACAATACATGTGGCATGATCTGATATAGTTCCAGATGCCTTGAATTCAGCATAACTACTCTGGTTTTGCTCCATCCATGCTCTGTTTCCCATTGCACGATCAAGTTTGCTTACTATGTGGCCATTGGTCCATGTGTATCGGCACCCAATGGATCTCAAGTCTTGACTCGCCTATAAAGGGTGAATTCTTGAAAAATCGCGATTGCATAGGTTATCCATGCCATTCCCCCTCTTATCAGTGGGCAGTAGTGGGGAGTTAAAATCCCCTATGATTAACCATGGCATCTCAACCTGCCTCGCAATTTGCATCAGCGTCCCCCACATTGTTTTCTTGCTTTTGATAGATAGTTGTCCATAAATGAATGTGGCTACATATGCATTTCCTGTCACTTTGCATTTCACAGTTGTATGTATCAGTTGCTCCTCCCATTGTTGGATGTGTAAGCTGACAAGTTGCGGATCCCGTATAAGTATCATCCTGCTTCTGGGTAAGTTGAAACTCTGCTGCTCCATCTCCCATTTCTGAAATCTCTTAGCTTTCATTGTTTGATAGTACTGCTGGGTCAACTTCGGTTCTAGTATAGCTAACACACCCATCTTTTGCTTCAGAAGGAGGTCCATCACCACCTTCTTCTTGAGGCCTTTATTTAGGCCTCTTACATTCCATGATCCAATCTTCATGATTGTGCAGCCGGCTTCCGCCGTCTAGCAATGTTGAGGACTTCTTTCTTTTCTTGTTTCGTCCTTTTGTCCATGTTTGTCTCTTCCTCCATTTGGCCCATCACGTTCCTCCAAGCCCCATCCTCATCCACATATTGCTTCATATTCTCCCTTTGGTGCTCTGTCACTGTCGACCGTAGCACATCTGTTTTTGTTTCCATTTGCATTTCCTGATTACATCATCTTGCAGCAGGCAATGCTAGTATAATTGGCGGGAGGTTCTCTGCATTCATTTTCCATTCTGTTATTCCCTCTCTAATTCTTCCTTTGTCATTCCCATTTCCTTTTTGGCCTTCTTCATTTTCCTGTGCCCTCTTGACAGATTTTATTGATGCTTGCCCTTGCCCCTGTCTGCAGCTCTTTGTATCCTGCTCTGCACTTTCCTTGATTAGTAGGTGACTTTTAGCTATCTTGTTTGCCTCGCTATTCTGTTGATCCTGTAAGCTCTGAAGGTTCTGCTCCATATTATCCTTGCTTTGTTCTAACCCCCTAACGCTTTGTCTGGTGATCCTCTGATTTTTATTTACGTACATTGTATCAGATTGGGTTAGCTTGTGGTCTCCAGTTGTGACTTTGACTGTTGTATTTCCAGAGATTGAGATATTTGATTTGGAACTTCCGTCTGTAGGCAAAAGATGTTGGTCGTGCTGTCCTTCCTTGTGGCCATACTAAATTTGCTTCCTTTTCTGTCTGGTAAGCACTGGCTTGAGGCCTGATGCGTGTCTTGATGGGCCTTTTCCTTGGCTATTGTCATTTTGCATTCCTGTTTGTTCTTCATCGTGGACATTTTCAATCTTGTTACTCCGCAGTTCAATTCCCTGCAAATTGTGTCCCTGCGTGCCAGCTTGCGTGCAAGGGTCCACTGTTTCTTTGTCGCTCTTCCCTTGTGTTGATGCACCCTGGGTTACCCTCCCATTTTATTGTTCCTGAGCGTCCATATCACCTGCACACCGCAGACCAGTGTTTTCAGGACTTTCTCCACATGTGCTAGTTTGTTTGTCAGTCTCCTTTGCTTCCTCATCATCTTTACTTGGTGTGAATGCATGTTGGGTTCGGCATTGGTCTATTTCCTCCCTTGCTTGGTCTAGCTGTGCTTGCATCTCACCATTTCCATCACCCCTTGCACAATTTAATCGACATTGCTGTTGTGATCTTGGTGACTTTTCCCATTCTTTGTGTATTCTGATGATGCCCTGTGTTTCCCCATTCTCCATCTCTTTCTCCTACTGATGTTTTTGCTGTTTGCCCTCTGCATTACTGTGCCCCATCCCTTGTGAGAGATCTAGGTCACTAGACTTATATCTTTGTGTGCCATTTGGTGTGTCCATTTCTTTTGCTGATCGCACATCTTCATCTAGCGCTACGACTTCTAGAATTCCTTGTCGATCTAGCTGTCCCTTTATCATTGACGCCTGTATATCCTTCAGACTTCCCTGTTCCAGCGTGCCAGATCCTGTGCCAGTTCCTGCTTTGGTTTGAGATTTGCTATTAATTCCTGTCCAGTATCCCTCTTCCCTTTGCCAATAGTGTTTCCTTGGTGTTGATTCATACTGCTTATCCTTCCTTTTAGTGTCCATCCTTTTGCCACCTTGTTGAGTTCCTTGGTTTCCTTGGTATCCTTGGGTTCCTTCGCCTTTTTGATTTCCTGGGTTGTGCATATACCTTGATGTATCTGCCCTCGCCTGTTTCATCTGCACGTCTTCCCATTGTTGTTTCTTCCTTTGTCCCTTATACCTCTTATTCCACGCAGTGGTTCATTTCCAATCCTATTCCTAATCCATTATGTGCTGCTTCGTGCCTTCTCCTATTCCATCTCCCTCTTCTTGATCCCTTCCCATGACTGTAATATTGCAGTCATCCCTGTATATGAATTTTTGATGTCCCATGCTCTCTGCGGCCCCTGTGGCTGCCACTGGTGGTTGCCTTCTCATATTCATTGGGAAATTTCCTTAATAGTGACCCATTTATGTGTATCTGCTACAAAGTTTCAGGCTTGATTCGAACTTGATTTCCAAATCAATATCCATGCCATCTGGTAGGGTAACATCGATCTTTGCAGGCAGTTCCTTGGTAATATCCACTTCAACTAAGACTCTGGCATAGTTCACACGTTCCCTTACCTTAGTGTATCTGTCCGTATATAGTGGCATGCCAACTTGCGAGGAAATTTTGCTTAACCCTGAGATAGACCAGCAGTCCAGAGGTAGTCCATGGATTTGCATCCACATAGGGATGTTGGCGTGAGTCTCCGACCTGAAGGGAAAGCATGCCGGTAGAATCTTGAGATACAGAGGACTCCCATACGCAATGTATGGTCCTCCAGTTAATACAGCATCACGTAGTTCTTTGCTCATAAATTTAAACACCATCCACAGTGAGTTGTGCGTGAGGAGCTTGTGTGGCGCCTTCCACCTCTTTGTGAATTCTTTCAGCGCTCGTCACCCTGGAAATCTTCCCAAGAATCTTCCAATCAGGCAGAAACCTACTGATTCCTCTATTGCTTCCAGATCTTCACTGTCCAGTTTCGTGCGCCCCTCCTGCATCTGGAATTGCCTCAAAGTAGTGTCCGATGCACTTAGCCTATTCTTCTTGAAGAGATCAGCCCATAATCCTGCTCTTGGAGTTTGCTGTTGCGGTGGTAGGGGTGTCGCCTATGGCTCAGTTGGCGTTGTTCTTGGCGCAGGGCCCATTTCCGGTATTGCTTCTTCTACTAAATCTTCCTGTTGAGGGTATCCCGTCTTCTCCGTAGCTACACCTTCCGGCATTGAGCGTGCATATGTCGCCGGTGAAGGCGGGGGCGCCAGGTTCCCTTTGGTGGTGTCTGTTTTTGTTGGGTTTCCGGCACCGCGGCGTGTGTGTGTTCGATCATGTTTCACAAACATGAGCACAGTGGAAGCAATAAAAAATAATAAATCTACATTTATTACAACACACACAACACACGCATGCATATTACAATAAGTGTAGACATAACCGTAAATTTAAATTTGCAATAAAAGGAAATTTATCTACGTTATACCTTTCGTATGACGTGTAGCGGGAACGACATCAACCGGAACAATCCTCGCTAGAATCGCCTCTATCCAGATCCACGCCGAAGTTCCTCGGATGACTTCGCTTAAGCCACGAGCTTCGCCTTCAGACGGGTTACTAGCCTCGTGTTGAAGACGACGTGATCGAGAGATGATCACGATCCGAATCCAAATTCGATCCTTGGATCCACGAGTTCTCAAAACTCGCTTCTCCGAGAGGTATTCACAACCAATTGATTTAATCCTTCATCCTCCACCTCAGAGGATTACCGGAGATCGAATCCCCGGTAGTTTAGCCGCTGTCGGAGCTCAAACCGTCGTCCAAACGATGCTCCGACGAGAGGAGAAGAAGCTGTCCAGAAAACTGGACAGCTTGGTGGAGGAGTAGGCGCCGGCCGAAACAAGGAAGCCAAGTGCTCACCTTTTCACCGAGGCCTAGGAAGATCACCGGAGGGTCGCCGGAGGATCACCGGCTGAAGCTTGGATGCCGGCAAGGACTTGGACGGCGGCACAAGAAGCTGGGCGGCAATGGAGTTGGGCGGCAATGAGGGTTGGGCAGCAACTCCTTGCTAGGGCTTGGATTAGGGCTTAATTATCCATTAAGCCCTCTTTTATAGAGAACTAATTCTCTTAATGGTTATTGGATCATAACCATTAGGCCCGTTAACCGGCTCCATTAAGATAAGTTAAAATAAACCAAACCATGATGGTTTATTTTAAGTTAAAACGAACCGAACCAACTTTTGGTTCATTCGTTTAAAATAAACCAAACCCTTTGGTTTATTCTCCTCCATTGGATTAGAACCAAACCATTTTGGTTCATCCATTATGTCTTTATAAGACACGGCCCATCCACACTTCCATTGCGACTGAAACAATTTCATGCTCGCTTTATGTTTGGTCCAACCAAACCTAGTTTCTCTCGGTCTGAGAATCCCATTCTCAAGCTCATTTTAAATCCTTTGGATTACGCTCGTTGTGCGTGTGACCAAATAGGTTCTCGGTTTATGTTGGCCGTCTATAATTAACCATTAATTATAGAACGATCATGAGTGGCACCTAGTAGTACATCATGATCCCCAATTAACCAAAAGATCAACGGTTGATCCGTAACTATTTAAAACCTTCAGGCTCGAATGAATCGTGCCCCATTCCCTTCACTCATCTTATACCCACTTGGTTCGGGACATGGTCTATAGTGTCGGTCCCACTAGGTCGACTACGCCACACCTAGCCCAAGTATCATTTCCTCGTCCCTACGATTCTAGTTACTCCACATGTATCGAAGAGTACCTTACTCTAAACATGTAATGCTTTGGCCAAAGACTTTAGTAACAATCCGACGAGAGGCCATGGGTATACATCTCCTCGCAAGGAGTGGTGAATCCTTTATAGGCTATTCAAACACCTTCAATCACTTCGACTTATACCCAATCATCCCGGGTCCACATCTCCTTAGAGATGCTTGCTTAAGATGTCAAAGCATAAGTCTCTATGATCAAGATGACTTGAATACCGCAAGTCAAAGGAACATCGCACTTAAGCCACAGTAAGAACTTCATTGACATATCTATATATGCAGAGAACCATATGAAGTCTTACGGCTGGTCACTCCAATGAACTAGTTACCATAACTAGCATCCACGATTAACTCCGGACATGACTATGTCTCCAGCCAGTGAGAATCAGCTGCTTGGACACACCAAGGAGTATACCTCGTGCTAGTCTTGACAGAATCGATGGTGTCCAAATCCATCAATTCATCGACCAGGGATAATTCCGATACATCACAATTACACATGTAGAGATACTCACTAGCTGTGATCCAATCACAAATTCTCTCATGCTGTGAATCGTATCGTGGACATTCAGTAAATGAGTTTAAGATCCAATCAAATACATAAAACATGTATACTCAAATAGTGAATCTTCATTTATCATATAAATGGTTCATACATAAGGCGATTGCCTTAGAACATCTCTCATATATTACTAATAGACTTCCACTTGGCCTAATGACAATCGCTACGGTATCCAATACCATAAGCTCGAACATGACCCTCAAACTTATTTTGAGGTAATGCCTTAGTCAAGGGATCCGCTAAGTTCCTTTCAGTGGGAATTTTCTCGATTTGTATTTCGTTCCTCCTGATGATCTCTCTGATAAGATGATAGCGGCGAAGCACATGTTTGGATCATTGATGAGACCACATCAAGTTCAGAGATGAACTTCTTGATCCAAACCGCTTCCTTTGCTGCTTCCAAAGCTGCAATGTATTCTGCCTTAGTGGCAGAATCCGCTATAGCGTCAAGCTTGGAACCTTTCCAACTTATTGCGCCTCCATTCTAGGTGAATACATACCCAGACTGAGACATGGAATCATCCTTGTCTGTCTGGAAGCTGGCATCCGTATACCCGCGTATCACCATGTCCCCTTCTCCATATATTAGGAACACATCCTTAGTTCGTCTCAAGTACTTAAGGATCGTCTTAACAGCCGCCCAATGATCCATTCCCGGATCGGACTGGTATCTGCTCGTGACACTCAGAGCGTACCATATGTCGGGCCTTGTACATAACATAGCATACATGATAGATCCTATTGCGGATGCATAGGGAATCTTACTCATGCAAATCCTCTCGTCTTCTGTGCGTGGACACATAGACTTCGAAAGGTGTACCCCTAGCCTGATGGGTAAGAAACCTTTCTTGGATTCCAACATGCTAAACCTCTTTAGCACTCGGTCTATATATGTAGACTGCGAAAGACCAAGCAACCGTTTCGATCTATCTCTATAGATCTTAATCCCGAGGATGTAGGTTGCTTCTCCCAGGTCTTTCATGGAGAATGTCTTGGACAACCAAACTTTCACTGACAGTAAGATTGAAACATCGTTTCCTATAAGTAGTATGTCATCGACATACAATACTAGGAACACGATCGCACTCCCACTAACCTTCTTGTACACACAAGGTTAAATGCGGATTTTGTGAGAAATCAAACTTTTGATTGTCTCATCAAAGCGGATATTCCACTCTGGATGCTTGCTTCAATCCATAAATGGATCAATTTGCATACCTTGGTTTTATCAACCGATGTGAAACCCTCAGGCTGTATCATATACACGTCCTCGAGCAGGTTTCCATTAAGGAAAGCTGTTTTCACATCCATCTGCCATATCTCATAATCATAATGAGCCGCTATGGCCAAGAGCATCCGAATGGATTTAAGCATAGCTACAGGCGAATAGGTTTCGTCATAATCAACACCTTGTTTTTGACGATATCCTTTCGCCACCAATCTAGCCTTATAGGTAATCACATTACCATCCATGTCGGTTTTCTTCTTGAAAACCCACTTGCACCCTATAGGCTTTATGCCTTCAGGTGGGTCAACCAAGTTCCAAACTTGGTTTTCATACATGGAATCCATTTCCGACTTCATGGCACCAAGCCACTTATCCCTTTCTGAACTTGTCAGCACTTCTTCATAACTGGTAGGCTCCTCATCATCAATGAGTAACACGTCGTTCGATTCACTTATGAGAAATCCATATCTCTCAGGAATATTGCGTGTTCTACCAGATCTACGAAGATGTGGTGTTACAATAGGTCCAGCCGATTGCTCATCACTATGAGTTGTCGGCTGTTGTGCTTCACCAGGTATCTCATCAATGTCTATTTGAGTCTCTCGAGCCTCCTCAAGCTCGATGACACTCCCACTGTTTTCTTGCAAGAGAAACTCTTTCTCTAGAAACACAGCATGCCTTGAAACAAACACCTTTTGTTCCATAGGATGATAGAATTGGTAACCCCTTGTTTCCTTAGGGTATCCAATAAATAGACATTTATCAGACTTAGCATCCAGTTTGTCTGATACAGTCCGCTTCACATAAGCAGGACAACCCCATATCTTTAAGTAAGATACATGAGGTTTCTTACTATTCCATATCTCATATGGAGTAGTTGAGACTACCTTGGTAGGCATTCTGTTTAACAAGTAAACAGCTGTCTGAAGTGCATAACCCCAAAAGGACTTGGGAAGAGTCGCATGATTCATCATTGACCTGACCATGTCCAACAAGGTCCGGTTACGCCTCTCAGATACACCATTATGCTGTGGTGTATATGGCAGAGTCCATTGAGACAATATACCATTGTCTCTTAGGTAATCAAGAAACTCCTGACTCAAGTATTCACCACCTTGATCCGATCGAAGTATTTTAATACTCTTGTCATGTTGTTTCTCTACTTCATTTCTGAATTCTTTGAACCTTTCAAAGGCTTCAGACTTGTGTTTCATCAAGAACACATACCCAAACCGTGAGTGATCATCGGTGAAGGTAATGAAGTAGCTATAGCCTCCTAATGCTTGATTGACATAGGTCCACATACATCAGTATGTATTAGACCTAGTAACTCTCCCACTCGTTCACCTTTTCCAGTAAAAGGTAACTTAGTCATCTTGCCTTTTAAGCATGATTCGCATGTATCGTATGAATCCAATTCAAACGATTCCAGAATTCCACATCGGTGTAATTCGGACATGTGTTTCTTGCTTATATGGCCAAGACGACAATGCTACATATGGGAGTCTAATTGATTATCCTTTCGAGCACGCTTGTTGCTCGCTTCGATATTGAAGATGTCACTGGATACGTCCAACGTATAAACACCATTGCTTAAAGTTCCAGTCCCATAAAGAACTCCATTCAAAGTTATGTAACAACAATTGTTACTAAAAGTCAAATGGTACTGATTTCTATTTAAACAAGAAATAGAAATGATGTTCTTTATCAACGAAGGAACATAAAAGCAATTGTCCAGTTCTAAGACAAGTCCTGTAGGGAGTTTCAACAAATGTGTTCCAATGGCATCGCAAAGAACCTTTGCTCCATTCCCAACACGCAAATTTGACTCTCCCTTGACGAGTCTTCTTCTATTCCTTAGCCCATGTATGTCATTACATATATGTGAGCCACACCCAGTATCCAATACCCAAGTGTTTGAGGAAATAAAATGACAATCAATAACGAAGATATCTGAAGAAGATGGGGCATCCGATGCCTTATTCTTCTTCACGGACTCAAGATAAATCTTGCACTTTCTTCGCAAATGGCTCTCCTTGCCATAATGATGGCAAGTTTCCTTTTGTGCTAGTTCTACCTTCTTAGCCCTTCTCTTCTTTCCCTTCTGCTGTTCCTTTGACTTCCTCTTAGAACCTTTCTTCGAGGAATCAACTAACAGCACCGTCCCCTGCTCATGCTTCTCAGAAGACTTCACAGTCTTCAGCATATTGAGCAGTACCACAGATGAACCTTCTAGCATCTCAGAGGTGAAGAGGAGCTTTGAGACTTCGAACCTTTCGAATCTCACTTGCTCATCAACCAACTCACAAAGATGAAGGACTACGATATGAGCATCCATATGCTCATGCTGCTTTCGTAGCTTGGGTTCCATCGCGGCTAACATGATGCAACTCATTTGTTCAGAATCACTCACATGTTTCTGATAGGCCAACAATTGGTCCAGAGTTGCATCGTCACTAGGATGGGCGGGAAGAGGCGCTTCGAGGACATTTGCAAGCTTTTCAACCTTGAGAACAATTCTCAAGCTTCTAAGCCAGTCCAAGAAGCTCGGCCCAGTCAATTTATTCGAATCCAAAATGGAACGCAAATTCAAAGACATCATGATCAATCTTAGAAATACAAAACGAGCATATATGAGAAAATGATTTTAAAATGCATCAATATACATTTATAAATCCCATTCATTTTTCGAATTTCAAAAACCCCAAAATCACTTCGGGAGATCGTAGGTCCATCTCCGAATGGGCTGATATCCATCATAGTTATGAACAACCTTGGAGAGAGTCCAACAAGCCATTCATAAATACGACGGTAGGTATCAACTATACCGATTGCATATCACGTATATGCAACTATCACAATGTGCTATCAACTAATTGAATGTTCACACATACATCGGGTTGTTAACACATTAACATGTATGCATCATATGCATAGCACCCAACTTCACCTCCCTTTACATCGACCTTGGAGAGAGTCCAACAAGCCGATGCTCCAGGTTAAAGCCAACCCATTAATCGGAAATAGTTTTAATATGGTTAGAGCGCATTCAACCAATTAGCCCAGCTTGGAGAGAGTCCAACAACCAAAGCTAACGATTGACCTCTGACTCTTACCATATTAGTATTAAACTATTCCATGGTTTGAACATGTTCAGGTTCGAGCCGGGCTTGGAGAGAGTCCAACAACCCAAACAAGAAACGGAACTCTGGTTCTAACCATATTAATGGAAGGTGTAGGCTTTAATATTGTTTAAGGGTTTTATGTCTCATCCTCTTTGCATGCAAATAACTATTATCTACATGGCATGGCATACATGGCATACATCTACATGTCACGACACGCATGACATAATGTTATGCATCTAATGCAATTACATGACATACAATTATGTCATGTATATAATTTCCTTATATATCATAACTATTTATGGAAATAAAATATGTTTAAGATTTGATTCTCCAAATCAAATCATAATTAAATTAGGAAACAAATTTCTAAATCTAATCACATATTTTATTCATGGAATTATTTGATTAAGGAAAATCTATTTAGGAAACCAATTTCCTAAATCATTAAAACTACTTATGGAAATAAAATATTTTAAGATTTGATTTCCCAAATCAAATCATGATTAAATTAGGAAACAAATTTCCAGAATCTAATCAAATATTTTATTTATGGAAAATATCAATTTCCATAAATACTTCCAACTTTCCAAAAGTGGAAGATTTCCATAAATACTTCTAGACTTTCCAAAATTGAAAAATTTCCATAAATACTTCTAAATTTCCAAAATTAGAAAATTTCCAGAAATACATTATGACTATCGCAAAACCATTTTACGATTATGTCGAAACACAACCTGGCTCTGATACCACTGTTGGGTTTCCGGCACCGCGGCGTGTGTGTGTTCGATCATGTTTCGTAAACATGAGCACAGCGGAAGCAATAAAAATAATAAATCTACATTTATTACAACACACACAACACACACATGCATATTACAACAAGTGTAGACATAACCGTAAATTTAAATTTGCAATAAAAGGAAATTTATCTACGTTATACCTTTCGTATGACGTGTAGCGGGAACGGCATCAACCGAAACGATCCTCGCTAGAATCGTCTCTATCCGTATCCACGCCGAGTTCCTCGGGATGACTTCGCTAAGCCACGAGCTTCGTCTTCGTACGGGTTACTAGCCTCGTGTTGAAGACGACGTGATCGAGAGATGATCACGATCCGAATCCAAATTCGGATCCTAATACGAGTTCTCAAAACTCGTTTCTCCGGAGAGGTATTCGTCAACCAATTGACGAATCCTTCGTCCTCCACCTCAGAGGATTACCGGAGATCAAATCCCCGGTAGTTTAGCCGCTGTCGGAGCTCAAACCATCGTCCAAACGATGCTCCGACGAGAGGAGAAGAAGCTGTCCAGAAAACTGGACAGCTTGGTGGAGGAGTAGGCGCCGGCCGAAACAAGGAAGCCAAGTGCTCACCTTTTCACCGAGGCCTAGGAAGATCACCGGAGGGTCGCCGGAGGATCACCGGCTGAAGCTTGGACGCCGGCAAGGACTTGGACGGCGGCACAAGAAGCTGGGCGGCAATGGAGTTGGGCGGCAATGAGGGTTGGGCGGCAACTCCTTGCTAGGGCTTGGATTAGGGCTTAATTATCCATTAAGCCCTCTTTTATAGAGAACTAATTCTCTTAATGGTTATTGGATCATAACCATTAGGCCCGTTAACCCGCTCCATTAAGATAAGTTTAAATAAACCAAACCATGATGGTTTATTTTAAGTTAAAATGAACCGAACCAACTTTTGGTTCATTCGTTTAAAATAAACCAAACCCTTTGGTTTATTCTCCTCCATTGGATTAGAACCAAACCATTTTGGTTCATCCATTATGTCTTCATAAGACATGGCCCATCCACGCTTCCATTGCGACTGAAACGATTTCATGCTCGCTTTATGTTTGGTCCAACCAAACCTAGTTTCTCTCGGTCTGAGAATCCCATTCTCAAGCTCGTTTTAAATCCTTTGGATTATGCTCGTTGTGCGTGTGACCAAATAGGTTCTCGGTTTATGTTGGCCGTCTATAATTAACCATTAATTATAGAACGATCATGAGTGGCACCTAGTAGTACATCATGATCCCCAATTAACCGAAAAGATCAACGGTTGATCCAGAACTATTTCTGAAACCCTTCAGCAGCTCAAATGAATCGTGCCCCATTCCCTTCACTCATCTTATACCCACTTGGTTCAGGACATGGTCTATAGTGTCAGTCCCCACTAGGCTGACTACGTCACACCTAGCCCAAGTATCATTTCCTCGTCCTACGGATTCTAGTTACTCCACATGTATCGAAGAGTACCTTACTCTAAACATGTAATGCTTTGGCCAAAGACTTTAGTAACAATCCGACGAGAGGCCATGAGTATACATCTCCTCGCAAGGAGTGGTGAATCCTTTATAGGCTATTCAAACACCTTTGATCACTTCGACTTATACCCAATCATCCCGGGTCCACATCTCCTTAGAGATGCTTGCTTAAGATGTCAAAGCATAAGTCTCTATGATCAAGATGACTTGAATACCGCAAGTCAAAGGAACATCGCACTTAAGCCACAGTAAGAACTTCATTGACATATCTATATATGCAGAGAACCATATGAAGTCTTACGGCTGGTCACTCAAATGAACTAGTTACCATAACTAGCATCCACGATTAACTCCGGACATCACTATGTCTCCAGCCAGTGAGAATCAGCTGCTTGGACACACCAAGGAGTATACCACGTGCTAGTCTCGACAGAATTGATGGTGTCCAAATCCATCAATTCATCGACTAGGGATAATTCCGATACATCACAATTACACATGTAGAGATACTCACTAGTGTGATCCAATCACAAATTCTCTCATGCTGTGAATCGTATCGTGGACATTCAGTAAATGAGTTTAAGATCCAATCAAATACATAAAACATGTATACTCAAATAGTGAATCTTCATTTATCATATAAATGGTTCATACATAAGGCGATTGCCTTAGGACATCTCTCATATATTACTAACAGTTTTGTCCAGCTACAAAACTTTCCAGGCACGTTTCGCATTTTTCCCCATTGCTTATCGTCCAAGGTGCCCTAAGTTAATCGGGTTAGCGGGTTTGGGAGCACCAACTTAAGTTAACGGGTTGTCGGGTTCGGAGAAAACTAGGAAAAGTGGTCCCGGGCAAAGCTTCTTTGGATCTGGAATTTGAAACAGCAACGTTCCTTTTGTCCCCTCGTTGACCGTGCCTTTCGGACAGTACGGCTTCCTGCTGCTCACCTACCACCGTCCTTGAGCTCTGTCTTCCTCCAGGCGCCGGCGAACTCTAGTTTTTGAAACCCTACTCCATTGCAAGAAAAACTGCACGGTCGAGTCTCCTTGGAGGCTTAAGGGTCTGCCGCTCGTAAAGCTTGATGTTCCGTTGCTCCCAGTTTGTGCGCCACTACCTATTTCACCGCGGGTTGTTCTTCCCCTCACTTCTCCGTAGTTGCTAGCTATTGACTATCCTTGCCTTTAGAACTGATTTCGTTACATGTGCGTACCTTGTATTCTGCCGAAGGAGGTTCCGTCGGTGTCCTTGTTCAATGGTTGCTGTTTGCACGATCCACATCACCCGTCGAGCTCTGATGCTCTCCTTGATTTCCTTGGTTTGTTTGCGCCGTTTTTGTGGTTGTGCATGTTGTATATGGTATGCGACCTATACGTCGTGCCTCTTCTTTTAATATTCCTGTTGTAAATAGTTTTAGACTCGAATGTAACTCGAGTTTCATATTTGTAATGTACAAAATGAAGCGGTGCAAGGTCCACTAGTAGATGGAGTTACGAGGAGGGCACCGATGACACATGGCAGTCAAAGGAGGCGCTTGGAGAAGTCGCTAACCCTAGGTTGACCATCCGATCTTTTCATTGGCTTGAGAAGATTATAGTAGGGCCATGACCTCATCACAATTTATATCATTTTGTACATTACAAACATGAAACTCAAGTTACATTCGAGTTTAAAACTATTTACAACAGGAATATTAAAAGAAGAGGCACAGCGTGCAGGTCGCATACCATATACAACATGCACAACCACAAAAATGGCACACAAGCTATATTATGAATTACAACACATTTATCCAATCACATTAGGGTTATTGATATATATATATATATATATTTGTTTTTTCTTGTATGTATGTGATGCATGCTAGTAAATTTTGCTTGTATGTATATTATGCATGCTAGGATATTTTTCTTGTATGTATATGATGCATGCTAGGATATTTTGCTTGTATGTATATGATGCATGCTAGTATATTTCTTTGTATTTATGCGATGCATGCTAGTGTAGGGTAATAAAGGCCTTAATGCGTATACGATACACAATGTGTATATGATACACATTCATGATTAGATTAGATCTTAATTTAATCAACTCGAAAATACCTACCATATTTTGATACCAATTTCTACCTCGATCATTTGTTGTTGTTGAATCTGCCAAAACAGAGCAACACATATTATCTTGGTTGGGTGCGGAGGGACAATCTTGGTCCCGCCTATCACAGCTTGGGTGAGAATAAGCTCAATTAGATTGAGTAAAACTAGTTAACTCAATTGGATCGAGTAAAACTATAGGCATATTCCAACTATTGGAAAGGTAGGATAAGATTACATTTACACTAAATCATGGGCGATTTAGCCAAAGCTAACTCAAGGTCTTTTGTAAATATGGATTTTGATCCTATGAACAAGAGTTGTATAGAAATGTAATTGGTAATTTGTTACCTACTGATCATACTAAGTCTTGGGCGATTTAGCCAAAGCTAACTCAAGGCATAGTATGATGTGGATCTTATCCCGTGAGAATTATAGCTAATTTGTATCAATCTAGTAATGTGGTTTGACCACATCCATGACTCGATTATACAAAAATCCTATAATTCAGTGGGAGCATAATTTGATTAAAGGTCTAATTAAATGATAAATGGAATATGATATTAATTTTCTGCATTGTGTATGTTGTAGATTACCATGTCAACAAACACGAACACTCTCTCCTGCGTTACGTCGAGAAGGACAAGCTCGATGGAGCTAATTTCCTAGGTACGAATCTAAGAATTGTTCTCACCCAAGAAAGAAAAATTATGCGTTGGGCGGCCCATGCAGGCACCTCACGCCCCGCCTTGCGAGTTGACCGAGATGCTTACAAGAAGCATCAAGATGATACATTAGATGTGTCATGTCTCATGCTCGCGACCATGAACTCTGAGCTTCAGAAGCAACACGAGTTCATGAATGCTTTTGATATGGTTGAACATCTTCGTCAACTGTATCAAGGACAAGCAAGACACAAGAGATATGAGATCTCTAAGGAACTATTTCCTTCCAAGATACAAGATAGGACTCTCGTAGGTCCAGATATACTCAAGATGATTGGGTACATAGAAAACATACAGAGGTTAAGATTCCCACTTGACCAAGAGCTGGCCACTGACTTGACCTTGCAATCTTTGCCATAAAGCTACAATCAATTTGTCATGAATTACAACATGAATGAAATTGATAAGCCACTGCTTGAGATGCTTAACATGTTGAGAACTACTAAGCTCAACCTTAAGAAGGGAAAACCTGACTCCATTTTGATGGTGCAAAAGAAGAAAGACAAGGGCAAGCCTAAAGGTAAGGGAAAGTCCCAAGCCAAGGGCAAAGGCAAGGCACTAAAACCAAAAGGAGGGGTAGCCAAGGAAGGGACTTGCTTCCACTGTATGGAAGCTGGGCACTGGAAGCATAACTACAAAGCATACTTGGAAGATCTTAAGAAGAAGAGAAGTGAGACTTCTACTTCAGGTATATATGTCATAGAAGGCAATCTATCTATTTCTTCATCATGGGTATTAGATACCGGATGTGCATCTCACATTTGTACTAATGTGCAGGCGCTGAGAAATAGCAGGGCATTGATGAAGGGCGAGGTGGACCTACGAGTAGGCAATGAAGCAAGGGTTATTCTTTATTCTTTGTAGGAACTTATGATCTATCTCTGCCCTCTGGGCTTGTATTATAACTAGATGAATGTTGTTATGTGTCTGCTTTAACTAAGAACATAATTTCAGTTTCTTGTTTGGACAAGAAAGGATTTTCATTTATAATAAAGAACAAATATTGTTCAGTTTATTTAAATGATATATTCTATTATAGTGTACCTCTGATGAACGGACTCTACATTCTAGACTTAGAGAGCCTCATCTATAACATAAGTACCAAAAGGTTCAAGTCAAATGAGTTGAACCAAACCTATCTCTGGCATTGTCGCTTAGGTCACATAAATGAGAGTCACTTATCCTAGCTCCATAAGGATGGGTTGCTGGACTCATTTGATTTTGAATCATATGAGACATGCGAGTCTTGCCTTCTAGGCAAGATGACCAAGACTCCCTTTAGTGGACACAGCGAGAGAGCAACAGACTTGTTAGGACTTATACATAGTGATGTATGTGACCCTTTTAATGTTGCTGCTAGAGGTGGTTATAGGTACTTCATTACATTTATTGATGACTTCAGTAGATATGGTTATGTGTATCTGATGACACATAAGTAGGAATCCTTTGAAAAGTTCAAAGAATTCAAGAATGAAGTACAAAACCATCTTGGCAAGAGTATTAAGATACTTCGATCAGATCGAGGTGGTGAATAACTTAGCCATGAGTTTCGTGATTATCTAGCTGAGTGTGGGACTCTATCCCAACTCACTCCTCCTGGAACACCATAGTGGAATGGTGTATCCGAAAGGAGGAATCGTACCATATTAGATATGGTACGATCTATGATGAGTCACACAGATCTTTCTGTATCCTTTTGGGGATATGCTCTAGACACAACAACCTTCACACTTAACCGTGTACCATCCAAGGCTATGATAAAGACACCATATACGATATGGATAGGGAAAAATTCTAAGATGTCTTTCATGAGGATTTGGGGTTGTGAGGCTTACGTTCGATGTCAAGTCTCAGACAAACTGGGACCCAAATCCAATAAGTGCTATTTTGTTAGATATCCCAAAGAAACGAAGGGATATAACTTATACATTCCCAGTCAGCACAAAGTGTTTATGGCAATGACTGGGGTATTTCTAGAAAAAGATTTTGTTTCTAGAAAAACTAGTGGGAGTATGTTCGATCTTGAAGAAATTCAAGATAATGTTAGGATCTTTGTAATGGCTAGAGGGGGGAAAATAGCGCGTGTTCGTTCGTTGATAGAATTCGATCGTGATCGTCTCTACAATTTAGTTAGTAAGCAGCGGAAATAGAAATAATACAATAATGAAATAAACAATCACACATGAACACACATGTTTAATGTGGTTCGGAACCACACGGTTCCTACTCCACGGATCGAGTTCGTACGAACCCTAGCGATGCCAATCACACACCACTATAAAACACTCCTTCTCGGAACAATCCGGAGGCGGAGAAACCTCGTATAAGATGATTACAATAAAAATCAAAAAGCTACAAGCAAATATAATGAAATACAAAGCAAGACTAGTAAAGAAAAACACTTTACAAATGCTCTTGAATGCTTGATCGCAAGGTTGATCGAGTAGCACTTGAAGACCCTAAATTGCAGCAGCAACTCGCCCCAAATCGCCTCAAAGAACCATACCAAATTCCTCCATCACGAGCTCCTTATAAAGCTTCAACCTGTGCTAGAAAAAGTCGATCAGTCGACTGCTCGGGACCATCAGTCGACTGATGCCACTGTTGTCGTGAGACAATGGCTAGATCCACGCTGGATAAGTCCAACGGATCTACCATCGATCGATGATCAAACCCATCGATCGTGATGGTGTCCTCACTCATCTGGTTCGGTGGTCGAGTGAGACTACACTAATGGCGAATTCACGAGCACCCGATCGTGATAATGCAATCGATCATTGCTCGGCCATCGATCATTGCCATCCTCTGGCGATCAAGCGCTAAACCACTTCAATCAAACCCTAGTTGACTCGGTCGGTCACATGGCACCGGTCGGTGGTACACCTCAAACATGAGGTTTTAGCCCAAGTATCGTGCCCCCATACTTGCTAAACCACCCTTAGCCTAGACCTAAGCCTTCTAGCCACCTCCATCAGCTTCACGCCTCTCGGATCCCTCCAAGTCATTCATGACTTGTTCATCCATCGCGCTAGCCTTCAGGTGCTTCCATCGGCTATGTCATGCTAACGGTGTCTACACCGCCAAGGCACATTGGACTTACGCCGCCAAGACTCCGCTTGGACTTTACGCCGCCAACCATTGGACTTATGCTGCCAAGACTCCCGCTTGGACTTTACGCAGCCAATATCAAACCCCTTGGACTTCTCATGCCAAGGCTCAAGCTTGGACTTTCCCTTGCCAACCCATGTTGGACTTCTCAAATGCCAAGACCATGCTTGGACTTTCCCTAGCCAACTCATGTTGGACTTTCCATTGCCAAGACCCATGCTTGGACTTTACCAAATGCCAAGTGTCCCACTTGGACTTTCCATGCCAAGTACCCAAGACTTAGACTTTCCCATGACAATTACATTGTCATATATTTTTGTTGAACATCAAAACATCACTCGAGCCAAACTTGAGTCCTAGTCAATCGTGACCTGGGCCGATTGCACCAACAATCTCCCCCTTTTTGATGTTTGACAAAAACCAAACAAATCATTGAGTTAGAACACTAACTCAAATCCCTTACCAATTATCCCAAATTGGTAATCTTAAACATTGTCCAAATGTTCTCCCCCAAACTTTCTCCCCCTTTTTGACTAACATCAAAAAGGTTATCTCTCCAAGGAGGTCAAAGTCTCATGTCCCAATGAGATCTTACAATCTCCCCCTTGGTCCAAAAATACCTAGGATGCCTACCATCTTCCTAGTGATAAGTCCCATATCACTCAAGAGAGGCAATCCTATTCACTCTCCCAATTTCCAAATTGGGTATCAAAAACCCATCAATTTTCCCAATTGATGATACTCTCCCAATAACTTCTCCTCTTCAAGGAGAAAAACACATCCATCATCCCAAGATGGATACCTCCCCCTAAAGGCTTGCTCCCCCTTGACCATTGCACCAACAATGTCCTTGGGAAGTCCCTAAGCCAATAGGAACTCTAAACCATCAAAATTAAGGTTAGAAATTCAACATTGAACTTTCCAACACCTTATAATTGATACAAACCCTAAACAACTCTCCTAATCCATATCCAATGGATTTTCACCCTTTATCATGCTTCCCAAAGCATATCCTAGGGTTAGGAGTGGTTAGGGACCTTAACCGCAGCTGAAATCGGGTTAAACAACCTTGGTTACCCCGAAATCAGGCTATCAGTCGAGTGATTCAGAAATCAGTCGACTGACACGCTCATCAGTCGACTGCCACCCAGGGCAGTCGACTGATAACTGAAAAATCCGATTTTCAGTTATCAGAAATGAGTTTTAGAAAATCATAAGTAATTCTACGTATTTTGAAAAATCACGAAATTTGATACGTATATTACTTATAGTCAATACAATGGGTGAAAAATATTTGAAAATTATTTTACCCATAAAATAGTGAGTTTGATACAAAACTCAAAACCATTGAAATTTTCAATGTTTTGGCCCTATCTTGTATCAACTCCATCAATGGTGATTGCTATCAAAAGATAGGCTTCACCAAGGTTTTCTAAAATGATTTTAAAATGTTTTCAAAACCTTATTTTGGATCATATTCCTTGGGCTCTATGTACATGACTTGTACACAAGCTTTCCCAATGATCCATATGTTGAGTTAAGATGAGTTTGGGTTCAACTAGATGCAAAAACTATGCACCTTGAACTTAACTCATATCCTAGCATCTCACATGTATCTAGGGTGTATAAATACACATACATGTCAATTGGATGTGAGATGTGGATTTTGGTTCATTTAATCTAGGGTTTCATGCATTTCCTAGGCAACCCTACTTGATTCCCTTATAAATGGGACTTCAAGTCATGCCATTGTCCTTAGTTTAATTTTAATCAATTAAATGCATGAAATGATCATGGCATAAAGATAGCAATAATTAAGCATGGCCAATGATCATGATGTCATGGCATATGAGAAAATCTAAAAACACATGACATTTAACACCTTAATCCTAAACCATGAACTTGACATATAGAATGATTAAACATAAGCATGATGTCATGGCATGTTATATAGCAAACAAAGCATGACATATAAAATATATAGGTATAGTAATACCTAAATTTTAATATTAATTGCCATTTCATATAATTAATTATATTTTGCCATATTTCTATTTTTCTCCCAAGTGTGCCAAAAGCCCAAAATGGCACACTAACCTCTAATCCTAAATTGTGCCAATTTTGATCATTTTATCAAACTTCTCAAGTAATATTGGCACATCCTAAAACTTTTAGGATTAAGACTCAAATGCATTTCCAAGGTAACCATAACCTTGAAAATATCTTAAAGTGCCACCTTTGCCATGGTTGAGTTAACTACCCATCCAATCAAGGTTGGCACATCCTAACCCCATCTAGCGTGAATCTATCACGCTCTTAGGAACCCAAAACCGATTTGAGCTCCTAGGGTTAATTAGGCATTCCTTAGGTATAACATCCCTAGATACCTTCCTAATGACCCTTCTAGGCTTATTAGCCTTGGTCATTTGGGTCGTACCATGGTTAACCTTAGGGATTGCCTCCCTTGTAACCTTCTTAGTGGCTACCCTAGGTTTCCTAGAAACCTTAGCCACTAGGCACAAACTTTGGTTACTCTTAGGGATAACTTCCCTAGTAACCTTGGTCTTCCTAGACCTAGATTGTGTTCCATAATCAAATGGAACACTATGGTAAGCCACCTTAGGCTTAGGTTTGTGACCCAAACCTTGCTTGCCCTTGGTTGACTTTTGACTCTTGGACCTAGACTTTTGATCATTTGACCCTAGGCTTTGACTTCTAGACCCTTGAAATTGATTTTGTATTTTTGCAAGGGTTTTCTCCATCTTTTCAAGCCTTGACCTCAAGACTTGATTTTCCTTTTCTAGTTGCTCAATTTTAGAATTTTTTTTTAAACTTTGAGCATGGTTCTTTCTAGGCATGTGCCTAGTCCACTTAGAGTTAAGACCTAGATGCTCTTGCACCTTTCTAATTGTCTCTCTAGGTAAAATTTATCTTGAGTTATTTGACCTAGGTTTTTCCTTAGGTAAATTGTTTTTAGGGACATTAGTCCCAAATTTCTCCTTATTTCCTAAGTGGACTTTCTTAGCTCCTAGACAAAACTCCTTATTTCTAGCATGCTCTTTGTGATAGATAGAAAAATTGCTAAAATTATTTCTAGCATGCTTTTTGACATTATTTGAATAAAGAGCTTTATTTAAAAATACCTTAGGGTTATCTTTGGAAACTCCCCCTACATGTGTAGCTCTCTCTTGGATCTTCTTCTTCCCCCTAGGACATTGATTCCTATAATGTCCTTTTAAATTGCACTTGAAGCATATAATATGCTCCTTGCTCGTTTGACTTGGGGAACCGGCATCCTTTGACTTTTGTTGACTTTTGGGCGCTGGAGGAGCTTTCTTAACCTTGCTCTTGTAGTGCCCGGTTTCCCTACACTCAAAGCATATTATATGCATTTTATTATTATCACATATTCTTGAGTTACCTAGGGTGATGGTAGGTGCCGGAGTTGAATTTTGAGCTTCCTCATCTTGACCGGATGTTGAAGGCTCCTCTTGAGGTTGCTCCGGTGTAGATGGTCTCTCCTCCTCAATCCTAGAAGTGGATACTTCTTCCACCTCTTCTTCTTCTTGTTGGACCGATGATGAGTTTTCATGGAGCTTTGCCACTTGGCTCCATAACTCCTTAGCATCCATAAAATCCCCTACCATACACACAATATCATTAGGGACCAAATCAAAAATAAAATTTACTACCTTTACGTTTTTCTCGAAGGCTTGAATTTGATCTTCACTCCATCTCTTCCTTTTGAGGAATCCACCTTTTGGTCCTCTTGGAAACTCAAATCCTTCCATTAATAGGGACCACCCCTCAAAATCTTTCATCATCAAAAAATCTTCAATCCTTTTCTTCCAAGAATTGAAGCCTTCTCGTCCATAGAATGAATAAGGGACCGGTGTGTTGATGTCCCATCCTAATTGTTCTTGGACTTCCATCTTTCCCTCTAGCGTCTTGACTCCGAGTTGTTAATCCGTAGAAGAGCCCCGGGCTCTGATACCACTTGTTAGGATCTTTGTAATGGCTAGAGGGGGGGAAAATAGCGCGTGTTCGTTCGTTGATGGAATTCGATCGTGATCGTCTCTACAATTTCGTTAGTACGCAGCGGAAATAGAAATAATACAATAACGAAATAAACAATCACACATGAACACACTTGTTTATGGCTACACACATTTATTTACCAACTAAAGCTACTGATGACTTTATATGGATTAAATCGGCAATATGCTCTTGCAAGATGGGAAACGAGTAGCAATACGTAACTGGAAAGAGAGAAACCTCGTACAAGATGATTACAACAATAATCAAAAGCTACAAGCAAATACAATGAAATACAAAGCAATACTAGTCGTGAGACAGCGGCTAGATCGATAAGTCCAGCGGATCTACCATCGGTCGTGATGGTGTCACTCAGTGAGACTACTCTGGCGAATTCGAGCACGGTCGGTGATAATGCAAAGATCATTGCTCTAAGCCATCGGATGCCCGCCATCCTCTAGCGTTGTTGCTAGGTATCTCCTCGGTCGACATGGCACGGTCGGACACCTCAAACATGAGGTTTTAGCCCAAGTATGGTGCCCTCATGACTTGCTAGACCAATAGCCTAGACCTAAGCCCTTCTAGCCACCTCCATGACCTCGCTCTCCGGATCCCTCCGAGTCATTCATGACTTGTTCATCCATCTAGCCATCGGGTGCTTCCATCGGCTATATCGTACTATGTGTGTCTACCACATTGGACTTCGCCAAGACTCGCTTGGACTTTCAAACCATTGGACTTATCTTGCCAAGACTCCGCTTGGACTTCGCATCAAATATCAAACCCCTTGGACTTCTCATGCCAAGGCTCAAGGACTTTCTTGCCAGCCCATGTTGGACTTCTCAAATGCCAAGACCATGCTTGGACTTTCCTGTTGGACTTTCCCCAGACCATTTGGACAAATGCCAAGTGTCTTGGACTTTACCAAATGCCAAGTGTCCCACACTTGACCCGTGGACTTGGACTTTCCATGACAATTACATTGTCATATATTTTTTCAAACATCAAAACATCAAGTCAAACTGAGTGTCGTGATCGTGACTGGGACTGGTGCCAGAGATAGGACCAATCTTGAGGTGAGATGGAGGAGCAGGAACCGCAAGTGTTGTAGGTGATGAGATTGTTAGTTGTGGAATGTTTGTTAGAGTAGACCAACCTCTTGGCAGTGCGATGAGTGCGTCATCGGCTGAGAGACTCATTTCTCTTGTCGACCATGATGGCGTTATGCTCATTGAGAATGACCCTACCTCCTATTAGGAAGTGATGAGCCCAGTTAGAGAAATGGCTAGAGGCCATGAGATCTGAGAAGGAATCCATGTACACCAACCAATTATGGACTTTGGTTGATCCACATGAAGGCGTCAAACCCATTGAGTGTAAGTCGGTCTTTAAGAGAAAGACTGACATGGATGGACTTATGCATACCTATAAGGGTCGATTGGTGGCTAAAGGTTTCAAGCAAATTCATGGTATTGACTATGATGAAACCTTTTCTCTAGTGGCGATGTTTAAGTCCATTCGGATCACGCTTGCTATTGTTGTATACCACGATTATGAGATCTAGCAGATGGATATCAAAATCGCAACGAATGGAAACTTGAGGATGTGTACATGACGCGACTTGGGGTTTTGTAGATCCACGTGACATACTAGGAAAGTATACAGTGCAAAGGTCCATTTATGGGCTAAAGCAAGCTTCTCTAAAGCTGGAATCTTTGATTCGATGATGCGATCAAACAATTTGGTTTTCATCAAGAATGAAGATGAACTCTGTATCTACAAGAGGGTTAATGGAGAGTTGTCTTCCTTGTATTGTATGTGGATGACATACTACTCATTGGGAATGACATCCCTTCCTCTGATGATCTGTGAAGACTTGGCTAGGGACATGCTTCTCAATGAAGGACTTAGGTGAAACAACCTATATTCTAGGCATCAAGATCTAGAGATAGATCTAAGAGATTGCTCCTAAGTCAAGTACAAATATTGACACGGTATTACTACGGTTTGTCATGAAAATTCCAGAAAAGAAAAGACTTACATCGATGTCACATGGTGTGAGTCTTCGAAGAGAGTCCCTCAAAGTCCCTCTTCGAGGCGCATGAGCATGGATAAGATCCCTTATGCATACGCTATATGATCTATCATATCTTATGCTATGTGCTAATGTCCCGTATGCTTTGAGCATGCGAGAGATCAGAATCTGGTGGCGTCAGCGATCAGAATATTCTTAAGTACTTGAGAAGGACTAAAGAATATTTCTTGATATTTGGAGGCGATGAGAAGCTAGCTGTAAAGCGTTACAACGATGCCAGCTTCCAAACTGACCAGAATGATTATAGATCATAGTCAGGATTCATGTTTTTCTTGAATGGTGGCGCTGTAAGCTGGAAGAGTTCGAAGCAAGACACAGTTGCTAATTCTACAACAGAGGTCGAGTATATCGTTGCATTAGAGGCAGCAAAGGAGGAAGTTTAGATCCGCAAGTTCATTACTGAGCTTGGGGTGGTTTCTAGCATAGCAGATCCTATAGAGCTCTAATGTGACAACAATGGAGCGATTGTGCAGGCTAAGGAACCTCGGTCACACCAGCGGACTAAACACATACTATGACGCTTCCATCTCATTCGAGAGATTATCAATAGAGGAGATGTGAAGATTTACAGAGTACCCACAGAGTCTATCATCGCAGATCCCTTGAAGGCTTGCGCAGAAAAAGCATGATGGTCACACTAGATCATTGGATATTAGATACTACAGTGATTGACACTAGTGCTAGTGGGAGATTGTTAGTGAAAGCCCTAGAGTCAATCATGTGATGATTGTTGTATGGACTTTGTTGTATCATATTCCTATTTATAAAGGAATTTTTTATGGTTATTATGCTTACTTGTATTGGTGCCAAATAACTAAGTATAATAACGTCCTTGAGTAGAAGGTTCTTATCTATATCAATCGATTGGTTGAATCGATAATGAGATGATATAGAGAACACTACTCTTAATCATTCCTAGTCAAGTATTAACATTTAGGGATAATATTAATGCGAAGAGACTAGCATGTAGATAAACTCGAAGACTTGAGATATCAAGTCATGGATATGAGATATCAAGTTGACACATGGGTATGCATTGGAGAATGTATACTAAATGACCCATCATGAGAAAGTATCATAGATCGTTATATGTGTTGGCTGAGGGGAAACTTCTCTTCCCACTTCAACTTGTTCATGGCGATCCCTCCTCGTCCCCGGATAAAAAATTTATCCTTGACAAGAGGAATTGCCCAAGCAACCTTGTCATCATCGTGCTATTCGATTAGGTAGTCACTTGAACAAACTTATTGTTCAAGCGACCAACCTCTATTCTCGAGTAGCGGAATGGCGATATCGATCACGCCCGACTTTTGTGTTTATGTTCGGGGTCCAAGTATATTTAGCCACTATAATATATATCATGCATATAATTGAAAAGCAAATATAAAAATGTGAAATGAAAATAGAGAATGATATACCTCTCTATCTTCTATTGTATGACCTTCCTCCTTTGGACGTCGTGTGGCGACGATCTACCAAAAGTTGAAGCTCCTAGATCATCAATTTCCTTCCTTGCTCATCCCGAGCAAGAGGAAGAATAGAAACAAGACACTTTTCCTTCTTTCAACCAACCAACAAGCAACAAGCTCTTGCTTGCCGCAGGCCAACAAGGGGAAGAGAGAAAAAGATGATTGCCGACCAAGAGCTTCAAGGGAGGACCCTAAGCCTTGGTTCCACCGGCCAAGGAGAAGGAGAAGAACTACTTTGGACGCTGAAAAGGCTGGAAAAGCACTTTGGGCGCTTGGCCACCAAGAAGAAGAAGGAGATAAGGAAAAAATTTCCTTAACAGTTGCCGCCAACTCCAAACCCTAGCCTCCAAGCCTTGACACCCAAAACCCTAATCCTATCTCTTATTGGATTCTTAGTTGCCGCCCACCCCTTGCCCTCCTTTTATAGAGTTAGGGATAAGCCTTGTTTTAATCTCCACCATTGGTTCTAGGGATTTAATCTCAACCGTCAGATCTAGAGATTTAATCTCAACCGTCGGATCTAGAGATTTAATCTCTACCTTTGGATCTAGAGTTTTGTTTCTATCCATTGGATCAAGGCTTAGAGGTATTAATAGGTTACAATAGGGACCATGAGGAGGAGTTGGATCTTGGGCACCTAATAGATCAAGCCCACATAAAGTCCGATCCATTAATGATATTCCAATCCACTAAAGGATTATCATTGATCTACCTCACCAACCCCCATAAGTCAATATGGGCTCCATATATTATATGTACATTTTCTCCCCGTGTTTAAGATCTCGAATATCCATCGATTAATTAATTTACTGACCATTAATTAATCAACATCTAACTCCATGAGTAGTACCACTCAACCTTTTCATCATGCCGGACCAAGTCTACCTGTAGGGTTTACATGATGATCCTTATGAGCTCCTCAATGGGACATCATCATCCTAATATATAGGACACGGTTTTCTCCTATAATCAACGACACACCATATAAATAATATTATTTCCCAACTTACCGAGCCTATCAATTTAATATATAAATTTCGCCCATTGGTAAATCAAAGAAATGAATTTTAAGTATATGTGTTCGTTATTATATCGGGATTAAGAGTATGTACAATATAATATCCGAGGTCTGATTCAATTATGTAGTAAGCAATAAATCGAATCACCTCTAAGTCGGTCAAGCTCAATACACACAAAGTGTACTAGTGTGATTTTATGGTCAAGACAAACCAATACCAAATCACACCACAACCATACCAATGGTTTGTCCAAAGCCATCTCGGTTGTGAGCCTATACTTATACTTTACAAGGAGCCGATAACATGATCTCCCGTGTGACACCACACACCATGTTATCTACAATGTAATGTATTAGACAATATGCATAACCATAAAAATATGAAAACAATGATCATGTGATTCTTATTTCAAAATAAAGATGTTCATACAAAAGATAGACTTTTTAGTATACATCCCAACAATCTCCCACTTATACTAAAAGACTATGTTGTCCTCAAACTGCCATACATCTTATCCTCATTCCCTCCACATGCCTATCAAAAGCTCTCGTTGGAAGGGCCTTAGTGAAAGGATCGCAGTTATCCTCCGATGCAATCTTGGCCACAATGACTTCTCCTCTCTTTACGATTTCTCGTATCAGGTGGTACTTGTGCTCTATGTGTTTACTAGCCTTATGGGCTCATGGTTCCTTCGAGTTTGTAACTTCACCACTATTATTATAATAAATTGTGATAGTTCTTGGCAAACCAGGAATCACATCCAAGTCCATCAGGAAGTTCCTGAGCCACACAGCTTCTTTGGCCACCTCAGAAGTCGTCACATACTCAGCTTCAATGGTAGAGTCCACCACGCATTTCTGCTTGACACTCTTCCATACAATGGCTCCACCTCCCAAAGTAAACACAAAACCTGAGGTAGACTTACTGTTATCCCTATCAGATTGGAAGTCGGAATTCGTGTAACCCACAGGGAGTAATTGGTCTGCCTAGTAAACTAGCATATAATCCCTAGTCCTTCTTAGGTACTTCAATATATGCTTTACCGCAGTCCAATGTCCCTGTCCTAGATTACTCTGATATCTGCTGACCATGCCTACGACAAAGCAAATATTTGGTCTCATACATAGCATCGCATACATGAGGCTTCCTACCGCCGAAGCATAAGGAACTGCCTTCATCTCCTCAATCTCCTCAGATGTTCTAGGACACATCTCCTTAGATAAAGGAACTCCATGCCTAAAAGGTAGAAAACCTTTCTTGGAGTTTTACATGCTAAAACGATCCATAATCGTATCTATGTATGAAGCTTGGGATAAGCACAACATCCTTTTCCTGCGATCCCTTATATCCTTGATCCCAAGGATGTGTCACACTTCTCCCAAGTCCTTCATAACAAACTGTTTGGACAACCATACCCTTATGTCCGATAACACCTTGATATTGTTGTCAATCAACAAAATGTCATCTACGTATAGTACAAGAAATACCACTACATTTTCATCACATCTCTTGTATACACAAGACTCATTCGGACTTTGAATAAATCCATAAGACTGGATTACTTCATCAAATCGGATGTTCCAAGACCTTGAAGCTTGCTTCAATCCATAAATAGACCGATTAAGCTTACATACAAGATGTTCTTTGCCCTTCGCAATGAATCCCTCTGGTTGCTTCATATAGATGTTTTCCTCAAGACTTCCATTAAGGAAAGTTGTCTTGACATCCATCTTCCATACCTCATAATCCATATGAGCTGCAATGCATAAGAGAATCCGGATAGACTTAAGCATGGCTACCGGAGAAAATGTCTCCTCATAATCGATACCCTTTTTCTGAGCATACCACTTCGCTACAAGCCTCGCTTTGAAGGTTTCAACCTTCCCATCTATTCCTCACTTTCTTTTGTAGATCCACTTATATCCAATTGTTTTTACACCATCGGTTGGTTCTACTAGCTCTCAGATTTTATTTGAATCCATAGATTCAATCTCAGTATTCATTGCACTTTGCCAAGATGCTGCATCTTTATCTTGGATTGCCTCGTCATATGTCCAGGGATCAGGTTCATCTTCGCCAGGGACAAAATCAGAAGATTCTCCCATGAACATGAATCTATCAGGTTGTCTCACAACCCTCCCACTACGATGAGATATCACCTGTGTATCCTCTGTGACACGCTGCAGCTGACGACATGGTATATCCTCTTGTACCGGCGATACTGAAGAAGTGACTTCCCCTTTTATTTCCTCCAGAACAATCTTACTCATGGGCTTGTGTTTCATCACATAGTCTTCCTCTAGAAATCTGGCATTCGTGCTAACGATCACCCTCTGATCTCTAGGACTATAAAACAAACCACCTTTCGTTCCTCTAGGATAGCCAACGAACATGTGGCATTGCACGAGGTTCCAACTTACCAAAGATCGCCTTCAAAGACATGTGCCGGACTCCCCATATCCGAATATGTCTTAGACTAGGCTCCCACCACAATTTGGAGTAGAAGGCTGATTTAGATGGAACCAAGTTCGTAAAGCATATCCCAGAGCATATCCCTGTAAGAACCGCAACTCAGAATAACTCATCATCGATCTGACCATCTCCATAAGAGTCCTATTCCTTCTCTCTGCTACACCATTCTGCTGGGGTGTGCCAGGTGCAGACAATTGGGATTGAATCCCAGCCTCTGATAAGTAGTTCCTAAACTCTCCCAAGAGGTACTCACTACCACGATCAGATCGTAGTGTCTTGATACTTTTACCTTGACGTTTCTCCACATCAGCCTTGAATTCTTTGAACTTGTCAAAGCATTTAGACTTGCGGCGCATCAAGTAAATGTATCCATATCTCGAATAATCGTCTATAAAAGAGACGAAATACTCAAAACCATCTCTACCTTAGATAGTCATATGACCACACAAATCAGAATGAACCAATTCTAACACATCTTTGGCTCTATACCCCTTGGCCTTAAAAGGTCTCTTGGTCATTTTACCCTCCAAGCAAGATTCGTAGTTTGGGAAATCTTCCACCGCTAATGAACCCAAAGGTCCATCAGCTATCAACCTTTGAATTCTTCTTAGGTTAATATGACCGAGCCTAAGATGCCAAAGATATGTTTGGTTCATCTTCAAAGGTTCTTTTCTCTTATTTGAATTAGAAGATGAGTTATTAACTTCAATTTGCATCATGGGAGGTTTTGGTTCAAGTGTGTATAGATTTCCTATCAATGCACTAACAGATAATGTCCCTATTCCTTTTATAACAACTCACTATTAAAAGAAATAGAATATCCATCCATAAACAATTTAGAAATCAAATTAAATTCTTTCTAAATAAAGGTACATAAAGGCAATTCTTAAGAACCAAAACTTTATTTTTATCAAAAGATAAATGAACGCCTCCCAATCAAGAATAGCCAAGTTTTTACAGCCTACATACGCACTTCATAATCTCCTCGGCCCGGTCGTGCGGTTTTTGGAACCCTGCAAAGTATTGCAAACATGATCAGTGGCTCCCGTATCTACACACTAGGTGCCGGTAGATAACACCGCTAAACATGTTTCAACGACTAGACCAAAAGATATACCTTTGTTCTTGAGGTTGGGGTAGTCCTTCTTCCAGTGTCCAGTCTGCTTGCAAGTGAAGCACTTTCCTTTCGGCTTCTTCACTCCTCCCTGAATTCCTCCCACCGCCTTCGCCCCAATTTATTTCTTCTTCTTCTTGCCTTTTGGCTTAGAAGTAGAAACCTTTTGGGTCACCATGGCATGTGCCTGAGCACTCTGACGAAATAGCCCCTTTGCCGCCTGGAGTTCTATCAAAAGCTCCGCAAACGAATACAACCTCTTGTTCATGTTGTAGTTCAGGCGAAACTGCTCAAAAGTCCTAGGTAGAGACTGGAGAATGATATCGACCTGGGTTTCCCTATCGATCAAAGCTCTGAGGACTTCTAACTCATTCAAATGAGCCATCATCTTGAGAACATGATCCCTCACGGGTGTTCCCTCGATCATGGTGGTCGTCATCAAGTTCCTCATGGCTTCCTACTTAGAAGCCTGATTCTGGTGTCCAAAAAGTTCTTTGAGATTGAGCATTATGTCATAAGCAGTGGGCATGGCTTGATGCTGATGTTGCAGTACATTTGACATAGATGCCAAAATGTAACACCGTTCCATCTCATCGGCCTTTATCGACTTCTTATAACTCTCTTTCTCCTTTTCCCCAGAATCATCTGCAGGCTTAGGAGGGCACTCTTCGAGAAGTATATATTTGTATTCCTCAGCAGTCAAGACAATGTCTAGATTTCTCTTCCAATCAACATAGTTGGGTCCTGTAAGTTTATTCTCTTTCAGTATCACAGCAAGTGGGTTGAAAGTCATTTTGAAAGAAAACCAAAGAATCACATAGATCAAAAGATTAGATTTCAAAAAATTATTTATTCTTCAAACAATAAAATTTTAAAATCAACTAACACCTCAAAACACCGAGAATATCGTATGCCACGATAGTGTTGACGTATACGAATTCTACATTTGTAAGAGGTTTTACCCATTAATTTTACTATCTTATCAACCTAACTTTTTGACAAGTAAAATTAATAGTTGGTTCCTCTTCGGCCCTACAAATAAAAGCAGCGACTCCGATGGGGAGGATACTTATATTTGTATCTAGGTGTTCACAATTACTTGGTACCAAGGTAATTATCTTGGGTTATGTGCCTTCCGATGGGGAAGTACACATGCTCCTTAATAATTTCCTATAACCATATTTGACCTTGTGATCTGCAAACAAACTCATCCGATTGGGAGGAAGGCACTCAAAGCCGACGCGCAAGTTTGTTTGCATCACTTGTCAAATCGTAATGGAGGTCGTGAGAATTTATAAAAATTTCCCTCTCCCACTTAGTAATTTGAAATTGAGGAATTTTCTAGCCTACGACATGCATATCAAACAATAAGCAATAAATATGAAAAATAAAAATTTTCCAACTATTATGGCTTTTGTCTTCAATATGTCTCCCGTCGTATCGCCTTCTCGTCCGCTCCTCCTATGCCATGTACGAGCCTTCCGGAGATCCGAGCCGAGACTAAAAACTATTTTAATTCAACTCCATCGATCCTATACTCCACGAAGGAGTGTACATGAAATCTAGATTGAAAGTAAACAAAATAGAAAGAGTGGCTAAACAATGTCGTATCTAATTTACAAAAAATTAAATATTAGTCTCGTCAACCCCGAGGATTCAACAAAATATACTATTACACACATACAATCACATACACACATATGGCCATAATAGTCAGATCTTATTCCTGTAATCAAAGAGTTAACCTACGCATATCCTACAATTATCCGACACATATAATATATGAAAAATACATAAGAGTAACCGAATCCTAAACACACAAAATCGGAAATCGTTGCTTTGATACCAATTGTTGGCTGAGGGGAAACTTCGCTTCCCACTTCAACTCGGTCACTTGTTCATGGCGATCCCTTCTACGTCCCCGGATAAAAAAATTTATCCTTGACAAGAGGGATTGCCCAAGAAACCTTATCATCATCGTGCTATTCGATTAGAGTAGTCCCTTGAACAAACTTGTTGTTCTAGCGACAAACCTCTATTCTACGAGTAGCCGCGGAATAGATGATGTACGGATCACCGACTTTTGTGTTTATGTTCGGGGTCCAAGTATATTTAGCCACTAAAGAAAATATATATCATGCATATAATTGAAAAGAAAATATCAACATGTAACAAATGAAAATAGAGAATCGATATACCTCTTGATCTTCTATTGTATGACCTTCCTCCTTTCGGATGTCGTGTGGGCGACGATCTACCAAAAGTTGAAGCTCCTAGATCACCAATCTTCTTTCCTTGCTCATCCCGAGCAAGAGGAAGAATAGAAACAAGACTCTTTTCCTTCTTGCAACCAACCAACAAGCAACAAGCTCTTGCTTGCCGCCGGCCAACAAGGGGAAGAGAGAAAAAGATGGTTACAGGCCAAGAGCTTCAAGGGAGGACCCTAAGCCTTGGTTCCACAAGACAAGGAAAAGAAGAAGAGCTACTTTGGATGCCGGAAAAAGCTGGAAAAGGCTGCTGGATGCCGGCCACCAAAGAAGAAGAAGGAGATAAGGAAAAAATTTCCTTAATAGGTGCCGCCAACTCCAAACCCTAGCCTCCAAGCCTTGCCGCCCAAAACCCTAATCCTTTCTCTAATTGGATTCTTAGTTGCCGCCCACCCCTTGCCCTCCTTTTATAGAGTTAGGGATAAGCCTTGTTTTAATCTCCACCATTGGTTCTAAGGATTTAATCTCAACCGTCGGATCTAGAGATTTAATCTCAACCATCGGATCTAGAGATTTAATCTCAACCATCGGATCTAGAGATTTAATCTCTACCTTTGGATCCAGAGTTTTGTTTCTATCCATTGGATCTAGGCTTCATGAGATATTAATAGGCTACAATAGGGACCATGAGGAGGAGTTGGATCTTGGCCACCCAATGGATCAAGCCCACATAAAGTCCGATCCATTAATGATAATCCAATCCACTAAAGGATTATCATTGATCTACCTCACCAACCCCCATAAGTCAATATGGTCTCCATATATTATATGTACATTTTCTCCCCATGTTTAAGATCTCGAATATCCGTCGATTAATTAATTTACTGACCATTAATTAAACAACATCTAACTCCATGTGGAGTACCACTCAACCTTTTCATCATGCCGGACCAAGTCTACCTGCAGGGTTTACATGATGATCCTTATGAGCTCCTCAAGAGGACATCATCATCCTAATATATAGGACACGGTATCCTCCTATAATCAACGACACACCATATAAATAATATCATTTCCCAACTTACCGAGCCTATCGATTTAATCTATAAATCTCGCCCATTGGTAAATCTAAGAAATGAATATTAAGTATATGTGCCCATTATTATATCGGGATTAAGAGTATGTACAATATAATATCCGTGGTCCGATTCGATTATGTAGTCAGCAATAAATCGAATCACCTCTAAGTCGGTCAAGCTCAATACACACAAAGTGTACTAGTGTGATTTTATGGTCAAGAAAAACCAATACTAAATCACACCACAACCATACCAATGGTTTGTCCAAAGCCATCTCGGTTGTGAGCTTATACTTATACTTTACAAGGAGCCGATAACATGATCTCCTGTGTTACACCACACACCATGTTATCTACAATTTAATGTATTAGAAAATACACATAACCATAAAAATATGCAAACAATGATCATGTGATTCTTATTTCAAAATAAAGATGTTCATACAAAAGATAGATTTTTCAGTATACATCCCAACAATCTCTCACTTATACTAAAAGACTATACTGTCCTCAAACTGTCATACATCTTATCCCCATTCCCTCCACATGCCTATTAAAAGCTCTTGCCAGAAGGGCCTTAGTGAAAGGATCTGCCAGGTTATCCTCCGATGCAATCTTGGCCAAAGTAACTTCTCCTCTCTTTATGATTTCTCGTATCAGGTGGTACATGCGCTCTATGTGTTTACTAGCCTTATGGGCTCGTGGTTCCTTCGAGTTTGCAACTGCACCACTATTATCACAATAAATTGTGATAGTTCTAGGCAAACCAGGAATCACATCCAAGTCCATCAGGAAGTTCCTGAGTCACACAGCTTCTTTGGCCACCTCAGAGACTGCCACATACTCAGCTTCCATGGTGGAGACCGCCACACATTTTTGCTTGACACTCCTCAATACAATGGCTCCACCTCCCAAAGTAAACACAAAACCTGAGGTAGACTTACTGTTATTCATATCAGATTGGAAGTGGGAATCCGTGTAACCCACAGGGAGTAATTGGTCTGCCTGGTTAACCAGCATATAATCCCTAGTCCTTCTCAGGTACTTCAATATATGCTTTACCGCAGTCCAATGTCCCTGTCCTAGATTACTCTGATATCTGCTGACCATGCCTATGGCAAAGCAGATATCTGGTCTCGTACATATCATCGCATACATGAGGCTTCCTACCGCCGAAGCATAAGGAACCGCCTTCATCTCCTCTATCTCCTCAGATGTTCTAGGACACATCTCCTTAGATAAAGGAACTCCATGCCTGAAAGATAGAAAACCTTTCTTGAAGTTTTGCATGCTAAAACGATCCATAATCGTGTCTATGTATGAATCTTGGGATAAGCACAACATCCTTTTCCTGTGATCCCTTATAACCTTGATCTCAAGGATGTGTTCCACTTCTCCCAAGTCCTTCATATCAAATTGTTTGGAAAACTATACCCTTACATCCGATAACACCTTGATATTGTTGCCAATCAACAAAATGGCATCTACGTATAGTACAAGAAATACCACTACGTTTCTGTCATAACTCTTGTATACACAAGACTCATCTAGACTTTGAATAAATCCATAAGACTGGATTACTTCATCAAATCGGATGTTCCAAGACCTTGAAGCTTGCTTCAATCCATAAATGGACCGATTAAGCTTACATACAAGATGCTCTTTGCCCTTCGCAATTAATCCCTCTGGTTGTTTCATATAGATGTTTTCCTCAAGACTTAAATTAAGGAAAGTTGTCTTGACATCCATCTGCCATACCTCATAATCCATATGAGCTGCAATGCATAAGAGAATCCGGAAAGACTTAAGCATGGCTACCGGCAAAAAGGTCTCCTCATAATCGATACCCTCTTTCTGAGTATAACCCTTTTCTATAAGCCTCGCTTTGAAGGTCTCAACCTTTCCATCTATTCCTCTCTTTCTTTTGTAGATCACCTTGCATCCAATGGTTTTTACACCATCGGATGGTTCTACTAGGTTCCATACCTGATTTGAATCCATAGATTCAATCTCAGTATTCATTGCACTTTGCCAAGATGCTGCATCTTTATCTTGGATTGCCTCATCATATGTCCAGGGATCAGGTTCATGTTTGCAAGGGACCAAATCAAAAGATTCTCCCAAGAACATGAATCTATCAGGTTGTCTCACAACCCTCCCACTACGATGAGGTATCACCTGTGTATCCTCTGTGATACGCGGTGCAGTGACTTGTGGTATATCCACTTGTACCGACGGTACTGAAGAAGTGAATTCCCCTTTTATTTCCTCCAGAACAATCTTACTCGTGGGCTTGTGGTTCATCACATAGTCTTCCTCTAGAAATCTGGCGTTCGTGCTAACGATCACCCTCTGATCTCTAAAACTATAAAACAAACCACCTTTCGTTCCTCTAGGATAGCCAACGAACATGCGTACTTCAGTACGAGGTTTCAACATATCAACATCCGCCTTCAGCACATGTGCTGGACTCCCCCATATCCAAATATGTCTTAGACTAGGCTTTCGCCCAGTCCACAATTTTGTGGGAGTAGAAGGCACTGATTTAGATGGAACAAAGTTCAGAATGTACACCGCCGTATCTAGAGCATATCCCCAGAACGAATCTGGCAATTCAGAATAACTCATCATCGATCTAACCATCTCCATAAGAGTCTTATTCCTTCGCTCTGCTACACCATTCTGCTGGGGTGTGCCAGGTGCAGACAATTGGGATTGAATCCCAGCCTCTGATAAGTAGTTCCTAAACTCTCCCAAGAGATACTCACCACCACGATCAGATCGCAGTGTCTTGATACTTTTACTTTGATGTTTCTCCACATCAACCTTGAATTCTTTGAACTTGTCAAAGCATTCAGACTTGCGGCCATCAAGTAAATGTATCCATATCTCGAATAATCGTCTATAAAAGAGACGAAATACTCAAAACCACCTCTAGCCTGGATAGTTGTAGGACCACACAAATCAGAATGAACCAATTCTAACACATCTTTGGCTCTATACCCCTTGGACTTAAAAGGCCTCTTGGTCATTTTACCCTCCAAGAAAGATTCGCAGGTTGGGAAATCTTCCACCGCTAATGAACCCAAACGTCCATCAGCTATCAACCTTTGAATTATTCTTAGGTTAATATAACCATGCCTAAGATGCCAAAGATATGTTTGGTTCATCTTCGAAGGTTCTTTTCTCTTATTGGAATTAGAAGATGAGATATTAACTTCAATTTGCATCGTGGGAGGTTTTGGTTCAAGTGTGAATAGATTTCCTATCAATGCATCTGAACAGATAATGTCCCTTTTCCTTTTTATAACAACTCTGTCATTAAAAGAAATAGAATATCCGTCTATAAACAATTTAGAAACCGAAATTAAATTCTTTCTAAATAAAGGTACATAAAGGCAATTCTTAAGAACCAAAACTTTATTTTTATCAAAAGATAAATGAACGTCTCCCACTACAATAGCCGCCACCTTCGTGGCATCGCCCAAGTATACGGTAATCTTCCCCTCAGCCAGTCGTCTGGTTTTCTGGAACCCCTGCAAAGTATTGCAGACATGATCAGTAGCTGGCGTATCTATACACCAGGTGCTGGTAGATAACACCGCTAAACATGTTTCAACGACTAGACCAAAAGATATACCTTTGTTCTTGCGGTTGGGGCAGTCCTTCTTCCAGTGTCCAGTCTGCTTACAAGTGAAGCACTTGCCTTTCGGCTTCTTCACTCCTCCCTGAGTTCCTCCCACCGCCTTCGCCCCATTTTATTTCTTCTTCTTCTTGCCTTTCGGCTTAGAAGTAGAAACCTTTTGGGTCACCATGGCATGCGCCTAAGCACTCTGACGAAATAGCCCCTCTATCGCCTGGAGTTCTGTCAGAAGCTCTGCCAACGAATACAACCTCTTGTTCATATTGTAGTTCAGGAGAAACTGCTCAAAACTCCTAGGTAGAGACTGGAGAATGATATCGGCCTGGGTTTCCCTATCGATCTCAGCTCCGAGGACTTCCAACTCATTCAAATGAGCCATCATCTTGAGAACATGATCCCTCACGGGTGTTCCCTCGATCATGGTGGTCATCATCAAGTTCCTCATGGCTTCCTTCCTAGCAGCTCGATTCTGGTGTCCGAAAAGTTCTTTGAGATTGAGCATCACGTCATAAGCAGTGGGCATGGCTTGATTCTGATATTGCAGTACATTTGACATAGATTCTAAAATGTAACACCGTGCCATCTCATCGGCCTTTATCCACTTCTTATAACTCTCTTTCTCCTTTTCCCCAGAATCATCTGCAAGCTTAGGAGGGCACTCTTCGAGGAGTACATATTTGTATTCCTCAACAGTCAAGACAATGTCTAGATTCCTCTTCCAATCAACATAGTTGGGTCCAGTAAGTTTATTCTCTTTCTGATTCACAGCAAGCGGGTTGAAAGTCATTTTGAAAGAAAACCTAAGAATCACATAGATCAAAACATTAGATTTCAAAAAATTATTGATTCCTCAAACAATCGAAATTAGACTAATTGAGTTAGACTCAATTTGATTCAAGTGTTGAATGAGTATAATTTAGATTTGATTCATTGAGTCAATTTAAACTAATGAATAGAGATTCATTAAATCAAATTGACTTGAATCAAATGGTTGGATTTGATCAACCATGGGAGATAAGAGGTCAATTTTGACTTGACTTGAGAGGGAAGATGAAATGTCAAGTTTGACTTGACAAAATGCCATGTCATGGTGACTTGGAATGGGGTCGGCCAATGATGATGTTCCACATCATCATGGACACATCATGGGGTGCCACCTCATGAGGGAGACCAAGAGCCATGACTCTTGGAATCACATGCATGCATGTAACTCCCTTATAGTGGTCGGCCAGTATTGAATGGGGGATGTGTGTGAAGTTAAGTGTTGTAACTTCATCTTCTTCCTCCTCTTTTCTCAAGCTCTCTCCCACTCTCCTTTGTCGTGTGATTCTAAGGGTGCTATCACACTCTAGGTTGCTTTTCTCCACCTTTTTCTCATGTGGATATCGATAGAGGAGTGTACACTTGACACTCTCGAGTTTCGGCAAGCCGATTGGACGAGCAGGATAAGCGAAGGGCGTCGCATCAAGGGTAAAACTCTTAACATGTAGATCTAGAGTAGATCTAAGGTTTTTAAACACGTACATGTATTTTTGTTTACCTTCGCACGGATCTGTGGCTGACTTTCGTGGTTTTCGCAATGCAAAAAGTAGTTTTTGCAGCTCGGATAGTCCAACACCCACGACCAAATATAGTACTGGCCATGATGCGGTGGAGGTATCGAAAGACAGGGTTTTGGAGGTGCGATGTTTTGGCCCTAGAAGGGTCATAAGTGTGCTACCCCATCAACTCGGTCAAAAATATCCAAGAGTTAAATCCAATAGGTATTCTTCTCTCTCCCCCACTAGGCAAGACAAAGCATGAATTCCATTGGTGAAGGGTCCGTTCATGCTCAATGTTAAAAATCCTAAAATTTATCCTACCCTCTTCTCTCTCTCTACCCATTAAAATTTCCGCCTCTAAGGAACTCAAAATTTCTAGAACTATCCTAGGGTAAGTTGGGTGTCTTATTCCTATCATCTCTTCTCACCCCATTTTTGCAAATAGGGCTTGAATGTCACCCAACAACCCTAAACACTCTAGCAAATCTTCATCTAGGAACCTAGTAGCAGTGAGTTTACTGGTAGAAAGCATATTATATCTATCTATATGTTCATTATTCTGAAAAAGAAGGGTTGGTAGGGTGTTACCCTCATCCGGAGCTTGAGGGGCGTTGGCTCTCCTTGTTCATCGCTCTGAAGCACCGAATCAAGATGCTACATGCTTGGTCCTCCTCATCCTTGCTTCTTTTGGCTTCCTTTGAGGTTAGAAGAGCTTCTAGGCGGTGGGGAAGATGAAACCACATGGCTAGGGCAAGAGAAATCGAAGCACACAGTGCAAATGGGGTGAAAACACACGGCTCACCCTATTTAACCTTGCGCGACATGGCCATGTGGAAACACATGGCCAGGCCGTGTGCGCCTCGAGTCAATCGGGCACGGCCGTGGGAAAACACACAGCCAAGCCCTGTGTCCCCCTTTTTCTCCCATTTTTGTGTGATGGTTTAAATTTCCTCATACACTTCGCCGTGTATGCTAAATGGATTTTATTTTCACCTATCAAAGTTCTTTTCTAGTCCTAATTCTAAATGTGATGGAAATTAAAACTAAAATTAAATAAATGCATGCAATACAATCAAAGGGAATCTAAAAACTATACTTGGGTTGCCTCCCAAGAAGCGCTTTATTTAAGGTCGTTTAGCTCGACCGTACTCCACTATCAACTTGGCTCTGGAGGTTCAGTGAACCTCCATTCATCCATCTCGGAAGCTTCATCTGGGGGCTCCGGCTTCATTCTGCTAAACGTGAAGTCGTCGAGGTAGGGGGCTCTGTGCTCTAAAAGGCTGAAAAGGATGATCTCCTCATCTACCTCCCGGGAGATCTGGTGTGCCTTCACATCTATGCAGCTCCCGCAGTTGCCAGAAAAGGCCTTCCCAGAATGATGGGATTTTGTGGATTGGGTCCTGTGTCCAGTATGATGAAGTCCATGGGTATCACGAAATCCTCGACAACCACAAGCACATGTGCTAGCAAGCCAACGGGTTCCTTGACTGAGTCATCTTCCATATGAATACCAAGATTTGCTGGTTGGAGCCCATTCAATCCCATCTTCAGATAGTATGCATAGGGCATCACACTGACAGATGACCCCAAGTCGCATAACACTTCATCGAAGCTCTCCCCATAAATTGAGAAGGTGATAACAAATTCACCGGGGTCCTAAAGCTGTGGTGGAATCTTATCTTCAATTTCATCTTGGTCAGGTAGGGTGGAAATCATGGCTGCACACCCCTTGGAGAATTTGCTACTCTGCCTCACTCCTTCCTCTTTAGCTTGACTCCGCTCGGGTAATGACGGAGAGCTCTTCATGCGTTGTGATGCGGTTTGCACTATCTGGGCCACTTGCATCTCCAACATCCTTGTGTGACTTGCAAGGGCATCAACGGTGGCCTTCAAGTCTCTAAGTGATTCTTTAAATTTCTAATGTTGGCGATGAAATTCTTCATTGGCCCTAGTTTGGGTAGCAATAAAGTCCTCAATCATCAGTTCCAGTCTGTACTTCTTTGGTTGCTGCCCATTGTCCTGCTGCTGCCCATACCCCCCTAATGGTTGGGAGTTTCCCGAGTTATTCTTATAGGAGAAATTTGGGTGATTTCTCCATCCGAGATTGTAAGTACTGGAGTATGGATTGTTGGGCCTTTGATTATAGTCCCCAACCGCGTCAACATGCTCAATCTGCTCCTCTAAGGTTCCCTACCCTCCATAGTGGTCCTCTCGATACGCTGTCGCTCCCTCTTCAAAGTCAATGGCCGCGCATGCAGATGAAGGATTCAAAGATTCAAACCATCTACTGAGCGCGTCCATCCTTACTGCTAAGTGGTCAACGGAGTTGACAGAATATCGTCCTATCGCAGGAGTTGGGTGACCACGCTCAGAAGCCCACTGATGGTGGTTCCGAGCCACCTCTTCTATCAGCTCTTCCGCTTCCTCTATGGTGTTATTCATCAGTGCTCCTCCTGCAACAAAATCCAAGGACATCTTCGTGGCGTACGCGATCCCATTATAGAAGATGTGGATCACTAGACACCTCTCCAGTCCGTGGTGGGGGCATTGGTAGAGTAGCCCCTTATAGCAATCCCAAGCTTCGAATAGTGACTCCCCCTCCGTCTGGTGGAACCTCATGATAAGATGGCGCATGTGAGCAGTCTTGCTTGGTGGGAAATATTTATTCAGGAACTGCTACTCACATTGCTCCCATATGGTGATGCTTCCCGAAGGTAGGGAGTGAAGCCATGCCTTAGCTGTATCCCGCAATGAGAACGGGAATAGGCTTAGGCAGATCGCATTAGTAGGGACTCTATTTATCTTCATTGTTGAGCAGATTTCTAAAAATGCCTCTAGGTGCCGGTTCGAGTCTTCAGTCGCAGCTCCCCCGAATTGACTCTGTTGGACCATATGTATAAGTGATGGTTTAAGTTCAAAGTTGTTCGCCGAAATAGATGGTCCAGTTATACTCGGCCTAAATCCCCTAGCGCTAGGAGCTGCATAATCTCGCAGAGGTCGGCTACCCATATTTACTTCGGATGCATCTTGATCCTCCATCCTTTTCTGTTCTTCTTTTCGGCGATGAAAGGTTCGTTCGATTTCTAAGTCAATCAGAATCAAGCCTTTCGATCCTAAGCAACTAAGCATACAAAGAACCGAGCCACAAAAATTAGGAGTGCTACCTAATTCTAAGAAGCAGGAGATAAAACAATCTAACTAATAAAATCTAAGATGCAATAAGGAAATAGAAACCTACTGCTAAAAATGTAAAAATCAAAAACTAAATCTAAATATGAAAATTTTAGAGATAAAATGAATAAGGCAAACTAAAAAGTAAATAAATCTAATCCAAGATCCAATCCAATTTTCCACTGTTCGATTCGATATCGAATCGATCAGTCCCCGACAACGGCAACAAAAACTTGATGCACGCGAACGCATCCCTAAATCTCACAACGGAGGTCGTCGAGGGATCAAAGCGCGTGCTCGTGCTCAACGCCCGCAAGTGCACGAATATCATCAAGTAATAAAAGATTATTGATCCTATAGGGACTGGGATTCGAATACCGATTTGTTCAGTGGATGAAATTGTTCGAAAGTAAAATCTAAAAAGTTTCGATTGTGAGGGTTGTCGGTGGACTAAACTCTAATATGGTGTCACACGGAGGAAGAAAGGAGCGTGCGGAGATCTTTAAAAGGGATTCTAGGACTTCGATTTCACTTGTGTGTCGCAAAACATGTTGTCAACTAGGCGTTGTCTAAACATCTAGCTATAGTTTTGTGGAAGGGACATCATACACTCACCCGATGAGCTACCGCATCTACCGGGAGCTATCTCTGTTTTACAAGGACGGGATAGAAGGTACAAGAATGCCAAATCAATCCCTACAATGGACCGTTTCCGGTTCCATTGCATCCTTCTACTCATGGTTACAGGAGATTAGGTTTACAACTAGGTTCCTTGTATAAAATCCCCTAAATCTTAGATATGGGATTGTCACCCCTCATATCGCCTAAGCACAGTAGGTAGAAAACCAAATATGCATAGATATGGGCATAAACAACTTCCAATTGCAAATTCAAACTCAAAAATAGAATTTAATTTGAACCAACATGTCATGCGCACATAAGCTACTCCCTAATCCTAGAATCGAAGGAACTACTCCATATATAAAGGAAGAGAATCACAAGGCATGTACATGTTCGAATATATCAGAAATAAAGTTCAAGAACAAGGAATTACAATGCCTATGTGGCCTCTTCTCCGATGTTGAAGTGCAGAACGTGGACCTTCGGCAACGTTCTTCCTCCCCGTTGCGAGTTCCCGAAGCTTTTTAGGGCTTCAGTGTGTCGTCCCAGCCATTGTGCCTCCTCCCTAGGATTTGGGCAGAGCCATCCTTATATAGACATCACCTCGGACCGCTGCAAAATCCGAAAAAAGCCCTAATCGCGTCAATCTGCAGGGCCGCCACACGGTCGTGTGTTTTCACACTGCCAGGCCATGTGGTGCCCTGGGGTGGTTGATCTCGCCCATTGGACACGGTCGTGTGTAGCCACACGCCCTGGTCGTGTCTCATTCTGCGTCTAGCTGTAAAATGTCCTTCTTTTACTCCGATATGCACCTTTTTCCCCTGAAATGCTATCTTGCACACAAAAGTACAAAGAGCAGACCTCTAAACTAGAAAATAGGAAATGCATGCAAAATAGAGTGACATATGCATGAATCTAACATAAAATGTAATGGGATGTGAATGAAAACTACTCCTAAAACCCTATATGTTTTGCTCACATCACCTAACTTATACGCGTCTTGGCCGATTAGCCAAAGTTAACTCAAGATTCGGTAAAATATGGATCTTGTCCCACTTTATGACTAGTGGGAGAATCATTTAGTTAAAGGCCTAATTAAATGATAGAAATATGATACATGTCTGCATTTCTGTATTGTAGATCACCATGTCATCAAATACGTCGAACACACTCTCTCTACAATCTGTCATTGATAAGGACAAGCTCACTGGAGCTAACTTCCTGGACTGGTACAGGAACTTGAGAATAGTCCTCAAGCAAGAATGCAAACTATACGTCCTAGAGCAGTCCATTCCTAAACCCCCCGCACCTATGGCCACTTGGGCTGACAAGGATGCTTATAAGAAGCATCAAGATGACGCATTGGATGTGTCATGCCTTATGCTTGCCACCATGAACTCTGAGCTTCAGAAGCAACATGAGAACATGGATGCCTATGGTATGATTGAGCATTTAAAACAACTATATCAGGGACAAGCAAGGCACGAGTGATACGAAGTATCAAAGGCCTTATTTCAATGCAAGATGCAAGAGGAAACTCCCGTTGGCACTCATGTACTCAAGATGATTGGGTAAGTTGAGAACCTACAGAGATTAGGATTTCCATTGGGCCAAGAGTTGGCCACTGACCTTGTTCTACAATCACTGCCAAAAGGCTACAGTCAATTTGTCATGAACTATAACATGAATGAATTTGACAAGCCTTTACCTGAGTTGTTGAGCATGTTACGAACTGCCGAACTCAACCTTAAGAAGGCAAATCCTGGCACCATTTTGATGGTGAACAAGAACAAAGGCAAAGGAAAGCAGAAGCCTAAATGTAAGGGTAAGACCCAAGCCAAAGGCAAAGGCAAGGAAAATGCATTGAAATCCAAAGGAGGGGTATCTATGGGGAATGCTTCCGTGCACATCTTGTGAATGGTCTCTAACTTCTAGATCTTGAAACCCCAGTCTATAATATAAATACCAAACGGTTCAAATCTAATGATCTAAACCAAACATATCTCTGGCATTGTCGCCTGGGTCACATAAATGAGAGTCACATATCCCAGCTCCATAAGGATGGATTACTGGACTCATTTGACTTTGAATCATATGAGACATGCGAATCTTGTCTTCTAGGCAAGATGACCAAGACTCTATTTAGTGGACATGGCAAACTGATTTGTTATAACCCATACATACTGATGTATGTGGGCCTTTCAATGTAGCAGCAAGAGGAGGCTATTAGTACTTCATTAATTTTACTGATAATTTCAGTAGATATGGATATGTGTATCTTATAAGACACAAATCTGAATCATTTGAAAAGTTCAAAGAATTCAAGAATGAAGTACAAAACTAACTTGGTAAGAGTATTAAAGTGCTTCGATCAGATCGAGGTGGGAAATACCTTAGCCAAGCTTTTCATGACTATCTCATTGAGTTTGGGATTAGATCTCAACTCACTCCACCTGGAACACCACAGTGGAATGGTGTATCAGAAAGGAGAAATCATACATTATTAGATATGGTACGATCAATGATGAGTCACACAAATCTTCCTTCTTTCTTCTGGGGATACACTTTAAAGATAAATACTTTCACACTTAACCGCGTCCCATCTAAGGCAATCATAAAAACACCATATACGATATGGATTGGGAAGAGTCCCAAGATATCTTTTATGAAGATTTGGGGATGTGAGGCTTATTTTCGATGTCAAGCCTCCGACAAACTAGGCCCCAAATCAGACAAGTGCTACTTTGTAGGATATCCTAAGAAAATGAAAGGATATTACTTCTACAATTTCACACAAGACAAAGTGTTTGTCGCTAGAAGTGGAGTATTTCTAGAAAGAGAGTTCATCTCTAGAAGAACTAGTGGGAGTCAAGTACATCTTGAAGAAATTCAAGATAAAGATAGCACTGAGATGGAAATTGAACAGACACCACAAAGTGTTGTGAATGATGAGATTGTTACACAAGAAGTTTTGGAGCAACAACCTATTCAAGTAGACCAACCTCTTCGCAGGTCTGATAGGATACGTCGTCAGCCTAAGAGATATTCATTTCTCTTGTCTGACAATGATGACATTATGCTTATTGAGTTGAACGAGCCTACATCCTATCAGGAAGCTGTGATGAGCCCAAATTCTGAGAAATGGCTAGAGACCATGAGATCCAAAATAGAATGCATGTATTCTAACCAAGTATGAACTTTGGTTGATCCACCTGAAGGGGTCAAACCCATTGGGTGTAAGTGGGTCTTTAAGAGAAAGACTGACATGGATGGTCTTATGCATACCTATAAAGGGTGATTGGTAGCTAAAGGTTTCAAATAGATTCATGGTATTGACTATGATGAAACTTTTTCACCAGTTGCGATGCTTAAGTCTATTCGGATCATGCTTGCTATTGCGGCTTACCACGATTATGAGATCTGGCAAATGGATGTCAAAACTATATTTCTGAATGGAAACCTCCTCGAGGATGTGTACATGACACAATCTGAGGGTTTTGTAGATCCAAAGCATGCTAGTAAGGTATGCAAACTGGAAAGGTCCATTTATGGTTTAAAGCAAGCATCTAGAAGCTAGAATCTTCGATTCGATGATGCGATCAAACAGTTTGATTTTATTAAGATTGAAGATGAACCCTGTGTCTACAAGAGGGTTAGTGGGAACATAGTTATCTTTTTTATCTTGTATGTTGATGACATACTTCTCATTGGAAATGACATCCCTATGCTGCAGTCTGTGAAGACATAGCTTGGGAATTATTTCTCAATGAGGGACTTAGGTGAAGCAACCTATATTTTAGGCATTAAGATCTATATAGATAGATCTAAGAGATTGCTTGGCTTAAGTCAGCATGCATACATTGACAAGGTGCTTAAACATTTTGCCATGCAGAATTCCAAGAAGGAATTTCTGCCAATGTTATATGGTGTGAGCCTTTCGAAGGCTCAATGCCCTTCTTCTAAGGAAGAAAGGGAACGCATGGATCAGATCCCTTATGCATCTGCTATAGGATCTATTATGTACATCATGCTATGCACTCATCCTGATATCTCGTATCCTTTAAGCATGACGAGTAGGTACCAGTCAGATCCAGGTGACGGTCACTAGATAACTATGAATAATATTCTTAAGTACTTGAGAAGAACTAAAGAATATTTCTTGATATTTGGAGGCGATGAGGAGCTTGTTGTAAAGGGTTACAACGATGCTAGCTTCTAAACGGACAAGGTGTTAGTAATATATGAGAGATGTCCTAAGGCAATCGCCTTATGTATGAACCATTTATATGATAAATGAAGATTCACTATTTGAGTATACATGTTTTATGTATTTGATTGGATCTTAAACTCATTTACTGAATGTCCATGATATGATTCACAGCATGAGAGAATTTGTGATTGGATCACAACTAGTGAGTATCTCTACATGTGTAATTGTGATGTATCGGAATTATCCCTAGTCGATGAATTGATGGATTTGGACACCATAAATTCTGTCGAGACTAGCACGAGGTATACTCCTTGGTGTATCCATGCAGCTGATTCTCACTGGCTGGAGACATAGTGATGTCCGGAGTTAATCGTGGATGCTAGTTATGGTAACTAGTTCATTGGAGTGACCAGCCGTAAGACTTCATATGGTTCTCTGCATATATAGATATGTCAATGAAGTACTTACTGTGGCTTAAGTGCGATGTTCCTTTGACTTGCGGTATTCAAGTCATCTTGATCATGGAGACTTATGCTTTGACATCTTAAGCAAACATCTCTGAGGAGATGTGGACCCGGGATGATTGGGTATAAGTCGAAGTGATCGAAGGTGTTTGAATAGCCTATAAAGGATTCACCACTCCTTGCGAGGAGATGTATACCCATGGCCTCTCGTCGGATTGTTACTAAAGTCTTTGGCCAAAGCATTACATGTTTAGAGTAAGGTACTCTTCGATACATGTGGAGTAACTAGAATCCGTAGGACGAGGAAATGATACTTGGGCTAGGTGTGACGTAGTCAGCCTAGTGAGGACTGACACTATAGACCATGTCCTGAACCAAGTGGGTATAAGATGAGTGAAGGGAATGGGGCACGATTCATTCGAGCTACTGAAGGGTTTCAGAAATAGTTCTGGATCTACCGTTGATCTTTTCGGTTAATTGGGGATCATCATGTACTACTAGGTGCCACTCATGATCATTCTATAATTAATTGTTAATTATAGACGGCCAACTTAAACCGAGAACCTATTTGGTCACACGCACAACGAGTGTAATCCAAAGGATTTAAAACGAGCTTGAGAATGGGATTCTCAGACCGAGAGAAACTATGTTTGGTTGGACCAAACATAAAGCGAGCATGAAATTGTTTGATGCAATGGGCGTGGATGGGCCGTGTCTTATGAAGACATAATGGATGGACCAAAATGGTTTGGTTCTAATCCAATGGATGAGAATAAACCAAAGGGTTTGGTTTATTTTAAACGAATGAACCAAAAGTTGGTTCGGTTCGTTTTAACTTAAAATAAATCATCATGGTTTGGTTTATTTTAACTTATCTTAATGGAGCGGGTTAACGGGCTTTATGGATATGATCCATTAACCATTAAGAGAATTAGTTCTCTATAAAATAGGGCTTAAACCCTAACCCTAAAGCTAATGAAGTTTTGGCCGCCCAACCCTAGCCTCCTTTTGTTGTTGCCGCCCAACATGGTGTTGCCGCCAACTTCATGGAGCTGCTGCCACCTCCTTGCCGCCGGCATCCAAGCTTCAGCCAGCGATGCTCCGGCGACCCTCCGGTGATCTCTTGTGGGTTCGGTGATAAGGTGAGCTCCACATCTCCTTTGGCCGGCCTCTATTCCTCCACCAAAAGCTGTCCAGTTTTTCTGGACAGCTTGTTTCTTTGTTGTCGGAGCGTCGTTTGGACGACGGTTAGTGCTCCGACAGCGGCTAACTTACCGGGGATTTGATCTCCGGTAATCCTCTGAGGTGGAGGACGAAGGATTCGTCAAATGGTTGACGAATACCTCTCCGGAGAAGCGAGTTTTGAGAACTCGTTTTAGGATCCGAATTTGGATTCGGATCGTGATCATCTCTCGATCACGTCGTCTTCAACACGAGGCTAGTAACCCGTACGAAGACGAAGCTCGTGACTTAGCGAAGTCATCCCGAGAAGCTCGGCGTGGATACGGATAGAGACGATTCTTACGAGGATCGTTCCGGTTGATGCCGTTCCCGCTACACGTCATACGAAAGGTATAACGTAGTTTAATTTCCTTTTATTGCAAATTTTAATTTACGGTTATGTCTACACTTGTTGTAATATGCATGCGTGTGTTGTGTGTGTTGTAATAAATATAGATTTATTATTTTAATTGCTTCCGCTGTGTTCATGTTTACGAAACATGATCGAACACACACTGCCTTGTGATGTTGGAAACAACGTGGTATCGAGCCAGGTTGTGTTTCGACATAATCCTAAAAATGGTTTTGCGATAGTCATAATGTATTTCTGGAAATTTTCTAAATTTTGGAAATTTAGAAGTATTTATGGAAATTTTTTAATTTTGGAAAGTCTAGAAGTATTTATGAAAATCTTCCACTTTTGGAAAGTTGGAAGTATTTATGGAAATTGATATTTTCCATAAATAAAATATTTGATTAGATTCTGGAAATTTGTTTCCTAATTTAATCATGATTTGATTTGGGAAATCAAATCTTTAAATATTTTATTTCCATAAGTAGTTTTAATGATTTAGGAAATTGGTTTCCTAAATAGATTTTCCTTAATCAAATAATTCCATGAATAAAATATGTGATTAGATTTGGAAATTTGTTTCCTAATTTAATTATGATTTGATTTGGAGAATCAAATCTTAAACATATTTTATTTCCATAAATAGTTATGACATATAAGGAAATTATATACATGACATAATTGTATGCCATGTAATTGCATTAGATGCATAACATTATGCCATGCGTGTCGTGACATGTAGATGTATGCCATGTATGCCATGCCATGTAGATAATAGTTATTTGCATGCAAAGAGGATGAGACATAAAACCCTTAATCAATATTAAAGCCTACACCTTCCATTAATATGGTTAGAACCGAGTTACATTTCTTGTTTGGGTTGTTGGACTCTCTCAAGCCCGGCTTGAACACGAATATGTTCAAACCATGGAATAGTTTAATACTAATATGGTAAGAGTCGAGGTCAATCGTTAGCTTTGGTTGTTGGACTCTCTCAAGCTGGGCTAATTTGTTGAATGCTCTAACCATATTAAAACTATTTCCCGATTAATGGGTTGGCTTTAACCTGGAGCATCGGCTTGTTGGACTCTCTCCAAGGTCGATGTAAAGGGAGGTGAAGTTGGGTGCTATGCATATGAGGCATACTTGTTAATGTGTTAACAACCCGATGTATGTGTGAACATTCAATTAGTTGATAGCACATTGTGATAGTTGCATATACGTGATATGCAATCGGTATAGTTGCTACCTACCGTCGTAGTTATGAATGGCTTGTTGGACTCTCTCCAAGGTTGTTCATAACTATGATGGATATCAGCCCATTCGGAGATGGACCTACGATCTCCCGAAGTGATTTTGGGGTTTTTGAAATTCGAAAAATGAATGGGATTTATAAATGTATATTGATGCATTTTAAAATCATCTTTCTCATATATGCTCGTTTTGTATTTCTAAAATTGATCATGTTGTCTTTTAATTTGCGTTCCATTTTGGATTGAATAAATTGGTAGGCGAGCTTCATGGACTAGCTTAGAAACTTGAGAATTGTTCTCAAGGTGGAAAAGCTTGCGTATGTCCTCGAAGCGCCTCTTCCCGCCCATCCTAGTGACAATGCAACTCTGGACCAATTGTTAGCCTATCGAAACATGTGAGTGATTACGAACAAATGAGTTGCATCATGCTAGCTAGCGATGGAACCCAAGCTCTGGCGGCATGAGCATATGGATGCTCATATCGTAGTCCTTCATCTTTATGAGTTGGTTGATGAGCAAGTGAGATTGAAGGTTGAAGTCTCAAAGCTCCTCTTCACCTCGAGATGCAAGGAGGTTCATCGTAGTCTTTGCTCAATATCTTTGAAGGCTGTGGAGTCTTAAGCATGAAGCATGAGAGGCGGTCTTGTTAGTTGATTCCTCGAAGAAAGGTTCTAAGAGGAAGTCAAAGGAACAGTGAAGGGAAAGAAGAGAAGGGCTAAGAAGGTAGAACTAGCACAAAGGAAACTTGCCATCATTATGGCAAGGAGAGCCATTCTTGAAGAAAGTGCAAGATTTATCTTGAGTTCGTGAAAAAGGATAAGGCATCGGATGCCCCATCTTCTTCAGAAATCTTCTTTATTGATTGTCATTCTATTTCCTCAGACACTTGGGTATTTGATACTGGGTGTGGCTCACATATATGTAATGACATACATGGGCTAACGAATAGAAGAAGACTCGTCAAGGGAGAGTCAAATTTACGTGTTGGGAATGGAGCAAAGGTTGCTGCACTCGCTATTGGAACGTATTTGTTAGAACTCCCTGTAGGACTTGTCTTAGAACTGGACAATTGCTTTTATGTTCCTTCGTTAATAAAGAACATCATTTCTATTTCTTGTTTAAATAGAAATGGGTACCATTTGACTTTTAGTAACAATTGTTGTTACATAACTTTGAATGGAGTTCTTTATGGGAATGGAACTTTAAGCAATGGTGTTTATACGTTGGACGTATCCAGTGACATTTTCAATATCGAAGCGAGCAACACGCGTGCTCGAAAGGATAATCAAATAGACTCCTATATGTGGCATTGTCGTCTTGGCCATATAAGCAAGAAACGCATGTCCGAATTACACCGATGTGGAATTCTGGAATCGTTTGAATTGGATTCATACGATACATGCGAATCATGCTTAAAAGGCAAGATGACTAAGTTACCTTTTACTGGAAAAGGTGAACGAGTGGGAGAGTTACTAGGTATAATACATACTGATGTATGTGGACCTATGTCAACTCAAGCTTTAGGAGGCTATAGCTACTTCATTACCTTCACCGATGATCACTCACGGTTTGGGTATGTGTTCTTGATGAAACACAAGTCTGAAGCCTTTGAAAGGTTCAAAGAATTCAGAAATGAAGTAGAGAAACAACATGACAAAAGTATTAAAATACTTTGATCTGATCGAGGTGGTGAATACTTAAGTCAAGAGTTTCTTGATTATCTAAGAGACAATGGCATATTGTCTCAATGGACTCCGCCCTATACACCACAGCATAATGGTGTATCTGAGAGGCGTAACCGGACCTTGTTGGACATGGTCAGGTCAATGATGAATCATGCGACTCTTCCCAAGTCCTTTTAGGGTTATGCACTTCAGACAGCTGTTTACTTGTTAAACAGAATGCCTACGGTAGTCTCAACTACTCCATATGAGATATGGAATGGTAAGAAACCTCATGTATCTTACTTGAAGATATGGGGTTGTCTGCTTATGTGAAGCGGTATGTCAGACAAATGGATGCTAAGTCGATAAATGTCTATTTATTGGATACCCTAAGGAAACAAGGGTTACCAATTCTATCATCTGTGGAACAAAAGGTGTTTGTTTCAAGGCATCTTTGTGTTTCTAGAGAAAGAGTTTCTCTTGCAAGAAAGCGATTGGGAGTGTCGTCGAGCTTGAGGAGCTCGAGAGACTCAAATAGACATTGATGAGATACGGTGAAGCACAGTAAATGACTCATAGTGATGAGCAATCATTTGGACCTATTATAACACCACATCTTCGTAGATCTGGTAGAACACGCATAATATTCTAAGAGATATGGATTTCGTAAGTGAATCGAGCGGCGTGTTACTCATTGATGATGAGAGCCTACGTTATGAAGAAGTCTTGACAAGTTCGAGAAAGGGATAAGTGGCTTGGTGCCATGAAGTCGGAAATGGATTCCATGTATGAAAACCAAGTTTGGAACTTGGTTGACCCACCTGAAGGCATAAAGCCTATAGGGTGCAAGTGGGTTTTCAAGAAGAAAACCGACATGGATGGTAATGTGATTACCTATAAGGCTCGATTGGTGGCGAAAGGATATCGTCAAAAGCAAGGTGTTGATTATGACGAAACCTATACGCCTGTAGCTATGCTTAAATCCATTCGGATGCTCCTGGCCATAGCGGCTCATTATGATTATGAGATATGGCAGATGGATGTGAAAACAGCTTTCCTTAATGGAAACCTTCTCGAGGGCGTGTATATGATCTGACTGAGGTTTCACATCGGTTGATAAAACCAAGGTATGCAAATTGCGGCGATCCATTTATGGATTGAAGCAAGCATCCAGGAGCTGGAATATCCGTTTTGATGAGACAATCAAAAAGTTTGATTTCTCACAAAATCCAGACGAACCTTGTGTGTACAAGAAGGTTAGTGGGAGTGCGATCGTATTCCTAGTATTGTATGTCGATGACATACTACTTATAGGAAGCTTGATGTTTCAATCTTACGATCGAGTGAAGGTTTGGTTATCCAAGACATTCTCCATGAAAGACCTGGGAGAAGCAACCTACATCCTTGGGATTAAGATCTATAGAGATAGATCGAAACGGTTGCTTGGTCTTTCGCAGTCTACATATATAGACCGAGTGCTAAGAGGTTTAGCATGTCGGAATCTAAGAAAGGTTTCCTTCCCATCAGGCATGGGGTACACCTTTCGAAGTCTATGTGTCCGCGCACAGAAGACGAGAGGATTTGCATGAGTAAGATTCCCTATGCATCCGCAATAGGATCTATCATGTATGCTATGTTATGTACGAGGCCCGATGTATCGTATGCTCTGAGTGTCACGAGCAGATACCAGTCTGATCCAGGAATGGATCATTGGGCGGCTGTTAAGACGATCCTTAAGTACTTGAGAAGAACTAAGGATGTGTTCCTAATATATGGAGAAGGGTACATGGTGATACGTGGGTATACGGATGCAAGATCCAGATAGACAAGGATGATTCCATGTCTTAGTCTGAGTATGTATTCACCTAGAATGAAGGCGCAATAAGTTGGAAAGGTTCCAAGCTTGACACTATAGCGGATTCTGCCACTAAGGCAGAATACGTTGCAGCTTTGGAAGCAGCAAAGGAAGCGGTTTGGATCAAGTAGTTCATCTATGAACTTGATGTGGTCTCATCAATGATCCAAACATGTGCTTCGCCGCTATCATCTTATCAAAGAGATCATCAGTAGGAACGAAATACAAATCGAGAAAATTCCCACTGAAAGGAACTTAGCGGATCCTTTGACTAAGGCATTACCTCAAAATAAGTTTGAGGGTCATGTTCGAGCTTATGGTATTGGATACCGCAGCGATTGGCATTAGGCCAAGTGGGAGTCTGTTAGTAATATATGAGAGATGTCCTAAGGCAATCGCCTTATGTATGAACCATTTATATGATAAATGAAGATTCACTATTTGAGTATACATGTTTTATGTATTTGATTGGATCTTAAACTCATTTACTGAATGTCCACGATACGATTCACGGCATGAGAGAATTTATGATTGGTTCACAACTAGTGAGTATCTCTACATGTGTAATTGTGATGTATCGGAATTATCCCTAGTCGATGAATTGATGGATTTGGACACCATCGATTACAGCCGAGACTATACGAGGTATACTCCTTGGTGTATCCAAGCGGTGATTCTCCTTTGGATGGAGACATAGTGATGTCGGAGTTAATCGTGGATGCTAGTTATGGTAACTAGTTCATTGGAGTGATAGTAAGACTTCATATGGTTCTCTGCATATATAGATATGTCAATGAAGTTCTTACTGTGGCTTAAGTGCGATGTTCCTTTGACTTGCGGTATTCAAGTCATTTTGATCATGGAGACTTATGCTTTGACATCTTAAGCAAACATCTCCGAGGAGATGTGGACCCGGGATGATTGGGTATAAGTCGAAGTGATCGAAGGTGTTTGAATAGCCTATAAAGGATTCACCACTCCTTGCGAGGAGATGTATACCCATGGCCTCTCGTCGGATTGTTACTAAAGTCTTTTGCCAAAGCATTACATGTTTAGAGTAAGGTACTCTTCGATACATGTGGAGTAACTAGAATCCGTAGGACGAGGAAATGATACTTGGGCTAGGTGTGACGTAGTCAGCCTAGTGGGGACTGACACAATAGACCATGTCACAGAACCAAGTGGGTATAAGATGAGTGAAGGGAATGGGGCACGATTCATTCGAGCTACTGAAGGGTTTCAGAAATAGTTCTGGATCAACCGTTGATCTTTTCGGTTAATTGGGGATCATGATGTACTACTAGGTGCCACTCATGATTGTTCTATAATTAATGGTTAATTATAGACGGCCAACATAAACCGAGAACCTATTTGGTCACACGCGCGAGTGTAATCCAAAGGATTTAAAAGCGAGCTTGAGAATGGGATTCTCGAGGAGAGAAACTATGTTTGGTTGGACCAAACATAAGCGAGCATGAAATTGTTTGATGCAATGGAGCGTGGATGGGCCGTGTCTTATGAAGACATAATGGATGGACCAAAATGGTTTGGTTCTAATCCAATGGATGAGAATAAACCAAAGGGTTTGGTTTATTTTAAACGAATGAACCAAAAGTTGGTTCGGTTCGTTTTAACTTAAAATAAATCATCATGGTTTGGTTTATTTTAACTTATCTTAATGGAGCGGGTTAACGGGCTTTATTGATATGATCCATTAACCATTAAGAGAATTAGTTCTCTATAAAATAGGGCTTAAACCCTAACCCTAAAGCTAATGAAGTTTTGGCCGCCCAACCCTAGCCTCCTTTTGTTGTTGCCGCCCAACATGGTGTTGCCGCCAACTTCATGGAGCTGCTGCCACCTCCTTGCCGCCGGCATCCAAGCTTCAGCCGGCGATGCTCCGGCGACCCTCCGGTGATCTCTTGTGGGTTCGGTGATAAGGTGAGCTCCACATCTCCTTTGGCCGGCCTCTATTCCTCCACCAAAAGCTGTCCAGTTTTTCTGGACAGCTTGTTTCTTTGTTGTCGGAGCGTCGTTTGGACGACGGTTAGTGCTCCGACAGTGGCTAACTTACCGGGGATTTGATCTCCGGTAATCCTCTGAGGTGGAGGACGAAGGATTCGTCAAACGGTTGACGAATACCTCTCCGGAGAAGCGAGTTTTGAGAACTCGTTTTAGGATCCGAATTTGGATTCGGATCGTGATCATCTCTCGATCACGTCGTCTTCAACACGAGGCTAGTAACCCGTACGAAGACGAAGCTCGTGACTTAGCGAAGTCATCCCAAGGAGCTCGGCGTGGATACGGATAGAGACGATTCTTACGAGGATCGTTCCGGTTGATGTCGTTCCCGCTACACGTCATACGAAAGGTATAACGTAGATAAATTTCTTTTATTACAAATTTTAATTTACGGTTATGTCTACACTTATTGTAATATGCATGCGTGTGTTGTGTGTGTTGTAATAAATATAGATTTATTATTTTTAATTGCTTCCGCTGTGCTCATGTTTACGAAACATGATCGAACACACACACGCCACGGTGCTGGAAACCTAACACAAGGATGATTATAGATCGCAGTCAGGGCATATCTTTTGTTTAAATGGTAGTGTTGTGAGCTGGAAGAGTTCGATGTAAGACACAGTTGCAGAATCTACAATAGAGGTCGAATATATTGCTGCTCCTGATGTGGCAAAGGAGGTTGTTTGGATCAGGAAGTTTGTTTCTGAGCTTGGTGTAGTTCCTAGCATCGTGAGCCCTATAGAGCTTTATTGTGACAACAACGGGGCTATAGCACAGGCTAAGGAACCTCGTTCTCACCAGTGTTCCAAACATATACTATGGCGGTATCACCTCATTTGAGAGATCATCGATAGAGGAGATGTGCGGATATGTAGAGTAGATACTGATGCTAACATTGCGGATCCCTTGACCAAGGCTTTAGCATAGAGAAAGCATGATGGTCATACTAGGTCACTGGGTCTTAGAGATTATAGTGATTGACACTAGTGCTAGTGGGAGATTATTAGTGTCAACCCTTAGTGTCAATCATGAGATGATTGATTAGGGATCATATGTATCATATTTCATTAATAACATGCAAAGATTGATTATTATATTTACTCTATGTGTGTGTTAGTAAATAAATATAATAATGCCCTTGAATAGTAGGTTCTAATCTATAGTATATCAATTGGTAGAATTGATTATGAGAAGCTATAGAAAACACTATTCTTAAACATTCATAGTCAAGTATTGTATTAATAGACAAAGGGATATATTGATACATTGAGACTAGCATGTAGGTCAATGGATGGCTTGATCTCACAAGTCATAGATATGTGATATCACATTGACACATGGGTATATATATTGGAGAATATATATACTGAATTGACCCACCATGAGAAAGTATCATGGATCGTTATATAAGTGTCATATACTTTCTCATGTGACTATTGGTATGAATAGTCCTTAGACCTAAAATCACTACGGTTCCCTACATAAGGAGTTATGTACTTTGGTATCGTTTAACATCACACCGTAACAAGGTGCACTATAACGGCTATCACTGGTATGTAATGAATTATGAGGATGGATGTGAGTGATGTAAATGGGATCTATCCCTCCCATATGATTGGAGTGATATCTTTGGCCTCTTAATAGAGTATGACCACGAAATATATGGTCATGCTCAAATGAGTCAATATGAGATATTGAGCTCATTTGTTTGAGTGAGTCTACCTGGGGATCAATAAATATAAAGATCGATAAGGGGATGACACGATCTATGTCTCATTGATCGATCTAAGATATCAAGGATAGAAGGACACCGTCATACATGATAATAGTCACAGAAAAGTTGTCGGATCTTGACTTTTTTGGTGCTTGGGTAGCAATGATGTATTGCTAGATGTCACTCATTGCTTATGTATATAAAATAATTTTAAATACATTACCAACTCTATGAGAGCCTATAGGGTCACATACAAAGAACATATTTTGAAAAAGTGTTCGTCTTAGTTTTACTAAATGAATCATTATTTAATTGAATGGACTAGAATGAGCTAGACTCATTGCTTGGCCAAACTTGAGTTGGACTCAAATTGGATTAACTTTAATCAATTGAAGAAGGTAAGCATGATTAATGATGATTAATAATGCATGTAAATGGGAGTTGTTGCATGCAAATGGATTAATGCATGAAATAGGATTTAATGCTCAATGTTGCATGCAAAGGGTTTAATGCATGAAATGAGAATTATTCTCAAAAGTTGCATGCAAAATGGATTAATTCATGCACATGGAATTTGAGAAGTTGCATGCAAAATGGATTAATTCATGCAAATGGATTAATTCTTGCATATGGATTAATTCATGAACATGGAATTTGGGAAGCCACTCAACGTTTTCATGCAAATGGGTTAATGCATGAAAATGTGAATTAATGCATAATAAAGGGGATTTGAGAAATCTCCTTAATGTGGATGAAGGTTGCATCTCCACGTGTAGAGGTGATCCCATTTTGTGCCTTGAATCCCTAATTCTCTCTTTCTCCCTTCTTCTTGGGCAAGGTCTAGAGTGGAGAGCCTAAGTGTGGTTGCTAGGACAACCAAAGGTGTTATCTCCTTCTCCAAGATACGGTTCGTGTGGATACCTTAGAGATACGGTTGTCCTTACCGTATTGAGATCCGACTGCATTTGAATTAACGGTATTGTGAAGGGCTCGTGACGAAGGTATATATTTATTCTTCTAGATAACATCTAGATTAAACTAAAAAAATAATTTATATGTTTTGCTTGGATCTCTCAAGGGATCCGGTTTATTTTTGTTTCCACTGCGGTTGTGCGAAGTATTCTCCCGTGATATTATGAATGTCATGATCCGGAATTTCCCTACAAAACCTCATGGTTGAGGTTATCAGTCGACTAGAGCTTTGAACTAGTCGATTGGTCAAGTGTTTTGATACTTGGCAGCCGAGTTTACTCTTAGCGATCGGTGGAATTATGCCCGGTCAGGCGATTAAATGACCCAGTGTTCGATTATAGAAATGGCACAGCGATCGATGGTCGTCGGCCGATGCCATGGAGGCGATTGAGAGGGTCAGTTCTTTGGAGTAGAATGCTCGGTAGCTGACTGTGTTGGAGGATCGTGGCTCAGCTAGAAGAGGGGGTTGAATAGCCTTCCTCATACGATGGACTTCGTTCGCTTAATCGTCTATACAAATCGTTAGCGCAGCGGAAAATATGCTTAAAAAACAATTAAACTAATACAAAGAAGTAAAGAAGAGCAGACGCTAAGACGATGATGTAACGTAATTCACGACCCTTGCCACTAATCAACGGACGATTCGTATGGCGAATCACTCCCTCAACCAATTCGGTAGTCTCTCCTTTAGCTCAACAAGGTGGAGGTAACCTCTTTACAAAAAATCACATCCTCTTACAATAAAATAGAAGTAAACACAAGGAAGATAATTGGAAGACGTTTAGGCCACTTGGGAGTATGTTTGGAAGTTAAGCATTAGCCTCTCAAAGCCACCCAAGCCCTCTTTTTATAGAGAAGAGGGCTTTCTTCTCGTTGGACATGTAGCAGTCGATTGCTACATGTCACTAGTCGACTGCCGCCATTCCAAGAGCCTCTGACTGTTAGTCATAGCCCTAGAACCAATCATGTGTTGGTTGAATAGGGAACATTTTGTATCATATTCTACAAAGGCAAAGGATTGGTTATTATATTTACATCTTGCTTGTGTGCATTAAATTAAATATAATAATGCCTAGAAAAGTAGGTTCTTATCTACGGTACATCGATTAGTGAATTGATTATGAGGAGGTTGTAGAGAACACTTTCCTAAATGTTCCTAGTCAAGTATTAATGCAAGGGCAGTATTAATACATAAAGACTAACATGTAGGTCAATTGATGACTTGATCTCACAAGTCATGGATATATGATATCAAGTTGACACATGGGTATATATTAGAGAATATATACTGAACTGACCCGCCATGAGAAAGTTTCATGGATCGTCATATGAGTGTCATAAACTTTCTCATGTGACTATTGGTATGAATAGTCCTCAAACTCAAGTCACTACGGTTCCTCTACATAAGGAGTTATGTACTTTGGTATCGTCAAACGTCACCCGTAACAGGGTGGACCATAAAGGCGATTACTGGGTATATAACAAATTATGCGGAGGGATGTGAGTGATGTAGATGGGATCTATCCCTCCCATATGACTGGAGTGATATCTGTGGGCCCCTTGATTGAGTAGAACTACTAAAATGCATGGTCATACTCGAATGAGTCAATATGAGATATTGAGCTCATTTGTTTGAGTTAGTTTACTCAGGGATCAAGAAACACATAGATTGATCGAGGATGACACGGTCTATGCCTCATTGGTCAATCTGATATCAAGGATAGAAGGACACGGTCATACATTATAGTAGTCACGGAAAGGTTAGTCGGATCTTGACTTATTTCGTAACTTGGGTAGCAATGATGTATTGCTAGATGCCGCTCATTGCTTGTGTATCTAAAAGAGCTTAGATCCACTACCAACGTTATGAGAGCCTATAGGGTCATGCACAAAGAGCATGATGATTAGAAGAATTAGTGCATTCTAGTTTGACTAGAACAATTTGGGAATGAGCTTAAGTACAAAATGGTTTTTGGACTTTAAGCTTAATGAGAATTTTAGCTTATTGATTTAATGAGATTAATTCAATATGCTAAGCTTAATTGATTTAATAAGATTAATTCAATATGTTACCTTATTGATTTAATGATATTAATTCAATATGACAACATAAGCTTATTGGATTAATAAGATTAATTCAACATGCATGAATGCCACATAAGCATGCCACCTAAGCATGCCACATAAGCATGCCACCTAAGCTTGATGAGGTGGAAGGAGACAAAGGGTTTTGACCTTTGGATTTCACATGTGTCGGGCCAAACAAGGAGGGTAACTCCTTGTTTGATTATGTTTCAATGCAATTGATTGCATTGAATGTGTTAGGAGGTGAAAGGTTTTTCAATCCTATAAAACACCCCATGGGGTGGCCGGCCAAATGGTTGAAGCTTGAGGCTTGGAGAGAGCTTGGTGGTGAGAGCATTTGGTTGTGTGGCTTTTGTGAGTGTAGCAAGAAGAGTAGTCTTCTTCTTCCTTTCTCTTTTTCCCTACTTTCCTCTCCTTTAGGGACTTCTCTAGCAAGAAGTAAAGGAGAGCTCTTCTAGTTTCTTTTGTGAGACAAGAGCTTGCTCGTGTGGATACATATAGAGGCACGGACATTTGAACGTGCTAAAAGATCCAACAAACCCAAGGAGAAGCGGGATTACAAAGGGCACGCAACAAAGGTAATATTCTCCTATAAGATAGGTTTTGAGAAATTTATTTTTGTACACGGTTTTCTTTCGCAAGGATCACTTGGAAGGGATCCTATTTTTCCGTTGCGCATATGCTATTTTGCATACGAGATCCCTATAGTGGTATCAGAGCCACTTGCGAAAGATCGTATAAAAATAGGTTTTCTCTATTTTATATATGATATAGAAGTAGGATAAATTTTATTATGAGTTGATAATTGCATTAGCAATTTTTCAAACATAATAAAATATCCGATGTCTTTTAAAAGTTAAAATTGACATGTTGCATGGTTATGGCCTAGTCCCAAAAAGTTTGTGAATGTGTGTGTTGTAAATCTTAATACGACCTGCGTGTCGTGTCTTTCTCCTAAAATTCTTGTTGTAAAATTAGTTTTAGACTCGAATGTAACTCGAGTATTTCTCCTTTTGTAATATACACAACAAAGATGGAGGGTCCATTGGAAGATGATGTTACAAGGAGGAAGTCAACAACACAAGACAACCAAAAGGAAGCACTTGGGAGAAGATGCTATCCCTAGGTTGACCAATCAATCTTTTCATTGGCTTGAGAAGATTGTAGAATAAGGGCCATAACCATGATACGCTTAGTTTAATATGTATGTGATGCATGTTAATTTAGCTTGTATGTGATGCATGTTAATTTAGCTTATATGTGATGTATGCTAATATATATGTGATGCATGTTTAAGTTTATATCTTAATATGTCAAAAATGATATGCCTACCAAAGTTTGGTACTCACTACTTCCTCGATCATTTGTTGTTGGGTTTGCCAAAGCAAAGCAATGCATTTTATCTTGGAAGAGTGCGAGTGGACAATCGTGATGTCCCGCTATCAAACTTGGTTAAGACTTAATTAAGAAAGTAGAGGCATATATTAGCTTTGAACATAAGTTTTAAAAATTAGTTTTGTGTGATTCAACATCAACTTTGTCTTAGAAGTGGTCTTGTTCGATATCAAAGAAGGCCTCGTGCTCTCGCCACGACCGAAGTCGGGTTTAGGAATAAGCACTAAACTAATCTAAACTTAACCAAAGCTATTAAAGAGTTACATCAGATGTAATTGGCAAAAGATTGCCTACCTAATCATACTATGTCTTGGGCGATTAGCCAAAGCTAACTCAAGATGAAGTATGATGTGGATCTTTATCCCATATAAATTTATAGCTAAATAGAAGCTAATGATGTAAGCAAAATGTGTTTGCCTACATCAATAATTAGCTCATATCAAAGCTATGAGAATTTAGTGGAGCCTCATTTAATTAAAGGCCTAATTAAATGACTTAGGTATGATACTTAATTTTGCATTTTAATGTTGTAGATCACCATGTCATCTAACACGACACCCCTCAACTTGCGATCTATCCCTGAGAAAGACAAGCTCAATGGAGCTAACTTTCTAGATCGGGTATAGGAAATTGAGGATTATCCTCAAGTAAGAATGTAAATCAGTATGTCCTAGAGCAGCCTATCCTCAAACACCCGCCGGCCACTGCGTAAAAGGATGCTTATAAGAAGCATCAAGATGACGATTAGATGTGTCATGTCTTATGCTTGCCACCATGAACTCGAGCTCGTAAGCAACATGAGAACATGGATGCCTATGATATGGTTGAGCATTTGAAACAACTATATCAAGGACAAGCTAGGCACGAGCGTTTTGAAGTGTCTAAGGCTCTTTTTGCATGCAAGATGCAAGAAGGAACACCTATAGGAACTCACGTACTCAAAATGATTGGGTACGTTGAGAACCTTGAAAGACTAGGTTTTCCACTGAGCCAAGAATTGGCAACCGATGTTATCCTGCAATCGTTGCCGGAAGCATATAATCAAATAGTCATGACTTATAACATGAATGAAATTGATAAACTTTGCTCGAGATTCTCAAAGATGTTAAGAATCACAACCAATCTCAAAAAGAAAGTTAGTAACGTACTAATGGTCAAGAAGGGCAAAGGTAAGCGCAAAGGCAAGGGTAAGACCCAAGCCAAAGGCAAGGCCAATTCATCCACTTCAAAGGGTAAAGGTAAAGTACCTAAGGAAGGGGACTGCTTCCATTGCGGTGAGACTGGACACTGGAAGCGGAACTGCAAAGTCTACCTTGAGGAAGTAAAGAATAAAAGAAGTGGGACTTCTGCCTCAGGTATACACGTTATAGAAGTTAATCTATCTATTTCTTCTACATGGGTATTAGATACCGGATGTGCATCTCACATTTGTACTAATGTGCAGGGATTGAGAAATAGTAGAAGTGGACCTCTAGTAGGCAATGGCAAAAGTCACGCTATAGTCAGAGGAACATATTCTTTGTCTTTGCCTCGGGCTTATCTTAGAACTAGAGGAGTGCTTCTATGTACCTGCATTAACAAAGAACATAATTTCTGTATCTTGTTTAGACAAGAAAAACTTTTCTTTTATAATAAAGGACAAATGTTGTTCCATTTATTTAAATGAAATGTTCTATTGTAATGCACCACTTATGAATGGTCTCTATGTTCTAGATTTAGAAAACCCAATTTATAATGTAAATACCAAACGGTTCAAATCGAATGATTTGAACCAAACATATCTCTGGCACTGTCGCCTAGGTCACATAAATGAAAAACGCATATCCCAACTCCATAAAGATGGATTATTGGACTCATTTGATTTTGAATCATATGAGGTATGTGAATCTTGTATTTTAGGAAAGATGACTAAAACTCCATTTAGTGGACATGGCGAGAGAGCGACAGACTTGTTAGGACTCATACATACTGATGTATGTGGCCCTTTCAATGTCGAAGCCAGAGGAGGCTATAAGTACTTTATTACTTTCACTGATGATATGAGTAGATTTGGCTACTTATATTTGATGAGACATAAGTAATCCTTTGAAAAGTTCAAAGAATTCAAGAATGAAGTACAAAACCAACTTGGTAAGCGTATTAAGCTACTTCGATCAGATCGAGGTGGTGAATATCTTAGTCAAGAGTTTCGTGATCACCTGGCTGAGTGTGGGATAATATCCCAACTCACTCCACCTGGAACACCACAATGGAATGGTGTATCTGAGAGGAGAAATCGTACTCTATTAGATATGGTACGATCAATGATGAGCCAGACTGATCTACCTACTTCCTTTTGGGGTTTAGCTCTAGAGACAGCCGCATTCACACTTAATCGCGTCCCATCAAAAGCCATAGAAAAGACACCATATACGTTATGGACTGGGAAGAGTCCCAAAATGTCTTTTATAAAGATTTGGGGTTGTGAAGCTTATGTGAGACGTCAAGTCTCAGATAAACTAGGACCCAAATCAGATAAGTGTTATTTTGTAGGATATCCCAAGGAAACTAAGGGATATTACTTTTACAATCCCACACTTGGCAAGGTGTTTATTGCCAAAAATGCTATCTTTCTAGAAAGAGAATTTATTTCTAGACAAACTAGTGGGAGTAAAATTCATCTTGAAGAAATTCAAGATGAAGATAACACTAAGGCTTCGATGGAAAATGAACAGGCACCACAAAGTGTTGTGGATGAGGAAATTGTTGCCCAAAGAGTTGTGGAGCAAACACCTGTTCAAGTAGACCAACCTCTTCGTAGATCTGATAGGATCCGTCGTCAACCCGAGAGATATTCTTTTCTCTTGACTGACAACGGTGAAGTATTGCTTGTCGATCTTGACGAGCCTACATCCTATCAAGAAGCTATGATGAGCCCAGATTCCGATAAATGGCTAGAGGCCATGAGATCCGAAATGGAATCCATGTACACTAACAAAGTATGGACCTTGGTTGATCCACCTGAAGGGGTAAAACCTATTGGGTGTAAGTGGGTCTTTAAAGTAAAGACTGACATGGATGGTAATATGCATACCTATAAAGGTAGATTGGTGGCTAAAGGATTCAAACAAATTCATGGTATTGACTATGATGAAACCTTTTCACCAGTTGCGATGCTTAAATCCATTCGGATCATACTTGCTATTACAGCCTACCACGATTATGAGATTTGGCAGATGGATGTCAAAACTGCTTTTCTGAATGGAAAGCCACTCGAGGATGTGTACATGACACAGCCTGAGGGTTTTGAAGATTCAAAGCATCCTGGAAAGGTATGCAAACTGCAAAGGTCCATTTATGGACTAAAGCAAGTCTCTCGAAGCTGGAATCTTCGATTCGATAATGCAATCAAGGAGTTTGGTTTCATCAAGAATGAAGATGAACCTTGTGTCTACAAGAGAAATAGTGGGAGCACAGTTGTATTTCTTATCTTGTATGTAGATGACATACTTCTCATCGGAAATGATATTCCCTCACTCCAATCTGTGAAGATGTGGTTAGGGAATTGTTTCTCGATGAAAGACTTAGGTGAAGCTGCCTATATTTTAGGCATCAAGATCTATAGAGATAGATCTAAGAGATTACTTGGCCTAAGTCAGAGTACACACATTGATAAAGTGATAGATCGTTTTGCTATGCAAAATTCCAAGAAAGGATTTCTACCTTTATCACATGGTGTGAGTCTTTAGAAGACTCAATGTCCCTCTTCTAAGGAGGAGAGAGATCGCATGGATAAGATCCCTTATGCATCTGCTATAGGGTCTATCATGAACGTCATGCTTTGTACTGCTCCGACGCCTCGTGATGCTTTGAGCATGACGAGTAGATACCAATGATCCAGGTGAAAGTCATCAATAGCGCAAAAATATTCTTAAATACTTACGAAGAACGAAAAGAATATTTCCTGATATTTGAGGCAATGAGGAGCTAATCAGAAGGGTTACGGATGCAAGCTTCCAAATGCATAAGGATGACTATAGATCGCAATCGGGTACGTGTTTTGCTCGAATGGTGGAGCCGTAGTCTAGAAGAGTTCAAAGCAAGACACGCATTCTTGATTCTACAATGGTAGTATATTGTCGTCATTCGATGCAAAGAAAGGAGGTTGTTTGGCTCCGCAAGTTCATCAGTGAACTTGGGGTAGTTCCTAGCATTGCAGATCCAATAGACCTCTATTGTGACAACAATGGGGCTATTGCACAGGCTAAGGAACCTCGATCACATCACCGGACCAAACACATACTACGGCGCTTCCATCTCATTCGAGAGATCATCGATAGAGGAGATGTGATGATGATATGCAGTACCGGCTGTAAGCTTAACATCGTAGATCCATTGACCAAGGCTTTGGCACAAAGGAAGCATGATGGTCACACTAGGTCACTAGGTATCAGATATTATAGTGATTGGTACTAGTGCTAGTGGGAGATTGTTAGTTATAGCCCTAGAACCAATCATGTGTTGGTTGAATAGGGAACATTTTGTATCATATTCTACAAAGGCAAAGGATTGGTTATTATATTTACATCTTGCTTGTGACAACTAAATTAAATATAATAATGCCCTAGAAAAGTAGGTTCTTATCTACAGCACATCAATTGACGGAATTGATTATGAGAGGCTATAGAGAACACTTTCCTAAATGTTCCTAGTCAAGTATTAATATGCAAGGGCAATATTAATACATAAAGACTAGCATGTAGGTCAATTGATGACTTGATCTCACAAGTCATGGATATATGATATCAAGTTGACACATGGGTATATATTAGAGAATATATATCGAATCAATTCGCCATGAGAAAGTTTCATGGATCGTCATATGAGTGTCATAAACTTTCTCATGTGACTATTGGTATGAATAGTCCTCAAACCTCAAGTCACTATGGTTCCTACATAAGGAGTTATGTACTTTGGTATCACAAACGTCACCAGTGGTGGACCATAAAGGATTACATCGGGTATATAACAAATTATGCGGAGGGATGTGAGTGATGTAGATGGGATCTATCCCTCCCATATGACGGGAGTGATATCTGTGGGCCCCTTGATTGAGTAGAACTACTAAAATGCATGGCCATGCTCGAATGAGTAAATATGAGATATTGAGCTCATTTGTTTGAGTTAGTTTACTCAGGGATCAAGAAACACATAGATTGATCGAGGATGACACGGTCTATGCCTCATTGGTAAATCTGATATCAAGGATAGAAGGACACGGTCATACATTATAGTAGTCACAAAAAGGTTAGTCGGATCTTGACTTATTTCATAACTTGAGTAGCAATGATGTATTGCTAGATGCCGCTCATTGCTTGTGTATCTAAAAGAGCTTAGATCCACTGCCAACGTTATGAGAGCCTATAGGGTCACACACAAAGAGCATGATAATTAGAAGAATTAGTGCATTCTAGTTTGACTAGAACAATTTGGGAATGAGCTTAAGTACAAAATGGTTTTTGGACTTTAAGCTTAATGAGAATTTTAGCTTATTGATTTAACGAGATTAATTCAATATGCTAAGCTTAATTGATTTAATAAGATTAATTCAATATGTTACCTTATTGATTTAATGAGATTAATTCAATATGACAACATAAGCTTATTGGATTAATAAGATTAATTCAACATGCAAGCATGCCACATAAGCATGCCACATAAGCATGCCACCTAAGCATGATGAGGTGGAAGGAGACAAAGGGTTTTGACCTTTGGATTTCCCCCCACATGTGGCCGGCCAAACAAGGAGTTGATTATGTTTCAATGCAATTGATTGCATTGAATGTGTTAGGAGGTGAAAGGTTTTTCAATCCTATAAAACACCCCATGGGGTGGCCGGCCAAATGGTTGAAGCTTGAGGCTTGAAGAGAGCTTGGTGGTGAGAGCATTTGGTTTGTGTGGCTTTTGTGAGTGTAGCAAGAAGAGTAGTCTTCTTCTTCCTTTCTCTTTTTCCCTACTTTCCTCTCCTTTAGGGACTTCTCTAGCAAGAAGTAAAGGAGGGCTCTTCTAGTTTCTTTTGTGAGACAAGAGCTTGCTCGTGTGGATACATATAGAGGCACGGACATTTGAACGTGCTAAAAGATCCAACAAACCCAAGGAGAAGCGGGATTACAAAGGGCACGCAACAAAGGTAATATTCTCCTATAAGATAGGTTTTGAGAAATTTATTTTTGTACGAGGTTTTCTTTCTCAATGATCACTTGGAAGGGATCCTATTTTTCCGTTGCGCATATGCTATTTTGCATACGAGATCCCTACACTGACCACATCAGATCACGACCGTTGTAGTCCAATGGTAGGCTTGGCAGTCGACTGATGTGTCCATCAGTCGACTGATGCCTTCGTAGCCGACTGATCAGTCGACTACAGGAGGTTTTGGGCCCACGACCACCTTTAGCGATCAGATCCGTCATTCCTTTACTGATCGATGAGTGGAGAGTCGATCGCCATCCTTGGCAAATTGTAAAGCCAAAAACCTAGCAATCGAACATCAGTCGAGTTCCATCGACTCAGAGCAGTCAACTGCTATCTATAGCAGTCGACTGGTATCATGTATAACCTCAAACAAAACACTTGTTTGAGCATACGACTTAACCAAACGTCGGGTATAACCTCAAACCTAAGTTTGAGCATCCAATACTTGACTTAGCCATTCCGTTAAGTTCACCTATGAGCTACCATTGCAATCGCTCAATCTCTCATCTCCCTTGGAGTCCCTCACCGAAGCTCTCTTCATCTGACCATGTCCCTTGAATACACCAAGCGCACACCTTCCGCAATGTCATCCTTTGCATCTCGCCCTGAAGTCTGCTTCCTTTGGCTTCACTTCAATGCTCCTCATTCGACAGTCCCTCGGATGTATTAAGCGCACGACTTCTGCAATTCCATCCTTCACCGACTCAAGGACCCGAGCCATAAGATGGTGAACCCACCAATGCTATCATCAAGCTAACTCATGTTTGATTTACTAAGTCCTGCACAACTTAAACACACATATCAAATCAACATAAACATCCTAACTTAAATCCTTTGCCACACACATCAAAACCACATCATACATGGGTTGATTGCCCTAAGAATCTCCCCATTTTCGATGTGTGGCAATCCATTTAATTTAGGTAAAACATTAACAAAACACATAAGGAAGATAAGCATGTAAATTAAATATGAGTATCAAACACTCCCCTTTAATACATGCAACTCTTCCTTAACACATGCTAATTCTCCCCCTAGCATGATTAACTTAAACTCTCATATTTCTCCCCCTTTGACACCATCAAAAACATCTAACATATGTTATACAACATGACATCAAAGTCTAAAGGAAGAAAAATACCAAAAACTACCTGAAAACCCTAGAAATTAGGTTATCATTCATATTCATACCCATCATCAATGACTAGTTCAAACAACCACCAATCACACTGATTAAATTCTTCTTGATTTTCGAATCCAAGTTCAAAAATGCATTTAAAATTATAAAAAATTCAAAAAATCATGAAATTCGGGGAACACATTTCTTATGAGTCCTTTTATCAATGAAAAATTATTTTTCAAGAAAATTCATTTTATTTTTAAAAATTAGGAAAAAACTTAAAAATTGTAAAATTCCTCAATTTTGTATCAACTTTAAGACCTAGTTTTACCTTGAGTTGTTTTAAAGCATCAATTCACTGTTTGCAAAACATAAAATGGTTTTAAAACATTTTAAATATCCAACTATGATCTATGGGCAATATGTTCATTGATTAAACATTTGCTTTCCCCATAGTTGGTCTATGATTGCTATGTTATGATACTTTGAATGACACATCTAAATGTCATAAGCATTAGTGAATCAATTGTATCATCCTAACATCTCACCCATTGCTATGTTTTCAATCAAGTTAGTCTTATGGTGAATGTGAGATGTACCTAAGGTAATATACTTAACCATCAATTTCATGTCAATTTCTACCAAGGTTAAGTATATATCATAAAGCAAGTATATCATCCATCATGATCATAACACAAGTATTATCATTCAAATCATAAGTCACATATTGTCGTGATAAAAACAAGTATCACAAATCATGATTCAAGTCATTATCACCCAACATGCTCATGATAAATCAAATACTTCCCAACTTCAAAATAAGTCAACCATTTAGCATGATATAAAATAAGTCCAACTATGGTTGATTATCCTAGGTTTCTTTAACCCTTGAGGATTGATTTGGGAACCCAATATAGATTCTTTCCAATAGGGTTTACCAAATTGCCCCCTAGCTATTAAACAATGATAAACTTTTCATTCTTAGATCCCTTATATCCTAGGCCCTTCTTGTTAAAGATATCCCTTTGGCTCCCAATGATCATGTTCAAGGTGTTGGAGCCTATTGTGAATTTCTCTAGGGCCTTAGTTAAATAATATACCTTTTCCCTTAAAACCCTATTTTCTTCTAAGCATGCATCATTAACACTAGAAGAAGAGTCATTTACATGTGAACATGCATTCTTTAATTTTTCTTCTAGATTTTTAATTTCATTTTGCATTCATTTCTTTTTCTTTTTCATTCTAAATAAGTCCCTAGTTAAGCTAGAAATCATTGAAATAACATTTTTGGGAGGGAGATTTGTTACCTCACTTACCCAATCTTCTTGTTCCGAATCCGATGAGGATGATGCTCCCCCTACACTTGAGCTCTCCTCCTCACTTGAGCTTGTTTCTTCTTGTTCGGATGAGGTGGAGGCTACATCATCAATCCCCATTAGCACAAAATGTGAGACAATCTCTTCTTCCTTCGATGAAGATGGATCATCCCATATGGCTTTAAGATTGCGGGGCTTTGACTTCTCATTTTCCTTGGACTTCTTCTCTTCTTTCTTTTTGCCTTTCTTCTTGCTATCCTTTTTCTTCTCTTCCTTGCTCTTGATTAATTGGGAACACTCATCCCTCATGTGTCCCTCTCCTTGACAATTATAGCAAATAATCTTCCTCCTTCTCCTATCATGAGATTTGTTAAACTTAAAATGTTTTAATGCACGTCTCTCCTTCCTTACCATATAAGCTTCTTCATTGCTATTCATTGATGAAGAAGATGATGATTCGTCGTCGGATGAGGAGGGTGTGCTCTTCTTCTTCTTCCCTTTGTTGGCTACTAGTGCTACTCCCCTTGAATTTTTGCTTGGTTCTTCTACTATCCCTTCAAGTCTAGTTTCGTGAAGCTCCATAGTAGAGAAAAATTCATCTAGAATACTTACCTCTAGATTCCTTGAAATTTAAAATGAGTCCACCATGGAGCTCCAATTTGATGACCGGGGGAATACATCAATAACCTTCATTATCATGTCCCGATTAGATAGCTTCTCACCTACACTTGATAAACCATTGATGATCTCCTTAAACCTAGAATGTAGTGAGAGTAACTTTTCCCCCTTATCTAATTTGATATTATTGAGTTGAGAGTGGAGGAGGTCCCTTCTTGCTAACTTGGTTTCGGAGGTGCCTTCATGAAGTTCCACTAGCTTCTCCCACATCTCCTTGGCACTAGCGCACTCTCCAATCCTATTGATTTCTTGTTGAGGGAGCACATTGTAGAGATGATACTTTGCTTTTGAATTTGCAAGGTGCTCCTCTCTTTGCTTCTTAGTCCACCTTTATTTTTCAATTGGCTTCCCTTCCTTATCCCTAGGTATATCAAAATCGATTTCCATAATAACCATAATATCATAATCTATTTCGAAAAATACCTCCATATGCTTTTTCCACCAAGTGAAGTCCCCTTCAAATTTGGGCGGATGGATGTTTGAGTCAGTCATTTCGTTGTCGTGCTTGTTTTGGCGATGAGTCCGTCGACAAGCTCCTCACTCTGATACCACTTGTTAGAGGATCGTGGCCCCACTAGAAGGGGGGTTGAATAGCCTTCCTCGAACGATGGACTTTGTTCGCTTAATCGTCTATACAAATCGTTAGTGCATTGAAAAATATGCTAAAAAAAACAATTAAGCTAATACAAAGAATTAAATAAGAGAAAACACTAAAACAAGGATATAACGTGGTTCACAACCCTTGCCGCTAATCCACGGACGATTCGTATGGTGAATCACTCCCTCAACCAATTCACTAGTCTCTCCTTTAGCTCAACAAGGTGGAGGTAACCTCATTACAACAAATCACTCCCTCTGACAATAAAATAGAAGTAAACACAAGGAAGAGGAGTGGAAGACGTTTAGGGAACTTGGGAGTATGTTTGGAAGTTAAGAATTAGCCTCCCAAAGCCACCCAAGCCCTCTTATTATAGAGAAGAGGGCTTTCTTCTTGTTGGACATGCAGCAGTCGACTACTGCATGTCACCAGTCGACTGCCATCTTTCCAACAACCTCTGACCACATCAGATCACAACTGTTGTAGTCCAATGGTAGGCTTGGCAGTCGACTGATGTGTCCATCAATTGACTGATGCCTCTATAGCCAACTGATCAGTCGGCTATGGGAGCTTTTGTGCTCGTGACCACCTTCAGCAGTCGACTGTCATTCCTTAGCAAATGACTGATGGTGCAGCAGTCGACTATCATCCCTTGGCAGTCAACTGCTGGGTTAAAAACACACCAGTCGAACACTAGTTGAGTTCCATCGACTCAGAGCAATCGACTGCTATCTATAACAGTCGACTGGCATCTGGTAAAACCTTAAACAAAATACTTGTTTGAGCATTCGACTTAACCAAATGTCGGGTAAAACCTCAAACCTATGTTTGAGCATCCGACTTTTAACTTAGTCATTCGGCCAAGTTCACCTATGAGCTACCGTTACAATTGCTCAATCTCTCATCTCCCTTAGAGTCCCTCACCGAAGCTCTCTTCGTCCGATCACGTCCCTTGGATGCACCAAGCACACGCCTTCTATAATGTCATCCTTTGCGTCTCGCCCTGAAGTCTACTTCCTTTGGCTTCACTCCAATGCTCCTCATCTGGTAATCCCTCTGATGCATCAAGCACACGGCTTCCGTAATGTCATCCTTCACTGACTCAAGGACCCGAGCCATGAGATGGTGAACCCACCAATGCTATCATCAAGCTAACTCATGTGTGATTTACTAAGTCCTACACAACTTAAACACACATATCAAATCAACATAAATATTCTAACTTAAACACTTTGCCACACACATCAAACCCACATCATACATGGGTTGATTGCCCTAATAGACTGGTTAGTCAGCTACGACCCTAGCAGTCAACTGCTGGCTAATGGAAGTTGACTGCTAGTGTAACCGTTGGCTTGAATGTTAACATGGATTAAGTCATTATCTCACAACGGTACTGTTGGCAGTCGACTTCTAGGCGTGAATCTAGCCCAAATACAGATTATAAAAGCAGCTCATGGAGAAGAATTTAGTAGTGATTTCTTGGGCATTTTGAGGCGATTTGCTGGTGCAAATCAGGGTCTTCAAGCACGGTTCAAACAATCAACAAGCAAGCATCCAAAGCAATAGTTGTAAAGTTTTCTTTATGTTGTTTTGTGTATTTCATTTATATTTGCTTGTATTTTGTTTCTTATTATGGTAAGAACCTTTGTTCGAGGTTTCTCCACCTCCGACTTATTTTGATTATTAGTGGTGTTTGGCATCGCTAGGGATCGTTCGAGCCCAACCCATGGAGTAAGAACCCTAAGGTTCCGAATCACGTTATATCATTATGTATTGTGTGCTTGCATTTTTGTTATTGTTATATTATCTTTATTTCCACTGCACTAACTAAAATTGCAGCAAGCACAAACGATTTCCATCTTCGATGAACTAAGCGTTATTCACCCCCCCCCCCTCTAGCAGTCATCAACGTTCCTATAGTCTTAGAGCTAATTATTCTAGAATTGTCCTTAGGCCTAAATGTAGGGACCTTCGTAACCGCTAGAGGGGGTGAATAGCATGTTTCATCATTGATGGAATTTGATTGCGTGCTTGCTACAATTCAATCAGTGCACAGCGGATAATAATAAAAATAATAACACAAATACAAACACACAAACACAACACCAAAATGTAATGTGATTCTGAACCGAATGGTTCCTACTCCACGGATTGGGCTCGTAAGAGTCCTAGCGATGCAACCACACACCACTATAACAAATAACTCCTTCTCAGAATAATTCAGAGGCGGAGAAACCTCGTACAAGTATTCTTACAACAATAAGAATTGAATACAATATTACAATAAAATACAACAAAAGAAATGCAAAGAAAACTTGACAATCAATCTTTTGGAAGTTTGCTTGTTTGGTTGCTTGAGATGCACTTGGAGACCCTAAATTACACTAGCAATTCGCCCCAAAACTCCTCAAAGAACCATGCCAAAAATCCTTCCTTCGTGCTCCTTTTAAACCTGTAACTCGGGCTTATTTTTTCCTGCCAGTCGATTGATCGGGACCATCAGTCGACTGCCCCTGTAGTCGTTGTCTCACAACGGAATGAGCCAAGTTGGATAAGTTCCAACGGATAGACCATCAGTCAACTGATCATACCCATCAATCGACTGATAGCTCAATCATTCGAGTGTTCGGGTCGATCACTCAACCGAGAGCCTTCGCGTTCGAGATCTCGACCATCACCGATCGATTACCATATCAATCGATCGATCAAGTCCAAGTCGATCGCCAGAGCACTTTCCGCAGCTTATACCCTAGTTGACTTCCCATCCCGACCACCATAGTCCCAATGACGGATACACCTCAAAAATGAGGTTTTTGTTGGTGCAGTAGGCACCTAAGTCGAACCTGAGTTTTGATTATAGCAAACGATACAAAGTTAAGCTCATGTCATTATCTCACGAGCTGAATCAAGTATGCCGAAATGCTAAGCTAAGCCAAAGGTCAGCGACACTCGGAGAGAACCGTAGTGGTCGGGCGACACCGGGAGGACTTCGGAGGGAGCCGAAGGAATCAGGTGGAGACCGAAAGCAAGGCTTCAAAGGTAAATGTTGAGGTAAGCTTGTGTGAGTGAGCATAAGTAAGGTCGAGTCCTCCATACGGGGACATCCTTAGGCGACGATCCGACCAAGACTTCCCATGGAAGGTCTATGTTGAGATCGGATGGCAAGTGGTCGTCGAATTCACTTATATTTCGAGCTAACTCTTTATTACAGTCGAAAAGTTTGAAAATCAGTTCAACCGGCCAAGGATCAGTTCAACTGTTAAGCCATCAGTTCAACCAGCCAAGGATCAGTTCAATCGGCCAAGAAATCAGTTCAACCGATGGTCAAAAATCAGCCTCGAGGAGTCAAGCTTTATCACCATTTTTCAAGGAGTTTTGTGCCCAATTCCTATTGGTTGAAGACCCATTCGATGAGGGGCTTAAAGGATATAAAAGGAGGGCTTCTCCTAGGGTTTTTCATCATCTCTAAGTGCTCAAAAACCTTTGCAACTCCGCGATTCTCCGATGACTTTACGACAAAGTGTTGTCAACAACCCTAGCTTAGTTTCTACTCTTTAGTTGTTGATATTTTAATTTGTTGTCTCTTTAAATATTGCAATTCCTTTTATTAATCGAGGTTTTCTATCGTTGCACTTTACATTAATAGAAGAGAGGGTTTGTCTCTCTATCTTTTCTTTCGAAGGTTTTTTGTAATCCTCAAACTCCTACCTCCAACGAGGAGGAGTGTTTTTAGTGAATTGCCCTCCGTGCGTGATCAAGGATCACTAGGGTCTTGGAGTAGTAGCCGAAGGCTATGAACCAAGTAAAAATATTTGTGTCATTTTATTTATTGCTTATCTTTCCGCTGCAAATTAATTATCTACTCGAGTTTTAACGAACGAACAAAAAAAAGGTTTTATCGCTATTCACCCCCCCTCTAGCGATCCGCTTCGATCCAACAATTGGAATCAGAGCCGGTGGCGCTTAGATTTGGTGAAACCACCAATCTAACATTTTTTACAGATTTGTTTTTCATTCTTTTAAATTTTTCTCCCGCACTACTAATCCAAGACGAAGTCTTGGTACTCTTCGTTTGGTTTTGTTTTGCAAGTATTCGCTTTTGGAGTAGCCGACGGTCAAACGGGCATACTTTTCGTACAAGTTGACCCACGACACGGGCTACCTACCAAAACGAAGCTCTCGGAGAGATCTACACTTCTTACGAGGGTAAACCCTCATAACAAGCTATCTTCATCCCCAAAAACCATCATTTAGTACCATTTCTGGGACATCAAAGGTTGTAAGTGCTCATCTTTTATTTTAGTTGGTTATTTCTCATTTATTCCTTTTGTTTCTTTTCATTTCCTACATTACTAATCCAAGGCTAAGTCTTGGAACCTTTTTCATGTTTTTTTTGTATTTTTTTGTTCAAGGTTTCCCTTCCAAATGGCCCATCTCGAGGGTTTTAGCACCGTCCGACCTCCGTTTTACAACGGAGATGATTTCCGTTACTGGAAAGGTCGGATGGAATGCTTTCTCAAAACCCAAATCGAGATGTGGATCATAATCCAAACGGGTTTCACACTTCCGACTAACGAAGTGGGTGAATCCTTGGGTTATGACCAATGGACCATTGCGACAAAATGACAATTCGAAGCCGACGCCAAGGCAACTCAAATTCTCCAATGCGGTTTGTCCAAGGAGGAGCTAAATCACGTCGGCCCCTTCATAAGCGCAAAGGACCTTTGGACAAAGCTAGTGGAGCTACATGAAGGGACCGATGAAGCCAAGGTATGTAAGCGTGATCTTTTATTTAATAAACTATATAATCTAAAAATGCAGGAACACGAGTCTGCAACGCAACTTCACGCCCGCGTCCAAGACATAGTCAACAATCTACACGCGATCAGGCAAAAGGTCGAAAACCGCGACCTTATAAGGTATGTCCTAAACTCCTTTCCGAGGACTACCTTGTGGGCATCCATGGTCGATGCCTACAAAGTCTCCAAGGATCTTTCGAAACTTAGGTTAGATGAACTATTTTCTGATTTTGAACTTCATGAGCAGTCTAACTCGGAACCCGAGAAGGGTATAGCACTTTTTGCAGGTTCAAGGAAGAAAACCGCAAGCAAGCCACCCCCGAAGGAAGAAGAGGATGAGTCTGATTCGGAGGTCGACCCGGAAATGGAGGCTGAGCTAGTCAACCTAGTTCGGAGGATAGTCAAGGGCCGAAAGAGAACCATCACTCGACCCAACGAAGGTAGGCCTAAAAGTTCTAATATTAGGTGTTACGAATGCAACAGGTTTGGACACATCAAGTCCGAATGCCAAAAGCTCAAAAGAAAAGCACCAAAATACAAAAAGGCACTCAACGCTACATGGGAAGAAGCGTCCGAGGAAGAAGACAATGATCGAGTCCTCATGGCTAAACCGGTTGAATCAAAGACATAGTCGGAACCAGAACACGAATCGAAAACTGAAGACGAGTCGGACTGCGAAGCGCTATTCAAGACAAGCCACGGATATGCATCCGATTCAAAAGATATACTCAAGGTAAGTCGATCTCTAATTAGTACGCTTTATAGTGAAATTAAGTTTTTAACTAGAAATTTAGCTAAGTCCGAGTCCAAGGTCGAGACCCTGGTTGAGGAAGTTAAACTCCTCAAACACGAGGTCTCCCTAACCTCTTCGACTAGTCGAGTTCAAGAGGAGGACTCAACTCGGGTTGAAAAACTCGAAGTTGAGAACTCACTCTTGAAGAGTCAAGTTGAAGATCTTAGGAATACGTTGGAAAGGTTTACTTTGGGATCCAAAGGACTTGACCTCCTACTTGGATCGCAAAGGGCCGTGTACAACAAGGTCGGATTAGTGTTTAGCTCAAATACGACCAACAAGTCGTATATGTCGATTGTAAGTTGACATAAAAAACATGTCCAAGCATGGGTCCCTAAGACCACCTTAATTTCAAACTTAGGATCGAACTAGTACTGGGTTCCCAAGGACCAAATCCACTATGTGGAGAGACCGAATCGATTCAATGGTCCAGGGGGAGCTAGTACGAAACTTGTTTGTGTTTTAACCTAGAAATTGCATGCTTAGGTTTTTTATTTAGTTTGATTTTTCTTTTTAGAATGGTTAGATAGGACTATAACTCGTCAATACTTGATAACATAGTACCAGGACGCGGCGAGATGATAATACGCTAGGAAAGTGGAGTCTTGTGTATTCGGGCTAGATAAGGCGTATCTAGTTTGGTGCACTTGACCGAGCGGAACTAGCTGAAGCTACCTAGCCGTATCCTAGACTAGTTAGACCAGGAAATGGTCTTAGGTAAGTCAAGTCTCTATTTTCTTGAAAATGGGTTTGTCTAAGGAAGTGGTCGTTGTTCCGATCAAAGAAGGCCTCTGTGCCTCGCCACGACCTGGAAGTCATGATCTTGAAAAGGTGACTTGATGATCCTAAGGTCAAATCCGAATCTAACGCAAGGTTGACAAGTGTTTAAGTCATTAAATTTAAATCAATTAAAATTGGAAGTCATCTCACAAGAACATATAGTGTTAACGTGTTTGATCATGTAGACATGGGTGAGATGATTTAGGTTAAAAATCTTCAACCAATCTTTAATAAATCCAATATCCGATCCAACTACCTTGCGTGTAGAATCAATGGATGTTGGACAGTGGTTGCTCCCGACACATGACAGGGGATCAACTCAAGTTTTTGAAGCTTCGATTCAAACAATAAGGATCGGTAGCCTTCGGAAATAACGGCAAGCTCAAAATCATCGGATCAGGTGATATTGAGCTCAACTCAAATTTTGTTATTCAAAATGTTTTATTAGTAGAAAATTTTCAATATAATTTACTTAGTGTAAGCCAATTGTGTGATAATAACTATAAGGTCATATTTCTAGAAAATGAATGCATAATTAATACAATTGAAACTTCTAAAACAATTCTTAAGGAGACTAGAAATAACAATATTTACACTATTAACTTAACTAACTCCTCAACTAAGTGTCTTATGACACGGCAAGAGGAATGACGACAATTGTGGTCACTCACACCCAAGACTCATCCACAAGATGAGTCAGAGGTTTGCCTAACCTCAATAACTTGGATAATAAAATATGTAATGTTTGTCAACAAGGTAAACAATCTAGGACACAACATCAACTAACTAATCAAGAACGAACCAAAAGTGTGCTTGAGCTCCTACACATGGATCTATTTGATTCACACGGAGCTAAGTCACTTAATGGAAGTAAATTCTGCTTAGTCATAATTGATGACTATTCTAGATTTACTTGGGTTAGGTTCATCAAACACAAAAGTGATACCGTAGATCAATTAATCAACCTATTTAAATTATTTTGAGCGACAACCATGATCTGAGCTCGAGTGATGACAATCACGTTGGTTGGAGGAGCTCACGGTGGTCGCTGAGGAAGGAGACGAGTTGTGGCAATGGAAAAATTGGGAGAGGCGAGGGTCGGAGGCAGCTGAGCTTGTGACGGCGCCAACGGAAAGCGAGGTAGTGACAGAGAAACGGTTCGGATTAGGGAAGAGATGCCACGGTGTGAGAAGAAAAGGGAAGATCATGATCGAGGAGAGGAATGTCGCGGTGGGAGAAATTAGGGTTTAAAGGCTACTGGTTTGGTTGGGCTAGCTCAGGTTCAACTTAAAGCTAACCTATTAACTCAATCATCCACTTAGCCTTTAATCTCCCCGTCTGAATGGTCATATGAACTCCATTTATTTTCAAAAATTCCTAAAAAAGTATATAAACTAATTTATTAATTAACAAGGGATATTTTTTTGATATCTTACATTCAAAGTCCTCAAGAAACCTCTAGAAGAAATCCTCCACAAAGCCTCCTCTTTATAAATTACTCGAGCTAGATTTCCGCCTAGCAGTCAACTGCTAAAAGTCACCAGTTGATTGCTCACCTATCCATTTTCTCATAATGGACTAATCCACATTGGATTCTATCCAACATATACTTGAGCAGTCGACTGTCTTTATCAGCAGTCGACTACTAGAGCTTCTGTGCTCGTGTCCACTACCACTAGTCGACTACCCATTATTGGCAGTCAACTGTCATACACCATTCAACTAGTGCAAGTCACTAGTCCATTGCCAAGGCATAGCAAGCAGTCGAGCCTCTTTCGACTACTGTGCCAGTCGATTGGGCCATAACGTCAGTCAACTGATCGAGTCAATTAGGCCTCTCGAGTGTTGAACACTCAACCAGTCAACTGGTAAACCTCCATTGCCAAGTATTCATACTTGGACTTTCTCTTGAGTTTCACTCGAGTCTGGTCAACCTTGACATGAGGTTTGATTGCTCTAACAATCTCTCTCAAATAATCTCTCCCATATGACCTTGGATATCTCAATCATCCACTTGTTATATGGTCAATATATAGTCAAACCCATTGTTAAACATCAAAACCCTACTCGAGTCTCACTCGAGTCAGGTCAATCATGACCTGGACCGATTGCAACAACAGTTTTCTATTTACTCTCATTCTTAATTTCATATATTTAATATATTAACGAACTATCTTTTTTCTTTAGGTTATTAGAGAAAATGTTTAATGTATTGGTAGATTATTTCACCCATTTAGTACTTCAAATTAAATATTATAAGTTTTTTCATCTCTTCATTGTACATCCGATGAAGATGCAATTATTTTTATTTTATTATTCTAATAATTATGATTGATAGTTTCGACGTGATGGTCATAGACAAAATACTGATGGAAGATCGCACACTTCACCTGTTTCAACACCTGTGTAGTTTGATTCGCTTGCATGTAATGTACTTCAGTTGCAAGATCTTCTCATTCTCAGCATATGCCTAATAATGTATCTTCCCCAGTGCCTTCAATACAACAATCACTTGTTAAGAGGGAAGATACTCGAGAGTTGATATCCCCTTATGAAGATTTGTAATTACTCAATTTTTAAATTATAAATATTTTTAATAAGATATTAGTTTTTCTTAATTATTTAACATTGTTTTTTTTTATTTTATGATAGATTTACAAATTATGTACTTCTTATTTACAAGGTTAATAGAATAGTGAATAACCATTAGGGTAGAGCTTTGATGACTTATATAAGCACTCCGGAAGAAACAAAAAAATTGTAGTAGAATGAGTTCAAGGTAAGTTATTTCAATTAGTTTATATATAAAATTAAGTTAATAAAATCAATTATTTTTTCTCCATTGTAGTGGTATTTACTTAGGAGGAAAATGAAGAATTGGAGATAAGGAGGATTTTTAAGAAAAAGAATAACAATCACATCAGAAACATACTAAGTCATTCGAATATCAAGGATAAAAAGTCACACTGGAAAACCAAGGAGAATTGAAATATGATTGTTAAATCTTGGGAATCTGAGGATAGAAAATGAAGGAGTGAACAGAATAAAAAATCAAGCTTATAATTCTGACATTTTATCAACGACGTATGCGGGAAGCTCAATCAAACTCAATGAACATAGGCATCGATTGATGAGTTTTTTCATATGCTAATTTTTGAATCTAATCCGCACTATTTTATTATTTATAATGATGGATTTTTAGACCAAGAAAATGGGTTTGAGTTATTATTCGTAAACACTTTCACCCCCATATTTCAAAAAAAAGGCAAGACGTAGAGTGGGGAGATAGCTAGAATAATGAAGATTTATAATTTCAATAATTGTCACTCATTTTGATATGATTTAACTTTTTTTGTTACAATATAGAAGAAATATGATGAACTGGCATAGAGAAATTTGGGTGCAAGTGATGATGATGATGAATCTGAGTCATCTGTTGGAAATATGAATCTATGGATCAAAATGACTGGTAGACCAAAAGGTGGAAGAATACTTAGACTGGGTTCTTTGAGTAGAACTTATAAAGTCACTAGTACATATTCTTCTACCTCACCGACAGTAAGAGAAAAAATAAATCAATTGAATGAAAATATTAACCATTTGAAGGAGTTACTGGTGCAACAGAATAATGAACTTGAAGATATCTACACATTACAAAGGAAAAGGGATCAGGAATTCAAAGAATTAAATAATCAGATGAACGAATTTAGTAGACAATAGATGTTAATCATGTAACATCTTCAATTATCCTCTGCTTCAAGCCAAATTCCTCCTCCTCGATCTCCTCATACTGATGCTTGTGATAATGATGATGATGAATTTTTCAATGATGGTGATGATGGTGATTTTGTTTGAAATTGTTATCTCTAAAAGCTAATTGACTTGTCACATTTTGTATTCTTTGTATTAAGTGTCATATGTATAATAAATGATTTGTTATTTTTTTATTACAACTATGTTGATTTTTTATTGAATCATTTTGGATGGTTATATGTTTATGAAGTTTGATGTGTAAATTATTTTAGATAGTTACATGTTGATTTATTATTGAATCATTTTAGATATTTTGATTGCAAAATATGGAAAGATAGGTACAAATAGCAGGTTCTACGGGCATGCCGTGGAGCTATTTTTCTAGTTATTTTTCCAGATTTTGTGATGAAAATAAGATTCGTCGCAGATTTAACGACGAAAAATTTTTTCGTCGCAAAATCTAATCCATCAGTTGACTATCTATGCTCATTAGTCAATTGCCAAAGGATCAGTCAACTGATCAGTCGACCCAATGATATTCTGTTAGGGCAATCAACCCATGTGATGTGGTTTTGATGTATGTTGCAAAGGGTTTAAGTTAGGTTGTTATGGATTGATATTTGTGTTGAAGTCATGTAGGACTTAGTAATTCGCACATGGATGGCTTAACGATAGCATTGGCAAGATTCACCATCTCATGACTCGGTCCTTGAGTCGGTGAAGGATAGCATTGCGGAAGCCACGTGCTTGGTGCATCCGAGGGATCGTCGGACGAGGAGCATTAGAGTGAAGCTGAAGGATGTAGACTTCAAAATGAGACACGAAGGATGGCGCTACAAAGTCGTGCGGAGATGAGAGTGAGAAATTGTAACCCGGGTTGTGGTAGCTCATAGGTGAACTTGGCTGAATGGCTAAGTCAAGTGTCGAAAGCTCAAACAAAAGGTTGGTTTGAGATTTTACCCGACACTAGTCGACTGTTATAGGTAGCAGTCGACTACTCCAAGTGGACTGGAGACTCGACTGGTGTTCGAGTCGAAGTTCTAGCTGAACAATCAACTTCCAGCTCTTGGCAGTCGACTGATAACTCCATCAGTCGACTACCAAGGGGAGCAGTCGACTGATGTCGAGGGTTTCGGGCACATAAACATCTCCAGTCGAGTGATCGCGTCAGCCACTCGACTGATGGCTCCATCAGTCAACTGATGGGCACAATCAGTCGATTGATGTGGGAGCCGTTGGATGGAAACCAACGTGGATGAAGCCGTTATAGGGTAACGGCTACAACAGTAGTCGACTGATCGGGGCATCAGTCGACTGCCGCTGGCTCAACAGGAAGAATGGCCTCTTCCCTATAAGAAGAGGCCTTTGGTCACTTTGGGAGGCTAATGCTTAACCTCTAAACTTCTCCCAAGTGCCCAAAACAAATTCTACTCCTCTTACTAGCTTTTATTTCAATTTTATTGTAAGAGGGAGAGATTGTAAAAGAAAGATTACCTCCACCTAGCTTTGTGCAAAGGAGAGACTAGTGAAGCTTTAGGCATGATTCATCTAGAACGAATCGGTCTGTGGATTAGCGGCTGTTGGTGCAGGGGCACTAGTTAATCGAACCTTGGTTTTGATGATGGCAAAGATTCAAAGTTAAGCTATTTTGTTATCTCATGTGATATGCTAAGTGTGCAGGAAGTGTTTAAGCTAAGCCAAAGGACGAGCGACATCCGGAGAATCTCAAGTTGAGAAACCGTGGTGGTCGGGCGACACTAGGAGAACCTCGGGGAGTCGAAGAACCTCGATGGTGACTGAAAGCTAAGCGACAGGTCAAGAGGACCAAAGGTAAGCTCCGTGTGTGGAGCGGTGGTAAGGACGCGTCCTCGGTTAGAGGACAATCCTAGGCGTCGATTCGACTAAGGCTTCCGGAGGAATGCTGAAGTCGAGATCGAACAGTCAAAGGACTGTCACACTGATGGCATTATGCATCTATTGTGCTAATCTTGTATTGCAGGAATTCTCAAGTGCAGTGATCAATCGGAGATGTCGTAGTCGATCAAGGCGTCCGCTACTAAGAGGATCGATCGGCCCGATGTAATCGGCCAATGACCAGTGCACAAGGTCAAAGAGATAGAGATTGATGCCACCACCTCAAGATAAGATAAGCCGCCACCTCAGGATAAAATAAGCCGCCACATCAAGATAAGATCCATGAGTTTTGGATCTGGATCGGGACAAATTCCAAGGCGCAAATCTATAAAAGGAGGGGAGGACTCACACCCAAAAAAGAATCTCCCAAGTGCTCATGCTCTCTACAACGCTACTCCGATCGTGCGTCATCTTCTAATTAATTGTCGGTATTATTATTATCTTTCTGTACTTAATTTGTATAAGGACCAGTAAGGTTGTTACCGGTCTTATATTCATTGTAATCGTCTTGTCTCTTACCTCCAACGAGGAAGAGACTTTTAGTGATTGCCCTTCGGAAGCGATCAAGGATCGCAGGGCCTTGGATTAGCAACCGGTGGGCTGTGAACCAAGTAAAAAAGCTTTGTGTCTTTCTTGTGTTGTCTTTTAGTTTTCCACTGTGTACTTGGTTTTAATCGTCGAAAAAGAAAAGTTTTTACGAATGCTATTCACCCCCCCCCCTCTAGCGCTCATATCGATCCAACAATTGGTATCAGAGCGGGGGCGCTCAGATTCAGTGCAACCACCGATCGAGCATTTTATTTTCTTTATTTTTATTTTTAAATATCTCCCGCACTACTAATCCAAGACCAAGTCTTGGGACTTTTTGGTTTGTGTTTTTCTTGCGAGTTTTAGAAAATCGTTGACCGAGCCAACCATGGAAGAGTCTCCCACAAGGCATAAAGGTAACAATGTCAATTTAAATTTTAAATTTCATATTATTTGCTTTAAGTGCAGGGAGAGAGGACACTATAAAAATAAGTGTCCTACTCATAAGATTCAAATGACGCAACACAAAAGGAGACACCATTTGAACAGGAAGAACAAGGAGCACATCAAGTGCTTCGGGTGCGGAAGATTCGGTCATTACAAGAATCAGTGTCCGGAAAAAAAAGATTAGTAAAGTTAATAATTTTGAAAAGTTGAGTTTTAGAATAGTTGATAATTTAGATAAATTGTGTAATTATTGTCAATTAATTAATACAATTAATAATTCAACTAATAAAAAATTAATTAATTCAGATTTAATTAGTTTAAATAATAATAATAATATCACGGAAGAAAATGATCAAATTAATTTAACATTTGATAAAATTAACAAAGAGATTAATCAAATATTTAGTTTAATCAACATAGATCTAGATCAAGTCAAAGATAAAACCAACCTAGGACTTAATCAGAATAATCAAACCCTTGATCAGAATAATCAAAACATAGGACAGAATCATCAAATCCTAGATCTGAATAATCTAGATAATTTCGAATTAAAAACTTCTGTTTTGAAAAATTCAACCATAAAAAAATCGAAATTAACTTTAAAAAATTCCAAAGATGATCTAAATAATTCTAATAATAATTCTACTTTTAAAAACTCTAACAATTTTATCTTAAATAATTCTAATAATAATTCTACCTTTAAAAACTCTAACAATCTTATCTTAAATAATTCTAATAATAATTCTACCTTTAAAAACTCTAACAATCTTATCTTAAATAATTCTAATAATAATTCTACCTTTAAATATTCTAATAATCTTATCTTGAATAATTCAAATAATTCAACCTTAAAAAATTCTAATAATTTTAATAATTCTATTTTTAAAAAGTCTAATAATCTTATCTTAAAAAATTCTAATAATTCTACTTTTAAAAAGTCTAATAATCTTATCTTGAAAAAGTCTAATAATATTATTTTGAAAAAGTCTAATAATCCTATTTTAAATAATTCACAATCTAACTTAATTAAAAATTCAAAATTAGATAATCAAACAAATAAAATTAATTATAATAGAGTACCATTTGATTATACACAAATTAATAATCTAGTAATTAAACCTTCAACTTTTAAAAATTCAACTAATAAATATGTAGACTTGGGTTACAAGTCTAAGCTAACCAAAAATCAAGACACTAAAATTTGTAAACCTAATTATAATAAAGTATCTTATAACTATAGAACAAATAAAAGTCTACCCAAGAAAACAACCATTTCTTTAAATTGATTGAATGTAGCTTGCTCATGCATACATATCATTATCATGCTTATTTTGTCATGTCATACATACTAGTTTTAAATTCACTCTCATAGAATGGTTAGATAGGAAATAATTAATTAATCTTGACAACATAGTATCAGAATGCGGTGAGATGATAGTATGTTAAGAAAACGAAGTCAAGTGTATCCGAGTTGGATAAGGAGTATCTAGCTTGGTGCATTTAACTAAGTGGAACTAACTGAAGCTACCTCACCACATCCTTAACTAGTTAGACCAGGACGTAATCCTAAGTGAATTAAGTGTGTAATTTCCTAAGTTGGATTTGTCTAAGGAAGTGGTCATTGTTCCGATCAAAGAAGGCCCCTGTGCCTCGCCACGACCTGAAAGCCCTCTTTTGAAATGTTCACTTAACTAACTAAAGGTGAACTTCGAATCTAACCCAAGATTAATTAATTTCTAAGGCATTAAATTAAATTCATCTGACAATACCTATAAGAATAACTTGGTTGATCATGTAGAATGGGTGAGATGGTAAGGACAACAAATTAAAAATGATTTTGAAAATGATTTCAAAATTTATATACACATAAATAGGTTCTTAAAACTATTTTTATTAGTTGCCATGATTATTGTGTGTAGTTATACGTAGTTTTCAAAACAACTATGCTTCTTAAAATGATGGTTAGTTGACCAATCAACGCCTAAATCCTTAGGTCAACTTTAGATACCTAGACCCTCCGGACACTTAGGTGAGCCTTCTTTATGGCCAACAAGGATGTCCTAAGAGTTTGTCGACAAAAGGGAGACCCTCTAGATATGCCTTCCTTGTGGCTAACAAGGATGTTAGGTTAAGGGGGAGGTTCTAATTGGATAATCATCATAGAAGTTGTTAAAAAATATTTTTTTAAAAAATCACCAATACTTTCTAAATTTAAATCCTTCTTTTGATAATATGCCAAGGGGGAGAGAAGACTTAAGTTGGACAAACTTAGTATCTAGCTACCTTTAGTTTGGCATAAAAATCAATAGACATGAGCCTTTAAAATGTTTTTTTTAATTCTTTCTCAAAATTTTATAACAATGTTAAAGGTTAGGGGGTCACATTCTAACCTAGGATATACATTGTTGGTGCAGGATCTAGAAACCTAAACTCCTAAACTCTTAAGTATTAAAGGGAGTTGAACATATTAAATCAACTTGATTAGCATGTTTAAAAATTCTATTTCTTGGCAATGTACCCAATATAAAGTTATTTTTGATATATGTCAAAGGGGGAGAGAGAATAAAGTTAAGAGGCTACTTACTTTTTCTTTCCAAAAAAGTAATTGTTTTTCAAAACTCACCTAGGGTTAAGGGGGAGGTACCCTTAAAGGAAAGGTTTTGAAAAATGATTGTTCAATGTTTACTGCTTATTTTCTCTTAACTTTGAATTGGTTTGCCATAGATCAAAAAGGGAGAGATTGTTGGTGCAGGGGCACTAGATAATCGAATCTTGGTTTTGATGATGGCAAAGATTCAAAGTTAAGCTATTTTGTTATCTCATGTGATATGCTAAGTGTGCAGGAAGTGTTTAAGCTAAGCCAAAGGTCGACGACATCCGGAGAATCTCAAGTTGAGAAACCGTGGTGGTCGGGCGACACCAGGAGAACCTCGGAGAGTCGAGGAACCTCGGTGGTGACCGAAAGCTAAGCGACAGGTTAAAAGGATCAAAGGTAAGCTCCGTGTGTGGAGCGGTGGTAAGGACGCATCCTCGGTTAGAGGACAATCCTAGGCATCGATCCGACTAAGGCTTCCGGAGGAATGCTGAAATCGAGATCGGACAGTCAAAGGACTGTCACACTCATGGCATTATGCATCTATTGTGCTAATCTTGTATTGCAGGAATTCTCAAGTGCAGCAGTCAACTGGAGATGTCAGTAGTCGACTAAAGGCAGTCGACTGCTAAGAGGATCAGTCGACTGATGTCGACGAATCAGCCCAGTGAACAAGGTCAAAGAGATAGAGATTGATGCCACCACCTCAGGATAAGATAAGTCGCCACCTCAGGATAAAATAAGCCGCCACATCAAGATAAGATCCACGAGTTTTGGATCTGGATCGGGACAAATTCCAAGGCGCAAATCTATAAAAGGAGGGGAGGACTCACACCCAAAAAAGAATCTCCCAAGTGCTCGTGCTCTCTACAACGCTACTCCGACCGTGCGTCATCTTCTAATTAATTGTCGGTATTATTATTATCTTTCTGTACTTAATTTGTATAAGGACTGGTAAGATTGTTACGGGCCTTATATTCATTGTAATCATCTTGTCTCTTACCTCCAACGAGGAAGAGACTTTTAGTGATTGCCCTTCGGAAGTGATCAAGGATCGTAGGGCCTTAGATTAGCAGCCGGTGGGCTGTGAACCAAGTAAAAAAGCTTTGTGTCTTTCTTGTGTTTGTCTTTTAGTTTTCCGCTGTGTACTTGGTTTTAATCATCGAAAAAGAAAAGTTTTTACGAACGCTATTAACCCTCTAGCGCTCATATCGATCCAACAGCGGCAAGGCCGTGAACCACGTTACACACTCTTGTTAGCGTTTGCATTCCTTGTTTCTTTGTATTGTCTTAATTGTTTTACTTTAGCTTTATATTTCCGCTGTGTTAACCATAATTCGTAGACGATGCAATGAGTGATTACCATCATCATACAAAAAGGGTTATTCACCCCCCTCTAGTCGGTCACCGATCCTCCAACATATTCTATTTCTTGCTACAATACCACCAATCGACTAGCGTCTTCCACCAGTCGACTCCTGATTTAGGATAGTCGACTGCCTGAAGGTGCTTTGGCGATTGAGAAAGCTCGAGCACAGAATCACGATCCAACAATCGATTAGTGGATGACGTCAGTCGATTGGTCTCACTATAACAACCCACAAAACGTCATTGAGTCAATTGGTCTCTTGGTAGTCAACTGATGGGTATAGACAGTCTACTGATAGATAAGATTTTGCAATAAAAAAATATTGTTGGTGATCGTTTGGAGGCTAGAGGGGGGGTGAATAGCCCTTTTCGTTTCTACAAGAGTAATTAGCGGAAGCAAACACAAATAATATATGTAAAAACAAAAAGCAATACTAACAAGGCCTTTACGTGGTTCGGAGATAACGCTCCTACTCCACGGCGATCCTTAAGGTGGATCAATCCAAGCAATTTCACTAAGAAGCTTTCTCTTTACAAAGACCTCCTCTTCTTACAAAAGATGACAATGAAGATTTGAGAGGAGGAGGGAGATTAATACACTTAGAAAGCTTGGAAAACTTGTGGGAGCTTAGAAGAATGATCAGAATATAAGCATTAGCCTCTTCTTGCTCCCCTTGGGCTCTTTTTATAGGAAAGAGCCTCTTTTTCCCGTTGGAGGTCTATCACCGACGATGACTTACACATCACCGCCGATTCTAACGGCTTACGAGCATGATTCACGGATTTATCGCCATCGCTAACGGAAGACTATCGATCGGCCAGCGATGTCGATTCGGTGATCGATAGCCAGAGCCGACGCGCCACACGCCATTAGGCGATCGGGCCGACTGCCAATAATGGCAGTCGACTGCCAGCTTGTATGCGGCAGTCGGGTCTGAGTCGACTCTCACCAGTTCGACTGGGATAACCCCCAGTCGACTGCTAACAGCCTTCCAACCTCTAATGCTGCATTTTAAGGGCCAGTTCGACCGACACCATGTTCCAGTCGACTGGCACACCCCAAGTATGACTAATTCATACTTGAAAACATAACCTAAGCCTAGACTTAACCTTCTAGCTTCTCCATCAGCCTTGCGCCTCCAGGATTTCTTTGAGTCCACGACTCCATCCATGCGCTTGCCTTCAAAAGCTTCCTTCGGTTTCGTCATGCTTTGGTTTTCTTCTTTGCCAAAGTACGCTTGGACTTTACGCCGCCAAGACTACATGCTTGGACTTATGCCGCCAAGACTTTCCTTTGGTCTTTCTTTTCCAAGGACTGCTTGGACTTTACGCCGCCAAGACTACATGCTTGGACTTACGCTGCCAAGACCTTTCCTTTGACTTCTCTTTGCCAAGATCACACTTGGACTTGTCTTTTACCAAGTCTTCATACTTGGATTTTCCTGTCACTTAAAACATGTTTACAATTAGATCACAAAACATTGCCTAACTTAGATGATTATCCAAACATCAAAATATATAAATGCTTGGGGCATTGTTGCACCAACAATCTCCCCCTTTTTGATGTTTGGCAATCATTTAAGTTAGGTCTTTAACACATACATATAAACATATTTCAATATGAATTCTAACTTAAATATCCCTTCTCCCCCTTTGACACACAACAAAAAGAGAAGAGATTATCCAATAAGTGCAGGAAAGAATTATAATTGACACATCTTGAACAAGGTATAAAATTCATATGAAGCTCCCCCTAAATCCAAGACATGTTTCATGATGTGGAAATAACATGTGAAGCAAAGCATAAGCAATAGAATAGGCAAATAAGTCCTAGCCTTGCACCAACAATTATAGAAATAAGGGATGTAGCTCCCCCTAAACCAGTGCATCAAGAAAATCCGCCTTTCCATACAAGTTATCATGTATATACTGTGGAAATCATATAATATCCAAAATTGAACCTTTTAACCGATGAAAACCGTTTTCTATTCCAAAACAGTGTCACCGGTTCGACTGGAATAGGCATCACCAATCAAGCTGCTTAGGCATCGCTAATAATTCAATGATCGATATCGCATAAATCTAAAATCAATTTTTTAGTCAAGGTTTGAAAATGCGTAGAAAATTCCATGGGTGTCCAAAAATCACAAAACTCGTCATACACATTTTATTCGACTAATATAACATATGAAAAATATTAGACGAAAAATATTCTCATCAGATTAATGGATTGATACGATATTCAAAATAACAAAGTTATGACACAAAAAGTGTAATTGTATCATATCAATATTCATAACTTCGTACTATATGCTCAACTTCTAAACTTGACAAATAACAAGGTGTAGACACTAATAGAAATGAATTAAAACAAAGACACAATTTCATTTCATTAATCAAAAGTCATGACACAAGTAGGAGTTATGCATATACGGCCAAAAAGAAAATAAAAACAAGCGAGCTAATGATCGCTGCCCTCAAAGATCCATCGGTGATGACGAACCATCATGAGGTGGGTGTCCAGTGCAGGCTGAGAATCGCCAAGATGTTCTCCCGCAGATGCACCCTCTCACGAGGGAGAGGAGCTCGATGCTCTAAGCTCCTAATGCTCTAAGCGCAGCCTCAAAATGTGTCTACCGCCTCGCAAAGCATCGGCGGGAAATGAAGGATGTATCCGGCATAACAAAGATCACCCGCAGTTAGCCTCCCCCAGATCGGCCACCCTCAAAGAACACCTCAAGAACTCCTTCCGCAGCGGCATCCTCTCGTGCCGAGCGCCACCGCTAGCCGGCCGTGTCTGGGTCCTGTAAAACGGATCCTCTGTCGGCCTTCATGCCCGCCAAGGAGAAGCCCCGTCGAGTCATCTGATCATATTTTCTATTCATGACTTTAATGACTCCTATATTAACATCAATGCCTACGGAGCTGAGCCATTGAGTAAGGACATTTCCAAAAGGTATATGAGCCTTCCCATTGTTTGGCCTTATGAAATGAGTGATGCAATGGAAAGTATTGAGACCAATATTGATGTCTAAGTATTGACGAAAGATATGCATGAGAAGGAAGTGTAGTCGAACCAAGGCCAAACCACGGGTAACTATAGGGAGAAGACAATGAGCAATGACCTTATAAAGGACATTGTCAGAGGCAGAAAGTTCTTGTGATTGAAATAGATTGGTGTTCAAAGGTCGAGGAGAATGATAGAAAGTAGTATGAAGGAAATCTAAAGAAATCTCCTCAAAAGGAGGTGGAAGAGGTTCACTCCAAGATGGATATAAAATGAAATCATTCTCGGAAGAGAGACAACCGAGAAAATCGGTCCAGATTTGGGGACTGAAATCCAGATCGCGCTGAGCAACGCGAGTCCGGTATCTCAGCCCATCTCCAACCAGTCGTAGGTTGTTGAAAAATTCAGACAGAAGAGTGATATTTACATGATGTTCACAAAAAACTAAAGACTCAAGTTTGTAATGTTGAATGATTTGAACAATGTCAAAACAGTAGTCTTTAAGAAAATTGGGATCCATTGATCTAGGTGGAATAAGTTGGAATTTGTTTTTATTGAAAGCACTTTCAAGTGCGGAGTTTGGGAATCGAGGATCGACAGAGGGTCGAGGGTTTGACGGGCCCTCGTTGGTCGAAGGTGCCCGGGTACGCTTAGTAGCAAAGTGCTTAAGTCTAAATGTGTGAAGAGACAACAAAAAGAGTATGCACAATGTAGGTTAAGGATGATGCATGAACAAAGACAATAAAACAAGCACGGGTTAGTGAAATACAATCATAGGAACAAACAAACATTGATCAGGAATGAGAATTTACCTAGGTGGCATGGTGAAAAAATCAAAGAACAGTGTCGCCAAGTGTCCACGAAACCCTAGCCGAGTGAGTGGAAACTAGGGCGTGAACGGGGTGACAAGAGGAGGTCCTCGAGTCAGAGAGCACTCCAAATGGGAGCACCGGTCGGTGAAGTCGCCGAAAAAATGAGGGAGAACGGCTAAAAGGTGCGGTGGAGGTTCGTCGGAAGAGGAAGAGGAGAGAAAATCGGGAGGTTTTGGCGAGTCGAACCGGTGGAAAGCCCTAAAAACTGTGACATCAGTCGACTGTCGTTAGTCAGCAATGAATCGATGGGGATCGATCGACATCACGATACACGAACGATTCAGATATCGTGATCGGCGCTATAAATGGCAATGAATCGATAGAATCATCGAATCGATACATACATGAACGAATTAATCGCGGCGATCGACTACCATAAATGGTAATCGACCGATAACGAATGGGTAAGCCGATATCGTGTATCGATCGAATCGTCAGTACCGACCGATGATATCCGATAAATTTTTGCCAGATTAAAATTTTCATAATTAATTCAATAAAGATCAAAAAATCACAAAATTTTGTGGGTAATATTGTTAGATCATTTCCTATCAAGGAAAAATTATTTTAAAATTATATCGCCTCTAGATTTTGATATTGACACAATCTTGAGATTTTGCAAAAGTTATGATATTTTTGCAAAACTTTGTATCACTTTGGCTTATCAATAGGAAATTGTTTCTCAAGGTTTGATAGACGTAGTTTAAATTTTATTTTATTTGACATTTCCAATCATATTCTTGGAGTTATATGCACATTAATTGTACATAAGTCTTCCCAATGATTGGTCCAATGAAGGATTAATGTCTCTAGATGACACTTTGGTTCATAGTAATGCATCATAACAAGCATGATGAACCAAGTGCATCTTCCTAACATCTCACATGATTTCTAGATGGCTCAATACAAAAATCATGGTTTCCTAAGTATTTTGTGAGATGGTTAAAGGTATAAATCCTAGTATTTCTATAGGATCATGCAAACCTACACTTCTATTCTACAAAGCACATTCCAAGTTCTCTCCTAAGTGATGAAAATTCTATTTCGAGGAGAGGCTTGGTAAAGATGTCGGCAAGGTTGGACTTAGATTCAATGTAATTAAGCTCAATGTCCCCCTTAGCCATATGGTCTCTAATGAAGTGATGTTTCACTTCAATGTGCTTGGTCCTAGAGTGATGCACCGGATTTTTGGTCAAGTTAATGGTGCTCACATTATCACAAAATACTTTCATGTTGGAGTAAGATAGCTCATAATCTTCTAAGGTATGTTTCATCCATAATAGTTGAGCTACACAACCACCCATAGCCACATATTCGGCCTCGGTGGTGGATAAAGCAACACAAGGTTGCTTCCTACTACTCCAACTCACTAGGGAGGACCCAAGGAATTGGCATCCACCACTAGTACTCTTCCGATCCAATTTGCAACCGGCATAATCGGAATCGGTGTACCCAATCAAATCAAAGGACCTAGTCCTAGGGTACCATAGACCTACATTTAGTGTGCCTTTAACATATCTTAAAATTCTCTTAACGGCAACTAAATGAGATTCCTTAGCACATGATTGATACCTAGCACACATACCAACCGCAAATAATATGTCGGGTCTACTAGCGGTTAAATACAAGAGGCTACCAATCATGCTCCTATAAAGGGTAAGATCTATTTGTTTTCCTTCACTATCACTATCTATTTTAGTATTGGTTGCCATTGGAGTTGACACTACCTTAGCATTTTCCAAACCAAATTTCTTAATCATTTCCTTAGCATATTTTGTTTGATAAATGTAAATTCCTTCACTTGTTTGTTTAACTTGCAATCCTAGGAAGAAATTTAATTCTCCAACTAGACTCATCTCAAACTCTTTTTCCATATTTTGAATGAAGTCTTGAAGAAGTTCATCATTTGTTGACCCAAAGATAATGTCATCAACATACACTTGGGCTACAAAGATGTCCTTAGATGTTGACTTTATAAAGAGAGTTTGATCTATACTACCCCTTTTGAAATCCTTAGAGATTAGGAAAGATGACAATCTTTCATACCAAGCCCGGGGAGCTTGTTTCAAACCATATAAGGCTTTCCTAAGCTTGTATACATGGTTTGGGTAGTCCGTATTTTCAAACCCGGGAGGTTGTTCTACATACACCTCTTCCTTAATAAACCCATTTAGGAATGCCGATTTGACATCCATTTGATGGAGTTTGAAACCCATATAGGAGGCATATGCTAAAAGTATTCTAATGGACTCTAACCTAGCAACCGGGGCATATGTTTCATCATAATCAAGTCCTTCAACTTGATTAAAACCCCTTGCAACTAATCTTGCTTTATTTCTAGTGATATTACCTTGGTCATCTAGTTTGTTCCTAAAGACCCATCTTGTAGTAATAATAGTGTTTTCACTTGGTCTAGGAACTAACTCCCATACTTGACTCCTTTCAAATTGAGCTAATTCATCTTGCATTGCTAAGATCCAATCTGGATCAAGTAATGCATCTTTAATTGTTTTGGGCTCAATTTGAGAGATTAGAGCAATATGACTAGTAGGATCCCTATGGAATGACCTAGTCCTAACTCCTTGAGATAATTCACCCACAATTTGATCTAAGGGGTGACTTTGATGAAATCTTATGGTTCTAGGAGGTGTGTTAGATGGAGTTTGATCATGATCAACCTCAATCCTATGCTCATCATTGGAATCATCCCTTACTCCCCCTTGATTCAATCCTCCCCCTTGATCATTACCCCCTAAGTTTAAGTCTTGAAATTGTTTGGTAATTTCTTGATTTTCAATATTTATATCATCATCAATAGGGGATTTCCTAGGGTATGTATTGGTAGTTTCATCAAATTGAACATCTGAAGATTCTTCAATCTTTTGAGTCCTTTTATTGTAAACTCTATATCCTATACTAGTGGATGAGTATCCAACTAGGATTCCTTCATCCGCTTTGGACTCAAACTTACTTAGGTTGTCTTTGGTATTTAAGATATAAACTTTACATACAAAGACCTTAAAATAATGAATTGTTGGAATTGTACCATTCCACAATTCAAATGGAGTTTTTCCTAAAAACCTATGAATCAATACCCTATTTTGTATATAGCAAGCGGTATTAACCGCATCCGCCCACAAGTAGGTAGGTAAGGAATATGCATTAAGCATTGTCCTAGCCGCTTCTTGTAGGGCACGATTTTTCCTTTCCACAATCCCATTTTGTTGGGGTGTTCTAGGACAAGAAAATTCATGCTTGTACCCTTGTTCTAAGCAAAAATTTAAAAAATTAGAATTCTCAAATTCTCCACCATGATCACTATGGATCCGGTTGATTTTGAGTTTTCTTTCATTTTCTACTCTTTTGCTAAATCCTATGATTATTCCTAAGGTTTCATCTTTATTTTTCAAGAAAAACACCCAAGTAAATCTAGAAAAATCATCTACTATTACCAAGTAATATTTACTACCAATTATAGATGGGGTACTATGGCAATCAAATAAATCCATAGGTAGTAATTCTAACGGTAAAGCTGTACTAAGTAAATTTTACCTTTGTGTGATGTTTTTGATTGTTTCCTTCTTGGCAAGCATCACACATCTTGTCCTTGAGAAATTTGACTCTAGGCAATCCTTTGACTAGCTTCAATTTTTCTATTTTGGCTATATTCTTCATGTTTATGTGTCCTAGCCTCCTATGCCAAAGCCAACTTTTTTCCTCTTTTGCAATAAGACACTTAGTGGAAGGATTAGTAGCATAGGATAAATCAACATAATATATATTTGATTTCCTAAAGCCTACTAACATGCAATCATTTATAGTTTTGTGTCTTATAAAACATTTTGAGGAATCAAATTTAACATCAAAGTTTGCATCACATAATTGACTTACACTAAGTAAATTAAATTTCATATTTTTAACTAATAGAACTTTATGAATGGCAAGATTGGGAGATACCTCAATGGTGCCCTTTACTAAAATTTTAAGTTTGCCGCTATTACCAAATGACACTTTTCCTTTGCTAGTGTGGTTGATAGTGGAGAATTTTCTCTCATCCCCGGTCATATGCTTTGAGCACCCACTATCAACTATCAACAAGCTTGGTTCTTCTACCTATGTCACATGAAAAACACAATCCTTAGGTACCCAAATCTTAGGACCACTAGCATCAATTATAAATTTCTTTGGTACCCATGCCTTTCTCCCATTGCTTTTAATCATTGTTTTTCTACTAACAAGGCATGCAAATGCTACCTCTTTCTCCTTAGGTCTATATCCTAATCCAGCCTTATTGTAAATTGCCCTTTGATTTTTAATAATCATATCTAGATATTTAGAACCATTAGTTAATTTTTCTAGGCATGCTCTTAATTTACCTATTTCTTTTCTTAACTCATCATTTTCATCCCTAAGAGTACATTCATCAATATCACTAGATTGTTTGTAACATGATGAATCTACACTTTTGAGTGATTTGATTTCTAATTTTAGATCCTTAACCCTAATTTTTGATCTATTTAAAGCATTTTGTAAACATGCAATAGTCTTATAAAGTAAATCTATTTTAGGTGAGTTGTTTACCTCATCATCGTCAATTGATGATGATTCATCACTTGAAGAGGAAGAGGACTCCTCGCTTGAGCTCGCGTCTTCTTCCTCTAATGCCATAAGAGCTAGGTTCCGGGATACTTCCTCATCGTCGGAAGACTCCTCCATACTTAGAGTGTCCCATGTTTGTGCCACCATTGCTTCTTTCTTCTTCTTTTCCTTCTTTTTCTTCTTCTCCTTATGCTTCTTTTCTTTCTCCTCTTTCTTCTTTAGTTCCGAGCAATTTGGCTTGATGTGCCCTTTCTTATTGCAACCATAACAAGTTACATTAGATAAAGAATTTGAATTATTTGAAGATTTACCTCTTGAGGATTGGAACATCCTCTTCACATCTTTCTTGGTGAGTCTCCTTGACTTCCCACCAAACTTCTTGACGTAATGTGCCACCTCGCTTGCCGATAACTCATCTTCACTACTTGATGAGTCTTCCTCGGATTCGGATGAGGAGGACATTTCCTTCTTCTCCTTCTTCTTCTTCTCCTTCTTTCCTACAAAGAGAGCTATACCCTTCTCTTTGGATGAAGTGTTAGCTTGTTCATGTAATTGAAATTCACAAAAAAGTTCATCTAACTTGACTAATGAAAGATCCCTAGAGACCTTATAGGCATCTACCATTGAGGCCCATAAGGTGGTCCTAGGGAAAGCTTGTAATACATACCTTACAAGGTCACGGTTGTCGACCTTTTCACCTATAACGTGTAGTCCGTTGACTACTTCCTTGAAACGCCCGTGCATTTGGCTCACGGTCTCGTTTGTCTTCATAGTGAAGCTTTGGAGTTGGCCAATCAAAAGATCCCTCTTGGCCCTTCTTGTCTCTTTGGATCCTTCGTTGAGTTCGATGAGCTTCTCCCAAAGCTCTTTTGCGGAGTTGAAGGGCCCGACCTTAGAGAGTTGCTCCTTGGATAGACCACATTGAAGTGTGGTCGTTGCTTTTGCATTTGCTTGTGCTTTCTTGGCCATCTCTCTTGTCCAATCTTTTGTCGATAGTGATGCTCCGAATTCATCGACCGACTTTTCGAATCCATCTACAATACTAAACCAATTTTCTATGTCATTCATGAGATAGTATTCCATCCTACCTTTCCAATAGCCGAAGTCGTTGCCGTCGAAAAACGGAGGCCTCGCCGTGCTATATCCCTCTTGAAATGCCATGCTCCGGTTGATGGTTAGATCTTCCGATGTGATCCGGGCTCTGATACCACTTGTTGGTGATCGTTTGGAAGCTAGAGGGGGGGTGAATAGCGCTTTTCGTTTCTACAAGAGTAATTAGCGGAAGCAAACACAAATAATATATGTAAAAACAAAAAGCAATGCTAACAAGGCCTTTACGTGGTTCGGAGATAACGCTCCTACTCCACGGTGATCCTTAAGGTGTATCAATCCAAGCAATTTCACTAAGAAGCTTTCTCTTTAAAAAGACCTCCTCTTCTTACAAAAGATGACAATGAAGATTTGAGAGGAGGAGGGAGATTAATACACTTAGAAAGCTTAGAAAACTTGTGGGAGCTTAGAAGAATGATCAGAATATAAGCATTAGCCTCTTCTTGCTCCCCTTGGGCTCTTTTTATAGGAAAGAGCCTCTTTTTCCCGTTGGAGGTCTATCAGTCGACTGATGACTTACATCAGTCGACTGCCGCCGATTCTAACGGCTTCTGAACAGCCGGATTCGCGGGATTTGTCATCGTCATCGCCAACGGGAAGACTATCGATCGGCGCCAGATGTCGATTCGGTGATACTACTCTAAATGGCCGGCGATCGGCTACGAATATTCTATTTGTAGCGATCGGCCCAATAATAATGGCTGTCGGCGATAGCTCGTATCGGCGATCGGGTCGAGTCGACTCTCACGATTCAGGATAACCCCGATGCATTGACCTTCCAACCTCTAACGCTGCATTTTAAGGGCCAGTTCGACCGACACCATGCTCCAGTCGACTGGCACACCCCAAGTATGACTAATTCATACTTGAAAACATAACCTAAGCCTAGACTTAACCTTCTAGCTTCTCCATCAACCTTGCGCCTCCAGGATTTCTTTGAGTCCACGACTCCATCCATGCGCTTGCCTTCAAAAGCTTCTTTCGATTTCGTCATGCTTTGGTTTTCTTCTTTGCCAAAGTACGCTTGGACTTTACACCGCCAAGACTACATGCTTGGACTTATGCCGCCAAGACTTTCCTTTGGTCTTTCTTTTCCAAGGACTGCTTGGACTTTACGCCGCCAAGACTACATGCTTGGACTTACGCTGCCAAGACCTTTCCTTTGACTTCTCTTTGCCAATATCACACTTGGACTTGTCTTTTACCAAGTCTTCAAACTTGGATTTTCCTGTCACTTAAAACATGTTTACAATTAAATCACAAAACATTGCCTAACTTAGATGATTATCCAAACATCAAAATATATAAATATTTGGGGCATTGTTGCACCAACAAATATTTCATAGGTAAATTGGCTACGAAACATGTTTTCGTTGCTATTTTGTGATGAAAACAACTTTCGTCCCCATTTTACGACGAAAACAAGTTTTGTCACAAAATCTACGATGAAATATTTACGATGAAAATAAGTTTCATCGCAAATTGGGAAATGAAAAAAATATTCATTGTAAAATCTCTATTTAGTAGATTTTGCAACGAAAATTATTTTCGTTGCCAAATCTGTGATGAAACTTGTTTTCCGTTGTAGATTTTGCAATGAAAGCAAGTTTCGCCAAAGAATCTGGGATAAAAACAAGTTTTGTTTCAGATTTGGTGACAAAAATAATTTTCATCGCAAAATATGCTAAATAAAGATTTTCGATGAATATTTTTTTCATCGCCAAATCTGCGACAAAAAAAATTTCCATCATAAATTTTGCAACAAAAGGTAGTTTCATCGCAGAATTGGGCTTGAATTAATTTCAAGTATAGTGATCAAAATATATATTTTGCGATGAATTTATTTTCATCGTAAATTTTGTGATGAAATATTTTTTCGTGAGAGATATTGGTGATGAATACGAATCTTCCTCGCAAAATTTTATGGCGAGTTTTAATTTCGTCACAAATTATTGCGACGAATTGATTTTCATCGCTAAATTAGTCATTAATTGACAATGAAATTTGCAAGGGAATATTTATTCATCGTAAATTTTATGGCAAACTTCAAATTTTGGTCCCAAAATTTTACAATGACTTATATGAAAAAAAAAATTATTCGTTGCAAATTACGTCGTAAAATTTATTTGCAATGAATTTATATTTAAAATTCATTGTAAAATCATCGCAAAATAATTAAGTGAAATGTTGTAGTGTATGCTCGTTAAGTAAAAATGTTGTCGGTTAGGGATGTTCTCATGGTATGTGCTTGCTGTTAGTGAAAGCCCAAGAGTAAATCATGTGATGATTGTTGTATGGACTTTATTGTATCATATTCCTATTTATAAAGGCATGGTTATTATATTTACTTATATTGGTGTCAAATAACTAAATATAATAATGTCCTTGAGTAGTAGGTTCTTATCTATATCAATCGATTGGTTGAATGGATAATGAGATGATATAGAGAACACTACTCTTAATCATTCCTAGTCGAGTATTAACATTCAGGGACAATGTTAATGCGTAGAGACTAGCATGTAGGTCAACACGATGACTTGATCTCACAAGTCATGGATATGAGATATCAAGTTGACACATGAGTATGCATTGGAGAATGTACACTAAATGACCCACCATGAGAAAGTATCATGGATCGTTATATGAGTGTCATATACTTTCTCATGTGGCTATTAGTATGACTATTAGTCCTTAGACCTGAAGTCACCATGGTTCCCTACATAAGGAGTTGCATACTTTAGCGTCGTCAAACGTCACCCGTAAATGGGTGGACTATAAAGGCGATTACTGGGTATGTAACAAATTATGCGGAGGGATGTGAGTGATGTAGATGGGATCTATCCCTCCTATATGACGGGGGTGACATTGATATTCTTGATAGAGTGAGACCACGAAGTGTATGGCCATGCCCAAATGAGTCAATATGAGATATTGAGCTCATTTGATTAGAGTGAGTCTACTTGGAGTTCAAGATATAGATTGTACCGAGGATGACATGGTCTATGCCTCAATTGGTCAATCTATATGTCAAGGATAGAGGGACATTGTCACATATTGTGAGAGTCACAATTAGTAGTCACAAAGGTGATGTTGGAGCTCAACATTCTTGTAACTTGGGTAGTAATTATGTGTTGCTAGATACCGCTCATTGCTTATGTTCCTAAATCGGTTTAGGGACATTGCCAACCTTACAAGAACCTATAGGGTCACACACAAAGAGCAATTAGATGGAGATTAGGTTCATATGATGGACCATGAGGATTAGGTTCATGTGATGAACCAAATTGGATTAAGAGTAATCCAAATTAGACTAATTGAGTTACACTCAAGTTGATTCAAGTGTTGAATGAGTCTAATTTAGATTTGATTCATTTATTCAATTTAAATTAATGAATAGAGATTCATTAAATCAAACTGACTTGAATCAAGTGGTTGGATTTGATCAACCATGGGAGATAAGAGGTTGAACCATCTCGAGCTCCCCTCTCCTCCTTGGCCGAACCATCCATAGGGTGCTAGCACACTCAAGGGTGTGTTTTCTCCACCTATTGCTTGTGTGGATACCAATAGAGGAGTGTACACTTGACACTCTAGAGTTACGACAAGCTATTTGGACGAGCGGGATTTGCGAAGGGCGTCGCATCGAGGGTAACACTCTCAACTTCTAGATCTAAGGTAGATCTAGGTTTACTTAGCACATACATGTTTTTATTTTAATATATCTTCGCACAGATCCGTGGCCGGACTTTCGGGGTTTTCACAACGCAAAAAGCGGTTTTTGCGGCTCAGAAAGTCCAACTGTGGTATCAGAGCCACGTGCGAAGCATGTATGTGTTTTGTTTTTGTAGTTTTTGTATTAGATATAAAAATTACAGATTTTTATGTTTCTGTAAATTTCCTATTTTTATAGAATTTTTGGGTATTTTTCTCAAAGAGTTGAAGCAACGAGTGTTAGGACACTTGTAGGCTTCGAGAAAAACTCTCCGAAACGGAGAGTTCTCGCTTTAGGTTTTTGGGACAGCGACTTAAGTCGCTGTAAGATCATAGTAGGGACACTCACAAAGTTTATTTTGTGAGTAAGGGCGCTGCCCCTATCCCCGAAAGGGGCCTTGTCCCGCGATCGCGCCCGGAAACTGCTTAGCGGGACCATTACGGAGAGGTGACTCATAAAATTAAAAAAAAAATAGGAAAAATTATAGAAATTTTCTATAAAAATACATAATTTTGAATTATGTATAATTCTGTGATTGTCATGGCCCCATAACCCTAATTTTATTGGACGTTAATGTGTTGTAATTCATAATACGGCCTGCGTGCCGTTTTTGTGGTTGTGCGTGTTGTATAGTGTATGCGACCTGCGCGTCGTGCCTCTTCTTTTGAAATTCTAGTTGTAAATAGTTTTAGACTCGAATGTAACTCGAGTTTCATATTTGTAATGTACAAAATGGAGCGGTGGAAAGTCCACTTGTAGACGAAGTTACGAGAAGGGTGCCGACGACACATGGCGGTCAAAGGAAGCACTTGGAGAAGCCGCTAGCCCTAGGTTGACCGTCTGATCTTCTCATTGGCTTGAGAAGATCGTAGTAGGGCCATGACCACATCACATTTAATTTTATATATATATATATATATATATATATATATATATATATATATATATATATATATATATATTTGATTTTGCTTGTATGTATGTGATGCATGCTAGTAGAATAATGCTTGTATGTATATGATGCATGCTAGGATATTTTTCTTGTATGTATATGATGCATGCTAGAATAATGCTTGTATGTATGTGATGCATGCTAATATAAAATAATAAAGGCCTCAATGCGTATATGATACACATTACGATTAGATTAGATCTTAATCGAATCAACTCGTAAATGCCTACCAGGTCCTTGATACCCATCACTACCTCGATCATTTGTAGTTGTTGAATCTACCAAAGCAGAGCAACACATATTATCTTGGTAGGGTGCGGAGGGACAATCTTGGTCCTGCCTATCACGGCTTGGGTTAGAGTAAGCTCAATTAGATTGAGTAAAACTAGTTAACTCAATTGGATCGAGTAGAACTATAGGCATATTCCAACCGTTGGAAAGATAGGATAAGATCGTATTTATACTAAATCTTGGGCGATTTAGCCAAAGCTAACTCAAGGTCTTTTGTAAATGTGGGTCTTGATCCTATAAACAAGAGTTGCATAGAGATGTAATCGGTAATGTGTTACCCACCGATTGTACTATGTCTTGGGAGATTTAGCCAAAGCTAACTCAAGGCTTAGTATGATGTGGATCTTGTCCCGCAGGAATTATAGTTAGTTTGTATGAATCTAGTAATGTGGTTTGACCACATCCATAACTCGATTCTACAAAATTCCTATAATTCAGTGGGAGCATCATTTGATTAAAGGCCTAATTAAATGATAAAAGGAATATGATATTAATTCTCTGTATTGTATGTTGTAGATTACTATGTCGACAAACACGAACACGAACACTCTCTCTCTGCGTTCTGTCATTGAGAAGGACAAGCTCAATGGAGCAAATTTCCTGGACTGGTACAGGAACCTGAGAATCATTCTCACCCAAGAAAGGAAAGCGATGCGTCTGGAGCGGCCCATTCAAGGCACCTTTGCCCTTTGCCTCACGGTGACAAGATGCTTACAAGAAGCATCCAGATGATGCATTAGATGTGTCATGTCTAATGCTCGCGACCATGAACTCTGAGCTTCAGAAGCAACACGAGTTCATGAATGCTTATGATATGGTTGAACATCTTCGTCAACTATATCAAGGACAAGCAAGGAATGAGAGATATGAAGTCTCTAAGGCATTGTTTGGTTCCAAAATGCAAGATGGGACTTCCGTAGGTCCATATGTACTCAAGATGATTGGGTACGTAGAAAACCTATAGAGATTGGGATTCCCCCTTGGCCAAGAGCTGGCCACTGACTTGATCTTGCAGTCTTTTTCGCAAAGCTATAATCAATTTATCATGAATTACAACATGAATGAAATTGATAATCCACTTTGAGATGCTCGGCATGTTGAGCTCAGAGCTCAACCTTAAGAAGGGAAAATCTGACGCCATTTTGATGGTGCAAAAGAAGAAAGGCAAGGGCAAGCCTAAAGGTAAGGGAAAGTCCAAAGCCAAGGGCAAAGGCAAGGAACTGAAACCCAAAGGAGGGGTGGCCAAGGAAGGGGCTTGCTTCCACTGCAAGGAAGGTGGACACTGGAAGCATAACTGCAAGGCATACCTGGAAGATCTTAAGAAGAAGAGAAGTGAGACTTCTACTTCAGGTATAAATGTTATAGAAGTTAATCTATCTATTTCTTCATCATGGGTATTAGATACCGGATGTGCATCTCACATTTGTACCAATGTGCAAGCGCTGAGAAATAGCAGGGCATTGACAAAGGGCAAGGTGGACCTACGAGTAGGCAATGGACCAAGGGTTGATGTTGTTGCTGTAGGAACTTATGATCTATCTCTGCCCTCTGGGCTTGTACTAGAATTAGATGAATGTTGTTACGCACCTGCCTTAACTAAGAACATCATTTCAGTTTCTTGTTTGGACAAGAAAGGATTTACATTTATAATAAATAATAAATGTTGTTCAGTTTATTTAAATGATATGTTCTATTGTAGTACACCTCTAATGAACGGACTCTACTTTCTAGACTTAGAGAGCCCTATCTATAACATAAGTACCAAAAGGTTCAAGTCAAATGAGTTGAACCAAACCTATCTCTAGCATTGTAGCTTAGGTCACATAAACGAGAGTCACTTATCTCAGCTCCATAAGGATGGGCTGCTAGACTCATTTGATTTTGAATCATATGAGACATGTGAGTCTTTCCTTTTAGGCAAGATGACCAAGACTCCCTTTAGTGGACACAGAGAAAGAGCAACGGACTTGTTAGGACTTATACATAGTTATGTATATGGCCCTTTCAATGTTGCTGCTAGAGGTGGTTACAGGTACTTCATTACATTTACTGATGACTTCAGTAGATATGGTTATGTGTATCTTATGACACAAAAATCAGAATCCTTTGAAAAGTTCAAAGAATTCAAGAATGAAGTACAAAATCAGCTTGGCAAGAGTATTAAGATACTTCGATCAGATCGAGGTAGTGAATACCTTATCCATGAGTTTCGTGACTATCTAGCTGAGTGTGGGATTCTATCCCAACTCACTCCTCCTGGAACACCACAGTGGAATGGTGTATCCGAAAGGAGGAATCGTACCCTATTCGATATGGTGCGATCTATAATCATCCTGGTCAGTTTGAAAGCTGGCATCACTGTAACCCTTTACAGCTAGCTCCTCATCGCCTCCAAATATCAAGAAATATTCTTTAGCCCTTCTCAAGTACTTAAGAATATTCTTGACTGCTATCCAGTGACACTCACCTAGATCTGACTGGTATCTACTCGTCATGCTCAAAGCATATAAGACATTAGGACGAGTACACAGCATGACGTGCATGATAGACCCTATAGCAGATGCGTAAGGGATCTTATCCATGCGGTCTCTCTCCTCTCTAGAAGAGGGACTTTGAGTCTTCGAAAGACTCACACCATGTGACATCGGCAGAAGTCCCTTCTTGGAATTCTGCATGCCAAACCGTAGTAATACCGTGTCAATGTATGTACTCTAACTTAGGTCAAGCAATCTCTTAGATCTATCTCTATAGATCTTGATGCCTAGAATACATGTTGCTTCACTTAAGTCCTTCATTGAGAATCACGTCCCTAGCCAAGTCTTCACAGACTGTAGCGAAGGGATGTCATTCCCAATGAGTAGTATGTCATCCACATACAATACAAGGAAGACAACTGTGTTCCCAATAACCCTCTTGTAGACACAGGGTTCATCTTCATTCTTGATGAAACCAAACTATTTGATCGCATCATCGAATCGAAGATTCCAGCTTCGAAAAGCTTGCTTTAGCCCATAAATGGACCTTTGCAGCTTGCATACTTTCCCAGTATGCTGTGGATCTACAAAACCCTCAGGTTGTGTCATGTACACATCCTCGAGCAAGTTTCCATTCAGAAACGTGGTTTTGATATCCATCTGCCAGATCTCATTATCGTGGTATGCTGCAATAGCAAGCATGATTCGAATGGACTTAAATATCGCCACTGGAGAAAAGGTTTCATCATAGTCAATACCATGAATTTTCTTGAAACCTTTAGCCATCAATCGACCCTTATAGGTATGCATAAGTCCATCCATGTCGGTCTTACTCTTAAAGACCCACTTACACCCAATGGGTTTGACCCCTTTAGGTGGATCAACCAAAGTCCATACATGGTTGGTGTACATGGATTCCATCTCGAATCTCATGGCCTCTAGCCATTTCTTAGAATCTGGGCTCATCATAGCTTCCTGATAGGAGGTAGGCTCATTCTCAATGAGCATAACGTCATCATGGTCAGACAAGAGAAATGAGTATCTCTCAGGCTGACGGCGTACCCTATCAGACCTGCGAAGAGGTAGGTCTACCTGAACAGGTGGTTGTTCCACAACTCTTTGTGCAACAACCTCATCACCCACAACACTTGGTGGTTCCTGTTCAACCTCCATCAAGGCCTCAGTGCTATGGTTCTTATCTTGAATTTCTTCAAGATCGAACGTACTCCCACTAGTTTTTCTAGAAACAAAATCTCTTTCTAAAAAAACCCCAGTCTTTGTCACAAACACTCTGTGCTGACTGGGAATGTAGAAGTAATATTCCTTCGTGTCCTTGGGATATCCAACAAAATAGCACCTATCGGATTTGGGTCCCAGTTTGTCTGAGACTTGACGTCGAATGTAAGCCTCACAACCCCAAATCCTCATGAAAGACATCTTGGGATTTCTCCCTGTCCATATCGTATATGGTGTCTTTATCACAGCCTTAGATGGTATACGGTTAAGGGTAAAGGCTGCTGTGTCTAGAGCTTATCCCCAAAAGGATATAGGAAGATCTGTGTGACTCATCATAGATCGTACCATATCTAATAGGGTACGATTCCTCCTTTCGGATACACCATTCCACTGTGGTGTTCCAGGAGGAGTGAGTTGGGATAGAATCCCACACTCAGCTAGATAGTCACGAAACTCATGGCTAAGGTATTCACCACCTCGATCTGATCGAAGTATCTTAATACTCTTGCCAAGCTGGTTTTGTACTTCATTCTTGAATTCTTTGAACTTTTCAAAATATTCTGATTTATGTGTCATGAGATACACATAACCATATCTACTGAAGTCATCAGTAAATGTAATGAAGTACCTGTAACCACCTCTAGCAGCAACATTGAAAGGGTCACATACATCACTATGTATAAGTCCTAACAAATTTGTTGCTCTTTCTCTGTGTCCACTAAAGGGAGTCTTGGTCATCTTGCCTAAAAGGCAAGATTCGCATGTCTCATATTATTCAAAATCAAATGAGTCTAGCAGCCCATCCTTATGGAGCTGAGATAAGCGACTCTCATTTATTGACCTAAGCGACAATGCCAGAGATAGGTTTGGTTCAACTCATTTGACTTGAACCTCTTGGTACTTATGTTATAGATAGGGCTCTCTAAGTCTAGAAAGTAGAGTCTGTTCATTAGTGCTGCACTACAATAGAACATATCATTTAAATAAACTGAACAACATTTGTTCTTTATTATAAATGTAAATCCTTTCTTGTCCAAACAAGAAACTGAAATTATGTTCTTAGTTAAAGCAGGCACATAACAACATTCATCTAATTCTAGTACAAGCCCAGTCGACAGAGATAGATCATAAGTTCCTACAGCAACAGTGGCAACTCTTACTCCATTGCCTACTCATAGGTCCACCTCACCCTTTGTAAATGCCCTATTATTTCTCAGCTCCTGCACATTGGTACAAATGTGAGATGCACATCCGGTATCTAATACCCATGATGAAGAAATAGATAGATTGACTTCTATAACATTTATACCTGAAGTAGAAGTCTCACTTCTTCTTCTTAAGATCTTCTAGGTAAGCTTTGCGATTACGCTTCGGTGTCTAGCTTCCTTGCAAAGGGAAGCAAGCCCATTCCTTGGCCACCCCTCCTTTGGGTTTAAGTTCTTTGCCTTTGCCCTTGGCTTGGGACTTTCCCTTACCTTTAGGCTTGCCCTTGCCTTTCTTCTTTTGCACCATCAAAATGGAGTCAGATTTTCCCTTCTTAAGGTTGAGCTCAGTAGTTCTCAACATGCTGAGCATCTCAGGCAGTGGCTTATCAATTTCATTCATGTTGTAATTCATGACAAATTGATTGTAGCTTTGTGGCAAAGACGCAAGATCAAGTCAAGAGCTCTTGGCCAAGTGGGAATCCCAATCAGAGGTTTTCTACGCATCCAATCATCTTGATGGACCTACGGAGTCCCATCTTGCATTTTGGATCAAACAATGCCTTAGAGACTTCATATCTCTCGCATTGCTTATCCTTGATATAGTTGACGAAGATGTTCGACTATATCATAAGCATTCATGAACTCGTGTTGCTTCTGAAGCTCAGAGTTCATGGTCGCGAGCATTAGACATGACACATCTAATGCATCATCTTGATGCTTCTTGTAAGTATCTTTGTCACCGCGAGGGGGTAGCCAGATTTACGCTTTCCTTTCTTGGGTGAGAACAATTCTCGTGTTTCGCATCCCAGAAATTCGCTCCATTGAGCTTGTCCTTCTCAAGGACAGAATGCAGAGAGAGAGTGTTCATTTTTGTCGACATAGTAATCTACAACATACAATGCAGAGAATTAATATCATATTCCTTTTATCATTTAATTAGGCCTTTAATCAAATGATGCTCCCACTGAATTATAGGAATTTTGTAGAATCGAGTTATGGATTTGGTCCAACCACATTACTAGATTCATACAAACTAGTTATAATTCCTGCGGGACAAGATCCACATCATACTAAGCCTTGAATTAGCTTTGGCTAAATCGCCCAAGGCTTAGTATGATCGGTGGGTAACACATTACCGATTACATCTCTATGCAACTCTTTTTTATAGGATCAAGACCCACATTTACAAAAGACCTTGAGTTAGCTTTGGCTAAATCACCCAAGATTTAGTGTAAATGCGATCTTATCCTATCTTTCCAACGGTTGGAATATGTCTATAGTTCTACTCGATCCAATTGAGTTAAGTAGTTTTACTCAATCTAATTGAGCTTACTCTAACCCAAGCCGTGATAGGCAGGACCAAGATTGTCCCTTCGCACCCTACCAAGATAATATGCGTTGTTATGCTTTGGCAGATTCAACAACTACAAATGATCGAGGTAGTGATGGGTATCAAGGACTTGGTAGGCATTTTTGAGTTGATTCGATTAAGATCTAATCTAATCATAATATGTATCATATACGCATTAAGGCCTTTATTATCCTACACTAGCATGCATCACATACATACAAGCATCATTCTAGCATGCATCATATACATACAAGAAAAATAACCTAGCATGCATCATATACATACAAGCATTATTCTACTAGCATGCATCACATACATACAAGCATAACAAATATATATATATATATATATATATATATATATATATATATATATATATATATATATATATATATATATATATATATATATAAATTAATTGTGATTAGGTCATGGCCCTACTACGATCTTCTCAAGCCAATGAGAAGATCGGACGGTCAACCTAGGGTTAGCGGCTTCTCCAAGCGCCTCCTTTGACCGCCATGTGTCGTCGGCACCCTCCTCGTAATTCCGTCTAGAAGTGGATCTTCCACCGCTCCATTTTTGTACATTACAAACATGAAACTCGAGTTACATTCGAGTCTAAAACTATTTACAACTAGAATTTTAAAAGAAGAGGTACGACGCGCAGGTCGCATACCCTATACAACACGCACAACCATAAAAAAGGCACGCATGTCGTATTATGAATTACAACACATCATCATCCAATCATATTGGGGTTCTTGAGCTATGACCATCATAGAATTATACATAATTATAAATTATGTATTTTATATAAAATTTCTATAAATTTTTTTTCTATTTTTTTCAATTTTATGAGTCACCTCTCCGTAACGGTCGCATTAAGAGGTTTCCAGGCGCGATCGCGGGACAAGGCCCCTTTCGGGGATAGGGGCAGCACCCCTACTCGAAAAAATAAACTTTGCGAGTGTCCCTACTAGATCTTACAGCGACTTAAGTCGCTGTCCCAAAAACCTAAAGCGAAAACTCGCCGTTTCGGAGAGTTTTTCTCGGTAGTTGAAGCCTATAAGTGTCCCAACACTCGTTGCTTCGACTCTCCGAGAAAAATACCCAAAAATTCTATAAAATTAGGAAATTTACAGAAACTTAAAAATCTGTAATTTTTATATCTAATAAAAAAACTACAAATATTAAACACATAAATGCTTCGCACATGGCTCTAATACCACTGTCGGGTCTAACCGAGCCGCACAAACCGCTTTTTGCATTGCGGAAACCTCGGAAGCCCGGCCACGTATCCATGCAAAGATATATAAAATAAAATATGTATGTGTTTAAAGATCCTAGATCTACCTTAGATCTACAAGATAGAGCATTACCCTCATAGCGACGCCCTTCGCTTATACCGCTCGTCCAAAAGCTTCGCCGGAACTCAAGAGTGTCAAGTGCACACTTCTCTATTGGTATCCACACGGAAAAATGGTGGAGAAAACACAACCTTGAGTGTGCTAGCACCTCTTGGATGGTTCGGCCAAGATAGAGGATTGGGAGAGAGCTTGAGAGGAAGAAGATCCAAGGAAGAAGAAGATGGAGTTACCACCAAATGAATTCCCTTCATCAAGTGGAGTGGCCGGCCACTTCAATGGGTGGGGGTTACATGCATGCATGTAACTCCAAGAGCCAATGGCTCTTGGTCTCCCTCATGAGGTGGCACCACATGATAAGTCCATGATGATGTGGAACACCATCATTGGCCGGCCCACATGCCATGTCACCATGACATGGCAATTGGTCAAGTCAAAATTGACCATTCATCTTCCCTCTCAAGTCAAGTCAAACTTGACCTCTTATCTCCCATGGTTGATCATATCTAACCACTTGATTCAAGTCAATTTGATATAATGAATCCCTATTCATTAATTTAAATTGACTCAATGAATCAAATCTAAATTAGACTCATTCAACACTTGAATAAATTTAGTCTAACTCAATTAGTCTAATTTGGATTACTCTTAATCCAATTTGGTTCATCCCATGAACCTAATCCTCATGGTTCATCATATGAACCTAATCTCCATCTAATTGCTCTTTGTGTGTGACCCTATAGGTTCTTGTAACGTTGGCAATGTCCCTAAAACAATTTAGGAACATAAGCAATGAGCGGTATCTAGCAACACATCATTGTTACCCAAGTTACAAGAATGTTGAGCTCCAACATCACCTTTGTGACTACTAATTGTGACTCACAATATGTGACAATGTCCCTCTATCCATGACATCTAGATTGACCAATTGAGGCATAGACCGTATCATCCTCGGTCTATGAGGGTCATGCACAATCAATGTTAAAAACATATAAGGTATTTTCATACATATACCGAGTAGAAGATTATACGGAGTTACGATAATTGGCCAGTAAGAATAAGTTTTTCCTGATTTGCCAAATGGAGCAAATTTATCAACACATAGACCCAACCTGATGTTTCGAGTCTCATTCGCAAACTCAGGATATGTTCTATCAAAAATTTTCCATGCCTCTCGATGGATGACACATTAGCCTATCCTCTGTTTCATGATTTGCATGTCAAGTCATGTGTTCAACAGTGACCTTTGATGCATAAAGCCTTTGCAATCTAGAAGTTAAAGGCAAATAGAACATTTGTCTGAATGATTTTGATCGCTTATTACAATTTAATCTTGTGGTACTCTTGTACTTGCATTGACTATAGAATTTACAAGTCTCTAACTCTGCATTATCTCCCCAATATAACATACAACCATCTCTGCAAACATCAATTCTTTGCACCAGAAGACCTAAATCTTTCACAAGTTTTTTCATACTATAAAAATCGTTCGACATTATGTGATCACGTGGCAATACTTCTCCAATAACTTGAACAAAATCATTAAAATAATCTTCAGACACATTATGCTCAGCTTTAACATTCAACAATCTTTGGGTGAGAGATAATTTAGTGTGACTGTCACAACCAGACCACACGGCTTCATTTGCAGCTCTCAACACTTCTTGAAATTTGAGATATGGCTCATTGTACATATTTTCATGAACACCAGTTACTTCTACCTCCAACAGCGTTGAAGAATTAGTATACATGTGTTCAAATGTTTGAGGATCACTAGAACTTGCAGCGTTTGGTTCGTTATTCAAATTATGACCAACTGCATCAACTATCATCCTCTTGTATGGATTGAATTGATCATAATATATTTTCTATCCACTAACTGCCTTTGTATGTTTCATCCAACCTCTTCATCAGATATAAATGGTTCACATGACAAGTCCAATTATAATAATTTGGCGTAAAACAAAATCTACAAAGATGTTCTCGAACTTTATCACATTGAAAAATTTATCATTATGACATTTTTTGCTCGGACACCTTAATTTATTCTCATCCATAAACTCAACATTGTTATTAGCAAATGTCAAAAATTGTTCCAACCCAATAACAAATTCATCGGTAAAACCACGACGTTCTGGTAAATTCTTTTTATACATCCAACTTCGCTCTCTCTCCATTTATCCTGTTTTCAAAATTATATCAAGGATTAATTTTAATTTTTTCCAAATTTCATCCATATATATCAATCTAACAATAAATTTATATTCAAAATAAATTCTTCTAGTACTAAATATGATTTTGTGTGATATTTAATTGCAAACTATAATATCATTTCGAACAAATATTATATATTTATAGTAATAAAATTACTTAAAATCAAATATTAATTATAATTAATATAAAATAATAATAGTACAATTTTATAAATATACAATATTTATACGTACCTATCTTGATGGAAACAACGGATGAGCTCACAGCTAGTTGAAGACTTCACGAACACACCGAACACCTTAATGACGAAGTACGACAAACCTATGAAAAATAATTTTGTATTTAGATTACACATTATACTGATTTATATAATTTGAATAACATTTAAATTTTAACACTATTGTTACGGCGATAAACGACCAGTTGGGACGACGATTAACCACCCAAATCATGCCCCATTGATAACTATCATTTTGTGATGTTATTTTGGTCCTTAATATCACTATTTTTATCCTCTCGAGTGATTTATTATTGATTATTATCATGCTTTATGAGTTGGATATATTTTTGGACCTTATTGTAAATTCTCCTAAATTTTGAACTTATATGAGAATTTTATCTTTGTTTGTAGGAGATCGAGATGACCCACTGGACTAGACTCAAGTTGGATCAAATATGGCTTCATCTAAGGGTCATAATGGGCATTCCAAGATGGAGGAATCTGAGCCCTTCATCAAGGTCAGAGTACATTTAATCAAGGGTTCAGATCTATTTAATTTTGACCATTCGATGAGATCTGATTGATTTGAGCCATCTATCTAAATCTGGAGAGATCTGGTCTATACATTTAGATCTGGACATCTTGATCGTTCATCCAAATTTGACCGATCATGATTATCCCTTCAGATTGATCAGATCCATCCATTCAAAGTCAGAGAACTCTCAGTCGTTGGATCACAAGCCTAAAATGGATTAATCAGATTCAATTAAACCTAGCTCAATGGACGGGTGAGATTGAGGGGACAAGACGATCAGATGACCATGGAAAATCATCTTTAAAAACTAACATTTTCACCCGATCGATGAGCCGACATTTCCTCTTCTCGCTTGCACCCGACGCCATCTCTGTCGTTTCTTCACCATCGCGCTCTCCCTTTCCCCGCCGATCGATAGAGAGGGAAGGGGATCCACTCCAATCTCCGATGACCGGTGGTCTATTCCATCGCCTCCTCTATTGCCGGCAGCCATTGTCGATTTCACCCCTTCTTCTCTATGTGACGCTCCACCACAGCTTCTTCTCTGCTGAAGACACCACCAATTCATCACAGCTCCGGCGGCACCACTCCACCTCCGATCAAAGGTGCCATCCACCACTGATGGTCCACTCCATCACCACCGGCAACCAGCTCCTCCACACCGTCGGACAGCATCTAGCAACAATCATCGGCAGCTCATTCATTTCGTCCAGCAGCTCATGTTTCATCCCTATTCCAAATTTTGGACAACAATATCTTATTATTCATTTTGATTGTGTGGTTGTTTAGTTTGCATTGAATGTTTTAGTTGAATTTACCTTCCATGTTTTGAATTGCACGTATTTAGTTTAATTCGTTTAATGCTTACATCTTGTTCAATGAAATGCTTCTTAGAGTAATTAGGTTGTAGTTCATTAGATTAGATTTAATTTTATGCTTTACTTTAATTGCTCTCTTTACATCATGTTCATGCATTAAATTTCGTTGATGAATTGCTTATTTCATTTAGTTGTTGGTTAAATCTGTTCTTCCCTTGAGCCTTAGCAGTCGTCTCCACCTTCCTTCCATCCATTTTCCTCCACGGATTCGAGGAGGAACCACTTCATCAAGAGATTTCAGCATCGTCCTCCATCTCCACACCATCCACCTTCTCTTTCGGATTCGAGGAGGAGTTCCACCCCGACGACACTTCTTCGAGCTCAACCGGATCCGTGAGAGTTCGGAGTATCCATCAAACTACTAGATTCAGGAGTTTGTATCATCCCACATCCACCGCCATTTGCGGAGTCTCGATCGAGTTTCGTCGGACTTAGCCGGAGGAACTTGTTCATTCACCGGTCCTATCTTGGGTTGATCAGATTAGTTCCTCTTTCAGTTTTTATTGAATTACTTCCTGCATTGTTTGATTTAGTTGTGCATGTTAGTTTAGGATTTTAATTACCTTGCAACCGTAGGTTAGAGATCAAATCTCAAACCCCCATCTTCAATAGAAAACCCAAAGCAATAATTAGTGAACTTAAGTTTACTATTCTATCGATTACACTCGTTGAGAAATGATCCGGGCCATCCACTATGCTATATTAGTGTAGTTAGGGGATTCAGTAATTAATTTGAGACAGTACCACGACACAAATCGTCGTTATTAAATTTTGGCGCCGTTGTCGAGGAGTGTAATGATGCTTAGTAGATTTAGGATTATTTGTCAATTTTTCTATAAAAAAAATCAAAACTCAAAAAAAAAATTTTAGGTCTACATTCTTTCATTCTCTTATATATCCATGTATTTTATCATGTATGCTTCCTGTGTCTTTTAATTTTGTTTGTTAGTATTTCAGGAAAGACAGGAAATTTCTTTGAGCGTGGATCCATATTATCAGCCATTTGGAGATCTCAGTGATGCTTACTATTCAGGCACTGGACAACAAGAGTATTACCAACCTGAAGATGATTATTATCAATACCAGCCGCAATATCATTAGCTTGTTCCTCAGTATCATCAATCTTATCGGTAGGACAGGTATAATTCATTTTCTGGTACATATAATGTCAATTCAGATTTCAAGTATGGGAACACATAGTCTCAGTGCTATCTACCCCCACCATCCATTGATACTTACATGCCTAGTTAGAGAGATCAATCAAGTTACTGTGAAGAAACCCTTGCTCACAGTCAAGAAAATACAGAGACACTAGAAAAACTAGCATCATTTCTACATCAATATCAGCAACAAATGAACGATAGTCATCAATGGATACAGAACATGCAAATCCTACTGGATCAAATTGTATCATCCATCAGCCAGACACAAGCACAAGTTCCTCCCAGTTTTCCTCAGAGATAATTTTTGATGGTAGTGATGTGCTTGAGGAGATGGGTTGCAGAGTTGGTGTGATATGTACACTTCTACCTCTGCAGCTCTACAGGACTCCTCTGCTAATGTGCATGATGATGATGTATTATCTGATGCTCCAGATATTGATAAAGTTGCTTATGTGATCGATGACTTGCAGGATGATACTAGCGGCTTAGATTTACTCTGTGATGCTATTTGTACCCTAGATTATTCTGAAGAGGAGCAGTTTCCAGATACCAGTGCCCAGACTTGCCAGCCAGACTAGAAGACAAGTGAGACAGTGGCAGTAAGCAATTCTGATGAGCTGATTCCCATGGAAGTGGTGGATAGTTGGAGGCCCCCAGACTGGACACTTCCATCTCAGCCAGAGTCTCCAAGAATTTTGCTGATGAAAGCCCTAACAACAAATGCAATAATTCAGCCCCAAGGCTTGACACTTTATCTGAATCGCCTCCGACCACCAGAGATTACATATGATGAGGCAATCATATTGGAGGGAGCAACACAGTATTATCATGATCACACCATGAAAGTGCTCACCCCCATTCAGTCCATTCCACTCCCGACATGGATGTTAAAGCTGAATCTTCTTTAACCACCAGGACGGTATTTCTCTCGGAGCACTCCACTACCTGAGTGGCTTCTTTTATTGAACCTTCTCCAACCACCAGGACTTTAGGGAAGTTTCCTCCATCTCATCTCTTTTCTTTTTCTTTGTATATGCATTTCTTTTACTTCATTTGTTTTTATTTTAGTTGTTATGTTTTGGTTGTTGAGTTTTTGTTTTATTGGTTTTTCAAATAAATTTCCTATGCATTCCTTTATATCATCTTAGAAGTCATGAAATCTAGTTAAATTTGATTGTCGAGTTTCGGGGATTTATTGTCATAAATGGATTATTTGATTGCATGTGGTTACTACTTGGTGATGGATTCTGTGTTGATACATTGAGATGATTATTTTTGTTTACCTAGTGATGATTGAGCCTATTTTTATTGCTTGTGTGTGGTGCACTTGTGGTTATTGTAACTCTAGAACTTTCTTTGATTCTTTCGAGACCACACAACAATAGGTTTTTATGATTATTATGAAGTCAATTACATTTGTTTTCTTTCACTTCTTTTATCACCACATGTTTATTGAATAACATTCTAGTCGTTCATCATTTCTATTTTTCTTTCCTTCCATTACTTTCTTGTCCATTTCTATTTTTGGATGTGGAATACTTAGATGTTTCAAGATGAGTGTTTTGCCTAGGATGAATAAAAATTTAAGTGTGGGGGAGAGGAGTAGCTCAGGAGAATTTAGTGTAAGCATAGGCAAGTCGTGCTTGATCACCATGAGCTAGCCATGTTTTTTTATCTTTCTAGCTGAGCTTGATGTTGGAGCATAGGGAAGTGCACTACATGTCAAAAAAAAAGAAGAAAAAAAAAGAGAAAAAAAAGCTGAAAAAAAAGTTGAAAAAAAATAAATTGGGTGCCCATGAAATAAAAAAAAGTATTGTGAAAATTTTGACATGTGGTGTCATTCATTTTTATTTATGTGTGATAGTATTTTTGTTAACGACATCCCTTGTAGCAGTTATTGAGAGATTTATTGTATATCATGAGTAGATTTGTATTGAAGAATGTGATAAGGGTTGTTTACATGTTTATTGGATTGGAAGAAAAATTTTAGGGCAATGCTTTCTTGTACTCATCTATGTAGCATTCCAGTATTTCCATATCTTCTTCTTGCATTTCTTTAGCTATTTCATTTCTTATCTTTCTTTTCTTTCATAGATCTTTCCATTTTTCTTGTATTTGTGTTTCCCTTATATTCTTAATAAGCCTTCAGTGATTGTGCATTCTTATGTGTATATAGTGGTGAAGGTAGAAGAAAAGCAAGCGTATGGTACTTCATAAACCATGAGTAGTTTGAGTGAACTCCATTATTACATGCTTATGAGAGCGAGAGAAACCACGACTTACCTTTTGAGGCTTAATCATTCTTAGTCTATTCATGATGGATTGAAGTCACCATGTTTGTTAACCTATGTAAGATTTGAGTCCATGATTGCTAGAGTCTTTGAGATTTGACAATCCTAGTAACTTTCTTTCACAATCTTCTATGTATGCTTGGGAGTTGCTAGGGAAATATATCTTCATTTTATTTTTAGTTTTATTTACTTGCTCGGGGCATGCAAGAATAAGTGTGGGGGAATTGATAACTACCATTTTGTCATGTTATTTTGGTCCTTAATATCACTGTTTTTATCCTCTCGAGTGATTTATTATTGATTATTATCATGCTTTATGAGTTGGATATGTTTTTGGACCTTATTGTAAATTCTCCTAAATTTTGGACTTATATGCAAATTTTATCTTTGTTTGTAGGAGATCGAGATGAGCCACTGGACTAGACTCAAGTTGGATCAAATATGGCTTCATCTAAGGGTCATAATGGCCATTTCAAGCTAGAGGAATTTGAGCCCTTCATCAAGATCAGAGTCAATTTAATCAAGGGTTCAAATCTATTTAATCCTGACCGTCTGATGATATATGATTGATCTGAGCCATCCATCTAAATCTGGAGAGATCCGGTCCATACATTTAGATTTGGACATCTTGACAGTTCATCCAGATTCGACCGATCGTGATTATCCCTTCAGATTGATCAGATCCATCCATTCAAAGTCAGAGAACTCTCAGCCGTTGGATCACAGGCCTAAAATGGATTAATCAGATTCAATTAAACCTAGCTCAATGGATGGCTAAGATTGAGGGGACAAGACGATCGGACGGCCATGGAAAATCATCTTTAAAAACCAACATTTTCACCCGATCGATGAGCCAACATTTCCTCTTCTCGCTCGCGCCCAACGCCATCTCCACCATTTCTTCACCGCCAAGGCTTCCTTTCTCGCCGATCGCCGGAGAGGGAAGGGGATCCCCTCCAATCTCCGGTGACCGGTGGTATCCTCCATCGCCTCCTCTACCGCCGGCAGCCACTATCGATTTCGCCCCTTCTTCTCCACACGACGCTCCACCGCAACTTCTTCTCCGCCGAAGCCACCACCACTTCATCACAGCTTCGGCGGCGCCACTCCACCTCCGATCAGAGGTGCCATCCACCACCGTTGGTCCACTCCATCACCGTCGACATCCAGCTCCTCTGTCACGCCCCGAGAGCATACCGAGCCAAAAATCAAACGGACGGCACCTCCCCTGTACGTGGCAATATTTCGGGTTAATACAAGGCCCGTAGGCCCACAATAACAACAGTATATATGTATGAAAACAAAAACTACACAAGACATAACGGAAACATACCACAACAATACAACAACACAAATCTCGACAAAATCTGAATATACAACATATACATCATGAAAATTCCGAATACATAACACGGCGGACGGAAGGCCCAAAACAGAACACGGGAGCCTCGGAGGTGAGATGAGATGATGTTAGCTGGCGGTGCTCCAATGCCATCACGAAGTCTTCTACCACATTGCGCAAAACCTGTGGTCCAGTGGGGTGGTGAGTAAAAACTCAGCAGGTAATAGAAAACATGTATATATGTAATATCACATGTATTTCGACAACATAATCTAGATGTACAACTGTATATCAAAGATAGTATATAAATACAAGCATATACCATCTAATCAAATGAATAACATAAAATGCAGACATACCTGAAGTCTGCTATACTACTCTGATCCAACCTGAACATATATCCAACATATATATAACAGGAAGAGTAATACCAACACATAATCTACTCATGCTACAGGTCAAGGTATCTATGGTCTGTCCAACACATACCAATATCCGACTCAATCGTATAACAAATGTAAGAGACATACATGAATATGATGTACAATCAAATGCAGCAAACATAATACAATCAAATGCAACATCACAATAAGCATATATATATAGATTGTATCTATATATGAATACTAATCACAAACAACCATATATATAAATATACAACAATATATGTATAAATATGACAATATGCAAAAATGTCATCAATGACAATGCAAAGATGCATGGTCATGTCTACTCACCCTTAAAGCTACCACGACTCAGGGCCTCTGTGGCGAGCATGACAACTATCCCAACTCAACACCAACCACTACTCTCGAGTGGCCGAGTGAGGATGTGATCGAGTAGCATATAAGTGTAAAGAGCAAGCTACACGATGGGGTCCCATGCTGGTCACTCCGACAATACTACCCATGAGTGGTCGAGTACCACACGCAGGACTACGCACGCAAATCCAACTACCACCGCCTATAGTGGTAGAGTGCGGCACCTCAATGCTTTCCTCACACTGCCATTCTCCTATGAGTAACCGTGGAGGCAGATGATCATGCCACCATCTCAACCACAAGGGAGACCTCGCCGCTAGCGCATGTAAATGCATGAATGCAATGTCTCACATACAGACATCCACCATAGACTCTCTATCCTCAGAGAGTCATACCAATCTACTCGACGACTCTCTATCCTTTAGAGAGTCATCCTCATCTCGATTATAACAAGCTAGACCACTGGTCCATAGCGATACCCTAAGTATCATTCCTCTGACCATTTACACAACACATATTCGGTGGTAACATACAACCTAAGGGTACTAGAACTAACCCTAGGTTAAAGACATTATCTACCTACGGATGACCTTTTTGCCTAATGTACAATCAGGTTGTCATCCGGACTTTACCATTTGCACTTAACTTAAACAAATTCTAAGTTACTTGCATCACCTATATGTATAACTCCTAATCATGATAAAATAAACATGATATCAAATAGAGTTAATAGCCAACCAGAAAGGATCAAGCATACGATAAAAAACAGATCAAGGTAATATGAACACCTAACATGCTCATATCAATGACTAAATCAATGAAATACAATTACGACTGTAGGAAATTACCCACCTGTTATGAAGACTATGCTGATGGTCTTCACGTCCATGAACCCATCTTGAATCAAGGTCCTGAAATCAACATAAAGAATACAATTTAGTTCTATCGTACAACGAGTAATCAAATTGAATCTTACATCGATTTCGTATTCCAATACTCAAAACGACTATTAACTAAGGTATCGTTCACCCATCCCACATAATATCCGCTTTATCACCATGATGAATTACTTGCTATAATTAACCACCATACTAGCTAACAGCTACAATTCTATAACAAATCAATCCATATCCATTATGCTGCCACAACGTAATTCATTACTATAACATAACCAAATTATAGCTTACCTTTCAATGCTTCAGTTTATCCAAAACATATACCCACTGTCGATCTCCAGACTTAAAGGTATCAATCCCGAATTACCTGTAATCACATGATATTCAACTCTCCCTTAGATATAGAATTCATATCAAAATTTTAAAGCAATATTGGGGTAATCGAGGTTACCAGAAGTCTTGTGGCTATCATGAACAAGAAGGGTCAGTCGGTAAGGTTATATGCTTGCGAAGATTGTTCGACAACCAACAAAGCAACTGTTGGGAAGAACAAGATCAAAACGATCGGTGTGGCATCAAACGTGAAAGGCATCAATGAATCCATCACTCGATGAAACTTGAAAACGATCTGGATGTCGATGGCTGTCCACACCCGTCGGAGTACCCATAGATCCCTCGGTGGAGAAAATCAACAGATTCGATGACAAACGACACCACCGCAACATATCCGAGATAAACCCGATCATGGAGAGTGGAGATCTCCAGTGATGAAATGACAGAACTGGAGAGTGAGCTTGCAAGACCAAGCTTGCTGTAAAACAGAGGTCATGGTGGCTCAAGTATGGCAGTGGCCGGATCGATCAAGAAGGCTCGCGATCTTAAATCGGGAGGCTGAGGCTGATCTACTCGATCGGAAAAAGAGAAGGCAATCAAACTCAAGGGAAAAAAATCGCAAATAACCTAAACCCCCTGATTCTCCCTTTCGGTCTCGAAGTCTCCCCAGGAGATGTCGATGGTCGCTGAAGGTGCTCGCTGCCAACGATGGGGCTCGAGGAGAGGATGCGCTGAGGGAATGCTGTCGGTGCAGCGGCCAGAGCGAACGCCAAACTAGGGATCGATCAAAAAAATTGCGGCGGCACTTGCTGCTGTCGTCAAGATCAAGAGGAACCACTGTCGTCCGCGGCGACAACGATGAGGGCAGCGCTCGGCATGCCGATGGCGGCGGGCGAGCTCGAGTGTGGGTGAGCGGCGTGGCGTGGAGGCGGAGATCACCCGCTGCTGTTGGATTGGCAGAGACGAAGAGGCGACGGCGAAGAAATGAAATGGGGAAGGAGAGTCGAAATCGGGAATTGGAAGAGAGAAACGCTCGTGATAAAGCCAATGAGAAACCGAAGAAATGGTTCGCGGAAAGGAAATGGATTATAAGGGTCGGGTTCAAGATTTAACTCGATTTCTATTAACCCATTAATCTTAGGGTTAGGTTAATAAACCCAATTAACCCCTAGATTAGGATTTAAATTCATTTTAAATCCTGTAAAATTTCTAAAAACTTCTTAAAAATTCCATAAGATAATTTCCAATTAGCAAGGGGGTTTTTTTTTTTAGTATTTTACATCCTCCACACTCACGACAAAGATCCAAAGAACAATCACCGGCCACTCTTTCATTTCGGCTAAAGTTTGACCCTATTCCAGATTTGGGACAGCAATATCTTATTATTCATTTTGATTGTGTAGTTGTTTAGTTTGCATTGAATATTTGTAATCGAATTTACCTTTCATGTTTTGAATTGCACGTATTTAGTTTAATTCATTTAATTCTTACATCTTGTTCGGTGAAATGCTTCTTAGAGTAATTAGGTTGTAGTTCATTAGATTAGATTTAATTTTATGCTTTACTTTAATTGCTCTCTTTACATCATGTTCATGCATTAAATTTCGTTGATGAATTGCTTATTTCATTTAGTTGTTGGTTAAATCTGTTCTTCCCTTGAGCCGTAGCAGCCGTCTCCACCTTCCTTCCATCCATTTTCCTCCACGGATTCAAGGAGGAACCACTTCATCAAGAGATTTTAGGGTCATCCTCCATCTCCACAGCATTCACCTTCTCTTTCGGATTTGAGGAGGAGTTCCACCCCGACGACACTTCTTCAACCAGATCCGCTAGAGTTCGGAGTATCCATCAAACTACTGGATTCAGGAGTTTGTATCATCTCACATTCACCGCCGTTTGCGGAGTCTCGATCGAGCTTCGTCGGACTTAGCCAGAGGAACTTATTCATTCACCGAGCCTATCTTGGGTTGATCATATTAGTTCCTCTTTCAATTTTTGTTGATTTACTTCCTGCATTGTTTGATTTAGTTGTACATGTTAGCTTAGGATTTTAATTACCTTGCAACCGTATGCTAGAGCTCAAATCTCAAACTCTCATCTTCAATAGAAAACCCAAAGAAATAATTAGTGATTCTAAGTTTACTATTCTATTGATTATACTCGTTGGGAAATGATCCGGGCCATCCACTATGCTATATTAGTGTAGTTAGGGGGTTCGGTAATTCATTTGAGACGGTACCACGACACAAATTGTTGTTATCACCCATGTCAAATTATGTGGAAGCTGCTTGCAAAGTGCGGCAGTTGCCCGTAGTGCGCGCTGAACGCCGGACCTCGCAATTGCTCGCAGTGCGATACCGCCGCAGTGCGACATAAACACACCCGACCTTCGCGACCGCAGCGCTATTGCCCGCAAAGTACGGTAGCAAACGCCCCGACCTCGCGGCAGCTTCTCGCAAAGTGTGGCAGCTGCCCGCAAAGTGCGGCGGCAACCGGTGCCCCGATCGACCTCACGACAGTAGAAATTCACTAGGGCACGCAAAATCTATCACGAGGGCACACGCACTGCACGACAATTTCCATGCGACGTGGCCTGGCGATAGTAGCCACGAGGTGCGGCCGCTCGCAGCAGTTGCCATGAGGCTACGTGGCGTGGCCTGGCGACAACAACTGCCAGGTGTGGCTGCACGCGACAGCTGTCGCGAGGCCCGTGGATGCCACGAGGGCACGCGACAGTCGTCGCTTGGCCTCGCGGCAACTACCGAAGGCTACGAGGGCACACGGCGGTCATAGCGTGGCCTCGCGGTAATTACCGCAGGCCGCGAGGGCACGTGGCGGGCACCACTTTCCCTCGCGGCAGCTGCCGCGCAGTAGCAGCCACGAGTAGCACCAGCAGCTGCGAGCTCACACGGCATCGTCGTCGCTGCTCTGGCGACGGCAATGACAGAACAAGAAGAAGAAGAAGCGGCAAGGTGTACTGGGATCGGGTCGAGGAGGGATAGTCGCGTGATTCGATTGGCGAAAGGAAGGGGGGAATAATTAGGGAGAAATTGGTGATGAATCCTATTTCATTGCTAAATTCGTCACCAATTTGGCAACGAATATAAGATTCATCGCCAATTTGGCAACAAAATTTATTATTCGTCACTAAATTGGCAACGAATTTATTTTTCGTCGCCAATTTTGCAACGATATTTTATATTCGTTGCTAATTTGTAACGGAAAAAATTTTGTTACAAAATTTGCAACGAATTTATGAAATCGTTGCAAACATTTGCAACGAAAATGTTTTTTGTCGCAAATTGGCGACGAAAAATCATTTTCATCGCCAATTTGCAACGAATTTTGCAATGAAAATTTAATGTTGGAAATTTAAATAATTTTGCAACAAAAAAATTTTTGTTGGAAATTTCGTTACTAATTGTGAAGAAATTTAAAATTCGTCGCAAATTTTGTTGCAGATTTGCAACAAATTTTTTTCGTTGCCAAATTTCGTCGCTAATTTGATGTTTTTTTGTAGTGCTTGCTCCTTCTTAACCATTGCACCAACAATGTCCTTGGAGAGTTCCTAAGTCAATAGGAACACTAAACCATCAAAAATAAGGTTAAAAGTTCAACATTGAACTTTTCCACACCTTAAAATTGATACATCACCCTAACAACTCTCCTAATCCATATCAAATGGATTTTCACCCTTTCTAATGTTTTCCAAAGCATATCCTAGGGTTAGGAGTAGTTAGGGTACCTTACCATAGCTGAAATTGGGCTAAATAAACCTTGTTTACCTAAAATTAGACCTGGCAATCGACTCCTTGCAGTCAGCAGTTCGACTGCCATTAATCTGTCATTTACCATTAAGTGATAGTCGACTGATAACTGAAACTGCTCAATTTCAATTTCAGAAATCGAGTTTTAAAAAAGCATAAGTAATTCTATGTATTTTAAAAAATCGTGAAAATTTATACGTATATTACTTATAAGCAATAAAATGGGTGAAAAATATTTGAAAAATGATTTACCCATAAAATAGTGAGTTTGATACAAAGTTCAAAAGTGAAAAAAACTTCATTGTTTTGGGCTCACTTTGTATCAACTCTATCAAAGGTTACTTCTATTAAAAGATAGGTTGCACCAGGATTTTTTTAAGTGATTTTAAAATGATTTAAATACCTTATATTGGATCATGTTCTTTAGGCTCAATGCACATGACTTGTATATTAGCTTTCCTAATGATCCCTACATAATATAGATGAGTTTTAGTTCATCTAGATGTAAAAACTATGCACCTTGAACTTAACTCATATCCTAGCATCTCACATGTATCTAGAGTATATCAATACACATACATATCAATGTAATGTGAGATGTGGGTTTTGTTCATCCTAATTTAGGGTTTCATGCATTTTTCTAAGGCAACACTACTTGATTCCCTTATACATGGGACTTCAAGTTATGCTAATTGTCCTTAAATCGATTTAAATTAACTTAAAATGCATGGATGATGATTATGACATAAAATGAATAGCATAAATAAGCATAGTCAATAATCATGATGTCATGACATGTGATATAAATCTAAACATACATGACATTTAACCTTAATCCTAAGCATGATCATAACATATTATATAATTAAAAATAGATATGATATCATGACATGGTATATGACAATCAAAACATGGCAAATAAAATATAAGGCATAGAAATAGCTAAAATTTAATATTAGTTGTCATTTGTTATGATTAAATTCATTTTGCCATATTACCATTTATCTTCCAAGTGTACCAAAAATCCAAAATGGCACACTATGACCTCTAACCATAATTGTGCCAATTTGATTGATTTTTCAACTTCAATAAATTATATTGGCAGATCCTAAAAACCTTTAGGATATAAAAATCATCCTTATTTCCAAAGTACCCAATTACCTTGGAAATGACCTAAAATGTCACCTTTACCATGGTTAGGTTAATTACCTATCCATTTAAGGTTGGAACACCTAAACCCATTTAGCGTGAATCGATTACGCTCTTAGGAACCCAATATCTATTGGAGCTCCTTGGGTTTACTAGATATTCCTTAGGGATAATTTCCCTAGATACCCTCCTAATGACCCTTCTAGGCTTTGAAACCTTGGTTATTTTGGTCTTGCCTAGGTCAACTCTAGAGGTAACTCCGCCTTTGACCTTCTTAGTCGCTTCCCTAGGTTTTCTTGAAATCTTAGCCATTAGGCATTTACCTTGGTAAACCTTAGGGATGACTTCCCTATTGACCTTGATTTTCCTAGACCTAACTTGAGTTCCATAATCGAATGAAATATTATGATAAGTCTACTTGGGCTTAGATTTGTGATCCAAACCTTTCTTGCTCTTAGTTGGACCTTGCTTTCTAAACCCTAGGTTTTGACTCCTTGACCTAGATTTTTGATCATTTGACCATAGAATTTGATTTTGCATTTTCCTAAGGGATTTTTCTAATTTCGCAAGTCTTGATCTCAAGACTTGATTTTCTAGCACTAATTGTCCAATTTTTTATTTTTCATCTATTCTTTGGACAATTTTCCATTTCTTAAGCATATGTTTATCCTTCTTATGGTTAATGCCTAAATGATCTTCCACCTTCTTAATAGTTTCCCTATGTAGGATTGTTTTAGGGATATTAATCCCAAATTTCTCCTTATTTCTAAGATTGACATGTTTAGCCCCTAAACAATAGAGCATATTTCTAGCATGATCTTCATGTACAATAGCAAGAGAATTAAAATTATTTCTAGTATGCTTTTTAATATTAAAATTAGAAAGTGCATTACTAAATTTTACCTTAGGGTTTGCTGTTAAAGCTCCCCCTACTCGTGATGCTCTTTCTTGGCCCTTCTTGCTCTCCCTAGGGCATTAACTCCTATAATCACCCCGTTGTTGGCACTTGAAGCACACCACGTGCTCTTTGCTCTTCTTGGTGGGGACACCGACATCTTGAGCTTTCAGTGCCGATTGACTTTTCTTGACTTTCTTAGAACACTTGTTCTTGTAGTGTCCTTGTTCCTTACACTCAAAATACATGATATGATTTTTATTATTGATTGACGTTCTTGAGTTACCTAGGTTGTTGGTGGTGGCCAGAGTTGATTCTTCATCTCTTCCAGAGGTTGAAACCATTTCTTGACCTTGCTCTGACTCCGGTGGTCTAATATTCTCCCCCTCAATCCTAGAGGTGGAGGCTTCTTACAATTCCACCTCTTCTTCCTTCTCAGATATTGACTCCTCTTCAACTTCCGAATCCCCACTTTCTTGTGAGGATGAGCTAGCTTCTTCGGTCTCTTCTTCCGATTGAGCCGATGATGGTTCTTCATGGAGCTTGGCCAATTTCTCCCATAACTCCTTGGCATTTTGAAATTCACCTAACCTAAATGCAATATCTTTAGGCAATGAATTTAATATCAATTGCATTACCTTATCATTTCTATCGAAGGCTTGGACTTGCTCTTCGGTCTATCTTTTCTTCTTGAGATATCCACCTTTTGAACCTTTTTGAAGATCAAACCCCTTCACTAGAATCATCCAATCTTTAAAGTCCATCATGAAGAAGTTCTTCATCCATGCTCTTCATTGCTCAAACCCTTCTTGTCCATAGAAGGTGTATGGAATTGGCGTGTTGATGTCCCATCCCAATTTTTTTTCAAATTCCATCTTCTTTCCTCTAGCACGCTTACTCCCGATTGTTAATCCGTTGAAGAGCTCCTAGCTTTGATACCATTTGTTTGGACCTATGCGCCCGCTAGAGGGGGGGGAGGTGAATAGCTCATATTCGTCGTGCGATGGTTCTCGATCGTGCTTGCTACAAAACTTGTTATACGCAGCGGAAATAGAAATAATACAATATAAAATACATAAACACAATCACAAAATGAGGATAAACGTGGTTCAGAACCTCAAGGTTCCTACTCTACGGATTAAGCTCGAAAGAGCCCTAGCAATGCAAACCCACACCACTAATCAAATACTCCTTTTCGACAACAAGTCGGAGGCGGAGAAACCTTGTAAACATGATTAAACTAAGTAATACAATGTATACAAGTAAATACAAATATGAAATGCAATACAAGGAAAACACTTTACAAAGAGCTTTTGATTGCTTGATCTTTAATTGCCTTGGACTAGTCTTGAAGGACTGGAAAGCATCAATTATTCCCCTTCAAATCGCCCAAGAGAAGCATGGTGAAATTCTCCTCCATGAGCTGCTTTTATAACCTGTATTCGGGCTAATTTCGTGCCTGGCAATCGACTTCCAACACTGCTGTTGTGAGACGACGACTTAATGCATGCTGGAAAAGCTCTAACGGATCACTTGACAATCGACTGCCAATGCCGTAAACGCGCTTGATCGGCTCACGAAGCGTTACGTGCTCGTATCAACTAACATCGATCATCGCTGCTCGATGGGCAGTCGACTACCAAGGCTTTTTCTTCCCTAAATCGCAGTCAAGCACTAGTCGACTCACAGCAGTTGAACTGGTCATAATCCCAGTCGACTACTGAGTGTCGACTCGGTTGCCAAGTGTCAAACACTTGACCATCCGACCGATATAAAGCCCTAGTCAACCGATAACCTCAAACATGAGGTTTAATCCCAAGTATAGTGCCCTCATACTTGCTAGATCACCCTTAGCCTAGACCTAAGCCTTCTAGCCATCTCCGTTAGCCTCGCGCCTATTGGATCTTTCAGAGTCATCCATGACTTATTCATCCATATGTTAGCCTTCATGTCCTTCCATCGGCTATTGTCTTGCTAACGGTGTCTACATCACCAAGGCACATTGGACTTGCTGTCAAGACCATGCTTGGACTTTATGCCACCAACCATTGGACTTATACTGCCAAGACTCTACCCTTGAACTTTACGTCGCGAATATCAACCCTTGGACTTCCCAAATGTCAAGTATCTATGACTTGGACTTTCACCACCAAGACTACACCCTTGGACTGACGTAGCCAAGACTATACCCTTAGACTTTCCATACCAACCCAATGTTAGACTTTCTAAATGTCAAGACTCAAGCTTGGACTTTCCCTTGCCAAGATTCATGCTTGGATTTTCTATGTCAAGTACTCAAGATTTGGACTTTCCCATTGCCAAGTGTCCCACTTGAACTTATCCATCATATGGTCAACCCCAAGTAACCATATTGTCAAACAATGGTTAAATCATTGTCAAATAGTTAATCATGACATGGGTCGATTGCACCAATAATCTCCCAAACACATTGTCAAACATCAATGTCAAATATCAAAATACTACTCGAATTAAACTCGAGTCTGATCAATTATGACCTTAACCAATTATACTAACATTATAAATCCAATTTTAGTTTTTAGATCTGTTTCCAGGCACCCTTAATATTTATAGCTGTTAAATTTAAGAAGACGTAATGTCATAATCTACTTGTCTGTCTTATCTAATCGAGCTCCATGGATCAAGATTACTGGACCAAGGTCAACGTGACCTACGCCAATTTTAGATTAACCTCATAGACTAATATAAAATTCACAGTTTTGATATATATATATATATATATATATATATATATATATATATATATATATATAAAAAGTCTTCTTTGAGTCACATAGATCAGTAGTTTTCTTTCTATCAATTGTTATTGTTGATTACTTCGTCAGTAAAAAAAAATCTGTAATTATCTAAATTTCATTTTACACTCTCCATTTTATTCAATTTTTAACAATTATAATATTTGATAGTTATTTTTAGTTCCCATATACGTTTTCTTAGTTATGTCCTTTATATCATTATAATAATATGTTTGAAAGTAGTTTTAGATATTTATAATGTACAGTTATTGCTTTTTTTATCCATTTCTTAATAATTTTTCTTAACTTTCAAAAATATCTTATCTTTTATTTTTTTTATTTATTTATTTTAGTTTAAATCCATATGCATAACCAATTATTTGTTCAGTAGAGTACTCTGACCATCATTGAGATTTAAAAACCTAAACTAAAATTTTCCAAGGAGAATTAATTAGAAGATGATATGATTTGTGAGTCAATATTATTGGTTCGATTATATATGAAACCTAATTTTGTTTTCTTGCTGGTTCCATTAATGTTGATGTTGCCATTTCCCTTGTGATTAATTATGTCTAGTACCCAACTTGTTTGTTCGTCTCTTGTACGTTATTTGGTCCAAGATGGAAACATGGGTTCACAACATTAGATTATCTTCTTCGATTCATCATCTCAACTTCTATTGTTTACCTTCACCTACAATGGAGACAATGACAAGACCATGTCTATTGTTTTTTTTTGTTGACCCTCACCTACAATAGAGACAAAGCCAAGAGTTGGAAGGGGGCTATCATTCAACATTTTTTCCTCTTTCTATCCTACCGTTTTGATATGGTAGGTGACGCTCGGGATGTGTTTCATACGTGATAATGAAGAATGCATAGTAACTTCATCGTCCGAATATGAACAATGTTTCTTTCCATCAAAGAAGAACGTCACCCTTGCCCCTCGACATCGCCGCCATTGTCGCTCAACATCACCGTCGAGTGGTCAGATTCCTCAACGGCAATCCAATCGGAATCCAACTGTGGTCCAGTCGGTGTCGGAGTATGGTCAAAGCACTGTCAAATTTCGGCCAGATTACGATTGGACTCTAGCCGAATTATAGCCACCAATATTGCGGCTACTAGTAGCCACAATCAGATTATGGCGCTGGCGGTCACAATTTAGCCAGATTCCAACCACAATCTGATCAGAATCCAACTGCGGTTCGGTCAAACTTTGAGTCAGACCAAATTCCTATCAGATTGCGGTCAAAATCCAGTCAAATTGCAGTCACCAGTGCCCGCATCATTGGTTGTACCAATTCGGCCGCAATTCGATCAAAATCTGACGGTTGTCCGATTGGTAGGATGACAGCGGCAACCCCATGGGTTCAAACGTGTGTTATGGTGCTCATCAAAGAAGAAGTCGCAAATGATGGAAGTATTGTGCATTTTCTATTACTATGTAATCTCATTTAATCGGACGATAAAAAAACTGTCATGCACGTGGTGCACAATTATTATCGCCTAGCGTATCAACTATGTTCTATCCTATATCCACTCCTTTCAATCTTTCTGAGAATATTAACAATCACTACAAAAATACATCAAAATAGCAATGAAATTTAACAATGAAAATAATTTGTTATAAATTTGAATCAAAATTTACGATGAATTGTTAAATCTTCTCAAATTAGTAAAGAAATTTCCAAAAAAAAATTATTGCAAACATAAGAACATTTGTAACAAATTAAATTTCATTGTTAATATTGTCATTATTGTGCAACAAATTTGATTTTTCATCATAATTTTGCGATAAAAAATCAATTTCGTTACAAAATTTTACGAAAAAATATAAATTCATCGCAAAATTTGCAACGAAATTGGGATTCAATGCAAACTATGCGACGAATTCTATTTTAGTTGTAAATTTTGCAATGAATCTAGAATTCATTGCCAATATGCCAACAAATTTTGTGACGAAATATTTTCATCGAACATTTTGAATTATTTGGCCAAAAATGATCGGCGGTGTTGTAATCGACCAGTCACAATTGACCAGACTCGAGCTTGGCTTGAGCAGTATTTGTTGGATTGATTTGAGCGCTAGAGCGGGGGGGGTGAATAGCGCAAAAAAAAAAAATTCGTTCGGTATAAAACACGAGTAAGAGTGAATGCAACGGAAAATAAATATGACACTTTTTTTTTTACTTGGTTCCGAGGCCCTAGAGGTCCGAGACCATGTACCTCCAGAGGGCAATACACTAAATCAATCTCCTCGTTAGAGGTAGGAGACAACGGAATACAAGAAGCTCAGAAAAAAGACTGAGGTAGAGGGACACTCCCCCTCTCCTTATTACGATTAAAAGCTCCGAAGTACGAAAGAAAATTGAATACAATAACAACTTAAGAGTTACTAACGACTAAAAAATTAGAAGAAGAAGCTAGGGTCATCTGCATTTCGGCAGCGCTTCGTCGATGTAGGATTGTCGGAGAGTCTTGGCATTGTGGGAGAACTTGGAAGCACTTTGAATGATGAAAAAGGGGTGGAGAACCCCTACTTTTATAGTCTTGTGAAACCCTAATCGTTGAGATGATGTTTCATGAGATGATTCCACCTAGCCCTTGAGAAATGGAGATAAGATTTGACTATCCTCAAGGCTGATCCTTGACCATCGATCATTGCTACCCTTACGATCATTTATTGGAGGCATCGATTGGTGATGTAAGCCATCGATCGAATGATGACGGGGTTTCTATTTGCAATGAAGAGTTAGCTCGAAAATGCGGTTAATATAAAGTAAGTTCGATGGTCATTTACCATCAGTCGACTTAGACCTTCCATGGAGGTCTTAGTCGGATCGTCGCCTAAGGGCGTCTCGAGCGGAGATCGACCTCACTTACACTCACTCACACGAGCTTACCTCAACTTTTACCTTTGAAGTTTTGCTACCGGTCTTCACCTGAGTTCTTCGGCTCCCTCCGAAGTCCTCCCGGTATTGTCCGACCACCACGGCTAACCGGTGTCAGATCTTGACTTTAACTTTGCAATTTTGGATACTTGACTCAGCTCGTGAGATAACAAAGTAAACTTAACTTTGTGTATTTGCTATAATCAAAACTTAGGTTTGACTCTGGTGCCTACTTCACCAACAATCTCTCCCTTTTTGACCTATGGCAAACCAACACAAAGTTAAGTAAGTGCATTAAGTAAATGATAAGCATAAAACATGAATAAGAAGGAATGAGTATACTTAGATCAGTAAGTTAAGTAGAAGTATGAAAAACCTTTTTCAAGTGCTCCCCCTTAAGGAATCCTCCCCCTTGGCCAGGGTGAGTACTTGAAAAAGGATCTTAATCCTCCCCCTTGATGCGTGCTACTTAAATTAAGTAATCAAAATTACTTAATATTGTCCTTAGTGTTTAAAAATAAGTTTAAAGTAAGTAATCAAAATTACTTAATATTGGCCTTAGTGTTTTAAGTTAAGATATCAAAACTTGATTTCTTAACCTTGCCCTTTCTCCCCCTTCTAAAAATGTTAAGTAAACATTTACGAAAAATTGATCCCTTAACTTTGGCCTTTCTCTCCCTTTTGCCATAAATCGAAAAAGAACGGGGGGGGGGGGGGGGGCGTTTAAAAAAACATAAGTCAGAAAATAAGTATTAAGTCCAAGAATGATCCAAATAAATTTTGAAAATAGTAGGTTAATCATAAGCTCATCTATTTGAATGTTCAAGTCTATTTGACTTGGTTGATATAAAATGATCAACAAGCCCTGATTAGAGTTGGTTAATTTATGAAATTATGCTCCGTGGTTCATGTCTATGTACTAAGTCTACATCTGGAACCAGGAGTACAGTCCTAACATCTCATGCCCATCTATGTGGCTAAGTACACAAACACATTAGTCCTATGTGTTGTGAGATGTATTAGCTCCTTAAATCTATAGGTACATGATATCTAGGGTAATCCCTAAGCTAGTTCCATTAACATGAAAAGAAAAGTGAATAATATAAAAATATAAGTTGTCAATCCTACTCTATTATGCACATGCTCAATTTTCATCTTAGTAGACTAAATTCGGCTTTGGATAAGGGTTTGGTAAATAGGTCCGCTAGATTCAACTTTGATTCCATGTATTCGAGTTGTATGGTTCCGTTAGCTACATGTTCTCGAATAAAGTGGAGTTTGACCTCTATATGTTTGGTCCTAGAGTGACATATGGGATTTTTGGTTAAGTTAATTGAGCTAATATTGTCTATGTGCATTTTAATATTGTTGAAGTTTAAGTTAGAGTCTTGGAGAGTGTGCTTCATCCAAAGAAGTTGAGCCACACACTCACCCATCGTCGGCGTATTCGGCCGATGGTAGATAAGGCAACAGAGTGTTGCTTCCTCTTGCGCAACTCACTAGACTTGGTAGAAGTTGACAACAACTACTCGTACTCTTTCTATCGAGTTTACTACCCGGCATAATCCGAGTCAGAGTAGCCGATGAGTTCGAACTCGGTTGATCTAGGGTACCAAATACCTACGTTTAGCATTCCCTTTAGATACCTAAGGATACGCTTAACTAATGATAGGTGACTCTCCTTAGCACAGGTTTGGAACCTAGTGCACATACTTACTGTGAATAGTATGTCAGGTCAACTTGCAAGTAAAGAAGACTCCTATTACGCTCATATAGTACTTTAGGTCAATTGGTTTTCCGTCTACATCTTCTGCTATATTAACATTTGTTGCCATTGGTGTATTAATGATTTTATGTTTTTGCATTGCGATTGGGTTTATTATTTCCTTAAGCGTATTTTGTTGATGTAAATAGATTCCTTCTTTAGTTTGTTTAATTTGTAATCCTAGAAAGATTTAATTCTCCTACTAAGTTCATTTCAAATTCACTTTCCATGAGTGAAATGAACTCGTTTAGTAGGATCAAATTAGTAGTTCAAATATTATGTCATCTCGTAGATTTGGGCTATACAAATTTCTTTGCCCTCACAGTTTCTACGAAAAGTAGAATCGACTAAGTCTTGACTAAACCCATTGGACTTAAGGTATACAGAAAGTCTCTCATACTAAGCTCTAAAAGCTTGTTTTAGTCCATATAAAGCTTTCTTGAGTTTAAACACATGGTCGAGTTTATCTAAGCTTTCGAATCCTAGGGGTTGACTAACGTACACTTCTTCCTTAATAAGTCCATTCAAAAATACTGACTTGACATCCATTTGAAACAATTTAAATCCTCAATGTGCAGCATAGGCTAACAACATTCGAATGGATTCTAGTCTAGCTACGGGTGCATAGGTTTCATCGTAATCTAATCCTTCTACTTGACTAAACCCTTTCGCGACCAATCTCGCTTTGTTTCTAACTACTTCACCTTTGTCATCAACTTTGTTTCGGAAGAACCACCTTGTTCCAATAATTGATTTATCTTTAGGTGGTGGTACTAATTCCCAAACTTTGTTCCTAGTAAAGTGAGCTAGCTCTTCTTGCATTGCAATAATCCAATCGGGATCAAGAAGAGCTTGTTCAATGGTTTTGGTTTCAATTTTCGAAATTAAGGAGATTTGACTTAGATTTCTATATGATGATCTAGTTCGAACCCCTAGGCTAGGATCACCTATTATTTGGTCGATAGGATGATTTGATTGAATCCTAGAATGACTTGGGTTAGGTTCATCTTTCACTTGATCGATAGGAGGACTTGATTGAATCCTAGACTGGCTCGGATTAGGATTAATAGTAGACTCGATTTCAAGGTCAGAGTCGAGTCTGGTACGAATCGGTTCACTAGTTGGCATTACTAAGGGTTTTGTGGGTTCATTTCCTTCGTCGAATACTATATTGATGGTTTCCTCAATTCTAAGGGTATCATTGTTATATACCCTATAGGCTCTACTTATAGTTGAGTATCCTAGGAAGATACCGGTGGAGGTTTTGGATGTGAACTTTCCTAGGTAGTCCTTAGTGTTTAGGATATGTACCTTACATCCAAATACTCTAAAGTATTTAATGTTAGGTACTTTGTCATGGTAGATTTCGTATGAGGTCTTAAGGTGCCTCTTTACCATAAGAATTCTATTTTGGATATAACAAGTCGTACTAATGGCTTCTGTCCAAAACCTATTGGGTAGGTTGTATTCGTTCAACATTGTCCTAGCAGCTTCTTGCAGGATTCTATTTTTCCGCTTGACTAGGCCATTTTGTTGTGAGGTTCTAGGACATGAGAATTCTGTTAGTAATATATGAGAGATGTCCTAAGGCAATCGCCTTATGTACGAACCATTTATATGATAAATGAAGATTCACTATTTGAGTATACATGTTTTTATGTATTTGATTAGATCTTAAACTCATTTACTGAATGTCCACGATATGATTCACAGCATGAGAGAATTTGTGATTGGATCACAACTAGTGAGTATCTCTACATGTGTAATTGTGATGTATCGGAATTATCCCTAGTCGATGAATTGATGGATTTGGACACCATCGATTCTGTCAAGACTAGCACGAGGTATACTCCTTGGTGTATCCAAGCAGCTGATTCTCACTGGCTGGAGACATTGTGATGTCCGGAGTTAATCATGGATGCTAGTTATGGTAACTAGTTCATTGGAGTGACCAACCGTAAGACTTCATATGGTTCTCTGCATATATAGATATATCAATGAAGTTCTTACTGTAGCTTAAGTGCGATGTTCCTTTGACTTGCGGTATTCAAGTCATCTTGATCATAAAGACTTATGCTTTGACATCTTAAGCAAGCATCTCTGAGGAGATGTGGACCCGGGATGATTGGGTATAAGTCGAAGTGATCGAAGGTGTTTGAATAGCCTATAAAGGATTCACCACTCCTTGCGAGGAGATGTATACCCATGGCCTCTCGTCGGATTGTTACTAAAGTCTTTGGCCAAAGCATTACATGTTTAGAGTAAGGTACTCTTCGATACATGTGGAGTAACTAGAATCCGTAGGACGAGGAAATGATACTTGGGCTAGGTGTGACGTAGTCAGCCTAGTGGGGACTGACACTATAGACCATGTCCTGAACCAAGTGGGTATAAGATGAGTGAAGGGAATGGGGCACGATTCATTCGAGCTGCTGAAGGGTTTCAGAAATAGTTCTGGATCAACCGTTGATATTTTCGATTATTTGGGGATCATGATGTACTACTAGGTGCCACTCATGATCGTTCTATAATTAATGGTTAATTATAGACAGCAAACATAAATCGAGAACCTATTTGGTCACACGCACAACGAGCGTAATCCGAAGGATTTAAAACGAGCTTGAGAATGAGATTCTCAGACCGAGAGAAACTAGGTTTGGTTGGACCAAACAAGAAGCGAGCATGAAATCGTTTCAGTCGCAATGGAAGCGTGGATGGGTCGTGTCTTATGAAGACATAATGGATGAACCAAAATGGTTTGGTTCTAATCCAATGGAGGAGAATAAACCAAAGGGTTTGGTTTATTTTAAACGAATGAACCAAAAGTTGGTTCGGTTCATTTTAACTTAAAATAAATCATCATGGTTTGGTTTATTTTAACTTATATTAATGGAGCGGGTTAACGGGCCTTATGGTTATGATCCAATAACTATTAAGAGAATTAGTTCTCTATAAAAGAGGGCTTAAGGGTTTGTTAAGCCCTAATCCAAAACCCTAACCTAGTTTTGGCCGCCCACCTCCCTCCTCTCCTTGGTGATTTGGCGCCAACACCATTGTGCCGCCGCCCAAATTGTTGCCGGCGTCCAAGCTTCGGCCGGTGATCCTCCGGCAACTCTCCGGTGATCTCTTTTGGGTTCGGCATCAAGGTGAGCTTCATCTTTCCTTTTTGGCCGGCCTCTACTCCTCCACCAAAGCTGTCCAGTTTTTTGGACAGCTTGTTTTCTTCTCGTCGGAGCGTCGTTTGGACGACGTTTGGAGCTCCAAAAGCGGCTTACTTACCGGGGATTCGATCTCCGGTAATCATCAGAGGTGGAGGACGAAGGATTCGTCAAACGGTTGACGAATACCTCTCCGGAGAAGCGAGTTTTGAGGACTCGTCTTTGGATCCGAATTTGGATTCGGATCGTGATCCTCTCTCGATCACGTCGTCTTCAACACGAGGCTAGTAACCCGTACGAAGACGAAGCTCGTGACTTTGTGAAGTCATCCCGAAGATACTCGGCGTGGATACGGATAGAGACGATTCTAGCGAGGATCGTTCCGGTTGATGTCGTTCCCGCTACACGTGATACGAAAGGTATACGTAGTTAAATTTTCTTTTATTGCAAATTTAAATTTACGGTTATGTCTACACATGTTGTACTAAACATGCGTGTGATGTGTGTGTTGTAATAAATGTAGATTTATTATTTTTATTTCTTCCGTTGTGCACATGTTTGCGAAACATGTTCGAACACACACTCGCCGCGGTGCCGGAAACCCTACAGTGGTATCAGAGCCTAGGTTGTGTTTCGACATAATCGTAAAATGGTTTTGCGATAGTCATAATGATATTTCTGGAAATTTTCTACTTTTGGAAAGTTAGAAGTATTTATGGAAAATTTTCAATTTTGAAAAGTCTAGAAGTATTTATGAAAATCTTCAACTTTTGGAAAGTTGGAAGTATTTATGGAAATTGATATTTTCCATAAATAAAATATTTGATTATATTTTGGAAATTTGTTTCCTAATTTAATCATGATTTGATTTGGGAAATCAAATCTTAAAAATATTTTATTTCCATAAGTAGTTTTGATGATTTAGGAAATTGGTTTCCTAAATTGACTTTCTTTAATCAACTATTTCCACAAATAAAATATGTGATTAGATTTGAAAATTTGTTTCCTATTTTAATCATGATTTGATTTGGAGAATCAAATCTTAAACATATTTTATTTCCATAAATAGTTATGACATATAAGGAAATATTGTACATGACATAATTGTATGTCATGTAAATGCATTAGATGCATATCATTATGTCATGCGTGTCGTGACATGTAGATATATGCCATGTATGTCATGCCATGTAGATAATAGTTATTTGCATGCAAAGAGGATGAGACAAAAAAAAACCCTAACTCAATATTAAAGCCTACACCTTCCATTAATATAGTTAGAACCAGAGTTCCGTTTCTTGTTCGGGTTGTTGGACTCTCTCCAAGCCCGGCTCGAACCCGAACTTGTTCAAACCATGGAATAGTTTAATACTAATATGGTAAGAGTCAGAGGTCAATCGTTAGCTTTGGTTGTTGGACTCTCTCCAAGCCGGGCTAATTGGTTGAATGCGATCTAACCATATTAAAACTATTTCTCGATTAATGGGTTGGCTTTAACCTGGAGCATCGGATTGTTGGACTCTCTCTAAGGTCGATGTAAAGGGAGGTGAAGTTGGGTGCTATGCATATGATGCATACTTGTTAATGTGTTAACAACCCGATGTATGTGTGAACATTCAATTAGTTGATATCACATTGTGATAGTTGCATATACGTGATATGCAATCGGTATAGTTGATACCTACCATCGTAGTTATGAATGGCTTGTTGGACTCTCTCCAAGGTTGTTCATATCTATGTTGGATATCAGCCCATTCGGAGATGGACCTACGATCTCCCGAAGTGATTTTGGGGTTTTTGAAATTCGAAAAATGAATGGGATTTATAAATGTGTATTGATGCATTTTAAAATCATTTTCTCATATATGCTCGTTTTGTATTTCTAGGTCAATCGATTGATCATGACGTCTTTGAATTTGCGCACTATTTTGGATTCAAACAAACTGACTGGGCCTAACTTCCTGGACTGGCTTAGAAACCTGAGAATTGTTCTCAAGGAAGAAAAGCTTGCATATGTCCTTGAAGAGCCTCTTCCCAACCGTCCCAAGGATGATGCAACTCCAGACCAAATGTTGGTCTATCAGAAGCATGTGGCAGATTCTGAGCTGGCGAGTTGCATCATGCTAGCGGCGATGGTACATGAGCTACAAAAGCAGCATGAGCATATGGATGCTAATACTATGGTCTGTTGGGAGTATGGGGAATACAATCAAAGTCCCACATTGGTAAGACATGGAAAAGATCATGTGCTTATAAGAAAAAAGATATCTCCATTGGTATGAGACCTTTTGGGTAGAGTCCAAAAACAAAACCATGAGGGCTTAGGCCCAAAGTGGACAATATCATACCATTGTGGAGATATGTGGATCTTATAGGCACTAACAATTGGTATCAGAGCCATGGTCCATGTCAAGCCATGAACCTCGAACGAAGAAAGTTGAGCTCCCACGTCCGGATCAAGAGAACCAGATATCAGGAAGGAAGTCTAGTTGGGTCGGGGGGACCGAACAACTGGCAGAAAGTCCTGGTGGGTTGAAGATCGGACATCAAGCAGAGAAAATCCTTCGAGGAGGGATAGGCTTGAGGGGGGGCCAATGTGGTCCTTCGTTTGAGGGGGGGATTGTTGGGAGTATGGGGAATACAATCAAAGTCCCACATTGGTAAGACATGGAAAAGATCATGTGCTTATAAGAAAAAAGATATCTCCATTGGTATGAGACCTTTTGGGTAGAGTCCAAAAACAAAACCATGAGGGCTTAGGCCCAAAGTGGACAATATCATACCATTGTGGAGATATGTGGATCTTATAGGCACTAACATGGTCTTCCATCTTCATGAGTTGTTAGATGAGCAAGCGAGATCCGAAAGGTTCAAAGTCTCCAGGCTCCTCTTCACCACGAAGATGCAAGAAGGTTCGTCTGTAGTGCAGTTTGTGCTAAAGATGATCGGGTACATCGAGCGGCTAGCTACCCTCGGGTTTGTGATGGATCATGAATTAAGTATTGACTTAATTCTGCATTGTTTGCCCAAGAGTTTCTCACAATTTGTGATGAACTATCAGATGAACAAATTAGAATCCACTATTCCTGAGCTCCTCAATATGCTGAAGACTGTGGAGCCTTCTATGAAGCATGAGGAGAAGGTGGTTCTGTTAGTTGATTCCTCAAAGAAAGGTTCTAAGAGGAAGGCAAAAGAACAGAAGAAAGGGAAGAATAAGAAGGCAAAGAAGGCAGAACCAACGCAAAAGGGCACTTGCCATCACTATGGCAAGGAAGGCCACTGGCGAAGAAACTGCAAGATTTATCTTGAGTCCATGAAGAAGAAGAAGGCATCCGATACCCCATCCTCTTCAGGTATCTTCGTTATTGATTGTCATTCTATTTCCTTAGAAACTTGGGTATTGGATACTGGGTGTGTCTCACATATATGTAATGACATACAGGGGCTAAGGAATAGAAGAAGACTCATCAGAGGGGAGTTAAATTTGTGAGTTGGCAATGGAGCAAAGGTTGCTGCGGTCGCCATCGGAACTTATTTGCTGAAGCTCCCTAGTGGACTAGTCTGTGAACTGGATAATTGTTATTGTGTTCCTTCTCTAATAAAGAACATTGTTTCTATTTCTTGCTTAAATAGAAATGGTTTCCATTTGACGTTTAGTAACAATTATTGTTATATAACTTTGAATGGCGTACTTTATGGAACTGGAACTTTGAGCAATGACATTTATACGTTGGACGTATCCAGTGACATTTTCAATATCGAAGCGAGCAACAAGCGTGCTCGAAAAGATAATCAATTAGACTCCTACATGTGGCATTGTCGTCTTGGCCATGTAAGCAAGAAACGCATGTCCGAATTACACCGATGTGAAATTCTGGAATCATTTGAATTGGATTCATACGATACATGTGAATCATGCTTAAAAGGCAAGATGACTAAGTTACCTTTTACTGAAAAAGGTGAACGAGTGGGAGAGTTACTAGGTCTAATACATACTGATGTATGTGGACCTATGTCAACTCAAGCTTTAGGAGGCTATAGCTACTTCATTACCTTCACCGATGATCACTCACGGTTTGGGTATGTGTTCTTGATGAAACACAAGTCTGAAGCCTTTGAAAAGTTCAAAGAATTCAGAAATGAAGTAGAGAAACAACATGACAAGAGTATTAAAATACTTCGATCGGATCGAAGTGGGGAATGCATAAGTCAAGAGTTTCTTGATTATCTAAGAGACAATGGCATATTGTCTCAATGGACTCCGCCATATACACCACAGCATAATGGTGTATCTGAGAGGTGTAACCGGACCTTGTTGGACATGGTCAGGTCAATGATGAATCATGCGAATCTTCCCAAGTCCTTTTGGGGCTATGCACTTCAGACAGCTGTTTACTTGTTAAACAGAATGCCTACCAAGGTAGTCTCAACTACTCCATATGAGATATGGAATGGTAAGAAACCTCATGTATCTTACTTGAAGATATGGGGTTGTCCTGCTTATGTGAAACGGACTGTATCAGACAAACTGGATGCTAAGTCTGATAAATGTCTATTTATTGGATACCCTAAGGAAACAAGGGGTTACCAATTCTATCATCCTGTGGAACAAAAGGTGTTTGTTTCAAGGCATGCTGTGTTTCTAGAGAAAGAGTTTCTCTTGCAAGAAAACAGTGGGAGTGTCGTCGAGCTTGAGGAGGCTCGAGAGACTCAAATAGACATTGATGAGATACTTGGTGAAGCACAACAGTCGACAACTCATAGTGATGAGCAATCGGCTGGACCTATTGTAACACCACATCTTCGTAGATCTGGTAGAACACGCAATATTCCTGAGAGATATGGATTTCTCGTAAGTGAATCGAACGACATGTTACTCATTGATGATGAGGATGTTAGTAATATATGAGAGATGTCCTAAGGCAATCGCCTTATGTATGAACCATTTATATGATAAATGAAGATTCACTATTTGAGTATACATGTTTTATGTATTTGATTGGATCTTAAACTCATTTATCAATGTCCACGATACGATTCACAAAGATGAGAGAATTTGTGATTGGATCACAACTAGTGAGTATCTCTACATGTGTAATTGTGATGTATCGAATTATCCTAGTCGATGAATTGATGAATCGGACACCATCAATTCACGAGACTAGCACGAGGTATACTCCTTGGTGTATCCAAGCACCGATTCTCACCGGCCGGAGACATAGTGATGTCCGAGTTAATCGTGGATGCTAGTTATGGTAACTAGTTCATTGGAGTGACCACCGTAAGACTTCATATGGTTCTGCATATATAGATATGTCAATGAAGTTCTTACTGCGGGCTTAAGTGCGATGTTCCTTTGACTTGCGGTATTCAAGTCATCTTGATCATGGAGACTTATGCTTTGACATCTTAAGCAAACATCTCTAAGGAGATGTGGACCCGGATGATTGGGTATAAGTCAAGTGATCAAGGTGTTTGAATAGCCTATAAAGGATTCACCACTCCTTGCGAGGAGATGTATACCCATGGCCTCTCGTCGGATTGTTACTAAAGTCTTTGGCCAAAGCATTACATGTTTAGAGTAAGGTACTCTTCGATACATGTGGAGTAACTAGAATCCGTAGGACGAGGAAATAATACTTGGGCTAGGTGTGACGTAGTCAGCCTAGTGGGGACTGACACAATAGACCATGTCCTGAACCAAGTGGGTATAAGATGAGTGAAGGGAATGGGGCACGATTCATTCGAGCCATCAAGGGTTTCGTAAATAGTTCTGGATCAACCGTTGATCTTTTCGGTTAATTGGGGATCATGATGTACTACTAGGTGCCACTCATGATCGTTCTATAATTAATGGTTAATTATAGACGGCCAACATAAACCGAGAACCTATTTGGTCACATGCACAACGAGTGTAATCCAAAGGATTTAAAACGAGCTTGAGAATGAGATTCTCAGACCGAGAGAAACTATGTTTGGTTTGACCAAACATAAAGCGAGCATGAAATTGTTTCAGTCGCAATGGAAGCGTGGATGGGCCGTGTCTTATGAAGACATAATGGATGGACCAAAATGGTTTGGTTCTAATCCAATGGATGAGAATAAACCAAAGGGTTTGGTTTATTTTAAACGAATAAACCAAAAGTTGGTTCGGTTCGTTTTAACTTAAAATAAACCATCATGGTTTGGTTTATTTTAACTTATCTTAATGGAGCGGGTTAACGGGCTTTATGGATATGATCCATTAACCATTAAGAGAATTAGTTCTCTATAAAAGTGGGCTTAAGGGATTGTTAAACCCTAACTAATCCAAAATCAAAACCCTAGCCTCCAACCTCGCTTTGTGCCGCCCAAGCTCCTTGCCGCCCAGCTTGATTGTGCTGCCGTCAAGACCCTTGCCGGCGTCCAAGCTCCAGCCGGTGAACCTCCGGCGACCCTCCGGTGATCCCCTAAAAGGTTCGGCATCAAGGTGAGCTTTTGTCTCCTTGTTTTGGCCGGCACCTATCTCCTCCACCAAGCTGTCCAGTTTTCTGGACAGCTTCTTCTCCTCTCATCGAAGCGTCGTTTGGACGACGGTTAGTGCTCCGACAGCGGCTAACATACCGGGGATTTGATCTCCGGTAATCCTCTGAGGTGGAGGACGAAGAATTCGTCAATCGGTTGACGAATACCTCTCCGGAGAAGCAAGTCTTGAGGACTTGTTTTAGGTCCGAATTTGGATTCGGATCGTGATCATCTCTCGATCACGTCGTCTTCAACACGAGGCTAGTAACCCGCACGAAGACGGCTAAGCTCGTGGTTTGGCGAAGTCATCCCGAGGAGCTCGGCGTGGATACGGATAGAGACGATTCTTACGAGGATCGCTCCGCTGATGCCGTTTCGCTACACGCCATACGAAAGGTATAACGTAGTTTAATTTCCTTTATTGCAATTTTAATTTACGTTATGTCTACACTTGTTGTAATAGCATGCGTGTGTTGTGTGTGTTGTAATAAATATAGATTTATTATTTTATTGCTTCATTGTGCTCATGTTTACGAAACATGATCGAACACACACACGCCCGAAACCCAACAAAGGGTATCGTGAGCCTGTGTTGTGTTTCACATAATCGTAAAAATGGTTTTGCGATAGTCATAATGTATTTCTGGAAATTTTCTAATTTTGGAAATTTAGAAGTATTTATGGAAATTTTTCAATTTTGGAAAGTCTAGAAGTATTTATGGAAATCTTCCACTTTTGTAAAGTTGGAAGTATTTATGGAAATTGATATTTTCCATAAATAAAATATTTGATTAGATTCTGGAAATTTGTTTCCTAATTTAATCATGATTTGATTTGGGAAATCAAATCTTAAAATATTTTATTTTCATAAGTAGTTTTAATGATTTAGGAAATTGGTTTCCTAAATAGATTTTCCTTAATCAAATAATTCCATGAATAAAATATGTGATTAGACTTGGAAATTTGTTTCCTAATTTAATTATGATTTGATTTGGAGAATCAAATCTTAAACATATTTTATTTCCATAAATAGTTATGACATATAAGGAAATATATACATGACATAATTGTATGCCATGTAATTGCATTAGATGCATAACATTATGCCATGCGTGTCGTGACATGTAGATGTATGCCATGTATGCCATGCCATGTAGATAATAGTTATTTGCATGCAAAGAGGATGAGACATAAAACCCTAACTCAATATTAAAGCCTACACCTTCCATTAATATGGTTAGAACCAGAGTTCTGTTTCTTGTTTGGGTTGTTGGACTCACTCCAAGCCCTCAACCTCAACATGTTCAAATCATTGGAATAGTTTAACTCTAATATGGTAAGAGTCAGAGGTCAATCGTTAGTTTGGGTTGTTGGACTCACTCCAAGCCTAGCTAATTGGTTGAATGCGCTCTAACCATATTAAAACTATTTCGCGATTAATGGGTCGGCTTTAACTTGGAGCATCGATTTGTTGGACTCACTCCAAGGTCGATGTGAAGAGAGGTGAAGTTGGGTGATATGCATATGATGCATACTTGTTAATGTGTTAACAACCCAATGTATGTGTAAACATTCAATTAGTTGATAGCACATTGTGATAGTTACATATACATGATATGTAATCGGTATACTTGATACCCACCATCATAGCTAAGAATGGCTTGTTGGACTCACTCCAAGGTTGTTCTTATCTATGATGGATATCAGCCCATTCGGAGATGGACCTACGATCTCCCGAAGTGATTTTGGGGTTTTTGAAATTCGAAAAAATGAATGGGATTTATAAATGTATATTGATGCATTTTAAAATCATCTTTCTCATATATGCTCGTTTTGTATTTCTAAGTTAATATATTGATCATGATATGTTTGAATTTGTGTTCCATTTTGGATTCAAATAAATTGACTGGGCCGAACTTCTTGGACTAGCTTAGAAACTTGAGAATTGTTCTCAAGGTGGAAAAGCTTGCGTATGTCCTCGAAGCGCCTCTTCCCGCCCATCCTAGTGACAATGCAACTCTGGACCAATTGTTGGCCTATCAGAAACATGTGAGTGATTCTAAACAAATGAGTTGCATCATGCTAGCCACGATGGAACCCAAGCTACGAAAGCAGCATGAGCATATGGATGCTCATATCGTAGTCCTTCATCTTTGTGAGTTGGTTGATGAGCAAGTGAGATTCGAAGGTTCAAGTCTCAAAGCTCCTCTTCACCTGAGATGCTAGGAGGTTCATCTGGCCAATATGTCAAGACTGTGGAGTCTTCTCGAGAAGTACGAGGGGAGGTGTTGGTTTAGTTGATTCCTCAAGAAAGGTTCTAAGAGGAAGTCAAAGGAACAGAAGGAAAGAAGAGAAAGGCTAAGAAGGTAGAACTAGCAAAAAGGAAACTTGCCATCATTATGGCAAGGAGAGCCATTCTTGAAGAAAGTGCAAGATTTATCTTGAGTCCGTGAAGAAGGATAAGGCATCGGATGCCCCATCTTCTTCAGAAATCTTCTTTATTGATTGTCATTCTATTTCCTCAGACACTTGGGTATTTGATACTGGGTGTGGCTCACATATATGTAATGACATACATGGGCTAAGGAATAGAAGAAGACTCCAAGGAGAGTCAAATTTACGTGTTGGGAATGAAGCAAAGGTTGCTGCACTCGCCATCGGAACGTATTTGTTGAAACTCCCTGCAGGACTTGTCTTAGAACTGGACAATTGCTTTTATATTCCTTTGTTGATAAAGAGCATCATTTCTATTTCTTGTTTAAATAGAAATGGTTTCCATTTGACGTTTAGTAACAATTGTTGTTACATAACTTTGAATGGGGTTCTTTATGGGACTGGAACTTTAAGCAATGGTGTTATCGTTATCGGACATTTGAGCGAGCAACACGCGTGCTCGAAAGGATAATCACATAGACTCCTATATGTGGCATTGTCGTCTTGGCCATATAAGCAAGAAACGCATGTCCGAATTACACCGATGTGGAATTCTGGAATCGTTTGAATTGGATTCATACGATACATGCGAATCATGCTTAAAAGGCAAGATGATTAAGTTACCTTTTACTGAAAAAGGTGAACGAGTGGGAGAGTTACTAGGTCTAATACATACTGATGTATGTGGACCTATGTCAACTCAAGCATTAAGAGGCTATAGCTACTTCATTACCTTCACCGATGATCACTCACGGTTTGGGTATGTGTTCTTGATGAAACACAAGTCTGAAGCCTTTGAAAGGTTCAAAAAATTCAGAAATGAAGTAGAGAAACAACATGACAAGAGTATTAAAATACTTCGATCGGATCGAGGTGGTGAATACTTAAGTCAAGAGTTTCTTGATTATCTAAGAGACAATGGTATATTGTCTCAATGGACTCCCCTATACACCACAAAGATAATGGTGTATCCGAGAGGCGAATCGACCTTGTTGGACATGGTCGTCAATGATGAATCATGCGACTCTTCCCAAGTCCTTTTGGGGTTATGCACTTCAGATAATTGCTTACTTGTTAAATGTAATGCCTACTAAGGTAATCTCAACTACTCCATATGAGATATGGAATGGTAAGAAACCTCATGTATCTTACTTGAAGATATGGGGTTGTCTCGCTTATGTGAAGCGGATCAGACGTATAAATTGGATGCTAAGTCCGATAAATGTCTATTTATTGATACCCTAAGGAAACAAGGGGTTACCAATTCTATCATCCCTGTGGAACAAAAGGTGTTTGTTTCAAGGCATGCCGTGTTTCTAGAGAAAGAGTTTCTCTTGCAAGAAAACAGTGGGAGTGTCGCGAGCTTGAGGAGGCCTCGAGAGACTCAAATAGACATTGATGAGATACCGGTGAGCACAAACAAATGACAACTCATAGTGACGAGCAATCTATTGGACCTATCAGTAACACCACATCTTCGTAGATCCGTAGAACACGCAATATTCCCGAGAGATATGGATTTCGTAAGTGAATCGAACGACGTGTTACTCATTGATGATGAGGAGCCTACCGCTTATGAAGAAGTGCGACAAGTTCGTAGAAGGGATAAGTGGCTTGGTGCCATGAAGTCGATAAATGGATTCCATGTACGAAAAACCAAGTTCGAACTTGGTTGACCCACCTGAAGGCATAAAGCCTATAGGGTGCAAGTGGGTTTTCAAGAAGAAAACCGACATGGATGGTAATGTGATTACCTATAAGGCTAGATTGGTGGCGAAAGGATATCGTCAAAAGCAAGGTGTTGATTATGATGAAACCTATTCGCCTGTAGCTATGCTTAAATCCATTCGGATGCTCCTGGCCATAGCGGCTCATTATGATTATGAGATATGGCAGATGGATGTGAAAACAGCTTTCCTTAATGGAAACCTGCTCGAGGACGTGTATATGATACAGCCTGAGGGTTTCACATCGGTTGATAAAACCAAGGTATGCAAATTGCGACGATCCATTTATGGATTGAAGCAAGCATCCAGGAGCTGGAATATCCGTTTTGATGAGACGATCAAAAGGTTTGATTTCTCACAAAATCCAGACGAACCTTGTGTGTACAAGAAGGTTAGTGGGAGTGCAGTCGTGTTCCTAGTATTGTATGTCGATGACATACTACTTATAGGAAGCGATATTTCAGTCTTACAGTCAGTGAAGGTTTGGTTATCCAAGACATTCTCCATGAAAGACCTGGGAGAAGCAACCTACATCCTTGGGATTAAGATCTATAGAGATAGATCGAAACGGTTGCTTGGTCTTTCGCAGTCTACATATATAGACCGAGTGCTAAAGAGGTTTAGCATGTCGGAATCCAAGAAAGGTTATCCACCCATCAGGCATGGGGAACACCTTTCGAAGTCTATGTGTCCGCGCATAGAAGACGAGAGGATTTGCATGAGTAAGATTCCCTATGCATCCGCAATAGGATCTATCATGTATGCTATGTTATGTACGAGGCCCGATGTATCGTACGCTCTGAGTGTCACGAGCAGATACCAATCCGATCTAGGAATGGATCATTGGGCGGCTGTTAAGACGATCCTTAAGTACTTGAGAAGAACTAAGGATGTGTTCCTAATATATGGAGAAGGGTACATGGTGATACGTGGGTATACGGATACCAGCTCCAGACAGACAAGGATAATTCCATGTCTTTGTCTGGGTATGTATTCACCTGGAATGGAGGTGCAATAAGTTGGAAAGGTTCCAAGCTTGACACTATTGCGGATTCTGCCACTAAGGCAGAATACATTGCAGCTTTGGAAGCAGCAAAGGAAGCGGTTTGGATCAAAAGTTCATCTCTGAACTTGATGTGGTCTCATCAATGATCCAAACATGTGCTTCGCCGCTATCATCTTATCAGAGAGATCATAAGTAGGAACGAAATACAAATCGAGAAAATTCCCACTGAAAGGAACTTAGCGGATCCTTTGACTAAAGCATTACCTCAAAGTAAGTTTGAGGGTCATGTTGGTGCTTATGGTATTGGATACCGTAGCGATTGGCATTAGGCCAAGTGGGAGTCTGTTAGTAATATATGAGAGATGTCCTAAGGCAATCGCCTTATGTATGAACCATTTATATGATAAATGAAGATTCACTATTTGAGTATACATGTTTTATGTATTTGATTGGATCTTAAACTCATTTACTGAATGTCCACGATACGATTCACAGCATGAGAGAATTTGTGATTGGATCACAACTAGTGAGTATCTCTACATGTGTAATTGTGATGTATCGGAATTATCCCTAGTCGATGAATTGATGAATCTGGACACCATCAATTCTGTTGAGACTAGCACGAGGTATACTCCTTGGTGTATCCAAGCAGCTGATTCTCACTGGCTGGAGACATAGTGATGTCCGGAGTTAATCGTGGATGCTAGTTATGGTAACTAGTTCATTGAGTAGTAAGACTTCATATGGTTCTCTGCATATATAGATATGTCAATGAAGTTCTTACTGCGTGGCTTAAGTGCGATGTTCTTTTCGACTTGCGTATTCAAGTCATCTTGATCATGGAGACTTATGCTTTGACATCTTAAGCAAACATCTCTAAGGAGATGTGGACCCGGATGATTGGGTATAAGTCGAGTGATCAAGGTGTTTGAATAGCCTATAAAGGATTCACCACTCCGAGGAGATGTATACCCATGGCCTCTCGTCGGATTGTTACTAAAGTCTTTGGCCAAAGCATTACATGTTTAGAGTAAGGTACTCTTCGATACATGTGGAGTAACTAGAACTGTGAGGACGAGGAAATAATACTTGGGCTAGGTGTGACGAGTCACTTAGTGGGGATCACACACAATAGACCATGTCCCAACCAAGTGGGTATAAGATGAGTGAAGGGAATGGGGCACGATTCATTCGAAGCATCAAGGGTTTCAGAAATAGTTCTGGATCAACCGTTGATCTTTTCGGTTAATTGGGGATCATGATGTACTACTAGGTGCCACTCATGATCGTTCTATAATTATTGGTTAATTATAGACGGCCAACATAAACCGAGAACCTATTTGGTCACACGCACAACGAGTGTAATCCAAAGGATTTAAAACGAGCTTGAGAATGGGATTCTCAGACCGAGAGAAACTATGTTTGGTTTGACCAAACATAAAGCGAGCATGAAATTGTTTCAGTCGCAATGGAAGCGTGGATGGGCCGTGTCTTATGAAGACATAATGGATGGACCAAAATGGTTTGGTTCTAATCCAATGGATGAGAATAAACCAAAGGGTTTGGTTTATTTTAAACGAATAAACCAAAAGTTGGTTCGGTTCGTTTTAACTTAAAATAAACCATCATGGTTTGGTTTATTTTAACTTATCTTAATGGAGCGGGTTAACGGGCTTTATGGATATGATGTTAGTAATATATGAGAGATGTCCTAAGGCAATCGCCTTATGTATGAACCATTTATATGATAAATGAAGATTCACTATTTGAGTATACATGTTTAATGTATTTGATTGGATCTTAAACTCATTTACTGAATGTCCACGATACGATTCACGAAGATGAGAGAATTTGTGATTGGATCACAACTAGTGAGTATCTCTACATGTGTAATTGTGATGTATCGGAATTATCCCTAGTCGATGAATTGATGGATTTGGACACCATCAATTCTGTCGAGACTAGCACGAGGTATACTCCTTGGTGTATCCAGAGTTCATATGATGGAGACATTGTGATGTCCGGAGTTAATCGTGGATGCTAGTTATGGTAACTAGTTCATTGGAGTGACCAGCCGTAAGACTTCATATGGTTCTCTGCATATATAGATATGTCAATGAAGTTCTTACTGTGGCTTAAGTGCGATGTTCCTTTGACTTGCGGTATTCAAGTCATCTTGATCATGGAGACTTATGCTTTGACATCTTAAGCAAATATCTCTAAGGAGATGTGGACCCGGGATGATTGGGTATAAGTCGAAATGATCGAAGGTGTTTGAATAGCCTATAAAGGATTCACCACTCCTTACGAGGAGATGTATACCCATGGCCTCTCGTCGGATTGTTACTAAAGTCTTTGGCCAAAGCAATACATGTTTAGAGTAAGGTACTCTTCGATACATGTGGAGTAACTAGAATCCGTAGGACGAGGAAATGATACTTGGGCTAGGTGTGACGTAGTCAGCCTAGTGGGGACTGACACAATAGACCATGTCCTGAACCAAGTGGGTATAAGATGAGTGAAGGAATGGGGCACGATTCATTCGAGCCTCAAGGGTTTGAAAATAGTTCGATCAACCGCTGATCTTTTGGTTAATTGGGGATCATGATGTACTACTAGGTGCCACTCATGATCGTTCTATAATTAATGGTTAATTATAGACGGCCAACATAAACCGAGAACCTATTTGGTCACACGCACAACGAGTGTAATCCAAAGGATTTAAAACGAGCATGAGAATGGGATTCTCAGACCGAGAGAAACTATGTTTGGTTAGACCAAACATAAAGCGAGCATGAAATTGTTTCAGTCGCAATGGAAGTGTGGATGGGCAGTGTCTTATGAAGACATAATGGATGGACCAAAATGGTTTGGTCCTAATCCAATGGATGAGAATAAACCAAAGGGTTTGGTTTATATTAAACGAATGAACCAAAGGTTGGTTCGGTTCGTTTTAACTTAAAATAAACCATCATGGTTTGGTTTATTTTAACTTATCTTAATGGAGCGGGTTAACGGGCTTTATGGATATGATCCATTAACCATTAAGAGAATTAGTTCTCTATAAAATAGGGATTAAACCCTAACCCTAAACCTAATCTATTTTTGGCCGCCCAACATCAAGAGTTGCCGCCAACCTCCTTGGTGAAGTTGTGTTGCCGCCAGCCCACAACTCCTCCAACCGCGCCCGGAAGGCGGCTTCCTTCCTCCCGCCGAGCTGCTGCCGGAAGAGTTCCGGTGATCCCCTAAAAGGTTCGGCATCAAGGTGAGCTTTTGTCTCCTTGTTTTGGCCGGCGCCTATCTCCTCCACCAAGCTGTCCAGTTTTCTGGACAGCTTCTTCTCCTTCGCCGGAGCGCCGCTTGGACGACGGTTAGTGCTCCGACAGCGCTAACATACCGGGATTTGATCTCCGGTAATCCTCTGAGGTGGAGGACGGCGATCTCAATCGGTTGACGAATACCTCTCCGGAGAAGCAAGTCTTGAGGACTTGTTTTAGGTCCGAATTTGGATTCGGATCGTGATCATCTCTCGATCACGTCGTCTTCAACACGAGGCTAGTAACCCGTACGAAGACGAAGCTCGTGGCTTGGCGAAGTCATCCCGAGGAGCTCGGCGTGGATACGGATAGAGACGATTCTTACGAGGATCGTTCCGGTTGATGCCGTTCCCGCTACACGTCATACGGAAGGTATAACGTAGTTTAATTTCTTTTATTGCAATTTTAATTTACGGTTATGTCTACACTTGTTGTAATAGCATGCGTGTGTTGTGTGTGTTGTAATAAATAGGAGTATTTATTATTTTTGTTGCTTCCGCTGTGCTCATGTTTACGAAACATGATCGAACACACACACGCCGCGGTGCCGGAAACCCAAACATATGATCCATTAACCATTAAGAGAATTAGTTCTCTATAAAAGTGGGCTTAAGGGATTGTTAAACCCTAACTAATCCAAAATCAAAACCCTAGCCTCCAAGGAGTTGCCGCCCAACCTGTTTGTGCCGCCCAAGCTCCTTGCCGCCCAGCTTGATTGTGCTGCCGTCAAGACCCTTGCCGGCGTCCAAGCTCCAGCCGGTGAACCTCCGGCGACCCTCCGGTGATCCCCTAAAAGGTTCGGCATTAAGGTGAGCTTTTGTCTCCTTGTTTTGGCCGGCGCCTATCTCCTCCACCAAGCTGTCCAGTTTTCTGGACAGCTTCTTATCCTCTCGTCGGAGCGTCGTTTGGACGACGGTTAGTGCTCCAACAGCGGCTAACATACCGGAGATTTGATCTCCGGTAATCCTCTGAGGTGGAGGACGAAGGATTCGTCAATCGGTTGACGAATACCTCTCCGGAGAAGCAAGTCTTGAGGACTTGTTTTAGGTCCGAATTTGGATTCGGATCGTGATCATCTCTCGATCACGTCGTCTTCAACACGAGGCTAGTAACACGCATTTAAGACGGCTCGTGGCTTGGCGGTCATCCCGAGGAGCTCGGCGTGGATACGGATAGAGACGATTCTTACGAGGATCGTTCCGGTTGATGCCGTTCCCGCTACACGTCATACGAAAGGTATAACGTAGTTTAATTTCCTTTTATTGCAATTTTAATTTACGGTTATGTCTACACTTGTTGTAATAGCATGCGTGTGTTGTGTGTGTTGTAATAAATATAGATTTATTATTTTTATTGCTTCCGCTGTGCTCATGTTTACGAAACATGATCGAACACACACACGCCGCGGTGCCGGAAACCCAACAGAGGAGCCTACCAGTTATGAAGAAGTGATGACAAGTTCAGAAAGGGATAAGTGGCTTGGTGACATGAAGTCGGAAATGGATTTCATGTACGAAAACCAAGTTTGGAACTTGGTTGACCCACCTGAAGGCATAAAGCCTATAGGGTGCAAGTGGGTTTTCAAGAAGAAAACCGACATGGATGGTAATGTGATTACCTATAAGGCTAGATTGGTGGTGAAAGGATATCGTCAAAAGCAAGGTGTTGATTATGACGAAACCTATTCGCCTGTAGCTATGCTTAAATCCATTCGGATGCTCCTGGCCATAGCGGCTTATTATAATTATGAGATATGGCAGATGGATGTGAAAACAGCTTTCCTTAATGAAAACCTGCTCGAGGACGTGTATATGATACAACCTGAGGGTTTCACATCGGTTGATAAAACCAAGGTATGCAAATTGCGACGGTCCATTTATGGATTGAAGCAAGCATCCAGGAGCTGGAATATCCGTTTTGATGAGACAATCAAAAAGTTTGATTTCTCACAAAATCCAGACGAACCTTGTGTGTACAAGAAGGTTAGTGGGAGTGCAGTCGTGTTCCTAGTATTATATGTTGATGACATATTACTTATAGGAAACGATGTGTAACGCCCGCCCTTATCTGCTCTCAGGGCGGCGCTACTTTACTCTTTTTTTTTTCTTACATAACTGTAACATCCCAAATTTTAATTCCTATATTTTTATTAGAGGAAAATAGAAATAAGAATAGAAGTAATAAAAATAGGAATAGAATAATAATAATAAAAGAAATAATTGGTTCGTTAGCCGAGGCTCGAACCATGAACCGTTGATTTAAAGGAAATAAAAAAAAAGATAAAAGAAAAGAAAACCGGACAAGAAGGGGTGAGTCACCAAAAATCCAATAAAAAAATTTATATGATTAGGGAGAAGTCACGAATTTAATTGAAGAAAGAATTAATTCTGTTAAAGAGAGAAATTTAAGGAAAATTTATAAGGGAATAAAAATTTTATATGATTAGGGAGAAATCACGAATTTAATTGAAGAAGGAATTAATTCTGTTAAAGAGAGAGATTTAAGGAAATTTATAAGGGAATAAAAATTTTATATGATTAGGGAGAAGTCACGAATTTAATTGAAGAAGGAATTAATTCTGTTAAAGAGAGAAATTTTAGGAAATTTATAAGGGAATAGGTTAAGCCTTGATGGTTATAAATTTAACCTCCCTAATACCCTAGAGGACACCTCTCTACTCTCTCTTGGTCCCTCCACCGCCGAACCACAGATCAAGGAGAATTTTCTCCTAGGGTTGTCTTCTCCGCCGAATCCAAGGAAAGGTGGGATTCAAGAGACCTTAGAGGGCAGCTAGGCGGGATAGAAGGTTGCATCTCATTAGGTTTTACAAATATAAGTTAAAGCAATCGAAGGTAAGTATTGCTCACTGCAGATAAGTAGTTATCGTATGTCATTGATATGTTTTTTACGTGCTTGTTATTTCCGATTACATGGTTGAGCGGTTTATATGCATATTATTTCGATTATGCATGATGTTTTGATTCACGTAATTTTACATTATATTATGGGTAATTCGATCATGTTGAGATCCAAGATAAGAATGTGATTTATGATCATGCATGTTGTAGATGAGTTGTAGCTTACAATTATATGCATGATGTAGAGTAAGATGTAAAAATATTTCCTTTATAAAGAAAATTTAAAGATGCTCCCGCTGAATTGGGATTAAGAGCACAACGATCTTGATGCTCCCCATTTGATTTTGGGGGTCAAGAGCATAATGATCTTTATGGTGCTCCCCATTTGTGAATTAGGGATTAAGAGCATTTCCGATGTATAAAAATATAAGTATAAAGGAAGTATTTTACTTTTTGACAGGCATGTACAGGGCATCGATTTCGCCCAGAGGCCTGATTTGATTACCCTAGTAGGTTCGGTGGTTGGCCACCCGGCCTGTATTAGGAATGCGCGCATTAGTACTATCGGGCCCATATCGAGGGATGATTATTATTTTGAAGTATCGATAAGTATAAGTAAAAGTTTTCAAAGTTAATCATTCGATTCGATACACTTGTTTACAAGTTTTAAAATACTTAAGAGCGTGATTTCACAAGAGACAAGTAATCGAGTTATGATTTCGATTATGTTTGCATGTGTATCAATGTATCGTGGCAAGAGAACTAGTTGCATGATTTCATACAAAGCATGTTTTTGTGAGCATAGAAAGTACTTACTAAGCGTTGTTGCTTATAGTTTGCATTTCCTTATCATGAGATAAAGGTAAAGAAAAGCTTGAAGGGTGGCATGGCGGATGAAGTCTTTGGGTGTGTGTGGCTACGGAGCGATGGAAGTAAAAGATCCTAAGTGCGATATCTAAATCAGATTTTTAGTTTCTTGTTTTCTTTTGATATTGTTGAAGTTCAACTGGATTAATTATGGTTGAAACCAAAGAATGCTAGAGTCATATTGAGTTAGTTTTAATACTTTCATGTTAGGTGAAGATCTTGAAATGATTATTGTTTAAGTGATGTAAAGGTCCTTATGATTATTTTAGTTGTTAGCATATTGCATTGGTATATTGCATGAATTAAAGATAGAGACAGTAAAGTAGTGACATCTCCCTTGGTAGAGAGTGGAAAGACTAGGGGGGTGTTACAAGATGGTATCAGAGCGGGTTCCGCCCTTCCGTCACACACACACATCGAGCATCACCCCGCCTCCAAGTAAGCAAGTATTTATCTGCTTTATTTATTTTATGAGTAGTAAGGAATGCTACTTTTAAGTTAAACATGCTCACCTAGAATGTTTTCTTTGAGTTAAACATGCTTGCATATATATATATATATATATATAAAGATGATGGACAGTAAGTAATAGAACACATCTAGATATGTATGTGAAGATGATAAAAAGTAGTGATAATAGCCTTATAGTGGTTTCACTTGATCATCTTATGATGAGTTCACGGAGTTCCTACAAGGGAATTTATCAGTAGACAAAGCGGTAAAGAGATTCAATAGGTTGACTTGCCTATGTCCGGAACTGGTCAGTACTGAGACGGAAAGAGTTAGGTTGATGCTAAAGATGTTGAGACCGGAGATAGCTCTGAATGTAGCTGGTAGAATTAATAGACCACAGACCACTAAAGAGCTAATCAGCAGTGCACTAATCACGGAGCATTACATGAATAGTATCAAGAACCAAAAGCTAGCCTCGGTAGAAAGCAAAAGCCAGGGAAGTTCAGGAGGTCAGAAATCTCAGAGCGGTAATTTGAATTGGAAGCGAAACAACAATGGCAAGAGGAAGCAATGGAATAATGCAAAGGGAGGTTCAGTCAGTAAGCAGCCTACGTATCCTACATGTTCTAAGTGTGGGAGGAAGCATCCAGGAGTTTGCCGAGTGTGAGCAGGTGTTATATATGTGGTGTCGAGGACACTTCGCCAAATAGTGCCCCACAAAGACCAGGGAGCACTAGAGGGTCCTTACATCAGCCAAGGAAGATTAGAGGCTCCATCAGTTACACCTAATGGTCGGATCTTCTCCCTCACCAAGGAAGAGGTAGTAAATGCTTCTACAAAGGGTTACAGTGTCGATACCTATCCTTAGTCGATACTACCATATTGTTTGATCTTTGGGCAACCCATTCTTTCATGTCTATGACATTTGTTAAGAAGATAGATATAACTCGGATATCTTAGATATTCAATTTTTAACGACCCTACCTTGGGTGAAACAATGACATCTACACCTGGTTGCATGTCGTGCGGTCAATTAATTTCGCAGAGAGCTTTATAGTGATTTGATCTTGTTGGACATGCATGACTATGATGTCATCTTTGGAATGGACTTTCTTAGCAAGTACGGTGCTTCCATTGAGTGTCAAGCGAAGGGTAGTATTCCAACCCGAGACCGAGGCCAAATTTGAGTTTATTGGAGAACTAAGGAAAAGACTAAGAGTTCTTGTCTGCTATGGAAGCTCGGAAGATGCTAGCTAGTGGATGCACGGGGTATTTAGCACATATAGTTGATACTAAGCAAGCAAGAAGCCAAAAGCTAGAAGAAGTCCCAATCGTATGTGACTACCCGGAAGTATTTCCTGACGAACTACCAGGACTAGCACCTAGAAGGGAAGTTGAGTTTGAGATTGAACTTATTCCTGGTACCAACCCAATCTCAAAAGCACCCTATCGTATGGCTCCAGCTGAATTGAAAGAGCTTCAGGAACAATTACGGGAGTTATTAGACAAGGGATTCATCTGCCCTAGTCATTCCCCATGGGGAGCTCCAGTGTTGTTCGTGAAAAAGAAAGATGGATCTATGAGGATGTGCATAGACTACCGAGCCTTAAATCAAGTGACGATCAAGAACAGATATCCTCTGCCAAGGATAGAGGATTTATTTGATCAATTGAGGGGAGCCACAGTTTTCTCCAAGATTGACTTGCGGTTAGGTTATCATCAAGTAAGAGTTAAAGAGGATGATATACCGAAAATAGCCTTCTGAACGAGGTATGGACACTATGAGTTCGTGGTCATGCCCTTCGGAGTGACAAATGCACCCGCTATGTTTATGGACTTGATGAATCGGATATTTAAGGAGTATCTTGACAATTTTGTGGTCGTTTTCATTGACGACATCCTTATCTACTCGAGAACCCAGGAAGAACATGTCGAACACTTGAAGACAGTCTTGCAGACCCTTCAGCAAAGACAGTTATATGCAAAGTTATCCAAGTGTGAGTTTTGGCTTGATCGAATATCATTTCTGGGTCATGTTATTTCAAAAGATGGAGTTATGGTAGACCCGAAAAAGATAGAAGCAGTCAGTAATTGGGGTCAACCAAAGAATGCCAGTGAAGTTAGAAGTTTCCTCGGATTAGCAGGGTACTATCGAAAGTTTGTGGAAAACTTCTCAAGGATAGCTTCACCGTTGACGGTTCGTACTAGAAAGAATAAGAAGTTCGAATGGACCGAAGATTGTGAAAAGAGCTTCCTTGAATTAAAGAGGAGACTCACAAGTGCTCCAGTGCTTACCCTTCCAGAAAGTAATGAGGGATTTGACCTATATAGTGATGCATCCAAGATGGGACTCGGAGCAGTACTTATGCAGAAGGGTAAAGTCATTGCTTATGCATCTAGACAACTCAAGGACTATGAAAAGAATTACCCCACTCATGACCTTGAGTTGGCAGCAGTGGTCTTTGCTCTGAAAGTTCGGAGACATTACTTATATGGAGTCCAATGCAAGATTTACACAGATCACCAGAGTCTGAAGTACTTCTTCACTCAGAAGGATTTGAATATGCGACAGCGTAGATGGCTTGAGCTAGTAAAGGACTATGACTGTGAAATCCACTACCATCCTGGAAAGGCAAATAAAGTAGCAGACGCGCTGAGTAGAAAATCATGCGCCACCTTGATGTCCCTAGCAACACTATCCCAACCACTGGAGAAAGAGATAATGAATTTTGGAGTTGAGATCATTTCTGGACAGCTCTCCGCCTTGACCATAGTACCTACACTATTTGAGGATATATTAACGAGACAGGACAAAGATCCTAGCATCCAAAGGATCAAGCAAGAGATCCAAGAAGGGAAGGATGAAGGATTCCGTGTCTCTGATAGTGGGGTATTATATTTGGGTAAACGCCTATGTATCCCCAACGACCCAGACTTAAGAAAGAAGATCCTAGAAGAAGCTCATGGGACCCCATATTCGATGCATCCTGGATCCACCAAGATGTATCAAGATATGAAAGGGAAATTCTGGTGGCTTGGTATGAAAAGGGATGTGGCTAAGTATGTTAGCACTTGCCTGACATGTCAGAGAGTGAAAGCCGAACACCAGAGACCAGGAGGAGTTCTACAACCTATCCAGATTCCAGAATGGAAGTGGGAGGAACTAGCCATGGATTTCATAGTAGGATTGCCCAAAACAACCAATGGCTACGATTCTATTTGGGTAGTTGTCGATAGATTGACAAAGTCTGCTCACTTCATGCCTATCAGAATATCATACTCCATGGAGCAGTTAGCCCAGTTATACGTCAAGGAAGTGATTAGACTGCATGGAGTACCTAAAACCATTATCTCTGATAGAGACAGTCGCTTCACTTCACACTTCTGGGAGTGTGTTCAGAAAGCCCTCGGCACTAAGTTACGATTCAGCACTGCATTTCATCCTCAGACAGATGGGCAAACAGAAAGAGTGAATCAGATTTTGGAGGACATGCTCAGAGCTTGTGCCTTGGATTTTAAAGGAAGCTGGTGTAAATATTTGTGTTTGGCAGAGTTTGCCTATAATAATAGTTATCAAACCACAATTGGAATGACACCTTATGAAGCCTTGTATGGAAGGAGATGCAGATCGCCTATCTGTTGGTATGAGGGTGGCGAGAAGAAAGAAATGGGACTCAAGACTGATTTTATAGATGACGCCACCAAAGCTATAAAGAACATACGCCAAAGGATAGAGACTGCCCAAAGTCGGCAGAAGAGTTACGCCGATGTCCGACGCCTTGAACCCCTAGAGTTCCAAGTCGGAGATTCAGTTTTCATTAAGGTAGCTCCTATGAAAGGGGTAATGAGATTTGGGAAGAAAGGCAAGTTAAGTCCCAGATATGTAGGCCCCTACCTGATCACCAAGAGAGTTGGTAAGGTAGCTTATGAGCTAGAGCTACCACAAGAAATGTCAGCTATCCACAATGTATTTCATGTTTCAATGCTTAAGAAGCACGTCCCAGACACCAACCAAGTGATTGAGCCACAGACGGTACAGATTCAGACAGATCTAAGTTATGAAAGTCGACCTATTCAGATAATAGATCGAGCAGTCAGGAAACTAAGAAACAAAGAAATACCGTTAGTAAAAGTCTTATGGCAAAGTCAAAGGGTTGAAGAAGCAACCTGGGAACGTGAGGATGACATGAAGCAAAAGTACCCTGAGCTTTTCTAAGTTTCGAGGACGAAACTTTTTTAAGGTATAAGGGATTGTAACATCCCAAATTTTAATTCCTATATTTTTATTAGAGGAAAATAGAAATAAGAATAGAAGTAATAAAAATAGGAATAGAATAATAATAATAATAATAAAAGAAATAATTGGTTCGTTAGCCGAGGCTCGAACCATGAACCGTTGATTTAAAGGAAAAAAAAAAGATAAAAGAAAAGAAAACCGGACAAGAAGGGGTGAGTCACCAAAAATCCAATAAAAAATTTTATATGATTAGGGAGAAGTCACGAATTTAATTGAAGAAAGAATTAATTCTGTTAAAGAGAGAAATTTAAGGAAAATTTATAAGGGAATAAAAATTTTATATGATTAGGGAGAAATCACAATTTAATTGAAGAAGGAATTAATTCATAAAGAGAGAGATTTAAGGAAATTTATAAGAGAATAAAAATTTTATATGATTAGGAGAAGTCACGAATTTAATTGAAGAAGGAATTAATTAAAAGAGAGAAATTTTAGGAAATTTATAAGGGAATAGGTTAAGCCTTGATGGTGATAAATTTAACCTCCCTAATACCCTAGAGGACACCTCTCTACTCTCTCTTGGTCCCTCCACCGCCGAACCACAGATCAAGGAGAATTTTCTCCTAGGGTTGTCTTCTCCGCCGAATCCAAGGAAAGGTGGGATTCAAGAGACCTTAGAGGCGGTGCTAGGGCGGGATAGAAGGTTGCATCTCATTAGGTTTTACAAATATAAGTTAAAGCAATCGAAGGTAAGTATTGCTCACTGCAGATAAGTAGTTATCGTATGTCATTGATATGTTTTTACATGCTTGTTATTTCCGATTACATGGTTGAGCGGTTTATATGCATATTATTTCGATTATGCATGATGTTTTCGATTCTACGCAATTTACCTTATATTATGGGTAATTCAAAGATCATGTTGAGATCCAAGATAAGAATGTGATTTATGATCATGCATGTTGTAGATGAGTTGTAGCTTACAATTATATGCATGATGTAGAGTAAGATGTAAAAATATTTCCTTTATAAAGAAAATTTAAAGATTCTCCCCGTTCGAATTGGGGATTAAGAGCACAACGATCTTCAGTATGCTCCCCATTTCAGTTTTGGGGGTCAAGAGCATAATGATCTTTATGGTGCTCCCCATTTGTGAATTAGGGGATTAAGAGCATTTCCTTCAGTATGTATAAAAATATAAGTATAAAGGAAGTATTTTACTTTTTGACAGGGCATGTACCGGGCATCAGTTTCGCCGAGGAGCCGATTTGATTACCTAGTAGGTTCGGTGGTTGGCCACGCCTATTAGGAATGCGCATTGGTACTATGGGCCCATATCCAGGATGATTATTATTTTGAAGTATCAGTATAAGTATAAGTAAAAGTTTTCAAAGTTAATCATTCCAATTCAGATACACTGTTTACAAGTTTTAAAATACTTAAGAGCATGATTTCATACAAGAGACAAGTAATCAGAGTTATGATTTCCAGTTATGTTTGCATGTGTATCAATGTATCCAGGGCAAGAGAACTAGTTGCATGATTTCATACAGTGCATAATTTTGTGAGCATAGAAAGTACTTACTAAGCGTTGTTGCTTATAGTTTGCATTTCCTTATACTGCAGATAAAGGTAAAGAAAAGCTTCAGTAAGGTGGCATGGCGGATGAAGTGCTGGGTGTGTGTGGCGACGGAACAGTGGAAGTAAAAGATCCTAAGTGCAGATATCTAAATCAGATTTTTAGTTTCTTGTTTTCTTTTGATATTGTTGAAGTTCAACTGGATTAATTATGGTTGAAACCAAAGAATGCTAGAGTCATATTGAGTTAGTTTTAATACTTTCATGTTAGGTGAAGATCTTGAAATGATTATTGTTTAAGTGATGTAAAGGTCCTTATGATTATTTTAGTTGTTAGCATATTGCATTGGTATATTGCATGAATTAAAGATAGAGACAGTAAAGTAGTGACATCTCCCTTGGTAGAGAGTAGAAAGACTAGGGGGGTGTTACAATAACATATATGGATCATTTCACAATCCACCTACTTTAACATGTTATCATAACTTAAACCTTCTTTTGCACATGCGTCACATATCACATTCATAATCAGCATGTTAACATATCTTGTCTCATTTATAACATGCATAACACAAAGAGTCATTCATGAGTTCTTAAGTAATTGAACAGTAACATAAATAAGCATCATCCAACATGACACTAATGAATCATAAGTCTTATAAGCGGAAGCAAAGTCTTAAGTGGTTCATTGAGCATGTAATATAAGCAGATAGTAACAGGGTCTTTCTCTACCATGTCACTATCACACACACTTGGCCCTTCCTGCTACTTCCTCTAGTTCAGGTTTCCTTTATCTGCAGTATATGGACAACATAAACTATAAGCATATAGCTTAGTAAGATTCTTGCCTACTCACAAAAGCCACAAACTTCATCAAGCAATTAGAAACATGAGCATACTAGCATAAATAGCCTAAGTATTTCATAGCAACACTAATCAACAACATACCCACGTAATAAAACCTAAGCATGGCATAGAGTTTACATCAGCATGCTAAGCATAATTAAATCTAAGCAGGGCATAATTTAAACATAAGCATTCATGACATAAGCAATCCATAACATTATAAATCTTAGACATGCATAAAGTACCTAATCACAAATATTCTTAACTTAACTATAAGCATCATAACTTCATAAAATCTAACATGCATAAAGGACATAATCATAAGCATTTTTAAACTTAACCATAAGCATTCATAACATAAGTATCCGTAACATCATAAATCTTAAACATGCATAAAGTACATAGTCACAAATATTCTTAGACTTAACCGTAAGCATTCATAGCATCATGAAATCTAAACATGCATAGAGGACAAGTTCATAAGCATTCATAAGCATTCACAATTTCATAAAAGTCCTTTCTTTTCAAAACATATACATATAGATACTTCAACATAATCATAACTTGCATGGGGGGCCCCAGGTTAAGTACCACATAATGCGCATTCCCTAATAGGTGGTAGCGAGCCACTGACCTACTAGAGCAAGACCTCTTACGCCTTACCAGGCAAGACCTCTTACGCCTTCTTATGTCCCTTTGGATTTAATTAACGACCACCGAGCCTGTACTTAACCTCTTACAAAGTAAAATACTTAATTCCTTTCTTTCTTGTCATATCATAAAGAATGCTCTTAATCCCCAACATAAAAAGGGAAGCATCTCAATCTTATCTTATCATAAGGAGAGCTCTTAATCCCTACTTGAAAGGGAAGCATCTCCCTCTTACCTTATCATAAGGAGAGCTCTTAGTCCCTACTTGAAAGGGAAGCATCTCCATCTTATCTTATCATAAGGAGAGCTCTTAATCCCTACTTGAAAGGGAAGCATCTCCATCTTATCTTATCATAAGGAGAGCTCTTAATCCCTACTTGAAAGGGAAGCATCTCCATCTCAGACATTTCATAGCATACATGCATTCATAACATAAGAGTGCCCTAAAGGGGTCCTAAAGCATAAACATGTTCATCGCATAAGCATATTTCATAGGCATATTCATGGCATATTAAATCATAAAACATGTTCATCACATAGGCATATTTCATGGCATATTACCTCATAAACATATTCATCACATAGGCATAATTTCATAGCATACTACATCATAAACATGTTCATCACATAAGCATATTTCATAGCATATTGAATCATGAACATGACATATTAAAAACATACACATAGCATAACTACACAAGGGGGGTGTTTTCATGAAACCCTAACCCTAAAACCAATGTTGGTCGAAACATGTAAGGTATCAAACATTGTATATTTTTTTTGTCACCTAAAATTTCTACATGAAGCATATGACATCTCCTAATTCCTTTAGAAGCCTTTTCATGCAACCCTAGCCCTAAATACCTTTGTTGGCCGAAACATGTAAGGTATCAAACATTGTATATTTTTTTTGTCACCTAAAATTTCTACATGAAGCATATAACATCTCCTAATTCCTTTAGAAGCCTTTTCATGCAACCCTAGCCCTAAATACCTTGGTTGGCCGAAACATGTAAGGGCTCAAGCTTGGGTTTTTGTTACCTAAAATTCCTTCATGAAGCTTATAACTTATCATAGTATCATTAGAAGCATTTTCATGCAACCCTAGCCCTAAATACCTTGGTTGGCCGAAACATGTAAGGGCTCAAGCTTGGGTTTTTGTTACCTAAAATTCCTTCATGAAGCTTATAACTTATCATAGTATCATTAGAAGCATGTTCATGCCACCCTAGCCCTAAATACTTTGGTTGGCCGAAACATGTAAGGTATTAAAGCTTCTTATTCTTTCTTGCATCTACAAGAACGAATACACTGCAGGTGAGGGAATCTTACATCCTTCGCTTTGCTTGGGAGATGACCTAATGGAAGCCACCTAGCCTTCTCCTTACTTGAATGGGGGTTTCGGCCAAAGGATGAAGAGGGAGCTCGGTGAGGAAGAAGAAGAGAAGAGGGAAGAAGAAGAAGTGGCCAAATGGGACTTTCACTCTTCTTTATAAAGGGAGGAAGAGAAGTTTCTCTTCTCTTTCCATGCCTCTTCATTTACCCTCATCACACTTATCTACAATTTCCCCTCTTCCTCTAATGATATAATCCTATTGGGCTTCTGGTTAGTAGGTGCATCTATAGGGCTTGGCTATCTCTAGAGGTTTGGGGTTCAATTCCTAGGACTTGCATCTCTTTTTGGCTATTTTCTTTTATTTTCGAAAAAAAACCCACATAAATCCCATTATCGTAAAGCCAAAAATTCTCCTAAAATGGCTAGAGATTTTATGGGCGTTACACGATGTTTCAATCTTACAGTCAGTTAAGGTTTGGTTATCCAAGACATTCTCCATGAAAGACCTGGGAGAAGCAACCTACATCCTCGGGATTAAGATCTATAGAGATAGATCGAAACGGTTGCTTGGTCTTTCATAGTCTACATATATAGACTGAGTGCTAAAGAGGTTTAGCATGTCAGAATCCAAGAAAGGTTTCCTACCCATTAGGCATGGGGTACACCTTTCTAAGTCTATGTGTCCGCGCATAGAAGATGAGAGGATTTGCATGAGTAAGATTCCCTATGCATCCGCAATAGGATCTATCATGTATGCTATGTTATGTACGAGGCTCGATGTATCGTACGCTCTGAGTGTCACGAGCAGATACCAGTCTGATCCAGGAATGGATCATTGGGTGGCTGTTAAGATGATCCTTAAGTACTTAAGAAGAACTAAGGATGTGTTCCTAATATATGGAGAAGGGGACATGGTGATACGCGGGTATACGGATGCTAGCTTTCAGACAGACAAGGATGATTCCAGGTCTCAGTCTGGATACGTGTTCACTTTGAATGGGGGCGCAATGAGTTGGAAAAGTTCCAAACAAGAGACTGTAGTGGATTCTACCACTGAGACAGAATACATTGCAGCTTCGGAAGCAGCAAAGGAAGCGGTTTGGATCAAGAAGTTCATTTATGAACTTGGTGTGAATCCAGCCATTGTTGAAGCAATACCGGTCTACTGCGACAACAATGGAGAAATTGCACAGGCGAAAGAGCCAAGGTCTCATCAACGATCCAAACATGTGCTTCGCCACTATCATCTTATCAGAGAGATCATCAGTAGGAACGAAATACAAATCGAGAAAATTCCCACTGAAAGGAACTTAACGGATCCTTTGACTAAAGCATTACCTCAAAGTAAGTTTGAGGGTCATGTTAAAGCTTATGGTATTGGATACCGTAGCAATTGACATTAGGCCAAGTGGGAGTCTGTTAGTAATATATGAGAGATGTCCTAAGGCAATCGCCTTATGTACGAACCATTTATATGATAAATGAAGATTCACTATTTGAGTATACATGTTTTCATGTATTTGATTGGATCTTAAACTCATTTACAGAATATCCACGATACGATTCACAGCATGAGAGAATTTGTGATTGGATCACAACTAGTGAGTATCTCTACATGTGTAAATGTGATGTATTGGAATTATCCCTAGTCGATGAATTGATGGATTTGGACACCATCGATTCTGTCGAGACTAGCACGAGGTATACTCCTTGGTGTATCCAAGCAGCTGATTCTCACTGGCTGGAGACATTGTGATGTCCGTAGTTAATCGTGGATGCTAGTTATGGTAACTAGTTCATTGGAGTGACCAACCGTAAGACTTCATATGGTTCTCTGCATATATAGATATGTCAATGAAGTTCTTACTGTAGCTTAAGTGCGATGTTCCTTTGACTTGAGGTATTCAAGTCATCTTGATCATAAAGACTTATGCTTTGACATCTTAAGCAAGCATCTCTGAGGAGATGTGGACCCGGGATGATTGGGTATAAGTCGAAGTGATCGAAGGTGTTTGAATAGCCTATAAAGGATTCACCACTCCTTGCGAGGAGATGTATACCCATGGCCTCTCGTCGGATTGTTACTAAAGTCTTTGGCCAAAGTATTACATGTTTAGAGTAAGGTACTCTTCGATACATGTGGAGTAACTAGAATCCATAGGACGAGGAAATGATACTTGGGCTAGGTGTGACGTAGTCACCTAGTGGGACCCGACACTATAGACCATGTCCTGAACCAAGTGGGTATAAGATGAGTGAAGGGAATGGGGCACGATTCATTCGAGCTGCTGAAGGGTTTCAGAAATAGTTCTGGATCAACCGTTGATCTTTTTGGTTAATTGGGGATCATGATGTACTACTAGGTGTCACTCATGATCGTTCTATAATTAATGGTTAATTATAGACGGCCAACATAAACTGAGAACCTATTTGGTCACACGCACAACGAGCGTAATCCGAAGGATTTAAAATGAGCTTGAGAATGGGATTCTCAGACCGAGAGAAACTAGGTTTGGTTGGACCAAACAAGAAGCGAGCATGAAATCATTTCAGTCACAATGGAAGCGTGGATGGGCCGTGTCTTATGAAGACATAATGGATGAACCAAAATGGTTTGGTTCTAATCCAATGGAGGAGAATAAACCAAAGGGTTTGGTTTATTTTAAACAAATGAACCAAAAGTTGGTTCGGTTCGTTTTAACTTAAAATAAACCATCATGGTTTGGTTTATTTTAACTTATATTAATGGAGCGGGTTAACGGGCCTTATGGTTATGATCCAATAACCATTAAGAGAATTAGTTCTCTATAAAAGAGGGCTTAAGGGTTTGTTAAGCCCTAATCCAAAACCCAAACCTAGTTTTGGCCGCCCACCTCCCTCCTCTCCTTGGTGATTCGGCGCCAACACCATTGTGCTGCCGCCCAACCCCTTGTGCCGCCGTCCAAATTGTTGCCGGCATCCAAGCTTCGTCCGGTGATCCTCCGGCAACTCTCCGGTGATCTCTTTTGGGTTCGGCATCAAGGTGAGCTTCATCTTTCCTTTTTGGCCTACCTCTACTCCACCAAAGCTGTCCAGTTTTCTGGACAGCTTGTTTTCTTCTCGTCGGACCGTCGTTTGGACGACGTTTGGAGCTCCGACAGCGCCTTACTTACCGGGGATTTGATCTTCGGTAATCCTCAGAGGTGGAGGATGAAGTATTCGTCAAACGGTTGACGAATACCTCTCCGGAGAAGCGAGTTTTGAGGACTCATCTTTGGATTCGGATCGTGATCCTCTCTTGATCACGTCGTCTTCAACACGAGGCTAGTAACCCGTACGAAGACGAAGCTCGTGACTTTGTGAAGTCATCCCGAAGATACTCGGCGTGGATACGGATAGAGACGATTCTAGCGAGGATCGTTCTGGTTGATGTCGTTCCCGCTACACGTGATACGTAAGGTATACGTAGTTAAATTTCCTTTTATTGCAAATTTAAATTTACGGTTATGTCTACACATGTTGTACTAAGCATGCGTGTGATGTGTGTGTTGTAATAAATATAGATTTATTATTTTTATTTCTTTCGCTATGCACATGTTTGCGAAACATGTTCGAACACACACTCGCCGCGGTGCTGGAAACCCAACAAATTCATGGTGGTATCCGTTTAGGTTATAGAAATTTGTGAACCTGTGATTTTCGAATTCACCATAATGGTCACTTCTAAGTCTTTTAATTTTAAGGTTCTTTTGGTTTTCAATTAATTTAAACAAGTTGATGAGTTGATCTAAGGTATCACTTTTGTGTTTAAACAACCTAACCTAGGTAATCCTAGAATAGTCGTCAATTTTGACTAGGCAAAATTGACTCTCATTAAGTGACTTGGCTCCATGAGAATCGAATAGATCCAAATGAATTAGCCCAAGCACACTTTTGGTCCATTCTTGGTTAGTTAGTTGATGTTGTGTCCTAGGTTGTTTACCTTGTTGACAAACATTACAAATTTTATTGTCTAAGTTGTTAAAGTTAGACAGACCTCTGACTAAGCCACTCTGACTCATCTTGTGAATGAGTCTTGGGTGTGAGTAACCAAGTCGTCGGTGTCACAATCAAAATTCCTCTTGCTATGTCATAAGACACTTGGTTGAGGAGTTAGGTAGATTAATAATGTAGATGTTGCTATTCCTAGTTCCTTTAAGTATTATTTTAGAGGTTTCATTTGTTTTAATTAAGCATTCATTTTCTAAGAATATAACCTTATAGTTGCTATCACACAATTGACTTACACTAAGTAAATTATATTGAAAATCTTCGACCAATAAAACATTGTGAATTGTGAAATTAGAATTTAGCTCAATATCACCTGAGCCGATGATTTTGAGCTTGTCGTTGTTTCCGAAAGCTACTAACCCTTGTCATTTGAACCTAAGCTTCAAAAATTTAAGTTGGTCTCTGGTCATATGTCGGGAGCACCCACTATCCAACATCCATTGATCCTACACATAAGGTAGTTGGATCGGATATTGGAATTTTAAGGGTTGGTTGAAGACTATTAGTCCTAGTTTATCTCACCCATTTCTACATGATCAACTACGTTATCCTTATGTGTTCTTGTGAGACGACTTCAATTTTACTTGATTAATTTTAATGAATCGAAACTAGTCAACCTTGCGTTAGATTCGGATTTAACCCTAAGCTCACCAAGTCATCTTTTCAAGAAATTGGCTTTCAAGTCATGGTGAGGCATAGAGGCATTCTTTGATCGGAACAATGATCACTTCCTTAGACAAAGCCAAGTTCAAGAAAATTATAACTTGATTCACCTAAGATCATTTCCTGTTCTAACTAGCTAAGGATACGCCGAGGTAGCTTCAGCTAGTTCCACTTAGTCAAGTGCACCGAGCTAGATACGCCTTATTTAACTTGGACACACAAAACTTCACTTTCCTAGTGTACTATCATCTCGCCGCATCTTGGTACTATGTTGTCAAGTGTTGATGAGTTATAGTTCCTATCTAACCATTCTAAAAATAAAAAGAAAAGGACCTAAGCATGCAAATTCTAAGTAATAGCACAAACAAATTTTGTACTAGCTCCCTCTGGACCATTGAATCGGTTCGGTCTTTCCACGTAGTGGATTTGGTCATTGGGAATCCAGTATTGGTTAGATCCTAATTGAGAAATCAAAGTGGTCTTAGGGACCCATGCTTGGACATGTATTCTATTTCTACCTACAATTGACATATACGACTTGTTAGTCGTATTTGAGCTAAACCCAAGCCCAGCCTTGTTATACACGGCCCTTTGCGATCCAAGTAAAAGGTCAAGTCCCTTGGATCCCAAAGTGAACCTTTCCAACGTATGCCTAAGGTCTTCGACTTGACTTTTCAAAAGTGAGTTCTCAACTTCGAGTTTTTCAACTCGAGTTGAGTCCTCCTCTTGAACGTGACTAGTCGAAGAGGTTAGGGAGACTTTGTGTTTAAGGAGTTTAACCTCCTCAACTAAGGTCTCGACCTTGGACTCGGACTTAGCAAACTTTCTAGTTAAGAATTTAATTGCATCGTATAAAGTGCTAAGAAAAGATCTACTTACCTTAAGTGACTCTTTTGAACCGGATACGTATCCGTGGCTTGTCTTGAATAGCGACTCATCATAGGATCTGGCCTCGGACTCATCCTCGGGTTCGGACTCTTGATCGGGCTCGGTCAGTTTGGCCATAAGGATGAGATCGTTGTCTTCCTCCTCCGATGATTCTTCCCAAATAACATTAAGCGCTTTCTTGGTCTTGGGTGCTTTGTTCTTTAGTTTCGGACACTCCGACTTGATGTGTCTGAACTTGTTGCATTCAAAACATCTCAAATTCAAATTAGACTTAGGTTTACCTTGATTGACGGGTCGTCTTCATCTCTTGATTATCTTTTGAACTAGATTCACTAGTTCAGTTTCTATCTCGGGGTCCACCTCCGACTCGTACTCGTCCTCTTCCTTGGGGGTGGTTTGTTAGCGGCCTTCTTCTTCGAATCTGCAAGCAAGGCAATACCTTTCTCGGGAACCAAATTAGACTGTTCATGGAGTTCAAATTCAAAAAATAATTCATCTAATCTAATTTTTGAAAGGTCCTTAGAAACCTTATAGGCATTGACTATAGATGCCCACAAGGTAGTCCTAGGGAAAGCATTTAAAGCGTACCTTATAAGATCTTGATTCTCGACCTTTTGTCCGATGGCATACAAGCTATTGACGATGTCTTGAATGTGGGCATGTAGTTGTGTTGTCGTCTCGTGTTCCTGCATCTTAAGATTATATAACTTATTAAAAAGCAAGGCGTCGGTTCCTTCGTGTAGCTCTACTAGTTTAGTCCATAGATCTTTCGCGCTAATGAAGGGGCCGACGTGATTTAGCTGGTAGCCTTTGTGTCGACTTCCACTTGTCTTTTCATGGCATTAGTCCACTGATCCTGATCCAAGGATTCATCCACTACATACCTACCGCAATAACATCGGGTCTACTAATGGGTTAGGTATAGAAGGCCACCATCATACTCCCATAAAGTTTAAGACTCCATTGAGCAATACGTACTCCATTGTAAAACGGAGGTCGGACGGTGCTAAACCCTTCGAGATGGTCCATTTAGACAAAATACGGAAGGCAAGTACCTCATAAAACAAAAACAATGGAAAATGTACCAAGACTTTCATCTTGGATTAGTAGTGCGGGAGAATGAATTAAACGAAAAGAAAAACTCATAAAAAAAATAAACAAAAAAAAATATGTAAAAATTTCTAGATTGGTGGTTTCACCAAATTGTAGCACCCCCGGCTCTGATACCTCTTGCTGGATCGATTTGAGCACTAGAGGGGGGTGAATAAGCAAAGAAACTTTTCATTTTTCGTTGTATAAAACACGAGTAAGAGTGAATGCAATGGAAAATAAATATGAAACTTTTGTTTTTTACTTGGTTCATAGCCTTCGGCTACTAGTCCAAGGCCTAATGGTCCGAGACCACGTACGGAGGGCAATACACTAAATAAATCTCCTCCTCGTTAGAGGTAGGAGACAACGGAATACAAGAAGCTCGGAAAAAAGACTAAGGTAGAGGGACACTCCCCCTCTCCTTATTACGTTTAGAAGCTCTGAAGTATGAAAGAAAACTAAATACAATAACAACTTAAGAGTTACCAACGACTAAAAAATTAGAAGAAGAAGGTAGGGTCGTCGGTGTTTCGGCAGCACTTTGTCAATGTAGGATTGTCGGAGAGTCTTAGCGTTGTAGGAGAACTTGGAAGCACTTTAAATGATGGAAAAGGGGTGGAGAATCCCTACTTTTATAGCCTTGTGAAACCTTAATCGTTGAGATGAGGTTTCATGAGATGATGCCACCTAGCCCTTGAGAAATGGAGATAAGATTTGACTATCCTCGAGGATGATCCTTGACCATCGATCATTGCTACCCCCTTACGATCGATTGTTGGAGGCATCGATCGGATGCAAGTGTCGATCGACTTATGGCGGTTTCTAGCTGCAATGAAGAGTTAGCTCAAAAATGCAGTTAATATAAGTAAGTTCGATGGTCATTTACCATCTGATCTCGACTTAGACCTTCCATGGGAGGTCTTAGTCGGATCGTCGCCTAAGGACGTCCCCGTATAGAGGACACGACCTCACTTACACTCACTCACATGAGCTTACCTCAACTTTTACTTTTGAAGTTTTTCTTCCGGTCTTCACCTGAGTTCTTCGGTCTCCTACGAAGTCCTCCCGGTGTTATCTGACCACCACAGCTAACCTCCAGGTGTCACTGACCTTCAGCTTTAACTTAGCAATTCTGCACACTTGATTCAGCTCGTGAGATAACAAAGTAAACTTAACTTTGTGTATTTGCTATAATCAAAACTCAGGTTCGACTCTTGGGCCTACTGCACCAACAATATTTTGATGTTAGATGAAACATATGACATGTGATTGGCATGAGAAGACCAAGTGTGTAGCCTTGGCCACTTAAGTCCAAGTGTATAGCCTTGGCGGTGAAAGTCCAAGCATGGGGCTTGGCATTGGAAGTCCAACATGGAGTTGGCAAGGGAAGACCAAGTGTATAGCCTTGGTCACGTAAGTCCAAGTGTCTAGCCTTGGCGGTGAAAGTCCAACATGGGTTGGCATTAGCAATGGGAAGTCCAAGTGTGTAGCCTTGGCCACGTAAGTCCAAGTGTATAGCCTTGGCGGTGAAAGTCCAACATGGGGTGGCAAGGGAAAGTCCAACATGGAGTTGGCTTTGGGAAAGTCCAAGTGTGCAGCCTTTGTAATGAGAAAGTCTTGAGTACTTGGAAAGGTCACTTGTCTCATGCCTCAGGTCCTTGAGTCGATAAAGGATGGCACGGGGAGAAGTCGTGAGCTTAGTGCATCCGAGGGACCGGCAGGCAAGGAGCAATGGAGTTATGCCAAAGGAAGCAAACTTTAGGGCAAGACACAAAAGATGGCACGGGGGAGAAATCATGAGCTTCGTACATTTGAGAGATGTAGGCTGGAAGAAGAGATCCTCGATGGGGAACTCCATGGGAGAATGAGGTAAACTTAGCCAAGTGGCTAAGATCAGTGTCAGATGCTCAGACATTGGTGTTTGAGATTTTACCCAACGGTCAGATGCTCAAACAACTTGTGTTTGAGGTTTTACCCGACAATAGTCGACTGGTGGTATGTTCCAGTCGACTTGTGAAAGTCGTCTGTTGTTCGACTGCATTGTATGCCATTGCGATCGATGATTAGTAGTCGATCGCCATGGATGGCGATCATTGCTAGTTGAGATCTGCAGTAAAATGCACGCTCGATAGGTATCGATCGATTATGATATTGGCAGTCAACTAATGGTAATTGGCATTCGACTGCCAGTGTATGTTGGATTCCCCTGACACCGATGTGGGTGTGCATTTGAACATGTTTCATAAACATGCACAACGGAAGCAAATAAAATGAGTAATAACTAAATTATTACAACACACACACCACATGCATGCAAGGATAGATCAAGTGTAGACATAATCGCTATTTCAAATTTTGCAATAAAGAAACTAATCTAGGTATACCTGATGAATTACATGAAGCAGAAATGATATCAATCTTAGAGACCCTTGTGAGTTTCACCTCTATCCGTATTCATGTCGAGTATCGTCGGGATAACTTCACCAAGCAATGAGCCCCGTCTTCTCACGAGATACTAGTCTCGAATTGAATATGTTGTGATCGAGAGACAATCACAATCTGAATCAAATTAGGATTCGAAAATCGAGTTCCACGAACTTGCTTCTCGGAAGCAATTTTCCTCAACTGATTGATGAAACTTTATTCCTCCACTAATGAGAATTGTCGGGGATCCAATCCTCGATAAAGAGGTCGCTTCCGGAGTTCCAAATGTCGGCTAAACAATGCTCTCATTGCAAAGAACAAGTTGTCTAAGAGGTCAGCTTGGTGGAGGAAGGTGATTGGCCAATCAAAGATGGTTGGCGGCAACCAAGGGGAGTCGACGGTTGGAGGCTGATCGGTGGTGGGGCTGCTGGTCAGTGGCTGGGGTTGCTGGCGGGAGATGGTGGTTGGCCGACACCTGGAGCTTGGGCGACGGCAAGGCTTAGGCAGCACCAAGCTTGGGCGGCACAAGAAAAAAAAAGGGAGAGGGAAGAAAACAGCTAGGGTTTCACAAACCTTGAACCGATTAATTCCGAGATATCTCTCAACCCCATTATTTATAGAGAACGTATCTCTTATTCATTAAGAGAGTTTTCTCAAGACCTTTTCTCAAGACCTCTTCTCTAAAACCTTTTCTCAAGAAACCTTTTCTTAAAGGGTTATTGGTTCACAACCTAAACCCATTAACCCGCTCCATTAACTTAAGTTAAAATAAACCAAACCACGTTGGTCTATTTTAAGTTAAAATGAACCGAACCAATTTCGATTCATTCGTTTAAAACAAACCAAACCCCTTTGGTTTTTTTCCACCATAGGATTAGAACCAAACTGATTTGGTTCATCCATCATGTCTTCATAAGACTCGACCCATCCACGCTTCCGTTGCGACTGAAACAATTTCATGCATACTCTTTGTTTGGTCCAACCAAACCAAGTCTCTCTCGATCTGAGAATCCTATTCTCAAGCTCATTTTAAATCCTTCGAATAACACTCATAGTGTGTGTGACAAAATAGGTTTCCGATTTATGTTGGTCATCTATAATTAACCATTAATTATAGAATGATCATGAGTGGCACCTAGTAGTACATCATGATCAATAATTAATCGAAAAATCAACGATTGATCCCAGAATGCTTCTGAAACCCTTCAGCATTTACAGTAAATCGTGCCCCGTTCCCCACCCACTTGGTTCAAGACATGGTCTATGTCGGGAGGATCGATTGGCCGGCTAGAGGGGGGTGAATAGCCCTCGTTCGTTGGATGTCGTAATTCGTTCGTTCTCGTGTGCTCGTCTACAATTGTCGTTAATATACGCAGCGGAATAACAATAGAAATAACAACAACACAAGCACAATCAATACACAAGCATATACGTGGTTCAAAACCAAATGATTCCTACTCCACGGGTGAGCTCCTCGAGCTCTAGTTATGCGCACGGCACTAACTAAACTCCTTCTCGACTACACGTCGGAGGTGGAGAAACCTCTCACAAGTTATTACAACAAGTAATATGAAATACAATAAGAAATACAAAGACAATACAAAAGAAAACTTTTACACAATTGCTTTGATCGCTTTCTTGTTGCTTGCTTTTGCTTGCTCTTGAAGGTCTGGAATGCAACAGCAATTCCCCTCCAAAGTCACCTCAAAAGCCTTGGCGAAATCCTCCAACTTGTGCTCCTTTTATAACCTGCATCAAGCTGTTTTCGCGCCCATCAGTCGACTGATCATGTCCATCAGTCGACTGGTCCCGTAGCCGTTGTCTCACAACGGTCAGATCCACGTTGGTTAAGTTCCAACGGATCACATCGATCGTGATGGCACCCATCAATCGGTGATCATCCATCGATCAGTGTTGGTGAGCTCGACTCCGTGTACATGCCGTGCGGTGTCATCGATCATTGCCGTCCCTTGGCGGTCGTGATGCTCTAATAATCATTGCCCTCCTCGTGATGGTGATCGGCGAACTTGATTGTTGGTCGAACCCATACGACCTAGGCGATCGGCACCTATCTGATCGGGATGTTGGCTAAAACCTCAAACATAACAATGTTTTAGCCTCCGACACTCAGTCTTATCCACTTGGCCAGCCTTATCCCTCATGGAGTTCCCCACGAAGCTCTCTTCCCTCGGCCTCGTCCCCGGATCGCCAAGCGCCGCGGCCATAGCGCCATCCTTGCGTCTCATGCCTAGAAGTATGCTTCCCTTTGGGCTCACTCCATTCGCTCCCCGTCCGGCGGTCCCTCGGATGCACCAAAGCCGCGGCCGCCAATGCCATCCTTCACCGACTCAAGGACCCGAGCCTAGTGAACTTACCAAGTCCTCAAGACTTCCCAAATGCACCAGCGCGCAGCCGCAATGCATTTCTCACCAAGCACCAAGCGCCGCGGCCGCAATGCTTTGGATTTCCCATGCCAAGCACCAAGCGCCGCGACTTTGGACTTTCCCATGCCAAGGCTTCCCCCTTGGACTTCCACAAGCTCCATGCTTGGATTTTCCATGCCAACCCCATGTTGGACTTTCCCATAAACAATCCCATGTCGCGAGTTTTGTAATATCATCAAGGTACTGCTCGAGTCAAACTCGAGTCAACCTAACCTGGGCCGATTGCACCAACAATCTCCCCCTTTTTTGTTGATTGACAAAACTATCATCTCAAGTCTACCAATTCTCCCATATTGGCAATTCTCATATCCCAATGAGAATTCCAACGAACCCTAATTGGTAACTTGGTAACTTCTCCCCCTTTTTGACATTACATCAAAAAGGTCCTCCCCAAGGGTATGAATGTCTCATATCCCAATGAGATCTTACAATCTCTCCCTTGGAGGAACACATGCCTACCATCTTTCTAGTGATCCCATATCACTTAAAGAGAGGCAAACCAATTTTCCTCCCATGAGGAAATACACATCCATCTTCCCATGATGGATACCTCCCCCTAGAGGCTTGCTCCCCCTTGACCATTGCACCAACAATGTCCTTGGAGAGTCCCTAAGCCAATAGGAACATTAACCAAATCAAAATTAAGGCAAAGTTCAACAATGAACTCTCATCCACCTTAAAATTGATACTCACCCTCAACCCAACTCCTAATCCATATCCAATGGATTTCCACCCTCTCTAATGCTCTCCCAAGCATATCCTAGGGTTAGGAGTGGTTAGGGACCAAAACATGGCTAAACATGGGCCTAACTATCAAGTTTACCGATCGACTTATTATCACCGATCGCCATTATTGCAATGATCGATAATCGATTCTACAGCTTTAGCTTTAAAATGGATTTTCGAAATCCATAAGTAAATATACATAATTTTAAAAATCTTGAAAATGCATACGTATAATACTTATCCTAAACACTATGGGTGAAAAATATTGAAAAATTATTTTACCCATTAAATTAGGAGATTGATACAAAGTTCAAAATTTAAGAAAAGCTTCAATAAAGAGCCATCTTTGTATCATCTCATTCAATGGTGATAGCTATCAAAAGATAGGCTTCACCAAGGTTTTTCAAAATGTTTTTCAAACCTTTATTTTCTTTTTCCTAAACATCTCACCAATATCTAGATGTGTAAAACACATACAAGTCAAATTTTTGTGAGATGTGGGTTTTGTTTTGTTTATGTTTTCATGCATATTTCTAGGCAACATTATTTGATTCCTTTCAAATTATGCCATAGTCCTTAACTCCATTTTAATTCATGCATGATATGATTATGGCATAGATATGATATAGATAAAAACATATGCCAATATCATGATGTCATGGCATGTGAATGAAACTTAAGCATACATGACATCTAAACATAAATCTAAACATGATCATGACATTTTTGTAGATGAAAATGAAAATGATGTCATGACATGGCAAGGCAAATAAAGCATGGCAAGAAAAATATACTAAGGTATAAAATACCTAAGTGTTAAAATCAATTTGCCATTTCTAGGGATTAAATTCATTTTGCCTTAATGCCATTATTTCCTTAGTGTGCCAAAAACCCAAAATAGCACACCACGACCTCTATGACCTAATTGTGCCAATTTAAATCATTTTTAACTTCTCAAACCATATTGGCACACCCTAATGTGTCAACTCACAATGGCTAGGTTAACCACCCATCCACTTAGGGTTGACACACCCTAACCCATTTAGCGTGAATCGATCACGCTTTTAGGAACCCAATATCTATTGGAGCTCCTTGGGTTAACAAGGTATTCCCTAGGGATAACTTCCCTAGATACCTTCCTAATGACCCTTTTTGGCTTTGAAGCCTTAGTCAAATGAGTCTTACTTGGGTCAACTCTAGAGGTGACTCCTCCATTGACCTTCTTAGTGGCTTTCTTGATTTTTCTTAAGTCCTTAGCCACTAAACACACACCATGGCTAGACTTAGGGATGGCTTCCCCATTAGCCTTGGTTTTTCTAGACCTAGATGTTGTCCCATAATTAAATGGAACATTATGGTAGGACATAGGTTTGTGACCCAAACCCTTCTTGCCCTTAGATAATTCTTGTTTTCTAGGCCTTGACTTTTGTGCATTAGACCCCTTAACCGAATTTGATATTATTGCTAGGGTCTTCTCCAATTTTTTTAGCCTTGACCTCAAGGCTTGGTTTTCTAACTCTAATTTTCCCAATTTTAAATTTTCATTTATCTTTTGGGAATTGTTTTTCTTCTTAGGCATATGCCTAGATTTCTTGGGATTAACACCCAAGTTTTCTTCAATTCTCCTAATTGACTCCCTAGGTAAAATAGATCTAGTGTTTTGAGTCCTAGGTTTGTCCTTAGAGAAACTAACATGTTTAGCACCTAGACAATACACCTTATTATTTCTCTTAGCATGTTTTTCATTGATAATAGCAAGAGAACTAAAATAATTTTTAGCATGCTTTTTGACTTTAGGAATTAAAGGTGCATTAACTAAATGTACCTTAGGGTTAGCTTTAGGAGCTCCCCCTACATGAGTTGCACCTTCTTGCCCTTTCTTCCTCCCCCTAGGGCATTGGCTTCGGTAGTGTCCCTTTTGATTGCATTTGAAGCACACAATGTGCTCTTTGCTCTTGATTTTGGGAACACCGGCATCGTTTGACTTTGGGTTGACTTTTGGTGTCGATGCCTTCTTCTTAGCCAATTTAGGGCATTTGCTCTTATAATGCCCTTTCTCCCTACACTCAAAGCATATTATATGATTTTTATTTAAAATAATAACACTTGAGTTACCTAGGGAGGTGGTGGAGGCCTCTTCACTTCTTCCGGAGGTAGAAGCTTCATCTTGATCTTTCTCCGGAGTAGAAACCCTTTCCTCCCCCTCAATGCTAGAGGTGGAGGTCTCCACCAAGTCATCCATATCTTCAAAAGTGGATGGTGATTCTTCTTCGACATTCTCCTCTACTTGTGCCGATTGGAAATTTTCTTGGAATTTCATTACCTTATTCCATAATTCCCTTGCATCCCTATAATCACCCAATCTAGACCAAATAGTATTAGGTAACAAATCACTAATCAACTTGATTACCTTGAGATTTGTCTTGAAGTCTTTGATTTGGTCTTGGGTCCATTTTGACTTCTCAATGGGCTTGTTGTGTTTGTCCCTAGGCATCTCAAAACCATTTTCTATAATAATCATATAATCAAGATCGGTTTCGAGATATACCTCCATCCATTTCCTCCACCAAGAAAAATCTCCATCGAATTTCGGTGGATGGATGAAGTCAGCCATCTTGTAGTGCTCTCGCGGCAGTTAGTCCTTGAAGAGCGACCTCGGCTCTGATACCACTTGTTTGTTGGATCGATTGGCCGGCTAGAGGGGGGTGAATAGCCCTCGTTCGTTGGATGTCGTAATTCGTTCGTTCTCATGTGCTCGTCTACAATTGTCGTTAATATACGCAGTGGAATAACAATAGAAATAACAACAACACAAGCACAATCAATACACAAGCATATACGTGGTTCGGAACCAAATGGTTCCTACTCCATGGGTGAGCTCCTCGAGCTCTAGTTATGCGCACGACACTAACTAAACTCCTTCTCGACTACACGTCGGAGGTGGAGAAACCTCTCACAAGTTATTACAACAAGTAATATGAAATACAACAAGAAATACAAAGACAATACAAAAGAAAACTTTTACACAATTGCTTTGATCACTTTCTTGTTGCTTGCTTTTGCTTGCTCTTGAAGGTCTGGAATGCAACAGCAATTCCCCTCCAAAGTCACCTCAAAAGCCTTGGCGAAATCCTCCAACTCGTGCTCCTTTTATAACCTCGTGATCGTCGCGCCCATCAGTCGACTGATCGTGACCATCAGTCGACTGGTCCCGTAGCCGTTGTCTCACAACGGCCAGATCCACGTTGGTTAAGTTCCAACGGATCACACATCAGTCGACTGATGGCACCCATCAGTCGACTGATGGCACCCATCAGTCGACTGATCATCCATCGAGGTCGGGCGAAGCTCGACTCCATTCTCCGCGCAGCAAGTGTCATCACGATCCGTCGCCCCTTGGCCGATCGATGTTCTAACGATCGCTCTCCTCGATACCGATCGATTAGCCACTTGATTCAATAACACTGGTCGAACCCATACGACCTAGAGCGATCGCCGACGGCACTATGCTACGACTGATGTCGGCTAAAACCTCAAACATAACGATGTTTGAGCCTCCGACACTCAGTCTTAGCCACTTGGCCAAGTCCACCTTATCCCTCATGGAGTTCCCCACCGAAGCTCTCTTCCCTCGGCCTATGTCCCTCGGATGCGCCAAGCGCACGGCTTTGCAACGCCATCCTTCGCGTCTCATGCCCTAGAAGTATGCTTCCCTTTGGGCTCACTCCATTTGCTCCCCGTCAGGCGGTCCCTCGGATGCACCAAGCGCACGGCTTCGCAATGCCATCCTTCACCGACTCAAGGACCCCGAGCCTAGTGAACTTACCAAGTCCTCAAGACTTCCCAAATGCACCAAGCGCACGGCTTCGCAATGCATTTCTCACCAAGCACCAAGCACACGGCTTCGCAATGCTTTGGATTTCCCATGCCAAGCACCAAGCGCATGGCTTCGCAATACTTTGGACTTTCCCATGCCAAGGCTTCCCCCTTGGACTTCCACACCAAGCTCCATGCTTGGATTTTCCATGCCAACCCCATGTTGGACTTTCCCATGACAATCCCATGTCATGAGTTTTGTCTATCATCAAAATATCATCAAGGTACTGCTCGAGTCAAACTCGAGTCAACCTAACCTGGGCCGATTGCACCAACAGTCTATTGTGTCAGTCCCCACTAGGCTGCCTACGTCACACCTAGCCCAAGTATTACTTCCTCATCCTACGGATTCTAGTTACTGCACATGTATCCAAGAGTACCATACTCTAAACATGTAATGCTTTGGCCAAGGACGTCAGTAACAATCTAACGAGAGGCTATAGCGTATATATCTCCTCGCAAGGAGTGGTGAATCCTCTGTAGGCTATTCAAACACCTTCAACTACTTTGACTTATACCCAATCATCCCGGGTCCACATCTCCTCGGAGATGTTTGCTTAAGATGTCAAAGCATAAGTCTACATGACTAAGATGACTTGAATACCGCAAGTCGAAGGAACATCGCACTTAAGCTGCAGTAAGAACTTCATTGACATATCCATATATGCAAAGAACCATATGAAGTCTTACACCTAGTTATTCCAATGAACTAGTTACCATAACTAGCATCCACTATCAACTCCAGACATCCCAATGTCACTAGCCAGTGAGAAACAACTGCTTGGATAAACCAAAGAGTATACTTCATGCTAGTCTCAACAGAATTGATGGCGTCCGAATCCATCAATTCATCGACTAGGGATAATTCTAATACATCACAATTACACATGTAGAAATACTCACTAATTGTGATCTAATCACAAATTCTCTCGTGTTATGAATCATATTGCGGACATTCAGTAAATGAGTTTAAGATCCAATCAAATACATGAAAACATATATACTCAAATAGTGAATCTTCATTTATCAAATTAATGGTATAACCATAAGGGAATTGTCTTAGGACATCTCTTATATATCACAAACAATGTATTCGTTGGCTGGAATGCCAACATGTGGATTAGGTCGTTGTCTCACAATGGCTACAAGAGCACATTAGGGCCTTATAGCGATCGCTAGGCGCGAATCGACTGAGACAAGCATAAAAAAAAGGAGCTTGGGGAAGATTTCTACTGTGATTTTTTGTGAGATTTTGAAGAGGAATTATTGCTGTATTCCAGACCTTCAAGAGAAAACCAATGCAAGCAACAAGAAGGCATTCAAAGCAAAGTGTTGTAAATTATTTCTTTACTTGTATTTCTTATTGTCTTTGTTATTGCTTGTATCTTGTATATTACTATTGTAATTGCATGTATGAGGTTTCTCCACCTCCGACTTGTTGTCGAGAAGGAGTTTGAGTAGTGGTGTGTACATCACTCGAGCTCATTGAGCTCACCCTATGGAGTAGGAACCCTAAGGTTTCGAACCACGTATATCGGTTGTGTCTTGTTCTTGTGTATTTGTCTCTTATATTTGTATTTGCTATTTATATTTTCGTTACGCATATTAATGAATATTGTAGACAAACGAATGATTTCCATAAAGCACACGAAAAGGCTATTCAACCCCCTTCTTGTCGGGCCACGATCCTCCAACAAGCGGGAATTAGAAAATTTACGATGAATTTAATATTTGTCGCAAATTTTGCAATGAATTTAATTTTTATTGCTAAATTTGTTATGCAAAATTAAATTCGTCACAGAATTTTGCAAAAAAAAATAATTCGTCACAAAATTTGCAACGATTTAATAATTCATTGCAAATTTTGCGATAAATTTAGCGACGAAAAAATTTCGTAAGATTTTTTAATTTATTTGGATAAAAAATGAGGTAAAATTTGAAATGAATTTATCTTTGGTCACAAAATTTACAACTAATTTAAATTATCATCACCAAATATTGCGATGTATATTTTATTCGTCGCAGAATTGGTGATGAATATTTTATTAGTCGCAGAATTTGTGACGAATACAATATTTGTCACCAATTTGCAACGAGTTTTGCAATGAATTATAAATCATCTCCAAATTCCCCCAAATTAATATACTCGACCTTTCTTTCCCCTTCTCACACACTCCGATCTCTCCCCGGTACATCGTCTCCCTCTCATCTTCTACTGTTGGAACAATTCCAGTGTCCTTGCAAACTATCGCGAGGAGCTCGCTGAAACCACATCATGCTCGTGGCAGTTGCCGCATGCTCATGATTGCTGCCACCGCGAGCACACGAGCACCTAGTAGTGCCTGCCTTAAGCATGTGGTAGGGCCTACCACGAGTACGCGACAAGGGCATCACCCCTACAGTGTGCATGCATCACGGTCGTTGCATGCGACAACTCCGTCTACACAATTTATTTAGACCCCTATGCTGACACATCTCATGAGATTTAATTTGCCTGCATGGTCGCGGTCATTGCTTGTAAGGTTGCGACCCCCTAAAGTGTGTGTTGACCTTGGGCAGCCGAGTTGCATGAGCCAGATGGCTAATTAACGTGATTTGTCAGATTAATATGTTATTCAAATAAAATCCTTTAAAATTTGTAATGTGTAATAAAACACAAATTTAGTGATTTATTTTTCTTAGGTTTGTCGTACAGGTATTTGTACTTCAGGTGATCTGCGTGTTCATAAAGTCTTTTATTGTCAACTCATCCATTGCTTCTACCAGAGAAGGTATATTTTATATTTCAAAATTTTTACCATTATCATTTTATAATATATATAATGTGTGATTTTATGTATTTCTTTTATTGTAAAAATTTATTATTAGGTTGATATGTTCTAGTTTGTAATTCAATATCATACACAAAATAAATAAGTACAAAAAGAATTTTTTTTTAAGTATAAATTGATTGTTCAATATTAATATCGATGAAAAATGATGTGAATATAATTATTCCTTGATATAAATTTGGAAACAGGACAAATGGAGAGAGAAAGAAGTTGGATGTATAAAAAGAACTTACCAGAATGTAGGGGTTTAACCGATGAATTTATTATTGGGTTGGAATAATTTTTGAATTTTGATGGTAGTAATGATGAATTTATATAAGGGAATAAATTAGGGTGTCCATGCAGAAAGTGTCATAATCGTAAATTTTTTCAGTGTGATAAAGTTTGATAACATCTTTATAGATTTTGTTTTACTCCAAATTATTATAATTGGACATACCATAGTGAACCGTTTATATCTGATGAAAAGGTTGGACGAAACATACAAAGAATAGTTAACGGAGATCAAAGATATTATGATCAATTCATCCATATCAAAGGATGATTGTTGATACAATGAGTCATAATTTCATTACCGAACCGAACGCTACAATTTTAAGTTATCCTCAAAATATTGAACACATTTATACCAATTATTCATCGTTGTTGGAGGAGGTAGAAGTAATAATGCTCATGAAAATGTAAATAATGAACCATATCTCAAATTTCAAGAAGTGTTGAGAGCTACAGATAAACCTGTATGGTCTGGTTGTGACAGTTACACTAAATTATCTCTAACCGCAAGATTGCTGAATGTTAAAGTTAAACATAATGTGTCAGAAGATTGTTTTAATGATTTCATTCAAGTTATTGGAAAGTATTACCACGTGATCACATAATGGCCACTAATTTTTATAGTATGAAAAACTTGTGAAAGATTTAGGTCTTCCAATGGAAAGAATTAATATTTGCAGAGATGGTTGTATGTTATATTGGGGAGATAATGCAAATGCAAAGATTTGTAAATTCTGTAATCAATGTAGGTATAAAAGTACCACGAGATTGGATCATAATAGCGATGTAAATCATACAGACAAATGTTCTATTTGTCTTTAACTCCTAGATTGCAAAGACTTTTTGCATCAAAGGTCACTGCTGAACACATAACTTAACATGCAAATCATGAAATAGAGGAAGGGCTAATGTGTCATCCATCAGATGCATAGGCATGGGAAAATTTTGATAGAACATATCCTAAGTTTGCGAATGAGATTCGAAACATTAGGTTAGGTCTCTGTGATGATGGATTTGCTCCATTTGACAAATTAGGAAGAACTTATTCTTGTTGGCCAATTATCTTAACTCCGTATAATCTTCCACCCGATATGTGTATGAAAACACCATATATGTTTTTAACATTGATTATTCCTGACCCGCATAATCCCAAAAAGTTAATAGATGTTTACATGCAACCACTGATTGTCGATCTGAAACAACTATGGGATGAGGGTGTTTCTACATATGATGTCCATATTAATCAGATGTTTTTAATGAGAGTTGCGCTTTTTTAGACCATAAATGATTTTCCTACTTATGGTATGTTATCGGAATGAAGTACCACTAGGATTTTAGGATGTCCAACATGTATAGAGAGATTAAAGTCATTCAGATTGAAACATGGAAAGAAATCCAATTATTTTGATTGTCAGATCATAGACAATTTTTACCATCAAATCATAAATTCAGAAGAAATAAAGAAGAATTCACTAAGAATAGAATTAAAAGAACAGCTCCACCATTGAGATTAATCAGTCAATTCTTATGGCATAGAGTATTTAACTTTCAATCTGTTATTGAAGAACCAAATATTATAACATATGGCTATGAAAGTAAGCATAAATGGACTAAACGAAGTAAATTTTGAGATTTACCATATTGGCAGAGTAATTTGATTCATCACAATCTTGATGTAATGCATATTGAGAAGAATGTTTTTGATAATCTAATAAATGTGGTGATGGATATTACTGGAAAAATAAAAGACAATCTAAATGCAAGAAAAGATATGCATCTCATCTATACATGACACGCCCTTGATGTTGATGAAAAAAGTAGGGGACCAAAACAAAAAGCAGTTTATATATTGAATAAGGATCAGAGACGGATTGTTTATGAATGGTTGAAATTATTGAGATTTCCTTAAGGTTATGTCTCTAATCATGGCAGATCCGTCAATTTGAAGGAATGTAAATTGATTAGTTTGAAAAGTCATGGCTATCATATATTCATGGAAAGACTAATTCCTATAGTCATTAAGGAAATGTTACCAAATTTTGTATGAGGTGCAATTACGGAATTAAATATTTTCCTTCATGATATTTCCTCGACAATATTGAGTCATTCATACATGGATACATTAGAGAGAGACATTCTAATCATTTTGTGTAACTTAGAAAGAATATTTCCACTATCATTTTTTGATTCCATGGAACATCTTTTAGTTCACTTCTCATTTGAGGCCAAAGTTGGAGGTCCTGTTCAATTTCGATGGATGTATCCATTTAAAAGGTGAACTTTTTATTTTTTTTATCATTGTTAGTGTATTCGATTAATTTTAGTATAAGTTAATTTCTAATACATTTTATTTTATTACTATTAGATTCCTCTATCACTTGAAGAAAAATATGAAAAATAAGGCACATGTTGAGGCTTCTATTGTTAATGCATATATTGTGGAGAAAGTTACAACTTTTGCATCATATTATTTTGAACCTCACATTCAATGCAAAAGGAGGAGAGTAGAAAGAAATGATGAGGGTCCTGTTGATCCAAATTTGAAGTCATTCTCAATTTTTAACTACCTTGGTCGACCGAGTGGATCTTGTACATGTAGATACTTAACTAGTCAAGAGTGGTGAGCAGCCCACACATATATTTTACTGAACTGTCCAAAAGTAATGCTGTATTTTGAGTGAGTATATACATGTTATATTATATATTTCATATATCATAAATAATTGTTCGTGTTATATTTATTTTTATGGTAGGATTTTTGAAACCCTATATTCTGAGCTTCCGGAGCATGAGTTTGATCGTTTTTGCGATGAAGAATTTGTACCATGGTTCAAAAAATATGTAAGTAGTCTATAATAATAAATTGGTTAAATCTTGACTTTAACACATAATTATTTGACTTTAGGTTTTTGATAATCACGCTCACATTGAGCAAGAATTGATAAACCATCTATCATGGGGTCCAAAATCAATGGTGAAAACTTGGCCAACATATTTCATAAACAGATATATAGTTTTTATACTCAAGAATATAGAATAGGCAAAGATACAATTAATAGTGGGGTTTGTGTTCAGTCATCTTGTAAGATACGGCAAAAAAAAAATTAATTAAGCAAGGTTAAGGATTTAATTAAACGAAACTTAGGCTTAATGTTATGGGTTAGTTGAAGCTAGGGATTAAGGCTTATAGGGTCTTAAAAACCCGACCCATTTTCCAAACCTGACCCGACCTTTTTCCTTTAACGCTTGATGCTTGTTTTTCTTCCATTTCTTCCCGTTCTCGTTGTCCGGCATTTTCCCCATGCAAGTGCGTTTCCTATTCATCTTCCCCTTCTTCTTCGCGACTCAACTCTCACGTCTTTATTTCTCGCCGCATATGACCTCTCCCTCTCGTTCTTTCTCCTCACGGTGAGCAGCGACGACCGACCTCGGCGGAGTCCAAGGACGAGTTGACTGTGAGCACATGTGGCTAGGAGCTTGAAATCGGCGACATCCAGTTTTCATCTACCCTTGCGATCTCTGCTGAAGCAAGCTCAAGAATCAGTGGTGCTAGGGCAGCAGCAAGTTGTCGGCAAACAGAGTCAATTGGATAGCCAGTACAACCATCGGAGTGGGGGCATTTCGTTGACGACCTTCGCAGTAGCTAGGTAAGGGTCGACCTTCTCCTTGTCTAACTCTTGCGGTGATCATCTGTTGTTGACCGTGGGTCTGTGTTGGGCATTGGGTTCGTGGGTGCCAATTGCTCTGGTGAACAGAGATTTGAGAAGGACTACCGCCGATGGAGTTGCTAGGGTAGGAATCGATAAATACTGCTCTGATTTAGGTGTTGTTCAATTCCTTTTTACCTTGATTAATCTAGTTGATTATGGATATGGTTGACTGGGATGTTGTGATGGATTTCCTTTCGGTGGGAATGGGTTATGCGGTTGAGAGTGGGAGTGTTGGACTTTCCGAGCCGCAAAAATCACTTTTTGCATTGCAGAAACCCCGGAAGTCCAGCCACGGATCCGTACGAAGATATATTAAAATAAAAATATGTATGTGCTAAGTAAACCTAGATCTACCTTAGATCTAGAAGTTGAGAGTATTACCCTCGTAGCGACACCCTTCGCTTATCCCGCTCGTCCAAACATTTCGTCGGAACTCAAGAGTGTCAAGTGAACACTCCTCTATTGGTATCCACATGGATAAATGGCGGAGAAAATCAACCTAGAGTGTGCTAGCACTCATGGAAGATTCGGCCAAGATGAGGAAATGGGAGAGAGCTTGAGGAAGAGCACCAAGGAAGAATGTATGTGCCAAGTTACAAGAATGTTGAGCTCCAACATCACCTTTGTGACTACTAATTGTGACTCTCATAATATGTGACAATGTCCCTCTATCCTTGAAATCTAGATTGACCAATTGAGGCATAGACCGTGTCTTCCTCGGTACAATCTATATCTTGAACTCCAAGTAGACTCACTCTAATCAAATGAGCTCAATATCTCATATTGACTCATTTGGGCATGGTCATGCACTTCGTGGTCTCACTCTATCAAGAATAACGATGCCACTCCCATCATATAGGAGGGATAGATCTCATCTACATCACTCATATCCCTCCGCATAATTTGTTACATACCCAGTAATCGCCTTTATAGTCCACCCATTTACGGGTGACGTTTGACGAAGCCAAAGTATGCAACTCCTTATGTAGGGAACCATGGTGACTTTAGGTCTAAGGACTAATAGTCATACTAATAGCCACATGAGAAAGTATATGACACTCATATAACGATCCATGATACTTTCTCATGGCGGGTCATTCAGTATACATTCTCCAATGCATACCCATGTGTCAACTTGATATCTCATATCCATGACTTATGAGATCAAGTCATCGTGTTGACCTACATGCTAGTCTCGATGCATTAACATTGTCCCTGAATGTTAATACTTGACTAGGAATGATTAAGAGTAGTGTTATCTATATCATCTCATTATCGATTCAACCAATCGATTGATATAGATAAGAACCTACTACTCAAGGACATTATTATATTTAGTTATTTGGCACAAATACAAGTAAATATAATAACCATGCCTTTATAAATAGGAATATGATACAATAAAGTTCATACAACAATCATCACATGATTGACTCTAGGGCTTTCACTAACAGGGAGGTCTTGAGGATTCGGGATATCCAGATGATGGCAGTTGTGCTGTCGCGACTAGGAGGAGCATGGACATTAGTGTTCACGGTGGAGCTGAGGTCTTAGATCGGCAAACCGATCAGTTTTATTGTTCATGCAGTGTTCCTCCTTATTTTCGATGAGATTATTGCTATTGATCTATCTTTTGGGTTAACGAAGTGGAGATTGTAGGTTGAAGTGGTAAATTGATCAGCCTTGTGATTCTAGGTGATTGGAAAGCGATTTACACATAAATCGTGGAGATCAATTGGTGGATCAACTAGTTATGGCAATTTAATTGCAATAAGTGATTAAATGAGTTGAATGGAGTCCAATTCGGCCGGAGGCTTGATCTAAATCCGTTGTGGACCATGGAAACGAGACAAGGTAAGCTTGAATCTAAATGTTATAGAAACAACATTTGAATTATGGTTGGTCGAAATGCGTATGATGAAATCAAAGTAAATAGTAGTTAACGAATGGTGATATAGCAGTATCTTTGTAGGATTGGTAAATCAAAGTTGGAATTGATTTCCAATTTGATTGTTGGGTTTAGATCTGATGAGGATCAAGAAGTTGAGCTAATGGAAGCTAGGCATGGTAAGTAGGATTTAGTTGTTCATAGTTGTGTATCAGTTTTGTTTAGTAAATTAATCTGGATGTGTTATTGTTGGATTATATTAGTGGTTAGTGGAGACTAGAGTTATTTTAATTATATTGGTATTCTACGATTGTAGGACCTTGACTCTGGATTGTCTTTTGGACGTGAAGACAATTGGTGTTTTATATATAATAGGTGGGTAATTTCCTACCCTGGTCAGGTAGTTGTTGATGCATGCAGATTTAGATATATCATCATATTATATGATTATATAACCTTGACTCCACTTTTATTTATTCTTATGATTGATACTTTGTCTTTGGTCATATATGCTCTGTTGTTGTTATCACATTTTCCCTCATCATGAGTAGGAGTTACAAATGTGGTGTAAGTAAACCTATAAATGCTTAGTTATGTGTAAATAGTGGAGTACGGATGATGACCTGATTTGTAAATTGGGTAAAAGGGCATCTGTGGGTAAGTAAGGTCATGAACGTAGGATTGATTCAAATACCCTTATGTTGCATGTTTACTACCGATCATGTGTTGTGTAAATGGTCAGGTGATTTATAATTAGTGTGTCGCTACGGACTGGTGGTCCTAGCTTATTATAATCAGTTGAGTACGACTCTCCACAGGATAGAGAGTACATCGAACTTAGTTATTATCGATTCAACCAATCAATTGATATAGATAAGAACCTTCTACTCAAGGACGTTATTATACTTAGTTATTTGGCACCAATACAAGTAAATATAATAATCATGCCTTTATAAATAGGAATATGATACAATAAAGTTCATACAACAATCATCACATGATTGACTCTAGGGCTTTCACTAACACTTCGGGCATTTCGACTTATACCCAATCATCCCGGATCCACATCTCCTTGGAGATGCTTGCTTAAGATGTCAAAGCATAAGTCTCCATAATCAAGATGACTTGAATATCGCAAGTCAAAGGAACATCACACTTAAGCTGCAGTAAGAACTTTATTGACATATCCATATATGCAGAGAACCATATGAAGTCTTATAGCTAGTCACTCTAATGAACTAGTTACCATAACTAACATCCACGATTAACTCCGGACATCATAATGTCTCCAGTCAGTGAGAATCAGCTGCTTGGATATACCAAAGAGTATACCTCGTGCTAGTCTCGACAGAATTGATGGTGTCTAAATTCATCAATTCATCGACTAGGGATAATTCCAATACATTACAATTACACATGTAGAGATACTCACTAGTTGTAATCCAATCACAAATTCTCTCATGCTGTGAATCGTATTGTGGACATTCAGTAAATGAATTTAAGATCTAATCAAATACATGCAAACATGTATACTTAAATAGTGAATCTTCATTTATCATATAAATGGTTTAAATATAAGGCGATTGCCGTAGGATACCTCTCATATATAACTAACAAAGTTAAGGTGATTGTCTTAGGACATCACAATGTCTCCAGCCAGTGATAATCAACTGTTTGGATACACCAAAGAGTTTAAAGTTAGGAATTACTTGTGTGTTTAATATGCATGTTAAGTGTGCAGACTTGACAGGAAGTTCTAGTAGGTTAGGTTGACTAGATACTAGGCATTGAGTAAAAGTCCTAATAGGTCGGGCAGACTAGATACTAGGCGAAAGACTTGATAGATCAGGAGGATCGAATACTAGGCAAGAAATCCAAATGGGTCATGTGGACCGGACATATGGCACAAGGCTTGTTGGGTCAGAGATCGGATAACTGGCATGATGCAAAGCTTGGTCAGGATGACTAGACAGCTAGCGGGAAGCTCTAGTAGATAAGATCGGATGTTAAACATGGTAAGTCCAGTAGGACAATCGACAGGTAAGCCTCGAGTAAAGATGTGAGGCTGAGTCCTCTGTAGGTGGACAACATAGGTGTCGATCCGACAGATAGTCCGTGTGGGATTAAGAAGTTGAGATTTTTTATGCTAACTGATCGATTTCCAGTCGACTAGATATGGTCCAGTTGATTGGGATGCCGAGTTAGCAACATAGCTAGTGATCGACGACGGATTATGTGACCGAAATGGCAAGAGTTTCAATCGACTGGGGAGGTCCAGTCCACTAGGATATGAAATTTCCCGAACTATGAAGGAGCGAAGCTAGGTGACCTGGAATCGACTGGACTAGGTCCAATCAACTAGAAAGGCAGAATTACCAAATCGGCGGGTTGATTTATTGAAGTCGATTGGAGGGTGTTCCAGTCGATTGAAAAGTGCCTATATAAGAAATGGAGGACCAACTCCAAGAACAACAACTCTACTACGTCCAAGTGTTGTTGCAAGTGTTCCTCATCCGCAAAAGCTTCGTCATGCTGCAACACACCATCTCTGACACTTTGAGCCACATTTCATTCCTTAAAAAAGTGTCGGTATAACTTTTCTTGTATACTTTCGCTTATTTGTACTTAACTTCAATATGATAGAAAGCTTGTTTCTTATCCTATATCATTTGTAAAAAGTGAATATCCTCCGAGTTCGAGAGTTTCAAATCAAAGGGCTGTTTAGTGGACTGCCCGTTGAGGTAGCTCTCAGAGAGCTATGGGCCTTGGAGTAGCAACCCCACTTGGGTTATTAATCGAATAAAAATCTTGAGCATTTGTCTTTATTTTATTCCTTTGCAAATAACTTATATTTCAGAAAGACAAAAGAAAAGTTTTCAAAAGTATAAAAAGAAAATTTTTACAATCTCCGAGATTCACCCCCCTCGAGAGAGAACTCTCGATCCTACAGTATTGCGATCGGAATCTAATCAATTTACGATCGCTAGTGGTGGTTGATTTCGACCGCGATTTGGTTGGAATTCGACTGTCATCTGATGGACTTCGATGTCGACTGGACCACAGCTGAATTCCGATCGGATTGTGATCGGAATTTGATCACTCGTCGGCGATACCGAGCGACCAAGGCAACGAGAATATCTGACGGGTGAGAAATATTGTGTATTTTTCATTACTGTGCTTGCTCAGACAATGATGGAGTTACTGTGTATTCTTCGTTATCACGTATGAACCGCACATAAATAGACACTAAAGATAACATTATATATATATATATATATATATATATAAAGAGAAAGAGAGAGAGAGATGTGTTATCCTACACAACTCATCCGTAACTCAAGTTGGGTAATTCTGACATAGTCCCAAGGGAATCCTTAGACATTTATTGAGCCGTCTCTAATCTCTTTTGTTTGTCTCATCTCGAGTCAATTATTTTGATCCCTTTCTTGAGACAATTGAAAATAGTGTTTCCTTGTTTCGGAATCCTTTATCTTTCCTTTGTAAAATCATTGGATTAAGACATTACTTCGGTGATCCTTACTCCTTTTCAAAAGGGCAGCAACTATATTATCCACCGTCTGATTGGGTGCGCACTATAGTCCAATCCTTAAATTCTAAGGGATCGAACGGTGGATTATAGAAATGCTCACAATTGTTCATAGATGAATTATGTATAATAATATTTATATATGTATATTTAAAGGAATATTTTCCTATATAATTCATCTGTGAGCATTCGTAAACACTTTCATTATCCACCGTCTGATCGGATGAGTATTATAATCTAATTTTAAAAATCGAACAATAAATAATTAAGATGTTCACAAATAAATTATATATATATATATATATATATATATATATATAGAAATGTCTGATAACCGTGCCACATCGCCAGGCTCCCTCCACGGGCCGCGTTGGAAGTGCACCTCGCCGGCGATCCGGCAGAGCTCGGCTTCCGGTCGGATTGCAGCCGGAAGCCGATCGGTAGCGCGATTCCGGTCGAATCGTGGCGGCGATGGCGCGCCAACTGCCGGCCATGATTAGCCGGATCCCGGCCGCACGCGTCGGGAAGGACCGCCGGGGCGGTCCTTCCGGCGGATTCCGGCCGCGATTCGCCGAATCCGCCCGATCGCGGCCGGCGATGGCGCGCCATCGGCCGGCCGTGGGATCGCGATTCCGGCCGAATCGCGGCTGAATCCGGCCGGGAAGGACCGCGGCCGGTGGTCCTTCTCGAGGATGTGCGGCCGCGATCCGCCGAATCGCGGCCGGAATGGTCACGCGCCGCCGCGCGATTCGCCAGACCGACTGCTCCGGCTTCGGCCGGAGCCGAGCTCTCACGGACACGTGAGGTGCGCTCCTAACGACGCTCGGCCGGGCCGGGCGGCAATGCGGCGGCGTGAGAGGCGCGCGTCGCAGACGATCGTGGAAGTTTCTGTCGCGCAGCAGATCAGTTATATATATATTCCGACGGGCCTCCGGAGATGTGCCGAGCCAGAAGTGACTCGGTTGATGGGAATAACCCGTGATAAAGTATGTCGTTTTCGGCCTGACAGCTAAACGGGCTGATTGGACCTATAATTACATCCTTGAAGAAGAACACATGCGGTGGAAGTTCGAATTTTTATATTCTGATATTATCAATTTTACATAAAAAAAATATTTTACATATTAATTCACTTTGTTCGCGATGAGATCTGCTAACTCCACACAATCCACTTGAAATCGACTCCACGGAAGACAGCTTCGGGCAACCCCACAATCTTATGTCTTTTATGCTTCGAAGAAAAAAATGAAAAACAAACTCCATTAAGTTGGCACTTAATCAACAATTAATATAATATCAATTAATCTCACGCTAAAAACAGTTCGTTAAGCGTGTCCACTATTCATTGCTGCATCTGATCAAACTCTATTCCTTCTTTTAATGAGGGGAAAAAAATTAATGCGCAACGGAAAAATATTAATTCCCTAACCAGCCCTCCGTCGCCCAATTACGGCGCAGGATAGAATATGTACATGACGCAGGGAAAGAGCCCTGATTAAGAGGCACCGAAACACTAGTTGAGGCTCCGGTCGGCCGGGGAAGACGACGGGAGGTCTTCCGGCAGCGATCGGAGAATCTCGTCCAGAGCGAGTTCGTCCGCAGCGGCGGAGGAGGACGAGAGGACGAGGAGCCGGCGGAAGAGCGTCACGGGGCAGGGGATCCGGAGCACGCCACGCTGCTCGTAGCCGTACTCTTGGGCGGAGCGGCGGAGGAGCTCGAGGAAGGCCGGCCTGCTGAGAACTTCCGCGGGGACAGCGAATCGCTCCATCTCCTCGCCGACGCACATCGGCACGTGGCCCTCGGGCACCGTCCGGAGCTTCCGCCGCCCCTTCGCGGCAGGCGGCGAGGCGCCCTGCAACGACGAATCCGCCACCCGGGACAGCCGCCGGATGAGCCGCATCGGCATCATCGCCTTCCCTGTGACCGAGATCGGAGAGTGTTTAGGGTTCGATGGCCGAGACGAAAGAAGAGAACGAACAGAGCATGCGTGCAGATGGGGTTCCTTGTCTCAGCAATTTATATAACTTCCTTCCCCAATATTAATTGGAAAAAAAAAAGATTTTGAGTGTATAAATTTTTTTACCAAAACAAAACGAGGAGAAGCGAGGAGTACCGGAGAGGTACGAGCAAAAGTGAGCGATCCCCTGTAACAAGCAAATCAGCAAAAGTTTAAATAGCCATCCTCCTGAATTTTCAGGAATCCTATACGTCCAAGTGTCGCACAAATAATGATTAGATCTAATCTTAACGGCTGTAGATCCTGAATGGTGTCTCGGAAGAGGGAGAGGCGCTCCATGAGCATGTCCGTAGTCCCAGTTGTACGGGTATCATGAACACCACGGTCTATGGGGCCCACCCACGTTGCGTTATTTATAGCACAAAAAGTAAACATATTTGCACTCTGTAATTGACCCAAATAAATCCATATTTCATCCTTTTTATTACCCATTCTGGACTGGGTATTAGATTTTGACCCTTTGGACAATTATCTAACCTCGTTCGCTCTATCTGCTGCATTTCCGGTTCAGAATTTGATAGCATTTTGCAGCATAAGATATATCGGAGTGTAAAACCGGATCGAACTGTGGGTGAAATGGATTTCCTCCAGGTTGCGAACCGCAGTTATTAGGGATCGCCAGGGCCAACTCCAATTGGACCCACCAGCTTCTGTTCCCTTGTGCCTTGGTGGCGTCATTGTTGCTGGACCATCGACCTACCTACCCTACCTGTCGATGTGGAATTCCACCAGCGCCTGTCCCACACGGCTTTAGTGAGGCGGACCCAGTGAGAGAAGGGAGGAACTCTTGCTCTCTAACCGGTGGGTCCAGGGCAATCGCGGCCTTCGACCGCGTCGCTTCGCTGTCCTCGCACGTGATCGCCACGTCTCCTGGCTTCCGCTGCTCCGCCGGATCTTAGTTCCACCGACGCTGGGGAGTCTGACTTAGACTGAATCTTCGAATGGGCAGAGAGCACGTGTCCCGCGTCTGAAATTTTATCGTACGCCAGTCGTCCACGGCGACTTAACGGCGTTGGATAAGGATGCTGGATACCTCCACGCACCGTCACCGCACAACGACTCCGTTATCATTCCAGCTTATCCGCTCCCCGCGAGGACTGAGGACCCTTTTCACACCAATTCATACAATAATTTGTTTTTTTTACTATGCTTCTATTAATTTTAATATTTTATTTTATTTTTTTTCCCCTGGGCCTTCGATTAATCTCAGTTTTTTCTCAAAATTGAAAATTTTCTTTCCATAAACTTGATTTTTGACTAAATAAAATAGTATCTAAATTGAGGGAGTAAAAGACAAAGCTATCAGACCAACTGTCACAATCGGTCGGATTATTTTTAGAATTTTCAAGCCGCCAAAGTCGTGCTCGTCGTGCCGTACAATCCAAATCACGGGTGGAACTGCTGCCGCTAATTTGGGTAAATTGGGTCTTCGATTTCGGTTTCATTTTAAAATCAATTTAATTTCCACGGAGATGGGACGGTGGTAAGATAGTATGGTTGCTTTGGATACGGAGTGAGATCGATTCCGGAGGGGGTTTAAAATCTCACAGTTCGAGATGACTTGCACCGCTAGAATCGAGTGTCGAGGATATAGTCTTAAAGTGATTCCTCCCTCTCATCGCACGGATGACGGTGATGAGACGACTAATTGAACAGATTCCCAACTTTTTAGATTTTTAAATCAATTTATATTTAAACAAATTCAATTCCACCGCGTAATTTTATTCTTTTTAAAAGTCCTCTGATATTGTAAAATCACAAAAATGCTCCTATAAATTCAAAAAAAGGAGAGTGAAAATAACTACTAAAATGATAATTTTCAAGATGATACTGAATCATCATATTATAATTTAAATTTATCTTCTTCTTTTTTTTAATACCAAAATGAACCCATAAATTTATTTTATTTTAGAGGATTTAAATTGATCCTTCAATCTAAAGAATTTAGGGTGATTTTATTTGAAAAATATAATTATCGGGAAGAAATCAAATTGCTTCATGATATATTTTTTTGGTAAAAACCAAGGACATTTTTTAATGAAATATTCAAAAGGATGCCCTTCGAATGAAAATCCATTTTTATTTATATTTATTAATTTGATCAAAATTGAGTATTATACATTACAATTACATGTTATAATAGCATTGGAATAATTTTTCAATATTGTAATAATTATGCCTATAACTATTATAATAAAATTGAAATAAGATATTTTTAGAATAAAATATAAGAGTAGATGCGCTTTTTAATGATTAATAAAAAAAGACATTTTTTAATATACTTTTTTAACCAAAATGTACCTGAAATTTATCTATTTATTTATTTTTGTCAAAACCAATTATATTTCACCTTAAATTTCACAAATTTTCATTTGAAAACTTCCACAAGACGAGTACATTTTCCAACGAAATTACATATTGCAAACACAGTCAGGTTATAATTGTTTCAAACTACTTCATTTTGACTCAAAATACTAAATTTAACTTCAAAATTAATTTATTGATGCTAAATTTGACAATAATATACTGTCCATTCACGTTGACCTAAATAATATAGTTAAAAACACACACACAATTTAGACTGTTTCGTTTTATCGATTTGTCATTTAAAACTTGAGTCCAATAATAATGTAAACGTTGCCATCCCAAGTAAACGGTCAAATTAAAACTTTGAATGGGATGGAGAGTCCAAGTGACAACTTGTCACTAACACATTATATATTGATGAAACGTTGACTCTCTAGAAGAATTGGATTATTATTCCAATCGTGGTCAAACTGCCAAATCATTAAGAATAAACTAAACAACGAGATGAGCTAGATCAGTCAATTATTAGCCAACATAAGATATCTAACTTGCGTCATGGCGAGCCAGATTCGGACGCGGAATGAATTGTAAGCTACTGCAAAGTCTTTAATCGAAGGCCCCATGCGATCTAGTAGTTGATCATGTTCATTGACACGTTGAAATCAACAGTGAGGGTGATTAGTTGCTCAAATAAGAGCGTTTTGTTTGCGACTTCACATTTAATTGAGCCGATGACCTTTCGCTCATATTTCAACTGTACAAAAATGTTTTCAAAACATTGTGACAATATAACAGAATTGTGGTTCGAATAGTCCTTCAGGGACGATCGAAATTTTCAAACTATGGTACAAGTTAGGCAGTAACGTGTTACTTTATAATTACATGAGTGAGAGCTTTCAAGGATATGGACATTGCTTGGTGGTCGTGTTCCATGTTAAGATATTCTTTTGCGAATATAAGTGGTATTTGAACGAGGCGTATTCAACTTAACGACAATGTCTGGGAATTGGAATCCCTCTCATCTTTGAAAAGAAGTACCTTTTAGAAGTCATTGTGAAGCATCTTAAAGTAACTAGTCTTCATAGATTGTGGGTTTTTTTTGTTTTTAGGGCACCAAGTTGTCACTAGCCAATTACTTAATTTCATTTGTGCAACTCTTGTGGCGAGTTTGTTCTTCACTTGTTAATTAGAAACTTAGATTTCTATGGTGGTGATTTTGGAAGATTAATTATGTCGTAGGTGGATGAGAGTCTCTTTTGCCCAAAGAGAATATTTAGTTTGCAAATTATGTGGGTTATAAACTATAATTTATGACAAACTAATGTGATAGTTAAAAATCATGAAGTTATCCTTTAAGAGTGTTCTTAGTGGTAGTCATATACTCTTGTATCATGGAATTAGTAGTTCAAATTATCCTACCTATTAAAATGAGGCTAAATGCTCCATGGAATCAAATGCTTTCTTAGGCGATAAGAAATACTCTTAGAATGATATAAATGATAAAAAAAAATATTTACAAAATATTTGACTATCTTCCCCTTGAAAATAAGACACCATATATAAGAGCAAATAAATTAAAAAATGATAAAAACATGGGATTCTCCTATACAAAGTGTGTGGTATTAATTTATTTAATTTTTATTCTACTTTTACTCTTATATATTATAAAATTATATTCTTTTAATAGATATAGGTTTACATCTAACCACAATAGTTTATCATATTTTCCTTTATAGAGCTGTGCTCTTCTTCCAAAGAAGAAGAAGATTGCATATATAAAATCAAGGGAGGCTTTTCTTTTTTCTTTTCAAAGTAAAGCATCCAACTTTGGTATTTCTATAAATATGATGTTCACAATTGTGAAAAGTGAGAATACATGCTTTTGATATGTAAATTATTCTTTCATTTATTAAGATCACAGGTGTCTATGATAGCATTATTAAGATTTATTATTGACCACATTAGCATCATTCTTTTAGTTCCTTGCAAGCCCCTAGGAAAAATTCAGATAGTTAACGTAATCGTATTAAGGTTTGAAAGGGCAAGAGGTCGATTTTTGGAGGTGACGACCAGACTACCGATGACTCTGCATTTCTGTACTAGCTGCCTGAGACCTGATTTATCTCCCTCCATACGTAGGAGCAGCGGTGGGGGACCGCTAATATGGCGGTTTCACATTTTTAGTTCCTTGTATTCCAGAGATGTCCCAGTTGATAAGTACAAAAGGATAATTCTTAAGTAGACATGAGTCAATTCTTTGAGATTTCATTATCCTGAATTAGCTATCGACCGACCCCCTCATTTATACTTATTATCTGGGATCTTGATTTATCTCCTTCATCGATATGGACAATCGGAGAATTCCATATTTTTTTTAGTTCCTTGCATTTCCAATCACAAACTTATAAATCCAAATATGAACTGTATATGCAGTAGATCAAAATTTCATTCTCTCCATGAATATATATATAGGCCTACATCAAAAGAGTATAGTTTATTTTATCTTGCTTTATGCTTTTTTTTTGTATTATTCAATTAAAAGCGATAATTTTGCGGGAAAGTCAATTCACATTTTATATATAATCTCCATCCATATTGTGGGTGAGATTAATTCTCATTCCATTTTTAAGCAGAGATTTTGAATGTATAAGAGCATGATTTGATGGAATTATGAATCTAAAGCTTGTATTCTAAAACCATACGAATACAAAAGTCGATTCATGCAGTAGTATTTAGTTTTATCAAAATTGTATAGCAAAATTAAACATAAAAATATAATAACACAAAATAAGCTAAATCTGAGTGCTACAAAAGTGCTATCATAGATCCATGGAATCTAGAAATCCTATAGAATGCACGAGCGAATTTTCAGAAGGGTGTTAAGGTGATGATGTCAAAAATATTCCTCGATAATAGCAGGTGTGAAGTTCTATCCGAATTTTTAATCCTATGGGGATCATACTCTTTATGTATATATTGGGTCTAAATTTATTATCAGCTCATTACTATTAATGGATTCGGGTTAAGGAGTTATATACATGTGAACTCACATTCAATAATCTAAACTTGTAAATCCTTTAATCAAACCACTTTATTAAATTCAATCCATTATAGCACAATCAGGTACGTTACTAAATCAACATATAAGTCTTTCGAATTGAAAAATTAAATTTAATAATCTTCAATTTGAATTATATGTGATTTTGTATATAATACACAATTAAAACTCTTTAATTGAGCTCAAAATGTTATATATATATATATATATATAAATACAAAGACTAAAGAATTTATTATTACTAATATCATTAATACATAAATCATATATAAATACAAACATGAGAATTACATAAAATGTCATATGTACATATCAATTTTTAATTGACCGTCTTTTGGCCCAAAAATAGCATTGATCATGTTTACAAATACTTTATGATGCGGGTATGGGAAAAAAATTTGGTCACTCCGTTTTCAATGCAGTGAAGTACTGAGAGAGGTCTCAGAGGATTCTCCTCGGCCGTAATCAGTAGAGAATAAGAGGATGAAGTAGATGAAACGCAAAAAACTGACGCCAGCAATCGAGATTCAGACACAAGATGTAACGTGGTTCGGAATGAGGATTCCTACTCCACGGAGGTGAGTTTTCTCACCAGATGCGGTGCCTAAGCACTTTCACTATGAAGGTCCTCCTTTACAGAAAGCAAGTTTCCGCAGGTGGAGGAGAAAGACCTCTTACAATGATATTACAAGATGAGGAAAATACAAGAGATGTAGCAATGACAGATCTCCGTCCTTCTTCTCCGGCGAGATGGTTGTTCTTTTTCCCTTCTCCTCTTGCCTCTTCTTCTCTCTTGCTGGGTTGGAACGATTGCGGATCTTTTCCCTCTTCTTTCCTCCCTTTGCCTCCTTCCTTTTATCCTCCTTCATCGTAACGTCGTGGATTATCTCCATCGTACACGTGGCCACCACCTCTTCCTGGAGAATAATTCTGTTACAAAGATAAGGAGTGAAGACTCCTTGGAATATTGTGTGGGGCCTCCCAGGCCGTTGCCTAACACCTTTTCCTCTATTTTTCGGGAAACTAGGCTAAACTACCTCCCTCAGCCTTCCGTATCGAGGGAAGCTAGTTTAGGTCTATAGCCCACGGGTGACCTAGCCCTAGGGCTTTTTATCAACCCGAACCAATTCCTCTTTTCCTCATGTCAAATTCCCTTTGTATTGATCAGATTGGACCGACCTCTTGGCAAAGCGCCTTCCGTCTCTCCTTTGCCGTGTCGATTGCTTTCGCTAACCCTCCCGTACCAATGGCTTCTGACATTCGCCCGTGCCAATGACTTCTGATATTCGCCCGTGCCAATGGCTTCTGACATTCGCCCGTGCCAATGGCTTCTGACATTCGCCCGTGCCAATGGCTTCTGACATTCGCCCGTGCCAATGGCTTCTGACATTCGCCCGTGCCAATCTTCCTTTTCTTCCTTAGCGGAGCCGTGTATTTCGGATCGGATCTAGGGTCACCTGCTAACCCCTCTATCGGGGATCATGTAGAGAAGGTACCAGTAGTATCATTAGTCAACCCCGAAAAATAGTCAAGCGAAGTTATAAGCTTGACTTTCCCAATGTACATAAAGTTTCTGACCTATTCTTCATTTCTCGACTTAAATCCATCCGTTCCCTTATAACTCCCCCCAGTATATTGAAGGAGGCCCGCTGGGCCCATGGGCTCCGCTTCTCCTTCTCCTTCTGTGCAGCTGAATCGTCGCGGAAAACCCTATATAAACCCTCGCCTTCTTCTTTTAGGTATCATCTAGTGTGCTTGACAATCCAGTCTGTTCTTCTTCTCCCGTGATTCTCATCGGTGGCGTTGCGGCGACCCAGTTCTTCCTTTCCCCACACGATTCTTCTTTAACCCCCGAGTAAGTGTTCTGCTTTGTTCACACCCATGGCTCCTAGGACCACCTCTTCACCCACCTGGTATGAACATACCATAACCCAGTTAGATTGTAACCATTATTTCTTTAATATTAAGAACGACTACATAGACCCCTCTATAAAATGCTGTTTCACGACTAAACTGCATCGGCCTCATAATCCTCCTCCCGATTTGACATGCTTTTTCTCTGAACAATTTCTTAACGGCCTATCCCTGCCGGTACCACAGGTCTATTTGGACCTCCTAAACTTCTACGGACTACCCCTGAACCAATTCACCCCCAACTCCTTCCGGATTCTATCGGGAGCCTACATAGTGTTCCAACACTTGAACCTCTCTTTGACCCCCGAAATATTCCATTGCTTCTTCCAGTTAAAGTCTTCTAAGGCAGGTCTCTTTTATTTATCTAGCCGTTCAGACTGCCAATTCCTGGTGAACCTGCCTACTTCCACAAGGGCTGGGAAACACTATACTTCTTTGTACAACTTCCAGATCCATTACCCTATTCCGATACTTGGAAGGTAGACCTTCCCGAATTGCCTCCCTTCCGGGAAATGAGGACCAAATGTCCCTTTCCGGAAGTGTATAGAGTTTTAGAAGAGTTACATTATCGCCAAACCATCCGTAGAAACTCCCCTCTTAAGCCACTTTGGATTGTCTCCTCTACCTTTGCGACTTGGTTCTGTGTAGGTAGGGTGAAATTTATCCTGCAATGTGACTTCCTTTTTAGGTCATTCATCTTTCTTACCAGTATATCTTGTAGATAATCTGATGCAGAAGGCTTTGGTGGAAGGGGAGTCAATCGAGGCTGCCAAGAAGAAGAAGACATCAACTAAAAGAGGCAAATCCACAGCAGCTCCGTCACCTCCTCGGAAAAAGCTACGACTCATTAAGAAAGGAGCCTCCAGTTCATCGGCTTGTCTCCCCTCATCTTCGGCTCAACCAGGGTCTCAACCCCTAATCATTTATGAGCCAAGAAGAGGAGGCAGTACCTCCCCTGTCCCTTCTCCCTCTCTTCAAGGAGGGGATTCTCCCTCCCATTTTCTTCATTCCTCCCCCTCTGCACAAAATTCACCTCCACTTTCTCATATAGAGTCCCTCCAAGCTCCTGTTCCTTCTGACCCAAGAACTGCTCCCACCCCCCTTCGCCGTATCAGACCTCCCTCCTCCTCTGAAGGGGAAGACCCCTCCCTTCCTGTTCCTCCGAAGGCCACGTTGGGGTCCCTGCTGCAAATTCGGCACCCCTCGGAGGTGAAATTCTTTAATCAGTCGGGCGTACAAGGCCCATGCGAGCAAGTGAGCAAACTACTGGCTGAGGTATCTATTACTTCTCCTCTTTCTCTTTACCGCAAGTATTACTATATGCCAATGTATAATGACATTTTTCTTTCCTGCAGGCCGCCACTCAGCATAGCAAAATGGTAACTCGGTTGGCCCGCTTTCAATCTACTGTGGAAACTCGCCATTTCGCCTCGGTGACACAACAGAAGAATCTCGTTCGGCAGTTAAGCGAACAAGAGGCGAAGGAGGCTGATATGAGGGGCCAATGTGAAGAGGCGATGGTGCAATTAGCCTTGGTCAGGAGCGAGAAGGAAGAATTGCAGCGAAAGAACGAGGAATTGGAGCAGCGGATTTTCCTCCAATCCAGTGAGCTGCAACAAGTAGATGACTTGGCCCGGGAGTTGAAAGAATATAAAGGGCACCTTGGGGAGGCCATGATCAAAGCTGCGGACTCTTCAACCACCATTCTACAGCTTCAGCAGGAGCGCTACAGCGTCAATCTTGGGAGGCTACCAAGAGATCTTGTATTGAAAAATGCCAGGAGCTGTCTTCTATAGTGGCATCTTTTCCTCAAGCTTTATCAACGGCAGCTCAGCAGCAATCCATCCTTCACCAAGAATATTCAGAGGCCCTCTCGACTTTGGGTCGTCAGGCCATACAAGCGGCCACTGAAAAAGATGCTCTGGCGGCTGAACTGGCGGAAAGTCGAGCTCAACTAGCCAAATGCCAAGATCAGATGAAAGAGCAGGAGGCTGATCTTAAAAGACGCTACGTGAAGAAGGGGGTAGATTTGTTTGTATTAGGCTTTGAGGGGTCCTCGGCTCAAAACGCCGAGCAGGGATACCCGCCTCCCGGCACGGACACTAGTTACTTGGATCCGGTAGGGGCGTTAGCTAAGTGTCCGCCTGATCTCTTCGAACTGTAATTTATAACATTCTCTTTTTTAGTAATTTCACGATGGCTTCTCATACGAGCGATAACCTTGTCCATATAACTAACTATCATCATCTTGTTATGCTCCTTGAGGGGTTGGGAACTCTGAACCAATTTTAAATTGATCTTGCTCTATACTGTTATCTCTTTCCCGTGTCGTACAGCGCAATAACCTCGTCGGTTCGGGCTTATCGGAGAGATCTCGAATACCGTTATTCCCCTCCGCTCTAATTTTGGTTCGGGGATTCGCTTGAAAGGTCTTTTCCTGATATCATTCATATCCGTCCCGATTCTGGTTCGGGAATTCGCTGGAAGGGTTTTTACCCGATATCATTCATATCCGTCCCGATTCTGGTTCGGGCGACGCTTTAAATAGCTCTTGCCTGTTGATCCTCCCTATCTCTCTTACTGCTTTGGAAACAATATCAATCTCTTCGTCTTCTTTCCCCTTTCCCAGAACCTCTGTTGCCCCTTTTCTTCCATTATAAATCCTTCGTCCCCCATGTCTTCGTCCTGCTATCTCACTATCATGGCTTCAGCAGGGCATCCTATCGAAATTTCTTCAGAGTCAGAATATTTTGAACTACAAGACTGGGTCTCTGAGGATATGGAAGATTCGGAGACCCGCTCAACTGCTACTTCAACTTTCCACCCCCTTCCACTCTCGTCTCTCCCTCCAACTCCAACTCCTCCTACAGGGAGGTCCTTCCGCGCTCCTTCCCCCTCCTTCCGTAACAGGGTGTGGAATCCTCCCTTCACATGGGAATATACAGTGGGAGATCCTCGCGCTACCGCTGAACTTCCCTCACTTCCACCAGCACTGGCTTTCGTCCCAGTTCCCCCGGCAAAGGTTCATCCTTCTCCTTTTGATGAAGGTCCACCAGTTCTTCCTCCACCTCAAGGCGAATGCTTCAGAGTTATATTGGCTCCTTCTCCCCCTAAAGAGACATCTCCCGCTTCATCTCTGTTTTTGTCTTTTTCCTGTAGAAGTAAGGTTTCTGTCTTCCAAAAGGACGGTAATCTGATCCGAACATACCTTCTTCTATCATTTCTCGGGGATTCGGACCTTCTTAATTACAATTGTAGTCCCGCCGACCTTCCCACTACTGCCCTCATGTTTCCTCTTCTTTACTGGCATTTATGGTCCCTACTTTTCCTACCAATAAATGCACTATCCCCCTTCGTCGCCATAAAAACCCCCGACCTTTACCTGATAGCTTCCATCATTCTCCTTTTTCCTTTGCTTGCCATGGACAGAATATCAGAACAGGGCAGCAGTTCCTCGCCTTCTAAAGAACAGATAAATGATCGCCGATACATAGCTATCTTGGAGGAACAAGTGAAGTGTTTACAGCAACAGCTGGAGGAAACTTCCGCCAATAATCGCTCCCTGCGCCAACAACTGGTCGGGTCCCAAAAGGAACTGGCCAAGCAGACCTTCCTGCAGCAATCCTATCGACGTCAACTATGGTGCGAACCTCAACCATACAAGGGAACTCCCTCTGTCCCTCCTAACAAAGAACTGTAACGCCCGGGATATGTAAGGGCTGCTGTTTGTTATTTTCCCTTGTGGATGACTTAGAATATGTAATTCTCTCACATCAATGAACTTTCCTAGTTTATCTCCTTTCTCCAGTATCTTCTGAGTTGTACCACTCTTTACTCCTTTTGTATTCACGTAGACTCACACAGGATTGAGGCATATTTCGGCTCTTCCGTCTTTTCAATCTACCGGGTATGTAGAACCCTTAAATGAGTCAACCCTGCTATTTCATAGGAATACAACAATACAAAGTTAAACAAGAATTTCAACTCCCCCCTTTTTATGGGGACAAAAAAGTGATATACAATTGAGGAAGTCCCAGTCCTCCCGTTCCACCACCGCACGGGGATATCTTCCGCTTTGCGGGGATAGAAATTTATATATAGAGTAAATAACAACCGAAGGATATCAGTTCTTCCGTTCCACCACCACACGAGGATATCTTCCGCTCTACCTTGCGGGGATAGAAATTTATATATAGAGTAAATAATAACCGAAGGATATCGGTTCTTCCATTCCACCACCACACGGGGATATCTTCCGTTCTGCTTTGCGGGGATAGAAATTTATACATAGAGTAAATAATAACCGAAGGATATCGGTTCTTCCGTTCCACCACCACACGGGGATATCTTCCGCTCTGCTTTGCGGGGATAGAAATTTATATATAAAGTAAATAATAACCGAAGGATATCGGTTCTTCCGTTCCACCACCACACGGGGATATCTTCCGCTCTGCTTTGCGGGGATAGAAATTTATACATAGAGTAAATAATAACCTACGAATATCGGTTCTTCTGCTCCACCCCCACACGGGGATATCTTCCGCTCTGCTTTGCGGGGATAGAAATTTATACATAGAGTAAATAATAACCGAAGGATATCGGTTCTTCTGTTCCACCACCACACGGGGATATCTTCCGCTCTGCTTTGCGGGGATAGAAATTTATACATAGAGTAAATAATAACCGAAGGATATCGGTTGTTCCATTCCACCACCACACGGGGATATCTTCCGATCTGCTTTGCGGGGATAGAAATTTATATATAGAGTAAATAATAACCGAAGGATATCGGTTCTTCCGTTCCACCACCACACGGGGATATCTTCCGCTCTGCTTTGCGGGGATAGAAATTTATACATAGAGTAAATAATAACCGAAGGATATCGGTTCTTCCGTTCCACCACCACACAGGGATATTCCGCTCTGCCTTGCGGGGATAGAAATTTATATATAGAGTAAATAATAACCGAAGGATATCGGTTCTTCCGTTCCACCACCACACGGGGATATCTTCCGCTCTGCTTTGCGGGGATAGAAATTTATACATAGAGTAAATAATAACCAAAGGATATCGGTTCTTCCGTTCCACCACCACACGGGGATATCTTCCGCTCTGCTGTGAGGGGATAGAAATTTATACATAGAGTAAATAATAACCGAAGGATATCGGTTCTTCCGTTCCACCACCACACGGGGATATCTTCTGCTCTGCTTTGTGGGGATAGAAATTTATACATAGAGTAAATAATAACCGAAGGATATCGGTTCTTTCGTTCCACCACCACACGGGGATATCTTCCGCTCTGCCTTGCGGGGATAGAAATTTATACATAGAGTAAATAATAACCGAAGGATATCGGTTCTTCCGTTCCACCACCACACGGGGATATCTTCCACTCTGCCTTGCGGGGATAGACATTTATATGTATAGCGCCAAGGCCATCAGCATAAAGGAGGCAACGCCTTCATATCATTCCTCTTTTGGCTCTCCTCCTGAAGGGGGAACACCTATGTCCGCCCCTTCCCCTGCAGATGGGGGGGCTTTAATACATAATGGGCCATTTGGAAATATAAACCCTTCTTTCCCTTTCACCACAGACGAGGAGCCCACTAATGGCTGCAAGCCCATTCTTCCCCCTTTTTATAGGGGGTTCTTTTGTCTTCGTTTCTTCTGCCATCTTCATCCCTTCGCCTTTTGGTCTCCTTTTTCTTCATCTGTTTGCTCCTTCGCCGCCAAACCTCGTTTCCTTGATCCTTTCTTCCCAGCCCCTCTTTTCCTTTTATATTTAGACCCCCAAGATGCATTCCAACTTCTTCCAGAGATAGCGGGCGCTACGAATCATAAGCAGGATCTTGGTGACCTTCGCTTCTTCTTCCTTTTCACCTTCCCCGACCACCACCATACCTGATTCACCTCATCGTTCTCCCTCTCCTCCTCTGGCGACCCTCACTACCTCCATCCTGGAGGAAGCCAGGGTCATTAGTCTCTCCTCACTTCCTCCGGTCTTTACAAGCCCTAACTTTCCCACTCTTTCTCCTTCCGCCAACGATGTTCAGAAATCGCCTTCTTCTTCTTCCCACGGGATGAACTCGGGAGGATGTATTCCCATGTCAGCCAATGACAGAGGTTGGATCACCCCTGTCTTCTCTTTCCCCGGCATGTCATTCCTTTTCTGAGCCCATGGCGGTTGATAGTCCTTCACGCTAACTTCCCCTTCGCCATCGCGCTAAGAATCCCTCTCCTCCTGGATCTGACCGTCCCTCTACTTGCATCCCCATCGAAGGCTCCTCCAATGCTCATCATCTCGCCTTCTCAAGATCCCTCCTCCGATCAGCCTCCTTAGTCTTTCCTTCCGAACTCAACCCCCAACCATGCGTGACACATATTCTCCCCGCAACTCCGGATATGCCGCCCCTGACTACCACCTCCATGGGCCGTCCGAATGATGCTCCTCTTTCTTTCCATTCTCAACCAATGGATACCGCCCCCATTTTCCCCTTTATAAGCGAGATTCCTCCTTCAGCATCTTCCGTCCCGTCTTCTTCCCTTTCTCCCAGGAGTCTTCGGATCCTGAACTTAGAGGAAGTGGTTCCTCGCATGGAAGGCCTGCGTCATGCTCTGGACTTGGTACGTTTTCTTACTCAGCTTCCTTAGCTTTGTCTAGCTGACCAATTTCTTTTCCCACGATCGGTATGTAGGCCTTGACCAACCATCAAGAATTGGATCACTCTCTTCATCAATACCAGGCTCAAGCCCAAGAATGGGAGCGACAACAACGGGAAGGCTTGGCGAATGTTCAGAATCGAGAACGACTCCTGTTACAACAATTGCACCTGTGCCAAGAGCAATTAGCCGAAGCTCGCCAGCAAATTCAGAAGGATGCTGACACTATTGCAGCATTAACAGAGCAACCACGTCCAGGTGCAGAGCCACTCATCCCTCAACAGGAAGTCCAGTTGGCCTCTCTCGACATAGAATCTTCCTCGGCTCAAGAGTTACTACGTCTTCAAGGGCAGGTAGCAGAGCTCCTCAAGGGGAAGCAACGGGATTCTGACGCCATCGCTCATCTTCAAGTTCAATATCGGCGAGCACAGGACAAGATAGGGGACCTCCGCACTCGCTTGTACAAGGAGGTACAAGAAAACTCATCCCTCATAAATTCCAGGACGCATGCTCATGCATGCCTACGCAGGCAATAAACTTCCCTCCAGAGGATGAGCACCGAACTCGCCCGAACTAGATCTTATTTCGAAGCAGTAGAGGGGATTTCAGCTTCCATGCATCAAAATATGGTGGAGATGACGCACCTTGTGCAGCAGGACCAAAGTTCCCGAGCCGATGATGTCTCCATCTTGGCCGATGCTATTATGGAGGTGTCGCTATGTGGACGTGCGTCGAAATCTTTAAGAACAAAAAGAAACATGCGAGAGGCTGCATCAAGAGCGAAGCCCTGACCGTCCGAACCGCGAGGAGCGGCTCATCATTTTAATGCGCGCCACCTATCAAGACGGATTTAATGACGCGCGTTCTGATACAAGGATTACCTCCTCCCACTTATCCTTCATTTTCTTTAAATTGGGAGGCTGGTTTTCGACATTATCCTCCCGACCGGTTTAAGCTGTAATCTAATACCCCATTTTGAAACAGGAATTTCCTTTCTGTTTTTCCTCTTCTTCTTCAAGATGTATTGATAATACCATATTGCCCTTTGTAAATAACCCTTAATGAAATTTGGAGAATACTTGGCATCTAATTAACGCAATCAATTCAAGAAGCACCCCCTTCGGAGTTTCATAATTTCCCTTCTTCTATTCCATATTTCTCATACAGTGTGAAAGAGTTTTAAATGAAGGGCATTCCAAGGACGTGGAAGCTCTTTGCCTTGGTCATCTTTCAGATAATATGCTGACCACCCTTTCGCGTGCGTTATTTCATAGGGTCCTTCCCGGTTGGGAACCCGACTTTCCGGTCTCAGTAGATTGACTTTCTGTAAAACCCAATCCCTTCTTGAAATCTCCGAGGCATCACTTTCTTATTAAAGGCTTGTTGCACTCTTTGCTTATGTACAATTCCGCTCGCCTCTACATCTCTCGCCTTTCCTCCACCAAGTCCAATTGGTGCTCGGATAAGTTAGTTCTGATTTGGATTCGTATGCCTTTATCCGAGCGCTTATTCAACAAAACCTCGATCGGAATAACGGCTTCCCCGTATACCAAACTAAAGGAGTTTCTCCCTGTTCTTTGTCTTGGGTGTGGTTCGATAGGCCCACAGGGGCCTTGGGTAACTCTTCTACCTAGTTTCCCCTCTGAGCACCCAACTTGGTCTTTAATCCTTGAATGAGGATCCTGTTAGTTACCTCCACCTGCCCATTCGCTTGAGGATGGGCTACCGAAGTGAAAGCCTGCTGAATGTTGAGACTTTGGCACCATTCTTGGATCTTTTTTCCTTGGAAGGCCCATTGTCATTATCCAGGGATACCATACCGACAAATGATATTTCTCCATAAGAATTGTATTATGGCATTCTCAATAATTTTGGCTAAGGGCTCTGCCTCCACCTATTTGGAAAAATAATCCACAGCTACCAATAAAAACTTCCTCTGTAAAGGTGCCGCTAGCATCGGGCCTGTTAGTGCTTATAAGCTCCACATATCTCCACAATGGCATGATATTGTCCACTTTGGGTCTAAGCCCTCATGGTTTTGTTTTTGGGCTTTACCCAAAAGGCCTCATTCAATGGAGATATCTTTTTTCTTATAAGCACATGATCTTTTCCATGTCTTACCAATGTGGGACTTTGATTGTATTCCCCATACTCCCAACAATCCCCCCCTCAAACGAAGGACCACATTGGGCCCCCCCTCAAGCCTATCCCTCCTCGAAGGATTTTCTCTGCTTGATGTCCGATCTTCAACCCACCAGGACTTCCTGTCAGTTGTTCGGTCCCCCCGACCCAACTAGACTTCCTTCCTGATGTCTGGTTCTCTTGATCCGGACGTGGGAGCTCAACTTCCTTCGTTCGAGGTTCATGGCTTGACATGGACCATGGCTCTGATACCAATTGTTAGTGCTTATAAGCTCCACATATCTCCACAATGGCATGATATTGTCCACTTTGGGTCTAAGCCCTCATGGTTTTGTTTTTGGGCTTTACCCAAAAGGCCTCATTCAATGGAGATATCTTTTTTCTTATAAGCACATGATCTTTTCCATGTCTTACCAATGTGGGACTTTGATTGTATTCCCCATACTCCCAACAGGGCCTACTATATCCATTCCCCATTGATCGAAAGGACAAGAAGAGATTACGACTTTCAGAAGGACAACAATTGCACCTGTGCCAAGAGCAATTAGCCGAAGCTCGCCAGCAAATTCAGAAGGATGCTGACACTATTGCAGCATTAACAGAGCAACCACGTCCAGGTGCAGAGCCACTCATCCCTCAACAGGAAGTCCAGTTGGCCTCTCTCGACATAGAATCTTCCTCGGCTCAAGAGTTACTACGTCTTCAAGGGCAGGTAGCAGAGCTCCTCAAGGGGAAGCAACGGGATTCTGACGCCATCGCTCATCTTCAAGTTCAATATCGGCGAGCACAGGACAAGATAGGGGACCTCCGCACTCGCTTGTACAAGGAGGTACAAGAAAACTCATCCCTCATAAATTCCAGGACGCATGCTCATGCATGCCTACGCAGGCAATAAACTTCCCTCCAGAGGATGAGCACCGAACTCGCCCGAACTAGATCTTATTTCGAAGCAGTAGAGGGGATTTCAGCTTCCATGCATCAAAATATGGTGGAGATGACGCACCTTGTGCAGCAGGACCAAAGTTCCCGAGCCGATGATGTCTCCATCTTGGCCGATGCTATTATGGAGGTGTCGCTATGTGGACGTGCGTCGAAATCTTTAAGAACAAAAAGAAACATGCGAGAGGCTGCATCAAGAGCGAAGCCCTGACCGTCCGAACCGCGAGGAGCGGCTCATCATTTTAATGCGCGCCACCTATCAAGACGGATTTAATGACGCGGTTCGGCAGTATGCCGCCCAAGGATTACCTCCTCCCACTTATCCTTCATTTTCTTTAAATTGGGAGGCTGGTTTTCGACATTATCCTCCCGACCGGTTTAAGCTGTAATCTAATACCCCATTTTGAAACAGGAATTTCCTTTCTGTTTTTCCTCTTCTTCTTCAAGATGTATTGATAATACCATATTGCCCTTGTAAATAACCCCTTAATGAAATTTGGAGAATACTTGGCATCTAATTAACGCAATCAATTCAAGAAGCACCCCCTTCGGAGTTTCATAATTTCCCTTCTTCTATTCCATATTTCTCATACAGTGTGAAAGAGTTTTAAATGAAGGGCATTCCAAGGATGTGGAAGCTCTTTGTCTTGGTCATCTTTCAGATAATATGTTGACCCTGCTACGCAGCGCGTTATTTCATAGGGTCCTTCCCAGTTGGGAGCCAGCTTTCCAGGGTCTCCAGCGGGATTGACTTTACGCAAAACCCAATCCCCTTCTTGAAATCTCCGAGGCATCACTTTCTTATTAAAGGCTCGCTGCACTCTTTGCTTGTACAATTCCGCTCGCCTCCGTGCCATCTCCTGCCTTTCCTCCACCAAGTCCAATTCGGTGCTTCGGATAAGTTGGTTCTGATTTGGTTCGTATGCCTTTATCCGAGCGCTATTCAACAAAACCTCGACCGGAATAACGGCTTCCGCCCCGTATACCAAACTAAAGGGAGTTTCTCCTGTTGCTGTCTTGGGTGTGGTTCGATAGGCCCACAGGACGCCAGGTAACTCTTCTACCCAGTTTCCCCTCTGAGCACCCAACTTGGTCTTTAATCCTTGAATGAGGATCCTGTTAGTTACCTCCACCTGCCCATTCGCTTGAGGATGGGCTACCGAAGTGAAAGCCTGCTGAATGTTGAGACTTTGGCACCATTCTTGGATCTTTTTTCCTTGGAACTGTCGTCCATTGTCACTGACTATTTTCCGAGGGATACCATACCGACAAATGATATTTCTCCATAAGAACTGTATTACGGCATTCTCAGTAATTTTGGCTAAGGGCTCTGCCTCCACCCATTTGGAAAAATAATCCACAGCTACCAATAAAAACTTCCTCTGTAAAGGTGCCGCTGGCATCGGGCCTGTTAGTGCTTATAAGCTCCACATATCTCCACAATGGCATGATATTGTCCACTTTGGGTCTAAGCCCTCATGGTTTTGTTTTTGGGCTTTACCCAAAAGGCCTCATTCAATGGAGATATCTTTTTTCTTATAAGCACATGATCTTTTCCATGTCTTACCAATGTGGGACTTTGATTGTATTCCCCATACTCCCAACAATCCCCCCCTCAAACGAAGGACCACATTGGGCCCCCCCTCAAGCCTATCCCTCCTCGAAGGATTTTCTCTGCTTGATGTCCGATCTTCAACCCACCAGGACTTCCTGTCAGTTGTTCGGTCCCCCCGACCCAACTAGACTTCCTTCCTGATGTCTGGTTCTCTTGATCCGGACGTGGGAGCTCAACTTCCTTCGTTCGAGGTTCATGGCTTGACATGGACCATGGCTCTGATACCAATTGTTAGTGCTTATAAGCTCCACATATCTCCACAATGGCATGATATTGTCCACTTTGGGTCTAAGCCCTCATGGTTTTGTTTTTGGGCTTTACCCAAAAGGCCTCATTCAATGGAGATATCTTTTTTCTTATAAGCACATGATCTTTTCCATGTCTTACCAATGTGGGACTTTGATTGTATTCCCCATACTCCCAACAGGGCCTACTATATCCATTCCCCATTGATCGAAAGGACAAGAAGAGATTACGACTTTCATTAACTCAGCTGGCCGTTCAGAACGGTTGCTATGCTTCTGACAAGCGATGCAGGTTTGCACTATATGAGCAGCATCTTGCTGAAGAGTAGGCCAAAAGTATCCTGCCAATAAGACCTTTCTTGCTAAAGCTCTCCCCCCTAGATGATTGCTACAGCATCCTTCATGGATCTCCTGGAGTACCCATTCCGCATCCTCATTTCCCAGGCATTTTAACAAGGGTCGCCCAAAAGAGGTCTTGTATAGGTCTTCATTTAAGAGGATGAACCGTTTGACTCGGTTTATTAAAGTGGATGCCGCTTACTTTCTTCGTGGATCTTCCTGCGTCAGAATAAGCTACGATGTCTGGCCCTCCAATCAAGAGTTAGGCTTGATTCGGGTATGTCTCCCTCCACGTGCATATTGCTAAGGAAGTATGAATTCTCGTATGGATCGCCTGAGGATTTTATTCCTCCCATAGCGCTTAGCCATCCGAGCCAATTCACCGCTTTTCCCAGGTTCTGCAGATTTGCTTCAAGAGGACTCGATGAAATTGAGCTTTTTCTTTCTCAAAAGTCTTCAAGTACTTATGCAGCCTTTCCTCCCGAACCGCAAAAGAACCTTGAAGTTGTGATATTACCAACTGGGAATTCGAGTGGATCACAATGGAAGAAGCCCCCATCGCTTTAGCAGCCTGCAGTCCCGCTAGAATGGCTTCATATTCCGCTTTATTATTAGATGCCCGATATTCCAGGCGAACTGCTAATCGAGTTTCTTCACCCTCCGGGGAAATTAATAAAATACCAACGCCGCTGCCTGTAGATCCTGAAGAACCGTCTACGAATATATTCCATGCCTCTGATCCCTCCTCCTTTGTTGCCGAACCATCTTCGCGAAGGTACCTCTCGCAAAATAGTGCTTGGGCCTTGATAACCGTTCGAGGTTGGTAGTGAATATCATACTCGCTTAATTCTACCACCCATTTGGCCAATCTTCCAGAGAAATTTGGCTTAGTGATGACCTTACCCAATTCGTTGTGTGTTAAAACGGTGATGGGATGAGCCAAAAAGTACGGCCTTAATTTGCGGGCGATTAGTATTAGGATATATGCCAACTTCTCTAGCTCCGGAATTGTGATATTATAATAAATAGGTTCTTGGTGAGAACCTTCTTGTTTCAATAATACCAACTAACGACTCTCCGAGACAGATACATCCATAATGGTTCTCCAGGTATTGGTTTGGCTAGCAGGGGGAGTCCAGCCAGATATTTCTTCAACTCCTGGAAAGCCTGTTCACATTGATCATCCCACTGAAATTTAGCAGCCTTGCACAAAATCTTGAAAAAAGGCAGCCCCTTGTCCGCCGATCTGGCTATAAATCGGGATAAAGAAACAATCCTGCCCACCAACTTTTGGGTCTCTCACAGATTAGCAGGTGATTTCATGTTGCATAGGGCCTGCACTTTCTCAGGGTTGGCTTGCAGCCCCTTCTCCATTACTATGTACCCCAAGAACTTGCCACTCTTTACCCCGAACAGACATTTGTTAGGGTTTAGCTTCATATTAAACCGCCTTAATGTAGCGAAGGTTTCATTTAAGTCCTTGACTAAATCCCGAGTGACCTTCGATTTGACCAAGATGTCATCCACGTAGACCTCCACATTCTTCCCTTTCTGCTCCGCAAAGATTTTATCCATAAGGCGCTGATAGGTGGCTCCTGCGTTCTTTAGTCCGAACGACATTACCACATAAGCGTATAACCCCCCTGTAGTCACAAAGCTAACCCTCTTTTGATCTTCTTGGGCCAAAGGTATTTGATGATATCCTTGATATGCATCCATTAGGGACACCACTTCATATCCCACAGTAGAATCCACCAGTTGATCAATACGAGGCAAGGGGTAGCAGTCTTTAGGGCATGCTTTATTCAAATCACGGAAATCGATACACATCCTCCATTGCCCCGAAGGCTTGGGGACCAAGACTACATTAGAAACCCATTCGGGGAACTGGATTTCCTTTACATGACTCACTTTTAGTAGTTTGTCCACTTCTTCTGCTATGACTTTGTCCTTTTCTGGTCCAAAATGTCGCCTCTTCTGGGTCGGGCTCCTTTAATGATATTGAGATGGTGTTCCGCCACTTGAGGATGGATCCCCGTGAGATCATGCACATCTTTTGCAAAGATGTCTTCATTCTCCTTCAGGCAAGCCACCAGCTCTTCTTTGACATCCAGCTGTTGTGCTATCCGTGTGGCCTTTCCTGGAGCGATTTCCACGTTCTCCTCTATTTTATCGGCCTTCGGGAGATTCCTCCGAGCAGACATCGCGATGATGATAGCTTTGCCTTTGAGGTCCCTGTTCGGGCTTTCTTGATCGTCTGAACCATTTGTACTGTGACCTTGAGGCCTTCTGTTCTCCACGAACTTCTCCCACCGATTGACCTACTGGAAATTTTAGCTTCTGGTGGTACGGGGAAGCCACGGCCTGAAAAATGGTGAGGAAATGACGCCCAAGAATAGCGTTATAAGTGCACGGAGCGTCCACGATAAGGAAAGGAATTATACTGGTTTTTTGGCTGGGTTTTACACCCAGAGTTAAAGGCAATGAAATCTGCCCCGTCGGGTGGACCACGTGCCCTGCGAATCCGAAGAGGGGAGTGACCACCTCTTCTAGTTGGGTGTTTCCCAGCTGCATTTGTCCGAAGGCTTCCTGGAAGAGGATGTTGACAGAACTTCCCGAGTCAACCAGTACTCGGGCCACTTCATAATTGGCTAGGGATATACGGATAACTAAGGCATCCGTGTGGGGCAGCAGGACACCTTGCAGATCTTCTGGCCCGAACGAAACGGGTGGTGCCACTTGAATAGTATGGTCGGTGACGATGGCCAAACTTTCCATGAGACGGGCGTACGACTTCCGCACCCGATTAGAGTCCCCGTCGGTAGGTCCTCCAGCTATAACATGAATAACTCCCCGTGTGGGAATGTCATCTAGATTGGATGAAGGGCCCTCACCTGATGGACCTTCTTGAGAGACAATCTCTTGGGATGGCGTTTGGGGGAAAGTGACCCGGGGTTGTTGATTATACGACCCTGGACGGGTTACATTGGGTTGGGGGCCTCACCGCGCCGGCCCTCCTGCCTGAAACCTTACTTGCGGATATACAGTATGGAGGCGATCCAATTCTTCTTGTAACTTGAAACATCAACCACTACTGTGGCCGTATTCTGTATGATATTGGCAAAAGAACGGGGCTGGGGGGTTACGCGGGATCCCCCTGTGTCCCAAGGGTCGTTGTAGCAGACCCTGCTGGTCATAAAATTTCATTTCACGTTCTTTCCATGTCCTCACAGGAGGAAGCGCTTCAGCGGCCATGATTTGTAATGGCGGGGTGGGGCGAACACCTTGCAAAGATTGGGACGAGGCCTCGTAACCTCCCGCCGAAAGGTCTTGTATACTCCGCCGAGGGTGCTTGAGGAGCAAGCGATGGGGCGAACTCTTTCGATTGGGGCTGCTGCCCGCCTCCCTCCGTACCTTTAATCCTTCTTCTTCGCGGATAAACTGCTCCACACGGCTCAGTAGCTCTTCGTAACTATCCGTAGGTTGTCTCAACAAGGAACTGAGAAAGGGGCCCTCCTTCAGCCCATGCTGAATAGCGCCTCTGAAAGATTCAGATCGGGTGGCGGGGATTCCCCTGGCTGCAGAAGTGAATCGATGAATATACCCCCTAAGGGATTCCGAAGGTCCCTGGGTGATATGCATTAACATAGAGGCGTCTTATTTATACGCGGTGACAAATTCTCATCAACATTCTCAAAGTCTAAACAGGTGATAGACCCCGGGGGCAGAGTAGTAAACCACTTTTGCGCTGAGTCAGTCAGGGTGGTTCGGAAGACTCGGCACTTGAGAGCGTCGGTATAACAGTGAAGCGAGGCCGCTCCGTTGAATTGAGATATGTGCTCTTTAGGATCCGTCGAACCATCATACTTATTGACCTGAGGATTCCGGAAGTAGGATGGGGGGAGCTCCATGAGAATGTCCATCATGAAGGGACTGGGCTCGTATACTTCTGGAGGTCTGGTTGATTGACTTTCACCCTGTTCCTCTTGTAGGAGATCGGATGGCCGGCTAGAGGGGGGTGAATAGCCCTCGTTCGTTGGTTATCGGAATTTGCTCGTCTACAATTAGATTAGCGCAAGCGGAAACAACAATACAAGCAAATTAAACAAATAAAAAACAAAGCAAAGGAAATAGACAATGCTAACACAAGATGTAACGTGGTTCACGGCTACGCCGCTAATCCACGGTCCCCGATTCGTCCTCGGTGAATCACTCCGCTCAACCAATCCACTAAATGGTCTCTCCTTTGCACCAAGCTAGGTGGAGGTAACCTTTACAATCAAGATCACTCTTCTTACAAATAGAATGGAGTAAAAGCGAGTAAGAAGAGTTTAGAGCTTGTGGGGCACTAGGAAGATTGTTTGGAACTTAAGCATTAGCCTCTCAAAGGCTCACACCCTCTCTTTTTATAGAGAGGGCTAACTTCTTCCCGTTGGCCGCCATCAGTCGACTGCCGCCCATGGCAGTCGACTGCCGTCACTACAACGGCCTCCGAACACATCGGATGCCGACCGTTGTTGTCCAACGGAACTCTTGGCAGTCGACTGATGGACCTCACGGTCGGATCGCGGCCCCGTAGTCGGCGCCGATCGGCTACGAGCGGTCTGGCAAAACCCTATTGACACCGATCGGCTGCCTTGGGATCATTGCTAATCTTGATCGCTTGCGCGATATGCCGATCATTGCTGCCACAAACCCGATCGATCGTATACCACCGGAGCTACACTCGACTCGGGCGATCAGCCATTCCATGGCGGATCGGTGTGTCGGGGAAAACCCATCCGACACTTGGCCAAATGGCCAAGTTTCACCTAAGAGCTACCCCTCCCCGGGTTACAATCGCTCACTCTCATTTCTCGGAGTCCTTCGCCTTCGAAGTTCTCTTCGTTCTCGGCCACGTCCCTCGGCAGCATCAGGCGCACGGCTCTGCAATGCTCCTTCGCGTCTCTTGCCTCGAAGTCTACTTCCTCCGGCTTCACTCCAAGCTTCTCGTCCGGCGGTCCCTCGGATGCTCCAAGCGCCGGCAAAGCTATCCTTCACCGACTCAAGGCACGAGTCATGAGATGTGAAACTTCGCCATGGCTCCATGTGCGAATTACTAAGTCTGCGACTTCAACGCACATATCAAATCAACATAACACACTAACTTAAACCCTTTGCCACACCATCAAAACCATATTACGGCAAGAGATTGCCCTAACAATCTCCCCCTTTTTGATGTGTGGCAATCCGTTTAAGTTAGGTAAAACATTTGATATAAATTCTAAGGTAAGAAAGCATGTAAAGATAAACATGATATAACAACATGCAACTCCTTAATCCATGAAATTCTCTATGCAAATTTTCCCCTATAATATATTTCTCCCCTACAATATATTTCTCCCTAAAGTGATTAACTTAAACATACTTATTTCTCCCCTTTGACACCATCAAAAAGATTAACACTAAGTTATAAGCTCATGACATCAAGTATAATGGAGGAAAAAATATGTCAAGTTGATTTAAAATTGGGTACCACTTGTTGATGGCATTAAGTATATTTCTACCACTTGTTGGTGGCATCAAGTATATTTCTACCACTTGTAGGAGGTTTACAAACTGAATTGGCCTTCAATATTCTGATTTGAATCCATATTTCGATTTTAATGCATTATAAATTCCAGAAAATTTGAAAAATCATGAAATTTGGGGAACATATTTCTTTTAAGTATATCTATCAATGAAAAATAGTTTTTCATGAAAACTCATTATATTTTCTTGTTTTTTCCAAAAATCCAAAAGTTCTAAAAACCACTAGGTTTTTGATCATTCTAGTATCAAGTTAGCTACCTAGTTTTGCATCCAATTGTTTCAAGACATGAATACATGTATTTTAGGGTAAGAAATTGTTTTGAAAACATATGAAATATCCAACCATGATCTTTGGGCAATATGTCTATGAATTAAACATAAGCCTTCCCCATGATTGGTCTATTATTGCTATGTTGATACTTTAAATGACCATCTAAATGCCATAGGCATTAGTGGACATTTGTATCATCCTAACATCTCACCCATGCTAAGTTTGCAATCAAAGTAGCCTATAGTGAGTGTGAGATGTATCCTAGGGGGGTATTTGTATATACTTAACCCATATATTCATGCAATTCTATCATGGTTAAGTATCAACCTAACATCCTACATGATCATAATGACATATATGAATTAATTCTACATTATGATCATGAAACTCATGTAATCATCAAATAATAGTCATGCATTAGGTATTATACAATGATAATAAACAAATTATCACCTAAAGCATGATTTAAACCTATTTCTAGTGATAACGTGCCAAATTTCAAAATCATAAATCATGATTTAAAACATACATAGGAATTACAACAATCATCATGATTTAAGCATTATTACCTTTTTATGGGCACGTTATCATCACCCAACACTATCTAAAAATGTTGTCCCGTCATCCTAAGTCAACCAAAATATGATATAGGTCAAGTTCATATGGTTGACTACCCTAGGGGTTTTCTAACCCTTAAGGATGGATTTTGGAACCCAAAATAGATTTTTACCTATGGGGTTCACTAGAAATTCCTTGGGGATCCATTTCTTAGCTATTACTTTGTTTTTGTTTTGTCCCCTAGCTATTAGGCATCTATAGGCCTTCTCATTTTTCTTCTCTTTATATCCTAGGCCTTTCTTGTTAAAACTTGCCCTTTGGCTCCCTATGATCATATTCAAGGTGTTGGAGCCAATTGTGAATTTTCCTAGGGCTTTGGTTAAATAATCTACCTTTTCCCTTAATGCCCTATTTTCTATGCATGCATCACTAACATCTAAAGGCACATAATTATCATGTGAGCATGCATCATCATGGCAAGAAGAAGTATCATTATTATTTAAGCATGCATTTTCTAGCTTATTTTCTAATGCCTTAATTTGATCTAGCATGCATTTATTTTTCTTCTTTGCTCTAAACAAATCCTAGTTAAACTAGAAATCATAGAAACTATTTTACTAGGAGAGGCTTTCGTTACCATAGTTTCCATGTCCTCTTCTTCTTCTTGGATGATGAGGAGGATGATGATGTGGAGGCTCCCCCTTCACTTGAGCTCTCTCCTCTTGTGCTTGATCCTTCATTTCGGAGGAGGAGCAATCCAAATCGCCAAAGGCCATCAAGGCCAAATTGGCGACAAAGGCATTCTCCTCATCCGATGATGAGGAGGAGGATGAGGAAGGATCATCCCATGTCTTGGCCTTGAATGCTTTGGCCTTCCCTTTTCTTTTGCCTTCTTCTCCTCTTCCTTCTTTTTCTTGCTCCTTTTTCTTCTTCTTTTCTTCTTTCTTTTTCCTCTCTTCCTTGCTTTTGTTTAGAGAGGACAATTGTCCCTTATGTGTCCCTCTCCTTGGCAATTGTAGCATATCACCTTCCCCTTGGTCTTCTATTCCTATCATTTGATTTATCAAATCTAAAATTCTTAAATACGCCTCACCTTCCTTACCATGTAGGCTTCCTCGGTGCTATCCATGGAGGAGGAGGAGGCTTCATCATCGGAGGAGGAGGGACTTCCATCTTCTTCTTCCCCTTGTTTGCCAACAATGCTACTCCTCTTGAGGGTTGAATTCTTGGCTCTTCTTGAATTCCTTCAAGCCTCGTTTCATGAGCTCCATTGTCGAGAAGAACTCCTCCAAGGTACTTACTTCCAAGTTCTTGGACATATAGAAGGAGTCCACCATGGAACTCCACTTTGAGGACCGGGAAAGGCATCTATAGCCTTCATGAGCATGTCCATGTCGGTTGATAGCTTCTCACCTACACTTGTTAGCCCAATTAAAATTTCTTTAAACCTAGAGTGTAGTGAGGTTACCTTTTCTCCCTTTTCTAGTTTTATATTGATAGTTGGGAGCGGAGGAGGTCTCTTCTTGCAAGCTTGGCCTCCGAGGTGCCTTCATGAAGCTCTACAAGCTTCTCCCACATCTCTTTGGCTAGTGCATTCTCCGATCCGGTTGATCTCTTGTTGAGGAGCACATTGAGAAGATGATGTTTTGCCTTTGAGTTTGCAAGGTGCTCCTCCTTTGCTTTATATTCCACCTTGATTTCTATTGGCTCACCCCTTTCATCCCTAGGCAACTCGAACCATTTTCCATTATAAGCATAATATCAAAATCGGTTTGAAGAATACCTCCATTCTCCTTTTCCACCAAGAGAATTCGCCGTCGAACCGGTGGTAGGTGGATGTTGAGCCGCCATTTTGATGTAGGGCTTGTTGCGGGCGTTAGTCCGGTGACAAGCAACCTCGCTCGATACCACTAGTAGGAGATCGGATGGCTGCTAGAGGGGGTGAATAGCCCTCTTATGATGGATATCGGAATTTGCTCGTCTACAATTAGATTAGCATAGCGAAACAACAATACAAGCAAATTAAACAAATAAAACAAAGCAAAGGAAATAGACAATGCTAACACAAGATGTAGCGTGGTTCATGGCTCGCCGCTAATCCACGATCCCGATTCGTCGGTGAATCACTCCTCAACCAATCCACTAAATGGTCTCTCCTTTGCACCAAGCTAGGTGGAGGTAACCTTTACAATCAAGATCACTCTTCTTACAAATAGAATGGAGTAAAAGCGAGTAAGAAGAGTTTAGAGCTTGTGGGGCACTAGGAAGATTGTTTGGAACTTAAGCATTAGCCTCTCAAAGGCTCACACCTCTCTTTTATAGAGAGGGCTAACTTCTTCCCGTTGGACGCCATCATCGATTCAGCGCCATGGCAGCGATCGCCTCCTCAACGGCCTCCGAACACGTCGGATCCGACCGTTGTTGTCAACGGAACTCTTGGCGATCATTCGCTGGACCTCACTCGATCGGCTGGCCTCGTAGTCGAGCCGATCGGCTATAGCGGTTCGGCTAAACCCTATTGACTACCGATCAGCTTTTCATGCCTTCATCATGGTGACTAACGATGCGATCACGCCCACAAAATCGGCTGGCAAAGATACCGGCCGAGCTACACTGATTCGGAAGCGATCATTGCCATTCCATAGCGATCGACCGTGTCGGAAAACCCATCCGACACTTGGCCAAATGGCCAAGTTTCACCTAAGAGCTACCCCTCCCGGGTTACAATCGCTCACTCATTTCTCGAGTCCTCGCCTTGGTTCTCTTCGTTTCGCCACGTCCCCTTAGCGACAAGGCGCCGCGGCTCTGCAATGCTCCTTCGCGTCTCTTGCCTCGAAGTCTACTTCCTCCGGCTTCACTCCAAGCTTCTCGTCCGGCGGTCCCTCGGATGCTCCAAGCGCACGGCTTCCGCAAAGCTATCCTTCACCGACTCAAGGCACGAGTCATGAGATGTGAAACTCGCCATGGCTCCATGTGCGAATTACTAAGTCCTGCACGACTTCAACGCACATATCAAATAAACATAACACACTAACTTAAACCCTTTGCCACACCATCAAAACCATATCACGGCAAGAGATTGCCCTAACACCTCTCTGCGCGTTTGGGTGAAGGGCATAGTATTCTGAGGCGTTCTTCCCCCAAGTCCGCCTCCAAGCAATACTTCCATTCATCAAAGGTAATTACGAGGGAGGAGGCATTGGGTGGGTCCTCAAAGAAGGTTCCCAGAGTGCGAGATATCCCTTCTCCTTGACTAGCGAGGGCTTCTGTAATAGCGTCATCCATCAGGGCCTTCAGCTGCGATGGTAGAAGGGTGATGGGCGCTCCTCAGCAGTATCGTTGTTGTATTTCTTGTTGCATCTCGACATCCACCAAACGTTCCCACGGCGCCAAAACCAAAATGCGGGTATGGGAAAAAATCGTCATAAAATGCAAAAGCACCGAGGAGGTCTCGAGAGGATTCTCCCCCGTATCGAGAGAATAAGAAGGATGAAGTAGATGAAACGCGAAAAACCGACGCCAATCGAGATTCACAAGATGTAACGTGGTTAATGAGGATTCCTACTCCAGGTGAGTTTTCTCACGATCAAGTGCCTAAGCACTTTCACTATGAAGGTCCTCCTTTACAGAAAGCAAGTTTCCGTGGAGGAGAAAGACCTCTTACAATGATATTACAAGATGAGGAAAATACAAGAGATGTAGCAAATGGCGAGTCTTCTTCTCTGGCAAGATGGTTGTTCTTTTTCCCTTCTCCTCTTGCCTCTTCTTCTCTCTTGCTGGGTTGGAACGATTGCGGATCTTTTCCCTCTTCTTTCCTCACTTTGCCTCCTTCCTTTTATCCTCCTTCATGTAAGAGTCGGATTATCTCCATCGCATGGCCACCACCTCTTCTGAGAATAATTACAAAGATAAGGAGTGAAGACTCCTTGGAATATTGTGTGGGGCCTCCCAGGCCGTTGCCTAACACCTTTTCCTCTATTTTTCGGGAAACTAGGCTAAACTACCTCCCTCAGCCTTCCGTATCGAGGGAAGCTAGTTTAGGTCTATAGCCCACGGGTGACCTAGCCCTAGGGCTTTTTATCAACCCGAACCAATTCCTCTTTTCCTCATGTCAAATTCCCTTTGTATTGATCAGATTGGACCGACCTCTTGGCAAAGCGCCTTCCGTCTCTCCTTTGCCGTGTCGATTGCTTTCGCTAACCCTCCCGTACCAATGGCTTCTGACATTTGTGTTGGTGCAGTGAGGCACCGAAATCGAACCTGTGTTTTGATTATAGCAAAGACACAAAAGTTAAGTCTATTTTGTTTTCTCACGAGCTGAATCGAGTGTGCAGAAGATTGATATAGCTGGAGCTGAAGGCTAGCGACACTCGGAGGAAGCCGCGGTGGTCGGGCGATACTCGAGTTACTTCGGAGGGAGCCGAAGGAATCGAGTGGAAGGCCGGAAGCAAAAGCGACACGTAAGTATCGAGGTAAGCTCGTGTGTGCGAGAGTAAGTAAGGTCGTATCCTCTTTACGGGGATGATCTTAAGCGTAGATCCGACCAAAGACATCTTATAGATGGTCTAGGTCGAGATCAGATGGTCGACGACCATCGAAATTATGTTTTTATTGAGCTAACTTTGACTTGCAAAGAAGCATCACGATCGACATTGGAGGACTCGATCGCCTGTATCGACTCGATCGTATCAAAGGTTATCGATGTCGCCCATCGGGCCGATCGATGATGGCCATCACCGTGATGGTCAATGATCGATTCGAGGAGTCAAGGCTTATCACTCCACCTCAAAGCGGTTTGGTGTCCATTTGTGATTGGTTGAAGACCCACTCGAAAAGGGGCTCAAAGGCTATAAAAGGAGGGCCAAACCTAGGGTTTCATCAATTCTAAGTGCTCAAAAGCCTCCGCAACGCAACTCTCGACACGAGATACTATCCTTCCATTCCGACGTCTAGGTTTAACTTTCTTTATTATTACGTCGGTCTTAGTTTTTGTTATCAGTTTGTCATTTATATTTTTGAGCTTTTATCATATACGAGGAGAGGGGATCCTCTACCTCAAGTTTTTTTGTATCGATTAACTTCTCCAACGAGGAGGTTTGTTTAGTGATTGCCCTCCGTGCGTGGTCAAGGACCACTAGGGCCTTGAGTAGTAGCCATCGGCCACACAAGTAAATATCTTGTTTCTATTGTCTCCTTTACTTTTTGTTTTGCTTATCTTTCCGCTCGTATATTTCTTTTGAAACGAAAAGAAAAGTTTTTTCTTTTTCGCTATTCACCCCTCTAGCGAACCGCATTGATCCAACAATTGGTATCGAGTAGGCGCTTAGATTTGGTGAAACCACCAATCTAACTTTTTCACAGATTTATTTTTTTTTGTTCAAATTTTTTCTCCTACTATACTAATCCAAGACGAAGTCTTGGTACTCTTCGTTGATTTTGTTTTGCAAGTATTCGCTTTTGGAGTAGCCGACGGTCAAACGGGCATAACTTTTCGTACAAGTTGACCACGACACGGTCTACCTACCAAATCAAGCTCGCAAAGATCTACACTTCTTATGGGGTTTACCCGTAACAAGCTGTTTTCATCCTCAAAAATGACGTTTAGTATCCTTTGGACATCAAGGTTGTGAGTACTTACTTTTATTTAGTTTCTTATTTCTTTGCTTAACTTTCTATTTTTCGCTTATTTCTTTCTATTTCCAAGACTACTAATCCAAGACGCAAGTCTTGGTACTTTGTGTTTTGTTGTTGCTAGATTTTCATTTTAGTCTCCTTGTTTTTGTTCTAATGGCCCTCTCGAGGGTTTTAGCTGGTCTCGGCTTTACAACGGAGATGATTTCCATCGAAAGGTCGGATGGAATGCTTTCTCAAAACCCAAATTGAGATGTGGATCATAATTCAAGCGGGTTTCACACTTCCACCAATGAAGTGGGTGACTCCTTGGATTATGATCAATGGACCAGTAACAAAACGACAAGTCCCGACGCCAAGCGACACAAATCCTCCAATGTGGCCTATCCAAGGAGGAGCTAAATCGTCGGCCCTTCATAAGTGCAAAAGATCTTTGGACAAACTAATCGAGTTACACCTCGATCGGATCAAGCTAAGGTTTAAACGTGATTTGCGTGATTTATTCAATAAATTGTACACACTAAAAATGCAGAACACGAGTCCGCCACGACTAACTCCGCCCGTGTCCAAGACATAGTCAACAACCCACGTCGGGCAAAAGGTCGAAAAGCGACCTTATTAGGTATGTCCTAAACTCTTTTCCGAGGACTGATACCTTATGGGCATCCATGGTTGATGCCTATAAGGTCTCCAAGGACCTTTCTAAAATTAGGTTAGAGGAACTCTTTCGGATTTCAATTACATGAACAATCCAACGAACCCAAGAGGGTATAGCCTTGTTTGCGGTTCAAAGAGAAGAAAATCGCAAGCAAGCCACCACCACCCGAGGAGGAAGACGAGTCCAGAGAAGAAGTTGACCAGATTGAGGAAAGAACTAATGAACCTAGCTCGAAGGATAGCCAAGGGACGAAGCGAACCACGACTCGACCCAACCAAGGTAAGTCTAAAAGTTCTAACATTAGGTGTTAATGAGCTGTAGTTTGGACACATCAAGTCCGAGTGCCCCAAGCTCAACCACCAAGCACCTAAGCACAAGAAGGCACTCAACGCGACATGGGAAGAAGCGTCATCCGAAGAAGCGAAGACCACGTCTTCATTCGATTGAGTCGACATAGACCGAACTTGAGTCTTAACACGAGGATGACTCGGACTATTACCTTCAAGTCAAGCCACGGATACGCATCCGGTTCAAAAGATACCCTTAAGGTGAGTCGAGCTTTATTTAATACTTTACATAATACAGCTTAGGTTTTTGTCTAGGAAGTTAGCTAAGTCCGAGTCCAAGGTCGACCCTTGTTGAGAGGTTAAACTCCTCAAACACGAGGTCTCCTAACCTCTTCGACTAGTCGAGTTCAAGAGAAGGACTCAACTCGAGTTGAAAAGCTCGAGTTGAGAACTCTCTCTTGAAAAGTCAAGTCGAAGATCTTAGGAACACGTTGGAAAGGTTCACTTCCCAAAGGACTTGACCTCCTACTTGGATCTCAAAGGGCCGTGTACAACAACAAGGTCGGACTAGGGTTTAACTCAAACACGACCAATAGGTCATATATGTCGATTGTAAAGTAGACATAAGAAACATGTCCAAGCATGGGTCCCTAAGAACTTTTTGATTTCAACTCTAGGATCCAACCGTCTTTGGGTTCCCAGGACCAAATCCACTATGTGGATAGACCGAACCGATTCAGCGGTCTAGGGAGCGATACAAAACATGTTTGTGCTTTAACTTAGAAATTGCATGTTTTAACTTAGAATGTTTATGCTTTAACTTAGAAATTGCATGCTTTAACTTAGAAAGTTTGTACTTTAAAACTTGTGAACTCACTTAGAACAAAAACATAACCAACTAAAATTTCTAAAAGATTGAGCCTCGGGGAGCCTCTTTTCAAAAACATAACCAACTAAAATTCTTCGAAAAGATTGAGCCTCGGGGAGCCTCTTTTCAAAAATAACTAGTTAGACGAGGAAATAATTTTAGGTAAGTCAAGTCATCATTTTCTTGAAAATGGCTTTGTCTAAGGAAGTGGTCGATGATCCGATAAAAGAAGGCCCCTGTGCCTCGCCACGACCTGGAAGCCATGATCCTGAAAAGGTAAACTTGACAAGCCTAGGGTTAAATCCAAATCTAACATAAAATTACTTTAACCTAAATCCACTTAATCAACTTAATTGTAATTCATCTCACAAAAAAAACACATAAGTATAACATGCTTGATCATATAGACTCGTGAGATGACCTAGGGTTAACAACTTACAACCAATTTTCTTAACAAAACATCTAACATCCAATCCAACCACCTTGTGTGTAGGATCAATGGATGTTGACGATTGCTCCACACATGGCCAGGATCAACTCAAATTGCAAAGCTTCGATTCAAACGACAAGGATCGGTAGCCTTTGGGAATAACGGCAAGCTCAAAATCATCGGATCGGGTGATATCGAGGCTTAACACAATTTTGTTATTAAAATGTATTACTTGTAGAGAATTTTGAATATAATTTACATAGTGTAAGCCAATTGTGTGATAACAATTATAAGGTCATATTTCTAGAAAATGAATGCTTAATCAAAATAAATGCAACAACTAAAATAATACTAAAAGGAACTAGGAGTAGCAACATCTACACAATAAATTTAACCAACTCCTCAACTAAGTGTCTTATGACACGGCAAGAGGAATCATGGTTGTGGCACCGGGACTCGGTCACCCAAGACTCATCCACAAGATGAGTCAGAGTGGCTTAGTCGAGGCTTGCCAACCTCAACAACTTGGTTAATAAAATCTGTAATGCTTGTCAACAAGGAAAACAACCTAGAACACAACACAAGTTAACTAACTAACCAGAGCAGAACCTCAAGTGTACTTGAGCTCACATATGGATCTATTCGATTCACATGGAGCCAAGTCACTCAATAAAAGTCAATATTGCTTAGTCATAATTGTGACTACTCGAGTTTACAGGTTAGGTTCATCAAACATAAAAATGATACCTAGATCAATTAATTAATCTATTCAAATTAATTGAGAATCAAAAAGACCTTAAGGTTAAAAGACTTAGAAGCGATCATGGTGGTGAATTCAAAATCAAAGGTTCACGACATTTTGTAATCTAAGCGGATACCACCATGAATTCTCACTTGTCCTAGGACCCCACAAAAATGGCCTAGTGGAGCAAGAATAGAACGCTACAAGAAGCCGCTAGGACCATGTTGAGCGAATATCTACCGAGTAGGTTTTGAAGTCGTTAGTACGCACTTGCTATGTCCAAAATAGGATCCTTATGGTAAAGAGGCACCTTAAGACCTCGTACGAGATTTATCACGATAAAATACCTAACATCAAGTACTTTAGGGTATTTGGGTGTAAGGTACATATCCTAAACACTAAGGATTACCTAGGGAAATTTTCCTCCAAAACCCCGACCGGAAGCTTTCTCGGATACTCGACTACAAGTAGAACTTATAGAGTATATAACCGACACCCTTATATCGAAGAAACTATCAATGTTGTATTCATGAAGGAGATAAACCACTAAACCCCAGTAGAACCAATTGATAGAACGATTAATACTAGACTCGAATCGACCATGAAAATGAGTCTAGTATAAATCTTAACCCAAATCTAGGTTCTGATCAGAATAACCCTATTGATCAAGTGATAGGAGATCCTAATCTAGGAGTTTGAACTAGAGCATCCTATAGGAACCTTAGTCAAATTTCCTTAATTTCAAAGATAGAACCCAAATCAATTGAACAAGCTCTTCTTGATCCCGATTGGATTATTGCAATGCAAGAAGAGCTAGCTCAATTTACTAGGAATGAAGTGTGGGAATTAGTACCACCACCTAAAGACAAAACGATAATTGGAACAAGGTGGGTGTTTCGAAATAAGCTTGATGATAAAGGTGAAGTAGTTAGAAACAAGGCTAGGTTAGTCGCCAAAGGGTTTAGTCAAGTCGAGGCTTAGATTACGATGAAACCTATGCCCCGTAGCTAGACTAGAATCCATTCGAATGTTGCTAGCTTATACACTTTGCATCGAGGATTTAAGCTGTTTCAAATGGATGTTAAGTCGGCATTCCTAAATGGATACATTAAAGAAGAAGTTTATGTTAGCCAACCCCCCGGATTCGAAAATCTAGATAAACTTGACCATGTTCTAAAACTTAAGAAAGCTCTCTATGGACTTAAACAAGCTCCTCGAGCTTGGTACGAGAGACTTTCAATCCATCTTAAGTCAAAAGGGTTTAACCAAGGCTTAGTGACCTAACCACTTTGTAAAACCTTAGGTAAAGAAATATTCATAGCTCAAATTTACGTAGATGATATAATTTTTGGAACCTCTAACTCAATCTAATACTAATGAGTTCGTTTCACTCATGGAAAGTGAGTTTGAAATGAACTTGGTAGGAGAATTAAGTTTCTTTTAGGTCTACAAATTAAACAAACTAAGGATGGTATATACCTATATCAACAAAAATACACTAAGGAGTTAATTAAAAGATTTGGAATGCAAGAATGCTAAGGTAATAAACACCCCAATGGCGATAAATGTTAACATAGGAGAAGACCTAGAAAGTAAGTCCATTGACTTAAATACTATAGGAGTGCAATAGGAAGTCTCTATACTTAGCCCGACCCAATATTTTATTCATAGTATATGTGCCAGGTTCAAATGTGCTGTCTCACACCTAACCCTAGTTAAGCGTATCCTTAGATATCTAAAGGGTACACTTAAGCGTATTTGGTATCCTAGATCTACCGAGTTTGAACTAATCGGCTACTCCGATTCAAATTATCGGTAGTAAACTCGATAGAAAGAGCACAGTGGTTGTTGTCAACTACTACTCGAGTCTAGTGAGTTAGTGTAGTGAAGAAACATTGTGTTGCCTTATCTACCATCAGCCGAATACGTTGCGATGGGTGAGTGTGTAACTCACTTCTTTGGATGAAGCACACTCTCAGAGACTTTAGGTTGGACTTCACCAAAACTAAAATTTTTGCAGATCAACATAAGTTCGATAAATCTAACTAAGAACCCTATATGTCACTCTAGGACAAAGCATATAGAGGTAAAACACCATTTCATTCGAGAACATGTAGCCAATGGGCTCCATACAACTCGAATATGTTGACTCAAGTCTAACCTAGTAGACATATTTTACTAAACATTTAGAAGCGAGTTTAGTCTCTTGAGGCGAAAATTAGGCATGTGCGTAATAGAATAGAACTTACAAATTATATTTTCTTACTACTATTTCTTACATTTTGATGGAACTAGCATAGGACATACCTTAGATATCATGCACCTATAGATTTAAGGAGCAAAACATCTCACAACACATAGGACTAATGTGTTTGTGTACTTATCCATGTAGATGGGCGTGAGATGTTAGGACCTACCTCGATTCCAAGATGTAGATCAAGTGCGTGCAACAACCTCGGAGTATAAATATGCAACTAATTTATATATTTTCAGGACTTATTAGATAATCATCTAAGTTAGAGTTGAACATTTAGATGAATTATTTTCACATACTATTTTTAAAAAATCATGCTTGACTTAGGGACTTTAAAGACAATTTCCAAGTTGATTTATGGCAAGGGGAGAAGTCAAAGGCCAAAGGTCTTGGCGGTGTAAGTCCAAAGTAGTCTTCGTAAATTTCAAATTTTGGCAAAGAAAGACTTAAGGCAAGTCTTAGCATAAGTCCAAGCATGTAGTCTTGCATAAAGTCCAACATGTAGTCTTAGGTAACAAGTAAGCGTATTTTGGCAAAAGAAAACCCAAAGCATGATAAAACCTTTTGAATAAGCTTTTGAAGGCAGCACATGGATGGAGTCATGGACTCAAACAAATCCTAAGTAAGGGATGGAGAAGCTTAGAATTAAGTTTAGGCTTAGGGTATGTCTTTTCAAGTATGAATTAATCATACTTGGGTGTAATAAAATTTCTACTCCAATTTTACAAGAATTGTTGGCTTGATGATATTAACCTTTATGTGTTTTTCAAAATAAAAGAAAATAAGCCAAAGGGATGCAGAGGCCTAAGAATTGAACTCAAACCTCTAGAGATAGCCAAGCCCTATAGATGCATCCAAAAGAAGCCCAATAAGATTTTCTCATTGAGGAATAGGGGAAATTATGGTTAAGTGTAAGGGAGATCAAGGGACTCTTCAAGTGAATAAATAGGGAATGAGCGGGCATGAGTTACAAAATTTATTTTCTCCTCTTCTTCCTCTTCCTCACGAATCCTAGAGCTTCCCCTCTCCATCCTTGGCGAACCCCATCAAGCAAGAAGCAAGGCTAGGTTGCTTCCTTTAGGTTATTTTCAACCAAAAAGCGAAGGATGTAAGTATCCCTCACCTGCATATGAGTAGCTTTTACTGATTGTTTTGTGTAGAAATCCTATGATATATTCCAAGGCTTAGTTTTGATGTTCCAGGAAGTTCTATATCATGTTTTGTAAGAAGAAGATGATGTTAGGATGTAAAATGAATTAGGTTAAAAGATAACCTAGAAACCCCTATGGACTATTCGCCAACACATGTTTTTGGGTGTTTTATTGAAGTTCTATACCTTTTGTTTTACATGCATATGATGATGTTAGGATGTAGAATGAATTAGGTTAAAGGTTAACCCTAGGAACCTCTATGAACCATTCGCAACATGGGTTTCTTGGTGTTTTATTGTCTCCTTATCTTGTTTTACATGCATATGAGGATGTTGGGTTTTAGAATGAATTAGGTTAAAGACTAGCCCTAGCCTTCATGAACCATTGACCACCTTGTATTGATGTTCCAATGAAGTTTTAATCCATGTTTTGTATGCATATGATTTTGTTAGTATGCTAATTGAATTAGGTTAAATGTCTAACCCTAAAAGCCCTTCAACCATTCGGCCACCCCCTTTATTTGATGATTCAATGAAGTTTTAATCCATGTTTCGTATGCATATGATGTTGTTAGTATGTTAATTGAATTAGGTTAAATGTCTAACTAAAAGCCTTGAACCCATTGAATTTATTTTGATGATTCAATGAAGTTTTAATCCATGTTTTGTATGCATATGATGTTGTTAGTATGTTAATTGAATTAGGTTAAAAGTCTAACCCTAAAAGCCCCTTGAACCATTGCCACTAGAGAATTCAATGAAGTTTTAATTCATGTTTTGTATGCATATGATGTTGTTAGTATGTTAATTGGATTAGGTTAAAAGACTAGCCCAAAACCACATGAACCATTCGGCCAACCATTGTCCTTTAACATGCTCTAGGTTAGGTTAACATGTGTTTTATGTTTGGGTGAATTCATGTTGACTTGTGATATTAAATGATGCAAGATGAAGATAACATGCTTTAGGTTAGTGTTTACTTACTCTTGATGTTTATGCCTTATGCCATGCCTATGTCTATGTGATATTTAAGATATGTTATGAAATGAAATCTATATGATTTATGAAATGAAAATATATTCAGAAATGAATATGATATGATTATGAAATGAAGTATGATGTGTTTATGAAATGAAATATGATATATTCATGAAGTGAAATATGACATGTTATGAAATGAAGTATGATGTGTTATGAAATGAAAGATGATATGTTCATGAAGTGAAATACATGATATGTTATGAAATGTAGTATCTATGTTTGCAAAATGAAATAAGCTATGTTATAATAAAAGAATATAAGTATTTTACCTTCTGCATGGCTTTGTACTAAGACCTTAACAAGGTCCAAAGGATGACTCCTAAGATGCCTATTCGATGGAGTAAGACTCGGGCCTAGGATGGACCTCAATATGTATGATTGCCCCTAGGTCAACGGACTAAGATCGGGCCTAAATCACTTGGATGGGCTCCAAGATGCCTTGGTGTCGATGGATAAGACCTAAGGCCTAGGATGGGCTTCTAACGCTATGACTTGATTGCCCTAGGTCAAATGGACTAAGATCGCCTAGTAACCTAGTAGATTGGACTTGCTACCTCAAGTCTATTTGGATCGCTATTATGAAGAAGAATTGGTACAATCTTTTTGCCCAAATATGTTGAGATTATGTTTACATTACCTATAATATATGTTTTAAAAGCATCCTGCATAGGTTACGATTTGGATTGCTATTTCACATGTTAGGTTGAATTATCATATATGTGCATTGCATGTTATTTTGATATGTCATGTTTATCTTGCTATGTTACATATATGATATATGTTATGTTTGATATTGTTGGGTTCCGACCTTGTCAATCGTGTGTGTGTTCGATCATGTTTCAAACATGAGCACAACGAAGCAATAAAAATAATAAATCTACATTTATTACAATACACACACACGCATGCATATTACAGCAAGTGTAGATATAACCGTAAATTTAAATTTGCTAAAATAAAACATGTATGTGCTTACTAAAAATCCTAGATCTACCTTAGATCTAAGAGGTGAGATCATTACCCTCGTGTGGCGGCGCCCTTCGCTTATCCGCTCGTCCAAAAGTTGTTGGAACTCGAGAGTGTCAAGTGCACACTCCTCTATTGGTATCCACACAAGCAATAGGTGGAGAAAAGACAATCTTGAGTGTGCTAGCACTCCTAGAAGGTCTCGGCAAAGGAGGTTGGGAGAGGTAGAGAGCTTGAGGGAAGATGATCCAAGGTTGAAGATGAAGTTGGAATAACTCACCAAATGAATTCCATCACATGGAGTAAAGTGGCCTGCCACTTCATGGAGAGGGGGTTACATGCATGCATGTAACTCCCATGACCCTTGGTCTCCCTCATGATGTGGCACAAATTGATAAAGTCAATGATGATGTGGAGCATCATCATTGGTCGTCCATGCCAAGTCATCATAATGACATGGCATTTGGTCAAGTCAAACTTGACCTTTCATCTTCCCTCTCAAGTCAAGTCAAACTTGACCTCTAATCTCCCATGGTTGATCAAATCTAACCACTTGACTAGAGTCAATTTAATTTAATGAATCTCTATTCATTAATTTAAATTGATTTGATGAATCAAATATAAATTAGACTCATCCAACACTTGAATCAAATTGAGTCCAACTCAATTAGTTTAATTAGGATTACTCTTAATCCAATTTGGTTCATCCCATGAACCTAATTTTCATGGTTCATCATATGAACCTAATCTCCATCTAATTGCTCTTATGTGTGTGACCCTATAGGTTCTTGTAACGTTGGCAATGTCCCTAAATCGATTTAGGAACATAAGCAATGAGCGGTATCTAGCAACACATCATTGCTACCCAAGTTACAAGAATGTTGAGCTCCAACATCACCTTTGTGACTACTAATTGTGACTCTCACAATATGTGACAATGTCCCTCTATCCTTGACATCTAGATTGACCAATCGAGGCATAGACCGTGTCATCCTCAGTACAATCTAAATCTTGAACTCCAAGTAGACTCACTCTAATCAAATGAGCTCAATATCTCATATTGACTCATTTGGGCATGGTCATGCACTTCGTGGTCTCACTCTATCAAGAATATCGATGTCACTCCCGTCATATAGGAGGATAGATCCCATCTACATCACTCACATCCCTCGTAATTTGTTATATACCCAATAATCACCTTTATAGTCCACCCATTTACGGGTGACGTTTGATGAAGCCAAAGTATGCAACTCCTTATGTAGGGAACCATGGTGACTTCAGGTCTAAGGACTAATAGTCATACTAATAGCCACATGAGAAAGTATATGACACTCATATAACGATCCATGATACTTTCTCATGGCGGGTCATTCAGTATACATTCTCCAATGCATACCCATGTGTCAACTTGATATCTCAAATCCATGACTTGTGAGATCAAGTCATCTTGTTGACCTACATGCTAGTCTCTACACATTAACATTGTCTCTGAATGTTAATACTCGACTAGGAATGATTAAGAGTAGTGTTCTCTATATCATCTCATTATCGATTCAACCAATCGATTGATATAGATAACAACCTACTACTCAAGGACATTATTATATTTAGTTATTTGGCACCAATACAAGTAAATATAATAACCATGCCTTTATAAATAGGAATATGATACAATAAAGTCCATACAACAATCATCACATGATTGACTCTAGGGCTTTCACTAACAATCTCCCACTAGCACTAGTGCCAATCACCGTAGTATCTAATACCCAATTACCTAGTGTGACATCATGCTTTTTCTGTGCCAAAGCCTTGGTCAAGGGATCTGCGATGTTAGCCTCTGTGGGTACTCTGCAAATCTTCACATCTCCTCTATCGATAATCTCTCGAATGAGATGAAAGCGCCGTAGTATGTGTTTGGTCTGCTGGTGTGAGCGAGGTTCCTTAGCCTGTGTAATTGCTCCATTGTTGTCACAATAGAGCTCTATAGGATTTGCAATGCTAGGAACCACCCAAAGCTTAGTAATGAACTTGCGGATCCAAACTGCCTCCTTTTTGCCTCGGATGCGATATACTCGGCTCTTGTAGAATCAGCAACTGTGTCCTGCTTCGAACTCTTCTAGCTCACAACACCACCATTCAAGCAAAACACGAACCACATTTATCTATAATCATCACGTGGTTTGGAAGTCGCATCGCTATAACCCTTCTGACTAGCTCCTCATCGCCTCCAAATATCAAGAAATATTCTTTAGTCCTTCTCAAGTACTTAAGAATATTCTTGACTGCTATCCAGTGACGCTCACCTGGATCTGACTGGTATCTACTCGTCATGCTCAAAGCATACGAGACATCAGGACGAGTACACAGCATGGCGTACATGATAGATCCTATAGCAGATGCGTAAGGGATATTATCCATGCGGTCTCTCTCCTCTCTAGAAGAGGACTTTGAGTCTTGAAAGACTCACACCATGTGACATCGGCGAAGTCCTTCTTGGAATTCTGCATGGCAAACCGTAGTAATACCATGTCATATGTATGTACTCGACTTAGGCCAAGCAATCTCTTAGATCTATCTCTATAGATCTTGATGCCTAGAATACATCGCTTCACCTAAGTCCTTCATTGAGAAGCACGTCCCGGACCAAGTCTTCATGGTATGGCGAAGGGATGTCATTCCCAATGAGTAGTATGTCATCCACATACAATACAAGGAAGACAAGCTGTGTTCCCATTAACCCTCTTGTAGACACGAGGTTCATCTTCATTCTTGATGAAACTAACGTGTTTGATCGCATCATCGAATCGAAGATTCTAGCTCTGAGAAACTGGCATTAGCCCATAAATGGACCTTTGCAGCTTGCATACTTTCCCGATATCTTTGTGGATCTACAAAACCCTCGGGTTGTGTCATGTACACATCCTTCGAGTAAGTTTCCATTCGAACACGGTTTTGACATCCATCTACGGATCTCATAATCGTGGTATGATGTAATAACAAGCATGATCCGAATGGACTTAAACATCGCCACTGGAGAAAAGGTTTCATCATAGTCAATACTATGAATTTGCTTGAAACCTTTAGCCACCAATCGACCCTTATAGGTATCGTAAGTCCATCCATGTCAGTCTTTCTCCTAAAGACCCACTTACACCCAATGGGTTTGACCCCTTGGTGGATCGGCAAAGTCCATACTTGGTTGGTGTACATGGATTCCATCTCGGATCTCATGGTCTAGCCATTTCTCGAATCTGGGCTCATCACAGCTTTCTGATAGGAGGTAGGCTCATTCTCAATGAGCATAACGTCATCATGGTCAGACAAGAGAAATGAGTATCTCTCGGTGACGGCGTGCCCTATCGGACTGCGAAGAGGTAGGTCTGAGCAGTGGTTGTTCCACAACTCTTTGTGCAACAACCTCATCACCCACAACACTTTGTGGTTCTGTTCAACCTCCATCAAGGCCTCAGTGCTATGGTCCTTATCTTGAATTTCTTCAAGATCGAAGGTACTCCACTAGTTTTTCTAGAAACAAAATCCCTTTCTAGAAAAACTCCGGTCTTTTCCACAAACACTTTGTCTTGGTTGGGAATGTATAAGTAATATCCCTTTGTATCCTTGGGATATCCAACAAAATAGCACCTATCGGATTTGGGTCCCAGTTTGTCTGAGACTTGACGTCGAACGTAAGCCTCACAACCCCAAATCCTCATAAAAGACATCTTGGGATTTTTCCCTGTCCATATCGTATATGGTGTCTTTACCACAGCCTTGGATGGTACACGGTTAAGGGTAAAGGCTGCTGTGTCTAGCATATCCCCAAAGGATATAGGAAGATCTGTGTGACTCATCATAGATCGTACCATATCCAATAGGGTACGATTCCTCCTTTCGGATACACCATTCCACTGTGGTGTTCCAGGAGGAGTGAGTTGGGATAGAATCCCACACTCAGCTAGATAGTCACGAAACTCCTGGCTAAGGTATTCACCACCTCGATCTGATCGAAGTATCTTAATACTCTTGCCAAGCTGGTTTTGTACTTCATTCTTGAATTCTTTGAACTTTTCAAAGGATTCTGATTTATGTGTCATAAGATACACATAACCATATCTCTGAAGTCATCGATCTGTAATGAAGTACACATAACCACCTCTAGCGACAACATTGAAAGGACCACATACATCACTATGTATAAAGTCCTAACAAATCATTGCTCTTTATTGTATGTCCACTAAAGGAGTCTTGGTCATCTTGCCTAAAGGCAAGACTGCATGTCTCATATGATTCAAAATCAAATGAGTCTAATAGCCCATCCTTATGGGTGAGATAAGCGACTCTCATTTATGTGACCTAGCGACAATGCGGAGATAGGTTTGGTTCAACTCATTTGAATTGAACCTTTTGTTACTTATGTTATAGATGGGGCTCTCTAAGTCTAGAAAGTAGAGTCCGTTCATTAGTGGTGCACTACAATAGAACATATCATTTAAATAAAGTGAACAACATTTGTTCTTTATTATAAATGAAAATCCTTTCTTGTCGAACAAGAAAGCTGAAATGATGTTCTTAGTTAAGGCGGGCACATAACAACATTCATCTAATTCTAGTACAAGCCTAGAGAGGCGAGAGATAGATCATAAGTTCCTCTGACAAAACAGCCCTTGCTCCATTGCCTACTCGTAGGTCCACCTCGCCCTTTGTCAATGCCTGCTATTTCTCATTACACATTGGTACAAATGTGAGATGCACATCATTATCTAATACCCATGATGAAGAAATAGATAGATTGACTTCTATAACATTTATACAGTAGAAGTCTCACTTCTCTTCTTCTTAAGATCTTCTAGGTATGCCTTGCGATTCGCTTCCTAGTGTCACTTCCTTGCGGAGAAGCAAGCCCCTTCCTTGGCTACCCCTCCTTTGGGTTTAAGTTCTTTGCCTTTGCCCTTGGCAGGACTTTCCCTTACCTTTAGGCTTGCCCTTGCCTTTCTTCTTTTGCACCATCAAAATGGTGTCGATTTTCCCTTCTTAAGGTTAAGCTCTGGTTCTCAACATCTTTGAGCATCTCGTAATGGCTTATCAATTTCATTCATGTTATAATTCATGACAAATTGATTGAAGGCTTGTGGCAAAGATTGCAAGATCAGGTCAGTGGCCAGCTCTTGGCCAAGTGGGAATCCCAACCTTTGTAGGTTTTCTACGTACCCAATCATCTTGAGTACATATTGACCTACGGGAGTCCCTTCTTGCATTTTAGACCCAAACAATGCCTTAGAGACTTCATATCTCTCATGCCTTGCTTGTCCTTGATATAGTTGACGAAGATGTCCAACCATATCATAAGCATTCATGAACTCATGTTGCTTCTGAAGCTCAGAGTTCATGGTCACGAGCATTAGACATGACACATCTAATGCATCATCTTGATGCTTCTTGTAAGCATCTTTGTCATCTCACGAGGCAGTGGCAGGAGGTGCCTCCGGAATGGGCTGCTCCAGGACGTACAGCTTCCTTTCTTGGGTGAGAACAATTCTCAGGTTCTGTGCGATCCGAAATTTGCTCCATTGAGCTTGTCCTTCTCAAGGACGATGCGCGAAGAGAGTGTTCGTGTTTGTCGACATAGTTATCTACAACATACAATGTAGAGAATTAATATCATATTCCTTTTATCATTTAATTAGGCCTTTAATCAAATGATGCTCCCACTGAATTATAGGAATTTTGTAGAATCGAGTTATGGATGTGGTCAAACCACATTTACTAGATTCATACAAACTAGCTATAATTCTTGCGGGACAAGATTCACATCATACTAAGCCTTGAGTTAGCTTTGGCTAAATCGCCCAAGACTTAGTACGATCGGTGGGTAACACATTACCGATTACATCTCTATGCAACTCTTGTTTATAGGATTAAGACCCATATTTACAAAAGACCTTGAGTTAGCTTTGGCTAAATCGCCCAAGATTTAGTATAAATGCGATCTTACCCTATCTTTCCAATGATTAGAATATGTCTATAGTTCTACTCGATCCAATTGAGTTAACTAGTTTTGCTCAATCTAATTGAGCTTACTCTAACCCAAGCGTGATAGGCGGGACCAAGATTGTCCCTCCGCACCCTACCAAGATAATATGCGTTGCTCTGCTTTGGCAGATTCAACAACAACAAATGATCGAGGTAGTGATGGGTATCGAGGCTCGGTAGGCATTTTCGAGTTGATTCGATTATGATATAATCTAATCGTAATGTGTATCTTATACGCATTTAGGCCTTTATTATCCTATATTAGCATGCATCACATATATACAATCATTATTCTAGCATGCATCATATACATACAAGAAAATTATCCTAGCATGCATCATATACATATAAGCATTATTCTACTAGCATGCATCACATACATACAAGCAAAATCAAATAAATAAATAAATATATATATATATATATATCAACATATATATATATAATTAAATGTGATGTAGTCATGTCCCTACTACGATCTTCTCAAGCCAATGAGAAGATTAGATGGTCAACCTAAGGCTAGCGGCTTCTCCAAGCGCTTCCTTTGACCGCCATGTGTCGTCGTCACCCTTCTCGTAATCTCGTCTTCAAGTGGACTTTCCACCGCTCCATTTTGTACATTACAAATATGAAACTCGAGTTATATTCGAGTCTAAAACTATTTACAACTAGAATATCAAAAGAAGAGGTACGACACGCAGGTCGCATACACTATACAACACGCACAACCACAAAACGGCACGTAGGCCGTATTATGAATTACAACACACATAATCCAATCAATTGGGTTATTGGGCCATGACAATCACAGAATTATACATAATTCTAAATTATGTATTTTACAGAAAATTTCTATAATTTTCCTAATTTATTTTCAATTTTATGAGTCACCTCTCCGAAGCGGTCCGCTAAAGCGGTTTCGTAGCGATCGCGGGACATGACCCCTTTAGGGGATAGGGGCAGCGCTCCTACTGCAAAATAAACTTTGTGAGTGTCCCTACAATGATCTTACAGCGACTTAAGTCACTGTCCCAAAAACCTAAGCGAGAACTGCTGATTGGAGAGTTTTTCTCGACGGTTGAAGCCTACAAGTGTCCCAACACTCATTGCTTGACTCTTGAGAAAAATACCCAAAAATTCTATAAAATAAGAAAATTTACAGAAACATATAAATCTGTAATTTTTATATCTAATATAAAAACTACAAAAATGAAACACATACATGCTTTGCGTGGCTCTGATACCCTGTTGGGTTTTAGAGCATGGCAGCTTTGCGTTGCGGAAACCTCGGAAGCCCGACCACGGATCCGTGCAGTATAAAAATTATAATTACATGTATGTGCTTACAGAAATCCTAGATCTACCTTAGATCTAAGAGGTTAGAATGTTACCCTCGTGTGATGCGCCCTTCGCTTATCCCGCTCGTCAAAAGTTCGGAACTCGAGAGTGTCAAGTGCACTCCTCTATGGTATCCACACAAGCAATAGGTGGAGAAAAGACAATCTTGAGTGTGCTAGCACTCCTAGAAGGTCTCGGCAAAGGAGGTTGGGAGAGGTAGAGAGCTTGAGGGAAGATGATCCAAGGTTGAAGATGAAGTTGTAATAACTCACCAAATGAATTCCATCACATGGAGTAAAGTGGCCGGCCACTTCATGGAGAGGGGGTTACATGCATGCATGTAACTCCCATGACCCTTGGTCTCCCTCATGATGTGGCACCAATTGACAAAGTCAATGATGATGTGGAGCATCATCATTGGTCGGCCATGCCAAGTCATCATCATGACATGACATTTGGTCAAGTCAAACTTGACCTTTCATCTTCCCTCTCAAGTCAAGTCAAACTTGACCTCTAATCTCCCATGGTCGATCAAATCTAACCACTTGACTCAAGTCAATTTAATTTAATGAATATCTATTCATTAATTTAAATTGATTTAATGAATCAAATATAAATTAGACTCATTCAACACTTGAATCAAATTGAGTACAACTCAATTAGTCTAATTAGGATTACTCTTAATCCAATTTGGTTCATCCCATGAACCTAATCGTCATGGTTCATCATATGAACCTAATCTCCATCTAATTGCTCTTATGTGTGTGACCCTATAGGTTCTTGTAACGTTGGCAATGTCCCTAAACCGATTTAGGAACATAAGCAATGAGCGGTATCTAGCAACACATCATTGCTACCCAAGTTACAAGAATGTTGAGCTCCAACATCACCTTTGTGACTACTAATCGTGACTCTCACAATATGTGACAATGTCCCTCTATCCTTGACATCTAGATTGACCAATCGAGGCATAGACCGTGTCATCCTCGGTACAATCTGAATCTTGAACTCCAAGTAGACTCCCTCTAATCAAATGAGCTCAATATCTCATATTGACTCATTTGGGCATGGCCATGCACTTCGTGGTCTCACTCTATCAAGAATATCGATGTCACTCCCGTCATATAGGAGGGATAGATCCCATCTACATCACTCACATCCCTCCGCATAATTTGTTACATACCCAGTAATCGCCTTTATAGTCCACCTATTTACGAGTGACGTTTGACGAAGCCAAAGTATGCAACTCCTTATGTAGGGAACCACGGTGACTTCAGGTCTAAGGACTAATAGTCATACTAATAGCCACATGAGAAAGTATATGACACTCATATAACGATCCATGATACTTTCTCATGGTGGGTCATTCAATATACATTCTCCAATGCATATCCATGTGTCAACTTGATATCTCATATCCATGACTTGTGAGATCAAGTCATCATGTTGACCTACATGCTAGTCTCTACGCATTAACATTGTCCCTGAATGTTAATACTTGACTAGGAATGATTAAGAGTAGTGTTCTCTATATCATCTCATTATTGATTCAACCAATCGATTGATATAGATAAGAACCTACTACTCAAGGACATTATTATATTTAGTTATTTGGCACCAATACAAGTAAATATAATAACCATGCCTTTGTAAATAGGAATATGATACAATAAAGTCCATACAACAATCATCACATGATTGGCTCTAGGGCTTTCACTAACATATAAAAAAAAAATTCATGCGATAATTAAAAGAAGGTACATGTGCTCATTACATAAAGCATCAAAAAAATACATGCATTCTCCTATTAAATGAGTATTTCATTAATCTGAAAGACTCTCATACTCATCACAAGCCGATAAAAAATTATAGATGATAATGCCTTAGTAAATGAATTCATTAACATGGAATCTGTCCAAATATACTATCAATACTTGACTATCCTAAATTTTTTTTATCATCAAATACTTCGACAAGTTATAGTTATTCTTGGCATAACGTTTTGTACCTTTATTATCATAGTTAATCTTTAATAGTCCATCAATGTCATCCATTTTGTAGTTCTATATTAAAATTCAGTAGCCAAATTTCATGATTGGATTCTTTGTAGTGGCTATAAATTCTGCCTCAATTATTGAGGTGATCACAAGCATTTGTTTGATGCTTTTCTAGGAGACAACTCTCTTGTCAATATGAAGACATATTTTGAAGTGAACCTTCTGCTATCCAAACATCCCGCAAAGTCCACATATGAATATCCAATCGCTTTAAAAAAGCGGATCCTATAGGTGAGTATCATTTCTTTGTTTTTTTTTTTGAAATTTTGCATAACTTGTTAGAGATCTTTGGAAGGCTAGAGGAAGTGAATAACCTCTTTTCATTTCTACAAAGATGGTTAGCAGAAGCAAAACAAAATTCTAAAGAAAAACAAGAAATGAAAAGACAATACACAAGCACTAACAAGAATGATTTTATGTGGTTCGGAGATTAAGCTCCTACTCCACGGCGATCCTTAATGTGGATCAACCCAAATGAATCTCCACTAAGAAGACTTTCTCTTACAGGACTCTCCTCCTCTTACAAATGATGAATATGAAGATTGGAGAAGTGGAGGACTAGACACACTTAGAAAGATTAAGAAAACGTGGGGAGCTTGAGAGTAAGTTTGAAAGATAAGCACTACCCTCCTCAAGCACCCCATGACTTCTTTTTATAAAGGAGAGGCTGATTTTCTCGTTGAGCCCCCATCAGTCGATTGATGGTCTCCATCAGTCGACTGCTGCTGTAGTCGAAGCAATCCAATGGCTTCTGACAAGATGGATTCGTGATCGTCACTACCCAACGGGAAGCTGATCAGTCGACTGATTGAGTAACCAGTCAAGTGCTCTAAGTGATCACTCGACTAGAGAACCTTCTATTCTGATGTCTACTTATAGCAGTCGACTGATGGTGGACCAATTGACTGCCAAACCCTATCAGTCTACTGTTGGTCACAAAACTCAGCCAACTTGAGTCGAGTGACTTAGCAGTCGACTAGGACGAATCACTAGTTGACTGATACACTTCAAGTATGAATAAATCATACTTGAATTAACCCCCTAGACCTAGATTTAACCTTCTATCTCTTCCTTCATCCTTGTGCCTCCAGGATCCCTCCGAGTCCGTGACTCCTTCATCCTTACGCTTGCTTCCAAAAGCTTCCCTCGATTTCATCATGTCTTGGGTTTCTCTTTTTCCAAAGGATCGCTTGGACTTTACGCCGCCAAGACTACATGCTTGGACTTACCCTGCCAAGACCTTGCCTTTGGTCTTCCTTTATCAAGGTTCTCTTGGACTTTACGCTGCCAAGACTACATGCTTGGACTTATGCCGCCTAAACCTTTCCTTGGACTTCTCTTGCCAAGATCACACTTGGACTTTCCTTCCCAAGTCTTCATACTTAGATTTTCCTGTCACTTAACACATTCTCAATTAAATCACAATTAATGCCTAACTGTAAATGATTATCTAAACATCAAAAGATATAAATGCTTGGGGCATTGTTGCACCAACAATCTCTCCCTTTTTGATGTTTGATAATCATTTAAGTTAGGTCTTGAAATATGCTCATAAATAAACATCATATATCAATATGAATTCTAACTTAAATTTCCCTTCTCTCCCTTTGACACACATAAAAAAGAGAAGGTCTAAAAGAAATTAAGTTATGCATGAGTAAAGTTTAGGTATGTCTTGAACTAAGGTATAAGATATAAATAAGGCATATTTCATGATGTGTAAACAACATGTTGAGCAAAGCATAATATGAAAATATGTCCTAACTTTGCACCAACAATAAACGTGATATAGACTTAGGGAAAGAAAAGTTAATGTATCATAGAACTCCCCCTAAATCAATGCATCAAACAGTCCTATACCCTTTTATTAACATGGATTATTATACAATAGGGTTAGGACATTTAGGATTACACTTAAGACGATAGAACAGGACTAAAATTGCAGAAATATAGTGTGTCAGTCGATTGATTATTGAAGCAGTCGACTGTCCATCCTGAAACGCCAATTTCAGCCTTTTCAACCCAACTTTAAAAATGTGCCAAAAATTTAAGAAACATCGAAAAATCACAAAATTTTGTAGACACATTTACGAAACCATTTTCTATCAAGTAAAAATAATTTAAAAAATATATGTTTTCTAGATTTCGAAAATGATACAATTTTGAAAACTAGCAAAAGCCTTAATGAATTTTCAGTACTTTGTGCCACTTTTGCTTGTCAAGTGAAAATTATTTTTTAAAAAATATATTTTTTTTGACATTTTCAATCATGTTCTTAGAACTATATGCACATCAATTATACATAAGTCTTTCCAATGATTGGTCCAATTAAGGATTAGTGTCTCTAGATGACATTTTGGTTCATAGTAATGCATCATAACAAGCATGATGAACCAAATGCATCTCCCTAACATTTCACATATTGTCTAAGTGGCTCAATACAAAAATCATGGTTTCTTAGGTATTTTGTGAGATACTTAGAGGTATGGTCTGTAGGGATCCCGAACGATAAACAAAAAAATTTGCAGCGGAAAAATTAGGATCCCTCCAGAGATCCAAGTGAAAAATTATAAACATTTCGTATCCTACCTTTGCTAGATCTCATCTAGAGGAAGAAGTATACCTTCGATGCGACGCCCTTTGCTTATTCCGCTCATCTAAGACTTGGTCGGATCACAATACGATTAGGGTAACCGTATCTCTAAGGTATCCACACACACACGATCTTGGAGAGAAGAGGTGAACCTTTTGGTTGTGCTAGCAACCACACCAAGGTCTCTCTTCGTTCACTCTATTCTCGACTTCAAGAGAAAAGCAATATAAGATTAATCAAATTATTCTCATTCACCATGTTGAAAATAAAAAACACAAATAATGCACATTAATGAGACATTACATGCACTTCACTCTTCCTTATTCTCCACGTTGAAAGAAAGGAAGCCAATTAATGCTCATTAAATGCATATTAATGAGCTTTTAAATCCCATTTAAAAATCCCATTTTATTAATTCATGTAAACCATGATTAATCACAATTAATCATTAATCCATGTAAACCATGATTAATCATAATTAATCATTTTAGCCTTCTTCACTTGGTTTGACTTGAGTCTAACTCAACATAAACCAATTTGAGTCCAACTCAAATTTAGCCTAGTAATGAGTCTTACTCATTTTAGTTAATCCAATTAACTAATAATTCATTTAGTCAAACTAAAATGATTTCATCTCCAAAATAATATGTTCTTTGTGTGTGACCCTATAGGATCTCATAACGTTGGCAATGTATCCAAAAACTATTTTAGATACATAAGCAATGAGCGACATCTAGCAATACATCATTACTACCCAAGTGATGAGAATGTCGAGATTCGACAACCTCTTTCGTGACTATTATTATATGACGGTGTCCTTCTATCCTTGATATCTCAGATTGATCAATGAGGCATAGACCGTGTCACCCTCTTACCGATCTTTATGTTTCTTGATCCCCAAGTAGACTTACTCAAACAAATGAGCTCAATATCTCATATTGACTCATTTGAGCATGGCCATGCATTTCGTGGTCCTACTTTATCAAGAGGCCAAAGATATCACTCCCGTCATATGAAAGGGATAGATCCCATCTACATCACTCACATCCCTCCATATAATTTGTTACATATCCAGTGAACGCCTTTATAGTCCACCCTGTTACGGGTGAGGTTTGACGATACCAAAATACATAACTCCTTATGTAGGGAACCGTAGTGACTTCAGGTCTAAGGACTATTCATACCAATAGTCACATGAAAAAGTATATGACACTCATATAATGATCCATGATACTTTCTCATGGTGGGTCAATTCAATATATATAGTCTCCAATATATATACCCATGTGTCAATGTGATATCGCATATCTATGACTTGTGAGATCAAGTCATCTATTGACCTACATGCTAGTCTCAATGTATCAATATAGCCTGTTGGGTTTCCGGCACCACGGCGTGTGTGTGTTAGATCATGTTTCATAAACATGAACACAGCGGAAGCAATGAAAATAATAAATCTACATTTATTACAACACACACAACACACGCATGCATATTACAACAAGTGTAGACATAACCGTAAATTTAAATTTGCAATAAAAGGAAATTTATCTACGTTATACCTTTCGTATGACGTGTAGCGGGAACGACATCAACCGGAACGATCCTCGCTAGAATCGTCTCTATCCTTATCCACGCCGAGTTCCTCGGGATGACTTCGCTAAGCCACGAGATTTGTCTTCGTACGGGTTACTAGCCTCGTGTTGAAGACGATGTGATCGAGAGATGATCACGATCCGAATCCAAATTCGGATCCTAAGACAAGTCCTCAAAACTCGCTTCTCCGGAGAGGTATTCGTCAACCGATTGACGAATCCTTCGTCCTCCACCTCAGAGGATTACCGGAGATCGAATCCCCGGTAAGTTAACCGCTGCCGGAGCTCTAACCGTCGTCCAAACGATGCTCTGACGAGAGGAGAAGAAGCTGTCCAGAAAACTGGACAGCTTGGTGGAGGAGTAGGCGCCGGCCAAAACAAGGAAGCCAAGTGCTCACCTTTTCACCGAAGCCTAGGAAGATCACCGGAGGGTCGCCAGAGGATCACCGGCTGCTTGGGCGGCAAGGAGCTAGGCAACACAACAAGCTGGGCGGCAATGGAGGTTGGGCGGCACAACTAGGTTGGGCGGCAACTCCAAGCTAGGGTTTTTGGATTAGGGCTTAATTATCCATTAAGCCCTCTTTTATAGAGAACTAATTCTCTTAATAGTTATTGGATCATAACCATTAGGCCCGTTAACACGCTCCATTAAGATAAGTTAAAATAAACCAAACCATGATGGTTTATTTTAAGTTAAAACGAACCGAACCAACTTTTGGTTCATTCGTTTAAAATAAACCAAATCCTTTGGTTTATTCTCCTCCATTGGATTAGAACCAAACCATTTTGGTTCATCCATTATGTCTTCATAAGACACGGCCCATCCACGCTTCCATTGCGACTGAAACGATTTCATGCTCGCTTTATGTTTGGTCCAACCAAACCTAGTTTCTCTCGGTCTGAGAATCCCATTCTCAAGCTCGTTTTAAATCATTTGGATTACGCTTGTTGTGCGTGTGACCAAATAGGTTCTCGGTTTATGTTAGCCATCTATAATTAACCATTAATTATAGAACGATCATGAGTGGCACCTAATAGTACATCATGATCCCCAATTAACCGAAAAGATCAACGGTTGATCCTGAACTATTTATGAAACCTTTCAGCAGCTCGAATGATTCGTGCCCCATTCCCTTCACTCATCTTATACCCACTTGGTTCAGGACATGGTCTATTGTGTCAGTCCCCACTAGGCTGACTACGTCACACCTAGCCCAAGTATCATTTCCTCGTCCTACGGATTCTAGTTACTCCACATGTATCGAAGAGTACCTTACTCTAAACATGTAATGCTTTGGCCAAAGACTTTAGTAACAATCCGACGAGAGGCCATGGGTATACATCTCCTCGTAAGGAGTGGTGAATCCTTTATAGGCTATTCAAACACCTTCGATCACTTCGACTTATACCCAATCATCCCGGGTCCACATCTCCTTAGAGATGTTTGCTTAAGATGTCAAAGCATAAGTCTCCATGATCAAGATGACTTGAATACCGCAAGTCTAAGGAACATCGCACTTAAGCCACAGTAAGAACTTCATTGACATATCTATATATGCAGAGAACCATATGAAGTCTTACGGCTGGTCACTCCAATGAACTAGTTACCATAACTAGCATCCACGATTAACTCCGGACATCACTATGTCTCCGGCCGGTGAGAATCATGCTTGGATACACCAAGGAGTATACCTCGTGCTAGTCTCGGCCGAATTGATGGTGTCGAATCCATCAATTCATCGACTAGGGATAATTCCGATACATCACAATTACACATGTAGAGATACTCACTAGTTGTGATCCAATCACAAATTCTCTCATGCTGTGAATCGTATCGTGGGCATTCAGTAAATGAGTTTAAGATCTAATCAAATACATAAAACATGTATACTCAAATAGTAAATCTTCATTTATCATATAAATGGTTCATACATAAGGCGATTGCCTTAGGACATCTCTCATATATTACTAACAGACTCCCACTTGGCCTAATGCCAATCGCTACGGTATCCAATACCATAAGCTCTAACATGACCCTCAAACTTATTTTGAGGTAATGCCTTAGTCAAGGGATCCGCTAAGTTCCTTTCAGTGGGAATTTTCTCGATTTGTATTTCGTTCCTACTGATGATCTCTCTGATAAGATGATAGTGGCGAAGCACATGTTTGGATCATTGATGAGACCACATCAAGTTCAGAGATGAACTTCTTGATCCAAACTGCTTCCTTTACTGCTTCCAAAGCTGCAATGTATTCTGCCTTAGTGGCAGAATCCGCTATAACATCAAGCTTGGAACCTTTCCAACTTATTGCGCCTCCATTCTAAGTGAATACATACCCAGACTGAGACATGGAATCATCCTTGTCTGTCTGGAGCTGGCATCCGTATACCCACGTATCACCATGTACCCTTCTCCATATATTAGGAACACATCCTTAGTTCTTCTCAAGTACTTAAGGATCGTCTTAACAGCCACCCAATGATCCATTCTTGGATTGGACTGGTATCTGCTCGTGACACTCAGAGCGTACGATACATCGGGCCTTGTACATAACATAGCATACATGATAGATCCTATTGCGGATGCATAGGGAATCTTACTCATGCAAATCCTCTCGTCTTCTGTGCGCGGACACATAGACTTCGAAAGGTGTACCCCATGCCTGATGGGTAAGAAACCTTTCTTGGATTCCGACATGCTAAACCTCTTTAGCACTCGGTCTATATATGTAGACTGCGAAAGACCAAGCAACCGTTTCGATCTATCTCTATAGATCTTAATCCCGAGGATGTAGGTTGCTTCTCCCGGGTCTTTCATGGAGAATGTCTTGGATAACCAAACCTTCAGCATTGTAAGATTGAAACATCGTTTCCTATAAGTAATATGTCATCGACATATAATACTAGGAACACGACTGCACTCCCACTAACCTTCTTGTACACACAAGGTTCGTCTGGATTTTGTGAGAAATCAAACTTTTTGATGGTCTCATCAAAACGGATATTCTAGCTCCTGGATGCTTGCTTCAATCCATAAATGGACCGTCGCAATTTGCATACCTTGGTTTTATCAACCGATGTGAAACCCTCAGGATGTATCATATACACGTCCTCGAGCAGGTTTCCATTAAGGAAAGATGTTTTCACATCCATCTGCCATATCTCATAATCATAATGAGCCACTATGGCCAGGAGCATCCGAATGGATTTAAGCATAGCTACAGGCGAATAGGTTTCGTCATAATCAACACCTTGCTTTTGACGATATCCTTTCGCCACCAATCTAGCCTTATAGGTAATCACATTACCATCCATGTCGGTTTTATTCTTGAAAATCCACTTGCACCCTATAGGCTTTATCCCTTCAGGTGGGTCAACCAAGTTCCAAACTTGGTTTTCATACATGGAATCCATTTTCGACTTCATGGCACCAAGCCACTTATCCCTTTCTGAACTTGTCAGCACTTCTTCATAATTGGTAGGCTCCTCATCATCAATGAGTAACACGTCGTTCGATTCACTTATGAGAAATCCATATCTCTCAGGAATATTGCGTGTTCTACCAGATCTACGAAGATGTGGTGTTACAATAGGTCCAGCCGATTGCTCATCACTATGAGTTGTTCATTGTGCTTCACCAGTATCTGTTGGATCGAGAAGCGTCGCTAGAGGGGGTGAATAAGCGATCGTAAATATTTTCTTTCTTCTCGTTAGTTCGTCATAAGTAAGCCGCTGGAAAATAAATGAACACGTTTATTTTACTTGGTTCACAACCAATGTTGCTACTCGAGGCCCTATCGGTCCTAGAGCGTCGGAGGGCAAAGCACTAAAGCGTCTCCTCCTCGTTGGAGGTAGGAGACAGATTACAAAACCGAATATACGAGGATGAGGCAACAAGCCTACCTCACCTCGTTATGAAGATAAAAAAAATATAATATCAAAAATATTACTTGAATCTCGTGAAGAAGATCAAAACTTGGCGTCGCGTCGGCGTTATAGACGGTGTTGAGGCGTTGGCGTTGTAGAGCACTTGATGAATAATTGATGTGATTTGGAGATGAATCCTCCTCCTTTTATAGACTTTAGCCTCTGAATTTGTCTCCTATTTCTTTGGAATGGATCATGAATTTTTCCAAATTTTTATCGCGAAGTGGCCGTCGAAGCGTTATCCGTTTTGACCTAAGCGCAAAAGTCAATCGCCGCCATCGATCGGTGATACCTCTCATCCGATCGTGATAATGATCGATCGATGCATCTCATCGATCAGCGATAACGATCGACGCCCAATGTCCGGTGATCGGCTGGCCACTTCCTGCGGTAAGAGATTAGCTCGAAAATGATAAATTCGACGGTTTCTAACCGTCCGATCTCGACCTAGACCTTCCACAGGAAGTCTTAGTCGAATCGTCGCCTACGGTCATCCCCGTAAAGAGGATACGACCTTACAATCTCTCACTCACACGAGCTTACCTCGATAGTAGCTCTCGCTTCCGGCCTTCCACTCGATTCCTTCGGCTCCCTCCGAATTCACTCAAGTGTCGCCCGACCACCACGGCTTCCTCCGGGTGTCGCTAGCCTTGACTCGACTTTAGTACTTTTCTGCACACTTGATTTAGCTCGTGAGATAACAATATAAACTTAACTTTGTGTCTTTGCCATAATCAAAACACAGGTTCGATTATCTAGTGCCCCTGCACCAACAATCTCCCTCTTTTTGATCTATGGCAAACCAACACAAAGTTAAGGGAAATTAAAGCATAAAACACATATAGTAGATGATGAATGCCATTCCCAAAAACTCTCCCTTAACCAAAACTCCCCCTTAGCCCTAGGTGAGTTTTGAAAGAGATACTTTAGTTTTCAAAAACAAATTTTGTGTTTCAAAATGAAATTTTGTGTTACTCCCCCTTAACTTTCGCTCTTCAAATGAAATTTTGTGTTACTCCCCCTTAACTTTCGCTCTTCTCCCCCTTTTGCCATAAATCAAAAAAGAGTGTTGGGGTTTTTGTATAAAATAGGGGTTTAAAACAATGTCGTTTATGAATGCATCTAGATAAATCAAATATGAGTCCTAGCAATAGTTAGATAGATTGGTTCGAGGTGTGTCCCTCTGCACCAATAATCTAAAGATTTATAATATAACCCTTAAGATTAGTTTGCTCTCCCCCTTAGTCAAATATATGAAGTATAAGAGATGTAGGGGGCGCTAAACTTTGGCCTCAGAGTTGTTAAGTACAATAGTTGAGAAAATAAGTAGTATTTTGAAGGGATTGTTTCAAGTATATTTCAATTATCCTTAACATCTCACCCATTCTATGTGTCTCATAATTTGTTCACCTTATATGTTTTGTGAGATGATTTTAAATTGATTAAAGATAGTCAACCTTGGGTTAGATTCAGATTTAACCTTTAGATCGTTAAGTAACTTTTCGAGAAACGGGCTTCCAGGTCGTGGCGAGGCACAGGGGCCTTCTTTGATCGGAACAACGACCACTTCCTTAGACAAAGCCAAATTCAAGAAAATATCACTTAAGTCACTTAGGGTTACTTCCTGGTCTAACTAGTTTAGGATACGAGGTAGCTTGACTAGTTCCACTCGGTCAAGTGCACCAAGCTAGATCGCCTTATCTAGCTCGAATACACAGACTTTGTCTCCCTAACGTACTATCATCTGCGGCGTCACGATACTATATTATCAAGAGTTGACTAACTAGTTATTTATGAAAAGAGGCTCCCGAGGCTCAATCTTTCAAGGATTTTAGTTGGTTATGTACGTATTCTAAGTAAGTTCACAAGTTAACGAAATTCTAAGCATGCAATGGTTTTGCTAAGTAGCGGGTATACTATTTTAGTGTTAGCTCCCTAAACCATTGAACCAATAAGGTCTATTCAAATAATGAACTTGATCTGAGAATCCAATACTTATTAGTCCTAATATGTGAATTTAATAAAACCTTTGGGACCCATGCTTGGACTCTTTGATGACTACGATTTACGATAGACATATAAGACCTATTCGTAGTCTTTGACTTAAATCCGAGTCCGGCTTTGTTGTACACGGCTCTTTGGGTTCCAAGTAGTCGGTTAAGGTTCTTAGATCCCAGCGTGAACTTTTCCAACCTAGCCTCGACCTCTTGAACTTGGTCTTTCAAGAGAGAATTCTCCTTCTCAAGTTTTTCAATTTGGGTTGAGTTTCTCTCTTGAACTTGACTAGTTGAAGAGAGTAGAGTCGCCTCTTGCTTGAGGGTTTCAACCTCCTCAAGGAACGACTCAACCCTAGACTCGGACTTAGTTAATTTCCTATTAAGCGTTTAATTGTCTTGTAAAGTGTACTAATTAAAGAGAAATCAACCTTAACTTTCCCTTTTGGTCCGGCTTTGAGTTTTCTCTCGATAATCTTTGTCAGTCGGAGTTGTAGTTGGACTCGGCGGATTGACTCGGACTCCTCCGTTCTTGCCATGTAAGCTATGTCTTCTCTGTTGTCCCAAGTTGCATGGAAGGCTTTCCTTGCTCCCTTTTTCTTTTGGTTCTCATTCTTCAATTTCCTTCTTTCTTGTCGAACTATTCTCCGCACAATATTGACTATTATGGCCTCCTCTTATTGGATTCGTCTTGGGTTCGAGTTCATCTACTTGCCTAGTAGGTGGCTTGCTTCTTTGTCCTGCAAGTAGAGCAATACTCTCTCGGCCGGATCACGTTAGTTTGCTCGTGAAGTTCAAACTCGGAAAATAATTCATCTAACCTAAGCTCGATAGGTCCTTAGAGACCTTGTAGGCATCGACCATGGATGCCCACAAGGTAGTCTAGAAATGAATTAAGAAGCGTACCTTAGTAGGTCACGGTTTTCGACCTTGTGTCCGATGGTGTGTAGGCCATTGACAATGTCCTGGACGCGTGCGTGTAGTTGCGTTGCCATCTCGTGTTCCTGCATCTTGAGGTTATACAACTTATTGAAAAGAAGGTCACGTTTACATACCTTAGCATCGGTTCTTCGTGTAGCTCAATTAATTTATTCCATAGGTCCTTGGCGCTAATGAATGGTCCGATGCGGTTGAGTTCCTCCTTGGACAAGCCGCATTGCAATATTTGGGTTGCTCTTGCATCGCTTCGATTTGCCTCTTGGTTGCATTTGTCCACTTGTTGAAATCCAATGGCTCTCCTTGATCATTGGTGGTAAAGCAAAGCCGTTTGGATTATTATCAAGTCTCGACTTGTGTTTTCAGAAACACTCCATCCGACCTTTCCAATACGAAATCATCTCCGTTAAGAACGAGAGTCGGGTGGTGCTATATCCTCAATGTGAGCCATTAAGTATCTTGCAAAACACAAATAAAAACCAAGAGAATTCCAAGACTTGGTCTTGGATTAGTAATCTGAAATAATAGGAAAAAAACAGAAATAAATAAGGAGGATAAGAAACTAACAAAATTTGAAACTTACGACCTTGATGTCCCCGAAAGGGTACTAAACGTTGGATTTTGGGGCTGGAAACAGCTTGTTACGGGTAAACCCCCGTAAGAAGTGTAGATCTTTCAAAGAGCTTCGATTTGGTGGGTAGATTTAGTGAGTCCACTTGTAGCAAAAGTTATGCTCGTTTGATCGTGAGGTACTCGAAGGAGATTAGTACTTGCAAAAACACAACAAAAAACTATGTACCAAGACTTGGTCTTGGATTAGTAATCGGAAACAAAAACCTAAGAAATATACGAATCAAAAATACGAAAATAAAACCAAAGCGTGCTAGATTGGTGGTTTCACCAAATCTTAGCGCCCCGATACAATTGTTGGATCGAGAAGCGTCGCTAGAGTGAATAGCGATCGTAAATCTTTTCTTTTCGTTAGTTCGCATAGTAAGCACAGCGGAAAATAAATGAACACGTTTATTTTACTTGGTTCACAAGTGGTTGCTACTCCAAGGCCCTATCGGTCCTAGACGCGTCACGGAGGGCAAAGCACTAAAGCGTCTCCTCCTCGTTGGAGGTAGGAGACAACGATTACAAAAAACCGAATATACGAGGATGAGGCAACAAGCCTACCTCACCTCGTTATGAAGATAAAAATACAGAATATAATATCAAAAATATTACTTGAATCTGCTGCGAAGAAGATCAAAACTTTGCGTCGCGTCGGCGTTATGACGGTGTTGAAGCGTTGGCGTTGTAGGAGCACTTGATGAATAATTGCTGTGATTTGGAGATGAATCCTCCCCTCCTTTTATAGACTTTAGCCTCTGAATTTGTCTCCTATTTCTTTGGAATAGATCATGAATTTTTCAAATTTTTATCGCGTAGCGCGTCAAGCGTATCCGTTTTGACCTAGCGCAAAAATGAATCGTCGCCATCGATGATGCCTCTCATCGATCGGTCGATCAACGATGCATCGATCAGCGATAATAGCGGCGCCAATGTCCAGTGATGTTGCCGGCCACTTCCTCGATGAGATTAGCTCGGAAAATGATAAATCGCGACGGTTTCTAACCGTCGATCTCGACCTAGACCTTCCACAAGTCTTAGTCGAATCGCCGCTCTGATCATCCGAGAGGACACGACCTTACAATCTCTCACTCACAGCTTACCTCGATAGTAGCTCTCGCTTCCGGCCTTCCACTCGATTCCTTGGCTCCTCCGAATTCACTCAAGTGTCGCGACCACCACGGCTTCCTCGGTGTCGCTAGCCTTGACTCGGCTTTAGTACTTTTCTGCACACTTGATTTAGCTCGTGAGATAACAATATAAACTTAACTTTGTGTCTTTGCCATAATCAAAACACAGGTTCGATTATCTAGTGCCCCTGCACCAACAGTATCTCATCAATGTCTATTTGAGTCTCTCGAGCCTCCTCAAGCTCGACGACACTTCCATTGTTTTCTTGCAAGAGAAACTCTTTCTCTAGAAACACAGCATGCCTTGAAACAAACACCTTTTGTTCCACAGGATGATAGAATTGGTAACCCCTTGTTTCCTTAGGGTATCCAACAAATAGACATTTATCATACTTAGCATCCAATTTGTCTGATACAGTCCGCTTCACATAAGCAGGACAACCCCATATCTTCAAGTAAGATACATGAGGTTTCTTACCATTTCATATCTCATATGGAGTAGTTGAGACTACCTTGGTAGGCATTCTGTTTAACAAGTAAACAACTGTCTGAAGTGCATAGCCCCAAAAGGACTTGGGAAGAGTCGCATGATTCATCATAGACCTGACCATGTCCAACAAGGTCTGGTTACGCCTCTCAGATACACCATTATGCTGTGGTGTATATGGCGGAGTCCATTGAGACAATATGCCATTGTCTCTTAGATAATCAAGAAACTCTTGACTTAAGTATTCACCACCTCGATCCGATCGAAGTATTTTAATACTCTTATCATGTTGTTTCTCTACTTCATTTCTGAATTCTTTGAACCTTTCAAAGGCTTCAGACTTGTGTTTCATCAAGAACACATACCCAAACCGTGAGTGATCATCGGTGAAGGTAATGAAGTAGCTATAGCCTCCCAATGCTTGAGTTGACATAGGTCCGCATACATCAGTATGTATTAGTCCTAGTAACTCTCCCACTCGTTCACCTTTTCCAGTAAAAGGTAACTTAGTCATCTTGCCTTTTAAGCATGATTCGAATGTATCGTATGAATCTAATTCAAACGATTCCAGAATTCCACATCGGTGTAATTCGGACATGCGTTTCTTGCTTATATGGCCAAGACGACAATGCCACAGTAGAAGTCTATTTGATTATCCTTTTGAGCACGCTTGTTGCTCGCTTCGATATTGCAAATGTCACTGGATACGTCCAACGTATAAATACCATTGCTTAAAGTTCCAGTCCCTTAAAGAACTCCATTCAAAGTTATGTAACAACAATTGTTACTAAAAGTCAAATGGAACCCATTTCTATTTAAACAAGAAATAGAAATGATGTTCTTTATCAACGAAGGAACATAAAAGCAATTGTCCAATTATAAGACAAGTCCTGTAGGGAGTTTCAACAAATGCGTTCCAATGGCGACTGCAGCAACCTTTGCTCCATTCCCAGCAAATTTGACTCTCCCTTGCAGTCTTCTTCTATTCCTTAGTCCATGTATGTCATTACATATATGAGCCACACCCTATCCAATACCCAAGTGTTTGAGAAATAGAATGACAATCAATAGAAGATACGAAGAAGATGGGGCATCCGATGCCTTATTCTTCTTCACGGACTCAAGATAAATCTTGCACTTTCTTCGCAAATGGCTCTCCTTGCCATAATGATGGCAAGTTTCCTTTTGTGCTAGTTCTACCTTCTTAGCCTTTGTCTTCTTTCCCTTCTGCTGTTCCTTTGACTTCCTCTTAGAACCTTTCTTCGAGGAATCAACTAATAACCTCCCCCTCGTGCTTCAAGACTCCAGTCTTCATGTCAATTCCCACAGATGAACCTTCTAGCATCTCTGGTGAAGAGGAGCTTTGAGACTTGAACCTTTGAATCTCACTTGCTCATCAACCAACTCACAAAGATGAAGGACTACGATATGAGCATCCATATGCTCATCGCCGTAAGGTTCCATCGCGCATGATGCAACTCATTTGTTGAGAATCACTCCATGTTTACGATAGTAATTGGTCGAGTTGCATCACTAGAACAGTGAAAGGCGCCAGACATTTGAGCTTTTCAACCTTGAACAATTCTCAAGCCGCGATCCATGAAGCTCGGCTATCAATTTATTGAATCAAAATGGAGCATAAATTCAAAGACATCATGATCAATCTTAGAAATACAAAACGAGCATATATGAGAAAATGATTTTAATATGCATCAATATACATTTATAAATCCCATTCATTTTTTGAATTTCAAAAACCCCAAAATCACTTTGGGAGATTGTAGGTCCATCTTCGAATGGGCTGATATCCATCATAGTTATGAACAACCTTGGAGAGAGTCCAACAAGCCATTCATAACTATGACGGTAGGTATCATCTATACCGATTGCATATCACGTATATGCAACTATGACAATGTGCTATCAACTTATTGAATGTTCACACATACATCGGGTTGTTAACACATTAACAAGTATGCATCATATGCATAGCACCCAACTTCACCCTTGGAGAGAGTCCAACAAGCCGATGCTCCAGGTTAAAGCCAACCCATTAATCAAGATATAGTTTTAATATGGTTAGAGCGCATTCAACCAATTAGCCCAGCTTGGAGAGAGTCCAACAACCAAAGCTAACGATTGACCTCTGACTCTTACCATATTAGTATTAAACTATTCCATGATTTGAACATGTTCGGGTTCGAGCCGGGCTTGGAGAGAGTCCAACAACCCAAACAAGAAACGGAACTCTGGTTCTAACCATATTAATGGAAGGTGTAGGCTTTAATATTGTTTAAGGGTTTTATGTCTCATCCTCTTTGCATGCAAATAACTATTATCTACATGACATGACATACATGGCATACATCTACATGTCACGACACGCATGGCATAATGTTATGCATCTAATGCAATTACATGGCATACAATTATGTCATGTATGCATTTCCTTATATGTCATAACTATTTATGAAAATAAAATATGTTTAAGATTTGATTCTCCAAATCAAATCATAATTAAATTAGGAAATAAATTTCCAAATCTAATCACATATTTTATTTATGGAATTATTTGATTAAGGAAAATCTATTTAGGAAACCAATTTCCTAAATCATTAAAACTACTTATGGAAATAAAATATTTTAAGATTTGATTTCCCAAATCAAATCAAGATTAAATTAGGAAACAAATTCCCAAAATCTAATCAAATATTTTATTTATGAAAAATATCAATTTCCATAAATACTTCCAACTTTCCAAAAGTGGAAGATTTCCATAAATACTTCTAGACTTTCCAAAATTGAAAAATTTCCATAAATACTTCTAAATTTCCAAAATTAGAAAATTTCCAGAAATAACATTATGACTATACCATTTTTACGATTATGTCGAAACACAACTGGGCTCATACCCTGTTGGGTTTCCACCATGGCGTGTGTTCGATCATGTTTCGTAAACATGAACACAGCGGAAGCAATGAAAATAATAAATCTACATTTATTACAATACACACAACACACGCATGCATATTATAACAAGTGTAGACATAACCGTAAATTTAAATTTGCAATAAAAGGAAATTTATCTACGTTATACCTTTCGTATGACGTGTAGCGGGAACGACATCAACCGGAACGATCCTCGCTAGAATCGTCTCTATCCGTATCCACGCCGAGTTCCTCGGGATGACTTCGCTAAGCCACGAGCTTTGTCTTCATACGGGTTACTAGCCTCGTGTTGAAGACGACGTGATCGAGAGATGATCACGATCCGAATCCAAATTCGGATCCTAAGACGAGTCCTCAAAACTCACTTCTCCGGAGAGGTATTCGTCAACCGATTGACGAATCCTTCGTCCTCCACCTCAGAGGATTACCGGAGATCGAATCCCCGGTAAGTTAACCGCTGCCGGGCTAACCGTCGCCCAAGCGCTCCGAGCCTGTCCAGAAAACTGGACAGCTTGGTAGGAGTAGCGCCGGCCAAAACAAGAAGCCAAGTGCTCACCTTTTCCAGCCTAGGAAGATCATCAAGTCCGAGGATCACCTGAAGCTTGGATGCCGGCAAGTGTAGGGAATCTCGTATGCCAAATGGCATATGCGCAACGGAAAATAGGATCCCTTCCAAGTGATCCATGTGAAAGCAAACTCGTATAAAATAAATTTCTCTAAACCAAACCTATCTTATAGGAGGATTACCTTTATTCGTGCCCTTATTAATCCGCTTTTCCTTTGGTTTGTTGGATCTTAGCACGTTCAAGTGTCTGCCTCTATCATTATCCACACAGCACGCTCTTGTCTCACAAAAGAAAACTAGAAGAGCTCTCCTTTCTTGCTAGAAGTCCCTAAAGGAGAGGAAGAGAAAAGGAGAAAGGAAGAAGAAGACTCCTCTTCTTGCTAGCCTACACTCACAAACCCACACAACCAGCTTCCACCAAGCTCTCTCACAACCACAACACCAAAAACTCTCTATGGCATCCATGGAGCCTTTATAGGGTTGGAAAAACCCTTCCACCTCCTTCACATTCAATGCAATCCATTGCATTGAGACACCTCAAAGGATTTGGCTTCCTTGTTTGGTATAAGGAGACAAAACCATTTTGTTTCCTCCACTTAACTAGCTTAGGTGGATGCTTAGGTGGCTTATGTGGCATGCTTATGTGGCATTCTTATGTGGCATTCATGCATTGAATTAATCTTATTAATTCAATTAAACTATGTTATCATATTGAATTAATCTTATTAATTCAATTAAACTATATTATCATATTGAATTAATCTTATTAAATCAATAAGGTAACATATTGAATTAATCTCATTAAATCAATTAGCTAAAATTCTCATTAAGCTTAAAGTCCAAAACCATTTTGTACTTAAGCTTATTCCCATATTATTCTAGTCAAACTAGAATACTCTAATTCCTCTAATTATCATGCTCTTTGTGTGACCTATAGGCTCTCATGCGTTGGCGGTGGATCTAAACTCTTTTAGATACACAAGCTGGCGACATCTAGCAATACATCATTGCTACAGTTTCTGAGATAAGTCAAGATCCTAACCTACGTTTTATAATATAATGTCCTTCTATCCTTGATATCAGATTGAACAATGAGGCATAGACCGTGTCATCCTCGATCAATCTATGTGTTTCTTGATCCCTGAGTAAACTAACTCAAACAAATGAGCTCAATATCTCATATTGACTCATTCGAGCATGGCCATGAGTTTTAGTAGTTCTACTCAATCAAGGGGCCCACCGATATCACTCCCGTCATATGGAAGGGATAGATCCCATCTACATCACTCTCCATCCTGCTAATTTATTACATACCCTGTCGCTTTATGGTCCACTATTCTGGGGACGTTTGTGATACCAAAGTACATAACTCCTTATGTAGGGAACCATAGTGACTTCAGGTCTAAGGACTATTCATACCAATAGTCACATGAGAAAGTTTATGACACTCATATAACGATCCATGAAACTTTCTCATGGCGGGTTAGTTCAGTATATATTCTCCAATATATACCCATGTGTCAACTTGATATCATATATCCATGACTTGTGAGATCAAGTCATCAATTGACCTACATGCTAGTCTTTATGTATTAATATTGCCCTTGCATATTACACTAGAACATTTAGGAAAGTGTTCTCTGACCTCTGTAATCAATCGCTGATGTCATAGATGAACCTACTTTTCTAGGGCATTATTATATTTAAATTAGGCAAAGCAAGATGTAAATATAATATCAATCCTTTGCCTTTATAGAATATGATACAAAATGTTCCCTATTCAACCATCACATGATTGGTTCTAGGGCTTTAACTACAGAGCTGCAGGTACAACAATCGGCAATGGAGGTTAGGCACTAGGTTTAGACTCAAGCTAATTTTTGGATTAGGCAATTATCCATTAAGCCCTCTTTTATAGAGAACTAATTCTCTTAATGGTTATTGGATCATAACCATTAGGCCCGTTAACCGTTCATTAAGATAAGTTAAAATAAACCAAACCATGATGGTTTTAAGTTAAATGACGAACCAACTTTTGGTTCATTCGTTTAAAATAAACCAAACCCTTTGGTTTATTCTCCTCCATTGGATTAGAACCAAACCATTTTGGTTCATCCATTATGTCTTCATAAGACACGGCCCATCCACGCTTCCATTATTGAACGATTTCATGCTCGCTTTATGTTCGTCCAACAAACCTAGTTTCTCTCGATCTAAGTCCCATTCTCAAGCTCGTTTTAAATCCTTTGGATTACACTCGTTGTGCGTGTGACCAAATAGGTTCTCGGTTTATGTTGGTCGTCTATAATTAACCATTAATTATAGAACGATCATGAGTGGCACCTAATAGTACATCATGATCCCATTCTTAAAAGATCAGTTGATCGAACTATTTAAACCTTTAATAGCTCGAATGATTATCATTCCCTTCACTCATCTTATACCCACTTGGTTTAGGACATTCTGTATACATACTAAAATTGACTACATCACCTATAGTATCATTTCCTCGTCCTACGGATTCTAGTTACTCCACATGTATTGAAGAGTACCTTACTCTAAACATGTAATGCTTTGGCCACAGACTTTAGTAACAATCCGACGAGAGGCCATGGGTATACATCTCCTCGCAAGGAGTGGTGAATCCTTTATAGGCTATTCAAACACCTTCGATCACTTCGACTTATACCCAATCATCCCGGGTCCACATCTCCTTAGAGATGTTTGTAGATCAGCATAAGTCTCCATGATCAAGATGACAATCTTGAGTCTAAGAAACATCGCACTTAAGCCACAGTAAGAACTTCATTGACATATCTATATATGCAGAGAACCATATGAAGTCTTACGGCTGGTCACTCCAATGAACTAGTTACCATAACTAGCATCCACGATTAACTCCGGACATCACTATGTCTCCATTTGTGAGGTGTTCTTGAGATCACCAGGAGTATACCTGGTTTCTAAATGATGGTGTCCAAATCCATCAATTCATCGACTAGGATAATTCGATACATCACATTACACATGTAGAGATACTCACTAGTTGTGATCCAATCACAAATTCTCTCATGCTGTGAATCGTATCGTGGACATTCAGTAAATGAGTTTAAGATCCAATCAAATACATAAAACATGTATACTCAAATAGTGAATTTTCATTTATCATATAAATGGTTCATACATAAGGCGATTGCCTTAGGACATCTCTCATATATTACTAACATAGCCCTTGTCTATTAATACAATACTCGACTAGGAATATTTAAAAATAGTATTCTCTACAGCTTCTCATAATCAATTCTACCAATTGATATACTGTAGATAAGAACCTACTATTCAAGGGCATTATTATATTTATTTAGCTGGCACACGCATAAAGAAATATAATAATCAATCTTTGCCTTTATTAATATAAGAATATAATACAAAAGTCTCCCTCACTAATCATCTCATAATTGGTACTAAGGGCTCATACTAACAATCTCCCACTAGCACTAGTGTCAATCACTGTAATCTCTAAGACCCAGTGACCTAGTGTGACCATCATGCTTCCTTTGTGCCAAAGCCTTGGTTAAGGGATCCGCAATGTTAGCATCAGTGTCTTCTCTGCATATCTGAACATCTCCTGTATCGATGATCTCTCGAATGAGGTGATACCGCCGCAGTATGTGTTTGGTCCTCTGATGAGAGCGAGGTTCCTTAGCCTGAGCAATAGCCCCATTGTTGTCACAATAGAAGTCTATAGGCTCCGCTATGCTAGGAACCACCTCAAGTTCAGTGATGAACTTTCGGATCCAAACAACCTCCTTTGTTGTAGAAGACGCAGCAATATACTCGGCTTCTGTTGTAGAATCTGCAACTGTATCCTGCTTCGAACTCTTACAGCTCACAGCGCCACCATTCAAGAAAAATACATACCCTGACTGTGATCTGGAGTCATCCTTGTCAGTTTGGAAGCTTGCATCATTGTAACCCTTTACAGCTAGCTCCTCATCGCCTCCAAATATCAAGAAATATTCTTTCGTCCTTCGTAAGTACTTAAGAATATTCTTGACAACTATCCAGTGACTTTTACCTGGATCTGACTGGTACCTGCTCGTCATGCTCAAAGCATACAAGACATCGGGGCGAGTACAAATCATGGAATACATGATAGATCCTATAGCAGATGCATAAGAAATCTGATCCATGCGATCTCTCTCCTCCTTAGAAGAGGGAGATTGAGTCTTCGAAAGACTCACACCATATGACATTGGCAAAAATCCCTTCTTGGAATTCTACATGGCAAAATGCTTAAGCACCTTGTCAACATATGTACTATGACTCAGACCAAGCAATCTCTTAGAGCTATCTCTATAGATCTTGATGCCTAGAATATAGGCTACTTCACCTAAGTCTTTCATTGAAAAACAATTCCCAAGCCAAGTCCTCATAGACTGCAGCATAGGGATATCATTTCTAATGAGCAGTATGTCATCTACATACAATATGAGGAAAACAATTGAGCTCCCACTAACCTTCTTGTAGATACAAGGTTCATCTTCGTTCTTAATGAAACCAAATGTTTTGATCGCAATATCGAAACGAAGATTCCAGCTTCTAGAAGCTTGCTTTAAACCATAAATGCACCTATGCAACTTACAAACCTTTCCAGCTTCCTTTGGATCAACAAATCCCTCAGGTTGTGTCATATACACATCCTCGAGTAGATTTCCATTAAGAAATGATGTTTTGACATCCATCTGCCAGATCTCGTAGTCATAGTAAGCTGCAATAGCAAGCATGATCCGGATGGATTTGAGCATCGCAACTGGAGAAAAGGTTTCATCATAGTCAATACCATGAATCTGCTTGAATCCTTTTGCTACCAATCACCCTTTATAGGTATTCACATTACCCTCCATGTTAGTCTTTCTCCTAAAGACCCACTTACACCCAATGGGTTTGACCCCTTCAGGTGGATCAACCAAAGTCTATACTTGGTTAGTGTACATGGATTCCATTTCGGATCTCATGGCCTCGAGCCATTTCTTAGAATCTCTCATTCTGACTTCACGATAGGATGTCGGCTCATCAAGCATGATACCATCGTTGTCATCCAAGAGAAAAGAATATCTCTCAGGTTGATGACGTATCCTATCAGACCTGCGTAGAGCTTGGTCTACCTGAACAGGTTGTACCACCACTCCTTGTGATGACTATTCTTGTTCCATTAAGGTATCAATGCTATTTTGTGTATCTTGAACTTCTTCAAGATCAATTTTACTCCCACTAGCTTTTATAGAAATAAATTCCCTTTCTAGAAAAATACCATTTCTGGCAACAAATACTTTGCCTTGTATGGGATTGTAAAAGTAATATCCCTTAGTTTCCTTGGGATATCCAACAAAATAGCATCTATCTAATTTGGGGCCTAGTTTATCTGAAACTTGACGTCGTACGTAAGCCTCACAACCCCAAATCTTCATAAAAGACATCTTGGGACTCTTCCCAGTCCATATCTCATATGGTGTCTTTACGACTGCCTTAGAAGGAACACGGTTAAGTGTGAGAGCGGTGGTCTCTAGAGCATATGCCCGTAGGAAGGAGGAAGTTCTGTATGACTTATCATTGATCGTACTATATCTAATAGAGTACGATTTCTCCTCTCGGATACACCATTCAACTGTGGTGTTCCAGGTGGAGTGAGCTGAGATCTTATCCCACACTCAACTAGATAGTCACTAAACTCTTGGCTTAGGTATTCCCCACCTCGATCTGATCGAAGCATCTTAATACTCTTACCAAGTTGGTTCTGTACTTCATTCTTGAATTCTTTGAACTTTTCAAAGGATTGATTGTGTCTCATAAGATACACATATCCATATCTACAAATCATCAATAAATGTGATGAAATCGATAACCTCCTCTAGTCAGCGACTTTGAAAGGACCACATACATCACTATGTATGAGGCCTAACAAATGTCACGTTCGCCTTGTCCACTAAATGGAGTCTTGGTCATCTTGCCTAAAAGACAAGATTCACATACCTCATATGATTCAAAATCAAATGAGTCCAGTAATCCATCCTTATGGAGCTGGGCTATGCAACTCTCATTTATGTGACCCAAGTGACAATGCCAAAGATACGTTTGATTCAAATGATTAGATTTGAATCGTTTGGTATTTATGTTATAGACTGGGTTTTCAAGGTCTAGAACATAGAATCCATTCATCAAGTGTGCACTGCAATAGAACATTTCATTTAAATATACAGAACAACACTTGTCCTTAATTATAAATGAAAAACCTTTCTTGTCCAAACAAGACATAGACATAATGTTCTTAGTTATTGCAGGTACGAAATAACACTCTTCAAGTTCTAGAATTAAGCCACTGGGTAATGATAAGGAATATGTTCCTACAGCTATAGCAGCAACTCTTGCGCCATTGCCAACATGTAGGTCCACTTCTCCTTTTGTTAAAGATCTACTTCTTCTCAAGCCCTGCACATTGGTACAAATGTGAGAAGCACAACCGGTATCCAATACCCATGAGGAAGAAATAGATATATTGACTTCTATAACATGTATACCTGAAGTGGAAGTCTCACTTCCTTTCTTCTTTTGAACTTCCTCGAGGTACTTTTTGCAGTTCCTCTTCCAATGTCCAGCTTCCTTGCAGTGGAAGCAAGTCCTTTCCTTGGCCACCCCACCTTTAGGCTTCAATGCTTTGTCCTTATCTTTATTCTGGGTCTTACCCTTGCCTTTAGACTTTTTCTTACCCTTGCCCGTTTTTAACCATAAGTACATCATTAGTACGATTGCTCTATTCTCAACATGCTTAAGAGCTCAGACAATGGTTTGTCAATTTCACTCATGTAATAATTCATGACAAATTGACTAAAGCCTCTAGGCAACGAATACAGAATAAGGTCAGTGGTCAACTCTTGGCCTAAAGGAACCCCTAATCTCTCAAGGTTCTCAACATACCCAATCATCTTGAGTACATGAGTTCCTATGGGCGTTCCTTCTTGCATTTTGCATGAAAATAATGCCTTAGATACCTCAGATCTCTCATGCCTCGCTTGCCCTTGATATAGTTGCTTCAAGTGTGCAACCATATCAAAGGCATCCATGTTCTCATGTTGCTTCTGAAGCTCAGAGTTCATGGTTTCAAGCATAAGGCATGATGCTTCTTATAAGCATTCTTATCTGCACGAGTAGCATTATTGGTGGCTGGTTCAGGAATGGGTTGCTCTAGGACATAGAGTTTCCGCTCCTGTTTGAGAACTATTCTCAAGTTCCTGTACCAGTCTATAAAGTTTGCTCCACTGAGCTTGTCCTTCTCAAGGACTGATCGCAGAGAGAGGGTATTTGACGTATTTGAAGACATAGTAATCTACAACAGAAATAATATACAGAAATGAGTATTATATCTGAAATCATTTAATTAGGCTTTTAATTAAATGAGACTCCCACTGAATCATTTAGCTTCAATAGGGGCTAGTCATACCAATTCTATTGAGCTTCAAGTTCATGTGGGACAAGATCCACATCATACCTCAACTTGAGTTAGCTTTGGCTAATCGCCCAAGATTTAGTATGATTAGGTAGGTAAAATTTTACCAATTGCATCGTATGCAACTCTTGGAATAAAGGATCAAGATCCACATTATACATCATCTTGAGTTAGCTTTGGCTAATCGCCCAAGACTTAGTATAAATGTTCTCTTATCCGTGTCTCCTAACTATTAGGAAATGCCTCTAAGTATTTCTCAATCTAATTGAGACACTTAGTGAAGTCTCATCCAAAGTTTGATAGCGGGACATCACGATTGTCCTCTCGCACTCTACCAAGATAAAATGCGTTGCTTTGCTTTGGCAAACCCAACAACAAATGATCGAGGTAGTTTATGAGTACCAAACTTTGGTAGGCATATTCATTTGACTTAATTTTAAGATAACAAATTATCTAGCATGCATCACATACACACAACATATATCACATATACGCTAAACGTGACATGGTTATGTCCCTTATTCTACAATTTCTCAAGCCAATGAGAAGATCGATTGGTTACCTTAGGGATAGCATCTTCTCCAAGCGCTTCCTTTGGTCAGCATGTGTCGTCAGCATTGTCCTTGTAAAATCAACCTTCAATGGACTTTCCATTGCTTCTTTATTTTGTACGTTACAAAATGAGAATACTCGAGTTACATTCGAGTCTAAATCTATTTTACAACTAGAAAATAGAAGTGAAGGCACGACACGCAGGTCGTGTAATGAATTACAACACCCACATACATATGACGACACACAGGCCGTATTATGAATTACAACACATAACCACAATCACATTGGGTCCTAGGCCATAACCATGCACCATACACAAATCATTCATAATGATTTAATAAATTATTTTATTTATCAGTTTTATTATGAGCGATTTTTAAGCCGCTATGCTGATAAATCGCAACACCACTACGATCCCGCTAGCCGGTTAGCGGGCGGGGTCAAGGGGCAGCGTCCCTTGCGGGGGGTGGGGGGTGGGGGTGAGGGGGGCAGCACTCTCGATGATTTTTTTTTTCTAACTCATCTTATGAGTTGTTGCCCATTTTCTCCATCTCTATGAACTTGAGACCTCTAGATGGCCAGGTGTGTTCGGCACCATTCGACTTGAATCAGCCCACTTGGCAGACCATCTGCTTGGCTGAATCGACTCTGACACAGGCGGAGTCGGCACCATCCGACTTGATTCAGCCCGCTCGGCAGACTATCTTCTTGGATAAATCAACTCGGACCGGATTCACCATCCTGGATTTAGCCCACTCGTAAACTAATCTCATGTTTATATCACATAAAACATCTAAAAAAAAAAAATGTGTACCATTTTTTTCACAAGTGGCTCGATACCCTTTGTAGGATCGGCGATAAACAAAATTCTGAAAACTTAGGATCCCTCCAGAGATCCAAGCAAAAAAAAACATACTCGTTTCTATTATCGATTCTATCCTATAGGAATCGAGATTACCTTCGAAGCGTGCCCTTCGAATTCCAGTCAGCAACACTTGCGGATCTCAGCGTGGTCAGAATGTCCACGCCTCTCTGCTCCACACATTGGAGAGAAGAGGTGAACCTTTTGGTTGTGCTAGCAACCACGCCAAGGTCTCTCTTTTCACTCTATTCTTGGCTTTTGAGAAAAAATAAAATTAATCAAATTATTCTCATTCTCACCACGTTGAAAAGAAAAACAATAATAATGCACCTTAATGAGACATTAAATGCACTTCCTTATTCTCCATGGTAAAAGAAAGGAAGCCAATTAATGCTCATTAAATGCATATTAATGAGCTTTTAAATCCATTTAAAACCCCATTTGTTAATTCGTGTATTACATTATTAATTAATGTATTACATGATTAATCATAATTAATCATTTTAGCCTTCTTCACTTGGTTTTACTTGAGTCTAACTCAACATAAACCAATTGAGTCCAACTCAAATTTAGCCAAATAATGAGTCTTACTCATTCTAGTTAATCCAATTAACTAATAATTCATTTAGTCAAACTAAAATGATTTCATCTCCAAAATAATATGTTCTTTGTGTGTGATCCTATAGGCTCTCATAACGTTGGCAATGTATCCAAAAACCAATTTAGATACATAAGCAATACATCATTGCTACCCAAGTGATGAGAATGTCGAGATCCGACAACCTCTTCCGTGACTATTATCATATGACGATGTCCTTCTATCCTTGATATCTCAGATCGATCAATGAGGCATAGACTGTGTCACCCTCTTACCGATCTTTATGTTTCTTGATCCCCAAGTAGACTCACTCAAACAAATTAGCTCAATATCTCATATTGACTCATTTGAGCATGACCATGCATTTTGTGGTCCTACTTTATCAAGAGGCCAAAGATATCACTCCCGTCATATGGAAGGGATAGATCCCATCTACATCACTCACATCCCTCCGTATAATTTGTTACATATCCAGTGAACGCCTTTATAGTCCACCCTGTTACGGGTGACGTTTGACGATACCAAAATACATAACTCCTTATGTAGGGAACCGTAGTGACTTCAGGTCTAAGGACTATTCATACCAATAGTCACATGAGAAAGTATATGACACTCATATAATGATCCATAATACTTTCTCATGGTGGATCAATTCAGTATATATAGTCTCCAATATATATACCCATGTGTCAATGTGATATCACATATCCATGACTTCTCAAGTCATCCATTGACCTATATTGTAGTCTCAATGTATCAATATAGCCCTTGTCTATTAATACAATACTCGACTAGGAATATTTAAGAATAGTATTCTCTACAGCTTCTCATAATCAATTCTACCAATTGATATACTGTAGATAAGAACCTACTATTCAAGGGCATTATTATATTTATTTAGCTGGCACACACATAAAGAAATATAATAATCAATCTTTGCCTTTATTAATATAAGAATATAATACAAAAGTCTACCTCACCAATCATCTCATATACTAAGGGCTCATACTAACATGGTCCTAGATTTTCTATAGGATCATGCAAAACTAGACCTCTATTCTATTAAGCACATTTCAAGTTCTCTCATAAGTGATGAATATTCCTCTTCAGGGAGAGCCTTGGTGAATATGTCGGCTAGGTTGGACTTGGATTCTATGTAATTGAGTTCAATGTCTCCCTTTGCTATATGATCTCTAATGAAGTGATGCTTCACTTCAATATGCTTAGTCCTAGAGTGATGTACTGGATTTTTGGTCAAATTTATGACACTCACATTATCACAATAAACTTTGACATTGGAGTAGTGTAGCTCATAGTCCTCTAGAGTGTGTCTCATCCAAAGTAATTGAGCCACACAACCACCCATAGCCACATATTCGACTTCGGTGGTGGACAAAGCAACACAAGGTTGCTTTCTACTACTCTAACTAACTAGGGAGGATCCAAGAAATTGACATTCACCACTAGTACTCTTCTTATTCAACTTGCAACCCACATAGTCAGAATCGGTATACCCAACCAAATCAAAAGATTTTGTCCTACGGTACCAAAGTCCTACATTTAGTGTGCCTTTAATATATTTTAAAATTCTCTTAACGACTACTAAATGGGACTCTTTGGCACAAGATTGGTATCTCGCACACATACCTACCGCAAATAAGATATCGGGTCTACTAGTGGTTAGGTATAGAAGGCTACCAATCATGCTTCTATAAAGTTTTGGGTCAATTATTTTACCTTCTTAATCATTATCTATTTTTGTGTTGGTTGCCATAGGAGTTGAAACTACCTTAGCATTTTCCAAACCAAATTTCTTGATCATTTCTTTGACATATTTGGTTTGGTATACATAAATTCCTTCATTTGATTGTTTGACTTGTAAACCTAGGAAGAAATTTAGTTCTCCAACTAAACTCATTTCAAACTCATTCTCCATATTTTTGATGAAATCTTATAGGAGTTCATCATTTGTTGACCCAAAAATGATGTCATCTACATATACTTGGGCTACAAAGATATCCTTTGATTTTGACTTTATGAAGAGAGTTTGATCTACTTGACCTCTTCTAAACCCCTTAGAAACTAAGAAAGATGACAATCTTTCATACCAAGCTCAGGGAGCTTGTTTTAACCCATATAAAGCTTTTCTAAGCTTATATTCATGGTTTGGATAATTTATATTTTCAAACCCGGGAGGTTGCTCTATATATACTTCTTCCTTAATGAACCCATTTAGAAATGCCGATTTTACATCCATTTGATGGAGTTTAAAACCTATGTAAGAGACATATTCTAATAGGATTCTAACCTAGCAATCGGGGCCTAAGTTCCATCATAATCAAGTCCTTCAACTTGATTGAAGCCCCTTGCAACTAACTAAGCCTTATTTCTTATTATATTTCCTTGATCATCTAATTTGTTCCTAAAGACTCATCTTGTAGTAACAATGGTGCTATCATTGGGTCTAGGAACTAGCTCCCATACTTGACTCCTTTCAAATTAAGCTAATTCATCTTGCATTGCTAAGATCCAATCCGGATCAAGTAATGCATCATTGATTGATTTGGGCTCAATTTGAGAGATAAGAGCTATTTGATTTGTGGGAACTCTATGGAAGGACCTAGTTCTAACACCTTGAGATAATTCTCCTATAACTTGGTCAAGAGGATGATTTTGATTAATCCTTAATGTTCTAGGAGGTGTATTAAATTGATTTTGATCTTGGTTATCCTCAATCCTCCTTTCATCATCGGAATCTTCTCTTACTCTCCCTTGATTACTACTTACTAATCCTCCCCCTTGATCATTACCCCCTAAGGTCAAGTCTTGAAGTTTTTGGGTAATATCTTAATTTTTATCATTGATATCATTATCAATGGGGGATTTTTTATGATAGGTATTGGAGGTCTCATCAAATTGAACATTTGAAGACTCCTCAACTATTTGGGTCATTTTGTTGTAGACCCTATACCCTCTACTAGTGGATGAGTATCCAACTAGGATTCCCTCATCCGTTTTGGACTCAAATTTTCCCAAATTGTCTTTGGTGTTTAAGATGTAAGTTTTACATCCAAAGACTTTAAAATAATGAATTGTTGGAATTGTACCATTCCATAATTCAAAGGGTATTTTTCCTAAAAACCTATGTATGAAAATCATATTTTGGATATAGCAAGCGGTATTAACCGCTTCCGCCCACAAGTAGCTAGGAAGTGAATATGCATTAAGCATAGTCCTAGCCGTCTCTTGTAGGACACGATTTCTCCTTTCCACCACCCCATTTTTTTTGGGTGTTCTAGGACAAGAGAATTCATGCATGTACCCTTGTTCTAAGGAAAATTTTGAAAAATTAGAATTCTCAAATTCTCTACCATGATCACTACGGATTCGATTGATTTTGAGACTTCTTTCATTCTCTACTCTTTTGCTAAAATCTATGATTATTTCTAGGGTTTCATCCTTATATTTCATAAAATATACCCATGTAAATCTAGAAAAATCATCAACTATAACTAAGCAATATTTATTACCATTTAAAGGAGTACTATGACAATCAAATAAATCTAAATGCAAAAGTTCTAAAGGTAAAGATGTATTAATTAAGGTTTTACCCTTGTGTGATGACTTTGATTATTTTCCTTCTTGACATGAATCACACATGTCCTTGAGATACTTGACTTTTGGCAAACCCTTGACTAGCTCCATCTTGGCTTTCTTGGCAATATTTTTCATGTTGATGTACCGCCTCCTATGCCATAACCAAATTTCTTCTTCTTTTTCCATAAGACAGGGAAATGTTAGAAGCATATGATAAATCAACATTGTAGGAACGTCGGTGGCCGGCTAGAGAGGGGTGAATAGCCCTCATTCGTCGTATGAACAGAATTGCTTGTCTACAAATATAATTAGCGCAACGGAAATAAAACTAAACAAGCAAATATAAACAACACAAAGATAAAAACAATGCTAACACCAATATGTAATGTGGTTCACGGCCTCGCCGCTAATCCATGGTCCGATTCGTCTCCGGTGAATCACTCCGAAACCAATCCACTATTAGTCTCTCCCTTTAGCCAAAGCAAGGTGGAGGTAAACCTTTACACCAATGAGAACACTCCTTCTTTTACAATAGATATGAAAGAAAACTAGGAGAAGGAGTTTAAGCTTTGTGGGGGCACTTGGATGATCACTTAGAGCATAAGCATTAGCCCTCCAAAAGCCCACACCCTCTCATTTTATAGAGAGGGATGATTTCTTCCCGTTGGCCGCCATCAGTCGACTGCTGCCCTTGGTAGTCGACTGTCGCCATTATAATGACCTCTGAACATGTCAGATCCCGACCGTTGTAGTCCAATGGAATCTTGGCCGATCGATGTATCCATCGATCGATTCCGTATCTCGATCACGGCCACGGAGGTTATGTGTGCCCACGACTACCTTCATCAGTCGATTGCCATCCTTGGCAATCGATTGATGGTCCGACAGTCGACTGCCATTCCATGGCAGTCGACTGCTGGGCCAGAAACCCACCAGTCAAACACTAGTTGAACCCATTCGACTTGGAGCAGTCGACTGCCATGACATGGCAGTCGACTGATGTCGGGAAATTCCATCCGACACTTAGCCAATTGGCTAAGTTTCACCAAAGCGTACTACCCTGTCCTGGGTTACATTCGCTCACTCTCATCCCTTGGAGTCCCTCGCCTTTGAAGTTGTCTTCGTCCGGCCATGTCCCTCGGATGCGCCAAGCGCACGACTCTGCAGTGCCATCCTTCGCGTCTCGCCCTGAAGTCTACTTCCTCCGACTTCACTTCAATGCTCCTCGTCTGGCGGTCCCTCGGATGCCCCAAGTGCACGGCTTCCGCAAAGCTATCCTTCACTGACTCAAGGACCGAATCATGAGAGTTGGTGACACTTGCCAAAGCTCCATGTACGAATTACTAAGTCCTGCAAGACTCCAACGCACATATCAAATCCAATCATCCTAACTTAAACCCTTTGCCATACACATCAAAACCATATCACATGGGTTGATTGCCCTAACAATCTCCCCATTTTTGATGTGTGGCAATCCGTTTAAGTTAGGTAGACAAATAACAATAAACATAAGCAAGGAAAGCATGTAAGTAAAAATATGAGTATAACAACTCCCCCTTAAACATGCAACTCCCCCTTAAGACATGCTAAATTTTCCCTTTTAGCATGATTAACTTAAACCTATCAATTCTCCCCCTTTGACACCATCAAAAATATTATCCAAATGTTATAATTCAAGGTATCAACTCTAAGGAGGAAAAAATACCCAAAAACCAAACAAAACCTGATGAAATCAGGTTACTGTGCTCGTGCACAGTACATTAGTCGACTGCTATCAGCATGGCAGTCGATTGGCACAAGTAAAAATAATTTTTCATATTTTCTAGACGAAATTCAGAAATGCACTAGAAATTCCAAAAAATTTGAAAAATTGTGAAATTTTGAAAACACATTTCTTTTAAAGTTTTTTATCAGTGAAAAATGAGTTTTCATGAAAATCACTTATATTTTCAATGATTTGCCAAAAATCCAAAAACTTCAAAAACAACTAGTATTTTGATCATATTTGTATCAATTTTAACACTTAGTTTTGTTTTAGATTGTTTCAAAATATGAAAACACATATTTTAAAGTAAGAAATGGTTTTGAAAATATATGAAATATCCAACCATGATCTTTGGGCATTATGTCTATGAATTAAACATAAGCCTTCCCCATGATTGGTCTATTATTTGCTATTTTGATACTTAAAATGACCATTTAAATACCATAGGCATTAGTGGACCATTTGTATCATCCTAACATCTCACCCATGCTATGTTTTCAATCAAGGTTATCCTTATGGTGAAATGTGAGATGTTCCTAAAGGTATTTGTACTTAACCAAAATTTTCATGCATTTCTATCCATGGTTAAGTATCATCCTAACATACCACATGATCATAAGAACATATATGCATTGATTTCACATTATGATCATGAAACAAATGTATCAATCAATTTGTAATCATGCATTTGGTATAAAATCATGATAATAATTCAAGTATCACCAAAAGCATGATTTAAACTATTTATGGGTTCATTATCATCACCCAACACTATTTCAAAAATTAAGTCCCGCCATCTTAAGTCAACCAAATAAGATGATATAAGTAAAATTCTTTTGGTTGACTAACCTAGGGTTTTCCTAACCCTTAAGGATGGATTTAGGAACCCAAAATAAGTTCTTTCCTATGGGGTTCACTAAATATTCTTTAGAGATCCATTTTCTAGTAATTGTCTTATTTTTGACTTGACCCCTAGCAATCAAACATTTATAGGCCTTTTCATTTGTTTTTCCCTTATAACTTAGGCCTTTCCTATTGAAGCTTTCCCTTTGGCTTCCTATAATCATATTAAGGGTGTTGGAGCCAATTGTGAATTTTTCTAGAGCCTTGGTTAAATGGTCTACCTTTTCCCTTAACATCCTATTTTCCTCAATGCATGCATCATTAACATCAAAAGGCATGTAAAGATCATGTGAGCATGCATCATCATCATTAATATTTAAACATGCTTGTTCTAATTTATTTTCTAAGGCCTTAATTTGATCTAGCATGCTCTTATTTTTCTTTTTGGCCCTAAATAAGTCCCTAGTTAAGCTAGAAATCATAGAAACTATTTTCTTAGGAGTTAGATTCGTTACCATAGTTTTCATGTCTTCTTCTTCGGATTCAGATGAGGATGATGAGGAGCCTTCCTCTTCACTAGAGCTCTCCTCACTTGTGCTTGATTTTTCTTGCTCGGAGGAGGAGGTGTCTAGATCATCAAATGCCATTAGAGCCAAGTTTGTGACAAAGGCATTTTCTTCCTCCGATGATGATGATGAGGAAGGATCATCCCATGTCCTTGCCTTGAGTGCCTTGGCCTTCCCCTTTTCTTTGGCCTTCTTCTCCTCTTCCTTCTTCTTGCTCCCCTTCTTCTTTTATTCTTTTCTCCTCCTTTCTTCTTTGCTCTTATTCAAGAGGGGACAATCATCTCTTATATGTCCCTCTTGTTGGCAATTGTAGCATATGATCTTCCTCTTGTGCCTTCTCCTATCATAAGATTTGTTAAATTTTAAATTTCTTAAAGCATGCCTTACCTTCCTTACCATATAAGCATCTTCATTGCTATTCATGGAGGATGAGGAAGATGCTTCATCGGAGGAGGAGGGAGTCTCTATCTTCTTCTTCTTTCCCTTGTTGGCTACTAATGCTACTCCTCTTGATGGCTTGATACTTTATTCTTCACTTATTCCTTCAAGCCTTGTTTCATGGAGCTCCATGGTTGAGAAGAACTCCTCCAAGGTGCTAACTTCTAGTTTTTTGGAGATGTAAAAGTAGTCCACCATTGAGCTCCACTTCGAGGACCGGGGAAAGGCATCTATAGCCTTCATTACCATATCCCAATTTGAAAGTTTTTCTCCTACACTTGTTAGTTCAATTAAAATCTCTTTAAACCTAGAATGTAAAGAATTTACCTTCTCTCCCTTTTCGAGTTTGATGTTGCTTAATTGGGAGCGAAGGAGATCTCTTCTCGCAAGCTTGGCCTCGGAAGTGCCTTCATGGAATTCCACCAAGCTCTCCCACATTTCTTTGGCACTTGCACACTCCCCTATCCGATTCACTTCTTGTTGGGGGAGTACGTTGTAGAGATGGTGCCCTGCCTTTGAGTTCGCCAAGTACTCCTCCCTTTGCCTTTTAGTCCATCTAGCCTTCTCGATTGGCTTCCCTTCTTCATCCCTAGGTATCCCGAAACTATTTTCCATTATTAATAAAATCTCAAAATCGGTTTCAAAGAATACCTCCATGCATTTCTTCCACCATGCAAATTCTCCCTCGAACTTCGGTGGGTGAATGTTAGAGCCGGCCATCCTTGATGTAGTGCTTGTTGTTGGTGCAATCGGCCCAGGTCACGATTGACAAGGACTCGAGCTTGGCTCGAGAGATGTTTTGATGTCAGACAAAAACATATGACAATGTGATTGTCATGGTAAAGTCCAAGTCATGGGTACTTGGCATGGAAAGTCCAAGTGGGACACTTGGCATTTGGGAAAGTCCAAGCATGGGTCTTGGCAAGGTAAAGTCCAAGTCATGGGTACTTGGCATGGAAAGTCCAAGTGGGACACTTGGCATTTGGGAAAGTCCAAGTCTTGAGTACTTGGCACAAGGGAAGTCCAAGCATGTGTCTTGGCATGGAAAGTCTAACATGGGTTGGCAAGGGAAAGTCCAAGCTTGAGTCTTGGCATTTGAGAAGTCCAAGGGGTTTGATATTGGTGGCGTAAAGTCCAAGCGGGAGTCTTAGCAGCATAAGTCCAATGGTTGGCGACGTAAAGTCCAAGCGGAGTCTTGGCGGCGTAAGTCCAATGTGCCTTGGCAGTGTAGACACCGTTAGCATGACATAGCCGATGGAAGCACCTGAAGGCTAGCGCGATGGATGAACAAGTCATGGATGACTTGGAGGGATCTGAGAGGCGTGAGGCTGATGGAGGTGGCTAGAAGGCTTAGGTCTAGGCTAAGGGTGGTCTAGCAAGTATGGGGAAACCATACTTCGGCTAAAACCTCATGTTTGAGGTGTGCCAGTCGACTGGTGCCATGTCATACATAACCTTAGTTATGTGATTACCAGAGAATAAAACATAACCTTGGAATAAAGTAAAACCTTAGATAAAAACCTTGTTTGGTTGGAGGTTTTAATATATAACTTAGTTTAACATTTTACTAAATTATCCTTTGTCTTTGCTCAATCAATTCGACAACAACGACAGAAATATTAATGCCGACGGTCGTCGACGACGATGGTCGACGACAGTTTATCGGCACCGGCGATGGGCGGCGATGGTAGCTCCATACGGGCGAAGCGGCCGACGCATGGTGGTCGGCGACAGCGGTGGAGGCATTCGACGGCGGCGGCGGACAACGACGGGGCGCGAGGGCGCGACGGCGACGACCAAGAACGGCGGAGGCAGACGGCCACCGGCCAGCAGCGGCGGCGCGATACGTGACATCTACGGCTGGCCCGACGACGGCGCGGCGGCGGCCGGGCGACGGCCAGCGACGACGGCGGCGATGGGCGCATCATGAGGTCGACGGCGCGAACGGGCGATTACGGAGGTCGACGACGGTCGGCGACGAGCGGCGGATGGCGGCGATGGGCGGCGGCGGCGACGGCGATCGGCGACGATGGCGGCGACGGGCCCAGGACGGCCGATGACCGGCCAAAGACGGGCGGCGACCGACGACGGATGACAAATCTATTGAGTTTTGACAAATTGACATTTAATATATTGCTTGGGGTAATATTGGAAAAAAGTTTCCTTAACCCCGGGAATCAACAAAAACCTTAGTTCTCTAAGGTTTTCCGATTCTCCCTAAAAAGGTTTTTGTTCATAACTTGGTAATGATCAATTACCAGGTAATTGTTTATAACCTAAACCAAACAAGGTTTTTGTTGATAACCTAACAAGGTTATCAACAAAAACCCCCAACCAAACGCACCCTTAAAAGATTTTAGGATGTGCCAATATTATTTGAGAAGTTTGATAAAATGATCAAATTGGCACATTTTAGGTTTAGAGGTCATATTGTGCCATTTTGGATTTTTGCCACACTAGGGAGATTAGTGTTAATATGGCAAAATATACTTAATTATATGAAATGTCAACTAATATTAAAATTTAGGTATCATTATACCTATGTACTTTATTTGCCATGTTTTGTTGGCCATATAACATGCCATGACATCATGTTTATTTTTATCATTTATATGTCATGTTCATGTTTAGGATTAAGTCATTAAATGTCATGTGTTTTTAGATTTTATTTTATTCCATGACATCATGATTATGAGCATATGCTTATTTATATCATCATTAATGCCATAATCATTCATGCATTTGATTAAAATTGAGTTAAGGATAATTGGCATGACTTGAAGTCCCATGTATAAGGGAATCAAGTAGAGTTGCCTTAGAAAATGCATGAAACCCTAGTTTAGGAAGACCAAAACCCACATCTCACATTAAATTGACATGTATGTGTATTTATACACTCTAGATACATGTGAGATGCTAGGATATGAGTTAAGTTCAAGGTGCATAGTTTTTGCACCTAGATGAACTCGAACTCATCTTTAACCAACAATTGGATCATTGGAAAAGCTTGTGTACGAGTCATGTATATTGAGCCCAAGGAATATGATCCAAAAAAAGGTTTTTGAAAACATTTTAAAATAATTTTAGAAAACCTTGGTGAAGTCTATCTTTTGATAGCAATCACCATTGATGAAGTTGATACAAAGTGAGCCAAAACATAGAAGTTTCCTTCACTTTTGAATTTTGTATCAATTTCAGTATTTTATGGGTAAAATATTTTTCCATTATTTTTCACCCATTGTATTGACTATAAGTAATATACATATCAAATTTTGTGATTTTTTGATATACGTAGAATTACTTATGATTTTTCTGAAATTCGACTTTGATAACTGAAATTCAGAAATTTCAGTTATCAGTCGACTGCCCTGGGTGGAAGTCGACTAATGTGGATGGCAGTCGATTGGTAACTGACGGAGTCGACTGCTAATGCTGATTTCCGGAAAACTAGGTTTGTTTAGCCCGTGTTCAGCTGCGGTTAAGGTTCCTAACCACTCCTAACCCTAGGATATGCTTTGGGAAGCATTATAAAGGATGAAAATTCATTGGATATGGATTAGGAGAGTTGTTTAGGGTTTGTATCAAATTTAAGGTGGGGAGAGTTCATGGTTAAACTTTTAACCTTATTTTTGATGGTTTAGAGTTCCTATTGGCTTAGGGATTTCTCAAGGACATTGTTGGTGCAATGGTCAAGGGGGAGCAAGCCTTTAGGGGGAGTTATCCATCTTGAGATGATGGATGTGTTTCTCTTCAAGAAGGGGGAGAAGTTATTGGTAGAGTATCATCAATTGGGAAAATTGATGGAATTTTGAGAAACCCAATTTAGAAATTGGGAGAGAGTAAAGGATTGCCTCTCTTGAGTGATATGGGACTTATCACTAGGAAGATGGTAGGCATCCTAGGTATTGTTGGATCAAGTGGGAGATTGTAAGATCTCATTGGGACATGAGACATTGACCTCCTTGGAGAGATAACCTTTTTGATGTTAGTCAAAAAGGGGGAGAATATTTGGGAGAAAATATTTTGGAGAAGGTTAAATTACCAATTTGGGATAATTGGTAAGGAGTTTTTGAGTTAGATGGTCTAACTCAAATGTTTTTGTTTTGGTTGGTTTTTGTCAAACATCAAAAAGGGGGAGATTGTTGGTGCAATCGGCCCAGGTCACGATTGACCAGGACTCGAGCTTGGCTCGAGAGATGTTTTGATGTTAGACAAAAACATATGACAATGTGATTGTCATGGTAAAGTCTAAGTCTTGGGTACTTGGCATGGAAAGTCCAAGTGGGACACTTGGCATTTGGGAAAGTCCAAGCATGGGTCTTGCAAGGTAAAGTCCAAGTCATGGGTACTTGGCATGGAAAGTTCAAGTGGGACACTTGGCATTTGGGAAAGTCCAAATCTTGAGTACTTGGCACAAGGGAAGTCCAAGCATGTGTCTTGGCATGGAAAGTCCAACATGGGTTGGCAAGGGAAAGTACAAGCTTGAGTCTTGGCATTTGAGAAGTCCAAGGGGTTTGATATTGGCGGCGTAAAGTCCAAGCGGGAGTCTTAGCAGCATAAAGTCCAAGCGGAGTCTTGGCGGCGTAAGTCCAATGTGCCTTGGCAGTGTAGACACTGTTAGCATGACATAGTCGATGGAAGCACCTGAAGGCTAGCGCAATGGATGAACAAGTCATGGATGACTTGGAGGGATCTGAGAGGCGTGAGGCTGATGGAGGTGGCTAGAAGGCTTAGGTCTAGGCTAAGGGTGGTCTAGCAAGTATGGGGGAACCATACTTGGGCTAAAACCTCATGTTTGAGGTGTGCCAGTCGACTGGACTGAGTTAACTAGGGTTTGACTACGAGAATTGCTCTAGCAGTTGACTGCCATAGGTGGGCGTCGATCGATAGCTCGCAATGATCGATCTTGTGATCGATCGACCGGTGCTCATGAAATCGAGCATGAGAATGGAGTCGAGACTGATCGGTCGAGTAAGGCTCCATCGGGCCGATCGATGGGTATCATCGATCGATGATGGATCCGTTGGACTTATCCAGCGTGGATCTAGCCGTTGTCTCACGACAACAGTGACATCAGTTGACTGATGGTCCCGATCAGTCGACTGATCGACAATTTCCAGCACAGGTTGAAGCTTTATAAGGAGCTCGTGATGGAGGAAAATGGCATGGTTTCTTGAGGGATTTTGGGGCGATTTGCTGCTGCAAATTAGGGTCTCCAAGTTGATATCAAGCAACCAAGCGATCAAGCATTCAAGAGCATTAGTAAAGTGTTTCCTTTACTTGTATTGCTTTGTATTTCATTGTATTTGCTTGTAACATTTTGATTATTGTTGTAATCATATTGTACAAGGTTTCTCCACCTCCGGATTGTTCCGAGAAGGAGTGTTTATTAGTGGTTGCGTGTGCATCACTAGAGCTCGTAGAGCTCGATCCGTGGAGTAAGAACCTTGAGGTTCCAAACCACGTTAAACAATTGTGTTTGCATGTTGTATATTTCATTATCATTATTATTATTGTTATTCCGTTGCGCTAACGAAATTATAGAGACAAACGCAACGAATTCCATTATCGAATGAGCGTGACGCTATTCACCCCCCCTCTAGCGGCTTCAAATATCTCCCTCGAACTTCGGTGGGTGAATGTTAGAGCCGACCATCCTTGATGTAGTGCTTGTTGCAGTGGTTAGTCCTCGACAAGCTTCCTTGGCTCTGATACCACTTGTAGGAATGTCGATGGCCGGCTAGAGGGGGGTGAATAGCCCTCTTTCGTCGTATGAACGGAATTGCTTGTCTACAAATGTAATTAGTGCAACGGAAATAAAACTAAACAAGCAAATATAAACAACACAAAGATAAAAACAATGCTAACACCAATATGTAACATGATCCACGACCTCGCCGCTAATCCACGGTTCGATTCATCTATGGTGAATCACTCCGAAACCAATCCACTATTGGTCTCTCCTTTTAGCCAAAGCAAGGTGGAGGTAAACCTTTACACCAATGAGAACACTCCTTCTTTTACAATAGATATGAAAGAAAACTAGGAAAAGGAGTTTACGCTTGTGGGGCACTTGGATGATCACTTAGAGCATAAGAATTAGCCTTCCAAAATCCCACACCCTCTCTTTTTATAGAGAGGGCTGCCATCGCTACAATGGCCTCTGAATATGTTAGATCCCGACCATTGTAGTCCAATGGAATCTTTGACAGTCGATTGATGTATCCATCAGTCGATTGATGCCTCCGTAGCCTACTGATCAGTCGGCTACGAGAGGTTCTGCTTCGCGATCGCCTTCATCACGATTATCGCCCTGGTAGTCGATTGATGGTCCAAGAATGATCGCCATTCCATATAAATGATCACGGGCCAAAAACCCACCAGTCGAACACCAATCGAACTCATTTGACTTGGAGCTGTCGACTGCCATGTCATGGTAGTCGACTGATGTCGGAAAATCCCATCCAATACTTAGCCAATTGGCCAAGTTTCACCTAAGCTTACTACCCTATCCCTGATTACATTCTCTCACTCTCATCCCTTGGAGTCCCTCACCTTTGAAGTTGTTTTCGTCCGGCCACGTCCCTCGGATGCGCCAAGCGCACGTCTCTGCAGTGCCATCCTTCGCGTCTCGCCCTGAAGTCTACTTCCTCCGGCTTCACTCTAATGTTCCTCGTCTGACGGTCCCTCGAATGCCCCAAGCGCACGGCTTCTGCAAAGCTATCCTTCACCGACTCAAGGACCGAGTATTGAGAGTTGGTGACACTTGCCAAAGCTCTATGTGCGAATTACTAAGTCCTACAAGACTCCAACGCACATATCAAATCCAATCATCCTAACCTAAACCCTTTGCCACACACATCAAAACCATATCACATGGGTTGATTGCCCTAACAAACATAATAAATATTTGATTTCCTATATCCTACTAACATGCAATCATTTAATTTCTTATGTCTTATAAAGTATTTAGAAGAGTTAAATTGAACATTAAAATTGACATCACATAATTGGCTCACACTAAGCAAGTTAATCTTCATATTTTTAATCAACAATACTTTATGAATAACAAGATTTGGGGATACCTCAATTGTGCATTTTCCTAGAATTTTAAGTTTTTCACTATTTCCAAAGGACACGTTCCCCTTCCTAATGTGGTTGATTGTGGAAAATTTACTCTCATCATCGATCATGTGTCTTGAGCAACCACTATCAACAATCCACATGTTTGGTCCTTCTACCTATACAACAGGAAAAACACAAGCCTTAGGCACCCAAATCTTTGGACCAATAGCATTAACTACATAGCTCTTGGGAACCCATGCCTTTCTAACCTTGCTTCTAATGGTTGATTTCCTACTAACAAGGGAGGTAAAGGTTACTTCCTTCTACTTAGGCCTATATCCTAATACCAGCAATATGTAACTGGTGTGCGATCGACCTGAGTTAACTAGGGTTTGACTACGAATTGCTCTAGCGGTTGGTGCCATAGGTGGGCCGATCGTGATAGGCTCTGATCGATCTTGTGATCAGTCGACTGGTGCTCATGAAATCAGGCACAGAATGGAGTCGAGACTCGACTGGTCGAGTAAGGCTCCATCAGTCGACTGATGGGTATCATCAGTCGACTGATGATGGATCCGTTGGACTTATCCAGCGTGGATCTAGCCGTTGTCTCACGACAACAGTGACATCAGTTGACTGATGGTCCCGATCAGTCGACTGATCGACATTTTCCAACACAGGTTGAAGCTTTATAAGGAGCTCGTGATGGAGGAAAATGGCATGGTTTCTTGAGGGATTTTGGGGCGATTTGCTGCTGCAAATCAGGGTCTCCAAGTTGATATCAAGCAACCAAGCGATCAAGCATTCAAGAGCATTAGTAAAGTGTTTCCTTTACTTGTATTGCTTTGTATTTCATTGTATTTGCTTGTAACATTTTGATTATTGTTGTAATCATATTGTACAAGGTTTCTCCACCTCCGGATTGTTCCGAGAAGGAGTGTTTATTAGTGGTTGCGTGTGCATCACTAGAGCTCGTAGAGCTCGATCCGTGGAGTAAGAACCTTGAGGTTCCAAACCACGTTAAACAATTGTGTTTGCATGTTGTATATTTCGTTATCATTATTATTATTGTTATTTCGTTGCGCTAACGAAATTATAGAGACAAACGCAACGAATTCCATTATCGAATGAGCGTGACGCTATTCACCCCCCCTCTAGCGGCTTCAAATATCTCCCTCGAACTTCGGTGGGTGAATGTTAGAGCCGACCATCCTTGATGTAGTGCTTGTTGCAGTGGTTAGTCCTCGACAAGCTTCCTTGGCTCTGATACCACTTGTAGGAATGTCGATGGCCGGCTAGAGGGGGGTGAATAGCCCTCTTTCGTCGTATGAACGGAATTGCTTGTCTACAAATGTAATTAGTGCAACGGAAATAAAACTAAACAAGCAAATATAAACAACACAAAGATAAAAACAATGCTAACACCAATATGTAACGTGATCCACGACCTCGCCACTAATCCACGGTTCTATTCATCTGTGGTGAATCACTCCGAAACCAATCCACTATTGGTCTCTCCCTTTAGCCAAAGCAAGGTGGAGGTAAACCTTTACACCAATGAGAACACTCCTTCTTTTACAATAGATATGAAAGAAAACTAGGAAAAGGAGTTTACGCTTGTGGGGCACTTGGATGATCACTTAGAGCATAAGAATTAGCCTTCCAAAATCCCACACCCTCTCTTTTTATAGAGAGGGCTGATTTCTTCCCGTTGGCCGCCATCAGTCGACTGTTGCCCTTGGCAGTCGACTATCAACTATTCTGATGGCCTCACGAATATAGATCCGACCATTGTAGTCAATGGAATCTTTGTGATCGATTGATGTATCCATCAGTCGATTGATGCCTCCGTAGCCGTGATCGATCGACTCGAGAGGTTTTAATGCCCATATTGCCTTCATCGGTCATTGTCATCGCTTGGTAGTCGATTGATGGTCGGTGATCATTGCCATTCCATGGCGGATCATTCTTTGCAAAACTCCACCGATCGAACACCAATCGAACTCATTTGACTTGGAGCTGTCGACTGCCATGTCATGGTAGTCGACTGATGTCGGAAAATCCCATCCGATACTTATCCAATTGGCCAAGTTTCACCTAAGCTTACTACCCTATCCCTGATTACATTCGCTCACTCTCATCCCTTGGAGTCCCTCGCCTTTGAAGTTGTTTTCGTCCGGCCACGTCCCTCGGATGCGCCAAGCGCACGGCTCTGCAGTGCCATCCTTCGCGTCTTGCCCTGAAGTCTACTTCCTCCGGCTTCACTCTAATGTTCCTCGTCTGACGGTCCCTCGAATGCCCCAAGCGCACGACTTCTGTAAAGCTATCCTTCACCGACTCAAGGACCGAGTATTGAGAGTTGGTGACACTTGCCAAAGCTCTATGTGCGAATTACTAAGTCCTACAAGACTCCAACGCACATATCAAATCCAATCATCCTAACCTAAACCCTTTGCCACACACATCAAAACCATATCACATGGGTTGATTGCCCTAACAAACATAATAAATATTTGATTTCCTATATCCTACTAACATGCAATCATTTAATTTCTTATATCTTATAAAGTATTTAGAAGAGTTAAATTGAACATTAAAATTGACATCACATAATTGGCTCACACTAAGCAAGTTAATCTTCATATTTTTAATCAACAATACTTTATGAATAACAAGATTTGGGGATACCTCAATTGTGCATTTTCCTAGAATTTTAAGTTTTTCACTATTTCCAAAGGACACGTTCCCCTTCCTAATGTGGTTGATTGTGGAAAATTTACTCTCATCGTCGATCATGTGTCTTGAGCAACCACTATCAACAATCCACATGTTTGGTCCTTCTACCTATACAACAGGAAAAACACAAGCCTTAGGCACCCAAATCTTTGGACCAATAGCATTAACTACATAGCTCTTGGGAACCCATGCCTTTCTAACCTTGCTTCTAATGGTTGATTTCCTACTAACAAGGGAGGTAAAGGTTACTTCCTTCTCCTTAGGCCTATATCCTATTCCGACCTTATTGTAAATAGCCCTTTGGTCTCTAAGTATCATGTCTAGGTATTTGGAACAATTTGTAAATTTTTCTAAGCATGCTCTTAATTCACTTATTTCTTTTTTAAGTTCATCATTTTCATCCTTAAGTGAACATGCATCATTACAAGAAAGTTCTACATTCCTAATTTCCTTGATTTCTACTTTCAAATCCTTAATTCTAGATTTTGATTTATTTAAAGCATTTTGAAGACATGCAATGGTTTTATAAAGTAATTCTATCCTAGGGGAGTCTTTTACCTCATCGTCACTTGAGGATGGTGATGACTCCTCACTTGAGCTTCCGGCTTTATCCTCCATGGCCATGAGTGCAAGGTTGTGTGTGACATGGCAAATTTCCTCCTCATCGGATGAACCTTCTAGGCTTTGTGTGTCCCAAGTTTGGGCTACCATGACCTCTTTCTTCTTCTTCTCCTCCTTCTTGTCCTTCTCCTTCTTTTCCTTTTCTTCCTTTTTCATTAGCTCCGGGCAATTTGGATTCATGTGCCCCTTCTTATTGCAACCATAGCAAATAACGTTAGGAGTAGAAATTGAACTACTAGAGGATTTACCTTTTGAGGATTGGAACATCCTCCTCACATCCTTCTTGGTGAGCTTCCTTGATCTCCCACCAAATCTCTTCACATAGTGAGGCACCTCACTAGTCGATAGCTCCTCATTGCTACTTGAAGACTCCTCCTCCGATTCAGATGAAGAAGAAACCTCCTTCTTTTCTTTCTTCTTCTTGTCCTTCTTCCCTACAACAAGAGCTATATCTTTTTCTTTCGAAGAAGTGTTAGCTTGCTCATGTAACTCAAATTCACAAAAAAAATTCATCTAACTTAACTAAAAAAAGATCCCTAGAGACCTTATAAGCATCTATCATTGATGCCCATAAAGTTGTTCTAGGGAAATACCTTACAAGGTCCCGGTTTTCGACCTTCTCACATATTATATGTAATCCATTGACTATCTCCTTGAATCGACCATGCATTTGACTTATGGTTGTTGGGAGTATGAGGAATACAATCAAAGTCCCACATTAGTAAGACATGGAAAAGATCATGTGCTTATAAGAAAAAAGATATCTCCATTGGTATGAGGCCTTTTGGGTAGAGCCCAAAAACAAAACCATGAGGGCTTAGACCCAAAGTGGACAATATCATGCCATTGTGGAGATATGTGGAGCTTATAAGCACTAACAATTGGTATCAGAGCCCAATGTGGTTCTGATACCAATAGGCTTGAGGGGGGGCCCAATGTGGTCCTTTGTTTGAGGGGGGGATTGTTGGGAGTATGGGGAATACAATCAAAGTCCCACATTGGTAAGACATGGAAAAGATCATGTGCTTATAAGAAAAAAGATATCTCCATTGGTATCAGAGCCATGGTCCATGTCAAGCCATGAACCTCGAACGAAGGAAGTTGAGCTCCCACGTCCGGATCAAGAGAACCAGACATCAGGAAGGAAGTCTAGTTGGGTCGGGGGGACCGAACAACTGGCAGGAAGTTCTGGTGGGTTGAAGATCGGACATCAAGCAGAGAAAATCCTTCGAGGAGGGATAGGCTTGAGGGGGGGCCCAATGTGGTCCTTCGTTTGAGGGGGGGATTGTTGGGAGTATGAGGAATACAATCAAAGTCCCACATTGGTAAGACATGGAAAAGATCATGTGCTTATAAGAAAAAAGATATCTCCATTGGTATGAGGCCTTTTGGGTAAAGCCCAAAAATAAAACCATGAGGGCTTAGACCCAAAGTGGACAATATCATGCCATTGTGGAGATATGTGGAGCTTATAAGCACTAACAATGGTCTCATTGGTCTTCATGGTGAAGCTTTGTAGTTGACCCATCAATATGTCTCTTTTGGCTCTTCTTGTCTCCTTTGACCCTTCATTTAATTCGATGAGCTTCTACCAAATCTCTTTTGTGGAGTTGAAGGGCCCAACTTTGGATATTTTCTCCTTGGATAGACCACATTGAATTGTGGTCGTTGCCTTTGCATTGGCTTTCACTTTCTTTGCCATCTCCCTCGTCCAATCCTTCATTGGTATTGGCGCTCCGTGTTCGTCGACCGACTTTTTGAATCCATCTACAATGCTAAACCAATTTTCAATATCATTCATAAGGTAGTATTCCATCCTACCTTTCCAATATCCGAAGTCATTGCCGTCGAAGAATGGAGGCCTCGCCGTGCTATACCCCTCTTGAAATGCCATCATGCTATGGTTGATTGTTAGATCTTCCAATGTGATCCGGGCTCTGACACCACTTGTTAGAGATATTTGAAAGGCTAGAGGGGGCTGAATAGCCTCTTTTCGTTTCTACAAAGATGGTTAGCGGAAGCAAAACAAAATTCTAAAGAAAAACAAGAAATTAAAAGACAATACACAAGCGCTAACAAGAATGATTTTACGTAGTTCGGAGATTAAGCTCTTACTCCACGGCAATCCTTAAGGTGGATCAACCCAAATGAATCTCCACTAAGAAGGCTTTCTCTTACAAGACTCTCCTCTTCTTACAAATGATGAATATGAAGATTGGAGAAGAGGAGGACTAAAAGCACTTAGAAAGCTTAAGAAAACATGGGGAGCTTGAGAGTAAGTTTGGAAGATAAGCACTAGCCTCCTCAAGCATCCCATGACCTCTTTTTATAGAGGAGAGGTTGATTTTCCCGTTGAGGCTCCATCAGTCGACTGATGGTCTCCATCAGTCGACTGCTGCTGTAGTCGAAGCAATCCAATAACTTCTGGCAAGCCAGATTCGTGATCGTCACTACCCAATGGGAAGTTGATCAGTCGATTGATTGAGTAACCAATCGAGTGCTCCAAGCGATCACTATACTGGAGAACCTTCTGTGTCGATGTCCACTTATAGCGAAATCCTAGCGATCGACTATTGGTCACTAATTATGAATAAATCATACTTGAATTAACCCCCTAGACCTAGACTTAACCTTCTAGCTCTTCCTTGTCTTTGTGACTCCTTTATCCTTCATGTCTTGGGTTCCTCTTTTGCCAAAGGACCGCTTGGACTTTATGCCGCCAAGACTACATGCTTGGACTTACGCTGCCAAGACCTTGCCTTTGGTCTTCCTTTGCCAAGGTATGCTTGAACTTTACGTGCCAAGACTACATGCTTGGACTTACGCCATCAAGACCTTTCCTTGGACTTCTCTTGCCAAGATCACACTTGGACTTTCCTTCCCAAGTCTTCATACTTGGATTTCCCTGTCACTTAACACATTCTCAATTAAATCACAATTAATGCCTAACTACAAATGATTATCCAAACATCAAAAGACATAAATGCTTGGGGCATTGTTGCACCAACATAACTCTCTTTTACTGCTTTTAAGTGTGTTGGTCCACGGTTGATTAAGTATATATCTAATATCCTTGGTATGTACATAATATTTGAGCTCATATAAACTTGTGCATGGATGAGGCTCTCCACAATCGATGCATAAAGGAATTTATGCATTTCTTTTATCTCAAGTTCAAGTCGTGAATACTATTGTAAATTAAATATGTTACTTTTTGACATTCCACAGGTGTGCAATTCTACATGCTATACAAATCAAACACTTTTTTTAGTGTAAACCTTTTATGAAAGTCCAAGTATACCCTTGGAACGATCACAATATATCTATATGCCTAACGCAAATAATGTTTCACCAAAATTTTTTATTTCAAAATTACTGGATAGAAATGTCTTGGTCTCATACAATAATTGCTTCCTATTACTAGCTAGTAGAATGTCATCAACATACAGGACAAGTATGATAAATTTTCTCCCACTGAACTTGACAAATATTTATTGATTAAATGAAGTAACCACCTAATTAAATTTTTGATACCACAGATGTGATACCTATTTTAGATCATAAATAAACTTTTTCACCCTACCTACTAGGTGCTTTGAAACCTCAAAGTCAAAGTTCTTTAGCTGCAACAAGTATATAATTTCCTCAATGGTGACATTGTGGAATATAGTCTTAACACCCAGTTGCTGTAGCTCTAAGTCATAATGAGTTGCGAGTGTCATGATTATCTTTAAAGAGTCTTTTGTTGACAATGTCCTCCTTCTAAGTGAATTCCATAGCAACAAAGCCAACCTCATACTTCTCGACATTGTGTTTCGAAATACATTTGATTTTAAAAAACCATTTACAATCAACATATTTCACTCCTTTAAGCAATTTGAGAAGCTCTTATACGTCATTGTTTGTCATCGGCTTTATCTTGTCTTTCATGGATTTGATCCATCTTTTAGGATTAGAGCACTATTTAATTTTCTGAAAAAAATGATCACTTTTCAATTCTATATCAAACTCATGCTCTTGAATATAAACATAGTCATAAAATATCATAGATCTCTTTCCTATTGGATCTTGTTAGTAGCACTTGAATTTGAGATGGTTGTGAGGCTTGCTCAACTCTAGGAGGAAACACCTCTATCTAAGTAGGTGTATCATCCATTTGTGTTGTAGATCTTATGAGGACATCTTGATATACTACTCTTACTAGATGGACAACATCAATAATATAGGGTATGAATATCATACCACTACTAGTCCCACCATTAGCAACATAGTAGGATTGCTAATGTTATCCTCTTTAATATATATGCTCCTTAATTATTTTAGTACTTCCATTATCTTCTATGAATTTGACATTTTCTATCTCAAAAAAGGAACTATTTAAGGGGTTATAAAACTTAAAGTCTCTTGATTTTTCATAGTGCCCCACAAAATAATAGCTAACAACCCTTAAACCTAGTTTCCTTTCATTAAACTTATAAAGCCTAGACTCAACTGACTAACTCCATATGTATAAATGTCTTATGCTAGGCTTCTTACCCATCCATAACTCATATGAGATTTTGATTACTGCTTTACTGAGAACTATTTAGAAGAGACACTATAGTCTTGAGTGTTTCACTCATAGAAATTCTAGTAAAGAAGTATATATATATTTGGGTGGTTCCTCCATCTAAGATTGTAAGTGCTGAAGTATGGGTTGTTGGACCTTTGATTGTGGTCCCCAACCGCATCGACATGCTCAATTTGCTCTTCTAATCTGCCCTGCCCTCCATAATAGTCCTCTTGATATGCTGATGCTCCCTCTCCAAAAGTATTGGCCGCACATGTAGAATTAGGGTTTAGAGAGTCGAACCGTCTGCTAAGTGCGTCCATCCTTGCCGCTAGGTGGTCTACGGAGTTGATAGCATATCGTCCTGCTGTAGGAGCTGGGTGACTACGCTCGAAAGCCCATTGATGGTGGTTCTGGGCCAACTCTTCAATCAACTCCTCTTCTTCCTCGATAGTCTTGTTCATTAGTGCTCTTCCTGCAGCAGAATCGAGGGACACTTTTGTAGCATATGTGATCCCATTATAGAAGATGTGGATCGCCAATCACCTTTCCAGTCCATGATGGGGGCATTGGTAGAGTAGCCCCTTGTAGCAATCCCAAGCTTCAAATAAAGACTCCCCTTCCTTCTGACAAAAGCTCGTCATTGTTGAGGATTCGGTGATCGCTAGAGGGGGATGAATAGCGTGTTGGATGCGTAGATGGAATTTATTTGCGTTTGATTGTCTACAATCTTGTTAGCACAGTGGAATGATAATAACAAATATAAACAACAAGGTACACAACCACAATGTGAGATATAACGTGGTTCGAAACCGAGGCGGAGAAACCTCTTACAAGTGATTACAAAAGTAATACACGAAAATACAAAGAAATGTAAAGAGCACTTTACAATCTAGGGTTTTTGAGCGCTTGCTTGTTGGTTGCTTGGATGAGGTTGAAGGACCCTTAAATGCACCTGCAATTCACCTTCAAATTGCCTCACCAAAGCTTCCAAAGAATCAATGCAGAAATCTCCACGAACAACTTCCTTTTAATCTGCATCAGGCTAGATTTCCGCCTGGTAGTCGACTGCCATAAGGCCCTAGTCGACTGCCAACACTATTGTCGTGAGAGAACGGCTCGATCCATGTTGGAAAAATTCCACCGGATCTCTCGGCATTCAACTGATGACATCACCAGTCGACTGCTAACATTCGTAGCCGACTACCCAGTCGGCTATGAAGTGTTCTGTGGTCGCGGTCGAAAAACCCCATCCAGCAGTCGACTTCCATCAGTCAACTAATCCAATGATCAGTCGATTGCCAAGGCATTTTTAGCCCTTAACCGGCATTCGAACTCTAGTCGACTCACGACAGTCGAACCGACCATATTGCTAATTGACTACCAACCTCAAACATGAGGTTTTAACCCAAGTATGGTGCCCCCATACTTGCTAGACCACCCTTAGCCTAGACCTAAGCCTTCTAGCCACCTCCATCGGCCTCGTGCCTATCGGATCACTCTAAGTCATCCATGACTTGTTCATCCATACGCTAGCCTTCAGGTGCTTCCATCGGCTATGTCATGCTAACAGTGTCACCACCGCCAAGGCACATTGGACTTACGCTGCCAAGACTCCGCTTGGACTTTACGCCGCCAACCATTGGACTTATGCTACCAAGAATTCACCCTTGGACTTTACACCGCCAAGGCATATTGGACTTACGCTACCAAGACTCTGCTTGGATTTTACGCTGCCAACCATTGGACTTATGCTGCCAAGACTTCACCCTTGGACTTTACACCACCAATATCAAACCCCTTGGACTTCTCAAATGCTAAGTACTCATGACTTGGACTTTCCCTTGCCAACCCATGTTGGACTTTTCATGCCAAGACCCATTCTTGGACTTTTCCTTGCCAAGACCCATGCTTGGACTTTACATGCCAAATACTCAAGACTTGGACTTTCTATGACATGGTCAACTCCAATCAACCATCGAAATCCCCCTCGAGTCAAACTCGAGTCCGGTCAATCATGACCCGGGTTGATTGCACCAACAATCTCCCCAAAACATTATTAGACATCAATGTCTAATATCAATGTCAAACCTTCATGTCAAACATCAAAACATCGCTCGAGTCAAACTCGAGTCCGGTCAATCGTGACCTGGGCCGATTGCACCAACAATCTCTCCCTTTTTTATGTTTGACAAAAACACATACCTTTTAGTTAGAACACTAACTCAAATCTTCTTACCAATTATCCCAAATTGGTAATTCCAAACATTTCCCAAAACATTTTCATTCAAACATTCTCCTCCTTTTTGACTAACATAAAAAAGGTTCTCTCCAAGGAGGTCAATGTCTCATGTCCCAATGAGATCTTACAATCTCCCCCTTGGTCTAAAAATATCTAGGATGCCCACAATCTTCCTAGTGATAAGTCCTATATCACTCAAGAGAGGCAATCCTACACACTCTGCCAATTTCCAAATTGGGTATCTCAAAAATTCCCATTTTCTCCCTCATGAGAAAAAATACCATCCATCATCTCGTGATGGATACCCCCCCCCCTTAAAGGCTTGCTCCCCCTTGACCATTGCACCAACAATGTCCTTGGAAAGTCCCTAAGACAATAGGAACTCTAAATCATCAAAAAAAAGGTCTAAAGTTCAATCTCGAACTTTCCCACCCTTAAATTTGATACATCACCCAAACAACTCTCCTAATCCATATCCAATGAATTTTTACCCTTTATAATGCTTCTTAAAGCATATCCTAGGGTTAGGAGTGGTTAGGGAACTTTATCGTAGCTAAAAATAGGCTAAACAACCTTGTTTTTCCTGAAATAAGCCTGACAATCAACTACTTACAGTTATTAGTAGAACTGCCCTTCATCAGTCGACTGCCATCAAGCGGTAGTCGACTGATAACTGAAACTGCCCAAATTCAGTTTTAGAAATCGAGTTTTGAAAAAGCATAAGTAATTTATGTATTTTGAAAAAATATGAAAATTCATATGTACATTACTTATAAGTAATACAATGGGTGAGAAATGTTAGAAAAAATATTTTACCCATAAAATATCGAAATTGATACAAAGTTCAAAAGTGAAGAAAAACTTCAATGTTTGAGCTCACTTTGTATCTACTTCATCAATGGTGATTGCTATCAAAAGATAGACTTCACCAAGGTTTTCTAAAATGATTTTAAAATATTTTTGAAAACCTATATTGGATCATGTTCCTTGGGCTCAATGTACATGACTTGTACACTAGCTTTCCCAATGATCCACAAATACAATAAGATGAGTTTAAGTTAATCTAGATGTAAAAACTATGCAACTTGAACTTAACTCATATCCTATCATCTCACATATATCTAGGGTGTATAAAACACACAAAAGTCAATGTGATGTGAGATGTGAGTTTTGTTCATCCTAATCTAGGGTTTCATGTATTTTTCTAAGGCAACCCTACTTGATTCCTTTATAAGTGGGACTTCAAGTCATGCCATTGTCCTTAAATCAATTTTAATCAAATTTAAATGCATGAATGATCATGGCATAAATGATAGAAAAATTAAGCATGGCCAATGATCATGATGTCATGGCATATGATATAATCTAAAAACACATGACATTAAACCTTAATCCTAAACATGATCATGACATATTAAATGATTAAAAATAAATATGATGTCATGACATGTTATATGGCAAACAAAGCATGAAACATAAAATGTATAGGTATAATAATACCTAAAACTTAGTATTAATTGCCATTTGATATAATTAAGTATATTTTTCCATATTATCACTTTTCTCCCAAGTGTACCAAAAACCCAAAATGGCACACTATGACCTCTAAACCTAAAATGTGCCAATTTAATTGATTTTTCATAATCCCAAAAATGTATTGGCACATCCTAAAATCTTTTAGGATCATAAGATCAAACTTATTTCCAAGATACCCATAACCTTGGAAATGACCTAAAGTGCCATCTTCACCATAGTTAGGTTAACTACCCATCCATTTAAAGTTGGCACACCTAAACCCATCTAGCGTGAATCGATCACGCTCTTAGAAACCCAACACCTATTTGAGCTCCTAAGATTTACTAGGTATTCCTTAGGGATAACGTCCCTAGATACCTTCCTAATGACCCTTCTAGGCTTATTAGCCTTGGTCATTTGGGTCTTGCCATTGTTAACTCTAGGGGTAACTTCCCTTGTAACCTTCTTGTAGAAGAAATGTTGACCGTTAGAGGGGGGGGTGAATAGCGTCGTGCTAGTACGTTGATGGAAATCATTCACGTTTGTCTCTACTCAATCGTTAGTATGCAGCGGAATATAGAAGTACAATATAAAGACAAATACGAATACAACCACAAAATTACACAATCATGTAATGTGGTTCAAAACCGAACAGTTCCTACTCCATGGATCGAGCTCAACGAGCTCTAGCGATGCGACCACACACCAATAATCAAGAATAACTCCTCGACACAAGTCAGAGGTGGAGAAACCTCATACAATGTATACAATAGTAATACAATAAAAATACAAGCAAATACAATGGAATGCAAGTAAAGAAAACTTTACAAAGAGCTTTGGATTGCTTGATCTTGGTTGCTTGAATTATAGCCTTGGAGACCCTGATTTGCAGCAACAAATCACCCCAAAGTAGCTTAAGAACCATGGTTGATTTCCTCCTCCATGAGCTCCATTTAAAGCTGCTGCCTGGGTTGGAAATTGCCGATCAGTCAACTGCTCGGGACCATCAGTCGACTGATGCCACTGTTGTCGTGAGACAACGTCTAGATCCACGCTGGAAAAATCCAACGGATCCATAATCAATCGACTGATGGAGCCTTCACTCGACTGCTTCCCCTGCAGTCGAGTCTCGACTCCATTATGTGCCCAAATTCTCGAGCACCAGTCGACTGATCACAAGATCAATCGACTTCTTGGACATGGCACTAGACCTAAGCCTTCTAGCCAAGTCATTCATGACTTGTTCATCCATTGCGCTAGCCTTTCAGGTGCTTCCATCGGCTATGTCATGCTAACAGTGTCTACATCACCAAGGCACATTGGGCTTATGCTGCCAAGACTCCCACTTGGACTTTACATTACCAACCATTGGACTTATGCTACCAAGACTCTCGCTTGGACTTTACGCCGCCAATATCAAACCCCTTGGACTTCTCAAATGCCAAGACTCAAGCTTGGACTTTTCCTTGTCAACCCATGTTGGACTTGTTAGTAATATATGAGAGATGTCCTAAGGCAATCACCTTATGTTTGAACCATTTATATGATAAATGAAGATTCATTATTTGAGTATACATGTTTTCATGTATTTGATTAGATCTTAAACTCATTTACTGAACGTCCATGATACGATTCACAGCATGAGAGAATTTGTGATTGGATCACAACTAGTGAGTATCTCTACATGTGTAATTGTGATGTATCACAATTATCCCTAGTCGATGAATTGATGGATTTGGACACCATCAATTCTGTCGAGACTAGCACGAGGTATACTCCTTGGTGTATCCAAGCAACTGATTCTCACTGGCTAGTGACATTGTGATGTCCGGAGTTAATCGTGGATGCTAGTTATGGTAACTAATTCATTGGGGTAACTAGCTGTAAAGCTTCATATGGTTCTCTACATATATAGATATGTCAATGAAGTTCTTACTGTAGCTTAAGTGCGATGTTCCTTTGACTTGCGATATTCAAGTCATCTTGGTCATGAAGACTTATGCTTTGACATCTTAAGCAAGCATCTCTGAGGAGATGTGGACCCGGGATGATTGGGAATAAGTCGAAGTGATCGAAGTTATTTGAATAGACTATAAAGGATTCACCACTCCTTACGAGAAGATGTATACCCATGGCCTCTCGTCAGATTGTTACTAAAGTGTTTGGCCAAAGCATTACATGTTTAGAGTAAGGTACTCTTGGATACATGTGCAGTAAATAGAATCCGTAGGACGAGGAAATGATACTTGGGCTAGGTGTGACGTAGTCAACCTAGTGGGGACTGACACTATAGACCATGTCCTGAACCATGTGGGTATAAGATGAGTGAAAGGAATGGAGCACGAATCATTATAGCTGTTGAAGGGTTTCAGAAATAGTTCTGGATCAACCGTTGATCTTTTCGGTTAATTGGGGTGTTAGTAATATATGAGAGATGTCCTAAGGCAATCGCCTTATGTATGAACCATTTATATGATAAATGAAGATTCACTATTTGAGTATACATGTTTTATGTATTTGATTGGATCTTAAACTCATTTATCAATGTCCACGATACGATTCACATGAGAGAATTTGTGATTGGATCACAACTAGTGAGTATCTCTACATGTGTAATTGTGATGTATTGAATTATCCTAGTCGATGAATTGATGGATTTGGACACCATCAATTACTCAGACTAGCACGAGGTATACTCCTTGGTGTATCCAAGCAGCTGATTCTCACTGGCTGGAGACATTGTGATGTCCGGAGTTAATCGTGGATGCTAGTTATGGTAACTAGTTCATTGGAGTGACTAGCCGTAAGACTTCATATGGTTCTCTGCATATATAGATATGTCAATGAAGTTCTTACTGTGGCTTAAGTGCGATGTTCCTTTGACTTGCGGTATTCAAGTCATCTTGATCATGGAGACTTATGCTTTGACATCTTAAGCAAACATCTCTGAGGAGATGTGGACCCGGGATGATTGGGTATAAGTCGAAGTGATCGAAGGTGTTTGAATAGCCTATAAAGGATTCACCACTCCTTGCGAGGAGATGTATACCCATGGCCTCTCGTCGGATTGTTACTAAAGTCTTTGGCCAAAGCATTACATGTTTAGAGTAAGGTACTCTTCGATACATGTGGAGTAACTAGAATCCATAAGACGAGGAAATGATACTTGGGCTAGGTGTGACGTAGTCAGCCTAGTGGGGACTGACATTATAGACCATGTCCTGAACCAAGTGGGTATAAGATGAGTGAAGGGAATGGGGCACGAATCATTCGAGCTGCTGAAGGGTTTCAGAAATAGTTCTGGATCAACCGTTGATCTTTTCGGTTAATTGGGGATCATGATGTACTACTAGGTGCCACTTATGATCGTTCTATAATTAATGGTTAATTATAGACGGCCAACATAAACCGAGAACCTATTTGGTCACACGCACAACGAGTGTAATCCAAAGGATTTAAAACGAGCTTGAGAATGGGATTCTCAGACCGAGAGAAACTATGTTTGGTTGGACCAAACATAAAGCGAGCATGAAATTGTTTCAGTCGCAATGGACGCGTGGATGGGCCGTGTCTTATGAAGACATAATGGATGGACCAAAATGGTTTGGTTCTAATCAAATGGATGAGAATAAACCAAAGGGTTTGGTTTATTTTAAACGAATGAACCAAAAGTTGGTTCGGTTCGTTTTAACTTAAAATAAACCATCATGGTTTGGTTTATTTTGACTTATCCTAATGGAGCGGGTTAACGGGCTTTATGGATATGATCCATTAACCATTAAGAGAATTAGTTCTCTATAAAATAGGGCTTAAACCCTAACCCTAAGGCTAATCTAGCAATTGGAGTTGCCGCCCACCCCTTGAAGGAGGTTTTCGGCGCCAACCCTAGTGTGCCGCCGCCCAACCTCTTGTGCCGCGGTCCAACTTGTTGCCGGCGACCAAGCTTCAGCCGGTGAACCTCCGGCGACCCTCCGGCGACCCTCCGGTGATCTCCTCTAGGTTCGGTGATAAGGTGAGCTTCCATCTCTCCTTGGCCGGCCTCTATTCCTCCACCAAAAGCTGTCCAGTTTTTCTGGACAGCTTGTTTCTTTGTTGTCGGAGCATCGTTTGGACGACGGTTAGTGCTCCGATAGCGCCTAACTTACCGGGGATTTGATCTCCGGTAATCCTCTGAGGTGGAGGACGAAGGATTCGTCAATTGGTTGACGAATACCTCTCCGGAGAAGCGAGTTTTGAGAACTCGTTTTAGGATCCGAATTTGGATTCGGATCGTGATCATCTCTCGATCACGTTGTCTTCAACACGAGGCTAGTAACCCGTACGAAGACGAAGCTCATGACATAGCGAAGTCATCCCGAGGAGCTCGGCATGGATACAGATAGAGACGATTCTTACGAGGATCGTTCCGGTTGATGCCGTTCCCGCTACACGTCACACGAAAGGTATAACGTAGATAATTTCTTTTATTGCAAATTTTAATTTACGGTTATGTCTACACTTGTTGTAATATGCATGCGTGTGTTGTGTGTGTTGTAATAAATATAGATTTATTATTTTAATTGCTTCCGCTGTGTTCATGTTTACGAAACATGATCGAACACACACACGCCGCGGTGCCGGAAACCCAACATGGGGATCATAATGTACTACTAGGTGCCACTCATGATCATTCTATAATTAATGGTTAATTATAGATGACCAACATAAACCAAGAACCTATTTGGTCACACGCACAACGAGTGTAATTAGAAGGATTTAAAATGAGCTTGAGAATGAGATTCTTAGACCGAGAGAAACTAGGTTTGGTTCGACCAAACAAGGATCGAGCATGAAATCGTTTCAATCGCAATGGAAGTGTGGATGGGTCGTGTCTTATGAAGACATGATGGATGAACCAAATTGGTTTGGTTCTAATCCAATGGTGGAGAATAAACCAAAGGGATTTGGTTTGTTTTAAACGAATGAACCAAAGTTGGTTCAGTTCGTTTTAACTTAAAATGGACCAACGCGGTTTGATTTATTTTAACTTAAGTTATTAGAGCAGGTTAACGGGTTTTGATTATGAACCAATAACCATTAGGAGAATGTGTTTTCTATAAAAACATGGCTTAAGTGTTTTTCATGGATAACTTTTGGAGTTGGAAAACCTAGCCACCCTCTCCCTCTCTTCTCCTTGCCGCCGCCCAAGGGTTCCACGCTGCCCAGCTTTTTGCCGCCGTCCACCCTTGCTGTCGGTGTCCAGTTGCTGCTGGCCACTCCTCCGGCGACCCTCCAGCGACCCTCCGGCGACCAAGGGTTGGCTGACCATCCTCTTTGGCCGGCGCAACATCCTCCACAAAGCTGTCCAGTTTTCTGGACTGCTTGTATCCTTCATGTCAGAGCGTCATTTGGACGACGTTTAGAGCTCCGATAGTGGCTACCTTATCGGGGATTCGATCTCCGGTAATCCTCATAGGTGGAGGATGAAGGATTTGTCAAACGGTTGATGAATACCTCTCCGGAGAAGCGAGTTTTGAGGACTCATTTTTGAATCCAAATTTTGATTCAGATTGTGATCTTCTCTCGATCACATCGTCTTAGATACGAGGCTAGTGACTCGTATGAAGATGAGGCTCGTGACTTTGTGAAGTCATCCCAATGATACTCGGCTTGGATACGAATAGAGGCGATTCTAGCGAGAGTCACTCCGGTTGACACCTTTCCCACTACACGTGATACGTCAGGTATACGTAGAGTAATTTCCTTTTATTGCTAAATTTGAAACTACGATTATGTTTACACATGTTGTACTATGCATGCGTGTGGTTTATGTGTTATAATAAAATAGATTTATTGCTTTTTATTGCTTCCGCTGCGCACATGTTTACGAAATATGTTCGAACACACACTTGCCGTGATGCCGGAAACCCAACAGGACTTTCCATGCCAAGTACTCAAGAATTGGACTTTTCAAATGCCAAGTGTCCCACTTGGACTTTCCATGCCAAGTACCCATGACTTGGACTTTACCATCACATGGTCAACCCTAGTCAACCATCAAAATCCCCTCGAGTCAAACTCGAGTCCGGTTAATCATAACCCGGGTCGATTGTATCAACAATCTCCTCAAAACATTATCAGACATCAATGTCAAACATCGATGTCAAACTTCCATGTCAAATATCAAAATATCACTCGAGTCAAACTCGAGTCCGATCAATCGTGACCTGGGTCGATTGCACCAACAATCTTCCCCTTTTTGATGTTTGACAAAAACACATACCTTTGAGTTAGAACACTAACACAAATTCCCTTACCAATTATCCCAAATTGGTAATTTCACTTTCTTCCCAATTCTCCGAATTGACAATTGATAACATCAATTGATAACACTCTCCATAACATTCTCCCCCAAAGCTCTCCATAACAGTCTCCCCCAAAATATTCTCCCCCTTTTTGACTAACATAAAAAAGGTTCTCTCCAAGGAGGTCAATGTCTCATGTCCCAATAAGATCTTAAAATCTCCCCCTTGGTCCAAAAATACCTAGGATGCCTACAATCTTCCTAGTCATAAGTCCCATATCACTTAAGAGAGACAATCCTATACACTCTCCCAATTTCCAAATTTGGTATCTCCTAATTCCATTTTCCTCCTCATGAGGAAAAATACCATCCATCATCCCATGATGGATACCTCCCCCTAAAGGCTTGCTCCCCCTTGACTATTGCACCACCAATGTCATTGGGAAGTCCCTAAGCAATAGGAACTCTAAACCATCAAAAATAAGGTTCAAAGTTCAAACTTGAACTCTCCACACTTAAATTTGATACATTATCCTAACACCTCTCTTAATCCATATCCAATGGATATTTATCCTTAATAATGCTTCCCAAGGCATATCTTAAGGTTAGGAGTGGTTAGGGAACTTTACCATGGCTAAAAATGGGATAACAATCTTATTTTTTCCAAAATCAGCTTGGCAGTCGAGTTCTTCTGAAATTAGTCGACTGAAGTGCCCATCAGTCGATTGGAACCAAGAAGCAGTCGATTGATAACTACGCTAGGGCAGTTCTTCCAGGGCAGTTTCTGCCAGGGCGATTTCCGCCAGGGTCGTTTCCGCCAGGGAAGGCGCTTTCGCCAAGGCGCTTGTCGCGGCATGCCGCCCCATCACCGATTACAACAAGAGGGCGATCGATAATCAAAACTCAGTTTTTCAATTATCAGAATCAGATTTTGAAAAATCATAATTAATTATACATAGCTTGAAAAATCATGAAATTTCATATGTATAATACTTATAACCAATACAATGGGTAAAAAATATTGGAAAAATAATTTACCTATAAAATAGTGAAATTGACACAAAGTTCAAAACCATTGAAATTTTTAATGTTTTGGCCCTACTTTGTATCAACTTCATCAATGGTGATTGCTATCAAAAGATAGACTTCACCAAGGTTTTCTAAAGTGATTTTAAAATGTTTTTGAAAACCTATATTGGATCACATTCCTTGGGATTAATGTACATGACTTATACACAAGCTTTTCCAATGATCCACCTTTAGTTAAAGATGAGTTTTAGTTCATCTAGATGCAAAAACTATGCACCTTGAACTTAACTCATATCCTATCATCTCACATGTATCTAGGGTGTATAAATACAAATACATGTCAATTTAATGTGAGATGTGGGTTTTGGTTCATCTTAAACTAAAGTCTCATGCATTTTCTAAGGCAACACTACTTGATTCCCTTATAAATGGGACTTCAAGTCATGCCATTGTCCTTAAATCAATTTTCATTAACTTAAATGCATGAATGATCATAGAATAAATGATAGCAATAATTAAGCATGGCCAATGATCATGATGTCATGACATATGATATAATCCAAAAAAAAAAACTCATGACATTAAACCTTACTCCTAAACATGATCATGACATATTAAATGATTAAAAATAAACATGATGTCATGACATGTTATATGGAAAATAAAGCATGACACATAAAATGTATAGGCATAATAATACCTAAAACTTAGTATTAATTGCCATTTGATATAATTATGTATATTTTTCCATATTGCTACTTTTCTCCCAAGTGTGCCAAAAACCCAAAATGACACACTATGACCCCTAATCCTAAATTGTGCCAATTTAATTGATTTTTCATAATTCCAAAAGTGTATTGGCACATCCTAAAATCTTTTAGGATCTACAATCAAAACACATTTCTAAGGTATCTATAACCTTGAAAATGACCTAAAGTGCCACCTTTGCCATGGTTGAGTTAACTACCCATCTAGCGTGAATCAATCACGCTCTTAGGAACCCAAAACCTATTTGAGCTCCTAGGGTTTACTAGGTATTTTTTAGGGATAACCTCCCTAGATACCTTCCTAATGACCCTTCTAGGCTTGTTAGCCTTGGTCATTTGAGTCTTGCCATGGTTAACTCTAGGGGTGACTCCCCTTGTAACCTTCTTTGTGGTTCCCTAGGTTTCTTAGAAACCCTAGCAACTAGGCACACACCTTGGTTACCCTTAGGGATGACTTCCCTAGTAACCTTAGTCTTCCTAGACCTAGTTTGTGTTCCATAATCAAATGGAATACTATGGTAGGTAGGCTTATCTACCTTGGACTTAGGCTTGTGGCTCAAGCCTTTCTTGCCCATAGATGAGCCATGCCTCCTAGACTCTAGACCTTGCCTCTTGGACCTAGATTTTTGACTATTTGACCATTGCATTTGGTTTTGCATAATCTTAAGGGTCTTCTCAAGTTTCTCAAGCCTTGACCTCAAGGCTTGATTTTCCAATTCTAATTGCCCAATTTTTTATTTTTCATTTGGTCTTTGGGCATTGTTTTTTCTAGGCATATGCCTAGTCCATTTGGAGTTTAAACCTAGGTGCTCTTATACCTTTATAATTGTCTCCCTAGGTAGAATTGGTCTAGAATTATTTGACTTAGATTTGTCTTTAGATAAATTTATTTTAGGGACATTAGTCCCAAATTTTTCCTTATTATTAAAATGAATAATCTTAGCTCCTAGACAAAAATATTTATTGTTCCTAGTAGCATGCTTATGTTCATGGGCAATAGCAAGTGAACTAACATTATTTCTAGCATGCTTATTTACTATAAAAACTAGAAGGTGCATTATTGAAATATACCTTAGGGTTAGCCTTAGCTCCCCCTACATGTGATGCTCCTTCCTTTCTCCTAGGACATTGGCTCCTATAGTGTCCCGGTTGTCGGCATTTGAAGCACACAACATGCTCCTTGCTCTTCTTGGTGGGAACTCTGACATCCTTTGACTTTTCTTGACTTTTAGGTGCCGGAGGAGCTTTCCTTACTCTCTTTGGGCTTATAGTGCCCGGCTTCTCTACACTCAAAGCATATGATATTAATTTTATTATTAATTGACATGCTTGAGTTACCTAGTTCGGCGGTGGTGATCGGAGTGGGTTCTTCATCCCTCCCGGAGGTTGAGGCTTCTTCTTGACTTTGCTCCGGCTCCGGTGTGGATGATCTCTCCTCCCCCTCAATCCTAGAGGTGGAGGCTTTTTCCACCTCTTCTACTTTTTCTTCCTCCGATCCAGAAGTTAACTCCTCACTTTCTTGTGAGGATGATGAAGCTTCCTCTTCGGTCTCCTCCTCTTCCAAGTCTTATTGGACCGATTCGGGATTGTCGTAGAACTTGACCAACTTGTTCCACAACTCCTTGGAATTCCTATAGCTTCCTAATCTAGACAAAATATCATTAGGTATCAAATTAACTAACATTTATGTTACCTTAATGGTTGTCTTGAATTTTTGCCGTTGCTTCTCGGTCCACCTCTTCATCTTGAGGAAGCCTTCCTTTGGTCCTCTTGATAGTTAAACTTCTCCATCAAATGGACCATTCCTTAAAGTCCTTCATCATGATGAAGTCTTCACCCTTCTTCCATGAATTGAAGGCTTCTGCCCATAAAGTGCATATGGGACTGGTGTGTTGATGTCCCATCCAGCAATACGTTCTTCTTTCCTCTAGCGGGTTTTGCTCCCGGCGGTTAGTCCGTAGAAGAGCCCCGGGCTATGATACCAATTGTAGAAGAAATGTTGACCGCTAGAGGGGGGGGGGTGAATAGTGTCGTGCTAGTACGTTGATGGAAATTGTTTGCGTTTGTCTCTACACAATTGATGCACACGGTCGCGACCTTAAATCCCGCGACGGAGACCGTCGAAGACTCAAAGTGCACGCTCATGCTCAATGCTCGCAAGTGCACGGATGTCATCAAGTAATAAAGATTATCGATCCCATAGGGATTGGGATTCGAGTACCAATACACTAAGTGGTTGCGATTGTTCAGACGAAATCTCAGAGAGAGTTGGTTGGTGAGGACTATCAGAGGACCCTACTCAGTGCGGTGTCACACGGAGGAGGAAAAGAGTGTGTCGGGGTCTTGAAAAGGCAATTCTAGGACTTCGGTTTCACTTGTGTACCATATAACAATGTTGTTAATTGACATCGTCTAAACGTCTACCTACGATTTTGGGGAAGGGACATCATACACTCTCCTGTAGAGCCACCGCATTCACTGGGAGCTATCCTCGCCCAAAAGGATGGGATAGAGGGTACAAGGATGCCAAATCAATCCTTGCGGTGGACTATTTCCGATTCCACCGCTCCCTTCTCCCCGCAGTTACGGGAGGTCAGGTTTACCCCTAGGTTCCTTGATCAAACCTCCTAAATATAGATTGTGAGGGCTGTCACCACCTCGTATCGCCTAAGCACAGCAGAAAGAAAGCCAAATTCATGAAAGTATAATAGAGAACAACTACCAACTGTCAAATCAAACTTTTGGCTAGAATTTAATATGAACCAACATTGTATATGAACTCAAGCTACTCCCTAATCCTAGAATCAAAAGTACTACTCCATAAATATGAAGGAAGAATCACAAAACATGTTTAAGTTCGAATACAATTGAGATAAAGCACAGAAATAGAGATATACAATGCGTTGTGTTCTTCTCTCCGGCGTTGTATTGTAAGTTGTGACCTCCGGCGGCGTTCCTCCTCTCCGCTGCGAGTTACCGAAACTTTTTAGGACTTCGGCGTGCCGTCCTAGCCATTGTGCCTCCCCCCTAGGGTTTGGGCAGAGCCATCCTTATATAGACATCGTCTCGGACCGCTGTAAAATCTAGAAAAAGCCTTAGTCGCGCAAATCTGTCAAGCTGCCACACGACCATGTGTTTCCACACGGCCAGGCCGTGTGCGGCTCTGGGGTGCTATTCTTCGCCCATTGGACATGACCGTGTGAATCCACACGCCCTAGTCGTGTCCCACTCTGCGTCTACCTGCGAAAGTCCTTATTTTACTCCAAAAATGCATCTTTTTCACCAGAAAAACTAACCTGCACACAAAAGTACAACGAGCAGACCTCCGAACAAGAAAATAGGCAATGCGTGCAAGAATCTAGTAACATATGCATGAAACTAACACAAAATGTAACAAGATGTGAGTGAAAACTACTACTAAAACCCTATATGTTTTACTCACATCACTTCCCCCAGACTTAAATCTTTGCTTGTCCTCAAGCAAACCTCAGTGCCATAAAATTTTAAAAAGATATTTTTCCATAATTAGCATGCTAACTAAATTTATCAGGTGATATTTGCAATCAAAGAAAAATAGATATGTTCTAAAAATTCACTAAGTTAGCTCCTCGTGCTCGTGCTAGGCGAATCATTCTTAGGGGATGGCCGTTCCATGGTGAGTTAAGTCGTCACCCCATAGATTTCCTAAGGTTTCCGGCTCTTAGGCACTTACCTGCCCAAAGCGAGGGTCATTCCCTAGATCTAGCATAAAGTCTCAAAGGCGTGCTCGGTATTGAGAGAAATTGGGAGGTGTTTCCCCAGTAATCTAACTCGGTCTCAAAGGGGCACCTAACTATTTCAACCCACGATAACTGTTTTTTATCCCATAAAATCTCTCTCTCTCTCTCTCTCTTTTCTCTTTTTTTTTTTCATTTCTCTTTTTATTTTTCGGCTCACTGAGATTTTGATTTTTCCGAATGGGCTTACACAATCCGAGCATCTCCAATAACTAAAATGCTAAGCCTAGAGTCACCTATGGATTCCAAAGTACTAGACTATTGAAGTGAATCATAACTAGGTATGTACTAAATTCTTCTTTTCAGAATGTTCAACATGTGTGACTGCAAAAACAGAGCTAATCAGTGCAAGTCAAGAACATTCAATAGAGCACATAGAATAAAGTACCACAAGATAAATGGAGTCAAGCTACATATGGGAACAATTCATGCAAGCAACTTTCAAAAATACTACTGAGGTAACTTTACAGACACCAAAAATTAAGTACTGAAAAGAACTAAACAACTCATGCATGCATGAACAAATGAAAATACCAGAAAAGAAACTACTACTAGAAAAACAAAATAAAATAGATTTTGGGGTCTCCCCCCCAGTCTTAAACAAAAATATACCTCTAATATGGTGGACGAGGTGGAAAGTCTGGGAGCCTAGGCATCTCTGGATCCTGGGAGAACCTATTGCTGAGTCGATGATGCCACATATACATGTGGTCGATCTGAGAGCTGGTGGATGCAGCGGCTACTTGGTGCTCCTCCTCCCTAGCCCACTGTGCCTGCTGGGCGTGCATATGCTGCCGCATCTCCCTGTGGTAAGCTGCCTCATCCTGGCGACGAGCAGCCACCTCCTGGAAGTATATGCGGGCCTCATCGTAGAACTCCTCTGCCCACTAGAAATGCTCCCGGAATCCTTGGAACTCCTCCTGTTGGTAGGTGCTCTGCTCCTCCCATCACTGCCTCTGCGTCTGCTACTCAGTGTAGATGTCATCGAGGCATGATCGAAACTCCAAGAAATCATATGCCGACGTACCTGCATCCTGCTCAAAAGTAGAAAAAGATGGTGGCACAGGTGTAGGCTCATGTCGGCGTGGACTAGGTGGGCTCCTATGTATGTGTGGACTGGAGAGAGAGTGGTACAAAGGTGGAGAGATGGGCACTGATGTGGATGGTCCCTCATGTGGAGGGGACTCCACTATCAAGTCTAAGCGCCAATTGGCGCGTATAGCGATGGTGGTATGATCTGGGTCGGGGAGCCTAAGGGCCATAAGATTTTTCCTTACATAGCATACGGAGTCTCCTTCTTTTACAATCATTTTCATGGCCATGCATACTCCTAGGTCGATCCTAGGGCTCCCCTCTATACTCTCCAATGCTGTGTAGTTGTACCCCATCCTATAACAAATATGGGTAAGTAGGCCTCCCACATTGATCTCTCCGCATGCTGCTTTGCCCATCTTCACTAAGTGTTTGATGAAGTGGGACCCTACATCGATGCTACTCCTTTCTTGTAGCATATCCCATAAGCAAAGCAGCTCGCTAGCTCTTACTACACCGTCACTCTCCCCATGACCAAATATAGTACTGACCATGATGCGGTGAAGGTATCGAAAGACGGGGTTTTGGAGGCATGACGCTTTGGCCCTAGAAGGGTCATAAACGTGCTCCCCTGTCAACTCAGTCCAAATCAAATGGGAGTTGAACCCAATAGGGGTTCTTCTCTCTCCCCCACTTGGTAAGCCAAAGCATGAGTTCCATTGGTGAAGGGTCGACTCATGCTCAATATTAAAAAGTCTAAAAGTTATCCTACCCTCCTCGCTCTCTCTACCCGTTAAAACTTCCGCCTCTAAAGAACTCAAAAATTCCAAAACTATCCTAGGGTAGGTTGTAGGGATGTATACTAAAAAGTCTATCTTTTCTATGAACATCTTTATTTTTGAAATAAGAATCACATGATCATTGTTTGCATACTTATAAGGTTATGCAATATTGTCTAATACATTACATTGTAGATAACATGGTGTGTGGTGTCACACGGGAGATCATGTTATCGGCTCCTTGTAAAGTATAAGTAAAGGCTCACAACCGAGATGACTTTGGACAAACCATTGGAATGGTTGTAGTGTGATTTGGTGTTGGTTTGTCTTGACCATAGAATCACACTAGTGCACTTTGTGTTGGATCGATTTGAAATGCTAGAGGGGGGGGTGAATAGCGTTAGTGAAAACTTTTCTTTTTCGACAATTAAAACCAAGTAGGCAGCGGAAAACAAAAGATAAACACAAGAAAGACACAAAGCTTTTTACTTGGTTCACAGCCCACCGACTGCTAATCCAAGGCCCTGCGATCCTTGATCGCTTCCGAAGGGAAATCACTAAAAGTCTCTTCCTCGTTGGAGGTAAGAGACAAGACGATTACAATGATTGTAAGGCCAGTAACAACCTTACCGGTCCTTATACAAATTAAGTACAAAAATATAATAATACCGACAATTAATTAGAAGATGACGCACGGTCGGAGTAGCGTTGTAGAGAGCACGAGCACTTGAGAGATTCTTGAATTTGGGTTTGAGTCCTCCCCTCCTTTTATAGATTTGTACCTTGGAATTTGTCCCGATCCAGATCCAAAACTCGTGGATCTTATCTTGAGGTGGCAGCTTATCTTATCTTGAGGTGGCGACTTATCTTATCTTGAGGTGGTGGCTTATCTTATCCTGAGGTGGCGGCATCAATCTCTATCTCTTTGACCTTGTGCATTGGGCTGATTTGTCTACATCAGTCGACTGATCCTCTTAGTAGTCGACTGCCTTCAGTCGACTGCTGACATCTCCAGTTGACTACTGCACTTGAGAATTTCTGCAATACAAGATTAGCACAATAGATGCATAATGCCATGCAGTGTGACAGTCCTTTGACTGTCCGATCTCGACTTCGGCATTCCTCCGGAAGCCTTAGTTGGATCGACGCCTAGGATTGTCCTCTAACCGAGGACACGTCCTTACCACCGCTCCACACACGGAGCTTACCTTTGGTCCTCTTGACCTGTCGCTTAGCTTTCAGTCACCACCGAGGTTCCTCGACTCCTCGAGGTTCTCCTGGTGTCGTCTGACCACCACGGTTTCTCAACTTGAGATTCTCCGGATGTCGCTCGACCTTTGGCTTAGTTTAAACACTTCCTGCACACTTAGCATATCACATGAGATAATAAAATAGCTTAACTTTGAATCTTTGCCATCATCAAAATCAAGGTTCGATTATCTAGTGCCCCTGCACCAACAATCTCCCCCTTTTTGATCTATGTCAAACCAATTCAAAGTTAAGAGAAAATAAGCAGTAAACATTGAACAACCATTTTTCAAAATATCCCCCTTAAGGGTACCTCCCCCTTAACCCTGGGTGATTTTTGAAAAACAATTACTTTTTGGGAAAGAAAAAGTAACCTCTTAACTTTATTCTCTCTCCCCCTTTGACATATATCAAAAATAACTTTATATTGGGTACATTGCCAAGAAATAGAATTTTTAAACATGCTAATCAAGTTGATTTAATATGTTCAACTTTCTTTAATACTTAGGAGTTTAGGTTTCTAGATCCTGCACCAACAATGTATATCCTAGGTTAGAATGTGACCCCCTAACCTTTAACATTGTTATAAAATTTTGAGAAAGAAAAAAAAACATTTTAAAGGCTCATGTCTATTGGTTTTTATGCCAAACTGGAGGTAGCTAGATACTAAGTTTGTCCAACTTAAGTCTTCTCTCCCCCTTGGCATATTATCAAAAGAAGGATTTAAATTTAGAAAATATTGGTGATTTTTTTTAAAAAAATATTTTTTAACAACTTCTATGATGATTATCCAATTAGAACCTCCCCCTTAACCTAACATCCTTGTTAGCCACAAGGAAGGCTTATCTAGAGGGTCTCCCCTTTTGTCTGACAAACTCTTAAGGCATCCTTGTTGGCCATAAGGAAGGCTCACCTAAGTGTCCAAAGGGTCTAGGTATCTAAAGTTGACCTAAAGATTTAGATTTTTAGTATTGGTCAACTAACCATCATTTTAAGAAGCATAGTTGTTTTGAAAACTACATATAACTACACACAATAATCATGGCAACCAATAAGAATAGTTTTAAGAATCTATTTATGTGTATATAAAATTTGAAATCATTTTCAAAATCATTTTTAATTTGTTGTCCTTACCATCTCACCCATTCTATATGATCAACCAAGTTATCCTTATAGGTATTGTGAGATGAATTTAATTTAATGCCTTAGAAATTAATTAATCTTGGGTTAGATTCAGATTTAACCTTTAGTTAGTTAAGTGAACATTTCAAAAGAGGGCTTCCAGGTCATGGCGAGGCACAGGGGCCTTCTTTGATCGGAACAACGACCACTTCCTTAGACAAAGCCAACTTAGGAAATTACACACTTAATTCACTTAGGGTTACGTCCTGGTCTAACTAGTTTAGGATGTGGTGAGGTAGCTTCAGTTCCACTTAGTTAAATGCACCAAGCTAGATACTCCTTATCCAACTCAGATACACTTGACTTCGTTTCCTTAACGTACTATCATCTCACCGCGTCCTGATACTATGTTGTCAAGATTAATTAATTATTTCCTATCTACCCATTCTATGAGAGTTAACTAGTATGTATGACATGACAAAATAAGCATGATAATGATATGTATGCATGAGCAAGCTACATTCAATCAATTTAAAGAAATGGTTATTTTCTTGGGTGGACTTTTATTTGTTCCATAGTTATAAGATACTTTATTATAATTAGGTTTACAAATTTTAGTGTCTTGATTTTTGGTTAGCTTAGACTTGTAACCCAAGTCTACATATTTATTAGTTGAATTTTTAAAAGTTGAAGGTTTAATTGCTAGATTATTAATTTGTGTATAATCAAATGGTACTCTATTATAATTAATTTTATTGGTTTGATTAACTAATTTTGAATTTTTAATTAAGTTAGATTGTGAATTATTTAAAATAGGATTATTAGAATTTTTCAAAATAATATTATTAGACTTTTTCAAGATAAGATTATTAGACTTTTTAAAAGTAGAATTATTGTTACAATTATTTAAGATATGATTGTTATAGTTTTTAAAGGTAGAATTATTATTAGAATTATTTAAGATAAGATTGCTAGAGTTTTTAAAGGTATAATTATTAGAATTATTTAAGATAAGATTGTTAGAGTTTTTAAAGGGAGAATTATTATTAGAATTATTTAAGATAAGATTATTAGAGTTTTTAAAGGTAGAATTATTATTAGAATTATTTAGATTATCTTTGGAATTTTTTAAAGTTAATTTCGAATTTTTTATGGTTGAATTTTTCAAAATAGAATTTTTTTAATTCGGAATTATCTAGATTAATCAGATCTAGGATTTGATGATTCTGTCCTATGGTTTGATTATTCTGATCAAGGTTTTGATTATTCTGATTAAGTCCTAGGTTGGTTTTATCCTTAACTTGATCTAGATCTATGTTAATTAAACTAAAAATTTGATTAATCTCTTGGTTAATTTTATCAAATGTAAGATTAATTTGATCATTTTCTTCCATGATATTGTTATTATTATTATTTAAACTAATTAAATCTGAATTAATTAATTTTTTATTAGTTGAATTATTAATTGTATTATTTAATTGACAACAATTACACAATTTATCTAAATTATCAACTATTCTAAAACTCAACTTTTCAAAATTATTAATTTTACTAACCTTTTTCTCCGGACATCGATTCTTGTAGTGGCCGAATCTTCCGCACCCGAAGCACTTGATGTGCTCCTTGTTCTTCCGTACTCCTGGCAATGGTGTCTCCTTTGCCGCCGGTTTTGTCGTTCGAGTCTTACGAGTAGGACACTTATTTTTATAGTGTCCTCTCTCCCTGCACTTGAAACAAATAATATGGAATTTAAAATTTAAATTGACATTGTTACCTTTAGGCATTGAGCGATACTCTTCCATGGTTAGCTCGATCAACGGTCTTCTAATACTTGCAAAAAAAAAAAATACAAACCAAAAAGTCCCAAGACTTGGTCTTGGATCAGTAGTGCAGGAGATAATTAAAAATAAAAAATAAAAATAAAGAAAAGAAAATGCTCGATCGGTGGTTGCATAGAATAGCGCCCGCCTCGATACCAATTGTTGGATCGATTTGAAACGCTAGAGGGGGGGGGGTGAATAGCGTTAGTGAAAACTTTTCTTTTTCGACAATTAAAACCAAGTAGGCAGCGGAAAACAAAAGATAAACACAAGAAAGACACAAAGCTTTTTACTTGGTTCACAGCCAGATCGCTAATCCAAGGCCTGCGATGTCCTTGATCGCTCAAGGGAAATCACTAAAAGTCTCTTCCTCGTTGGAGGTAAGAGACAAGACGATTACAATGATTATAAGGCCAGTAACAACCTTACCGGTCCTTATACAAATTAAGTACAGAAATATAATAATACCGACAATTAATTAGAAGATGACGCATGGGCAGAGTAGCGTTGTAGAGAGCACGAGCACTTGAGAGATTCTTGAATTTGGATTTGAGTCCTCCCCTCCTTTTATAGATTTGCACCTTGGAATTTATCCCGATCCAGATCCAAAACTCGTGGATCTTATCTTGAGGTGGCAGCTTATCTTATCTTGAGGTGGCGACTTATCTTATCTTGAGGTGGTGGCTTATCTTATCCTGAGGTGGCGGCATCAATCTCTATCTCTTTGACCTTGTGCACTGGGCTGATTCGCCTACATCACGATCGATCCTCTTAGTAGTCGATCGCCTTGATCACGACATCTCCGCTGACTACTACACTTGAGAATTTCTGCAATACAAGATTAGCACAATAGATGCATAATGCCATGCAGTGTGACAGTTCTTTGACTGTCCGATCTCGACTTCGACGTTCCTCCGGAAGCCTTAGTTGGATCGACGCCTAGGATTGTCCTCTAACCGAGGACACGTCCTTACCACCGCTCCACACACGGAGCTTACCTTTGGTCCTCTTGACCTGTCGCTTAGCTTTGAGTCACCACCGAGGTTCCTCGACTCCCCGAGGTTCTCCTGGTGTCGTCTGACCACCACGGTTTCTCAACTTGAGATTCTCCGGATGTTGCTCGACCTTTGGCTTAGTTTAAACACTTCCTGCACACTTAGCATATCACATGAGATAACAAAATAGCTTAACTTTGAATCTTTGCCATCATCAAAATCAAGGTTCGATTTTCTAGTGCCCCTGCACCAACACTTTGTGTGTATTGAGCAGGACCGACTTAGAGGTGATTCGATTTATTGCTGACTACATAATCGAATCGGAACTCAGATATTATTTAGTACATGCTCTTAATTCCGATATAATAACAGGCACATATACTTAGTACTCATCTCTTTGATTTACCAATGGGCGAGATTTATAGATTAAATCGATAGGCTCGGTAAGTTGGGAGATGATATTATTTATATGGTGTGCCGTTGATTATAGGAAAAAATCGTGTCCTATATATTAGGATGATGATGTCCCCTTGAGTTCATAAGGTTCATCATGTAAACCCTGCATGTGGACTTGGTCCGGCATGATGAAAAGGTTGAGTGGTACTACTCAAGGAGTTAGATGTTGATTAATTAATGGTCAGTAAATTAATTATTCGACGAACATTCGAGATCTTAAACACGGGGAGAAAATGTACAAATAATATATGGAGCCCATATTATCATATGGGGGTTGGTGAGGTAGATCATTGATGAACCTTTAGTGGATTGAATCATCATTAGTGGATCGGACTTTATGGGCTTGATCCATGGGTGGCCAAGATCCAACTCCTCCTCATGGTCCCTAATGTAGCCTATTAACACCTCATGAAGCTTAGATCAAATGGATGAAAACAAAACTCTAGATCCAAAGGTAGAGATTAAATCTCTAGATTCGACGGTTGAGATTAAATCTCTAGATTTGACGGTTGAGATTAAATCCCTAGAACCAATGGAGGAGATTAAATCATGGCTTAGCCCAACTCTATAAATAGAGTCATAAAGTTGGCGGCAAGAATAAGCATGTCTTAAGGGGATTAGGGTTTGCTTCCTTTGGAGGCTAGGAATCCTAGTTGGTTTAGGATTAGGTTTGGGTGGCTAGGGTTTTGGGAGCTAAGGGTGGGCAGCCACAAGTGGATGAGGGTTTCCTTCTTCTTCCTAAGGTTGGCCGGCCACTATTCATCTTCCCTCAACCTTGGCTTGTGCTCATCCTAATCTTCTTTCCCACTTCCATGGACGGCCATAAGGAGAGCTAGGATTAGGGTTTGGAGGCTTAGGGTTTAGGAGGCTTGGGTGGCACCAAATAAGGAAGGTTTCTTTCTTATTCATCTTTTGGTGGCCGGCGCCCACAGCCCTATCCCAGCCCTTGGGTGGCATCCAAAGACCTCTTCTCCTTCTCCTTAGGTGGTGGAAACAAGATATAGGGCTTTCCCTTGGTGTCTTGGCGGGTTTCCACCATTATCTCCTTCTCCTTGTTGGCCGATGGCAAGCATTCTCCTTGTTGCTTGTTGGTTGGCCATAGGAAGGAGAAGAGCTTTGTTTTTATTCTTCCTCTTTCTTTGGAAGAGCAAGGAAGGAAGATTTGTGATCTAGGAGCTTCGACTTTTGATAGAGCGTCGCCCACACGACGTCCGAAAGGAGGAAGGACATACATTAGAAGATCGAGAGGTATATCGATTCTCTAATTTTTATATGTTACATGTTTGTATTTGTTTTTCAATTATGAGCATGGTATAAATCTGTATATGGCTAAATAATTCTTGGATCCTGAGCATAAACACAAAAACTGGCAATCCGGACATCGTCTTTCCGCGGCTACTCGTAGAATAGAGGATGGTTGCTTGACCAACTAGTTTGTTCAAGTGACCTCTCTAAACGAATAGCACGACGATGACTTGGTGGTTTGGGCAATCCCTTTTGTCTAGGATTAATTTTTTTTTAATCCGGGGACATCGAAGGGATCGCCATGGACAAGCTACCGAGGTGAAGTGGGAAGCAAAGTTTCCCCTCACGGACTCGATAAGCAAAACCCTTCAATTGGTATCAGAGCAAAGGTTTTCGGTTTTATGTGTTTAGGATTCGGTTAATTTTTATGCACTTTTTCATATATTATATGTGCCGGATAATAGTAGGATATACGTAGTTTAACTTTTTGGTTGCAGGCATAAGATTCGATTATTATGGCCATATGTGTGTATGTGATTGTATGTGTGTAAATATTTATTTTGTTGAATCCTCGGGGTTGACGAGGCTAGTATTTAGTTTTTTTAAATTAAATACGACATTGTTTAACCACTCTTTATTTTATTTTACTTTCGATCTAGATTTCATGTACACTCCCTCGTGGAGTATAGGATCGATGGATGTAAATTAAAATAGGTTTTAGTCTCGGCTCGGATCTCTGGATGGCTCGTTCATGGCGTAGGAGGAGCGGACGAGAAGGCGATGCGACGAAAGACATATTGAAGACAAAAGGCATAATAGTTGGAAAATAATTTATTTTTCATATTTATTGCTTATTGTTTGATATGCATGTCGTAGCCTAGAAAATTCCTCATTTTCAAATTACTAAGTGGGAGAGGGATATTTTTATAAATTCCCATAGCCTCCATTACGATTTGACATGTGATGCAAACAAACTTACGCATCGGCTCCGAGTGTCTTCCTCCCCATCGGATGAGTTTGTTTGTGGATCATAGGGTCGAATATGGTTATAGAAAATTATTAAGGAGTGTGTGTACTTGCCGATCGTAAGGCACATAATCCGAGATAATTACCTTGGTACCGAGTAATGGTGAACACTTAGATACAAATATAAGTATCCTCCCCATCAGAGTCACTGCTTTTATTTGTAGGGCTGAAAAGAAACCAACTATTAATTTTACTTGTCAAAAAGTTAGGTTGACAAGATAGTAAAATTAATGGGTAAAACCTCCTCTTACAAATGTAGAATTCGTACACGTCCACACGATCGTGGCATGCGATATTCTCGGTGTTTAGAGGTGTTGGTTGATTTTGAAATTTTATTGTTTGAGGAATCAATAATTTTTTAAAATCTACAGTAATGATCTATGTGTTGGTGCAGTGGGCAGTGGGCACCAAAGTCGAACCGGTATTTTGATTATGGCAAAAGGCTCAATAGTTAAGGGTATATTTGTTATCTTACGAGCTCAATTAAGTGTGCAGAAATGCTAAAGTTGAGCGGAAGGTCTGCGACACCCGGTGGGAACCGAGGTGGTCGGGCAACGCCAGAGGGACTTCGGAGGAAGCCGAGGTACTCGGGTGAAGACCGGAAGCGAGGCTACAAGGTAAGCTCGTGTGAAAGCGAAGCAAGGTCGTTAAGCGTAGATCCGACCCAATACCTCCAATGGAAGGTCTAGGTCGAGATCAGATGGTTAGAACCATCGTACTTTATATTTTAAGCTAACTTGTACTGCAGTCCAAAACCCTTTGACTACAGTCAACTGCTAGTCAAGTTCTAGCCTCGAGAAGAGCTCGAATTTCAAGGGGGTGAATTTGGACTTGACTCGTGTTTTGGTACAAAGGGTGATGTGGCATCAAGGTGGACATCCAAACCATCACCAAGCTTCCTTGTGGTGGACGCCCAAAATAAGGTGAGTTGGCACAAGATGGTTGGCTCCCATGATGTGGCACAAGTTGAATGGCTCCAACAAGTTGGCCAAAGGAGGTTGGAGGTGGCACAAGGTGGTTGGATGAAACACCTCATCCTCAAGTTGGCGCCAAGGAGGTTGGAGGTGGCACAAGGTGGTTGGATGAAACACCTCATCCTCAAGTTGGCGCCAAGGAGGTTGGAGGTGGCACAAGGTGGTTGGATGAAACACCTCATCCTCAAGTTGGCGCCCAAGGAGGTTGGAGGTGGCACAAGGTGGTTGGATGAAACACCTCATCCTTGAGTTGGCACAAGGAGGTTGGAGGTGGCACAAGGTGGTTGGATGAAACACCTCATCCTTGAGTTGGCAAAGGATGTGGATGAACAAGTCTTGGGGATAAGAACCTCACCTTGGACACTACCTATGTCTAAATTCATAGATCAATATCCATAAATAGACATGTTCAAGCCAAGCAAATAACAAGAATTCAAGAGCTCTCAACACTGCCGTAACGCCGCTACTACTACTCACATTTGCTACGACGAAGCGCGACAACGAAAGCTACATCTTCTACTTATAAGAGTTGTCGGTATATTTATTTAAGTTCTACTTTAAATTGTCTTTGTGCTTTAATCGTAACAAGGAAAGGGGAGTGTCCTTTGCCTTGATTTCTTTGTAATCGTTGTCTTACTTCCAACGGAAGAGGAGTGGTTTTAGTGAATTGTCTCGTGACGTGATCAAGGATCACTAGGGCCGTGGGATTAGCAATCGAAAGATTGTGAACCACGTAAAAATATCTTGTCTACTTTATATTTCGCTGTGCATTCTCTACTTGCTTTTACTTATTGCAAAAGTTTTTAACGACAATCGCTTATTCACCCCCTCTCTAGCGACACTTTCGATCCAACAATTGGTATCGAGAGTCGGGCGCTAAGATTTGGGTGAAACCACCAATCTAGCTTTGTTTTTCTTTTTTTACAGATTTTTATTTATTTATTTCTGTTTCGTATAATCATTTCACTTGCTTATCTTCTCCTACATATAGAATTGCATTAGAGGCTTTAGGATCGGATAAGGTTGTCCTTCGGGTTAGATCCCGAGTAAGGTTGTCCTCCGGAACTTCAGCGACATTCGCATTTGATTGTTTATTTCTTTTGCAAGTTACATTTTATATATCTTTTTACTTCTCAAGACTACTATTCCAAGACGAAAGTCTTGGAGTATTCTTTCAGTGTTGGTTTTGCAAGATGCTTTTCGTCGTTATTATACTTGTTTTTATATGGCCCATCTCGAAGGGTTTAGCATCACTTGACCCCGCTTTACAACGTAATGACTTTCGTTATTGGAAGGGTCGGATGGAATGCTTTCTTAAAACCCAAATCGAGATGTGGATCGTAATCCAAACCGGTTTCACACTTCCTATTAATGAAGATGGTGAATCTTTGGGTTACGATCAATGGTCAAATTCAATGAAAAAACAAGTAGAAGCCGATGCCAAGGCAACTCAAATCTTGCAATGTGGGTTGTCCAAGGAAGAGCTCAACCGCGTCGGCCCCTTCATTAGTGCAAAGGACTTATGGACCAAGCTAGTGAAACTACACGAAGGCACCGACGACACGAAGGTATGTAAAAGAGATTTACTTTTAAATAAATTGTATAACTTGAAAATGCAGGAAAACGAGACCGCAACTCAACTACATGCTCGTATCCAAGACATCGTCAACCAACTCCATGCCATCGGACAAAAGGTCGAGAATCGCGACCTTATCAGGTATTCTCTTAACTCGTTTCCTAGGACCACCTTGTGGGCATCCATGGTCGATGCCTACAAGGTCTCCAAGGACCTTTCTAAAATTAGGTTAGACGAATTGTTTTCGGAACTTGAATTACATGAGCAAACTAACGTGGTCCAGGCCGAGAAGAGTATTGCGTTAGTTGCAGGTTCCAAGAAGAAGAAGCCCGCAAGCAAGCCACCCCCGAAGGAAGAAGTCGAGTCCGAATCGGAAGTAGACTCGAAATAGAATCCGAACTAGTCAATCTAGTTCAAGATGATCAAGAGGCAAACGACCAACAACTCAAGGTAAGCCTAAACCTAATTCAAATACTTCTAATTTTAGATGCTATGAGTGGTTGGTCACATCAAGTCCGAGTTCCCTAAGCTAAAGAATAACGCATCAAAGACCAAGAAAGCGCTAAACGCTACTTGGGAGGAGTTGTCGGAGGAAGAAGACGATATCCAAGCTCTAATGGCCAAGCCGACCGAGCACGACTCCGAAACCGAAGAAGTGTCCGAGTCCGAATCCGATGATGAGCTTCCATTCAAGACAAGCCACGGATCCGTATCCGGTTCAAAAGAATCATTAAGGGTAAGTCGGTCGTTACTTAATACTTTGTATGGTGCAATTAAATTTTTAAATAAGAAACTAGCTAAGTCCGAGTCCAAGGTCGAGACCCTAATTGAGGAGGTTAACCTTCTCAAACATGAGGTCTCCTAACCTCTTCGACTACTCGTATTCAAGAGGAGGACTCAACTCAAGTTGAAAAGCTTGAAGTTGAGAACTCGCTTTTGAAAACACAAGTCAAAGACCTTAGGAACACGTTGGAAAGGTTCACTTTGGGATCCAAGGGACTTGACCTCTTACTTGGATCACAAAGGGCCGTGTACAACAAGGCCGGACTCGGGTTTAACTCAAATACAACCAATAAGTCATATATGTCTATAGTAAACCAACATAAGAAAATGTCCAAGCATGGGTCCCTAAGACCACTTTGATTTCAACTTTAGGATCTAACATGTATTGGGTTCCCAGGACCAAATTCACTATGTGAATAGACCCACTCGATTCAATGGTCCAGGGGGAGCCAATACAAAATGTATTTTTGTTAAGTCTTAGAAATTGCATGCTTAGTTTTTCCTTTATTTTTAGAATGGTTAGATAGGACTCATAATCAACTAAAATCCTACGAAAAGATTGAGCCTCGGGGAGCCTCTTTTCAAAAATAACTAGTTAGACCAAGATGTAGTCTCAAGTAAGTCGAGTTATCAATTTCTTGAAATTAGCTTTGTCTAAGGAAGTGGTCGTTGTTCTGATCAAAGAAGGCCTCTGTGCCTCGCCACGACCTGGAAGCTAATCTCTTGAAAAGATTACTTGATGAGCTTAGACTAAATCCGAATCTAACCTAATGTTGGTTAATTTAAATTCATTAAAATTAATCAAAAGTCATCTCACAATAACACATAGGAATAACATGTTTTGATCATGTAGATATTGGTGAGATGATTTAGGTTTAAAAACTTACAAACAACCCTTTAGTAATTCCAATATCCGATCCAACTACCTTATATGTAGGATCAATGGATGTTGGACAGTGGTTGCTCCCGACACATGACCGGGGATCAACTCAGATTTTCGAAGTTACGATTCAAACGACAAGGATCGGTAGCCTTCGGAAATAACGGCAAGCTCAAAATCATCGGATCAGGTGATATTGAGCTCAACTCTAACTTTACAATTCAAAATGTCTTATTAGTAGAAAACTTTCAATATAATTTACTTAGTGTAAGCCAATTGTGTGATAACAATTATAAGGTCATATTTCTAGAAAATGAATGCGTAATCAAAATAAATGCAACATCTAAAATAATACTTAAAGGAACTAGGAGTAGCAACATCTACACAATAAATTTACCCAACTCCTCAACCAAGTGTCTTATGACACGAAGAGGAATCTTCAAGACTCGACACTGCACTCCAAGACTCATCCACAAGATGAGTCAGAGTGGCTTGGTTATAGGTTTGCCTAAACTAAACAACTTGGATAATAAAATATGTAATGCTTGTCAACAAGGTAAACAATCTAGGACACAACATCAATTAACTAATCAAGAACGAACCAAAAGTGTTCTTGAGCTCCTACACATGGATCTATTTGATTCACATGGAGCTAAGTCACTCAATGGTAGTCAATTTTGCTTAGTCATAATTGACGACTATTCTAGATTTACTTAAGTTAGGTTTATCAAACATAAAAATGATACCCTAGACCAACTAATCAATCTTTGTAGGTTAATCAAAATCAAAAGAACCTTAAGATTAAAAGACTTAGAAGCGATCATGGTGGTGAATTCGAAAACCACAGTGTTTACAGATCTCGTAACCTAAACGGATACCACCATGAGTTTTCATGTCCTAGAACCCCACACCAAAATGGGTTAGTCGAACGGAAAAATAGAACCCTACAAGAAGCCGCTAGGACAATGTTAAACGAGTATAACCTACCCGATAGATTTTGGGCAGAGGCCGTAGTACGGCTTGCTATGTCCAAAATAGGATCCTTATGGTAAAGAGGCACCAAAAGACCTCGTGACGAGATTTATCACGATAAAATACCGAACATCAAGTACTTTAGGGTATTTGGATGCAAGGTACATATCTTAAACACTAAGGATTACCTAGGAAATTTAAATCCAAAACCTCACTCGAACCTTTCTAGGATACTCAACCACCAGAGAGCTTATAGGGTATACAATCACGACACTCTTAGAGTCGAAGAAACCATTAATATAGTTTTCGAGAAGGACACGAACCCGCTTCAATCCTTAACAAAACCAACTAGCAAATCAACTTATAGCGAACCCGACTCGATCTTGAACTTGAATCTCGTCCCTAACCCAAGTCATCCTATCGACCAAGTGATAGATGACTCTAACCCAAGTCAAACTAGAACTCACCCAAGTCATCCTATCGACCAAGTGATAGATGACCCTAACCCGAGTCACACTAAGACTCAAACAAATCATCCTATCAATCAAGTTATAGGTGATCCAAATTTAGGGTTGAACTAGAGCTTCATATCGAAACCTTAGTCAAATCTCGTTAATTTCCAAAATCGAACCCAAAACTATTGAACAAGCACTTCTTGATCCCGATCGGATTATTGCTATGCAAGAAGAGCTAGCTCAATTCACTAGAAATGAAGTCCGGGAATTAGTACCACCACCTAAAGAAAAATCAATTATTGGAACAAGGTGGGTATTTCAAATAAACTTGATGATAAAGGTGAAGTAGTTAGAAATAAAGCTAGGTTAGTCGCAAAAAGGGTTTAGTCAAGTCGAAGGTTTAGATTACGATGAGACCTACGCCCGAGAGACTAGAGTCCATCCGAATGTTGTTAGCATATGCCGCACATCGAGGTTTTAAATTGTTTCAAATGGATGTCAAGTCAGCATTTTTGAATGGATACATTAAGGAAGAAGTTTACGCTACCAACCTCCTGATTCGAAAATCTAGATAAACCCGACCATGTCCTTAGACTTAAGAAAGCCCTATATGGACTCAAACAAGCCCCAAGAGCTTGGTAAAAGGCTTCGATCTATCTTAAGTCCAAAGGATTCAACCAAGGTTTAGTCGACCCAACCTTATTCGTTAAAACCGTAGGAAAAGAAATCTTTATAGCCCAAATCTATGTAGATGATATAATTTTTGGAACTACCAACTCGATCTGCTAACTAATTCATCTCACTTATGGAAAGTGAATTTGAAATGAATTTAGTGGGAGAGTTAAGTTTCTTCTTAGGTTTACAAATTAAACAAACTAAAGATGGAATATATTTACATCAACAAAAATATACTAAGGACTTAATAAATCGATTTGGAATGCAAGATGCTAAAATAATCAATACACCTATGAGCAACTAATGTTAATATAAACGAAGATGTAGAAGGAAAACCCGTTGACCTAAAATACTATAGGAGCGCAATAGGAAGTCTCCTATACTTAACCGCGAGCCGAATTCGGCATTTTATTCGTAAGTATGTGCGCAAGGTTACAAACTGTGCAAGGAGTCTCACCTAACCCTAGTCAAGCGTATCCTTAGATATCTAAAGGGCACGCTAAACGAGGTATTTGGTACCCTAGATCTACCGAAGTTTAATCTAATCGGCTACTCCGACTCGACTATGCCGGTAGTAAACTCGATAGAAAGAGCACGAGTGGTTGTTGTCAAATCCTCGGCTCGAGTCTAGTAAGTTGGTGCGAGGGAAGCAAGATTGTGTTGCCTTATCTACCACCGGCCGAATACGTTGCGATGGGTGAGTGTGTCTCTCACCTCTGTGGATGAAGCACACTCTCCAAGACTTTAGCTTAATCTTTAACAACATTAAAACCTACATAGATAACATTAGTTCAATTAACTTAACTAAAAATCCAATATGTCATTCTAGGACAAAACATATAGAAGTTAAACACCACTTCATTAGGGAACATGTAACTAATGGAACTATACAACTAGAGTATGTTGAGTCCAAATCAAACCTAGCGGACATCTTCACCAAACCACTACCCGGCCGAATTTAGTTTATTAAGACGAAAGTTAGGTATGTGCGTAATAGAGTAGGATTTAAATTTTTCTATATATGTACTCTACTTTTGCTTCTTTTATGAAATTAGCCTAAGTCTTACCTTAGAAATCATATACCTATAGATTTAAGGAGCCAACACATCTCACAACACATAGGACTAATGTGTTTGTGTACTTAGCCACGTGACAGGCGTGAGATGTTAGGACCTTACTCCGGTTCAGATGTAGATTCATTGCATCGACATGAACCATGGAGTATAATTATTTAAAATTAATCAACTCCTTCAAGACTTATTGATCATTCTATATCAATCAAGTCCAACCGGAGTTGTACATTTTAGATGAACATATTTTCAAGCTTATTATTATTTTAAAAAAAATATATTTATATTGGGAACTTGCTTGGACTTACAAACCCTAAAATATATTTACAAACTTTTTGAGTTAAGGCAAAAGGGGGAGAAAGTCACAAAAGTAAGGAAGAAAGTAAACAAAATTATTACCTTTTATATTAAGTAATTCCGTTTACTTAAGCAACTATTAAGGGGGAGTAAAAATTATTTTTCAAGAACTCACCTTCGGTCAAGGGGGAGGTTACCTCAAAGGGGAGAACTTGAAACAATAATATTTCTCACTCATGCTTAATCATTATGCTAGCTCATTCATATTTAATCATTATGCTAGCTCATTCATATTTAATCATTATGCTAGCTCATTCATATTTAATCTTTATGCTAGCTCATTCATGCTTAATCATTATGCTAGCTTACTGTTATGCTTAATTTTTCCTTAACTTTTGTGGTTTGCCATGAATCAAAAGGGGAGATTGTTGGTGCAAGGGGCACCAAAGTCGAACCGTATTTTGATTATGGCAAAAGGCTCAATAGTTAAGGGTATATTTGTTATCTTACGAGCTCAATTAAGTGTGCAGAAATGCTAAAGTTGAGCGTAAGGTCTGCGACACCCGGTGGGAACCGAGGTGGTCGGGCAACGCCAGAGGGACTTCGGAGGAAGCCGAGGTACTCGGGTGAAGACCGGAAGCGAGGCTACAAGGTAAGCTCGTGTGAAAGCGAAGCAAGGTCGTTAAGCGTAGATCCGACCCAATACCTCCAATGGAAGGTCTAGGTCGAGATCAGATGGTTAGAACCATCGCACTTTATATTTTAAGCTAACTTGTATCGGTCCAAAACCCTTTGACTATACCAACTGCTAGTCAAGTTCCAGCCTCGAGAAGAGCTCGAATTTCAAGGGGGTGAATTTGGACTTGACTCGTGTTTTGGTACAAAGGGTGATGTGGCATCAAGGTGGACATCCAAACCATCACCAAGCTTCCTTGTGGTGGAAGCCCAAAATAAGGTGAGTTGGCACAAGATGGTTGGCTCCCATGATGTGGCACAAGTTGAATGGCTCCAACAAGTTGGCGCCCAAGGAGGTTGGAGGTGGCACAAGGTGGTTGGATGAAACACCTCATCCTCAAGTTGGCGCCCAAGGAGGTTGGAGGTGGCACAAGGTGGTTGGATGAAACACCTCATCCTCAAGTTGGCGCCCAAGGAGGTTGGAGGTGGCACAAGGTGGTTGGATGAAACACCTCATCCTTGAGTTGGCGCACAAGGAGGTTGGAGGTGGCACAAGGTGGTTGGATGAAACACCTCATCCTTGAGTTGGCGCAAAGGATGTGGATGAACAAGTCTTGGGGGATAAGAACCTCACCTTGGACACTACCTATGTCTAAATTCATAGATCAATATCCATAAATAGACATGTTCAAGCCAAGCAAATAACAAGAATTCAAGAGCTCTCAACACGCCGTCGTAACGCCGCTACTACTACTCACATTTGCTACGACGAAGTGCCGCCGACAACGAAAGCTACATCTTCTACTTATAAGAGTTGTCGGTATATTTATTTAAGTTCTACTTCTTTAAATTGTCTTTGTGCTTTAATCGTAACAAGGAAAGGGGGAGTGTCCCTTTGCCTTGATTTCTTTTTGTAATCGTTGCTCCTACTTCCAACGAAGAGGAGTGGTTTTAGTGAATTGCCCTCCGTACGTGATCAAGGATCACTAGGGCCGTGGATTAGCAATCGAAAGATTGTGAACCACGTAAAAATATCTTGTCTACTTTATATTTCCGCTGTGCATTCTCTACTTGCTTTTTACTTATTGCAAAAGTTTTTAACGACACCGTATCGCTATTCACCCCCCCCTCTAGCGACACTTTCGATCCAACACTATGTGATTCTTAATATTTTCAAAAATGACTTTCAGTCCACTTACTATGATACTAAAGGAAATAAACTTACTGTACCCAGATAATGTTGATTGGAAAAGAATTTAGATATTGTCTTATCTGCTAAGGAGTACAAGTATGCACTCTTCGAAGAGTGTCCTCAAGCCATGGTTGCTCAAAAAGGTTTCTACTTCTAAGCCGAAAGGCAAGAAGAAGGAGAAACAAGGTGGAGCAAAGGTGGTGGGAGGATCTCAGGGAGGAGTGAAGAAGCTGAAAGGCAAGTACTTCACTTACAAGCAGCTTGAACATTGGAAGGACTGTCCCAATCCAAAGCAGAGCAAAGATATATCCTTTGGACTAGTCGTTGAAACATGATTAGCGGTGTTATCTACCGACAACTGGTGTGTAGATACGGGAGCCACTAATCATGTCTGCAATACTTTGTAGGGGTTCCAGGAAACCCGACGACTAGCTAAAGGGGAGATTACCATTTACTTGGGCAATACCATGAAGCCGGCGGCTATTGCAGTGGGAGAAGTTTTATTTATCTCTTGAGAAAAATAAAACTTAGGTTCTGGAAAATTCCCTTTATGTACCTTTATTTAGAAAGAACTTAGTTTCAGTTTCTAAATTGTTTATGGATGGATATTCTATTTCTTTTAATGACAGAGTTGTTATAAGAAGAGATAGGGACATTATCTGTTCCGGTACATTGATAGGAAATTTGTACACACTTGAACCAAAACCTCCCACGATGCAAATTGAAGTTTATAACTCATCTTCTAATTCCAATAAGAGAAAAGAACCTTCGAAGATGAACCAAACATATCTTTGGCATCTTAGGCTTGGTCACATTAACCTAAGCAGAATTCAAAGGTTGATAACTGATGGACCTTTGGGTTCATTAGTGGTGGAGGATCTCCCAACCTGTGAATCTTGCTTGGAGGGTAAGATGACCAAGAGGCCTTTTAAGGCCAAGGGGTATAGAGCCAAAGATGTGTTAGATTTGGTTCATTCTGATTTGTGTGGTCCTATGTCTATCCAGGATAGAGGTGGTTTTGAGTATTTCATCTCTTTTATAGACGATTACTCAAGATATGAATACATTTACCTGATACACCGCAAGTCTGAATGCTTTGACAAGTTCAAAGAATTCAAGGCTGATGTGGAGAAACATCAAGGTAAAAGTATCAAGACACTATGATTTGATCGTGGTGGTGAGTACCTCTTGGGAGAGTTTAGGGACTACTTATCAGAGGCTGGGATTCAATCCCAATTAATTGCACCTGGCACACCCCAGCAGAACGGTGTAGCAGAGCGAAGGAATAGGACTCTTATGGAAATGGTTAGATCGATGATGAGTTATTCTGACTTGCCATATTCGTTCTGGGGATATGCTCTAGATACGACAATGTACATTCTGAACTTGGTTCCATCTAAATCAGTGTCTTCTACTCCCACAGAGTTGTGGACTGGGCGAAAGCCTAGTCTAAGATATATTCGGAAATGGGGGAGTCCAGCACATGTGCTGAAGGCAGATGTTGGCAAGTTGGAACCTCGTACAGAAGTACGCTTGTTCGTTGGCTATCCCAAGGGAACGAAGGGTGGATTTTTTTATAGTCCTAGAGATCAGAGGGTGATCGTTTGCACGAATGCCAGATTTCTAGAGGAAGACTATGTGATGAGCCACATACCCAAGAGTAAAATTGTTCTGAAGGAGTTAAAAGGGGAAGTCACTTCTTTAGTACCAACGGTACAAGAGGATATACCACATGTCACTGCACCGCGTGTCATAAAGGATACACAGGTGATACCTCATCATAGTGGGAGGGTTGTGAGACAGCCTGATAGATTCATGTTCTTGGGAGAATCTTCTGATTTGGTCCCTGGTGAATATGAACCTGATCCCTGGACATATGACGAGGCAATCAAAGATAAAGATACAGTATCTTGGCAAAGTGCAATGAATGCTGAGATTAAATCTATGGATTCAAATCAGGTCTGGGAGCTAGTAGAACCACCTGATGGTATAAAAACCATTGGATGCAAGTGGATCTACAAGAGAAAGAGAGGAATAGATGGGAAGGTTGAGACCTTCAAAGCGAGGCTTATTGTAAAGGGGTATACTCAGAAAGAGGGTATCGATTATGAGGAGACCTTTTCGCCGGTAGATATGCTTAAGTCTATCCGGATTCTCTTATGCATAGCAGCTCATATGGATTATGAGGTGTGGAAGATGGATGTCAAGACAACTTTCCTTAATGGAAGTCTTGAGGAAAATATCTACATGAAGCAACCAGAGGGATTCATTACTAAGGACAAAGAGCATCTTGTATGTAAGCTTAATCGGTCCATTTATGGATTGAAACAAGCTTCGAGGTCTTGGAACATCCGCTTTGATGAGGTGATCCAGTCTTATGGATTTATTCAAAGTCTGGATGAGTCTTGTGTATACAAGAGATGTGACAAAAATATAGTGGTATTTCTTGTACTATACGTAGATAATATTTTGTTGATTGGCAACAATACCAAGGTGTTATCGGACGTAAGAGTATGGTTGTCCAAACAGTTTGATATGAAGGACTTGGGAGAGGTGGGACACATCCTTGGGATCAAGGTTATAAGGGATCGCAGGAAAAGGATGTTGTGCTTATCCCAAGCTTCATACATAAGACACAATTATGGATTGTTTTAGCATGCAGAACTCCAAGAAAGTTTTTTCTACCTTTCAGGCATGGAGTTCCTTTATCTAAGGAGATGTGTCCTAGATCATCTGAGGAGATAGAGGAGATGAAGGCGGTTCCTTATGCTTCGGCAGTAGGAAGTTTCATGTATGCGATGCTCTGTACTAGACCAGATATCTGCTTTGTTGGGTTTCCGGCACCGCGGCGTGTGTGTGTTCGATCATGTTTCGTAAACATGAGCACAGCGGAAGCAATTAAAATTAATAAATCTATATTTATTACAACACACACAACACACACATGCTATTACAACAAGTGTAGACATAACCGTAAATTAAAATTTGCAATAAAAGGAAATTAAACTACGTTATACCTTTCGTATGACGTGTAGCGGGAACGACATCAACCGGAACGATCCTCGTAAGAATCGTCTCTATCCGTATCCACGCCGAGCTCCTCGGGATGACTTCGCTAAGTCACGAGCTTCGTCTTCGTACGGGTTACTAGTCTCGTGTTGAAGACGACGTGATCGAGAGATGATCACGATCCGAATCCAAATTCGGATCCTAAAACGAGTTCTCAAAACTCGCTTCTCCGGAGAGGTATTCATCAACCGTTTGACGAATCCTTCGTCCTCCACCTCAGAGGATTACCGGAGATCAAATCCCCGGTAAGTTAGCCGCTGTCGGAGCACTAACCGTCGTCCAAACGACGCTCCGACGAGAGGAGGAGAAGCTGTCCAGAAAACTGGACAGCTTGGTGGAGGAGTAGGCGCCGGCCAAAACAAGGAGAGAAAAAGCTCACCTTGATGCCGAACCTATAGGAGATCACCGGAGGGTCGCCGGAGGTTCACCGGCTGGAGCTTGGACGCCGGCAAGGGTCTTGGACGGCGGCACAAAGCTGGGCGACGGCAGCTTGTAGTTGGGCGCCGAAATCACCAACAAGGGGTGGGCGGCAACTAGGTTGGGCGGCCAAAATAGATTAGGGTTTTGGATTAGGGTTTAAGCCCTATTTTATAGAGAACTAATTCTCTTAATGGTTAATGGATCATATCCATAAAGCCCGTTAACCCGCTCCATTAAGATAAGTTAAAATAAACCAAACCATGATGGTTTATTTTAAGTTAAAACGAACCGAACCAACCTTTGGTTCATTCGCTTTAATATAAACCAAACCCTTTGGTTTATTCTCATCCATTGGATTAGAACCAAACCATTTTGGTCCATCCATTATTACCCCATCCATGCTTCCATTGCAATCAAAACAATTTCATGCTCGCTTATGTTTGGTCCAACCAAACATAGTTTCTCCCGAGAATCCCATTCTCAAGCTCGCTTTAAATCCTTTGGATTACACTCGCGTGTGACCAAATAGGTTCTCGGTTTATGTTGGCCGCCTATAATTAACCATTAATTATAGAACGATCATGAGTGGCACCTAGTAGTACATCATGATCCCCAATTAACCAAAAGATCAACGGTTGATCCGTAACTATTTCAAAACCCTTCAAGAGCTCGAATGAATCGTGCCCCATTCCCTTCACTCATCTTATACCCACTTGGTTCAGGACATGGTCTATTGTGTCAGTCCCCACTAGGCTGACTACGTCACACCTAGCCCAAGTATCATTTCCTCGTCCTACGGATTCTAGTTACTCCATATGTATCGAAGAGTACTTTACTCTAAACATGTAATGCTTTGGCCAAAGACTTTAGTAACAATCCGACGAGAGGCCATGAGTATACATCTCCTCGCAAGGAGTGGTGAATCCTTTATAGGCTATTCAAACACCTTCGATCACTTCGACTTATACCCAATCATCCCGGGTCCACATCTCCTCGGAGATGTTTGCTTAAGATGTCAAAGCATAAGTCTCCATGATCAAGATGACTTGAATACCGCAAGTCAAAGGAACATCGCACTTAAGCCACAGTAAGAACTTCATTGACATATCTATATATGCAGAGAACCATATGAAGTCTTACGGCTGGTCACTCCAATGAACTAGTTACCATAACTAGCATCCACGATTAACTCCTGACATCACTATGTCTCCGGCCCGAGAATCGCTTGGATACACCAAGGAGTATACCTCGTGCTAGTCTCGACAGAATTGATGGTGTCCAAATCCATCAATTCATCGACTAGGGATAATTCCGATACATCACAACTACACATGTAGAGATACTCACTAGTTGTGATCCAATCACAAATTCTCTTATGCTGTGAATCGTATCGTGGACATTCAGTAAATGAGTTTAAGATCCAATCAAATACATAAAACATGTATACTCAAATAGTGAATCTTCATTTATCATATAAATGGTTCATACATAAGGCGATTGCCTTAGGACATCTCTCATATATTACTAACATGCTTTGCCATGGGCATGGCCAGCAGATATCAGAGTAATCCAGGACTGGGACATTGGACTGCGGTAAAGCATATATTGAAGTGCCTGAGAAGGACTAGGGATTATATGCTAGTTTACCTAGCAGACCAATTACTCCCTGTGGGTTACATGGATTGTGACTTCCAATCAAATAGGGATAACAGTAAGTCTACCTCAGGTTTTGTGTTTACTTTGGGAGGTGGAGCCATTGTATGGAGGAGTATCCAGCAGAAATGCGTGGCGGACTCCACCATGGAAGTTGAGTATGTGGCAGCCTCTGAGGCGGCCAAAGAAGCTGTGTGGCTCAGGAACTTCCTGATGGACTTGGATGTGATTCCTGGATTGCCCAGAACTATCACAATTTATTGTGATAATAGTGGTGCAGTTGCAAACTCGAAGGAACCACGAGCCCATAAGGCTAATAAACACATAGAGCGCAAGTACCACCTAATACGAGAAATCGTAAAAGAGGTAGAAGTTGTTGTCGCCTAGATTGCATCAGAGGATGACCTGGTAGACCCTTTTCACTAAGGCCCTTCTAGCGAGACCTTTGATAGGCATGTGGAAGGAAGGGGAATCAGATGTATGGTAGTATGAGGACAACATAGTCTTTTAGTATAAGTGGGAGATTGTAGGGATGTATACTGAAAAGTCTATCTTTTCTATGAACATCTTTATTTTTGAAATAAGAATCACATGATCATTGTTTGCATATTTATATGGTTATGCAATATTGTCTAATACATTACATTGTAGATAACATGGTGTGTGGTGTCACACGGGAGATCATGTTATCAGCTCCTTGTAAAGTATAAGTAAAGGCTTACAACCGAGATGACTTTGGACAAACCAATGGAATGGTTGTAGTGTGATTTGGTGTTGGTTTGTCTTGACCATAGAATCACACTAGTGCACTTTGTGTGTATTGAGAAGGACCGACTTAAAGGTGATTCGATTTATTGCTGACTACATAATCGAATCGGACCTCAGATATTATTTAGTACATGCTCTTAATCCCGATATAATAACGGGCACATATACTTAGTACTCATCTCTTTGATTTACCAATGGGCGAGATTTATAGATTAAATCAATAGGCTCGGTAAGTTGGGAGATGATATTATTTATATGGTGTTCCGTTGATTATAAGAGAAAACCGTGTCCTATATATTAGGATGATGATGTCCCCTTGAAGAGCTCATAAGGTTCATCATGTAAACCCTGCAGGTGGACTTGGTCCGGAATGATGAAAAGGTTGAGTGGTACTACTCAAGGAGTTAGATGTTGATTAATTAATGGTCAGTAAATTAATTAATCGACGGACATTCAAGATCTTAAACATGAGGAAAAATGTACAAATAATATATGGAGCCCATATTATCATATGGGGGTTGGTGAGGTAGATCAATGATTAACCTTTAGTGGATTAGATCATCATTAGTGGATCGGACTTTATGTGGGCTTGATCCATGGGTGGCCAAGATCCAACTCCTCATGGTCCATAATGTAGCCTATTAACACCTCATGAAGCTTAGATCCAATGGATGAAAACAAAACTTTAGATCCAAAGGTAGAGATTAAATCTCTAGATCCGATGGTTGAGATTAAATCTCTAGATCCGGCGGTTGAGATTAAATCCCTAGAACCAATGGAGGAGATTAAATCATGGCTTGAGCCCAACTCTATAAATAGAGTCATGAAGTGGGCGGCAAGAATAAGCATGGCTTAAGGGGATTAGGGTTTGCTTCCTTTGGAGGCTAGGAATCCTAGTTGGTTTAGGATTAGGTTTGGGTGGCTAGGGTTTTGGGAGCTAAGGGTGGGCGGCCACAAGTGGATGAGGGTTTCCTTCTTCGTCCTAAGGTTGGCCGGACACTATTCATCTTCCCTCTACCTTGTCTTGTGCTCATCCTAATCTTCTTCCCCACTTCCATGGCCGGCCATAAGGAGAGCTAGGCTTAGGGTTTGGAGGCTTAGGGTTTAGGAGGCTTGGGTGGCACCAAATAAGGAAGGTTTCTTTCTTCTTCATATTTTTGTGGCCGGCGCCCACAGCCCTATCCCAGCCCTTGGGTGGCATCCAAAGACCCCTTCTCCTTCTCCTTAGGTGGTGGAAACAAGATATAGGGCTTTCCCTTGGTGTCTTGGCCGGTTTCCACCACTATCTCCTTCTCCTTGTTGGCCGGTGGCAAGCATTCTCCTTGTTGCTTGTTGGTTGGCCATATGAAGGAGAAGAGCTTTGTTTTTATTCTTCCTCTTGCTTTGGAAGAGCAAGGAAGGAAGATTTACGATCTAGGAGCTTCGACTTTTGGTAGAGCGTCACCCACACGACGTCCGAAAGGAGGAAGGACATACATTAGAAGATCGAGAGGTATATCGATTCTCTAATTTTTATATGTTACATGCTTGTATTTGTTTTTCAATTATGAGCATGGTATAAATCTGTATATGGCTAAATAATACTTAGATCCCGAGCATAAACACAAAAACCAGCGATCCGGACATCGTCTATTCCACGACTACTCGTAGAATAGAGGATGGTCGCTGGAACAACTAGTTTGTTCAAGTGACCTCTCTAAACGAATAGCACGACGATGACTTGGTGGTTTGGGCAATCCCTTTTTTCTAGGATTATTTTTTTTTAATCCGGGGGTATCGAAGGGATCGCCATGGACAAGCTACCGAGGTGAAGTGGGAAGCGAAGTTTCCCCTCACGGACTCGATAAGCAAAACCCTTCATAGGTTAGGTGCCTTATTCCCATAATCTCATCCCACCCCATTTTTGCAAATAGGGTTTGCATGTCACACAACAAACCTAAAGATCCTAGCAAATCCTCATCTAAGTACCTAGTAGCAGTAAGTTTACGAGTAGAGAGCATATTGAACCTATCTCTATGCTCATTATTGTAAAAAAGTAGAGGGGGTAGGGCGTTACCCTCTTCCGGAGCTTGAGGAGCGTCGACTCTTCTTGTTTGTCGCTCCGAGGCACCAGATTGGGATGCTACAGTCTTTGTTCTCCTCATCCTTGCTCCTTTTGGCTCTTTAAGAGGTTGAAAATGCTTCTAGAGGAAGGGGAAAGCGAAATCACATGGCTAGGGCAAGAACTTTTGAAGCACACGACGCAAATGAGGTGAAAACACATGGCTCGTGTAACGCCCGCCCTTCCCGTCCTCCTAACACACATCCTATAGACAGGCGGTGGCGCTACGCGATCATACATTCATGCATATAACAGCGGAAGCATTTAAAAACTTTACAACTTTTAACTCTAATTACATTAACCCAATCAACCTAACAATTTAATCATGGCAAAAGGGTCTTAGCAATTTATTTAACTAAACATGTATTAACCATTTCAAGGTTCATAAAAATAAACATGAGTAACCACCATAGAAAGCATTAACATCTCCTAACAGTTTACACATAAACTCAAAATCATGCATAAGTCCGTATATGAAAATGATCTCGTCCACCATGCCACTGCCACACACATCTTTGCCCCTCCTGCTGCTCCCTTTAATTTATCCATTCCTTGCCCTTTTCTACATTACAAGGAAAGTAAACTGTAAGCACATAGACTTAGTAAGGTCCTTTCCAACTCACAAAAACATACATCATGAATTAAACGTAAAGTAATGACATGTTCGTTTAAACAACATATGAGCATAGTATTTATTTAAAGTAGAGACATGATCAATTTAGGAAAAGAACATATGCCACTGCCAGGTTATCCTCTGATGCAATATTGGCCACAACAACTTCTCCTCGCTTTACGATTTCTCGTATCAGGTGGTACTTGCGCTCTATGTGTTTACTTGCCTTATGGGTTAGTGGTTCCTTCGAGTTTGCAACTGCACCACTATTATCACAATAAATTGTGATAGTTTTGGGCAAACCAGGAATCACATCCAAGTCCATCAAGAAGTTCTTGAGCCACACAACTTCTTTGGCCGCCTCAGAGGTTGCCACATACTCAGCTTCCATGGTAGAGTCCGCCACGCATTTCTACTTGACACTCCTCCATACAATGGCTCCACCTCCCAAAGTAAACACAAAACCTGAGGTAGACTTACAGTTATCCCTATCTGATTGGAGGTTGGAATCTGTGTATCCCACAGGGAGTAATTGGTCTGCCTGGTAAACTAGCATATAATCCCTAGTCCTTCTCAGGTACTTCAATATATGCTTTACCGCAGTCCAATATCCTTGTCCTGGATTACTCTGATATATGCTGACCATGCCAATGACAAAGCAGATATCCGATCTCGTACATAGCATAGCATACATGAGGCTTCCTACTGCCAAAGCATAAGGAACCACCTTCATCTCCTCTATCTCCTTTGATGTTCTAAAACACATCTCTTTAGAGAAAGGAACTCCATGCCTAAAAGGTACAAAACCTTTCTTGGAGTTCTGTATGCTAAAACGAGCCAAAATGGTGTCTATGTATGAAGCTTGAGATAAGCACAACATCCTTTTCCTGTGATCCCTTATAACCTTGATCCCAAGGATGTGTCCCACTTCTCCCAAGTCCTTCATATCAAATTGTTTGGACAACCATACCCTTACGTCCGATAACACCTTGACATTGTTGCCAATTAACAAAATGCCATCTACGTATAGTACAAGAAATACCACTATGTTTCTATCACATCTCTTGTATACACAAGACTCATTCGGACTTTGAATAAATCCATAAGACTGGATTACCTCATCAGAGTGGATGTTCCAAGATCTCGAAGCTTGCTTCAATCCATAAATGGACCGATTAAGCTTGCACACAAGATGCTCTTTGCCCTTTACAATGAATCCCTCTGGTTGCTTCATATAGATGTTTTCCTCAAGATTTCCATTAAGGAAAGTTGTCTTGACATCCATCTGCCATACCTCATAATCCATATGAGCAACAATACATAAGAGAATCCGGATAGACTTAAGCATGGCTACCGATGAAAAAGTCTCCTCATAATCGATACCCTCTTTCTGAGTATACCCTTTCGCAACAAGCCTTGCTTTGAAGGTCTCAACCTTCCCGTCTATTCCTCTCTTTCTTTTGTAGATCCACTTGCATCCAATGGTTTTTACACCATTGGGTGGTTCTACTAGCTCCCAGACCTGATTTGAATCCATGGATTCTATCTCAGAATTCATTGCACTTTGCCAAGATACCACATCTTTATCTTGGATTGCCTCATCATATGTCCAGGGATCAGGTTCATTTTTGCCAGGGACCAAATCAGAAGATTCTCTAAGAACATAAATCTATCAGGCTATCTAACAACCCTCCCACTACGATGAGGTATCACCTGTGTATCCTCTGTGACATGCGGTGAAGTCACTTGTGGTATATCCTCTTGTACCGGTGGTACTGAAGTAGTGACTTTCTCTCTCAATTCCTCAAGAACAATCTTACTCATGGGCTTGTGGTTAATCATATAGTCTTCGTCAGAAATCTGGCATTCATGCTAACAATCACTCTCTGATCTCTAGGACTATAAAACAAACCACCTTTTGTTCCTCTAGGATAGCCAACGAATATGCACACTTCTGTACGAGGTTCCAACTTACCAGCATCTGCCTTCAGCACATGTGCTGGACTCCCCCAAATCTGAATATGTCTCAGACTAGGCTTTCGCCCAGTCCACAATTATGTAGTAGTAGAAGGCACTGATTTAGATGGTACCAAGTTCAGAATATACACTGCCGTATCCAGAGCTTACCCCCAGAATGAATCTGACAACTTAGAATAACTCATCATCGATCTAACCATCTCCATAAGAGTCCTATTCCTTCGTTCTGCTACACCATTCTGCTGGGGTGTGCCAGGTGCAGACAATTGGGATTGAATACCAACCTCTGATAAGTAATTCTAAAACTCTCCCAAGAGGTACTCACCACCACAATCAGATCGCAGTGTCTTGATACTTTTACCTTGGCATTTCTCCACATCAGCCTTGAATTCTTTGAACCTGTCAAAGCATTTAGACTTACAACGCATCAAGTAAATGTATCCATATCTTGAATAATCATCTATAAAAGAGATGAAATATTCAAAATCACCTCTAGCCTGGATAGACATAGGACCACACAAATCAGAATGAACTAATTCCAACACATCTTTGACTCTATACCCCTTGGACTTAAAAGGCCTCTTGGTCATTTTACCTTCCAAGAAAGATTCATAGGTTGGGAAATCTTCCATTATTAATGAACCCAGAGGTCCATCAGCTATCAACCTTTAAATTCTACTTAGGTTAATATGACCTAACCTTAGATGCCAAAGATATGTTTGGTTCATTTTCGAAGGTTCATTTCTCTTATTAGATTTTGAAGATGAGTTATTTACTTCTATTTGCATCGTGGGATCTTTTGGTTCAAGGGTATATAAATTTCCTATCAATGCACCAGAATAGATAATCTCCCTATTCCTTTTTATAACAACTCTGTCATTAAAAGAAATAGAATATCCATCAATAAACAATTTAAAAACCAAAATCAAATTCTTTCTAAATAAAGGTACATAAAGGTAATTTCTTAGAACCAAAGTTTTATTTCTATTAAAAGATAAATAAATATCTCCCACTGCAACAGTCGCCACCTTCGTAGCATCGCCCAAGTAAATGGTAATCTCCCCCTCAGTCAGTCATCTGGTTTCATGGAACCCCTACAAAGTATTGCAGACATGATCAGTGGCTCCCGTATCTACACACCAGGTGCCGGTAGATAACACAGCTAAACATGTTTCAACGACTAGACCAAAAGATATACCTTTGTTCTGCTTCCGGTTGGGGTAGTCCTTCTTCCAATGTCCAATTTACTTGCAAGTGAAGCACTTGCCTTTCGGCTTCTTCACTCCTCCCAGAGATCCTCCCACCACCTTTGCTCCACTTTGTTTATTCTTCTTCTTGCCTTTCGACTTAGAAGTAGAAACCTTTTGGGCAACCATGGCCTGAGCCTGAGCACTCTGACGAAAAAGCCCCTCTGTCGCCTGGAGTTCTGTCAGAAGCTCCGCCAGTGGATACAACCTCTTGTTCATGTTGTAATTCAAGCGAAACTGCTCAAAACTCCTAGGTAGAGACTGGAGAATGATATCGACCTGGGTTTCCCCATCGATCTTAGCTCCAAGGACTTCCATCTCATTCAAATGAGCCATCATCTTGAGAACATGATCCCTCATGGGTGTTCTCTCGATCATGGTGGTCGTCATCAAGTTCCTCATGGCTTCTTGCCTAGCAGCCCGATTCTGGTGTCCGAAAAACTCTTTGAGATTGAGCATCATGTCATAAGCAGTGGGCATGACTTGATGCTAATGTTGCAATACATTTGACATAGAAGCCAAAATATAACACTGTGCCATCTCATCAGCCTTTATCCACTTATTATAACTCTCCTTCTCCTTTTCCCCAGAATCATCTCCAGGCTTAGGAGGACACTCTTCAAAGAGTACATATTTGTACTCCTCAGCAGTCAAGACAATATCAAGGTTCCTCTTCCAATCAACATAATTGGATTCAGTAAGTTTATTTTCTTTTAGTATCACAGCAAGCTGGTTGAAAGTCATTTTTGAAAAACATAAGAATCACATAGATCAAAACATTAGATTTCAAAAAATTATTGATTCCTCAAACAATAAAATTTTAAAATCAACTAACACCTCAAAACACCGAGAATATCGTATGCCATGATCGTGAGGACGTATACGAATTCTACATTTGTAAGAGGAGGTTTTACCCATTAATTTTACTATCTCGTCAACCTAACTTTTTGACAAATAAAATTAATAGTTGGTTCCTCTTCGACCCTACAAATAAAAGCAGTGACTCCGATGGGAGGATACTCCTATTTGCATCTAAGTGTTCACCATTACTCTGTACCAAGACAATTATCTTGGGTTATGTGCCTTCGGATGAAGAAGTACACATGCTCCTAAATAATTTCCTATAACCATATTTGACCATATGATTCACAAAATAAACTCATCCGATGGGGAGAAAGGCACTCTGAGCCGACACACAAGTTTGTTTGTATCACATGTCAAATCGTAATGGAGGCCGTGGGAATTTATAAAAAATATCCCTCTCTCACTTAGTAATTTAAAATTGAGGAATTTTCCTAGCATCGACATGCATATCAAACAAGAAGCAATAAATATAAAAAAATATTTTCCAACTATTATGGCTTTTGTTCTCCAATATACCTCCCGTCGTATTGCCATCTCGTCCGCTCCTCCCTACTCCATGTACAAGCCATCCGGAGATCCGAGCCGAGAAAAATTATTTTAATTTACATCCATCGATCCTATACTCCACGAAGGAGTGTACATGAAATCTAGATTGAAAGTAAACTAAAATTAAAGAGTGGCTAAACAATACCGTACTTAATTATAAAAAAATTAAATACTAGCCTCGTCAACCCCGGGGATTCAAATAATATTACACACATCCAATCACATACACACATATGGCCATAATAGTTGGATCGTATGCCAGAAACCAAAAAGTTAGCCTACGCACATCCTACTATCATCCGACACATACAATATATGATAAGTGCATAAAATTAACTGAATCCTAAACACACAAAACTGGAAACCGTGACTCTGATACCACTTGAAGGGAGAAACTTCGCTTCCCACTTTAACTCGGTCGCCTGTGCATGACGATTCCATCTACATCCCCGGATTAAAAAAAATTAATCCTTGATGAAGAGGGATTACCCAAGCAAACGATCCATTGTTGTGCTATTCGATTAGAGTGGTCACTTGAACAAACTTGTTGTTCAAGCAACCTACCTCTTTTCTTCGATTAGCCTCAGAATAGACGATGTACGGACCGCCGATTTTTTTGTTTGTCTTCGGGGTCTAAGTAAATTAGCCACATACAATACATACAATATACAAAGAAATAAAAGGAAAGCAAAACAAGAATTATACCTCTTGTTTACCTCAAGGTCTTCAATCGCATGTCCTATCCTCCTCTTGGACGTTGTGTGGGCAATGATCTTCCAAGAGTTGAAGCCTCATAGATCACATTCTTCCCTTCCTTGCTCGCTCCGAACAAAGGGAAGAATAAAACAAAACTTCTTCTCCTATCTAGAACCGACCACCAAGTCAAGGGACTTAATGTTGCCGGTGGCTAAGGAGAAGAATAGGAGCGCCGACCAACCTTGAAGAAAGGTTGCAGCCAGCCAAAGGAGAGAGAGAGAGAGGGAGGAATTGTCGACCAATCTAGAGAGAGAGAGGGAGAGACGCCGCCGGCCAAGAAGAGCCAAAACCCTAGAATCATTGCCGCTGCCCAATAGGAAGAAGAGCAAGCTAGGGTTGCCGCCCACCTCTTCTCTCAAGCCAACTCCAAAAACCCTAACCCTAATTGGATGATACCTCTCCTTCCTGCCCAAGCCCTTATTTATAGAGTTAGGCTTAAGCCTCCTTTTAATCTCCACTGTTGGATCTAGAGATTTAATCTCAATCGTCGGATCTAGAGATTTAATCTCCACTGTCGGATCTAGAGATTTAATCTCAACCATCGGATCTAGAGATTTAATCTCCACTGTCGGATCTAGAGATTTAATCTCAACCGTCGGATCTAGAGATTTAATCTCCACCGTTGGATCCAGAGATTTAACCTCCACCGTCGGATCTAGAGGTCCATTTTCCACCATCGGATCTAGGCTTCATGAGGGTTTTAATAGGCTACAATAGGGACCATGAGGAGGAGTTGGATCTTGACCACCCAATGGATCTAGCCTACAAAAAGTCCGATCCATTAATGATAATCCATTCCACTAGAGGATTATCATTGATCTACCTCACCAACCCCCATAAAAAAATATGGGCTCCATATATTAATTGTACAAATATCTTTTCGTGTTTAAGATCTCGAATGTCCGTCAATTAATTAATTTACTGACAATTAATTAATCAACATCTAACTCCATGAGTAGTACCACTCAACCTTATCATCATGCCGGACCAAGTCCACCTACATGGTTTACATGATGAACCTTATGAGCTCCTCAAGGGGACATCATCATCCTAATATATAGGACAAGATTTCCTGTTATAATCAACGACACACCATATAAATAATATCATTTCCCGACTTACCGAGCCTATCAATTTACTCTATAAATCTCGCCCATTGGTAAATCAAAGAAATAAATACTAAGTATATGTGCCCATTATTATATCGGGATTAAGAGCATGTACACCATAATATCCGAGGTCCGATTCAATTATGTAGTCAGTAATAAATCGAATCACCTCTAAGTCGGTCCTGCTCAATACACACAAAGTGTACTAGTGTAATTCTATAGTCAAGACAAACCAATACCAAATCACACTACAACCATACCAATGGTTTGTCCATAACCATCTCGGTTGTGAGCCTTTACTTATACTTTACAAGGAACTGATAACATGATCTCCCGTATGACACTACACACCATGTTATCTACAATGTAATGTATTAGACAATATACATAATCATAAATATGCAAACAATGATCATGTGATTCTTATTTCAAAAATAAAGATATTCATACAAAAGATAGACTTTTCAGTATACATCCCAACACTTCTTGTTATAATTCAAGGTATTGGATGAAAGTCCAAACATCCAAATTGAAAGCAACCTCATAATCTTATTTGTTAATCCTATAGAAATATGTTAACTTAATCAACATACAAAAACCTTACCTCCTAATTCATTCTGCTTCCACTAGCTCGTTTACAACCCCTTTAACAGAGCATCATAAATCCTTCCATACATCAACTTATTCCCTAGAATCAATTACTCATCAATTAAGAAGAGAAATATGAAGGAAACTCACCTCTCAACCACAAGGCACCAGCAGGATCGATCCACGCCAATATAGGAGAAGATCAACAACACCCGCTGCCCACCAAACACTCAATCGTAGCTGTGAACAAAATTACCCAATAAATAAGACACTACCAAATAACTTACCTCATGACACAGCCATCATCGGCTCCCGACGACAGTCACAAGATACCCAACTCACCTTCACAGCCAAGCAAACCCCAAATAGCACACTATCCGGCTTGCTCCACTGAGGAAACCACACTCCAAATCAACACTTCGGCAATCAAACCCATAACCATCACCACCGAATGGAATTCACAGAACAACAGGGGAATTGATCTTGCTTACCAGAAATTGAAGCTTCACCGGCAATTAATCCCGCTATCCCCTGTTCACCAGAAACCACTAGCTCCAGCGGCGATCCTCTGTTCACCGCGGTCAACGCCTCGGCGGCAGCTCACGAACTCCCCAGCCAAAGAAGTCACCGATTTTCCCTATCCGAGCACCGTGCCGTCGCCATCGACCCAAGCCCCCCAAACCGTGAGCCTCTTTCATTGCTCTGGTCTGTCCGCGAGCACCGTCGAGTGGACGTCGCTTGCCGCCGTCCATTCGCGCAGAGGAACCGACGAAGTCCAGGCGGCAGGAGATGAAGAGGTTGCACAGAGGAGAAGGAGAGAAGGCGAGCGAGCTAGATCTGTTCGATGGGAGAAGTCGATCGGTGCCGCAGAGAAGATAAGGGGAGAACACGAGATCGGGAAATGCTCGGCGAAGAAATTAAAATCAGCGGGGCTCCATTAATGAAACGGGTCAAATTTCAGACCCGTTAAGCCCTTTAACTCCTTCTAAACAAAGAGAGTCTTAGAAATCTCCATTCGAGTCCAGAAAAATTCTTAAAAATTTCTGGAAAATCCCATAGGGTATTCTCCTAATTACCCAACATTTATTTTATTATATATATATATATATTTGGTCCCCAAATTTCATACTAACATGCAAAAATTACTTCAAGCAAGTTTCCGAAAGGACCACATACATTTCTCAAGTGAACAGATGAGGGTATCGAGCTCGGATAGTATCTTCCAGCTCCCACGTAACCTCCTCATCGATTTGATGCTGTCATCCAACCTTTATGAGTCGGATGGTTTTGTTCTACAACTGATGCTCCTTGCGACCAAGAATCCACACTGAAATCTCCTTATAACTGAGTTGGGATTGACACCTCCTTCAGAACATGATCAAAATGCGACACGTATTCCCTCAGCATAGAAACATGAAATACGTTGTGAACACCCGTAAGTGTCGAAGGTAAAGCCAACCGGTAAGCTACACCCCCAATCCACTCCAATATCCTAAATGGATCAATATAGTGTCAAGCTAACTTTTCCTTTCAACCTAAATCGTTTCACCCCTTTCATGGGTGAAACATGCAGAAATACCTATTCCCCAACTGAGAATTCCAAAGGCATTCGCCTTCGGTCTGCGTAACTCTTTTGTCAATCCTGTGCCTCTAATAACCATCATCTGATGACGCACACCAACTCTGCATCATGTTGGATACTCGGTGGCCCCAATAACTATCAATCCCCGACTTCCTCCCACAACATGGGAGATCTACAGGGTCTACCATATAGGGCCTCAGAAGGGAGCCATCTGAATATAAGAGTGGTAGCTATTATTATAGGCAAATTCCACAAAAGGAATGTGATCCTCCCAACTGCCTTTGAAATCCATGACACAGGATCTGAATAGATCTTCCAACATCTGAATGATATGCTTAGACTGTCCTTCCGTCCGTGGATGAAATGTAGTAATGAATCGAAGCTCTGCACCCATGGTCTGATGCAGACTCGGGATAAATCGCGGGTCTCTATCAGATATAATACCCAAAGGCACTCCATGCAATCTGATAATCCCTCGACAATACAACTCTGCCAGACGATCCAACGGATCCAGCCCACGAATAGGCAGAAAGTTAACTAATTCAGTTAGTTGATCCACGATCACCCAAATCGCATCATGTTCTTCACGGGTCCTAGACAATTCCGTAACTACACCAATAGTGATATGCTCCCACTTCCATTCTGGAATCGGAATTCCTGGAGCAATCTAGCAGATTCTGATGTTCAATCTTCACCTGCTGGTATACTAAATACCCAGCAACAAAGTCTGCGGTGTCTCTCTTCATACCGTTCCCACCAGTATAAACATCTCAAATCTCGGTACATCCGAGTACCACTAGGATGCATAACAAATTTCGAATAATGTGCCTCCTGTAGCAACCCTTTCTTAAGTGGATGCGTGTCTAGAACACGTATCCATATTAGAGACGGGAAATTATCTTCTCAAAAGAGAAGTCCATCAACCATTCAAAATCCACTCTACCATACACTTTAAGTGCATGGAAGACTATAGCGACCAATCTCACTTGTTGCAACCGTTCGCGTTCCAGCAACTCTATAGTAGCTAACCGGTAGCTAGTCAAAATCCCTTGAGCATTCCTGCTGCATACATCCACAAATCAAGATAATGACCACTAAAGTCATATCATGTATATGACAGCTTGTCTCATAGTTCCACAACTGTCGTAAGCTCGAGATACACCTCATTCAACTGCATCAGGATCGCTCCGTTCCTTAGAACGATGCATCCACATACAACCTCCTTTTTATCCACTCTGGAAGGTTTAACTAATACTTGTGTAAAAGTTAACCGTCATCTAGGTCTTGTAAACTGGTTTCACCAGCTTTTGACTAAATGATTTCCATCACTCTTGATCAAACAAGTCCGTGGTATAGTAATGCTAAAACATTCTATCCACATCTACAGTAATTACTAAATCATACAAGGCAAACCACCATCTACGATGGTCGAGTGCGCAACTCTAACTACCACCATCAACAGTGGCCAAGTTATGCAACTCCAACAACTACAAACTGATCCAATCGTGTCTAGAATACACGATTCTCAAATCCATGGGCGACTAAACCGTTAAATAGTTTAACAACCTAATCAAAACTCATAAAATTCATACTAAGTATGAAATTGTCGTCCTCCATACACCTGCATTATACTTACTCTAAGATGATGATATATCAATCATCACAACGACAATGATAATTGTATGACACTATGCCACTACAATATCAACCCTCCAGTCGTAAACCAACCCTAAGTATACACAGGTGTCTTTGGCTGATCTAAATAGATCATTTATCCACAACGAAGGATATTCTTCACAACAACTACTGTATTCCATCATCGATAATCGATGCATACTTTCAAAGGTCCATCTCTCTTTCAACAAAGAGTTCCGGATCTTCTCAAGGAGGAATACTGGGATAGATAAATATCCCCTTCAACATTTCCTATAATCGCAACTCACGTTCTTCCAATTTCTATAGTGTTTAGCAACACTGATACCAACAACACTATCACCCGGTATGTGATATTCGATACCAGAACTATTTTCCGTAATCATTTCGATCACCTACTCTACTTGCCTATGCAACGGTAAGCCTTGGAGTTCATCTGAAACTACATCCAAATACTCTCAGATTATACGCACATCCGAGAGACATATCGTACAATAATCTCAACAATTTGACCATCCGTAAGGATATGTCTACAGTAAAGATATGTCTGACATCCCTTAACTTCTTAATTGTTGATCCCCATCTCACCTGACGGTAGAGATACCACCGACCCACCAGTCGATGTAATCCATCTAATCCGAACTAATAATGTTATAGACACAGATACCTATAACTACAAGAATCTCTCAATTTATTAACCTTGAGGGTAAACTAAATTAATACCCTGAACAATCAATTATCTGTCGATCCGATCCAAAAGCTCCTTGCAAATCTTGGCCTTTCTCTGAAGAGAAGAAGATCAGATCCAATAGTCCGTGATAAAGCGGTCGCATTTCTACAACGAATGACCCGAGGATTTTTTCCCTGGATCGTCTGATCCCATCACTTAATGCTACGAGCTACAACTGTAGAATATCGAATAGATACGACCATCATTGTATACTCTCTCCTCTATACAAAGCCAATCCACATCTGGGGTGACTGTTGTTGTTATCTGCATGAGTCTTCTAAGATGTCTTCTGTTGATACTGCTTCTGTGCTGATCTTTGCTGAAGGGAAGTATAAAGGAACTCCAACCATGCCTGAGGTAGTAGGTTGCTATTGATGAGATAACCCAATCTTCGGTACTAATCTTCGCTGTCGAGACGGTGCATCATCCTCCCGGAACACCATTGATAGTCTTCAACTGAGTCTTCAAAATACAACTCCTCAATCTGTATTGATTGCTTACAATAGCAACATATGAACTGATCCAACGGATAATCTGACATCACGTGTCTTCGTGATCCTCACTGCACGCACATAATTCCTTCGGAGTCTTTGTTCTGATTTCGCTGATGTGCACGAGAACATCCTGATGATCTACGATTGGTCTTCTATAATCGACAAATAGCTCAAGGCATATGACTCCGATCTTGCTCCTTTTATCCAACAGCTGGAGACTTCCGACTCTAATAAGGTGACCTGCAATAACTGCTTATCGATCTCCAACTCTTAAACACTTGTACGAAGTCATTTCTAAACTCCTGACTCAATCCAATGTCTTCTGGCAGGATCTGGTAGAAGATTCCAACCTCCTAATCCAACTATAAGCCAATAACTCTGGGTGGCTTAAAACATCCATTCACATTCTTGAGCTATTAGGTGTGCGTAAAACTCTGCAAGAATAATGACTCTGCATGGTATTCCCGTTATCGACGATCACCCTACTTAAAGTTCAAGAATTCTCTACAATGTGTCACTGAAAGTGACACGGGGAAATACTCTCTTTCAACATCACTAAACCATGATTAAGTGATATATTATTCCCCGAAGATTATTTTCTGCATTTACCATCAAATATCAGCTTGATCTCGATAATGGTATGCAAATAACTCTACTTCATCTGTATAACACGAGTAAAGTACTCAAAAGTACCCTCAAAGTTATACAACCCAGTACGAACAACTCAGGGATCAAAATCCCTATGAAACACCTTATACTAATCCTCCGTTATCTTTATCAATAATAGCCTACTTGTCTTGTCCATTACCCAATAGGTAATGATCTGACTAGCATAATTAGTGAAAATCTCTAAGATTGTAGTCTCTGATTTCCACAAGAAATGTGATGACTTGACCCCTATTTTCCGACTCGGTATCAGTTGGCTCTCAAAGGTAAATCACTTTTTCGACATAGGTTCAAGACTCACAGACTCAACAGGTCGTGTCCGTGGTCAACTCAAACCATGATTACAAAGAATAACCAACCTACTACAGGTCATTCCCTATTATATACACTAAATGCATAGCCAACAAAACTGGGAGTGTAAACCCTAACGGCAACTCCGGTTGGTCGCCATGGTGGGCGACTTCCACTACGAGTCTGTACAGGTATAATCACTCTAACTGTATACACTTGTCAATCAAGTCTAGATAAGTATCCAACTAGAAAATAAGTCATCAGGAATACTTACCTTGTGCTGCTTGGAGCTCAGGCCGCTGTCCATCTCATCTCAGAAAACCAAAATCGAAACAAATTGACTTCCGAGAATCCAAGACTCGACACAAAAATAACATTGTATGTCATCGCAAAACCTAGAGCTCTGATACCACTAAAGTTGTCACGCCCCGAGAGCATGCCGTGCCGAAAAGCAAATGGACGACATCTTCCCTGTACGTGGCAACATTTCGGGTTAATACAAAGCCCGTAGGCCACAACAACAACATATATATATAAACAACCCACAACAACATAACAAACTAACTACCACAAAGACACAGCGGAAACATAAAACAACCACATCACAACTACATACAGTGCATACCAGTATGACTAACACCAAAACTAAGAACCACCATAACAAAACCAGAAAAGAAAGATACAACAACAATAGTCACAGACTACAATCATCAAATAAAGACCAAAGACATATCGGAACACCAACGATAATCCAAAAACCCAGACTCTCGGACTTGAGATGAGACGATGCCAGCCAGCGGTGCTCCAAGTCCATTACGAAGTCGGCTACCTGTTACTTGGGCGACAGAAAAACCTAGGGTCAGTGGTGGTGAGTAAAACTTAGCAAGTAAATATATATATATATATCAATATCACATATCATTCAACAACATAACCTAAAGGTACAATAGGTATACCAGCACAGTATATAAATACATGCATATACCGTCTAACCAAATAAACAACGTATAACGCAGACATACTTGAAAGTCTGCTACACTACTCTAATCCAACCTGAGCATATATTCAACATATATAACAGGAAGAGAAATACTAACTCACAATATACTCATGATATAGATCAAGGTATCTAATGGTCTGTCCAACAAATATACAAGTATCCGACACAATCGTATAACAGATGCAAGAAGCATGCATGAATATGATGTCCAACCAAATGCAGCAAGCATAGTACAATCAAATGCAACATCACAATAAGCATATATATATAGACTGCATCTATATATATATTAATCACAACCATCCATATATATATATACATGCATATATGTATATATATGGTAATATGCAAAGTGCCATAAGGTACGACAATGCAGCATGCATGGTCATGCCTGCGCACCCCTACTCGCTACCATGACCCCAGTGTGGCCTAGGTGGCACGACATGACAATTGTCCCAACTCAACACTAACCACCACTCTAGAGTGTCTGAGTGGGCAGTATGATCAAGTAGCATATGAGCGTAAAGAGCTCACTACACAACGGGGGTCCCTGCTACTGACCACTCTGACTGACACTACCAATGAGTTGTCGAGTGCCAGCACCTAGGACAACTGCATGCAACTCCAACTACCACTGTCTATAGTGGTAGAGTGCGGCACAACAAATGCTCTGCCTTCACACCAGTTACTCCTCGGGGAGTAACTTAGGAGGCAAGATGACTGATGACTCTCTCAACCCCAAGGGAGACTATGTCGTCAGAATGCATGCAAATGACATGAATGTACTATCACACATATAAACATTTACCACATACTCTCTGTTCAACAAAGAGTCGTACCCATCTGATCAATACACTCTCTATCCTGTAGAGAGTCGTACTCAATTGATCGACAGACTCTCTATCCTGTAGAGAGCCATACTCAACTGATCATAACTCTCTATCCAATAGAGAGTCGTACTCAACTAATCGACACACTCTCTATCCTGTAGAGAGTCATACTCGACTAATCATATCAAGCTGGGACCACCGGTCTATAGCGACACACTAATCACCCTTCACTTAACCATTACACAACACATGATTGGTAATAAGTATGCAACATATGGGTATTGGAAATAAATCCTACATTTAGGGCATTACCTACCCACGGATGACCTTTTCGCCAATTTATAAATTGGGTCATCACCCATACTCTAACATCTACACCCTACTAAACATCTAGGCCTATTTACATCACATCTATAACCCTAAATCATAATAAAGGAAATGCGATATCAACCTTTGAGTAAATATAGCCAACGACAAGTATCAAGCATAAGATAAATAAGAGCAAGGTCAAGATAATATGAACACCTAACATGCTCATATCTACGACTAAATCTGAATGTAATTACAACTACCTGATTAGGGTAGAAAATTACCCACTTATCAGTAGCTCGTGCTAGTAGTCCATACGTACAAGCATTTGTCACCAACCAATGTCATGCAAGAAAGAGCAAGGAACATAACTAAGTTCTTCATAAGTCCAATGGTGATATCAAATCCCTATTGATTAAGTTATCCACTCAAATGATCTATCCGTTTCCCCAAACTACATCTCCCGCCAAAGAACTACCTTTTCCATTAACTAAAATCAACCACCATATCAGTTAACAAAACAACATTGATATAAATCCATAAACATTCAAGTTGGGACTTACCAAGCCTAGCTTCCTTCACATCTTATTGAAGGGGGGAAACTTTGCTTCCCACTTCAACTTGGTCGCTTGTTAATGGCGATCCCATCTACATCCCCAAATAAAAAAAAATAATCTTTGACAAAGAGGGATTACCTAAGCAACCGTTCCATCATCGTGCTATTCGATTAGAGTGGTTACTTGAACAAACTTGTTGTTCAAGCAACCTACCTCTATTCTTCGATTAGCCGCAGAATAGATGATGTATGGATCGCTGGTTTTTGTGTTTGTCTTTGGGGTCCAAGTAAATTAGCCACATACAAAATATAAAACATGCATAGAATAAGAAAAGTTTCAAAAACAAGAATTATACCTCTTGTTATACCTCTTGATCTTCTATTGTATGTCCTTCCTCCTTTTGGATGTCGTGTGGGCGACGATCATCCAAAAGTAGAAGCCTCCTAGATCACAAATCTTCCTTTCCTTGTTCGCTCCAAACAAAGGAAGATAATAAAATGAAACTCTTCTCCTACCTAGAATCGACCACCAAGCTCCAAGCTTGATCCTTGCCACCGTCCAAGGAGAGGAATAAGGAGTATAGGCCCGGCCAAAAGCTCTAAGGGAAGAAACCCTAGCTCTTGCCGCCGACCAAGGAGGAGAGGAAGAGGATTGGGACGTCGGCCAAGAATGAGAGGAAGAAGAGGGGCACCGACCAAAACCCTAGGAAGATGGGAAAGTCTTGTCGCCCAAGGCTTCTCCAAACCCTAGCTACCCAATGCTTCTCCAAACCTTAGCCGCCCAAAACCCTAATCTCCCAAGATGTGTTCCACGCCCAAGCCTTGGCCATCCAATTATAGAGCTAGGCTTAAGCCTCCTTTTAATCTCCACCGTAAGATTTAGGGATTTAATCTCAACCGTCAGATCTAGGAATTTAATCTCAATCGTCAGATCTAGAGATTTAATCTCCACCGTCGGATCTAAAGATTTAATCTCCATCGTTGGATCTAGAGATTTAATCTCCACCATCGGATCTAGAGTATCATTTTCCATCATCGGATCTAGGCTCCATGAGGGTTTTAATAGGCTATAATAGGGACCATGAGGAGGAGTTGGATCTTGGCAACCCAATGGATCAAGCCCACATAAAGTCCGATCCATTAATGATAATCCATTCCACTAGAGGATTATCATTGATCTACCTCACCAACCCCATAAATAAATATGGGCTCCATATATTATTTGTACAAATATCTCCTCGTGTTTAAGATGTCGAATGTCCTTCAATTAATTAATTTACTGATAATTAATTAATCGACATCTAACTCCATGAGTAGTACCACTCAACCTTATCATCATGTCGGACCAAGTTCACCTATAGGGTTTACATGATGAACCTTATGAGCTCCTCAAGGGGACATCATCATCCTAATATATAGGACATGGTTTCCTCCTATAATCAATGTCACACCATATAAATAATATCATTTCCCAACTTACCGAGCCTATTGATTTACTCTATAAATCTCGCCCATTGGTAAATTAAAGAAAAAAATACTAAGTATATGTGCCCGCTATTATATCAGGAATAAGAGCATGTACACTATAATATTCGAGGTCTGATTCAATTATGTAGTCAGCAATAAATCGAATCACCTCTAAGTCGGTCCTGCTCAATACACACAAAGTATACTAGTGTAATTTGTAGGATCCTTGAATGGCTAGAGGGGGGGGGGGTGGGGTGAATAGCCTCTTTTCATTTTCTACAAAAAGATTAGTGGAAACACAACAAATATAATAATAATAGAAAAAAAATGCAATGCTAATGTGGAAGCTTTTACGTGGTTCGGAGATAACGCTCCTACTCCACGGCGATCCTTAAGGTGGATCAACCCAAATCAATCTTCACTAATAAGCTTTCTCTTTTACAAAACCTCCTCTTCTTACAAAAGATGACAATGAAGATTTGAGAGGAGGAAAGGAATTAACACACTTAGAAAGCTTGGAAAACTTGTGGGAGCTTAGGAGAATGATCAGAATATAAGCATTAGGCTCTTCTTGCTCCCCTTAGCCTCTTTTTATAGGAAAGAGCCTCTTTTTCCCATTGGAGGTCTATCAGTCGACTGATGACTTACATCAGTCGACTGCCGTCGATTCTAACGACTTCTGAACAGCCGGATTCGCGGGATTTGCCATCGTCATCGCCAACGGGAAAACTATCAGTCGACTGCCAACAATAGCACTGATCGATACTTCCTATAGCGACTAGCACCGGCTATGGACCTTCGTTCGTGGCGACCGGCTGTATCTGTGATGCAGTCCGAGTCGACTCGCAGCTCGATCGATAACTCGATCGATTGCCAGCAGCTCTCCAACCTCTAATGTTGCATTTTAAAGGCCAGTTCGACTGACACAATGTTCCAGTCGACTGGAACACCCCAAGTATGACTAATTCATACTTGAAAACATACCCTAAGCCTAGACTTAACCTTCTAGCTTCTCCATCAGCCTTGCGCCTCCAGGATTTCTCTGAGTCCACGACTCCATCCATGCGCTTGCCTTCAAAAGCTTACTTCGGTTTCGTCATGCTTTGGGTTTCTTCTTTGCCAAAGTACGCTTGGACTTTATGCTGCCAAGACTAAATGCTTGGACTTATGCCGCCAAGACTTAACTTTGGTCTTTCTTTGCCAAGGACTGCTTGGACATTACACCGCCAAGACTACATGCTTGGACTTATGCCGCCAAGACCTTTCCTTTGACTTCTCTTTGCCAAGATCACACTTGGACTTGTCTTTTACCAAGTCTTCATACTTGGATTTTCCTGTCACTTAAACATGTTCACAATTAGATCACAAAGCATTGCCTAACTTAGATGATTATCCAAACATCAAAATATATAAATGCTTGGGGCATTGTTGCACCAACAATCTCCCCCTTTTTGATGTTTGGCAATCATTTAAGTTAGGTCTTTAACACATGCACATAAACATATTTCAATATGAATTCTAACTTAAATATCCCTTCTCCCCCTTTGACATACAACAAAAAGAGAAGAGTTTATCCAATAAGTTCAGGAAAGAATTATAATTGACACATCTTGAACTAAGGTATAAAATTGATATGAAGCTCCCCCTTAATCCAAGACATGATTCATGATGTGGAAATAACATGTGAAGCAAAGCATAAACAATAGAATAGGCAAATATGTCCTAGCTTTGCACCAACAATTATAGAATTAAGGGATGTAGCTGTTGGTGCAGTGAGGCACCGAAATCGAACCTGTGTTTTGATTATAGCAAAGACACAAAAGTTAAGTCTATTTTGTTTTCTCACGAGATGAATCGAGTGTGCAGAAGATTGATATAGCTGGAGCTGAAGGCTAGCGACACCCGGAGGAAGCCGCGGTGGTCGGGCGATACTCGAGTTACTTCGGAGGGAGCTGAAGGAATCGAGTGGAAGGCCAGAAGCAAAAGCGACACGTAAGTATCGAGGTAAGCTCGTGTGTGCGAGAGTAAGTAAGGTCGTATCCTCTTTATGGGGATGATCTTAAGCGTAGATCCGAACAAAGACATCTTATAGATGGTCTAGGTCGAGATCGGATGGTCGACGACCATCAAAATTATGTTTTTATTGAGCTAACTTTGACTTGCAGCAAGCATCGATCATTGCTACTTGGAGGACTCGGCTATCGCATCGGTCCGTATCAATCGATCGGCCGATGATATCTTCATCGATCGATGATCGCGGTTTGGTGTCCATTTGTGATTGGTTGAAGACCCACTCGAAAAGGGGCTCAAAGGCTATAAAAGGAGGGCAAAACCTAGGGTTTCATCAACAATTCTAAGTGCTCAAAAGCCTCCGTTACGCTGCAACTCTACGACAATGAAGTCCTTCCATTCCGACGTCTAGGTTTAACTTTCTTTATTATTGTACGTCGGTCTTAGTTTTTGTTATCAGTTTGTCATTTATATTTCCGGAGCTTTTATCATATACGAGGAGAGGGGGAGTGTCCCTCTACCTCAAGTTTTTGTGGTTTCTTCTTGTATCGATTAACTCCTACCTCTAACGAGGAGGAGTTTCTTTAGTGCTTTTGCCCTCCGTACGTGGTCAAGGACCACTAGGGCCTTGGAGTAGTAGCCTTCGGCTACGAACCAAGTAAATCTCTTGTGTCTATTGTCTTCTTTACTTTTTGTTTTGCTTATCTTTCCGCTGCATATAAGTTTTCTTTTAAAACGAGTTCGTACGAGAAAAATTTTCTTTCGCGATTCACCCCCCCCTCTAGCGAACCGCATTGATCCAACAATTGGTATCAGAGCCGGGGGTGCTTAGATTTGGTGAAACCACCAATCTAACATTTTTTTTACAGATTTGTTTTTCGCTCGTTTAAATTTTTCTCCCGCACTACTAATCCAAGACGAAGTCTTGGTACTTTCGTGTGTTTTTGTTGTTGCTAGGTTTTCATTTTAGTCTCCTTGTCTTTTTGTTCTAATGGCCCATCTCGAGGGTTTTAGCACCGTCCGACCTCCGTTTTACAACGGAGATGATTTCCGTTACTGGAAAGGTCGGATGGAATGCTTTCTCAAAACCCAAATTGAGATGTGGATCATAATTCAAACGGGTTTCACACTTCTGACCAATGAAGTGGGTGACTCCTTGGATTATGATCAATGGACCGTTGCAACAAAACGACAAGTCGAAGCCGACGCCAAGGCGACACAAATCCTCCAATGTGGCCTATCCAAGGAGGAGCTAAATCGCGTCGGCCCCTTCATAAGCGCAAAGGATCTTTGGACAAAACTAATCGAGTTACACGAAGGATCGGATCAAGCTAAGGTTTGCAAACGTGATTTGTTATTCAATAAATTATACACACTAAAAATGCAGGAACACGAGTCCGCGACGCAACTCCACGCCCGTGTCCAAGACATAGTCAACAACCTACACGCAATCGGGCAAAAGGTCGAAAACCGCGACCTTATAAGGTATGTCCTAAACTCTTTTCCGAGGACTACCTTATGGGCATCCATGGTTGATGCCTATAAGGTCTCAAGGATCTTTCTAAAATTAGGTTAGATGAACTCTTTTCGATTTGAATTACATGAACAATCCAACTTCGGAACCCAAGAGGGTATAGCCTTGTTTGCGAGGTTCAAAGAAGAAGAAAATCGCAAGCAAGCCACCACCAACCGAGGAGGAAGGCGAGTCAGAAGAAGTTGACCGGAGTTGGATCAGCCGAACTAATGAACCTAGCTCGAAGGATAGCCAAGGGACGAAAGCGAACCACGACTCGACCCAACCAAGGTAAGCCTAAAAGTTCTAACATTAGGTGTTATGAGTGCAACAGGTTTGGACATATCAAGTCCGAGTGCCCCAAGCTCAACCACCAAGCACCTAAGCATAAGAAGGCCCTCAACGCGACATGGGAAGAAGCGTCATCCGAAGAAGACGAAGATCACGTCTTCATGGTGAAATCAATTGAGTCAAACACGGAGACCGAACTTGAGTCAGAACCTGAGGATGACTCGGACTACGAAGCTACCTTCAAGTCAAGCCACGGATACGCATCCGGTTCAAAAGATACCCTTAAGGTGAGTCGAGCTTTATTTAATACTTTACATAATACGGTTAGGTTTTTGTCTAGGAAGTTAGCTAAGTCCGAGTCCAAGGTCGAGACCCTTGTTGAGGAGGTTAAACTCCTCAAACACGAGGTCTCCCTAACCTCTTCGACTAGTCAAGTTCAAGAGAAGGACTCAACTCGAGTTGAAAAGCTCGAAGTTGAGAACTCTCTCTTGAAAAGTCAAGTCGAAGATCTTAGGAACACGTTGGAAAGGTTCACTTCGGGATCCAAAGGACTTGACCTCCTACTTGGATCTCAAAGGGCCGTGTACAACAAGGCTGGACTAGGGTTTAACTCAAACACGACTAATAGGTCGTATATGTCGATTGTAAGTCGACATAGGAAACATGTCCAAGCATGGGTCCCTAAGAACTTTTTGATTTCAACTCTAGGATCCAACCGCATCTTGGGTTCCCAAGGACCAAATCCACTATGTGGATGGATAGACCGAACCAATTCAACGGTCTAGGGGGAGCCAGTACAAAACATGTTTGTGCTTTAACTTAGAAATTGCATGTTTTAACTTAGAATGTTTATGCTTTAACTTAGAAATTGCATGCTTTAACTTAGAAAGTTTGTACTTTAAAACTTGTGAACTCACTTAGAACAAAAACATAACCAACTACAATTTTGCGAAAAGATTGAGCCTCGGGGAGCCTCTTTTCAAAAACATAACCAACTAAAATTCTTCGAAAAGATTGAGCCTCGGGGAGCCTCTTTTCAAAAATAACTAGTTAGACGAGGAAATAATTTTAGGTAAGTCAAGTCATCATTTTCTTGAAAATGGCTTTGTCTAAGGAAGTGGTCGATGATCCGATAAAAGAAGGCCCCTGTGCCTCGCCACGACCTGGAAGCCATGATCTTGAAAAGGTAAACTTGACAAGCCTAGGTTAAATCAAATCTAACATAAAATTACTTGAACCTAAATCCACTTAATCAACTTAATTGGAAGTCATCTCACAAAAAACACATAAGTATAACATGCTTGATCATATAGACTCGGTGAGATGACCTAGGGTTAACAACTTACAACCAATTTTTTAACAAAAATCCAATCCAACCACCTTGTGTGTAGGATCAATGGATGTTGGACGGTGATTGCTCGCACATGGCCACCGGGATCAACTCAAATTCAAAGCTTGATTCAAAGCGACAAGGATCGGTAGCCTTTGGGAATAGCGCAAGCTCAAAATCATCGGATCGGGTGATATCGAGCTTAACACGAATTTTGTTATTAAAATGTATTACTTGTAGAGAATTTTGAATATAACTTTACTTAGTGTGAAGCCAATTTATTGTGATAATAGCAAGGTTATATTTCTAGAAAATGAATGTAATTAATACCAACAAACCTCTAAAACAATACTCAAAGGAACTAGAAATAACATTTATACGATCAATTAACTAACTCCTCAACTAAATGTCTTATGACACAGAAGAGGAATCATGGTTGTGGCACCGACGACGACTTGGCCACTGCACCCAAGACTCGCCCACAAGATGAGTCAGAGTGGCTTAGTCGAGGCTTACCCAACCTCAACAACTTGGTTAATAAAATGTAATGCTTGTCAACAAGGAAAACAACCTAGGACACAACACAAGTTAACTAACCAAGAACGAACCTCAAGTGTACTTGAGCTCCGTGATATGGATCTATTCGATTCACATGGAGCCAAGTCACTCAATAGAAGTCAATATTGCTTAGTCATAATTGATTTACTACTCCAGTTTACTCGGGTTAGGTTCATCAAACATAAAAATGATACCCTAGATCAATTAATCAATCTATTCAAATTAATCGAGAATCAAAAAGACCTTAAGGTTAAAAGACTTAGTTTATCATGGTGGTGAATTCAAAATCAAAGGTTCACCGACTCAGAACCTAAACGGATACCACCATGAATTCTCTTGCCCTAGGACCCTCAACAAAATGGCCTAGTGGAGCGGAAAAACCGAACTCTACAAGAAGCCGCTAGGACCATGTTGAATTTAATACGACCTACCCGATAGGTTTTAGGGTAGTAGCACGGCTTGCTATGTCCAAAATAGATCCTTATGGTAAAGAGGCACCTTAAGACCTCATACGAGATTTATCACGATAAAATACCTAACATCAAGTACTTTAGGTATTTGGGTGTAAGGTACATATCCTAAACACTAAGGATTACCTAGGAAATTTACATCCAAAACCACTAATAATCTTTCTAGGATACTGACTACAAGTAGAGCTTATAGAGTATATAACCACGACACTTTTAGAGTCGAGGAGACTATCAATGTAGTATTCGATGAAGGACATGAACCTACAAAACCCCAAACCCCAATTAGCGAGCCGATTCATACTAGACCTTAACTCGATCCGAGATCGTGTCTAGTGTTAATCCTAACCTAAGTCAACCTAGTCACCTATCGATCAAGTGATAGATGACTCCAACCAAACTAGTGTTCAACCAAGTCACCCCATTGATCAAGCATTAGGTGACACAAACCCAACCCAATCTAGGATTCACTAACCACCCTATCGATCAAGGATAGGAGATCCTAATCTAGGAGTTCAACTAGAGCATCCTATAGGAACCTTAGTCAAATTTCCTTAATTTCAAAGATAGAACCCAAATCAATTGAACAAGCTCTTCTTGATCCCGATTATTGCAATGCAAGAAGAGCTAGCTCAATTTACTAGGAATGAAGTGTGGGAATTAGTACCACCACCTAAAGACAAAACGATAATTGGAACAAGGTGGGTGTTTCAAATAAGCTTGATGATAAAGGTGAAGTAGTTAGAAACAAGGCTAGGTTAGTCGCCAAAGGATTTAGCCAAGTCAAGGCTTAGATTACGACGAAACCTATGCCCCAGTAGCTAGACTCGAATCCATTCGAATGTTGCTAGCTTATGCCGCACATCGAGGATTTAAGCTATTTCAAATGGATGTTAAGTCGGCATTCCTAAATGGATACATTAAAGAAGAAGTTTATGTTAGCCAACCCCGGATTCAAAATCTAGATAAACCCGACCATGTTCTAAAACTTAAGAAAGCTCTATGGACTTAAACAAGCTCTCGAGCTTGGTACGAGACTTTCAATCCATCTTAAGTCAAAAGGGTTTAACCAAGGCTTAGTTGACCCAACTCTCTTTGTAAAACCTTAGGTAAAGAAATATTCATAGCTCAAATTTACGAGATGATATAATTTTGGAACCTCTAACTCACTTACTAAATGAGTTCGTTTCACTCATGGAAAGTGAGTTCGAAAATGAACTTGGTAGGCGAGTTAAGTTTCTTTTAGGTCTACAAATTAAACAAACTAAGGATGGTATATACCTATATCAACAAAAATACACTAAGGAGTTAATTAAAAGATTTGGAATGCAAGACGCTAAGGTAATAAACACCCCAATGGCGATAAATGTTAACATAGGAGAAGACCTAGAAAGTAAGTCCATTGACTTAAAGTACTATAGAGCGTAATAGGAAGTCTTCTATACTTAATCATGAGTCGACCCGACATCCTATTCAAGAAGTAGTATGTGCGCCTGTGTTTCAAACCTGCTAAGGAGTCTCACCTAACCCTAGTTAAGCGTATCCTTAGATATCTAAAGGGCACACTTAATGTGGTATTTGGTATCCTAGATCTACCGAGTTCAACTAATCGGCTACCCGATTCGGATTACGCCGAGTAAACTCGATAGAAAGAGCACGAGTGGTTGTTGTCAACTACTCTCGAGTCTAGTGAGTTGGTGCGAGGAAGCAACATTGTGTTGCCTTATCTACCACCGCCGAATACATCGCGATGGGTGAGTGTGTCACTCACTTCTTTGGATGAAGCACACCTCCGCGACTTTAAGTTAGACTTTACGAATACTAAACTTCACGTAGATAACATTAGTTCAATTAATCTTACAAAGAATCCAATATGTCACTCTAGGACCAAACATATAGAAGTCAAACACCATTTCATTCGAGAACATGTGGCCAACGGAGCCATACAAATCGAGTACGTCGAATCAAATCTAACCTAGCCACCTATTTACTAAACCCCTACCCGCCGTAATTTAGTCTATTAAGATGAAAATTGGGCATGTGCGTAATAGAATAAGAACTTGCAAACTATATTTTCTTACTACTATTTCTTATTTTTCATTTTGATGGAACTAGCATAGACATACCTTAGATATCATGCACCTATAGATTTAAGGAGCCAAGACATCTCACAACACATAGGACTAATGTGTTTGTGTACTTAGCCACATAGATGGGCGTGAGATGTTAGGACCCTACTCCAGGTTCCAAGATGTAGATCAAGTGCGTCAATATGAACCTCGGAGTATAAATATGCAACTAATATTAACCCACTCTAATCAGGACTTGTTGATAATATCATTTCAATCAAGTCAAACTAGAGTTGAACATTTAGATGAATTATTTTCACATACTATTTTTAAAATCATCATGCTTGACTTAGGGTTTTCTTAAAACCCCCCCACTTTTTCCTTGATTTATGTCAAAAGGGGGAGAAAAGGCCAAAGTTAAGGTTCAAGAAAAGGCCAAAGTTCAATTTCAAATTTTTGAAATTGATAACTTAACTTAAAAACTTTGATTCCATAAGTTAAGGGGAGTAAGGTTTAGGTTTCAACTCTTGAATTGAAAACTTTAAAGGCCCAAGTTAAGAAATCAAAAGTTAAACATTTTGAATAATTAACCTTATTACTTAACTTTTGATTACTTAACTTGCAATTATTTTTGACTCTAAGAAGCCTAAGTTAAGTAATGCCATTTACTTAACTCATTATCTTTTGTGTTTGGAGAGCTAAAAGTCTTTTTCAAGTACTCACCCTCGAGGAGGGTTCCTCTAAGGGAGAACTTGAGAAATATTTTTACTACTCCTACTTTTGCTTCTTGTCTTTACTTGTTTCATGCACTTAATTTCTTAACTTTGTGTGTTTTTGCCATATATCAAAAGGGGAGATTGTTGGTGCATGAGGCACCAAATCAACCTGTGTTTTGATTATAGCAAAGACACAAAAGTTAAGTCTATTTTGTTTTCTCACGAGCTGAATCGAGTGTGCGTAAGATTGATATAGCCGAGTCAAGGCTAGCGACACCCGGAGGAAGCCGCGTGGTGGGCGACATCGAGTTACTTGAGGGAGCCGAAGGAATCGAGTGGAAGGCCGGAAGCAAAGCGACACGTAAGTATCGAGGTAAGCTCGTGTGTGCGAGTAAGTAAGGTCGTATCCTCTTTACGGGATGATCTTAAGCGAGATCGACCAAAGACATCTTATAGATGGTCTAGGTCGAGATCGGATGGTCGACGACCATCAAAATTATGTTTTATTGAGCTAACTTTGACTTGCGGCAAGCATCAATCGACCGCTTGGAGGACTCGAGTGTATCACGATCGCAGAAGGTTATCAATCGATCGATTTGCCATCGATCGATGATGATGGCCATCAGTCGACTGATGGTCAATGATCAGATTCGAGGAGTCAAGGCTTATCACTCCACCTCAAAGCGGTTTGGTGTCCATTTGTGATTGGTTGAAGACCCACTCGAAAAGGGGCTCAAAGGCTATAAAAGGAGGGCCAAACCTAGGGTTTCATCAACAATTCTAAGTGCTGCCTCCCTGCAACTCTCGACACGAAGTCCTTCCATTCCGACGTCTAGGTTTAACTTTCTTTATTATTGTACGTCGGTCTTAGTTTTTGTTATCAGTTTGTCATTTATATTTCCGGAGCTTTTATCGTATACGAGGAGAGGGGGAGTGTCCCTCTACCTCAAGTTTTTGTGGTTTCTTCTTGTATCGATTAACTCCTACCTCTAACGAGGAGGAGTTCCTTTAGTGCTTTTGCCCTCTGTACGTGGTCAAGGACCACTAGGGCCTTGGAGTAGTAGCCTTCGGCTACGAACCAAGTAAATCTCTTGTGTCTATTGTCTCCTTTACTTTTTGTTTTGCTTATCTTTCCGCTGCATATAAGTTTTCTTTTAAAACGAGTTCGTACGAGAAAAATTTTCTTTCGCTATTCACCCCCCCCCCCTCTAGCGAACCGCATTGATCCAACAATAGCTTCCCCTAAACCAGTGCATAAAGAAAATCCTTCTTTCCATACAAGTTATCATGTATATACTGTGGGAATCATAGTATGGAGATATAATGTCCAAAATTGGACCTTTTAACCGATGAAAAACCATTTTTGATTCCAAAACAGTGTCACGGCTCGATTAAATCACATCACCAATCAATCGGTATATATGATCGCTAATAACGGCAATGATCGAGATCGATATCGATAATTCAAATCAGAATTTTTCAGTCAAGGTTTAAAAACGCATAGAAAATTCCGTGGATGTCCAAAAATCATGAAACTCGGCATACACATTATATTTGACTAATATAACATATGAAAAATATTAGATGAAAAATATACTCATCAGATTAACGAATTGATACGATATTCAAAATGATAAAAATATGAAGCAAAAATGGAATTGTATGGTATCAATATTCATAACTTAGTATTACAATAAAGGTTTTTTTTTAAGAAAAACTTAGTACTATGTGCTCAATTTCTAAACTTGAAAAGAACAAATTATAGTAATGTAGGCACGAATAGAAATAACCTAAAAACACAACTTCATTTCATTAAACAAAAAATCATTACACAAGTTTGAGTTTGTGTCATACATACAACCAAAAAGAAAATAAAAACACATGCTAGCTAAAGATCATCATCATCAGCGTCCATCGATGTAGATGATGAACCATCGTGAGGAGGTGGGTGTCCGGGTGCAGGAGGACGGAGAATCGCCAACATGTCCTGCTGCTGACGATGCATCCCACTCACGAGGGAGAGGAGCTCCTGATGCTCCCGGTGAAGCTCCTGTTGCCTCAAGCGAAGCTCCTCAAGGCGTGTATCTACCCGCTCTGCAAAAGCATCGAAGCGGGCTATGAAGGATGAGTCTGGCGGAATAGCATCGCCTGCAACAATCCCCTCCGCATCGGCAGCACCCTTAGCATCTTTTGCAGCAGCGGCACCCTCTGGTGATGGATCACCACCTACTGGCCATCGTGCAGGGTCCCAGAAAATGGACCCCTCGCGGGCCTTCAAGCCCGCCAAGGAGAAGCTCCGACGGTTCATTTGGTCATATTTCCTATTCATGATTTTAATGACCCCTATGCTTACATCAATGCCTACGGAACTAAGCCACTGAGTAATGACATTTCCAAGTGGCATATGAACCTTCCCATTGTTTGGCTTTATGAAATGAGTAATGCAGTGGAAGGTGTTGAGACCAATGTCGATGTCTAAGTACTGACGGAAGATATGCATGAGGAAGAAGTGTGCAGGTCGAACTAAGGTCAACCCCGCGTGTAACTATAGGAAGAATACAATGAGCAATGACCTTATAAAGGACATTGTCAGAAGCAGAAAGCTCTTGGGATTGAAAAAGATTAGTGTTTAAAGGACAAGGAGAATTATAGAAGGTAGTATGAAGTTAGTCTAGAGAAATCTCCTCAAAGGGAGGTGGAAGTGGATCACTCCAAGATGGATAAAAAACGAAGTCATTCTCGGAAGAGCGACATCCGAGAAAATCCGTCCAGATATGTGGGCTAAAATCCAGATCGTATTGAGCAACGCGAGTCCAGTATCTCAAGCCATCTCCAACCGGTCGCAAATTGTTGAAAAATTCAGAAAGGAGAGTGATATTGACATGATGGTCAAAAAAGACTAATGATTCAAGTTTGTAAAATTGGATGATTTGGACAATATCAAAGCAGTTGTCCTTAAGAAATTTTGGGTCCATTGATCGAGGCGGGATGAGTTGAAATTTGTTTTTATTGAAAGCATTTTCAAGTGCGGAGTTTGGAAACCTAGGATCGACAATGGGTGGAGTTTCGGGTACTGTGCACGCTTAGATACATAATGCTTAATTCTAAATGTGCAAAAAAAACAATGTAGGTTAAGGATGATGAATCCATACACAAAGACAACAAACAAGCAATGGTTAGTGAAACAAAACTAGAGAAACAACCAAACTATCAGCAGGGATGAGGGTTTACCTAAGAGGCATGGTGAACGATCAAAGAAGGGTGCCGGAAGCTAGTGTCCACGAAACCCTAGCCAAGCGAGTGGTCCGCGGTGGAGACTAGGGTGTGAACCGGGTGAGAGGAGGTGGTCCTCGAGGCAGAGAATACTTCAAACGGGAGCATCAGTCGGTGAAATCGTCGGAAAACGGTGAGAGAGATGCGGTGGATATTCGTCAGAAGAAGAAGAAGAAGAAGGAATGAATCGATGGATATCAGCCGAATCGCCAGATACGAAGTGTTATATGCGGGTGACCGCCATAAATGGTAGTCGAACTGCTAGTGAACCGGGTAAGCCCGATTCGATAACGTCGTATCAGTCGAACTGGCGATAAGCGCCAATCGACTGATATCAGTCTGATAGGCCTTTTTGGCCAGATTAAAAAATGCATAATTAATTCAATAAAGGTCAAAAAATTATGAAATTTTGTGGTTAACGTTGTTAGATCATTTCCTATCAAGGAAAAATTATTTTAAAAATATATCACCTCCAGATTTTGATATTGACACAAACTTGAGATTTTTCAAAAGTTATGATATTTTTGCAAGCTTTGTATCACTTTGGCTTATCCATTGAAAATTGTTTTTCAAAGTTTGATAGACATAGTTTAAATTTTGTTTTATTTGACATTTCCAATCATATTCTTGGAGCTATATGCACATTAATTGTACATAAGCCTTCCCAATGATTGGTCCAATGAAGGATTAATGTCTCTAGATGGCACTTTGGTTCATTGTAATGCATCATAACAAGCATGATGAACCAAGTGCATCTTCCTAACATCTCACAAGATTTCTAAGTGGCTAAATACACAAATCATGGTTTCTTAGGTCTATTGTGAGATGGTTAGAGGTATAAAACCTAGATTTTTATGGGATCATGCAAACCTACACTTCTATTCTACAAAGCACATTCCAAGTTCTCTCCTAAGTGATGAAAATTCTATTTCGGGGAGAGGCTTGGTAAAGATGTCGGCTAGGTTGGACTTAGATTCAATGTAATTGAGCTCAATGTCCCCCTTAGCCACATGATTCCTAATGAAGTGATGTTTCACTTCAATGTGCTTGGTCCTAGAGTGATGCACCGGATTTTTAGTCAAATTTATGGTGATCACATTATCACAAAATACTTTTATGTTGGAGTAAGATAGCTCATAGTCCTCTAAAGTATGTTTCATCCATAGAAGTTGAGCTACACAACCACCCATAGCCACATATTCGGCTTCGGTGGTGGATAGGGCAACACAAGGTTGCTTCCTACTACTCCAACTAACTAGGGAGGACCCAAGGAATTGGCATCCACCACTAGTACTCTTCCGATCCAATTTGCAACCGGCATAATTGGAATCGGTGTACCCAACAAAATCAAAAGACCTAGTCCTAGGGTACCATAGTCCTACATTTAGTGTGCCTTTAATATATCTTAAGATTCTCTTAACGACAACTAAATGAGATTCTTTTGCACATGATTGGTACCTAGCACACATACCAACCACAAATAATATATCGGGTCTACTAGCGGTTAGGTACAAAAGGCTACCAATCATGCTCCTATAGAGTGTAAGATCAATTTGTTTTCCTTCATTATCACTATCTATTTTTGTATTGGTTGCCATTGGAGTTGAAACTACCTTAGCATTTTCCAAACTAAATTTCTTAATCATTTCCTTAGCATATTTGGTTTGGTAAATATAAATACCTTCACTTGTTTGTTTGACTTGAAATCCTACGAAGAAATTTAATTCCCCAACTAGACTCATTTCAAACTCTTTTTCCATATTCTTAATAAAGTCTTGGAGAAGTTCATCATTTGTTGACCCAAAGATAATATCATCAACATATACTTGGGCTACAAAGATGTCATTTGTTGTTGACTTTATAAATAGAGTTTGATCTTCACTACCCCTCTTAAAGTCCTTAGAGATTAAGAAAGATGATAATCTTTCATACCAAGCCCGGGGAGCTTGTTTCAAACCATACAAAGCTTTCCTAAGCTTGTATACATGGTTTGGATAGTCCATATTCTCAAACCCGGGAGGTTGTTCTACATATACCTCTTCCATAATAAACCCATTTAGGAATGCCGATTTAACATCCATTTGATGGAGTTTGAAACCCATATAGAAGGCATACCCTAATAGTATCCTAATAGACTCTAACCTTGCAACCGGGGCATATGTTTCATCATAGTCAAGTCCTTCAACTTGATTAAAGCCCCTTGCAACTAATCTTGCCTTATTCCTAGTAATATTCCCTTGGTCATCTAGTTTGTTCCTAAAAACCCATCTTGTAGTAATGATGATGCTTTCATTAGGTCTAGGAACTAACTCCCATACTTGACTCCTTTCAAATTGAGCCAATTCATCTTGCATTGCTAAGATCCAATCCGGATAAAGTAATGCATCTTTGATTGTTTTGGGCTCAATTTGAGAAATTAGTGCTATATGACTAGTGGGATCCCTATGAAATGACCTAGTCCTAACACCTTGAGATAATTCACCCATAATTTGATCTAAGGGGTGATTTTGATGAACTCTTATGGTTCTAGGAGGTGTATTAATTTGAGTTTGATCATAATTATTCTCAATCCTTTGCTCATCATCGGAATCACCTCTTACTCCCCCTTGATTCAATCCTCCCCCTTGATCATTACCCCCTAAAGTTAAATCTTGGAATTGTTGGGTAATTTCTTGATGTTCATTATTAATATCATCATCAATAGGGGATTTCCTAGGGTATGTATTGGAAGTTTCATCAAATTGGACATTTGAAGATTCCTCAATCTTTTGAGTCCTTTTATTATAAACTCTATATCCTACACTAGTGGATGAGTATCCAACTAGGATTCCCTCATCCTCTTTGGACTTAAATTTACTTAGATTGTCTTTGATATTTAAGATATAAACTTTACATCCAAAAACCTTAAAATAATGAATTATTGGAATTGTACCATTCCACAATTCAAATGGAGTTTTTCCTAAAAACCTATGAATTAACACCCTATTTTGGATATAGAAAGTGGTATTAACCGCTTCTGCCCACAAGTAGCTAGGTAAAGAATATGCATTTAGCATAGTCCTAGCCGCTTCTTGTAGGGCACGATTTTTCCTTTCCACAACCCCATTTTGTTGGGGTGTTCTTGGACAAGAAAACTCATGCTTGTACCCTTGTTCTAAGCAAAAGGTTGAGAAATTAGAATTCTCAAATTCTCCACCATGATCACTACGTATCCGGTTGATTTTGAGTTTTCTTTCATTTTCTACTCTCTTGCTAAATCCTATGATTATTCCTAGGGTGTCATATTTATTTTTCAAGAAAAATACCCAAGTAAACCTAGAGAAATCATCTACTATTACTAAGCAATATTTACTACCAATCATAGAAGGGGTACTATGACAATCAAATAAGTCCATATGTAAAAGTTCTAAAGGTAAAGAGGTACTAAGTAAATTTTTACCTTTGTGTGATGTTTTTGATTGTTTCCCTTCTTGGCATGCATCACACATTTTGTCCTTGAGAAATTTGACTTTAGGCAACCCTTTGACTAACTTCATTTTTGCTATTTTGGCTATGTTCTTCATGTTTTTGTGTCTTAGCCTCTTATGCCAAAGCCAACTTTCTTCCTCTTTTGCAATAAGACACTTAGTAGAAGCATTAGTAGCATAGGATAAATCAACATAATATATATTTGATTTCCTAAAACCTACTAACATGCAATCATTTAGAGTTTTGTGTCTTATAAAAAATTTTGAGGAATCAAATTTAACATCAAAGTTTGCATCACATAGTTGGCTTACACTAAGTAAATTAAATTTCATATTTTTAACTAATAACACTTTATGAATGGAAAGGTTGGGGGATACCTCAATTGTGCCCTTTCCTAGAATCTTAATTTTGCCGCTATTACCAAATGATACCTTTCCCTTGCTAGTGTGGTTGATAGTGGAGAATTTTCTCTCATCACCGGTCATGTGTTTTGAGCACCCACTATCAACAATCCACAAGCTTGGTTCTTCTACCTATATCACATGAAAAATACAATCCTTAGGTACCCAAATCTTAGGACCACTAGCATCAATTAGAAATTTCTTAGGGACCCAAGCCTTTCTACCCTTGCTTTTAATTATGGATTTTCTACTAACAAGAGATATAAATGCTACCTCCTTTTCCTTAGGCCTATATCCTAGTTCGGCCTTGTTGTAAATAGCCCTTTGATCCTTAATTATCATGTCTAGGTATTTAGAGCCATTAGTAAATTTTTCTAAGCATGCTCTTAAGTTACCTATTTCTTTTTTCAATTCATCATTTTCATCCCTAAGGGTACATGCATCATCATCACAAGGTAATTTATCACAAGATGGTTCTACACTCTTAAGTGATTTAATCTCTATTTTTAAGTCCTTAATCCTAGTTTTCGATCTATTCAATGCATTTTGAAGACATGCAATTGTCTTGTAAAGTAAATCTACCCTAGGGGAGTTGTTTACCTCATCATCATCACTTGATGATGATTCGTCGCTTGATGAAGAGGATGAAGAATCCTCACTTGAGCTCCCAGCTTCTTCCTCTAAGGCCATGAGGGCTAGATTTCGGGTGGCATGTCATACTTCTTCATCATCGGAAGAGTCCTCCATGCTTAGGGTGTCCCATGTTTGAGCCACCATTGCTTCTTTCTTCTTCTTTTCCTTCTTTTCCTTCTTCTCCTTATGCTTCTTTTCTTTCTCCTCCTTCTTCTTTAGTTCCAGGCAATTTGGCTTGATGTGCCCTTTCTTATTGCAACCATAACAAGTTATATTAGATGAAGAATTTGAACTATTTGAAGGCTTACCTCTTGAGGATTGGAACATCCTCCTCACATCTTTCTTGGTGAGTTTCCTTGATCTCCCACCAAACTTCTTGACGTAATGGGCCACCTCGCTTGCCGATAGCTCATCTTCACTACTAGATGAATCTTCCTCGGATTCGGATGAGGAAGACACTTCTTTCTTCTCCTTCTTCTTTTTGTCCTTCTTCCCTACAAAAAGAGCTATATCCTTCTCTTTGGATGAAGTGTTAGCTTGTCCATGTAATTGAAATTTACAAAACAACTCATCTAACTTAACCAAAGAGAGATCCCTAGAGACCTTATAGGCATCTACCATTGAAGCCCATAAGGTTGTTCTAGGGAAGGCTTGGAGCACATACCTTACAAGGTCTCGGTTGTCGACCTTCTCACCTATTACATGTAGTCCGTTGACTACTTTGAAGCGACCATGCATTTGGCTCACGGTTCCATTTGTCTTCATGGAGAAACTTTGAAGTTGACCAATTAGGAGATCTCTCTTGGCTCTTCTTGTTTCCTTGGATCCCTCGTTGAGCTCTATCAACTTCTCCCAAAGCTCCTTTGTCGATTCAAATGGCCCCACCTTGCTTAGTTGCTCTTTTGACAACCCACATTGAAGTGTCGTTGTTGCCTTGGCGTTGGCTTGAGCCTTCTTGGCCATGTCCCTTGTCCAATCCTTTGTCGGTATGGGTGCTCCGTGTTCGTCGATCGACTTCTCGAACCCATCTACAATGCTAAACCAGTTATCAATATCATTCATAAGGTAGTATTCCATCCTACCTTTCCAGTAGCCGAAATTGTTGCCGTCGAAGAATGGAGGCCTTGTCGTGCTATACCCCTCTTGGAAAGCCATCGTGCTCCGGTTGATTGTTAGATCTTCCGATGTGATCCGGGCTCTGATACCACTTGTAGGATCCTTGAATGGCTAGAGGGGGGTGAATAGCCTCTTTTCGTTTTCTACAAAAAGATTAGTGGAAACACAACAAATACAATAATAATAGAAACGAAAATGCAATGCTAATGCGGAAGCTATTACGTGGTTCGGAGATAACGCTCCTACTCCACGACAATCCTTAAGGTGGATCAACCCAAATCAATCTTCACTAATAAGCTTTCTCTTTTACAAAACCTCCTTTTCTTAGAAAAGATGACAATGAAGATTTGAGAGGAGGAAAGGAATTAACACACTTAGAAATCTTGGAAAACTTGTGGGAGCTTAGGAGAATGATCAGAATATAAGCATTAGGCTCTTCTTGCTCCCCTTGGCCTCTTTTTATAGGAAAGAGTCTCTTTTTCCCGTTGGAGGTCTATCAGTCGACTGCCGTCGATTCTAATGGCTTCTGAACAGTCAGATTCGTGGGATTTGCCATCGTCATCGCCAACGGGAAAACTATCACCGATCGCCAATGATGATAGCGATCGACATCGCCATAGTCGATCGCTCGGCTCACGGCCTTTCGTTCATGGCAATGATCGCCAATAATGGTAGTCAATTGCTAGCTTGTATGCGGTAGTCTGGTCTGAGTCTACTCTCAGCAGTTTGACTGGGATAACTCCCAGTCGACTGCCAACATCTCTCTAACCTCTAATGCTGCATTTTAAAGGCCAGTTCGACTGACACAATGTTCCAGTCGACTGGCACACCCCAAGTATGACTAATTCATACTTGAAAACATACCCTAAGCCTAGACTTAACCTTCTAGCTTCTCCATCAACCTTGCGCCTCTAGGATTTCTCTGAGTCCACGACTCCATCCAGGCGCTTGCCTTCAAAAGCTTCCTTCGGTTTCATCATGCTTTGGGTTTCTTCTTTGCCAAAGTATGCTTGGACTTTACGCCGCCAAGACTACATGCTTGGACTTATGCTGCCAAGACTTGACTTTGGTCTTTCTTTGCCAAGGACTGCTTGGACTTTATGCCGCCAAGACTACATGCTTGGATTTACGTCACCAAGACCTTTCCTTTGACTTCGCTTTGCCAAGATCACACTTGGACTTGTCTTTTACCAAGTCTTCATACTTGGATTTTCCTATCACTTAAACATGTTCACAATTAGATCACACAAAGCATTGCCTAACTTAGATGATTATCCAAATATCAAAATAAATAAATGATTGGGGCATTGTGGCACCAACATAATTCTATGGTCAAGATAAACCAATACCAAATCACACTATAACCATACCAATGGTTTATCCATAACCATCTCGGTTGTGAGCCTTTACTTATACTTTACAAGGAACTGATAACATGATCTCCCGTGTGACACTACACACCATGTTATCTACAATGTAATGTATTAGACAATATGCATAACCATAAATATGCAAACAATGATCATGTGATTCTTATTTCAAAAATAAAGATGTTCATACAAAAGATAGACTTTTCAGTATACATCCCAACAATCTCCCACTTATACTAAAAGACTATGCTGTCCTCATACTGCCATACATCTGATTCCCATTCCCTCCACATGCCTATCAAAAGCTCTCGCTAGAAGGGCCTTAGTGAAAGGATCTGCCAGGTTATCCTCTGATGCAATCTTGGCCACAACAACTTCTCCTCGCTTTAAGATTTCTTGTATCAGGTGGTACTTGCGTTGTATGTGTTTACTTGCCTTATGGGCTCGTGGTTCCTTCGAGTTTGCAACTGCACCACTATTATCACAATAAATTGTGATAGTTCTGGGCAAACCAGAAATCACATCCAATTCCATCAAGAAGTTCCTGAGCCACAAAACTTCTTTGGCCGCCTCAGAGGCTGCCACATACTCAGCTTCCATTGTAGAGTCCACCATGCATTTTGTGCTTAACACTCCTCCATACAATGACTCCACCACCCAAAGTAAACACAAAACTTGAGGTAGACTTACTGTTATCCCTATCTGATTGGAAATCAGAATCTGTGTAACCCACAGGGAATAATTGATCTGCCTGGTATACCAGCATATAATCCCTAGTCCTTCTCAGGTACTTCAATATATGCTTTACCGCAGTCCAATGTCCCTGTCCTGGATTACTCTGATATCTGCAAACCATGCCCACGACAAAGCAGATATTCGGTCTCGTACATAGCATGACATACATGAGGCTTCCTACTACCGAAGCATAAGGAACCACCTTCATCTCCTCTATCTCCTTAGATGTTCTAGGACACATCTCCTTAGATAAAGGAACTCCATGCCTGAAAGGTAGAAAACCTTTCTTGGAGTTTTTCATGCTAAAACGATCTATAATGGTGTCTATGTATGAAGCTTGAGATAAGCACAACATCCTTTTCCTGCGATCCCTTATAACCTTGATCCCAAGGATGTGTCCCACTTCTCCCAAGTCCTTCATATCAAACTGTTTGAACAACTATACACTTATGTCCGATAACACCTTGACATTATTGCCAATTAGCAAAATATCATCTACGTATAGTACAAGAAACGCCACTACATTTCCGTCACATCTCTTGTATACACAAGACTCATCCGGACTTTAAATAAATCCATAAGACTAGATTACCTCATCAAAGTGAATATTCCAAGACCTCGAAGCTTGCTTCAATCCATAAATGGACCGATTAATCTTGCAGACAAGATGCTCTTTGCCCTTTGCAATGAATCCCTCTGGTTGCTTCATATAGATGTTTTCCTCAAGGCTTCCATTAAGGAAAGTTGTCTTGACATCCATCTGCCACACCTCATAATCCATATGAGCAGCAATACATAAGAGAATTTGGATAGACTTAAGCATGGCTACCGGCGAAAAGGTCTCCTCATAATCGATGTCCTCTTTCTGAGTATACTCCTTCGCAACAAGCCTCGCTTTGAAGGTCTCAACCTTCCCATCTATTCCTCTCTTTCATTTGTAGATCCACTTGCATCTAATGATTTTAACATCATTGGGTGGTTCTACAAGAACCCAGACCTGATTTGAATCCATAGATTCTCTCTCAGAATTCATCGCACTTTGCCAAGATACCGCATCTTTATCTTGGATCGCCTTGTCATATGTTTAGGGATCAGGTTCATGTTCACTAGGGACTAAATCAGAAGATTCTCGCAAGAACATGAATCTATCAGGCCGTCTAACAACCCTCCCACTACGACGAGGTATCAACTTTGTATCCTCTATGACACACAGTATAGTCACTTGTGGTATATCCTTTTGTACCGGTGATACTAAAGCAGTGACTTCCCCTCTCAATTCCTCCAAAACAATATTACTCATGGGCTTGTGGTTCATCACATAGTCTTCCTCTAGAAATCTAGCATTCGTGCTAACGATCACCCTCTGATCTCTAGGACTATAAAACAAACCACGTTTCGTTTCTCTAGGATAGCCAATGAACATGCACACTTCTGTACGAGGTTCTAACTTACCAGCATTTGCCTTTAGCACATGTGCTAGACTCCCCCAAATCCGAATATGTCTCAGACTAGGCTTTCGCCCAGTCCACAATTCTATGGGAGTAGAAGGCACTGATTTAGATGGTACCAAGTTCAGAATATACACTGTCGTATCTAGAGCATACCCCCAGAACGAATTTGGCAACTCAGAATAACTCATCATCGATCTAACTGTAGGATATTTGAAGCCGCTAGAGGGGGGGGGGTGAATAGCGTAGTGTTCGTTCGTAGATGGAATTCGATCGTGGTTGTCTCTACAATTTCGTTAGCGTGCAACGGAATAGTAATGAAAGCAATAATGAAATAAACAATAATACAAACACAAATATTTAACGTGGTTCGGAACTGAATGGTTCATACTCCACGGATTGGGTTCGTATGAACCCTAGCGATGCCAATCACACACCACTATGATAAACACTCCTTCTCGACACAAGTCGGAGGCGGAGAAACCCCTTACAAGTAATCTTACAATAGTAAGAAACTAAAACAAGAAATTACAACAATTTATATGAAAGGCAAGTAAAGAAAAACTTTACAACTCTTGCTTTTGATTGCTTGAATGCTTGGTTATTTGATTAGCACTTGGAGACCTGATTTGCAGCAACAAATCACCCCTAAAGCTCTCAAAAATCGGATACATTTTTCTCCATCACGAGCTCCTTTTATAGCTTCAACCTGTGCTGGAAAAAGTCGATCAATCGACTGCTCGTGACCATCAGTCGAATGATCACACAGTTGCTGTGAGACAACGGTGTAATCCACGCTGGAAAAATCCAACGGCTAGGACATCAGTCGACTGATGAGCCATCACTCGACTGCTCATCCCAGTGGTAGAGTGAGACTCCATTCTGTGCCCCAAAATCTGAGCATCAGTCGACTGATTACACGATCAGTCGAGTGCTCGACCAATCAGTCGACTGCCCACCTATGGCAGTCGACTGCTAGGGCAATTCCTGCAGTCAAACCCTAGTTGACTTCGCCAGTCGACTGCCACATGACATCAGTCGACTAGCACACCTCAAACATGAGGTTTTAACCCAAGTATGGTGTCCCCATACTTGCTAGACCACCCTTAGCCTAGACCTAAGCCTTCTAGCCACCTCCATCAGCCTTACGCCTCTCAGATCCCTCCAAGTCATCCATGACTTGTTCATCCATCGCACTAGCCTTCAGGTGCTTCCATCGGCTATGTTATGCTAACGGTGTCTACACCGCCAAGGCACATTGGACTTACGCTGCCAAGATTCCGCTTGGACTTTACGCCGCCAATATCAAACCCCTTGGACTTCTCATGACAAGACTCATGCTTGGACTTTCCCAAATGCCAAGTGTCCCACTTGGACTTTACCATGACAATTACATTGTCATATGTTTTTGTCTAACATCAAAACATCTCTCGAGCCAAGCTCGAGTCTTGGTCAATCGTGACCTGGGCCGATTGCACCAACACTAACCATCTCCATAAGAGTCCTATTCTTTCACTCTGCTATACCATTCTACTGGGGTGTGCCAGGTGCAGACAATTGGGATTGAATCCCAGCCTCTAATAAGTAATTCCTAAGCTCTCCCAAGAGGTACTTGTTAGTAATATATGAGAGATGTCCTAAGGCAATTGCCTTATGTATGAACCATTTATATGATAAATGAAGATTCACTATTTGAGTATACATATTTTATGTATTTGATTGGATCTTAAACTCATTTACTGAATGTCCACGATACGATTCACAGCATGAGAGAATTTGTGATTGGATCACAACTAGTGAGTATCTCTACATGTGTAATTGTGATGTATCGAATTATCCTAGTCGATGAATTGATGGATTTGGACACCATCAATTCGCCGAGACTAGCACGAGGTATACTCCTTGGTGTATCCAAGCAAATGGTGATTCTCACTGGCTGGAGACATAGTGATGTCCGGAGTTAATCGTGGATGCTAGTTATGGTAACTAGTTCATTGGAGTGACCAGCCGTAAGACTTCATATGGTTCTCTGCATATATAGATATGTCAATGAAGTTCTTACTGTGGCTTAAGTGCGATGTTCCTTTGACTTGCAGTATTCAAGTCATCTTGATCATAGAGACTTATGCTTTGACATCTTAAGCAAGCATCTCTAAGGAGATGTGGACCCGGGATGATTGGGTATAAGTCGAAGTGATCGAAGGTGTTTGAATAACCTATAAAGGATTCACCACTCCTTGCGAGGAGATGTATACCCATGGCCTCTCGTCGGATTGTTACTAAAGTCTTTGGCCAAAGCATTACATGTTTAGAGTAAGCTACTCTTCGATACATGTGGAGTAACTAGAATCCGTAGGACGAGGAAATGATACTTGGGCTAGGTGTGACGTAGTCAGCCTAGTGGGGACTGACACAATAGACCATGTCCTGAACCAAGTGGGTATAAGATGAGTGAAGGGAATGGGGCACGAATCATTCGAGCTGCTGAAGGGTTTCAGAAATAGTTCTGGATCAACCGTTGATCTTTTCGGTTAATTGGGGATCATGATGTACTACTAGGTGCCACTCATGATCGTTCTATAATTAATGGTTAATTATAGACGGCCAACATAAACCGAGAACCTATTTGGTCACACGCACAACGAGCGTAATCCAAAGGATTTAAAACGAGCTTGAGAATGGGATTCTCAGACCGAGAGAAACTAGGTTTGGTTGGACCAAACATAAAGCGAGCATGAAATCGTTTTAGTCGCAATGGAAGCGTGGATGGGGCCGTTTCTTATGAAGACATAATGGACGAACCAAAATGGTTTGGTTCTAATCCAATGGAGGAGAATAAACCAAAGGGTTTGGTTTATTTTAAACGAATGAACCAAAAGTTGGTTCGGTTTGTTTTAACTTAAAATAAACCATCATGGTTTGGTTTATTTTAACTTATCTTAATGGAGCGGGTTAACGGGCCTAATGGTTATGATCCAATAACCATTAAGAGAATTAGTTCTCTATAAAAGAGGGCTTAATGGATAATTAAGCCCTAATCCAAGCCCTAGCAAGGAGTTGCCGCCCAACCCTCATTGCCGCCCAACTCCATTGCCGCCCATAGCTCCTCCAACCGGCGTCCAGAAGGTAGCTTCCTTCCCCCTCGCCGGCATCGAGCTGCTGCCGGTTAGTGCTCCGGAGATCTCCTTCAAGTTTGGCATCAAGGTGAGCTCTATCTTCCTTGGTTGGCCGGCGCCTATCACCTCCACCAAAGCTGTCCAATTTTCTGGACAGCTTGTTCTCCTCTCGTCGGAGCGTCGTTTGGACGACGGTTAGAGCTCCGACAGCGGCTAACTTACCGGGGATTTGATCTCCGGTAATCCTCTGAGGTGGAGGACGAAGGCTTCGTCAATTGGTTGACGAATACCTCTCCGGAGAAGCGAGTTTTGAGAACTCGTATTAGGATCCGAATTTGGATTCGGATCGTGATCATCTCTCGATCACGTCGTCTTCAACACGAGGCTAGTAACCCATACGAAGACGAAGCTCGTGGCTTAGCGAAGTCATCCCGAGGAACTTGGCGTGGATACGGATAGAGACGATTCTAGCGAGGATCGTTCCGATTGATGCCGTTCCCGCTACACGTCATACGAAAGGTATAACGTAGATAAATTTCCTTTTATTGCAAATTTAAATTTACGGTTATGTCTACACTTGTTGTAATATGCATGCGTGTGTTGTGTGTGTTGTAATAAATGTAGATTTATTGCTTTTATTGCTTCCGCTGTGTTCATGTTTACGAAACATGATCGAACACACACACGCCGCGGTGCCGGAAACCCAACAATACTCACCACCACGATCAGATCGTAGTGTCTTGATAATTTTACCCTGACGTTTCTCCACATCAATCTTGAATTCTTTGAACTTGTTAAAGCATTCAGACTTGCGGCGCATCAAGTAAATGTATCCATATCTTGAATAATCATCTATAAAAGAGACGAAATATTCAAAACCACCTATTGCCTGGATAGACATAGGACCACACAAATCAGAATGAACCAATTCCAACACATCTTTGGCTCTATACCCCTTGGCCTTAAAAGGCCTCTTGGTAATTTTACCTTCCAAGCAAGATTCGCAGGTTGGGAAATCTTCCACCACTAATGAACCCAGAGGTCCATCAGCTATCAACGTTTGAATTCTGTTTAGGTTATTATGACCTAGCCTTAGATGCCAAAGATATGTTTGGTTCATCTTCGAAGGTTCTTTGCTCTTATTAGAATTAGAAGATGAGTTATTCACTTCTATTTGCATCGTGGGAGCTTTTGGTTCAAGGGTATATAAATTTTCTATCAATGCACCAGAACAGATAATCTCCCTATTCCTTTTTATAACAACTCTGTCATTAAAAGAAATAGAATATCCATCCATAAACAATTTAGAAATCGAAATCAAATTCTTTCTAAATAAAGGTACATAAAGGAAATTTTTTAGAACCAAAATTTTATTCCTCTCAAAAGATAAATAAACATCTCCCACTGCAACAACCGCTACCTTCATAGCATCACCCAAGTAGATGGTAATCTCCCCTTCGGCTAGTCGTCTGGTTTCCTTGAACCCCTGCAAAATATTATAGACATGATCAGTGACTCCCATATCTACACACCAAGTTCCGATAGATAACACCACTAAACATGTTTCAACGACTAGACCAAAAGATATACCTTTGTTCTGCTTTCGATTGGGGCATTCCTTCTTCTAGTGTCCAGTCTGCTTGCAAGTGAAGCACTTGCCTTTCGGCTTCTTCACTCCTCCCTGAGGTCCTCCCGCCACCTTTGTCCCACCTTGTTTCTTCTTCTTCTTGCCTTTCGGCTTAGAAGTAGAAACCTTTTGGGTAACCATGGCTTGAGCCTGAGCACTCTGACGAAAAAGCCCCTCTGTCGCCTGGAGTTCTGTCAGAAGCTCTGCCAATGAATACAACCTCTTGTTCATGTTGTAATTCAGGCGAAACTGCTCAAAACTCCTAGGTAGAGACTGGAGAATGATATCGACCTGGGTTTCCCCATGATCTCAGCTCCAAGGACTTCCAGCTCATTCAAATGAGCCATCATCTTGAGAAATGATCCCTCACGGGTGTTCCCTCGATCATGGTGGTCGTCATCAAGTTCCGCATGACTTCCTGCCATGCAGCCTGATTCTGGTGTCTGAAAAATGTGGAGGAAGACAAACCATACCAAATCACACTACAACCATACCAATGGTTTATTCATAACCATCTCGGTTGTGAGCCTTTACTTATACTTTACAAGGAACTGATAACATGATCTCCCGTGTGACACTACACACCATGTTATCTACAGTATAATGTATTAGACAATATGCATAACCATAAATATGCAAACAATGATCATGTGATTCTTATTTCAAAAATAAAGATATTCATACAAAAGATAGACTTTTCAGTATACATCCCAACACTTCTTGTTCTAATTCAAGGTATCGGATGAAAGTCCAAACATTCAAATTGAAAGCAACCTCATAATCTTATTTGTTCATCCTATAGAAATATGTTAACTTAATCAACATACAAAAACCTTACCTCCTAATTCATTCTGCTTCCACCAGCTCGTAGTCTGGGCGGTAGGAGTCGAAGAGGTTGCGCAGAGGAGAAGGAGAAAAGGCGAGCGAGCGAGATCTGTTCGATGGGAGAAGTCGATCGGTGTCGTGGAGAAGATAGGGGAGAACGCGAGATCGGGAAACACTCGGCGAAGAAATTAAAATCAACAGGGCTCCGTTAATGAAACGGGTCAAATTTCAGACCCGTTAAGCCCTTTAACTCCTTCTAAACAAAGAGAGTCTTAGAAATCTCCATTAGAGTCCAGAAAAATTCCTAAACATTCTTGAAAAATCCCATAGGGTATTCTACTAATTACCCAACATTTATTTTATTTTATTTTATTTTATTTTATATATTTTTTTTGTGGTATTTTACAGGAATGATAATAAAAAATATAAATAACAAGATACACAACCACAACGCAAGATATAACATGGTTCGGAACCGAATGGTTCCTACTCCACGGATCGAGCTCTAAAGAGCTCTAGCGATGCCACAAACACCACTAAATAATAAACTCCTTCTCGACAACACGTCGGAGGCGGAGAAACCTCTGACAAGTGATTGCAAAAGAAATACATGAAAATACAAGCAAAATACAAAGAAATGTAAAGAGCACTTTACAATCTAGGGGTTTTGAGCGCTTGCTTGTTGGTTGCTTGGATGAGCTTGAAGGACCCTGAAATGCACCTGCAATTTTCCTTCAAATCACCTCACCAAAGCTCCCAAACAATCAATGCCAAAATCTCCACAAATAGCTTCCTTTTAACCTGCATCGGGTTGGATTTCCGCCTGGCAGTCGACTGCCATAAGGCCCTAGTCGACTGCCAACACTATTGTCGTGAGACAACAACTCGATCCACACTGGAAAAATTCCAACAGATTTTGGCAATGATCGATGACATCACCCGATCATCGTTAACGTTCGTAGTCGATCGCCTCGGCCACGGCGTTCTGTGGTCGTGGTCGAAAAACCCCATCCAGTAGTCGACTGCCAAGGCATTTTCAACCCTTAATCAGCAGTCGAACTCTAGTCGACTCACGACAGTCGAACCGACCATATTGCCAGTCGACTACCAACCTCAAACATGAGGTTTTAACCCAAGTATGGTGCCCCCATACTTGCTAGACCACCCTTAGCCTAGACCTAAGCCTTCTAGCCACCTCTGTCGGCCTCGCGCCTATCGGATCCCTCCAAGTCATCCATGACTTGTTCATCCATACGCTAGTCTTCAGGTGCTTCCATCGGCAATGTCATGCTAACGGTGTGTACAACACCAAGGCACATTGGACTTACGCTGTCAAGACTCTGCTTGGACTTTACGCCGCCAACCATTGGACTTATGCTGCCAAGACTTCACCCTTGGACTTTACACCGCTAAGGCACATTAGACTTACGCTGCCAAGACTCTGCTTTGACTTTACGCCGCCAACCATTGGACTTATGCTGCCAAGACTTCACCCTTGGACTTTACGCCGCCAATATCAAACCCCTTGGACTTCTCAAATGCCAAGTACTCATGACTTGGACTTTCCCTTGCCAACCCATGTTGGACTTTCTATGCCAAGACCCATGCTTGGACTTTACATGCCAAGTACTCAAGACTTGGACTTTCCATGACATGGTCAACTCTAATCAACCATCAAAATCCCCCTTGAGTCAAACTCGAGTCCGGTCAATCATGACCCAGGTCGATTGCACCAATAATCTCCCCAAAACATTATCAGACATCAATGCCAAACATTAAAACATCGCTCGAGTCAAACTCGAGTCCGGTCAATCATGATCTGGGCCGATTGTACCAACAGTGATGAGATGGTGCATGTGAGCAATCTTGCTTGGTGGGAAAAATTTATCCAAAAATTGCTGCTCACACTACTCCCATGTAGTAATGCTTCCCGACTGCAAGGAGTGAAGCCATGCCTTAGCCTTATCCCGCAATGAGAAAGGGAATAGGCTCAGGAAGATCGCGTCGGCATGTACTCCATTGATCTTCATTGTTGAGTAAATTTCCAAAAATGCCTCTAGGTGCCGATTCTGGTGTTCAGTCGTAGCTCCCACGAATTGAATTTGTTGGACCATGTGTATCAGTGCAGGTTTCAGCTCAAAGTTATTGGTCGAAATTGATGGTCCATATATGCTCGGCCAATATCCTCTGGGACTAGGGGCTGCATAGTCTCGTAGAGACCGGCTACCTAAGTTTACCACAGATACATCGAGGTCTTCCATGCTTCTCTACTCAGCTCTTTTGCGATGATAGGTTCTTTTGATTTTAGGGTCTATCAGAAGTAGATTTTCTGATCCTAAGCGTCTATGCATACAAAGAACTAAGCCACTAAATTAGGAGTATACCTAATGCTCAAAAACTAGAAATCAACTAGTCTAAATACTAAATCAAATGCTAAAAATTTAAACTAAAGATTAATGCAATGTAACTACTGAATTAAATATAAACTTACTCTAGATATTAAAAATCTAAAATTCAAGTAAATAAAATAAAAAATAAAAATAAAGAAAGTAAATAAATCTACTAGGTCCGATCCAATTATCCACCTCTTGATTCGATATCGAATCAATCAATCCCCAACAATGGCGACAAAAACTTGATGCACACAAATGCGACCTCAAATCTCGTGATAGAAACCATCGAGGACTCGAAGTGCACGCTCATTTTCAAAGCTCGTAAGTCCATGAATTTCATCAAGTAATAAAAAGATTATCGATCCCATAGGGACTGAGATTTGATTACCGATTGGTTTAGTGGACATTATTGTTCGGAGTTCTGTTCTAATGGTTGTGATGATGAGGGTTGTCGACAGTCCTAACTCTAGTACAGTGTCACACGGAGGAAGAGAAGGGTTGCTACGAGTCTTTTAAGAGAATTCTTGGATTTCAGTTTCGCTTGTGTGTCGCAGAACACACCATCAATTGGGTATTATCTGGATGTCTAACTATGGTCCTGTAGAAGGGACATCATACACTTCCCCGATGAGCCTTTGTATCTATCGAGAACTACCTTTGCCATACCAGGTTGACCCCTAGCTTTAGGATGGGATAGGCGGTACGAGGATGCCTATTCAATCCCAATAATGAGTCGGAATGTGTCCCATTTTTGACTCTATCACACACTTCTATCTACGATTATCGAAGATGAGGCCAACCCTTAGGTTCCTCCTTAATTCTTCTAAATCTTTGATACGAGTGTTTTCACCCCTCGTATCGACAATGCACAGTAAATAGAAGACCAAAACAAATAACTATCGATCTAAACAATCACCAATTGCAAATATGATTTCAAGAATAGAAATATATTTGAAATAACATGTTCTACGCACACAAACTACTCCCTAATTCTAGAATAGAAGAATCTACTCCATAAATAGGAGAAGACAAACACAAAGCATATTAGAATTCATAGAAACAATGTAAACTGCACAAAGAACTACAATTACAATGCACTTTGGCTCGTTTCTCCGACGTTGATGTGCAAAACTTGATCCTCGAGCAGCCTTCCTCCTCCCTATTGCGAGTTTTCAAAGCTTTTTAGATTGTCAAAGTGTTGTCCCGACTGTCGTGCCTCCCCCCTAGAGTTTGGGCATAGCTTCCTTCATATAGACATCAGGCCGGATCTCCCCAAAACCTGGAAAATAACTGAATCACATTGAAATCACCCAATGCCACACGACCATGTGGATTCACACGACCAGGCCATGTGTGGCGCTGGGGCACGAGCCTGAAGGGTTTTGCTTATCGAGTCCGTGAGGGGAAACTTCACTTCCCACTTCACTTCGGTAGCTTGTCCATGGCGATCCCTTCGATGTCCCCAGATAAAAATTTAATCCTAGACAAAAGGGATTGCCCAAACCACCAAGTCATCGTCGTGCTATTCGTTTAGAGAGGTCACTTGAACAAACTAGTTGTTCAAGCGACCATCCTCTATTCTACGAGTAGCCACGGAATAGACGATGTTCGGATCGCCGGTTTTTGTGTTTATGCTCGAGATCCAAGTATTATTTACCCATATACAGATTTATATCATGCTCATAATTGAAAAACAAATACAAACATGTAACATATAAAAATTAGAGAATCGATATACCTCTCGATCTTCTAATGTATGCCCTTCCTCCTTTCGGACGTCGTGTGGGCGACGCTCTACCAAAAGTCGAAGCTCCTAGATCACAAATCTTCCTTCCTTGCTCTTCCAAAGGAAAATGAAGAATAGAAACAAGGTTTTTCTCCTCCCTAAAATCAACCAACAAAGAGCACACAAACTCCTTGCCGTCGGCCAACTAGAAGGAGGAGAAGATGATGGAAAACCACCAAGACACCAAGGGAAGCCCTATATCTTGTTTCCACCACCTAAGGAGAAGGAGAAGGGGTCTTTGGATGCCAGCCAAGGGCTGGGATAGGGCTGTGGGTGCCGGCCACCAAAGGATAGGAAGAAGAAAGCAAACTACTTCCTTATTTGGTGCCACCCAAGCCTCCAAAACCCTAAGCCTCCAAACCCTAATCCTATCTCTCCTTATGGCCGGACATGGAAGTGGTGAAGAAGATTAGGATGAGCACAAGCCAAGGTAGAGGGAAGATGGTAGGAACCTGCCACACCATAGGAAGAAGAAGAAAAACTCCTCCTTGAGTTGCCGCCCACCCATAAGCTCCCAAAACCCTAGCCACCCAAACCTAATCCTAAACCAACTAGGATTCCTAGCCTCCAAAGGAAGCAAACCCTAATCCCCTTAAGCCATGCTCTTCTTGCCACCCACTTCATGATCTCTATTTATAGAGTTGGGCTCAAGCCATGATTTAATCTCCTCCATTGGTTCTAGGGATTTAATCTCAACCGTCTGATCTAGTGATTTAATTTCAACCGTCGGATCTAGAGATTTAATCTCTACCTTTGGATCTAGAGTTTTGTTTTTATCCATTGGATCTAAGCTTCATGAGGTGTTAATAGGCTATATTAGGGACCATGAGGAGGAGTTGGATCTTGGCCACCTATGGATCAAGCCCACATAAAGTCCGATCCACTGATGATGATCCAATCCACTTAAGGATTATCATTGATCTACCTCACCAACCCCCATATGATAATATGGGCTCCATATATTATTTGTATATTTTCTCCCCGTGTTTAAGATCTCGAATGTCCGTCGATTAATTAATTTACTGACCATTAATTAATCAACATCTAACTCCTTGAGTAGTACCACTCAACCTTTTTATCATGCCGGACCAAGTCCACCTGCGGGGTTTACATGATGAACCTTATGAGCAGAGCTCTCAGTCATAGTTTAAGGTCAAGGCGGTAGAGAGAGAAGCTCTGGCTTCTCTCTAGAGCATCCTAAGATTCTGGCAGAGAACTCTGGCTCTCAGGCGAAAGAGGTCTCGGGACAACATCGACGACATCTCGTGTGGTAACAGGAGTTGGTGAAGAACACTCACGACGACTGGGGCTGCCGGGACGGTGGCCAAGCACAGGAGGGAACAACAAACAAAGGAGAACATCGGAGTTTGACGGGTGTCGTTGTTACGTCGTGCAACCAGCAACCATCGAACCAGGACACCGAAGGACCCTGCTTCGGCAGAATATAAGGTATGTATGTGTAACGAAACGAATATTATAGGCAAGGACAGCCAACAACTAGCGTCTGAGGAGAAGCGAGGGGGAGAACAAACTGTGGTGAAATAGGGTGGTGGTGGCGCACAACCTGGGAGCGAGGGGAACCCCAAGTCATAAGGAGCGGCAGAACCTAAAGTTTTCAAGGAGCCTAGTGCGTACATTATTTCTCTCAGTGGATTAGGGTTTCAAACCAGGAGTTCACCGGTGACTGGAGGAAGACAGAAGCCAAGGACGGTGGTAGGTGAACAGCAGGGAGCCGTACTGTCCGGAAGGCACGATCAACGAGATGACAAAAGGAACGTTGTTGTTTCAAATTCCGGATCCAACGAAGCTTCGCCCGGGACCACTATTCCTAGAATTCTTCGAACCCGATAACCCGTTCACTTAAGTTAGTTTTTCTCAAGCCCGTTAACCCGGTTAACTTAGGGCACCTTGGACGACAAGAAATGGGGAAAGATGCGAAAAGAGCCTGGAAGGTCTTACAGCTGGACAAGAAAGAAACCAACAAAGGGAACCTGGTGCCTCCACCTTCACCGCGGACATATGCACGCTCAGTGCCGGAAACTGTGGTAGCAAAGAAGACGGGATAACCTCAGCAGGAAGACTTAGTGGAAGGAGCAAGACCGGAAGCGGCCCCTGCACCAAGAATAGCATCAGCAGAACAAAAGGAAACACCCCTGACAACCCAACAGCAAGCCCCGAAAGCAGGATTATGGGCGGACCTCTTCAAGAAAAATAGATTAAGTGCATTGGACACTACATTGAGGCAATTCTAGAAGCAGGCAGGGCACAAAAATTGAACACTAAAGATCTGGCAACAATAGAGGAATCAGTAGGGTTCTGCCTGATTGGAAGATTCTTAGGAAGGTTTCCGGGATGGCGAGCGCTGAAAGAAATCACATCAAGATGGAAGGTGCCACACAAGCTCCTCACGCACAACTCACTGTGGATGGTGTTTAAATTTGCAAACAAAGAACTGCGAGATGCTGTATTAACTGGAGGGCCATACATTGCGTATGGGAGTCCTCTGTATCTCAAGATTTTGCCGGCATGTTTCCCCTTCAGACCGGAGACTCACGCCCACATCCCTATGTGGATGCAAATTCATGGACTGCCACTGGACTGCTGGTCTATCTCAGGGTTAAGCAAAATTGCCTCGCAAGTTGGCATGCCGCTGTATACGGACAGATACACTAAGGTGAGGGAACGAGTAAACTATGCCAGAGTCCTAGTTGAGGTGGATATCACTAAGGAATTGCCTGCAAAAATCGATGTTACCCTACCAGATGGCACGGATATTGATTTGGAAATCAAGTTTGAATCAAACCTGAAACTCTGTAACAGATGCACACAAATTGGTCACTACCAAGGAAACTGGCCAATTAATGCGCGAAGACAAACACCAGTGGTGGGCACAGGGGCTGCAGAGGTCATGGGACAACAAATAATAATATACAGGACAGACTACAATAGTGCAGTTGCGGAAAGGGATCAAGAAGAGGGAGAAGGAATAAGTGGAGGTATGGAACAACACATATTAGAGGAGGAGCAGGGTTGGGAACGAATCGTTGCTTGGGATAGGAAGTATAAGGGACAGAGGAAGAAACAACAGAAGGGAGACGTGCACATAAAACAGGCAAGAACAAGTACAGCAAGGCATATGCACAGCCCAGGAAACCAAAGGTTTAAAGGAATTCAAGGAAACCAAGGAGCACAACAAGGTGGTAAAAGGATGGACAGTAAGAGGAAGGATAAGCAGAATGAATCATCATCAAAGAAACACTTCTGGCAAAGGGAAGAGAAATCTTGGACAGGAATTAATGGCAATTTCCAACCCAAAGGGGGAACTGGCACAAGATCCGGCACGGTGGAATAGGAAAGTCAGAAGGAAACACAGGCACCAACGTTAAAGGGACAAATAGATAGACAAGTAATCTCGGAAGTAGTTGCGCCAGACGAAGAGGTGGACTCAGAGAAAGAGATGGGCACACCCAATGGCACACAAAGATATAAGTCTAGTGACCTGGATCTCCCCCAAGGGCTGGAACACAGTAATGAGGAGGGTAAACAACAAAGACAACAACAGGTGAAAGAAATGGGTAATGGGAAAGCACGGGGCACCATCATAATACACAAAAAACATCCACTAAAACTACAACAGCAAGGCCAGTCAAATTGCACAGGGGGTGATGGAGATAACGAGGAGGCAAGGGAGATTGTCAACCAAACTGGCGCACGTGGAGAAAGTCCTGAACACGCTGGTTCGTGGTGTACAGGAGATATAGATGTTAAGGAACAATCAAATGGGGGGGGGGGCAACCCAGGGTGAACTAATGCAAGGGAAGAATGACAAAGAAGCATTGGCCCCTTACACACAAGCTGGCACGCGGGGATACAACTTGCGGGGTACTGAACTGCTAGGTAACAGGATTGAAAATGCCCAAGATGAAGAACAAACAGGAATAATAAATGAGAAGAGCCAAGTAGAAGGGGCATCAAGCCACACATCAAATTCTAGATCAGTGCTTACTAGACAAAAAAGAAAGCAATCTAAATGCGGCCATAAGGAGGGTCAGCAACAGCAACACCACCTGAATACAGATGGAAATGCCAAATCAAATATCTCAAACTCTGGAACTGCAACAATCAAAGCTACCTCAGGAAACCAACAGCTAACCCAGACTGATACATTATACGTAAACAAAAATCAGAGGATCACCAGACAAAGCTTTAGGGGATTGGAACAAAACAAGGATAAGATAGAGCAGAACTTTCAGAGCTTACAGGGGCAACAGAATAGCGTGGTAGCAAAGATAGCTAGAAGTCACATGACAATCACGGGAAGCACGGAGCAGGATACAATGGGCTGCGGACAGGGACAAGGGCAAACACTAATAACATCCGTCAAAAGGGCACAGGACAACGAAGAAAGCCAAAAAGGAAATGGAAATGATAAAGGGGGAATTAGAGAAGGAACAACAGAATGGGGAATGAATACAGAGAACTTACCGCCAATTATACTAGCCTTGCTTGCTGTACGATGGGGTAATAAAGGAATGCAAACTGAAACAAAAGTCGATGGGCCATGTGTGGCAGTGACAGAAGAAGAGACAAACATGGACAAAAGGATGAAACAAGAAAAGGAAGGAGTTATCAACAAGGCTAGACGACGGAAGCCGGCTACACAACCATGAAGATCGGATCATGGAATGTAAGAGGCCTAAATAAAGGTCTCAAGTAGAAGGTGGTGTTGGACCTCCTTCTGAAGCAAAAGATGGGTGTGCTAGCTATACTAGAAACTAAGTTAACCCAGCAATACTACCAAATAATGAAAAATAAGAGGTTTCAGAGATGGGAGATGGAGCAGTAGATTTTCAACTTGCCCAGAAGCAGGATGCTGCTTATATGGGATTCGCAACTTGTCAGCCTACACATCCAGTAATGGGAAGAGCAACTGATACATACAACTGTGAAATGAAAAATGACAGGAAATGCATATGCAGTCACGTTTGTTTATGGGCCGCTATCTATCACAAGCAGGAAAGCAATGTGGGGGACGCTGATGCAAATTGCGAGACATGTAGAGATGCCATGGTTAATCCTAGGGGATTTTAACTCCCCTCTACTGCCCACTGACAAGAAAGGGGGAATGGTAGTGACAACCTACGCAACTACTGATTTTCAAGAATTTACCTTAGAGGCGGGAGTTCAAGACTTGAGATCCATTGGGTGCCAATACACATGGACTAATGGCCACATAGTAAGCAAACTCGATCGTGCAATGGGGAATAGAGCATGGATGGAACAAAACCAGAGTAGTTATGCTGAATTCAAGGCACCTGGGACTACATCCAATCATGCCATCTGTATTGTAACAGTGTTAGGAAACACAAGGGAGAAACCCAAGCCGTTCAAATTTTATAATATGTGGGTATTACCCCCTAACTTTCGACAGTTAGTGGAGGATAAATGGAATAGCAGCAGCTTCAGAGATGTGCAGGGCACGATGTAATACAGGCTAAAATAGAAGCTCAAATTACTTAAAGCAGATCTCAAACAGCTCAATCAGATGCATTATTAGCACATCCAAGAGAAAGCAAAGCAGGCTCGACACCAACTGGAGTTACTACAGCAGGAAGGATTAATTCAAGGTCACATGGAGGATAACTATCAAGCAATAAGGAAAAAGACTGAACTGCTGGAGAGGGCAAAATACCTGTTCTATCTACAAAAAGCCAAACATGAGTACTTTAGAGGGGTAGACAAGAATACAACTTTCTTTCATGCCATGGTTAAACGGAATAACAAAAGACGGGAAATAGTGGCAATTGAAAAGAGCAATGGGGAAGCCACTAACTCACTGAAGGATGTAGTGCAGGAATTCCAAACCTATTTCCAAGGGCACTTAGGCGAACAAGGGCACAGGACTGAGTTTCAAGGGGAATGCATGCAATTTGGCAAGCAACTAACCGAACTACAAAGAGCAAAGTTAATCAGGCTGCCAATAGAGGAAGAAATAAAAGAAGCTCTATTTGCCATTGGGGACCTCAAAGCTCCAGGGCCGGACGGATACAACTCAAAATTTTTCAAGCATGCATGTGATACAGTCAAGTAGGACATCATAATGGCAGTCAAGGAATTCTTTGAAAATGGTCAGCTACTGAAATCCTGGAATCACACGTTAATCTCACTAATCCCAAAAACAGAACATGCTAGCAAGGTGCAAGACTTTCGGCCGATTTCTTGTTGCACAGTTTTCTACAAAATAATCTCCAAGATCCTAGCAAGCAGGCTGGCAGAAATCGCGGATCACCTGCTTCACCCTTCGCAGATGGCATTTGTGCAAGGACGTAGCATAGTGGACAACATACACCTTGCACAAGAACTCATGCGCAACTACACAAGGAAACGGGTGTCTCCACGGAGCATACTTAAGGTGGATATGCATAAAGCTTTTGATTCAGTCCAATGGAGCTTCTTGCAGGAGGTACTCAAAGCACTACAGTTCCCTGAAATGTATATCATGTGGATTAAAGAATGTGTCACTACCACATCATACTCAGTAGCCATCAATGGGAACATCCATGGTTTTTTCAAAGGAGAGAGAGGACTTAGACAAGGAGACCCCCTATGCCCATACCTATTTGGACTATGCATGGAGTATCTTGCACGACTACTTGCGAAGCACACTAGCAGGTTAGACTTTCGGTTTCACCCAAAGTGTGAGCACCAAAGAATAGCCCACATAGTATACGTTGATGACTTGCTGCTCCTAAGCCGAGGTGATACACAATCAGTGCAAGTACTGATGGATTGCTTATCACAATTCGCAAACATGGCAGGCCTAACAGCAAACATGGCGAAATCGAGCATATACATGGCAGGGGTGGAACAAAGGGAGAAGGAAATGCTGCTAGCCATCACAGGGTTCAGTGAAGGAGAGATGCCATTTCGCTACTTAGGCGTACCAATAGCATCGCAAAAACTAAAGATTGCGGATTACAGCCCACTTTTGGAGACTCTCATGAAACAGATCAGCTCCTGGCCCAAAGCTACCCTCTCATATGTGGGCAAAATTCAACTAATATTTTCGGTTCTGCAGGGTGTTGAATGCTATTGATGTCGATACATTCTTCCTTCGGGTCATTGACAGATATATACCATCGCCACACATTCATGTGGACAGTGAAGAACCCTCCAATTGCGTGGGCTGACATATGCAAGCATAAAGAGGAAGGTGGTCTGGGATTAAGGGAGTTAAAAGCTTGGAACATGGCATTGCTGGCAAAAATATTATGGAGAATACAGAAGAAACAAGACACTTTGTGGATTCGCTGGGTACATCACACGTATTTACAGCAAGGAGGAGTTTGGGAATGGCAGAACAAACACAAAGACTCCCCACTAGTTAAAAGGATGATATGCATCAAGGATACCATCATGGCGTTGGCAGGCACTGCAGAAAAGGCAGAGGAAATATTAGATGCATGGTTTGATCAAAGCAAAGGTGGCATCAAGAGAGCATATGATCACTTCAGGACTGCAAGGTCTAGGAAAGCCTGGGTGCAAATGGTATGGCAGCTGGATATCCAACCTAGCCACAGGTTCACGTTATGGATGCTGGCACAGGGGAAGTTACCAGTGTGTGCCGGGAAGGAGTATCTAGAAGATCAAAGATGTACCTATTGCAATCAAGAAGAGGAGACATTGGACCATATCTTTTTCAAATGTGGGCAAGTCCAACAGCTCTGGAACAGAGTAAGGGGATGGCTACGGATGAGGCCAAGAATGCAGACATATCGTCAAATGTTGTGCACATTCAGACGACTTTATAAAGGATGCAGCAGTGTCAACAGAGCAAGACATCTAGCCATGGCAGCAACAATACATCATATTTGGCGAACACGAAACTCCATGAGATTCGAAGGGACAAGGTTTGATGGCGAGGGGATTCTCCGGAAGATACAAATTCACGTATATAGGGTTTTGGAGACCTATGATATCTAGCCTTCGCTAACAAAAGATGAAGGTGGCAAGGACAGGGCAGTTCTCCTCTCTCCCTCCTTTTCAATTCTTTCAGATGTTATGCCAACCTCATACAATCATTCTTTCCCTTAACTCTCTATGAGGATTTCCCTACCCCTATAGGGGAACTCTCTTTTCTTGTCACTTCTCCCGGAAGCTTCACTAATACACTCACTCCTGGGTGCTCTTCTTGTCTCTTCTCCATCCACATTGCAGAGCACTTCGTTTTCTCCCCTTCTTGGACTCCACTCACCATTGTTTTCTTTTCTTACATCCTTATTTCCAGAGCGCTCCGTCCTCTGAAAAAAAAAAGGCCAGGGCGGTTTTGAACAGGGTGGTTTTCCCGCAGAATAGTTTTGATCCCAAAGTCAAGGGCGATTTCGAAAGGGTGGTTTTTAGTAGAGTGGTTAGTCAGGGCAGTGCTTAAGCATGCAAACATTGCCAGGGCAGTTTCAGCAGGGTGGTTTTTTCCGCATAGTAGTTTAGATCCCAAGTCCAGGGCAGTTTTTGGAAGGGTGGTTTTCGCTCCACTAGGGCGGTTTTGATAGAGTAGTTTGTCAGGGCTGGTTTTAGGCTTGCAAGCATTGCCAGGGCGGTTTTGGGCAAGGTGGTTTTCGCAGCTCCAGGGTGGTTTTGGTAGAGTGGTTTTTCGCAGAGTAGTTTTGATCCCAAGCTCTCCAGGGCGGTTTTGGACCGCGCATAGGGCAGTTTTGGCAAGGTGGTTCACACAGGCGGGTTGCCAGGGTGGTTTGTTTCCCCCAGGGCGGTTTTGGAAGGACGGTTTTGACAGGGTGGTTTTTGCGCCATACCTTCCCCAGAGCGCCTGACCAGGGTGGTTTTGGCAGACCGGATTTGGCAAACTGGTTTAAAAAAAAAAAAATCTCTTCGCAGGGTGGTTTCTGAGCCCTCCTCTCCCCAGGGCAGTTTGATGTTTTGCACAAGGGGGTTTTGTATTCAAAGTCCAAGATGGTTTCGTGTAAGGAACGGAGCATTTTTGCTCCTAAGGCCAAGGCAAGACAGGGCAGTTGGTAAAATTCAGAGCACCTAGGTGTGAACAAAAGAGTATCTCAAGCAAAGGCCGAACAAATTTGCAGAAACAATTCTAGTCTTTGGTCTCACGTTCAACAAGGAGGTTCAACGATCAAAGAGTCTAGTTCAGGTGAATAGGCCCACCCGAATGGCCTATCTAGTCCGTAGCAAATAGCTACGGTAAAGACACGTTAAATCCATTTTTATGGTTGAGGCTTGACCAATAAGCCTAGCAGAGGTGAATAGGCCCACCCGAATGGCCTATCTAGTCCGTAGCAAATGGCTACGGTAAAGACAATGCAAATCCATTGATGGTTGGTCACTTACCAAAAGTAACAAATGATGGAGGACCGTCACATGAGATTGGCCGAGAAGGGCAGTGCGAGGAGGTGCACAAGGAACAACGGAGAATGGAGCATGGAACAATGGAACATGGATGCAGAGAGATCATATGCATGAGCAAATATTGAGGCACTGTACAAGTGTGAGATATGCAATGGTTATGTAAACATGAGAGAGTTTGTATGCATGAGAGTTCAGGTACCCATGAGAGCACATGTACACCCCTCTGGATGCATCTCAGATCTGACACATCGTCAGACATGACAAGAGTGTGCACTCTAGGATTTTGTAAGATCGTGCTTTTCTTGATGATATATATTTACATTTCATCAAAAAAAAATGATGACCTTATGAGCTCCTCAAGGGGACATCATCATCCTAATATATAGGACATGGTTTCCTCCTATAATCAACGACACACCATATAAATAATATCATCTCCCAACTTACCGAGCCTATCAATTTAATCTATAAATCTCGCCCATTGGTAAATCAAAGAGATGAGTACTAAGTATATGTGCCCGTTATTATATCGGGATTAAGAGCATGTACTAAATAATATTTGAGGTCCGATTCGATTATGTAGTCAACAATAAATCGAATCACCTCTGAGTCGGTCCTGCTCAATACACACAAAGTGCACTAGTGTGATTCTATGGTCAAGACAAACCAATACCAAATCACACTACAACCATTCCGATGGTTTGTCCAAAGCCATCTCGGTTGTGAGCCTTTACTTATACTTTTCAAGGGGTCGATAACATGATCTCCTGTGTGACACCACACACCATGTTATCTACAATGTAAAGTATTAGACAACATTGCATAACCATAAAATATGCAAACAATGATCATGTGATTCTTATTTCAAAAATAAAGATGTTCATACAAAAGATAGAGTTTTCAGTATACATCCCTACAGAGCCATGTGGATTCACAGGGCCAGGGTGTGTGTCCTTCTGTTCTAGCTACCCAATGCCTTTTTTTTTGCTCTAAAAGTGTGCCATTTTCCCCGTAGAATGCTGTCCTGCACACAAGAGTACAAAGAGCAAATCTTCGAACTAGAAAATAGAAAATTCATGCAAAATAAAGTGAAATATGCAAGAATCAAATATAAAATGCAACGGGATATGAGCGAAAACTACTCATAAAATCCTATATGTTTTGCTCACATCACGTCGCTAGGGGGGGATTAATAGCGATCATTTCTCGATCGTCAATTTCGTTTGTGTGCTCATCTACAAGATTGTTATATGCAGAGGAAACAAAATATAAAAAATACAACACAAAACAAGCACATAACACCTCAATTTATACGTGGTTTGGAATCTTTGATTCCTACTCAATGACCTAACTCCTAGTGAGAGTTCCATTATCTTTTCTCCTTCTTGAAAATCTTATGGAGGTAGCGAAACCTCTTACAACTTGTTCTTATACAAGAGATACAACCAAATACAAATATACAAAGGAAATGAAAGAGCAAGAACCAAAAACACTTTACACGATTGAAATCTTACTTTCATGTAGTTTGGTTGCATTGGAAAACCTTTGGAAGGTCTAGAATGCAACAACAACTCCTCTTCAAAATCTCCAAGAATCGACCTCTTCAATGTTGGATCGAAAGCACGCTAGAGGGGGGGGGGGTGAATAGGTACCGTAAAACTTTCTTTTTCTTAACAATAAAAATAAAGTAACACAGTGGAAAAAGTAAAGGACATAATTTATTTTAATTGGTTCACAACCTAACGGTTGCTATTCCAAAGCCCTGCGATCCTAGACCGCGTATGAAGGGCAATTCACTATAGATCTCCTCCTCGTTGGAGGTAGGAGACAACGAGTACAATGAAATAAAAAGCTTGAGGTGAAGGCAATAAACCAATCTCACCTTGTAATGATAAAAGTACGAATACAATAAAATGACTACAAAATAAAAACAAACTTGTTGCTTGCTGATGAAGTGCGAGATCTCGGTGTTGCGTCAGCGTTACGGTGGTGTTACGATGGTGTAGTCTTTCAGCGTTGTGGGAGACTTTGAGAGCAATTGAGATGACCTAAAGGGGTGAAACCCCCCTTCTTTTATAGCCCTTCAAGCCTCTGAACATTGAGATCCAGATTTGAGTCAAAGAGCCTCATCCCCCCTAGATAAGTGGAGCCTATCTTGACTTTCTTCGAGTTGGACAGTTTGAATATCAGTCGATTGATCACCTTCATTAGTTGACTGATGCTAGCAATAGTCAACTGCCAATAGTCATCAGTTGATCGCCCTAGGTTATTCAACTGCAACTAACAAAAAATTAAGAAGAAAATTTTAAGTATAAAATAAATAAAGTAATCAGCACGACTAAATGCTTTTTCAAAGTCTCCCCCTTGAGGCTACCTCCCCCTTAATCTTAGGTGAGTTTTGAAAAAGGTTCTTTAACTTTAAAAATTTATGTTACTTCCCCTTAACTTTCGCTCTTCTCCCCTTTTGCCGTAAATAAAAAAAAAGTAAAATTTGGGGGGTGCATATATAAGATAGAATGCGTCTAGAATTATTAAAGAGAGAAATCAAATGTAAGAGTTCAAGCATGTATCCCTTTAACGTTTATGAATTTAAGTTAACTATTCCACTGCACTAACAATGTTTACTTAGTTTTTATTTTTGTGAGAGGATGTATAATTGCTAGTTTTGGTACGGTAAAGTCTTGAAAACTACTTCAAACATAGTTTTGATTTCAAACCCCTAGAAGTTATAAGCGTGAGTATATTTTCAAAATACCATAAAGAGTAATATAATCCTTAAGATAAGTTTCTCCCCTTTAGTTAATCACAAGGAGTCTAGAAGGGTTAGGGGGCTAAGCTCGACCCTAAGGATTATCATATTAGTCAACCAAAGGTAGTGACAACCAAGAAAGTAAGTATAGATTTTTAAAGCAATTCGAAATGTATGTTGTTCTTATTTTAAATTGTCCTTAACATCTCACCCATTCTATGTGTCTCAAGACATGTTGACATTATATGTTCTTGTGAGATGATTCCAATTTTTAACTTGATTAACTTTAGTGATTTGAATATTAATCAAACTTGGGTTAGATTCAAATTTAACCTTTAGATCGTTAAGTAAACTTTTCGAGAAAATGACTTCTAGGTCGTGGCGAGGCACAGGGGCCTTCTTTGATCAGAACAATGACTACTTCCTTAGACAAAGCCAAATTCAAGAAAATGTTCACTTAAGTCCCTTAGGGTTACTTCCTAGTCTAACTAGTTTAGGATACGACGAGGTAGCTTTAGCTAGTTCAACTTAGCCGAGTGCACCAAGCTAGATACACCTTATCTAACTCAAATACATAAGACCTCATTTCCCTAACGTAGTATCATCTCACCGCGTTCTGATACTATGTTATCAAGTTTGATTAACCATTTATCCTATATAAGAATTCTAGAAATTTAAATGAAGAGCTGAACATGTAAAGTTAAGAAATTGGATAAACAATTTTAGTACTAGCTTCCCCTAGATCATTGAACCGGTACGGTCTATCCACATAGTGGACTTGATCATGGGGAATCCAATACTTATTAGTCTTTATGTGTGAATTTAACAAAATCTTTGGGACCCATGCCTAGACTCTTTGATTACTACGATTAACAATTGACATATAAGACTTGTTCATAGTATTTGTCCTAAATCCGAGTCCGACTCTGTTGTACATAACTCTTTTAGTTCCAAGGAGTCGGTTAAGATTTTGGATCCCAAAGTGAACTTTTCCAACCTAGCCTCGAGCTCTTGGACTTGTCTTTTCAAGAAAGAATTCTCTTCCTCAAATTGTTTGACTTGAGTTGAGTTCCCCTCTTGAACTTGACTAGTCGAAGAGGTTAGAGTGGCCTCATGCTTAAGGATTTTAACCTTCTTAAGCAAGGACTCGACCCTAGACTCGGACTTAGCTAACTTTTTTTTTTCTAATAACTTAATTAAATGATATAGATTGCCAATTAACAAACGACTTACCATAATCTTTTCTTTTGACTCGACTTTGAGTCTCTTCTCGAAATCGTCCTCGGAGTCGGAGTCGGAGTTAGATTCGTATTTGACTTCGGACTCAGACTCAGACTCTACTAGTCTTGCCATGAATGCCAAGTCGACATCTTGGCTTTCTTCTTCTTCATCCCAAGTCACTTGAAACGCCTTCTTTGATCCCTTTCATTTTGGCTTCATTTTTAGGCAGTCTGATTTGAAGTGCCCCTTCTTGTTGCATTCGTAGAATGTGTAGTTTTGCGGGGGTTTCTTGTTCTTCAACTACTCCCTTTCTTTTTGGATTATCCTCCAGACTATGTTGACTATTTCAACCTCTTCTTCAGATTCAAACATGAGTTCGCCTTCAGATTCAAACTCTTCTTCTTGCTCGGGAGGTGGTTTGCTCTTCTCCTTTCTTCTCTGACTTGCAAACAAGGCAACACCTCTCTCGACCCATGTCGAGTTAGACTGTTCATGTAATTCAAATTATGAAAAGAACTCGTCTAATCTAATCTTAGATAGATCTCTAGAGACTTTGTAGGCATCAACCATGGATGTTCACAAAGTTGTCCTAGGAAAAGCGTTTAAAGCATACCTTATTATGTCTCGATTCTCTACGGTTTGCTTGATCAAGTGGAGACCATTGACGAAGTCCTAGATCCTTACTAAAGTTGAGTGGCCAACTCATGTTCCTGCATCTTTAAATTAAATAACTTATTTAATAAGAGGTCTCTTTTGCATACCTTAGTATCCGTGGTTCCTTTATAAAGCTCGATGAGCTTATTCCAAAGGTCCTTCACGCTAATGAAAGGTCCGACTTGGTTGAGTTCATCTTTGGATAATCCACATTGCAAAATCTGTGTAGCCTTGGCATCTTCCTCAACTTGACGCTTCATTGTGTTGGTCCATTTGTCGTAGTCCAAGTGTTCACCGTCTTCATTTGTTGGAAGGGTGAACCCGGTCTAGATCAAAATCCACATCTTGACTTGGGTTTTCAAGTAGCACTCCATTCGACCCTTAAGAATATAACTCCATTATAAAACAAAGGTCGAGCGATGCTAAACCCTTCGAGATGGGCCATTTAAAAACAAAACCTTGCACACAAAGAATACAAGACATGAAAGTTGCCAAGACTTTTGGTCTTGGATTAGTAGTGCGGGAGAAATTGTAAAGAAAAGCTCAAAATTTATGAATTGAAAAAATACGAAAAGAAAATAGAAATGCTAGATTGGTGGTTGCACTAAATCTTAGCTCCCCTGCTTTGATACCAATTGTTAGATCAAAAGCACGCTAGAGGGAAAGGGGGTGCATAGCAAGCATAAAACTTTCTTTTTTGTAACGATAAAAATAAATTAATGCAGCGGAAAAGTAAAGGACATAATTTGTTTTACTTGGTTCACAACCTAACGGCTGCTTCTCCAAAGCCCTATGATCCTAGATCGCATACAAAGGGAAATTGACTATAAATCTCCTCCTCATTGGAGATAGGAGACAATGAGTACAACGAAATAAAAAACTTAAGGCGAAGGCAACAAACCTACCTCACCTTGTAACGATAAAAGCATAACTACAATAAAATGACTACAAAATAAAAACAAACTCGCTGCTTGTCGACGAAGAGGATGCGAGATCTCGGTGTTGCGTCGGTGTTAGAGCGGAGTAGTCTTTCGGCATTGTGGGAGCACTTTTAGAGCAATTGAGATGACCTAAAGGGGTAAAACCTCCCTTCTTTTATTGCCCTTCAAGCCCCAGAACGTTGAGATCCAGATCTAAGTCAAAGAGCCTCATTCTCCCAAGATAAGTGGAGCTTATCTTGACTTTCTTCGAGCTAGAAAGTTTAAATATCATTCGACTGATTACTTTTATCGATCGATATAGCTGTGATGATCGACAATAGTCGATGGTAGTCACGCCACCAGGTTATTCAACTGAAACACAAAGCACAATAAAAATAAGAGATAGTAAATATGACAGTTCCTTATCGTCTGATCTTGACCTAGACCTTCCACTGGAAGTCTTAGTCGGATCGCCACCTATGGTATATCTTTTGGTTTAGTCATTGAAACATGTTTAGCAGTGTTATCTACCAACACCTGGTGTGTAGATATGGGAGTCACTGATCATGTCTGCAACTCTTTATAGGTGAGAGGGTTTTTTTTTGTCCCGGAACCGAAGCTCTTATTCTACATGAAGGTGGAGAAACTTCGCTTCCCACTTCAACTCGGTCGCTTGTTCATGGTGATCCCATCGATGTCCCCGGATTAAAAAAAATTTAATCCTAGACAAAAGGGATTTCCCAAGCAACCATGTCATCATCGTTCTATTCGATTAGAGTAGTCACTTGAACAAACTTGTTGTTCAAGCAACCAACCTCTTGTAGGGATGTATACTGAAAAGTCTACCTTTTGTATGACCATCTTTATTTTGAAATAAGAATCACATGATCATTGTTTGCATATTTTTATGGTTATGCATATTGCCTAATACTTTACATTGTAGATAACATGGTGTGTGGTGTCACACGGGAGATCATGTTATCGGCTCCTTGAAAAGTATAAGTAAAGGCTCACAACCGAGATGGCTTTGGACAAACTATCGGAATGGTTGTAGTGTGATTTGGTATTGGTTTGTCTTGACCATAGAATCACACTAGTGCACTTTGTGTGTATTGAGCAGGACCGACTTAGAGGTGATTCGATTTATTGCTGACTACATAATCGAATCGGACCTCAGATATTATTTAGTACATGCTCTTAATCCCGATATAATAACGGACACATATACTTAGTATTCATCTCTTTGATTTACCAATGGGCGAGATTTATAGATTAAATCGATAGGCTCAGTAAGTTGGGAGATAATATTATTTATATGGTGTGCCGTTGATTATAGGAGGAAACCGTGTCCTATATATTAGGATGATGATGTCCCCTTGAGGAGCTCATAAGGTTAATCATGTAAACCCTGCAGGTGGACTTGGTTCGGCATGATGAAAAGGATGAGTGGTACTACTCAAGGAGTTAGATATTGATTAATTAATGGTCAGTAAATTAATTAATCGACGGACATTCGAGATCTTAAACACGGGGAGAAAATGTACAAATAATATATGGAGCCCATATTATCATATGGGGGTTGGTGAGGTAGATCGATGATGATCCTTTAGGGGATTGGATTATCATTAGTGGATCGGACTTTATGTGGGCTTGATCCATGGGTGGCCAAGATCCAACTCCTCCTCATGGTCCCTAATGTAGCCTATTAACACCTCATGAAGCTTAGATCCAATGGATAGAAACAAAACTCTAGATCCATAGGTAGAGATTAAATCTCTAAGATCCGACGGTTGAGATTAAATCTCTAGATCCGACGGTTGAGATTAAATCCCTAGATCCGACGGTTGAGATTATTTGAGGGATTATCCCTAACTCTATAAAATGGCTTGATGAGTTGGCGTGGAGATGATTCCAAGGAGAGCTAGGGTTTTGGCGGCTAGAGAGGAATCCTAGTTGAGATAGGATTAGGGTTTGGAGGCTTGGGCGGCACCAATTAAGGAAGTTTTTTTCCTTTCTTCTTCCCTTTTCATTGGCCGGCATACATCACCTTTTCCAGCCCCTTTACAGCCCTTGGCCGACACCCAAAGGCTCTCTTCTCTTCTCCTTGAGTGGTGGAAACAAGACTTAGGGGTCTCCCTTGGTGTCTTGGTTGGTTTCCATCATCATCTCCCTCTCTTTGTTGGCCGGCGGCAAGGGTTTGTTGTTCCTTGTTGGTTGGTTTTAGGGAGGAGAAAAACCTTGTTTCTATTCTTCCTTTTGCTTTGGAAGAGCAAGGAAGGAAGATTTGCGATTTAGGAGCTTCAACTTTTGGTAGATCGTCGCCCACACGACGTCCAAAAAGAGGAAGGTCATACATTAGAAGATCGAAAGGTATATCGATTCTCTAATTTTTATATGTTACATGTTTGTATTTGTTTTTCAATTATGAGAATGATATAAATTTATATATGGCTAAATAATACTTGGATCCTGAGCATAAACACAAAAACCGGCGAACCGGACATCGTCTATTCCGTGGCTACTCGTACAATAGATGTTGGTCGCTTAAACAACGAGTTTGTTCAAGTGACCTCTCTAAACGAATAGCACGACGATGACTTGGTTGTTTGGGCAATCCCTTTTGTCTAGGATTATATTTTTTTAATCCGGGGACATCGAGGGGATCGCCATGAACAAATGACCAAGGTGAAGTAGGAAGCGAAGTTTCCTCTCACGGACTCGATAAGCAAAATCCTTCAATTGGTATAAGAGCTTCCGGGCAAAACCTACAATTGGTATCAGAGCCAAGGTTTCCGATTTTGTGTGTTTAGGATTCGGTTAATTTTTATGCACTTTTCATATATTATATGTCCTAGATAATAGTAGGATATGCATAGTTAAACTCTTTGGTTGCAGGCATAAGATCCGACTATTATGGCCATATGTGTGTATGTGATTGTATGTGTGTATTTTGTTGAATCCTCGGGGTTGACGAGGCTAGTATTTGATTTTTTGTTTAGCCACTCTTTATTTTATTTTACTTTCGATCTAGATTTTATGTACACTCCCTCGTGGAGTATAGGATCGATGGATGTAAATTAAAATAGGTTTTAGTCTCGGCTCGGATCTTCGGATGGCTCGTACATGGCGTAGGAGGAGTGGACTAGATGGCGATGCGGCGGGAGTCATATTGAAGACAAAAGACATAATAGTTGGAAAATAATTTATTTTTCATATTTATTGCTTTTTGTTTGATATGCATGTCGTAGGCTAGGAAAATTCATCAATTTTAAATTACTAAGTGGGAGAGGGAATTTTTAAAATTCCCACGACCTCCATTACGATTTGACAAGTGATGCAAACCAACTTGCGCGTCGGCTCTGAGTGCCTTCCTCCATATCGGATGGGTTTGTTTGCGGATCACAAGGTCAAATATGGTTATAGGCAATTATCAAGGAGCGTGTGTACTTCCCATCGAAGGCACATAACCCGAGATAATTACCTTGAGTCAGTAATGGTGAACACTTAGATACAAATATAAGTATCCTCCCCATTGGAGTCACTACTTTTATTTGTAGGGCCAAAGAGGAACCAACTATTAATTTTACTTGTCAAAAAGTTAGGTTGACAAGATAGTAAAATTAATGGGTAAAATCTCCTCTTACAAATGTAGAATTCATATACGTCCACACTATCGTGGCATACGATATTCTCGGTGTTTTGAGGTGTTGGTTGATTTTAAAATTTTATTGTTTGAGGACTCAATAATTTTTTGAAATCTAATGGTTTGATTTATGTGATGCTTAGGTTTTCTTTCAAAATGACTTTCTACCCACTTCTTTGTGATACTAAAAAGAACAAACTTCTTTGGACCCAATTATGTTGATTGGAAGAGGAATCTAGATATTGTCTTGACTGCTAAGGAATACACATATGTACTCCTCGAAGAGTGCCCTCCAAGCCTAATGATTACGGGAAAGGAGAGAGAGAGCTATAAGAAGTGGATCAAGGCCGATGGGATGGCGGTGTTACATTTTGGCATCTATGTCAAATGTCTTTGAACATCTCATCGAGCCATGTCCACTTGCTTATGATATGATGCTCAATCTCAAGGAGCTTTTTTAGGACACGGAATCGGGTCATGAGGTAAGAAGCCATGAGAAACTTGATGACGATCACCATGATCGAGGGAACACCCGTGAGGGATCATGTTCTCAAGATGATGGCTCATTTGAATGAGCTGGAGGTCCTAGGAGCTGAGATCGATGGGGAAACCCAGGTCGATATCATACTCCAGTCTCTACCTAGGAGTTTTGAGCAGTTTCGCCTGAACTACAACATGAACAAGAGGTTGTATTCGTTGGCGGAACTTCTGACAGAACTCCAGGCGGCAGAGGGACTATTTCGTCAGAGTGCTCAGGCGCATGCCGTGGTGACCCAAAAGGTTTCTACTTCTAAGCCGAAAGGCAAGAAGAAGAAGAAACAAACTGGGGCGAAGGCGGTGGGAGGTACTCAGGGAGGAGTGAAGAAGCCGAAAGGCAAGTGCTTCACTTGTAAGCAGACTGGACACTGGAAGAAGGACTGCCCCAACCGCAAGAACAAAGGTATATCTTTTGGTCTAGTCGTTGAAACATGTTTAGCGGTGTTATCTACCGGCACCTGGTGTGTAGATATGGGAGCCACTGATCATGTCTGCAATACTTTGCAGGGGTTCCAGGAAACCAGACGATTAGCTGAGGGGGAGATTACCGTGTACTTGGGCGATGCCACGAAGGTGGTTGGATGTTGCAGTGGGAGATATTCATTTATCTTTTGAGAAAAATAAACTTTTGGTTCTTAAGAATTGCCTTTATGTACCCTTATTTAGAAAGAATTTAATTTCGGTTTCTAAATTGTTTATGGATGGATATTCTATTTCTTTTAATGACAGAGTTGTTATAAGAAGGAATAGGGATATTATATGTTCGGGTGCATTGATAGGAAATTTGTACACACTTGAACCAAAACCTCCCACGATGCAAATTGAAGTTAATAACTCATCTTCTAATTCCAATAAGAGAAAAGAACCTTCGAAGATGAACCAAACATATCTTTGGCATCTTAGGCTTGGTCACATTAACCTAAGTAGAATTCAAACATTGATAGCCGATGGACCTTTGGGTTCATTAGTGGTGGAGGATCTCCCAACCTGTGAATCTTGCTTGGAGGGTAAGATGACCAAAAGGCCTTTTAAGGCCAAGGGGTATAGAGCCAAAGATGTGTTAGAATTAGTTCATTCTGATTTGTGTGGTCCTATGTCTATCCAGGATAGAGGTGGTTTTGAGTATTTCGTCTCTTTTATAGACGATTACTCGAGATATGGATACATTTACTTCGATGCATGCAAGTCTGAATGCTTTGACAAGTTTCAAAGAATTCAAGGCGTGATGTGGAGAAAGCGTCAAGGTAAAAGTATCAAGACACTCTGATCTGATCGTGGTGGTGAGTACCTCTTGGGAGAGTTTAGGAACTACTTATCGGAGGGATTCAATCCCAATTAGTACTTTGGCACACCCAGAATGGTGTAGCGAGAAGCGAAGGAATAGGACTCTTATGGAGATGGTTAGATCGATGATGAGTTATTACGACTTGCAGATTAGTTACGGGGATATGCTCTGATATGGCGTGTACATTACGAACTTGGTTCCATCTAAATCGGTGCCTTCTACTCCCCGTGTGGATTGGCCTAGTCTAAGACATATTCGGATATGGGGGAGTCCGGCACATGTCTTTGAAGGCGAATCTTTGGTAAGTTGGAACCTCGTCTGAAATGCATGTTAGTTGGCTATCGAGAGGAGCGAAGGGTGGATTGTTTTATAGTCCTAGAGATCGAGAGGTGATCGTTAGCACGAATGCCGATTTCTAGAGGAAGACTATGTGATGAGCCTCAAGCCCAAGGGTCAAATTGTTCTGGAGGAGTTAAAAGGGAAGTCACTTCTTTAGTACCACCGGTACAAGAGGATATACCACATGTCTGCACAGCGTGTCACGAGAGGATACAGGTGATACCTCGTCATAGTGGGAGGGTTGTGAGGCTGATAGATTCATGTTCTTGGGAGAATCTTACGATTTGGTCACTAGTGAACATGAACTGATCCCTGGACATATGATGAGGCAATCCAAGATAAAGATGCAATATCTTGGCAAAGTGCAATGAATCTTTGAGATTGAATCTATGGATTCAAATCAGTGCAGGAGCTAGTAGAACCACGATGGTGTAAAAACCATTGGATGCAAGTGGATCTACAAGAGAAGAGAGGAATAGATGGGAAGGCTGAGACCTTCAAAGCGAGGCTTGTTGCGAAGGGGTATACTCAGAAAGAGGGTATCGATTATGAGGAGACCTTTTCGCCGTAGCCATCTTAAGTCTATCCGGATTCTCTTATGCATAGCGACTCATATGGATTATGAGGTGTGGCGGATGGATGTCAAGACAACTTTCCTTAATGGAAGTCTTGAGAAAACATCTATATGAAGCAACGGAGGATTCATTGCTAAGGGCAAAGAAGCATCTTGTATGTAAAAGCACATTTATGGATTGAAGCAAGCTTGAGGTCTTGGAACATCCGCTTTGATGAGGTAATCTAGTCTTATGATTTATTCAAAGTCGGATGAGTCTTGTGTATACAAGAGATGTGACGGAAACGTAGTGGTATTTCTTTTAATTTACGTAGATGACATTTTGTTGATTGGCAATAATATCAAGGTGTTATCGGACGTAAGGGTATGGTTGTCCAAACAGTTTGATATGAAGGACTTGGGAGAGGTGGGACACATCCTTCGGATCAAGGTTATAAGGGATCACAGGAAAAGAATCTTGTGCTTATCCCAAGCTTCATACATAGACACGATTATGGATTGTTTTAGCATGCAGAACTCCAAGAAGGGTTTTCTACCTTTCAGGCATGGAGTTCCTTTATCTAAGGAGATGTGTCCTAGATCCTCTGAGAAGATAGAGGAGATGAAGGCAGTTCCTTATGCTTCGGCAGTAGGAAGCCTCATGTATGCGATGCTATGTAAGAGACCAAATATCTGCTTTGCCTTGGTCATGGTCAGCAAATATCAGAGTAATCCAAGACAGAGACATTGGACTACGGTAAAGCAAATATTGAAGTACCTAAGAAGGACTTGGGATTATATGCTGGTTTACCGGGCAGACCAATTGCTCTCTGTGGGTTACACGGATTCTGACTTCTAATCTAATAGGGATAACAGTAAGTCTACCTTAGGTTTTGTGTTTACTTTGGGAGGTGGAGCCATTGTATGGAGGAGTGTCAAGCAGAAATGCGTGGCGGACTCCACCATGGAAGCTGTGTGGCTCAGGAACTTCCTGACTTGGATGTGATTCCTAGTTTGCCCAGAACTATCACAATTTATTGTGATAATAGTGGTGCAGTTGCAAACTCGAAGGAACCACGAGCCCATAAGGCTAGTAAACACATAGAGCGCAAGTACAACCTGATATAAGAAATCGTAAAGAGAGGAGAAGTTGCTGTGGCCAAGATTGCATCGGAGGATAGCCTGGCAGATCCTTTCACTAAGGCCCTTCCGGTGAGAGCTTTTGATAGGCATGTGGAGGGAATGGAGATCAGATATATGGTATTTCGAGGATAGCATAGTCTTTTAGTATAAGTGGGAGATTGAAGGGATGTATACTGAAAAGTCTACCTTTTGTATGAATATCTTTATTTTGAAATAAGAATCACATGATCATTGTTTGCATATTTTTATGGTTATGCATATTGTTTAATACTTTACATTGTAGATAACATTGTGTGTGGTGTCACACGAGAGATCATGTTATCGACTCCTTGAAAAGTATAAGTAAAGGCTCACGACCGAGATGACTTTGGACAAACCATCGGAATGGTTGTAGTGTGATTTGGTATTGGTTTGTCTTGACCATAGAATAACACTAGTGCACTTTTTGTGTATTGAGAAGGACCGACTTAGAGGTGATTCGATTTATTGCTGACTACATAATCGAATCGGACCTCAGATATTATTTAGTACATGCTCTTAATCCCGATATAATAACGGGCACATATACTTAGTATTCATCTCTTTGATTTACCAATGGGCGAGATTTATAGATTAAATCGATAGGCTCAGTAAGTTGGGAGATGATATTATTTATATGGTGTGCCGTTGATTATAGGAGAAAACCGTGTCCTATATATTAGGATGATGATGTCCCCTTGAGGAGCTCATAAGGTTAATCATGTAAACCCTGCAGGTGGACTTGGTCGGGCATGATGAAAAGGTTGAGTGGTACTACTCAAGGAGTTAGATGTTGATTAATTAATGGTTAGTAAATTAATTAATCGACGGATATTCGAGATCATAAACACGGGGAGAAAATGTACAAATAATATATGGAGCCCATATTATCATATGGGGGTTGGTGAGGTAGATCGATGATGATCCTTTAGTGGATTGGATTATCATTAGTGGATCGGACTTTATGTGGGCTTGATCCATGGGTGGCCAAGTTCCAACTCATCCTCATGGTGCCTAATGTAGCCTAATAACACCTCATGAAGCTTAGATCCAATGGATAGAAACAAAACTCTAGATCCATAGGTAGAGATTAAATCTCTAAGATCCGACGATTGAGATTAAATCTCTAGATCTGAGAGTTGAGATTAAATCCCTAGAACCAATGGTGGAGATTATTTGGAGGCTTATCCCTAACTCTATAAAAGGGCTTGATGGGTTGGTGTGGAGATGAATCCAAGGAGAGCTAGGGTTTGGGCGGCAAGAGAGGAATCCTAGTTGAGATAGGATTAGGGTTTGGAGGCTTAGGGTTTTGGAGGCTTGGGCGGCACCAATTAAGGAAGTTTTTTCCTTTCTTCTTCCTTCTCCATTGGCTGGCATCCAACACCTTTTCCAGCCCCTTTCTAGCCCTTGGCCGGTGCCCAAAGGCTTTCTTCTCTTCTCCTTGAGTGGTGGAAACAAGACTTAGGAGTCTCCCTTGGTGTCTTGGTTGGTTTCCATCATCATCTCCCTCTCTTTGTTGGCCTGCGGCAAGGATTGTCTTTGTTCCTTGTTTGTTGGTTTTAGGGAGGAGAAAAACCTTGTTTCTATTCTTCCTTTTGCTTTGGAAGAGCAAGGAAGAAAGATTTGCGATCTAGGAGCTTCAACATTTGGTAGATCGTCGCCCACACGACGTCCGAAAGGAGGAATGTCATACAATAGAAGATCGAGAGGTATATCGATTCTCTAATTTTTATATGTTACATGTTTGTATTTGTTTTTAAATTATGAGCATGATATAAATCTTTATATGGCTAAATAATACTTGGATCCCGAGCATAAACACAAAAACCGGCGATCCGGACATCGTCTATTCCACGACTACTCGTACAATAGAGGTTTGTCGCTTGAACACCGAGTTTGTTCAAGTGACCTGTCTAAACAAATAGCACGACTATGACTTGGTTGTTTGGGCAATCCCTTTTGTCTAGGATTATATTTTTTTAATCCGGGGACATCGAGGGGATCGCCATGAACAAACGACCAAGGTGAAGTAGGAAGCAAAGTTTCCTCTCACGAACTCGATAAGTAAAACCCTTCAATTGGTATCAGAGCTTCCGGGCAAAACCTACACCTCTATTATTCGAATAGCCGCAGAATAGATGATGTACGGATCGCTGATTTTTGTGTTTATGTTCGGGGTCCAAGTATATTTAACCACATACATAAAGTAAACAACCACATACAACATGCATATAATTGAAAAATAATTATAGACATAATACAAAAGAACACTAATCAAAATAAACAAGATTATACCTCTTGTTATACCTCTTGATCTTCTATTGTATGTTCTTGCTCTTTTTGGACGTCGTGTGGGCGACGATCTTCCAAAAGTCGAAGCCTCCTAGATCACCAATCTTCCTTTCCTTGTTCACTCCGAACAAAGGAAGATCATAAAACAAAACTCTTCTTCCTATCTAGAATCGGCCACCAAGTCAATAGACTCGATGTTGCCGCCGGCCAAGGAAGAGAACATGGAGTATGGGAACCGGCCAAAAGAGAATAAATAGAGCATTGGTGCCGGCCAACATTTGGAGAAGAAAAAGGAAACCAATCTTCACCTTGTAGCCGCCCAATACCCTAACCCTAGCTCTCCTAGTTGCCGGCCAAAGAAGAGGGGAAGAAGGATAGGTTGAGCACCGACCAAAACAAAGGGAAGAAGGATAGGTTGCCGGCAACACCTTAGGAAGAAGAAGAAAGGAGCTTCTCCTCTTGTTGCCGCCCACCCCCACCCCCAACACCTAAACCCTAGGCGCCCAACACAATCCTATGTCTAATGGGATTGCTTGCCGCCCAAGGGAAGCAAACCCTAATCCCCATCCATCATCTTGCCACCCAAGCTATCATCCTATATTTATAGATTTGGGTTCATGCCTCCTTTTAATCTCCACCATTGGTTCTAGGGATTTAATCTCAACCGTCGGATCTAGAGATTTAACCTCAACCGTCGGATCTAGAGATTTAATCTCTATTGTTGGATCTAGAGTTTTGTTTTCATCCATTGGATCTAAGCTTCATGAGGTTTTAATAGGCTACAATAGGGACCATGAGGAAGAGTTGGATTTTGGCCACCCAATGGATCAAGCCCACATAAAGTCCGATCCATTAATGATTATCCATTCCACTAGAGGATTATCATTGATCTACCTCACCAACCCCCATAAGTTAATATGGGCTCCATATATTATATGTACATTTTCTCCCCGTATTTAAGATCTCGAATGTCCGTCGATTAATTAATTTACTGACCATTAATTAATCAACATCTAACTCCATGAGTAGTACCACTCAACCTTTTCATCATGCCGGACCATGTCCACCTGTAGGGTTTACATGATGAACCTTATGAGCTCCTCAAGGGGACATCATCATCCTAATATATAGGACACGGTTTCCTCCTATAATCAACGACACAACATATAAATAATACCATTTCCCAACTTACCGAGCCTATCGATTTAATCTATAAATTTCGCCCATTGGTAAATCAAAGAAATGAATACTAAGTATATGTGCCTATTATTATATCGGGATTATGAGTATGTACAATATAATATTTGAGGTCCAATTCGATTATGTAGTCATCAATAAATCGAATCTCCTCTAAGTCGGTCATGCTCAATACACACAAAGTGCACTAGTGTGATTCTATGGTCAAGACAAACCAATACCAAATCACACTACAACCATACAAATGGTTTGTCCAAAGCCATCTCGGTTGTGAGCCTTTACTTATACTTTACAAGGAGCCGATAACATGATTTCTCGTGTGACACCACACACCATGTTATCTACAATGTAATGTATTATACAATATGCATAACCATAGATATGCAAACAATGATCATGTGATTCTTATTTCAAAAATAATGATATTCATACAAAAGATAGACTTTTCAGTATACATTCTAACAATCTCCCAATTATACTAAAAGACTATGCTGTCCTCATACTGCCATACATCTGATTCCCATTCCCTCCACATGCCTATCAAAAGCTCTCGCTAGAAAGGCCTTAGTGAAAGGGTCTACCAGGTCATCCTCTGATGCAATCTAGGCGACAACAACTTCTACCTCCTTTACGATTTCTCGTATCAGGTGGTACTTGCACTCTATGTGTTTACTTGCCTTATGGGATCGTGGTTCCTTCAAGTTTGCAACTGCACCACTATTATCACAATAAATTGTGATAGTTCTGGGAAAACCAGGAATCATATCCAAGTCCATCAGGAAGTTCCTGAGCCACACAGCTTCCTTGGCCGCCTCAGAGTCCGCCACATACTCAGCTTCCATGGTGGAGTCCGCCACTCATTTCTGCTTGACACTCCTCCATACAATGGCTCCACCTCCCAAAGTAAACACAAAACCTGAGGTAGACTTATTGTTATCCCGGTCAGATTGGAAGTCGGAATCCGTGTAACCCACAGGGAGTAATTTGTCTGCCTGGTAAACTAGCATATAATCCCTAGTCCTTCTCAGGTACTTCAATATATGCTTCACCGCAGTCCAATGTCTATGTCCTGGATTACTCTGATATCTGGTGACCATGCCCACGATAAAGCAGATATCTGGTCTCGTACATAGCATCGCATACATGAGGCTTCCTACCGCCGAAGCATAAGGAACCGCCTTCATCTCCTCTATCTCCTCAGATGTTCTAGGACTCATCTCCTTAGATATAGGAACTCCATGCCTGAAAGGTAGAAAACCTTTCTTGGAGTTTTGCATGCTAAAACGATCATGCGCACTTCTGTACGAGGTTCCAAATTACCAACATCTGCCTTCAGCACATGTGCTGGACTCCCCCAAAATTTGAATATGTCTTAGACTAGGTTTTCGCCCAGTCCACAATTCTGTGGGAGTAGAAGCCACTGATTTAGATGGGACCAAGTTTAGAATATACACTGCTGTATCTAGAGCGTATCCCCAAAACGAACTCAACTCGAATAACTCATCATCGATCTAACCATCTCCATAAGAGTCCAATTCCTTCGCTCTGCTACACCATTTCTTTGGGGTGTGCGGTCGGACAATTGGGATTGAATCCCAACCTCTGATAAGTAATTCTTAAACTCTCCTAAGAGGTACTCACCACCACGATCAGATCGTAGTGTCTTGATGCTTTTACCTTGACGTTTCTCCATATCAACCTTGACTTCTTTGAACTTGTCAAAGTATTCAGACTTGCGGCGCATCAAGTAAATGTATCCATATCTTGAATAATCGTCTATAAAAGAGATGAAATACTCAAAACTAGCTCTAGCCTGGATAGACATAGGACAACACAAATTAGAATGAACCAATTCTAACACATCTTTGGCTCTATACCCCTTGGCCTTAAAAGGCCTCTTGGTCATTTTACCCTCTAAGCAAGATTCACAGGTTGGGAAATCTTCCACCACTATTGAACCCAGAGGTCCATCAGCTATCAACGTTTGAATTCTGCTTAGGTTAGTATGACCAAGCCTAAGATGCCAAAGATTTGCTTGGTTCATCTTCGAAGGTTCTTTTCTCTTATTGGAATTAGAAGATGAGTTATTAACTTCTATTTGCATCGTGGGAGCTTTTGGTTCAAATGTGTATAAATTTCCTATCAATGCACCCGAACAGATAATGTCCCTATTCCTTTTTATAACAATTCTGTCATTAAAAGAAATAGAATATCCATCCATAAACAATTTAGAAATCGAAATTAAATTCTTTCTAAATAAAGATACATAAAGGCAATACTTAAGAACCAAAACTTTATTTTACTCAAAAGACAAATAAACATCTCCCATCAGTAGCCACCCTCGTGGCATTGCCCATGTAAACGGTAATCTCCCCTCAGCTAGTCGTTGGGTTTCTTAGGACCCCTACAAAGTATTGCAAACATGATCAACGACTTCCATACCTACACACCAGTTGCCAGTAGATAACACCGCTTAACCATGTTTCAATGACTAGACTAAAGGATATAGCTTTGTTCTGCTTCGGATTGGGACAATCCTTCTTCCAATGTCCATCCTTCTTGCAAGTGAATTACTTACCTTTCTGCTTCTTCACTCCTCCCACCAGCTTTGCTCCACCTTGTTTCTTATTCTTCTTGCCTTTCGGCTTAGAAGTAGAAACCTTTTGAGCAACCATGGCCTGAGCCTGAGCAAGCCTCTTTGTTTACTGGAGAGTGATATCGACCTGGGTTTCCCCATCGATCTCAGCACCAAGGACTTCCAGCTCATTCGCAGGCTTAGGAGGACACTCTTCGAAGAGTACATATTTATATTCCTCGTGATTAAGACAATATCAAGATTCCTTTTCCAATCAACATAATTATAGTAAGTTTTTTTTCCTTTAGTATCACAGCAAGTGGATTGAAAGTTATTTTTGAAAAAACTAAGAATCACATAGATCAAAACATTAGATTTCAAAAAATTATTGATTCCTCAAACAATAAAATTTTAAAATCAACCAACACCTCAAAACGAGAATATCGTATGCCGCGATAGTGTGGGCGTATCTGAATTCTACATTTGTAGAGGAGGTTTACCCATTAATTTTACTATCTTGTCAACCTAACTTTTTGACAAGTAAAATTAATAGTTGGTTCCTCTTTGGCCCTACAAATAAGCGTTGACTCCAGATGGGAGGATACTTATATTTGTATCTAAGTGTTCACCATTACTCGGTACCAAGGTAATTATCTCGGGTTATGTGCCTTCCGATGGGGAAGTACACACGCTCCTTAATAATTTCCTATAACCATATTTGACCTTGTGATCCGCAAATAAACTCATCCGATGGGGAGGAAGGCACTCAGAGCCAACGCGCAAGTTTGTTTGCATCACATGTCAAATCGTAATGGAGGCCGTGAGAATTTATAAAAATATCCCTCTCCCACTTAGTAATTTGAAATTGAGGAATTTTCTAGCCTACGATATGCATATCAAACAATAAGCAATAAATATGAAAAATAAAAATTTTCCAACTATTATGGCTTTTGTCTTCAATATGTCTCCCGTCCTATCGCCATCTCGTCCGCTCCTCCTACGCCATGTACGAGCCATCTGGAGATCCGAGATGAGAAAATAATATTTTAATTTACATCAATCGATCTTATACTCTACGAGGAGTGTACATGAAATCTAGATAAAAAGTAAACTAAAATAGAAAGAGAGGCTAAATAATGCCGTATCTAATTTAGAAAAAATAAATACTAGCCTCGTCAACCCCGAGGATTCAACAAAATATACAATTACACACATTCAATCACATACACACATATGGCCATAATAGTTGGATCCTATGTATGCAACAAAAGAGTTAACCTACGCATATCCTACTATTATCCGACACATATAATATATGAAAAGTGCATAAAAGTAACCGAATACTAAACACACAAAATCAGAAACCGTGGCTTTGACACCACTTGATAGGGTTTTTTTTTGTCTCGGAACCGAAGCTCTTATTCCACATGAAGGTGGAGAAACTTCGCTTCCCACTTCAACTCGGTCGCTTGTTCATGGCGATCCCATCGATGTCCCCGGATTAAAAAAAATTTAATCCTAGACAAAAGAGATTACCCAAGCAACCATGTCATCGTCGTGCTATTCGATTAGAGTAGTCACTTGAACAAACTTGTTGTTCAAGCAACCAACCTCTATTCTACGAATAGCCGCGGAATAGATGATGTACGGATCACCGGCTTTTGTGTTTATGTTCGGGGTCCAAGTATATTTAACAACATACATAAAGTAAACAACCACATACAACATGCATATAATTGGGAAACAATTATAGAAAAAATACAAAAGAACACTAATCAAAATAAACAAGATTATACCTCTTGTTATACCTCTTGATCTTCTATTGTATGTCCTTCCTCATTTTGGACGTCGTGTGGGCAACGATCTTCCAAAAGTCGAAGCCTCCTAGATCAGCAATCTTCCTTTCCTTGTTCACTCCGAACAAATGAAGATCATAAAACAAAACTCTTCTTCCTATCTAGAACCGGCCACCAAGTCAATAGACTCGATGTTGCCACCGGCCAAGGAAGAGAACATGGAGTATGGGAACCGGCCAAAAGAGAATCAATAGAGCATGGGCGCCGGCCAACACTTGGAGAAGAAAAAGGAAACCAATCTTCACCTTGTAGCCGCCCAATACCCTAACCCTAGCTCTCCTAGTTGCTGGCCAAAGAAGAGGGGAAGAAGGATAGGTTGAGCACTGGCCAAAACAAAGGGAAGAAGGATAGGTTGCCGGCAACACCTTAGGAAGAAGAAGAAAGGAGCTTCTCCTCTTGTTACCGCCCACCCCCAACACCTAAACCCTAGCCGCCCAAACACAATCCTATCTCTAATGGGATTGCTTGCCGCCCAAGGGAAGCAAACCCTAATCCCCATCCATCATCTTGCTGCCCAAGCCATCATCCTATATTCATAGAGTTGGGTTCATGCCTCCTTTTAATCTCTACCATTGGTTCTAGGGATTTAATCTCAACCGTCGGATCTAGAGATTTAATCTCAACCGTCGGATCTAGAGATTTAATCTCTACCGTTGGATCTAGAGTTTTGTTTTCATCCATTGAATCTAAGCTTCATGAGGTTTTAATAGGCTATAATAGGGACCATGAGGAGGAGTTGGATCTTGGCCACCCAATGGATCAAGCCCACATAAAGTCCGATCCATTAATGATTATCCATTCCACTAGAGGATTATCATTGATCTACCTCACCAACCCCCATAAGTTAATAGGGGCTTCATATATTATATGTACATTTTCTCCCCGTGTTTAAGATCTCGAATGCCCATCGATTAATTAATCAACATCTAACTCCATGAGTAGTACCACTCAACCTTTTCATCATGCTGGACCATGTCCACCTGCAGGGTTTACATGATGAACCTTATGAGCTCCACAAGGGGACATCATCATCCTAATATATAGAACATGGTTTTCTCCTATAATCAATGACACACCATATAAATAATACCATTTCCCAACTTACCGAGCCTATCGATTTAATCTATAAATCTCGCCCATTAGTAAATCAAAGAAATGAATACTAAATATATGTGCCCGTTATTATATCGGGATTAAGAGTATCTACAATATAATATCTGAGGTCCGATTCGATTATGTAGTCAGCAATAAATTGAATCTCCTCTAAGTCGGTCTTGCTCAATACACACAAAGTGCACTAGTGTGATTCTATGATCAAGACAAACCAATACCAAGTCACACTACAACCATACCAATGGTTTGTCCAAATCCATCTCGGTTGTGAGTCTTTACTTATACTTTACAAGGAGCCGATAACATGATCTCCCGTGTGACACCACACACCATGTTATCTACAATGTAATATATTAGACAATATGCATAACCATAGATATGCAAACAATGATCATGTGATTCTTATTTCAAAAATAAAGATCTTCATACAAAAGATAGATTTTTCAGTATACATTCTAACAGTAGGGGTTCCAAGAAATCAGACGACTAGCTGAAGGTAAGATTACCGTCTACATGGGCAATGCTGCGAAGGTGGCGGCTATTGCAGTGGGAGATATTTTTTTTATCTTTTGATAGGAATAAATCTTTGGTTCTAAGAAATTGCCTTTATGTACCTTCATTTAGAAAGAATTTAATTTCAATTTCTAAATTGTTTTTGGATGGATATTCTATTTCTTTTAATGACAGAGTTATTATAAAAAGGAATAGGGAGATTAACTGTTCTGGTGCATTAGTAGGAAATTTGTACACTCTTGAACCAAAAGCTCCCACGATGCAAATAGAAATAAATAACTCATCTTCTAAATCTAATAAGAGAAAAGAACCTTAAAAAATGAACTAAATATATCTTTGTCATCAAAGGTTAGGTCATATTAACTTGAGTAGAATTCAAAGGTTGATAGCTTATGGACCTTTGGGTTCATTAGTGGTGGATGATTTTCCATCCTGCGAATCTTGTTTGGAAGGCAAGATGACCAAGAGGCCTTTTAAGGCTAAGGGGTATAGAGCCAAAGATGTGTTGGAATTAGTTCATTCTGATTTGTGTGGTCCTATGTCTATCCAGGCTAGAGGTGGTTTTGAATACTTTGTCTCTTTTATAGATGATTATTCAAGATATGGATACATTTACTTGATGCACCGCAAGTCTGAATGCTTTGACAGGTTCAAAGAATTCAAGGCTGATGTGAAGAAATGTCAAGGTAAAAGTATCAAGACACTACGATCTGATCGTGGTGGTGAGTATCTCTTTGGAGAGTTTAGTAGTTACTTATCAGAGGCTGGGATTCAATCCCAACTGTCTGTACCTGGTACACCCTAGTAGAATTGTGTGGCGGAGCGAAGGAATAGGACTCTCATGGAGATGGTTAGATCGATGAAGAATTATTCTGAGTTACTATATTCATTCTGGAGGTATGCTCTGGATATGACAGTGTACATTCTAAACTTGGTACCATCTAAATCAGTACCTTCTACACCCATTGAATTGTGGACTAGGCGAAAGCCTAGTCTGAGACAGATTCGAATTTGGGGTAGTCCAACACATGTGTTGAAGGGAGATGCTGGTATGTTGGAACCTCATGCAAAAGTGCGGCTGTTCGTAGGCTATCCTAGAGGAATTAAAGGTGGTCTGTTCTATAGTCCTAAAGATCAAAGGGTGATCGTTAGCACGAATGCCCGATTTTTAGACGAAGACTATGTGTTGAACAACAAGCCCATGAGTAGGATTATTCTGGAGGAGTTGAGAAGGGAAGTCCCTACTTCAGTACCAATGGTACAAGATGACATACCACAAGTGATTGCACTGCGTGTCTCAGAGGATACACAGGTGAAACCTCGTCGTAGTGGGAGGGTTGTTAGACAAACTGAGAGATTTAAGTTCTTGGGAGAATCTTCTTATTTGGTCCCTGGAAAACATGAATCTGATCCCTGGACATATGACGAGGCAATCCAAGATAAAGATGCAGTATATTGTCAAAAGGCAATGAATTCTGAGATAAAATCTATGGATTCAAATTAGGTCTGGGAGCTAGTAGAACCACCCAATGGTGTAAAAACCATTGGATGCAAGTGGATCTACAAAAGAAAGAGAGGAATAGATGGGAAGGTTGATACCTTCAAAGCAAGGCTTATTGCGAAAGGGTATACTCAGAAAGAGGGTATCGATTATGAGCAGACCTTTTCGCCGGTAGCCATGCTTAAGTTAATCCGGATTCTCTTATCTATTGCTGCTCATATGGATTATGAGGTTTGGCAGATGGATGTCAAGATAGCTTTCCTTAATGGAAGTGTTGACGAAAACATCTATATGGAGCAACCAGAGGGATTCATTGCAAAGGGAAAAGAGCATCTTGTGTGCAAGCTTAATCGGTCCATTTATGGATTGAAGCAAGCTTCGAGATCTTGGAACATCCACTTTGATGAGGTAATCCAGTCATGTGGATTTATTCAAAGTCCGGATGAGTCTTGTGTATAAAAGAGATGTGACAGAAACGTAGTGGTATTTGTTGTACTATACGTAGATGACATTTTTCTCATTGGCAACAATGTCAAAGTGTTGTTAGACGTAAGGGTATATTTGTAATGGCCATAAAATTCCTAGCAATTTTTACAGGAATTTTTGGCTTGATGATCATGGGCTTTATGTGGGCCTTTTCAAAAATAAAAGGAAATAAGCCAAAAAGGGGTGCAAGGCCTAGGAATTGAACCCCAAACCTCTAGAGACAGCCAAGCCTTATAGATGCACCCACTAACCAGAAGCCCAATAGGATTATATGATTAAGGAAGAGGGAGAAACTATAGATAAGTGGGACTAAGAGTAAATGAAGAGGCATGGAAAAGAAAAGAGGAACTTCTCTTCCTCCCCTCCCCTTTATAAAGAAGAGGGAAGGTTGGATTTGGTCACTTCCACTCTTTTTCTTCTTCTCCTCACCAAAATTCTAGCCCTTCTCCACCTTTGGCCGAAACTCCTCCAAGCAAGAAGCAAGGGCTAGGGTTTGTGTTAGGTCATCTTCTTCACACTACAAGCAAAGAGAAGGATGTAAGTATCCCTCACCTGCATACGAGTAGCTCCGATTGATGTTTTATAAAAGAAACCTATATTGTTGTATTTGGTCAAACTATGATTTAGGGTCTCCATGAAGTTATATGCCATGCTTTTGAAACTATATGATGATGCTAGGGTTAAAAATGGATTAGGTCAAAAGTTAACCCTAGGAAACCCTATGAACCATTCGGCCAACATGGATTTTTTGGTGTTTTATTGAAGTTTATATCTTGTTTTACTTGCAAATGATGATGTTAACATGTTAGAGGGATTAGGATAAAGATCTAACCCTGAAAGTCTACATAGGCCATTCGGCCACCCCCCCCTTATATTGATGTCCTAATGAAGTTTAATCCATGTTTGGTATGCATATGATGTTATAAGTATGTTAAAAGGAATTAGGTCAAAAGACTAACCCTAAGCCCTACTTGGACCATTCGGCCAACCTAGGTTTTGGGTGACTAAGTGAAGTCTTAACCCATGTTTTATGAGCAAGTGAAGTTATTGTTATGTTTAAGGAATTAGGTTAAAAGACTAGCCCTAAACCTTATTTGGACCATTCGGCCAACCTAGGTTTTGGGTGACTAAGTGAAGTCTTAACCGATGTTTTATGAGCAAGTGAAGTTATTGTTATGTTTAAGGAATTAGGTTAAAAGACTAGCCCTAAACCTTATTTGGACCATTCGGCCAACCTTGTTTTTGGGTGACTAAGTGAAGTCTTAACCCATGTTTTATGTGCAAGTGAAGTTATTGTTATGTTTAAGGAATTAGGTTAAAAGACTAACCCTAAACCTTATTGGACCATTCGGCCAACCTAGGTTTTGGGTGACTAAGTGAAGTCTTAACCCATGTTTTATGTGCAAGTGAAGTTATTGTTATGTATAAGGAATTAGGTTAAAAGACTAACCGTAAACCTTATTGGACCATTCGGCCAACCTAGGTTTTGGGTGACTAAGTGAAGTCTCAACCCATGTTGTATATGCAAATGAAGTTATTGTTATGTTTCATGAATTAGGTTAAAGGTTAACCCTAAAACCCTACTATGAACCATTCGGCCAACCTAGGTTTTGGGTAACTAGATGAAGTTTTAATTTAAGTCTTATGTGCATATGAAGTTGTTGCTAAGTTAAATACATAGGTGTTTACTTCCTTTGATGCCATGCCTTGTGCCATGTTAATGCAATGAAGCATGATGTGTTATGAAATGAAGTATGCTATGCCATGTTAATGAAATGAAGCATGATGTGTTATGAAATGAAGTATGCTATGCTATGTTAATGCAATGAAGCATGATGTGTTATGAAATGAAGTATGCTATGCTATGTTAATGCAATGAAGCATGATGTGTTATGAAATGAAGTATGCTATGCCATGTTAGTGAAATGAAGCATGATGTGTTATGAAATGAAGTATGCTATGCTATGTTAATGAAATGAAGCATGATGTGTTATGAAATGAAGTAGGCTATGCTATGTTAACGAAATAAGCTATGACGTACAAATAAGCATATAAGTATTTTACCTTCTGCATGGCTTGTACCAAGACCTTAACAAGGTCCAAGAAGGGATGGGCTCCTATGATGCCCTAGGTCGATGGAATAAGACTCGGGCCTAGGATGGGCTTCTATGTATGATTGCCCCTAGGTCGATGGAATAAGACTCGGGCCTAGTACGGGATGGGCTCCAAGATGCCTTAGGTCGATGGAGTAAGACTCGGGCCCAGGATAGGCTTCTACGCTATAACGATTGCCCCTAGGTCGATGGAATAAGACTCGGGCCTAGAAACCTATTAGGTTCGAGACTTGCTACCTCGGGCCTATTTAGGGATGCACGCTATGATAATGAAGAAGTGGTACAATGCCGGGCCCAAATATGTTCAGATTTATGTTTACGTACCTAAAATATATATGTTTTCAAAGCATTCTGCATATGTTTACCTGATTAGATGATATGTTGTTTACATGTTTCTGTTATATATGTCACATGTTATGTTTGATGATAGGTTGTTATGTTTACATGTTCTGTTATATATGTCACATGTTATGTTTGATGATAGGTTGTTATGTTTACATGTTCTGTTATATATGTCACATGTTATGTTTGATGATAGGTTGTTATGTTTACATGTTTCTGTTATATATGTCACATGTTATGTTTGATGATAGGTTGTTATGTTTACATGTTCTGTTATATATGTCACATGTTATGTTTGATGATAGGTTGTTATGTTTACATGTTCTGTTATATATGTCACATGTTATGTTTGATGATAGGTTGTTATGTTTACATGTTCTGTTATATATGTCACATGTTATGTTTGATGATAGGTTGTTATGTTTACATGTTTCTGTTATATATGTCACATGTTATGTTTGATGATAGGTTGTTATGTTTACATGTTCTGTTATATATGTCACATGTTATGTTTGATGATAGGTTGTTATGTTTACATGTTCTGTTATATATGTCACATGTTATGTTTGATGATAGGTTGTTATGTTTACATGTTCTGTTATATATGTCACATGTTATGTTTGATGATAGGTTGTTATGTTTACATGTTTCTGTTATATATGTCACATGTTATGTTTGATGATAGGTTGTTATGTTTATATGTTTCTGTTATATGTGTCACATGTTATGTTTAATGATATGATATGATGTGTATGTTCACATGTTGCGTTTGATGAGATGTTAGGAATGTTTACATGCTTATGTTATATACGTTACATGATATGTATGATGTTATGTTACATGTTAAGTTGATGATGCCATGTATGTCGCCTATTACATTGCTTATATGTTATGAATGCTACATGCTATGATTAATGGTGATGTAGGGTTTTTGTGAGTAGGACAGGATCTTACTAAGCCTATGTGCTTATAGTTGTCTTTCCCTCGTACTGCAGATAAGGGTAAGGGATGGATAAACTAAAGGGAGCAGCAGGAGGGGCCAATGTGTGTGGTAGTGGCATGGTGGAAACGATCCGTTAAGTCTATATACATATACATGTTTACCTATGATGATGATGTCTATGGAGGTCCTTACCTATGTTTACTTATGATGATGATGCCATGAACCTACCAAACACTAAGTATCTATTTATATATGATGCATGCTCCATGTTGATAAGAAGAAGTAAAGAAGAAGTATCTATTTATATATGATGCATGCTCTATGATGATAAGAAGAAGTATTTATACATGTTATGAAGCACACTCTATGCTTATGAAGAAGAAGAAGTATATATATATATGTATGTCAATGCGTGTTTATGTTTAAAAGAAAAAAAAAACAATGTCTAAAGTCTTCCGCTGTATGTAATGTAAGTATGCACGGTCGCGTCACGCGCCGACCCTCCGGACATTTAGGGTCCAGGAAAAGGGCGGGCGTGACAATATTATCCAAACAATTTGATATGAAGGACTTGGGAGAAGTGGAACACATCCTTTGGATCAAGGTTATAAGGGATCGCAAGAAAAGGATGTTGTGCTTATCTTAAGCTTCATACATAGACACTATTTTGGCTCGTTTAAGCATGCAGAACTCCAAGAAAGGTTTTCTACCTTTTAGGTATGGAGTACCTTTATCTAAAGAGATGTGTCCTAGAACATCAAAGGAGATAGAGGAGATGAATGTGGTTCCTTATGCTTTAGTGGTAGGAAGCCTCATGTATGCTATGTTATGTACGAGGTCGGATATCTACTTTGCCGTGGGCATGGTTAGCAGATATCAGAGTAATCCAGGATAGGGACATTGGACTATGGTAAAGGCTTATATTGAAGTACCTGAGAAGGACTAGGGATTATATGCAGGTATACCCGACAAACTAATTACTCCCTGTGAGTTATACAGATTTTGACTTCCAATCAGATAGGGATAACAGTAAGTCTACCTCGGGTTTTGTGTTTACTTTAGGAGGTGGAGCCATTGTATGGAGGGGTGTCAAGCAGAAATGTGTGGCGGACACCACCATGGAAGCTGAGTATGTGGCAGTTTCTGAGGTAGCCAAAGAAGCTGTATGGCTCAGGAACTTCTTGATGGACTTGGATGTGATTCCTGGTTTTCCTAGAACTATCACAATTTATTTTGATAACAGTGCTACTGTTGCAAACTCGAAGCAACAACGAGCCCATAAGGCAAGTAAACACATAGAGCACAAGTACCACCTGATACGAGAGATCGTAAAGCGAGGAGAAGTTACTGTCGTCAAGATTGCATCAGAGGATAACCTGGCAGATCCTTTCACTAAGGTCATTCCAGCGAGAGCTTTTGATAGGCATGTGGAGGGAATGAGAATCAAATGTATAGCAGTTTGATGGCAGCATAGTCTTTTAGTATAAGTGAGAGATTGTTGGGATATATACTGAAAGCCTAGCCTTTTTATGAACATCTTTATTTTAAAATAAGAATCACATGATCATTGTTTGCATATTTATGGTTATGCATATTGTCTAATACTTTACATTGTAGATAACATGGTGTGTGGTGTCACACAGAAGATCATGTTATCAGTTCCTTGTAGAGTATAAGTAGAGGCTCACAACCAAGATGGTTTTGGACAAACCATTCGCATGGTTGTAGTGTAATTTGGTATTGGTTTGTCTTGACCATAGAATTACACTAGTACACTTTGTGTGTATTGAGCATGACCGATTTAAAGGTGATTCGATTTATTTCTGACTACATAATTGAATCAAACATCGGATATTATGGTGTACATGCTCTTAATCCCGATATAATAAGGGGCACATGTACTTAATATTTATTTCTTTGATTTACCAATGGGCGAGATTTATGGGTTAAATCGATAGGCTCGGTAAGTTGGGAAATAATATTATTTACATGGTGTGTCGTTGATTATAGGAGGAAACCGTGTCCTATATATTAGAATGATGATGTCCCCTTGAGGACCTCATAAGTATCATCATATAAATCTTACAGGTGGACTTGGTCCATCATGATAATAAGGTTGAGTTGTACTACTCATGGAGTTAGATGTTAATTAATTAATTGTCAGTAAATTAATTAATTAACGAACATTTAATATCTTAAACATGGAGAGATATTTGTACAATTAATATGTGGAGCCCATATATAATTATGGGGTTGGTGAGGTAGATCAATGATGATCGCTTTAGTGGAATGGATCATCATTAATGGATTGGATTTGGATCCATTGGGTGGCCAAGATCCAACTCCTTTTCATAGTCCCTATTGTATCCTATTAAAACCCTCATAAAACCTAGATCCAACGGACACGATTAAATGGAGGCTTGGGCGAAATCTATAAATAAGGTTCCTGAAGGGTGGATCCGAAGCTTCGCTTCCCACCTCGGTCGCTAGTGCATGGCGATCCCATCTACGTCTCCGGATTAAAAAATTAATCCTTGACAAAGAGAGATTACCCAAGCAATCGATCCATCGTCGTGCTATTCGAATAGAGTGGTCACATGAACAAACTTGTTGTTTAAGTAACCTACTTCTTTTCTTCGATTAGCCGCGGAATAGACGATGTACGGATCACCGATTTTTGTGTTTGTCTTCGGGGTCCATGTAAATTAGCCACATACAATACATACAATTTGCATAGAATAAGATAATATACTTAAACAAGAATTATACCTCTTGTTTACCTCTAGGTCTTCTATTGTATGTCCTTCCTCCTTTTGGACGTCGTGTGAGCGACGATCTTCCAAAAGTCGAAGCCTCCTAGATCATGTTCTTCCCTTCCTTGCTCGCCCAGAACGAAGGGAAGAATAAAACAAAACTTCTTCTTCTATCTAGAACCAACCACCAAGCCAAGGAACTTGATGTTGCCGTCGGCCAAGGAGAGGTTGAAGGAGCGCCGACCAACCTTGAAGAAAGGTTGCCATCAGCCAAAGGAGAGGAGAGGGTGCCAGCCAAAGCTTGAGGGAAAGAGTCACATGCCAAGTGAAGGAGGAGAAGAAGAGAAAACCTAAGCCTCCAACCTTGTTGCCGCCAGCTGTAGGAGGAGCAAACCCTAGCAACCAATGCTTGCCGCCCCAAACCCTAGCAAAACTCTAAAACCCTAGAAGCCTTGCCGCCCAACTCCAAAACCCAAATCTCCTAAAGGATATGTGCCGCCCAAGCCTAAGCCCTCCTTTTATAGAGCTAGGCTTAAGCCTCCTTTCAATCTCCACTTTCGGATCTAGAGATTTAATCTCCACCGTCGGATCTTGAGATTTAATCTCCACCGTCGAATCTAGAGATTTAATCTCCACCATCGGATCTAGAGTTCCATTTTCCACCATCGGATCTATCCTTCATGAGGGTTTTAATAGGCTACAATAGGGACCATGAGGAGGAGTTGGATCTTGGCCACCCAATGGATCTAGCCCACATAAAGTCCGATGCATTAATGATAATCCATTCCACTAGAGGATTATCATTGATCTACCTCACCAACCCCCATAAATAAATATGAGCTCCATATATTAATTGTACAAATATCTCTCCGTGTTTAAGATATCAAATGTCCGTCAATTAATTAATATACTGACAATTAATTAATCAACACCTAACTCCATGAGCAGTATCACTCAACCTTATCATCATGCCGGACCAAGTCCACCCGTAGGGTTTACATGATGAACCTTATGAGCTCCTCAAGGGGAAATTATCATCCTAATATATAGGACACGGTTTCCTCCAATAATCAACACACACCATATAAATAATATCATTTCCCAACTTACCGAGCCTATCGATTTAGTCTATAAATCTCTCCCATTGGTAAATCAAAGAAATAAATACTAAGTACATGTGCCCGTTATTTTCTCGAGATTAAGAGCATGTACACCATAATATACGAGATCCGATTCAATTATGTAGTCAGCGATAAATCGAATCACCTCTAAGTCGATCCAGCTCAATACACATAAAGTATACTAGTGTAATTCTATGGTCAAGACAAACCAATACCAAATCACCCTACAACCATACCAATGGTTTTTCCAAAACCATTTCGGTTGTGAGACTCTACTTATACTCTACAAGTAAATGATAACATGATCTTCCGTATGACACAACACACCATGTTATCTACAATGTAATGTATCAGACAATATGCATAACCATAAATATGCAAACAATGATCATGTGATTCTTATTTCAAAAATAAAGATGTTCATACAAAAAATAGACTTTTCAATATATATCTTAACAATCTCTCACTTATACTAAAAGACTATGCTGTCCTTATACTGCTATACATCTGATTCTCATTCCCTCCACGTGTCTATCAAAAGCTCTCGTTGGATGGGCCTTAGTCGAAGGATCTGCAAGGTTATCCTCTGATGCAAACTTGGATACAACAACTTCTCCTCGCTTTATGATTTCTCGTATCAGGTGGTACTTGCGCTCTATGCGTTTACTTGGCTTGTGGGTTCGTGGTTGCTTCGAGTTTGCAACTGCACCACTATTATCACAATAAATTGTGATAGTTCTGGGCAAACCAGGAATCACATCCAAGTCCATCAAGAAGTTCCTGAGCCATACATCTTCTTTGCCCGCCTCAGAGGCTGCCACATACTCAGCTTCCATGGTAGAGTCTGCCACGCATTTCTGCTTGACACTCCTCCTTACAATGGCTCCACCACCCAAAGTAAACACAAAACCTGAGGTAGACTTACTATTATCCCTATTTGATTGGAAGTTGGAATCTGTGAAACCCATAGGGAGTAATTGATCTGCTTGGTATACCAGCATATAATCCCTAGTCCTTCTCAAGTACTTCAATATATGCTTTACCGCAGTCCAATTTCCCTGTCCTGGATTACTCTGATATCTGCTGACCATGCCCAAGGCAAAGCAGATATCCGACCTCGTACATAACATAGCATACATGAGGCTTCCTACTGCCGAAGCATAAGGAACCACCTTCATCTCCTCTATCTCCTTTGATGTTCTATGACACATCTCTTTAGATAAAGGTACTCCATGCCTAAAAGGTAGAAAACCTTTATTGGAGTTCTGCATGCTAAAATGAGCCAAAATGGTGTCTATGTATGGAGCTTGAGACAAGCACAACATACTTTTCCTACGATCCCTTATAACCTTGATCCCAAGGATGTGTCCCACTTCTCCCAAGTTCTTCATATAAAACTGTTTGGACAATCATACCCTTACATCTGATAAATGTTGGAATGTATACTGAAAAGTCTATCTTTTGTATGAACATCTTTATTTTGAAATAAGAATCACATGATCATTGTTTGCATATTTATGGTTATGCATATTGTCTAAAACATTACATTGTAGATAGCATGGTGTGTGGTGTCACATGGGAGATCATGTTATCGGCTCATTGTAAAGTATAAGTAAAGGCTCACAACTGAGATGACATTGGACAAACCATTGGTATGGTTGTAGTGTGATTTGGTATTGGTTTGTCTTGACCATAGAATCACACTAGTACAGTTTGTGTGTATTCACTAAGGCCCTTCCGGCGAGAGCTTTTGATAGGCATGTGGAGGGAATGAGAATCAGATGTAAGGCAGTTTGAGGACAGCATAGTCTTTTAGTATAAGTGGGAGATTGTTGGGATGTATACTAAAAAGTCTATCTTTTGTATGAACATCTTTATTTTGAAATAAGAATCACATGATCATTGTTTGCATATTTATGATTATGCATATTATCTAATACATTACATTGTAGATAACATGGTGTGTGGTGTCGCACGGGAGATCATGTTATCGGCTCCTTGTAAAGTATAAGTACAGATGGCTTTGGACAAACCATTGGTATGGTTGTAGTGTGATTTGGTATTGGTTTGTCTTGACTATTGAATCACACTAGTACACTTTGTGTGCATTGAGTATGACTGACTTAGAGGTGATTCGATTTATTGCTGACTACATAATCGAATCGAACCTCAGACATTATATTGTACATGCTCTTAATCCCGATATAATAACGGTCACATATACTTAGTATTCATTTCTTTGATTTACCAATGGGCAAGATTTATAGATTAAATCGATAGGCTCAGTAAGTTGGGAAATGATATTATTTATATGGTGTACCGTTGATTATAGGAGGAAACCGTGTCCTATATATTAGGATGATGATGTCCCCTTGAGGAGCTCATAAGGTTCATCATGTAAACCCTGCAGGTGGACTTGGTCCGGTATGGCGATAAGGTTGAGTGGTACTACTCATGGAGTTATATGTTGATTAATTAGTTGTCAGTAAATTAATTAATTGACGGACATTCGAGATCTTAAACATGGGGAGAAAAATGTATAAATAATATATGGAGCTCATATTAACATATGGGGGTTGATGAGGTAGATCAATGATAATCCTCTAGTGGATTGGATTATCATTAATGGATTGGACTTTATGTGGGATTGATCCATTTGGTGGCAAAGATCCAACTCCTCCTCATGGTCCCTATTGTAGCCTATTAAAACCTCATGAAGCCTAGATCCAATGAATGAAAACAAAACTCTAGATCCAAAGGTAGAGATTAAATTTCTAGATCCGACGGTTGAGATTAAATCTCTAGATCCGACGGTTGAGATTAAATCCCTAGAACTAATGGTGGAGATTAAAACAAGGCTTATCCCTAAACTCTATAAAAGGAGATGATTAGGGTTGGCGTGAAGAATAAGAATCAAGGGAGGACCTAGGTTTTTGGGCGGCAAGGAGCAAGGGTGTTGGGCGGCCTCAATTAAGGAAAGATTTTCCTTTTCTCTTCTTCTTCTTGTTGGCCGGGGACCAAACAAGCCTTCTCCTCTCCTTGGCCGATTTTCAAGCCCTCCTTCTCTTCTCCTTGGCTGGTAGAAACAAAGCTTAGGGTCTTCCCTTGGAGCTCTTGGCCGGCATCCATCTTATTCATCCAATCCTTCTTGGCCGGCAGCAAGCAACAAGCTTGGAGCTTGGTGGTTGGTTGAAAGAAGGAGAAGTGCTTTGTTTCTTATTCTTCCTCTTGTTCGGAGTGAGCAAAGAAGAAAGATTGGTGATCTAGGAGCTTCAACTTTTGGTAGATCGTCGCTCACACGACATCCAAAAGGAAGAAGGACATACAATAGAAGATCAAGAGGTAGAACGTTTGTTTATATTCTTTTGTAAGTTGTCTATATTTGTTCTTTAATCATATGTATGTTATATATTCTGTTTTGTGGCTAATATAACTTGGACCCCGAATATAAACACAAAAGCCAGTGATCCGTACATCATCTATTTCGTGGCTACAAGTTTGTTCAAGTGACCACTCAAATCGAATAACACGATGATGAAACAGTTGCTTGGGTGATCCCTTTTGTCTAGTATTAAATTTTTTTAATCCAGGGACGTCGATGGGATCGCCATGAACAAGCGACCGAGTTGAAGTGGGAAGCGAAGTTTCCTACCTTCAAGTGGTATCAAAGCTTCGGTTCCACAAAACCTTCAATAACACCTTGACATTGTTGCCAATTAACAAAATGTCATCTACATATAGTACAAGAAATACCACTACGTTTCCATCACATCTCTTGTATACACAAGATTCATTCAGACTTTGAATAAATCCATAAGACTGGATTACCTCATCAAAGCTGATGTTCCAAGATCTAGAAGCTTGCTTCAATCCATAAATGGACCGATTAAGCATGCACAGAAGATGCTCTTTTCCCTTTGCAATGAATCCCTCTGGTTGCTTCATGTAGATGTTTTCCTCAAGACTTCCATTAAGGAAAACTGTCTTGACATCCATCTGCCACACCTCATAATCTATATGAACTGCAATACATAAGAGAATCCGAATAGACTTAAGCATGGTTGCCGGTGAAAAAGTCTCATAATCGATACCCTCTTTCTGAGTATACCCTTTCGCAACAAACCTTGCTTTGAAGATCTCAACCTTCCCATCTATTCCTCTCATTCTTTTGTAGATCCACTTGTATCCAATGGTTTTTACACCATTGGGTGGTTCTACTAGCTCCCAGACCTGATTTAAATCCATAGATTCTATCTCAGAATTCATTCCACTTTGACAAGATACTACATCTTTATCTTGGATTACCTCGTCATATGTCCAGGAATCAGGTTCATGTTCACTAAGGACTAAATCAGAAGATTCTCCCATGAACATAAATATTTCAGGCCGTGTAACAACCCTCCCACTACGATGAGGTATCACCTGTGTATCCTCTGTGACACGCGGTGCAGTCACTTGTGGTATATCCTCTTGTACCGGTGGTACTGAAGTAGTGACTTCCCCTCTCAATTCCTCCAGTACAATCTATCTCATGGGATTATGGACTTCAAACCAATATGTCTCAGACTTCAAAGATCCGCTTTAGCAATGTGGCCGGACTCCAAACCGAATATGTCTTTACCAGGCTTTACCCAATCTATAATTCTATGGGAGTAGAAGGCACTGATTTAGATGGTACTAAGTTCAGAATATATACTGTCATATCCAGAGCATACCTCCAGAACAAATCTGGCAACTCAGAATAACTCATCATCGATCTAACCATCTCCATAAGAGTCTTATTCCTTCGCTCTGCTACACCATTCTGTTGGGGTTTGCTAGGTGTAGACAATTGGGATTGAATCCCAACCTCTAATAAGTAATTCCTAAACACTCTCAAGAGGTACTCACCACCACGATCAGATCGTAGTGTCTTGATACTTTTACCATGATATTTCTCCACATCAGCCTTGAATTCTTTGAACCTGTCAAAGCATTCAAACTTGTGGCGCATCAAGTAAATGTATCTTGAATAATCGTCTATAAAAGAGACGAAATATTAAAAACCACATCTAGCCTAGATAGACATAGGACCACACAAATCAGAATGAACCAATTTCAACACATCTTTGGCTCTATACCCCTTGGCCTTAAAAGGCCTCTTGGTCATTTTATCTTCCAAGCAAGATTTGCAAGTTGGGAAATCTTCCACCACTAACGAACCCAGAGGTCCATCAACTATCAACCTTTGAATTCTACTTAGGTTAATATGACCTAACCTTAGATGCCAAAGATATGTTTGGTTCATTTTCGAAGGTTCTTTTCTCTTATTCGATTTAGAAGATGAGTTTTTTACTTCTATTTGGATCGTGGGAGCTTTTGGTTCAAGGGTATATAAATTTTCTATCAATGCACTGATATAATCTCTCAATTCCTTTTTATAACAACTCTATCATTAAAAGAAATAGAATATCCATCCAAAAACAATTTAGAAACCAAAATCAAATTCTTTTCTAAATAAAGGTACATAAAGGCAATTTCTCAGAACCAAAGTTTTATTTATATCAAAATACAAATAAACATCTCCCACTACAACAACCGCCACTTTAGTAGCATCGCACAAGTAAACAAGAATCTCTCAACTGTTTCCAGAACCCCTTTGTTTTCCATCCGGTTGGGGTAGTCCTTCTTCCAATGTCTAGTCTGCTTGCAAGTGAAGCACTTGCCTTTCGGCTTCTTCACTCCTCCCTGAGATCCTCCCACCACCTTTGCCCCATCTTGTTTCTTCTTCTTCTTGCCTTTCGGCTTAGAAGTAGAATCCTTTTGGGCAACCATGGCCTGAGCCTGAGCACTCTAACGAAAAAGCACCTCTACCACCTGGAGTTCTGTCAGAAGCTCTGCCAATGAATACAACCTTTTATTCATGTTGTAGTTCAACTGAAATTGCTCAAAACTCCTAGGTAGAGACTGGAGAATGATATCGACCTGGGTTTCCCCATCGATCTCAGCTCCAACGACTTCTAACTCATTCAAATGAGCCATCATCTTGAGAACATGATCCCTCTGTTGGTGCAATCGGCCCAGCAGTACCTTGATGGTATTTTGATGATAGACAAAACTCATGACATGGGATTGTCATGGGAAAGTCCAACATGGGTTGGCATGGAAAATCCAAGCATGGAGCTTGGTGTGGAAGTCCAAGGGGGAAGCCTTGGCATGGGAAAGTCCAAAGCATTGTGAAGCCGTGCGCTTGGTGCTTGGCATGGGAAATCCAAAGCATTGCGAAGCCGTGCGCTTGGTGCTTGGTGAGAAATGCATTGCGAAGCCGTGCGCTTGGTGCATATGGGAAGTCTTAAGGACTTGGTAAGTTCACTAGGCTCGGGGTCCTTGAGTCGGTGAAGGGTGGCATTGCGAAGCCGTGCGCTTGGTGCATCCAAGGGACCGCCGGACGAGGAGCGAATGGAGTGAGCCCAAAGGGAAGCATACTTCTAGGGCATGAGACGAGAAGGATGGTGTTGCGAAGCCGTGCACTTGGCGCATCCGAGGGACGTAGGCTGAGGGAAGAGAGCTTCGGTGGGGAACTCCATGAGGGATGTGGACTTAGCCATGTGGCTAAGACTGAGTGTCGGAGGCTCAAACAACTTGGTGTTTGAGGTTTTGTTTCGGCCAGCAATGACCGCATAGGTGCCGCTCGATCCGGCCCAAGTCGACTAGGGTTCGGCTGGTGTGTAAGGCTGCTTTGGTGCTTGGCAATCGCTATGGATCGGCAAATGATCGCCACGGGATGGCAATGATCGATGGAAGTGTCGAGAGCGAGATCGCTCCGTAGCCGATCGGGCCGATCGATTACTAGTCACTCACCGACCGCCACCGGCGATCGTAGGAGATCCGCTGGAACTTGTCCGATGTGGATCCGCCGCCAGAGACAACGAACACAGGGCAATGACCGGGCCTTTTGGCGGATCGATGGGCGAAAATACGATGGTGTTATAAATGGAGCTCGAGTTGGAGGATTTCGCCAAGACTTTTGGGTTATTATAGGGGAATTGCCACTGCATTCCGCACTTCAAGAGCCATCTAAAGCAAGCAACAAGCAAAGGATTCAAAGCAAGTTGTAAAGTGTTCTTTACGTATTTCGTATTTGTCTTTGTATTGCTTGTATTTCATTACTTAGTGTAATTGCTTGTGAGAGGTTTCTCCACCTCCACATGTAGTCTAAAAAGGAGTGTTATAGTTAGTGTCGCGGCGCATAACTAGAGCTCAAGGAGCTCGCCAGGGAGTAGGAACCATTCGGTTCCAACCACGATATATCGTGTGTTTGCTTGTGCTTATTTGTTGTTAGTATTATTATTGTTTTATTGTTTCCGCTGCGCTAACGACAATCGTAGACAAGCAACGCAACGAGAACGAACGAATTACGACATCCAACGAACGAGGGCTATTCACCCACCTCTAGCCGGCCGTATCGATCTCCTACAAGTGGTATCAGAGTCGAGGTCGCTCTTCAAGGACTAACCGCCGCGAGAGAACTACAAATGGCCGACTTCATCCATCCACCGAAATTCGATGGAGATTTTTCTTGGTGGAGGAAACGGAAGGAGGTATATCTCGAAACTGATTTTGATTTTATGATTATTATAGAAAACGGTTTTGAGATGCCTAGGGACAAACACAACAAACTCATTGAAAAATCAAAATGGACCCAAGACCAAATCAAAGACTTCAAGACAAATCTCAAGGTAATCAAGTTGATTAGTGATTTGTTACCTAACACTATTTGGTCTAGATTGGGTGATTATAGGGATGCAAGGGAATTATGGAATAAGGTAATGAAATTCCAAGAAAATTCCCAATCGGCACAAGAAGAGGAGAATGCCGAAGAAGAACCCACAACATTTGAAGATGTTGATGATTTGGTGGAGACCTCCACCTCTAGCATTGAGGGGGAGGAAAGACAATCTTCCATCCCGGAGCAAGAACAAGAAGCATCCACATCCGGGAGAAGTGAAGATCATGAAGAGGCCTCCACCACCTCCCTAGGTAACTTAAGCGTTATTGTTTTAAATAAAAATCACATAATATGCTTTGAGTGTAGGGAGAAAGGGCATTATAAGAGCAAATGCCCTAAATTGGCTAAGGAAAAGGCATTAAGACCGAAAGTCAACCCAAAGTCAAACGATGCCGGTGTTCCCAAAATCAAGAGCAAAGAGCACATTGGGTGCTTCAAATGCAATCAAAAGGGACACTACCGAAGCCAATGCCCAAGGGGGAGGAAGAAAGGGCAAGAAGGTGCAACTCATGTAGGGGGAGCTCATAAAGCTAACCCTAAGGTACATTTAGTTAATGCACCTTTAATTCCTAGAGTTAAAAAGTATGCTAAGAATTATTTTAGCTCTCTTGCTATTATAAATGAAAAGCATGCTAGGAGAAACAATAAGGTTTATTGCTTAGGTGCCAAGCATGTTCATATGACTAAGGACAAACCTAGGACTCATAATTCTAGAAATATCTACCTAGGAGTCAATTAGAGAGTAGAAGAAAATTTGGGTATTAATCCTAAGAAATCTAGGCACATGCCTAAGAAGAAGAGTTTCCCAAAACCTAATGAAAATTCAAAATTGAGAAAATTAGAGCTAGAAACCAAGTCTTGAGGTCAAGACTTGAGAGAATGGAGAAAGCCCTTAGAATCATAGAAAATTCAATTCTAGGGTCAAATACCCAAAAGTCAAGACCTAAGGTTCACAAACGGTCTAAGGGCAAGGAAGGTTTGGGTCACAAACCTAAGCCCAAGAAGACTTATCATAATGTTCCATTTAATTATGGAACTATTTCTAGGTCTAGGAAAACCAAGGCTAATAGGGAAGCCATCCCTAAGTCTAGCCATGGTATGTGTTTAGTGGCTAACACCTCAAAGAAATCAAATGTAGCCACTAAGAAGGTCAATGGAGGAGTCACCTCTAGAGTTGACTTAGGAAAGACCCAAAAGACTATGACTTCAAAGCCTAAAAGGGTCATTAGGAAGGTATCTAGGGAAGTTATCCCTAGGGAATACCTTGTTAACCCAAGGAGCTCCAATAGATATTGGGTTCCTAAAAGCGTGATTGATTCACGCTAAATGGGTTAGGATGTGTCAACCCTAAGTGGATAGGTGGTTAACCTAGCCATTGTGAGTTGACACATTAGGGTGTGCCAATATGGTTTGAGAAGTTAAAAATGATTTAAATTGGCACAATTAGGTCTTAGAGGTATTGGTGTGCCATTTTGGGTTTTTGGCACTAGGGAAATGAATGGCATTAAGGCAAAATGAATTTAATTCCTAGAAATGGCAACTTATTTTTTAATACTTAGGTATTCTATACCTTAGTATATTTTACTTGCCATGCTTTATTTGCCTTGCCATGTCATGACATCATCTTCATTTTTATCTATAAAATGTCATGATCATGTTTAGATTTATGTTTAGATGTCATGTATGCTTAAGTTTCATTCACATGCCATGACATCATGATATTGGCATATGTTTTTATCTATATCATATCTATGCCATAATCATATCATGCATGAATTAAAATGGAGTTAAGGACTATGGCATAATTTGAAAGGAATCAAATAATGTTGCCTAGAAATATGCATGAAAACATAAAAAAAACAAAACCCACATCTCACACAAAATTTGACTTGTATGTGTTTTTGCACATCTAGATATTGGTGAGATGTTTAGGAAAAAGAAAATAAAGGTTTGAAAAACATTTTGAAAACATTTTGAAAAACCTTGGTGAAGCCTATCTTTTGATAGCTATCACCATTGAATGGGATGATACAAAGAGGGCTCTGTATTGAAGCTTTTCTAAACTTTTGAACTTTGTATCAATCTCCTAATTTAGTGGGTAAAATAATTTTCCAATATTTTTCACCCATAGTGTTTAGGATAAGTATTATACGATGCATTTTCAAGATTTTTAAAATTACGATATTTACTTATGGATTTAAATCCATTTCGAATGTCAAAATCAGAATGTATTATCAATGATCGACATGGAATGTCGATCGATAGGGTGGCACCGATCGATTGATTTCAATGATTGCCCAAGCTGATTTCGGGTAAACCTTGTTGGTTAGGCCCATGTTCAGCTAGGTTAAGGTCCCCTAACCACTCCTAACCCTAGGATATGCTTGGGAGAGCATTAGAGAGGGTGGAAATCCATTGGATATGGATTAGGAGTTGGGTTGAGGGTGAGTATCAATATGAAGGTGGAAGAAAGTTCAGTGTTGAACTTTGCCTTAATTTTGATTAATGATCCTATTGGCTTAGGGACTCTCCAAGGACATTGTTGGTACAATGGTCAAGGGGAGGAAGCCTCTAGGGAGGTATCCATCATGGGAAGATGGATGTGTATTTCCTCATGGGAGGAAAATTGGGTTGCTCTCTTAAGTGATATGGGATCACTAGAAAGATTGTAGGCATGTGTTCCTCCAAGGAGAGATTGTAAGATCTCATTGGGATATGAGACATTCATACTTGGGGAGGACCTTTTGATGTAATGTCAAAAAGGGGGAGAAGTTACCAAGTTACTAATTAGGTTCGCTGGAATTCTCATTGGGATATGAGAATTGCCAATATGGGAGAATTGGTAGATTTGAGATGGTAGTTTTGTCAATCATCAAAAAGGGAGATTGTTGGTAATCGCCGCCTAGCAGCACCTTGATGGTATTTTGATGATAGACAAAACTCATGACATGGGATTGTCATGGGAAAGTCCAACATGGGTTGGCATGGAAAATCCAAGCATGGAGCTTGGTGTGGAAGTCCAAGGGGGAAGCCTTGGCATCGGAAAGTCCAAAGCATTGCGAAGCCGTGCGCTTGGTGCTTGGCATGGGAAATCCAAAGCATTGCGAAGTCGTGCGCTTGGTGCGTGGTGAGAAATACATTGCGGCCGCGGCGCTTGGTGCATATGGGAAGTCTTAAGGACTTGGTTAGTTCACTAGGCTCGGGGTCCTTGAGTCGGTGAAGGATGGCATTGCGAAGCCGTGCGCTTGGTGCATCCGAGGGACCGCCGGACGGGGAGCGAATGGAGTGAGCCCAAAGGGAAGCATACTAGGCATGAGACGAGAAGGATGGCGCTATGCGCTTGGCGATCCGAGGGACGAGGCCGAGGGAAGAGAGCTTCCGTGGGGAACTCCATGAGGGATGTGGACTTAGCCAAGTGGCTAAGAGTCGGAGGCTCAAACAACTTGGTGTTTGAGGTTTTGCTCGATGTGTGACCGCATAGGTGCCCGACTAGTCCAAGCCGACTAGGGTTCGACCGTGTAAGGTGCTTGGTGCTGGCCGATCGCCATGGATCGGCAATGACACGCGGGATGGCAATGATCGATGGAAGTGTCGAGAGCATAGAACGCCCGTGAGCCGATCGGGCCTGATTATTAGTCACTACCCGCCACCGGCAATGATCGTAGGAGATCCGTTGGAACTTGTCCGACGTGGATCTAGCCGTTGTGAGACAACGAACAGGGCAATGATCGGGCCTTTGGCAATAACGATGGGCACGAAAAGCTTGATGCAGTTATAAATGGAGCTCGAGTTGGAGGATTTCGCCAAGACTTTTGTGAAGCTATTGGAGGGGAATTGCTGCTGCATTCCAGACCTTCAAGAGCCATCTAAAGCAAGCAACAAGCAAAGGATTCAAAGCAAGCGTTGTAAAGTATTCTTTACGTGTATTTTGTATTTGTCTTTGTATTGCTTGTATTTCATTACTTAGTGTAATTGCTTGTGAGAGGTTTCTCCACCTCCGACGTGTAGTCGAAAAGGAGTGTTATAGTTAGTGCCGTGCGCATAACTAGAGCTCGAGGAGCTCGCCCGTGGAGTAGGAACCATTCGGTTCCAAACCACGTATATCGTGTGTGTTTGCTTGTGCTTATTTATTGTTAGTATTATTATTGTTTTATTGTTTCACTCTTAACGATAATCGTAGACAACGCAACGAACGAACGACTACATTACATCCAACGAACGAGGGCTATTCACCCCCCTCTAGCCGGCCGTATCGATCTCCTACACCCTCATGGGTGTTCCCTCGATCATGGTGGTCATCATCAAGTTCCTCATGGCTTCTTGCCTAGTAGCCCGATTCTGGTGTCCGAAAAGCTCCTTGAGATTGAGCATCATGTCATAAGCAGTGGGCATGGCTTGATGCTGATGTTGCAATACATTTAACATAAAATCCAAAATGTAATACTATGCCATCTCATCATCCTTTATCCACTTCTTATAACTCTCTTTCTCCTTTTCCCCAGAATCATCCGTAGGATTAGGAGGACACTTTTCGAAGAGTACATACTTCTACTCTTCAACAGTCAAGACAATATCAAGATTCCTCTTCCAATCAATATAATTGGATCCAGTATGTTTATTCTCTTTTAGTATCACAACAAGCGGGTTGAAAGTCATTTTTGAAAAACCTAAGAATCACATAGATCAAAACATTATATTTTAAAAAATTATTGATTCCTCAAACAATAAAATTTTAAAATCAACCAACACCTCAAAACACTGAGAATATCGTATGCCATGATCGTGTGGACGTATACGAATTCTACATTTGTAAGAGGAGGTTTTACCCATTAATTTTACTATCTTGTCAACCTAACTTTTTGAAAAATAAAATTAATAGTTGGTTCCTTTTCAGCCTTACACATAAATGCAGTGACTCAGATGGGGAGGATACTCCTATTTGCATCTAAGTGTGCACCATTATTTGGAACCAAGGCAATTATCTCGGGTTATGTGCCTTCCGATGGGGAAGTACAAACACTCTTAAATAATTTCCTATAACCATATTCGACCCTGTGATCCGCAAAACAAACTCATCCGATGGGAGGAAGGCACTCAGAGCCGACGCGCAAGTTTGTTTGCATCACATGTCAAATCGTAATGGAGGCCGTGGGAATTTTAAAAAATATCCCTCTCGCACTTATATAAAATTGAAGAATTTTCCTAGCACACGACATGCATATCAAACAAGAAGCAATAAATATGAAAAAATATTTTCCAACTATTATGACTTTTGTTCTCCAATATGCCTCCCATTGTATCGTCATCTCGTCCGCTCCTCCCTATGCCATGTACAAGTCATCCGGAGATCCGAGACGAGAATAATTATTTTAATTTACATCCATTGATCCAATACTCCACGAAGGAGTGTACATGAAATCTAGATCGAAAGTAAACTAAAATAAAAGAGTGGCTAAACAATGCCGTACTTAATTACAAAAATTAAATACTAGCCTCTGTTGGGTTTCCGGCACCGCGGCGTGTGTGTGTTCGATCATGTTTCGTAAACATGAGCACAGCGGAAGCAATTAAAATTAATAAATCTATATTTATTACAACACACACAACACACGCATGCTATTACAACAAGTGTAGACATAACCGTAAATTAAAATTTGCAATAAAAGGAAATTAAACTACGTTATACCTTCCGTATGACGTGTAGCGGGAACGGCATCAACCGGAACGATTCTCGTAAGAATCGTCTCTATCCGTATCCACGCCGAGCTCCTCGGGATGACTTCGCTAAGTCACGAGCTTCGTCTTCGTACGGGTTACTAGCCTCGTGTTGAAGACGACGTGATCGAGAGATGATCACGATCCGAATCTAAATTCGGATCCTAAAACGAGTTCTCAAAACTCGCTTCTCCGGAGAGGTATTCGTCAACCGTTTGACGAATCCTTCGTCCTCCACCTCAGAGGATTACCGGAGATCAAATCCCCGGTAAGTTAGCCGCTGTCGGAGCACTAACTGTCGTCCAAACGACGCTCCGATGAGAGGAGGAGAAGCTGTCCAGAAAACTGGACAGCTTGGTGGAGGAGTAGGCGCCGGCCAAAACAAGGAGAGGAAAAACCCACCTTGATGCCGAACCTATAGGAGATCACCGGAGGGTCGCCGGAGGTTCACCGGCTGGAGCTTGGACGCCGGCAAGGGTCTTGGACGGCGGCACAAAGCTGGGCGGTGGCAGCTTGTAGTTGGGCGCCGAAATCACCAACAAGGGGTGGGCGGCAACTAGGTTGGGCGGCCAAAATAGATTTAGGGTTTTGGATGATTGGATTAGTTAGGGTTTAACAATCCCTTAAGCCCACTTTTATAGAGAACTAATTCTCTTAATGGTTAATGGATCATATCCATAAAGCCCGTTAACCCGCTCCATTAAGATAAGTTAAAATAAACCAAACCATGATGGTTTATTTTAAGTTAAAACGAACCGAACCAACTTTTGGTTCATTCGTTTAAAATAAACCAAACCCTTTGGTTTATTCTTATCCATTGGATTAGAACCAAACCATTTTGGTCCATCCATTACGTCTTCATAAGACGCAGCCCATCCACGCTTCCATTGCGACTGAAACAATTTCATGCTCGCTTTATGTTTGGTCCAACCAAACATAGTTTCTCTCGGTCTGAGAATCTCATTCTCAAGCTCGTTTTAAATCCTTTGGATTACACTCGTTGTGCGTGTGACCAAATAGGTTCTCGGTTTATGTTGGCCGTCTATAATTAACCATTAATTATAGAACTATCATGAGTGGCACCTAGTAGTACATCATGATCCCCAATTAACCGAAAAGATCAACGGTTGATCCAGAACTATTTCTGAAACCCTTCAGTAGCTCGAATGAATCGTGCCCCATTCCCTTCACTCATCTTATACCCACTTGGTCTGTGACATAGTCTATTGTGTCACCCCACTAGGTCGACTACGTCACACCTAGCCCAAGTTTCATTTCCTCGTCCTACGGATTCTAGTTACTCCACATGTATCGAAGAGTACCTTACTCTAAACATGTAATGCTTTGGCCAAAGACTTTAGTAACAATCCGACGAGAGGCCATGGGTATACATCTCCTCGCAAGGAGTGGTGAACTTTATAGGCTATTCAACACCTTTCGATCACTCGACTTATACCCAATCATCCCGGGTCCACATCTCCTTAGAGATGTTTGCTTAAGATGTCAAAGCATAAGTCTCCATGATCAAGATGACTTGAATACCGCAAGTCAAAGGAACATCGCACTTAAGCCACAGTAAGAACTTCATTGACATATCTATATATGCAGAGAACCATATGAAGTCTTACGGCTGGTCACTCCAATGAACTAGTTACCATAACTAGCATCCACGATTAACTCCTGACATCACTATGTCTCCAGCCAGTGAGAATCAGCTGCTTGGATACACCAAGGAGTATACCTCGTGCTAGTCTCGACAGAATTGATGGTGTCCAAATCCATCAATTCATCGACTAGGATAATTCCGATACATCACAATTACACATGTAGAGATACTCACTAGTTGTGATCCAATCACAAATTCTCTCATGCCGTGAATCGTATCGTGACATTCAAGAAATGAGTTTAAGATCCAATCAAATACATAAACATGTATACTCAAATAGTGAATCTTCATTTATCATATAAATGGTTCATACATAAGGCATTGCCTTAGGACATCTCTCATATATTACTAACAGACTTCACTTGGCCTAATGCCAATCGCTACAGTGATCCAATACCATAAGCTCTAACATGACCTCAAACTTTCTTTGAGGTAATGCTTTAGTCAAAGGATCCGCTAAGTTCCTTTCAAAGGGGAATTTTCTCGATTTGTATTTCATTCCTATGATGATCTCTCCGATAAGATGATAGCTAAGCACATGTTTGGACTTGATGAGACCACATCAAGTTCAAAGATGAACTTCTGATCCAAACCGCCTTTGTCGCCTAAAGTCGCAATGTATTCGCCTTAGTGGCGTAATCCGCTATAGTGTCAAGCTTGGAACCTTTCCAACTTATGCGCCCCATTCCAGTGAATACATACTCGATCGAGACATGGAATCATCCTTGTCTATCCGAGTCGCATCCGTGATACCCACGTATCACCATGTACCCTTCTCCATATATTAGGAACACATCCTTAGTTCTTCTCAAGTACTTAAGGATCGCCCTAATACGCCCAATGATCCATTCCTCGATCGATGCATCCGCCGTGACACTCGAGCATACGATACATCGGGCCTGTACATAACATAGCATACATGATAGATCCTATTGCGATGCATAGGGAATCTTACTCATGCAAATCCTCTCGCCTTCGGCGCGGACACACATAGACTTCGAAAGGTGTACCCCATGCCCGATGGGTAAGAAACCTTTCTTGATTCCGACATGCTAAACCTCTTTAGCATTATATATGTAGATCGCGAAAGACCAAGCAAACTGCTTCGATCTATCTCTATAGATCTTAATCCCGAGGATGTAGGTTGCTTCTCCCAGTGTCTTTCATAGAGAATGTCTTGGATAACCAAATCTTCACCGATCAGAAGATTGAAACATCGCTTCTATAGGTAGTATGTCATCGATATACAATACTAGGAACACGATCGCACTCTACTAACCTTCTTGTACACACAAGGTTCTTCTCGATTTTGTGAGAAATCAAACCTTTTGATTGTCTCATCAAACGGATATTCCAGCTCCTGGATGCTTGCTTCAATCCATAAATGGATCGTCGCAATTTGCATACCTTGGTTTTATCAATCGATGTGAAACCCTCAGGCTGTATCATATACACGCCCTCGAGCAGGTTTCCATTAAGGAAAGCTATTTTCACATCCATCTGCCATATCTCATAATCATAATGAGCCGCTATGGCCAGGAGCATCCGAATGGATTTAAGCATAGCTACAAAGTAATAGGTTTCGCCATAATCAACACCTTGTTTTCGACGATATCCTTCGCCATCAATCTAGCCTTATAGGTAATCACATTACCATCCATGTCGCTTTCTTCTTGAAAACCCACTTGCACCCTATAGGCTTTATCCCTTCAGTGGGTCAACCAAGTTCCAAACTTGGTTTTCATACATGGAATCCATTTCACTTTATGGCACCAAGCCACTTATCCCTTTCTCGAACTTGTCAAGACTTCTTCATAACTGTAGGCTCTCATCATCAATGAGTAACACGTCGCTCGATTCACTTACGAGAAATCCATATCTCTCAGAATATTGCGTGGTTCTACCAGATCTACGAAGATGTGGTGTTACAATAGGTCCAAATTGATTGCTCATCACTATGAGTTGCACGCCAGGCTTCACTGTATCTCATCAATGTCTATTTGAGTCTCTCGAGCCTCCTCAAGCTCGACGACACTCCCACTGCTTTCTTGCAAGAGAAACTCTTTCTCTAGAAACACAAAGATGCCTCAAACAAACACCTTTGTTCCACAGGATGATAGAATTGGTAACCCCTTGTTTCCTTAGGGTATCCAATAAATAGACATTTATCAGACTTAGCATCCAATTTGTCTGATACAGTCTACTTCACATAAGCAGGACAACCCCATATCTTCAAGTAAGATACATGAGGTTTCTTACCATTCCATATCTCATATGGAGTAGTTGAGACTACCTTGGTAGGCATTCTGTTTAACAAGTAAACAGCTGTCTGAAGTGCATAGCCCCAAAAGGACTTGGGAAGAGGTGCATGATTCATCATTGACCTGACCATGTCCAACAAGGTCCGGTTACGCCTCTCAGATACACCATTATGCTGTGGTGTATAGGGCGGAGTCCATTGAGACAATATGCCATTGTCTCTTAGATAATCAAGAAACTCTTGACTTAAGTATTCACCACCTCGATCCGATCGAAGTATTTTAATACTTTTGTCATGTTGTTTCTCTACTTCATTTCTGAATTCTTTGAACCTTTCAAAGGCTTCAGACTTGTGTTTCATCAAGAACACATACCCAAACCGTGAGTGATCATCGGTGAAGGTAATGAAGTAGCTATAGCCTCCTAATGCTTGAGTTGACATAGGTCCACATACATCGCATGTATTAGACCTAGTAACTCTCCCACCTGCTCACCTTTTCCAAAGAAAGGTAACTTAGTCATCTTGCCTTTTAAGCATGATTCGCATGTATCATATGAATCCAATTCAAACGATTCCAGAATTCCACATCGGTGTAATTCGGACATGCGTTTCTTGCTTACATGGCCAAGATGACAATGCCACATATAGGAGTCTATTTGATTATCCTTTCGAGCACGCGTGTTGCTCGCTTCGATATTGAAATCGTCACTGGATACGCCCAACGATAAACACCATTGCTTAAAGTTCCAATCCCATAAAGAACTCCATTCAAAGTTATGTAACAACAATTGTTACTAAAAGTCAGAATGGAACCCATTTCTATTTAAACAAGAAATAGAAATGATGTTCTTTATCAACGAAGGAACATAAAAGCAATTGTCCATTCTAAGACAAGTCCTACAGGAGTTCCAACAAATACGCTCCGATGGCGAAAAGAACCATTGCTCCATTCCCAACACGTAAATTTGACTCTCCCCTTGACGAGTTTTTCTTCTATTCCTTAGCCCATGTATGTCATTACATATATGTGAGCCACACCCAGTATCAAATACCCAAGTGTCTGAGGAAATAGAACGACAATCAATAAAGAAGATTTCTGAAGAAGATGGGGCATCCGATGCCTTATCCTTCTTCACGGACTCAAGATGAATCTTGCACTTTCTTCGCAAATGGCTCTCCTTGCCATAATGATGGCAAGTTTCTAGTGCTAGTTCCTTCTTTAGCCCTTCTCTTCTTTCCTTTCTGTTGTTCCTTTGACTTCCTCTTAGAACCTTTCTTCGAGGAATCAACTAACAGCACTGTCCCCTGCTCATGCTTCTCAGAAGACTCCACAGTCTTCAGCATATTGAGCAGTACCACAGATGAAACTCCTAGCATCTCAGAGGTGAAGAGGAGCTTTGAGACTTCGAACCTTTCGAATCTCACTTGCTCATCAACCAACTCACAAAGATGAAGGACTACGATATGAGCATCCATATGCCGCCAGAGCTTGGGTTCCATCGTGGCTAGCATGATGCAACTCATTTGTTCGTAATCACTCACATGTTTCGATAGGCCAACAATTGGTCCAGAGTTGCATCGCTACTAGGATCAAGTGAAGAGGCGCTCGAGGACATACACAAGCTTTTCCACCTTGAGAACAATTCTCAAGTTTCTAAGCTAGTCCAAGAAGTTCGCCTACTAATTTATTTGAATCCAAAATGGAATGCAAATTCAAACACATCATGATCAATATATTAACTTAGAAATACAAAACGAGCATATATGAGAAAGATGATTTTAAAATGCATCAATATACATTTATAAATCCCATTCATTTTTCGAATTTCAAAAAACCCCAAAATCACTGAGATTGTAGGTCCATCTCCGAATGGCTGATATCCATCATAGTTATGAACAACCTCGAGAGAGTCCAACAAGCCATTCATAACTACGACGGGTAGGTATCATCTATACCGATTGCATATCCCGATATGCAACTATCACAATGTGCTATCAACTAATTGAATGTTCACACATACATCGGGTTGTTAACACATTAACAAGTATGCATCATATGCATAGCACCCAACTTCACCTCCCTTTACATCGACCTTGGAGAGAGTCCAACAAGCCGATGCTCCAGGTTAAAGCTAACCCATTAATCAGGACATAGTTTTAATATGGTTAGAGCGCATTCAACCAATTAGCCCAGCTTGGAGAGAGTCCAACAACCAAGGCTAATGATTGACCTCTGACTCTTACCATATTAGTATTAAACTATTCCATGGTTTGAACATATTCAGTTCAGTTCGGGCTCGAGAGAGTCCAACAACCCAAACAAGAAACAGAACTCTGGTTCTAACCATATTAATGGAAGGTGTAGGCTTTAATATTGATTAAGGGTTTTTATGTCTCATCCTCTTTGCATGCAAATAACTATTATCTACATGGCATGGCATACATGGCATACATCTACATGTCACGACACGCATGGCATAATGTTATGCATCTAATGCAATTACATGGCATACAATTATGTCATGTATATATTTCCTTATATGTCATAACTATTTATGGAAATAAAATATGTTTAAGATTTGATTCTCCAAATCAAAACAAAATTAAATTAGGAAACAAATTTCCAAATCTAATCACATATTTCATTCATGGAATTATTTGATTAAGGAAAATCTATTTAGGAAACCAATTTCCTAAATCTTTAAAACTACTTATGGAAATAAAATATTTTAAGATTTGATTTCCCAAATCAAATCATGATTAAATTAGGAAACAAATTTCCAGAATCTAATCAAATATTTTATTTATGGAAAATATCAATTTCCATAAATACTTCCAACTTTCCAAAAGTGGAAGATTTCATAAATACTTCTAGACTTTCCAAAATTGAAAATTTCCATAAATACTTCTAAATTTCCAAAATTAGAAAATTTCCAGAAATACATTATGACTATCGAAGAAAACCATTTTACGATTATGTCAAACACAACCTGGGCTCGATACCATCATGGGTTTCCGATCATGCGGTGTGTGTTCGATCATGTTTCGTAAATATGAGCACAGCTGAAGCAATTAAAAATAATAAATCTATATTTATTACAACACACACAACACACGCATGCTATTACAACAAGTGTAGACATAACCGTAAATTAAAATTTGCAATAAAAGGAAATTAAACTACGTTATACCTTCCGTATGACGTGTAGCGGGAACGGCATCAACCGGAACGATCCTCGTAAGAATCGCCTCTATCCGTATCCACGCCGAGCTCCTCGGGATGACTTCGCTTAAGTCACGAGCTTCGCCTTCGACGGGTTACTAGCCTCGGTTGAAGACGACGTGATCGAGAGATGATCACGATCCAATCCAAATTCGATCCTAAAACGAAGTTCTCAAAACTCGCTTCTCCGGAGAGGTATTCGCCAACCGCTTGACGAATCCTTCGCCCTCCACTAGAGGATTACCGGAGATCAAATCCCGTAAGTTAGCCGCTGTCGGAGCACTAACCGCCGCCCAAACGACGCCCGACGAGGAGAGAAGCTGTCCAGAAAACTGGACAGCTTGGTGGAGGAGAGGCGCCGCCAAAACAAGGAGAGAAAACTCACCTTGATGCCAAACCTATAGGAGATCACCGAGGGTCGCCGGAGGTTCACCGCTGGAGCTTGACGCCGCAAGGGTCTTGACGGGTACAAGTGGTTGGGCTGGGCGGCACAAAGCTGGGCGGCCAACAAGGGTTGGGCGGCAACTTCAAGGGAGGGCGGCAAAATAGATTTAGGTTTGGATGAGATTAGGGTTTAACAATTTAAGCCCTCTTTTATAGAGAACTAATTCTCTTAATGGTTAATGGATCATATCCATAAAGCCCGTTAACCCGCCTCCATTAAGATAAGTTAAAATAAACCAAACCATGATGGTTTATTTTAAGTTAAACGAACCAACCAACTTTTGGTTCATTCGCTTAAAATAAACCAAACCCTTTGGTTTATTCTCATCCATTGGATTAGAACCAAACCATTTTGGTCCATCCATTATGTCTTCATAAGACACGGCCCATCCACGCCCATTGCGATCAAAACAATTTCATGCTCGCTTATGTTTGGTCCAACCAAACATAGTTTCTCTCGGTCCGAGAATCCCATTCTCAAGCTCGCTTTAAATCCTTTGGATTACACTCGCAGGTGACCAAATAGGTTCTCGGTTTATGTTGGCCGCCTATAATTAACCATTAATTATAGAACGATCATGAGTGGCACCTAGTAGTACATCATGATCCCCAATTAACCGAAAAGATCAACTTGATCCGTAACTATTTCAAACCCTTCAAGAGCTCGAATGAATCGTGCCCCATTCCTTCACTCATCTTATACCCACTTGGTTCAGTGACATGGTCTATTGTGTCACCTCACTAGGTCGACTACGTCACACCTAGCCCAAGTATCATTTCCTCGTCCTACGGATTCTAGTTACTCCACATGTATCGAAGAGTACCTTACTCTAAACATGTAATGCTTTGGCCAAAGACTATAGTAACAATCCGACGAGAGGCCATGGGTATACATCTCCTCGCAAGGAGTGGTGAATACTTTATAGGCTATTCAAACACCTTCGATCACTTCGACTTATACCCAATCATCCCGGGTCCACATCTCCTTAGAGATGTTTGCTTAAGATGTCAAAGCATAAGTCTCCATGATCATGATGACTTGAATACCGCAAGTCAAAGGAACATCGCACTTAAGCCACAGTAAGAACTTCATTGACATATCTATATATGCAGAGAACCATATGAAGTCTTACGGCTGGTCACTCCAATGAACTAGTTACCATAACTAGCATCCACGATCAACTCCGGACATCACTATGTCTCCAGCCAGTGAGAATCAGCTGCTTGGATACACCAAGGATTATACCTCGTTCTAGTCTCAACAGAATTGATGGTGTCCAGATCCATCAATTCATCGACTAGGGATAATTCCGATACATCACAATTACACATGTAGAGATACTCACTAGTTGTGATCCAATCACAAATTCTCTCATGCTGTGAATCGTATCGTGGACATTCAGTAAATGAGTTTAAGATCCAATCAAATACATAAAACATGTATACTCAAATAGTGAATCTTCATTTATCATATAAATGGTTCATACATAAGGCAAGTGCCTTAGGACATCTCTCATATATTACTAACAGACTTCACTTGGCCTAATGCCAATCGCTAGATCCAAATACCATAAGCTCTAACATGACCTCAAACTTACTTTGAGGTAATGCTTTAGTCAAAGGATCCGCTAAGTTCCTTTCAAAGGGGAATTTTCTCGATTTGTATTTCATTCCTACCGATGATCTCTCCGATAAGATGATAGCGGCTACACATGTTTGGATCATCGATGAGACCACATCAAGTTCAAAGATGAACTTTGATCCAAACCGCTCTTTGCCGCCTAAAGTCGCAATGTATTCTCGCTTTAGTGGCGTAATCCGCTATATAGTGTCAAGCTTGGAACCTTTCCAACTTATTGCGCCCATTCCAGGTGAATACATACCTGCATCGAGACATGGAATCATCCTTGTCTCTCGATCCGCATCCGATACCCACGTATCACCATGTACCCTTCTCCATATATTAGGAACACATCCTTAGTTCTTCTCAAGTACTTAAGGATCGCCTTAATAGCCACCAATGATCCATTCCTCGATCGGGATCGTATCCGCCGTGACACTCGTGAGCATACGATACATCGGGCCTCGTAGACATAACATAGCATACATGATAGATCCTATTGCGGATGCATAGGGAATCTTACTCATGCAAATCCTCTCGCCTTCGCGGCGCTGACATAGACTTCGAAGGTGTACCCATGCCCGATGGGTAAGAAACCTTTCTTGGATTCCGACATGCTAAACCTCTTTAGCACTTGGCCTATATATGTAGACCGCAAAAGACCAAGCAACCGCTTCGATCTATCTCTATAGATCTTAATCCCGAGGATGTAGGTTGCTTCTCCTGTGTCTTTCATGGAGAATGTCTTGGATAACCAAACCTTAATCGATCAGAAGATTGACACATCGCTTTCCTATAAGTAATATGTCATCGACATACAATACTAGGAACACGATCGCACTCTACTAACCTTCTTGTACACACAAGGTTCTTCCGATTTTGTGAGAAATCAAACTTTTGATTGTCTCATCAAAACGGATATTCCAGCCTCGGATGCTTGCTTCAATCCATAAATGGACCGCCGCAATTTGCATACCTTGGTTTTATCAACCGATGTGAAACCTCAGTTGTATCATATACACGCCCCTCGAAGGTGTTTCCATTAAGGAAAGTTGTTTTCACATCCATCCGCCATATCTCATAATCATAATGAGCCGCTATGGCCGGAGCATCCGAATGGATTTAAGCATAGCTACGTAATAGGTTTCATAATCAACACCTTGTTTTTGACGATATCCTTTCGCCACCAATCTAGCCTTATAGGTAATCACATTACCATCCATGTCGGTTTTCTTCTTGAAAACCCACTTGCACCCTATAGGCTTTATCCCTTCCAGTGGGTCAACCAAGTTCCAAACTTGGTTTTCATACATGGAATCCATTTCCGACTTCATGGCACCAAGCCACTTATCCCTTTCTCAACTTGTCAAGACTTCTTCATAACTGTAGGCTCTCATCATCAATGAGTAACACGCTGCTCGATTCACTTACGAGAAATCCATATCTCTCGTGAATATTATGGTTCTACTGTGATCTACGAAGATGTGGTGTTACAATAGGTCCAAATTGATTGCTCATCACTATGAGTTGTCTACAGTGCTTCACCGTATCTCATCAATGTCTATTTGAGTCTCTCGAGCCTCCTCAAGCTCGACGACACTCCCACTGCTTTCTTGCAAGAGAAACTCTTTCTCTAGAAACACAAAGATGCCTTGAAACAAACACCTTTGTTCCACAGTGATGATAGAATTGGTAACCCTTGTTTCCTTAGGGTATCCAATAAATAGACATTTATCGACTTAGCATCCAATTTGTCCGACATACCGCTTCACATAAGCAGACAACCCCATATCTTCAAGTAAGATACATGAGGTTTCTTACTATTCCATATCTCATATGGAGTAGTTGAGACTACCTTGGTAGGCATTCTGCTTAACAAGTAAATAAATGTCAAGTGCATAGCCCCAAAAGGACTTGGGAAGAGTTGCATGATTCATCATTGACTGACCATGTCCAACAAGGTCCTAAGATTACGCCTCGATACACCATTATGTGGTGTATAGGGCGGAGTCCATTGAGACAATATGCCATTGTCTCTTAGATAATCAAGAAACTCGACTTAAGTATTCACCACCTCGATCCGATCAAGTATTTTAATACTCTTGTCATGTTGTTTCTCTACTTCATTTCTGAATTCTTTGAACCTTTCAAAGGCTTCAGGACTTGTGTTTCATCAAGAACACATACCCAAACCGTGAGTGATCATCGTGAAGGTAATGAAGTAGCTATAGCCTCCTAAATGCTTGAGTTGACATAGGTCCACATACATCAAGATGTATTAGACCTAGTAACTCTCCCACTGCTCACCTTTCCAAAGAAGGTAACTTAGTCATCTTGCCTTTAAGCATGATTCGCATGTATCGTATGAATCCAATTCAACGATTCCTAATTCCACATCGTGTAATTCGACATGCGCTTTCGCTTATATGGCCAAGACGACAATGCCACATATAGGAGTCTATTTGATTATCCTTTCGAGCACGCTGTTGCTCGCTCGATATTGAAAATGTCATCGGATACGCCCAACGATAAACACCATTGCTTAAAGTTCCAATCCCATAAAGAACTCCATTCAAAGTTATGTAACAACAATTGTTACTAAAGTCAAATGGAACCCATTTCTATTTAAACAAGAAATAGAAATGATGTTCTTTATCAAAAGGAACATAAAAGCAATTGTCCAGCTTCTAAGACAAGTCCTACAGGAGTTTCAACAAATACGCTCCGATGGCGAAAGTGCAGAACCTTTGCTCCATTCCCAACACGTAAATTTGACTCTCCTCGACGAGTCTTCTTCTATTCCTTAGCCCATGTATGTCATTACATATATGTGAGCCACACCGATCAAATACCCAAGTGTCCGAGGAAATAGAATGACAATCAATAAAGAAGATTTCAAGAAGATGGGGCATCCGATGCCTTATCCTTCTTCACGGACTCAAGATAAATCTTGCAATTTCTTCGAATGGCTCTCCTTGCCATAATGATGGCAAGTTTCCTTTGTGCTAGTTCTAACTTCTTAGCCCTTCTCTTCTTTCCCTTCTTCTGTTCCTTTGAATTACTCTTAGAACCTTTCTTCGAGGAATCAAGTAACAAAGACCGCCCCTCGCTCATGCTTCTCGTAAGACTCCACGCCTTCAAAGATATCGAGCAAAGACTACGATGAACCTCCGCATCTCAGAGGTGAAGAGGAGCTGAGACTTCAACCTTCAATCTCACTTGCTCATCAACCAACTCACAAAGATGAAGGACTACGATATGAGCATCCATATGCTCATGTCGCGTAGCTTGGGTTCCATCGCGCTAGCATGATGCAACTCATTTGTTCAGAATCACTCACATGTTTCTGATAGGCCAACAATTGGTCCAGAGTTGCATTGTCACTAGGATGGGCGGGAAGAGGCGCTTCGAGGACATACACAAGCTTTTCCACCTTGAGAACAATTCTCAAGTTTCTAAGCTAGTCCAAGAAGTTCGGCCCAGTCAATTTATTCGAATTCAAAATGGAACGCAAATTCAAACACATCATGATCAATATATTAACTTAGAAATACAAAACGAGCATATATGAGAAAGATGATTTTAAAATGCATCAATATACATTTATAAATCCCATTCATTTTTCGAATTTCAAAAACCCCAAAATCACTTCGGGAGATCGTAGGTCCATCTCCGAATGGGTTGATATCCATCATAGTTATGAACAACCTTGGAGAGAGTCCAACAAGCCATTCATAACTACGACGGTAGGTATCATCTATACCGATTGCATATCACGTATATGCAACTATCACAATGTGCTATCAACTAATTGAATGTTCACACATACATCGGGTTGTTAACACATTAACAAGTATGCATCATATGCATAGCACCCAACTTCACCTCCCTTTACATCGACCTTGGAGAGAGTCCAACAAGCCGATGCTCCAGGTTAAAGCCAACCCATTAATCAGGACATAGTTTTAATATGGTTAGAGCGCATTCAACCAATTAGCCCAGCTTGGAGAGAGTCCAACAACCAAAGCTAACGATTGACCTCTGACTCTTACCATATTAGTATTAAACTATTCCATGGTTTGAACATATTCAGGTTCGAGCCGGGCTTGGAGAGAGTCCAACAACCCAAACAAGAAACATAACTCTGGTTCTAACCATATTAATGGAAGGTGTAGGCTTTAATATTGATTAAGGGTTTTTATGTCTCATCCTCTTTGCATGCAAATAACTATTATCTACATGGCATGGCATACATGGCATACATCTACATGTCACGACACGCATGGCATAATGTTATGCATCTAATGCAATTACATGGCATACAATTATGTCATGTATAATTTCCTTATATGTCATAACTATTTATGGAAATAAAATATGTTTAAGATTTGATTCTCCAAATCAAATCATAATTAAATTAGGAAACAAATTTCCAAATCTAATCACATATTTTATTCATGGAATTATTTGATTAAGGAAAATCTATTTAGGAAACCAATTTCCTAAATCATTAAAACTACTTATGGAAATAAAATATTTTAAGATTTGATTTCAAATCAAATCATGATTAAATTAGGAAACAAATTTCCAGAATCTAATCAAATATTTTATTTATGGAAAATATCAATTTCATAAATACTTCCAACTTTCCAAAAGTGGAAGATTTCATAAATACTTCTAGACTTTCCAAAATTGAAAAATTTCCATAAATACTCTAAATTTCCAAAATTAGAAAATTTCAGAAATACATTATGACTATCGCAAAACCATTTTTACGATTATGTCGAAACACAACCCGGGCTCGATACCATCAAGGTTTCGACGCACACAGGTGTGTGTTCGATCATGTTTCGTAAACATGAGCACAAATGAAGCAATAAAATAATAAATCTATATTTATTACAACACACACAACACACGCATGCATATTACAACAAGTGTAGACATAACTGTAAATTAAAATTTGCAATAAAGGAAATTAAACTACGTTATACCTTCCGTATGACGTGTAGCGGAACGAGATCAACCGAACGATCCTCGTAAGAATCGCCTCTATCCGTGATCCACGCCGAGCCTCGGATGACTTCGCTAAGTCACGAGCTTCGCCTTCGTGACGGGTTACTAGCCTCGTGTTGAAGACGACGCGTGATCGAGAGATGATCACGATCCAATCCAAATTCGATCCAAAACGAAGTCCTCAAAACTCGCTTCTCCGAGAGGTATTCACAACCGCTTGACGAATCCTTCGCCCTCCACTCAGAGGATTACCGGAGATCAAATCTCGTAGTTAGCCGCTGTCGGAGCACCAACCGCCGCCCAAACGACGCCCGAGAGAGGAGAAGCTGTCCAGAAAACTGGACAGCTTGGTGGAGGCTCACCTTGATGGAGATCAGGGTCGCCGGAGGTTCGAGCTTGGACGCCAAGAGACTTGACTGCAAACAAGCTGGGCGGGCAACTTAGGGTTGGCGCCGAACACCAAGGAGGGTGGGGCGCAAACTGGGCTAGGGCTTTGATTAGGTTTAGGGTTAGGTTTAAGCCTCTTTTATAGAGAACTAATTCTCTTAATGGTTAATGGATCATATCCATAAAGCCCAAGTAACTCCGCTTCCATTAAGATAAGTTAAAATAAACCAAACCATGATGGTTTATTTTAAGTTAAAACGAACCAACCAACCTTTGGTTCATTCGCTTAAAATAAAACCAAACCCTTTGGTTTATTCTCATCCATTGGATTAGAACCAAACCATTTTGGTCCATCCATTATGTCCTTCATAAGACACGCCCATCCACGCTCCATTGCGATCAAACAATTTCATGCTCGCTTATGTTTGGTCCAACCAAACATAGTTTCTCCTTGGCTCCGAGAATCCCATTCTCAAGCTCGCTTTAAATCCTTTGGATTACACTGCCAGCGTGGTGACCAAATAGGTTCTCGCTTATGTTGGCCGCCTATAATTAACCATTAATTATAGAACCATCATGAGTGGCACCTAGTAGTACATCATGATCCCCAATTAACCAAAAGATCAACGCTGATCCGTAACTATTTCTCAAACCCTTCAAGAGCTCGAATGAATCGCGGCCCCATTCCCTTCACTCATCTTATACCCACTTGGTCTGTGACATGGTCTATTGTGTCACCCTCACTAGGTCGACTACGCCACACCTAGCCCAAGTATCATTTCCTCGCCCACGGATTCTAGTTACTCCACATGTATCAAGAGTACCTTACTCTAAACATGTAATGCTTTGGCCAAAGACTTTAGTAACAATCCGACGAGAGGCCATGGGTATACATCTCCTCGCAAGGAGTGGTGAATCTTTATAGGCTATTCAAACACCTTCGATCACTGACTTATACCCAATCATCCCGGTCCACATCTCCTTAGAGATGTTTGCTTAAGATGTCAAAGCATAAGTCTCCATGATCAAGATGACTTGAATACCGCAAGTCAAAGGAACATCGACTTAAGCCACAAGAAGAACTTCATCGACATATCTATATATGCAGAGAACCATATGAAGTCTTACTACCGGGTCACTCCAATGAACTAGTTACCATAACTAGCATCCACGATTAACTCCGACATCACTATGTCTCCACCAAAGGAGAATCACCGCTTGATACACCAAGGAGTATGTGCTAGTCTCAATGTAACTGATGGTGTCCAAATCCATCAATTCATCGACTAGGATAATTCCGATACATCACAATTACACATGTAGAGATACTCACTAGTTGTGATCCAATCACAAATTCTCTCATGTGAATCGATCGTGACATTCAAGAAATGAGTTTAAGATCCAATCAAATACATAAAACATGTATACTCAAATAGTGAATCTTCATTTATCATATAAATGGTTCATACATAAGGCATTGCCTTAGACATCTCTCATATATTACTAACAGACTCCACTTGGCCTAATGCCAATCGCTACTAGATCCAATACCATAAGCTCTAACATGACCTCAAACTTACTGAGGTAATGCTTAGTCAAAGGATCCGCTAAGTTCCTTTCAAAGGGGAATTTTCTCGATTTGTATTTCGCTCCTACCGATGATCTCTCTCGATAAGATGATAGCGCGAAGCATGTTTGATCATCGATGAGACCACATCAAGTTCAAAGATGAACTTCTTGATCCAAACCGCTCTTTCGCCTAAAGTCGCAATGTATTCTCGCCTTAGTGGCGTAATCCGCTATAGCGTCAAGCTTGGAACCTTTCCAACTTATTGCGCCCATTCAGGTGAATACATACCTGCATCGAGACATGGAATCATCCTTGTCCGTCTCGAAGCCGCATCCGTGATACCCACGTGATCACCATGTACCTTCTCCATATATTAGAACACATCCTTAGTTCTTCTCAAGTACTTAAGGATCGCCTTAATACCACCCAATGATCCATTCCTCGATCGGATCGTATCCGCCGTGACACTCGTGAGCATACGATACATCGGGCCTCGTACATATAACATAGCATACATGATAGATCCTATCATGATGCATAGGAATCTTACTCATGCAAATCCTCTCGCCTTCAGGCGCGGACACATAGACTTCGAAAGGTGTACCCTATGCCCGATGGGTAGAAACCTTTCTTGATTCCGACATGCTAAACCTCTTTAGCACTTGGCCTATATATGTAGATCGCGAAAGACCAAGCAACCGCTTCGATCTATCTCTATAGATCTTAATCCCGAGGATGTAGGTTGCTTCTCCTGTGTCTTTCATGGAGAATGTCTTGGATAACCAAACCTTAATCGATCAGTAAGATTGAAACATCGCTTCCTATAAGTAATATGTCATCGACATACAATACTAGGAACACGATCGCACTCCCACTAACCTTCTTGTACACACAAGGTTCGCTCGATTTTGTGAGAAATCAAACTTTTGATTGTCTCATCAAAACGGATATTCCAGCCTCGGATGCTTGCTTCAATCCATAAATGGATCGCCGCAATTTGCATACCTTGGTTTTATCAACCGATGTGAAACCTCGTCAGATCATATACACGCCCTCGAAGTGTTTCCATTAAGGAAAGTTCGCTTCACATCCATCCGCCATATCTCATAATCATAATGAGCCGCTATGGCCAGAGCATCCGAATGGATTTAAGATAGCTACAAAGTAATAGGTTTCGCCATAATCAACACCTTGCTTTTTGACGCATATCCTTTCGCCACCAATCTAGCCTTATAGGTAATCACATTACCATCCATGTCGGTTTTCTTCTTGAAACCCACTTGCACCCTATAGGCTTTATCCTTCAGTGGGTCAACCAAGTTCCAAACTTGGTTTTCATACATGGAATCCATTTCACTTCATGGCACCAAGCCACTTATCCCTTTCTCAACTTGTCAAGACTTCTTCATAACTGTAGGCTCTCATCATCAATGAGTAACACGTCGCTCGATTCACTTACGAAATCCATATCTCTCGGTGACCTCAATCTGGGAATCTCAATGGTTCTGTATTCCATCGACTAGATGATCAACCGGATCATCACAATGCTGACTAGGTAGATCGCTCACTATGATTAATCAGATCTCAGCAATACGTAAACTGAAACGTGTCTATTTGAGTCTCTCGAGCCTCCTCAAGCTCGACTACACTCCCAATCGCTTTCTTGCAAGAGAAACTCTTTCTAGAAACACAAAGATGCCTCAAACAAACACCTTTGTTCCACAGATGATAGAATTGGTAACCCCTTGTTTCCTTAGGGTATCCAATAAATAGACATTTATCGACTTAGCATCCAATTTGTCCGACATACCGCTTCACATAAGCAGTGATAACCCCATATCTTCAAGTAAGATACATGAGGTTTCTTACTATTCCATATCTCATATGGAGTAGTTGAGACTACCTGGTAGGCATTCTGCTTAACAAGTAAACACCGTCTCAAGTGCATAACCCCAAAAGGACTTGGGAAGAGTCGCATGATTCATCATTGACCTGACCATGTCCAACAAGGTCCGTTACGCCTCGATACACCATTATGTCAGTGGTGTATAGGGCGGAGTCCATTGAGACAATATGCCATTGTCTCTAGATAATCAAGAAACTCTTGACTTAAGTATTCACCACCTCGATCCGATCAAGTATTTTAATACTTTGTCATGTTGGTTCTCTACTTCATTTCTGAATTCTTTGAACCTTTCAAAGGCTTCAGACTTGTGTTTCATCAAGAACACATACCCAAACCGTGAGTGATCATCGGTGAAGGTAATGAAGTAGCTATAGCCTCCTAAAGCTTGAGTTGACATAGGTCCACATACATCGCATGTACTTAGACCTAGTAACTCTCCCACTGCTCACCTTTCCAAGAAAGGTAACTTAGTCATCTTGCCTTTTAAGCATGATTCGCATGTATCGTATGAATCCAATTCAACGATTCCGCACCTACATCGTGTAATTCGACATGCGCTTTCTTGCTTATATGGCCAAGACGACAATGCCACATATAGGAGTCTATTTGATTATCCTTTCGAGCACGCTGTTGCTCGCTTCGATATTGAAATGTCATCGATACGCCCAACGATAAACACCATTGCTCAAAGTTCCAGCCCATAAAGAACGCATTCAAAGTTATGTAACAACAATTGTTACTAAACGTCAAATGGAAACCCATTTCTATTTAAACAAGAAATAGAAATGATGTTCTTTATCAAGAAGGAACATAAAAGCAATTGTCTAAGACAAGTCCACAGGAGTTTCAACAAATACGCTATGGCGAAAAAAGAACCTTTGCTCCATTCCCAACACGTAAATTTGACTCTCGACAAGTCTTCTTCTATTCCTTAGCCCATGTATGTCATTACATATATGTGAGCCACACCCAGATCCAATACCCAAGTGTCTAAGGAAATAGAATGACAATCAATAAAGAAGATTTCAAGAAGATGGGGCATCCGATGCCTTATCCTTCTTCATGGACTCAAGATAAATCTTGCACTTTCTTCAAGAATGGCTCTCCTGCCATAATGATGGCAAGTTTCCTTTGTGCTAGTTCTACCTTCTTAGCCTTCTCTTCTTTCCTTCTCTGTTCCTTTGACTTCCTCTTAGAACCTTTCTTCGAGGAATCAACTAACAAGACTGCCCCTCGCTTCATGCTTCTCGTAAGACTCCACACCTTCAAAGATATTGAGCAAGACTACAGATGAACCTCCTAGCATCTCAGAGGTGAAGAGGAGCTGAGACTTCAACCTTTCAATCTCACTTGCTCATCAACCAACTCACAAAGATGAAGGACTACGATATGAGCATCCATATGCTCATGCCGCTGTAGCTTGGGTTCCATCGTGGCTAGCATGATGCAACTCATTTGTTCAATCACCACATGTTTCTCGATAGGCCAACAATTGGTCCAGAGTTGCATCGCCACTAGGATCGCAGTGAAGAGACGCTTCGAGGACATATGCAAGCTTTTCTGTCTTGAGAACAATTCTCAGGTTTCTAAGCCACCCAAGAAGTTCGCTCACTAATTTATTTCAATCCAAAATAGTGCGCAAATTCAAACACATCATGATCAATATATTAACTTAGAAATACAAAACGAGCATATATGAGAAAGATGATTTTAAAATGCATCAATATACATTTATAAATCCCATTCATTTTTCGAATTTCAAAAACCCCAAAATCACTTCGAGATCGTAGGTCCATCTCCGAATGGTCGATATCCATCATAGATAAGAACAACCTCGAGAGAGTCCAACAAGCCATTCATAACTACGATGTAGGTATCATCTATACCGATTGCATATCATGTATATGCAACTATCACAATGTGCTATCAACTAATTGAATGTTCACACATACATCGGGTTGTTAACACATTAACAAGTATGCATCATATGCATAGCACCCAACTTCACCTCCCTTTACATCGACTTGAGAGAGTCCAACAAATCGATGCTCCAAGTGTTAAAGCCAACCCATTAATCGACATAGTTTTAATATGGTTAGAGCGATTCAACCAATTAGCCTAGCTTGGAGAGAGTCCAACAACCAAAGCTAACGATTGACCTCTGACTCTTACCATATTAGTATTAAACTATTCCATGGTTTGAACATATTCAGGTTCGAGCCGGGCTTGGAGAGAGTCCAACAACCCAAACAAGAAACAGAACTCTGGTTCTAACCATATTAATGGAAGGTGTAGGCTTTAATATTGATTAAGGGTTTTATGTCTCATCCTCTTGCATGCAAATAACTATTATCTACATGGCATGGCATACATGGCATACATCTACATGTCACGACACGCATGGCATAATGTTATGCATCTAATGCAATTACATGGCATACAATTATGTCATGTATATATTTCCTTATATGTCATAACTATTTATGGAAATAAAATATGTTTAAGATTTGATTCTCCAAATCAAATCATAATTAAATTAGGAAACAAATTTCCAAATCTAATCACATATTTTATTCATGGAATTATTTGATTAAGGAAAATCTATTTAGGAAACCAATTTCCTAAATCATTAAAACTACTTATGGAAATAAAATATTTTAAGATTTGATTTAAATCAAATCATGATTAAATTAGGAAACAAATTTCCAGAATCTAATCAAATATTTTATTTATGGAAAATATCAATTTCATAAATACTTCCAACTTTCCAAAAGTGGAAGATTTACAAATACTTCTAGACTTTCCAAAATTGAAAATTTCCATAAATACTTCTAAATTTCCAAAATTTAGAAAATTTCCAGAAATACATTATGACTATCGCAAACCATTTTTACGATTATGTCAAACACAACCTGGGCTCGATACCATCAAGGTTTCTGACCGCAAGGCAGGTGTGTTCGATCATGTTTCGTAAAACATACGAGCACAAGCAATAAAAAATAATAAATACTCCTATTTATTACAACACACACAACACACGATGCTATTACAACAAGTGTAGACATAACCGTAAATTAAAATTTGCAATAAAAGGAAATTAAACTACGCTTATACCTTCCAGATGACGTGTAGCGGAACGGCATCAACCGAACGATCCTCGTAAGAATCGCCTCTATCCGTGATCCACGCCGAGCTCCTCGATGACTTCGCTAAGTCACGAGCTTCGCTCGTGACGGGTTACTAGCCTCGTGGTTGAAGACGACGTGATCGAGAGATGATCACGATCCGAATCCAAATTCGATCCAAAACGAAGTTCTCAAAACTCGCTTCTCCGAGAGGTATTCGCCAACCGCTTGACGAATCCTTCGCCCTCCACCAGAGGATTACCGGAGATCAAATCCCCGTATGTTAGCCGCTGTCGAGCACTCAACCGGCCGCCCAAACGACGCCCGACGAGGAGGAGAAGCTGTCCAGAAAACTGGACAGCTTGGTGGAGGAGATAGGCGCCGCCAAAACAAGGAGAGAAAGCTCACCTTGATGCCAACCTAGGAGATCACGAGGGTCGCGGAGGTTCA